>CM057339.1:684892531-686161704 GCA_030015575.1 Agapanthus africanus
ACTACCAAATACTTTGAAGTGCCGAGTGGCTTACTCACTTTGATGAGAGAGGTTGCTTCACTTCGGGTATTGGCGGGTAGTTTGCCGCACCCATAAGGGTCTGGGGTGGTGTTTGGCTATTCATCACGACTGTGAAATCCGTCTTTCGTTATAGGCTTAAACGAAACGCGGAATTCCTAGTATATCCAATATATTCATCTGTGATCTGGAATGCCTATTATTGCGTCAGACAAATGTTTATTATATATATGCTATATAGTAGACGTTGCTTATGTTTTTCACCCGCGCTAGTCCAGGCCCCGCTCTGGAGTTAGTTAAGTAACCTAACGGTGTTAGACGGGGCCCAGTGGAGAATGCTGATGGCATAAGTGGACATGGTATTTTTGTATTTTCTATGATGATAGGTGTAAATGATGGGACTACATTACATTAATGCAAAGCAAACAAACCAAAGCTGAATCGTTGGAACAAATTTTAAAACCACTCGGTTATTTTAAAACAGGAGACTTTTAAATGCGGAACTTAAACCACTCCTTTTAAAAGCTATCAGGTTCCTTCGATTATATCAAGTTCACTACGTTCACGGTTTCGCCAAAACCATTCGTAGCCCTCCGTCATTTCAGTTGAATATTCAGTAGTATTCAAGCTATGTATTTTGACCTTCGCCAATGCATAGTGTTTGGTAGCTGCTGGATATTCATCTGTAGCATAGATAGATGCATTGGTTCATGATAGTTGTACTACTATTTTGGCCTTTGTCAAGAGTATGTACGGGTGGGTTCAAATTAACCTGGACAACGACGAGTAGAACTTGATATATGACTTATGATATGTTGGCCTTCGTCAAGGTCATAAGATCATGGGGTAAAAATCCATATTGGGAGTTTCTAAAGAAACTGAAACTTTCTAGTGCTGCATACCATTTGGAGTGTGATAATGTTGGTAGGATTCCTTCAGGATTATCACATAATGATATTTGGATCCCGAACCTACTGTGAGTATATGCTACTCCTCGGGAGATTTTTTACTTAACGATCAATGCTATAAACTAAGTAGGTGTCTAGAACAGTGTTAGCAGGGCTACGCCTCCAGGGAAAAGAGGTTATTTGATTAAGGAACTTCGCGAAAGCGTCGTAAAACCTCCCTCGAAATACCGCCACTAGCCTGGCTGAAAGGTTAAGCAAGTATTATACGGTGAGATTAATCCTGACTAATTCTTCTTTTATTGTTTGAGGAAGGATTCGAGAAACAATGGGAGCCATCATGTTTACATAAATTAAAAACCAATCTAAACTTGCAAGAGCATCATGCTGAGTGTTTTCCTGTCTGTCTCTTACATGTTGATAAAGCCCTAAGGATATGTACTTGACTACCAGGACTATGATGAGATCATACTAGTGGGGCCAGGGTGGTCCAAAAGTACATTTTTTAATCAGTTCCTAGTCGAGAGAATATCGAGACTAGGGCATCGATATTCCAGAGTAGATTAGTGTGTACGTTTCTTGTCCCTTAGAGAGCGGTGGTTGATCCCACAACCATTGGTGTGTGACATTAAAGATTGTACATAGGTGCTCATTAGAGAATAGGTACACCGAACAAGACTCACCGAGGACTCCTATGTTGTAGTATACCTATCGTCAGATAGCAGTCCTCTGGTGACACTGGTACATGTTAGTCTGTAGACCCAAGATCGTCATAGAATCTTGTGTAGCTCCCACTATGCTTTGATTTCCTCCCTACTACTCTCAAGGGGAGTTATGCAAACAGGTGGATTTTGGATACAGTCTCGAGTCACATGGAGGAAATGAGCGATAGAAGGGGTTTCGTCTCTCCCGGTATTGGAGGTTGATATTGCGCTATGCTCGATTGGCTATAACTGGAAGTCCCTGGCCAGGGCTGCTGCCAAGATTTACTGATAAGCGTTATCTGAAAGTCGACCTTAGCACCACCATGAAGTTCTAGAGGCATCAAGCATACCAAATTTTAATTTTTATTAGGTGCTAAGTTAGACTAACAAGATCTTTACTAGATTATTAGGGTTTGCCTTTGTGATGTGATGAACTAAAGAGAAGAAAAGAGCATACAACCTTTGTAGTTCGAGTCCTTCTCTTCAATAGCTCCGGGTTGTGGTCCACGCAACTCCACTAGGCTCCTCTTCAAGATGAAAGAACCTCCTTCGTGATCTTTGCGCCAAAGACGATCCATCTGAAGTCCATAAGCTCAAGCTAACCCTTCACTAATCTCATTAGTGAAGTAAACACTCCACATTAAATTGCTAATCTAATATGTAATGGTGAAGTAGGGGTTTAATTTGCTCACTAGGGTTTTCACAAGTTCAATGATTCACATCACATGTGAGAGTTTAATCTTGGAAGTGAGGTGAAGAAAATTGTAGAGAGCAAGTGGAAGCAAGAGCTCAAGAAAAAAAGGGCTAAGGCATGAAGAATGAAAATGATGAGAGTAAAACTCAAAATGTCTCTCTTTCTCCTCACTCATTCAAGCATGGAATAAAATTGCAATTCTTAATTGCAACCATACTTGGATAGCGAGTCAAGATTAATATAAAAATAATAAAACCCATGTCTTGCCCATTCCACAAATATCTCCGCAATTTACATCCCATTTTTCATTTTCTAAAAATAGAAAATCATGCCATGCTTCATATATATATATATATATATATATATGAAATATACATTAATATATATATATATATATATAAAGCAATTAGTGAGCTAATGATATTAGTTAAGATATAATTATATCATATATAATATATATCATATTATTAAATCAATACTTGATCCAATAATCCGGTTATATCATATATAACCGACTAGTATCATTAATCTGAATATCACATTATCAAACCAACACTTGATTCGATAATCCGGTTATATCACATATAACCTGACCGACATCAGATAACTGCCGGATTATAATACGGTATCACATACTCATATTTAATCAGGCCCACGCACATATCAACATATGTGCCCTACTTCATTTCGCTCGAACCAGGAAACTTCTGTGTGGGACTCTAAAGACTCATCAATACGCCAGTGGTAGGTGATGATCACATCAATCACCTACAAGCCGTCAGCGGTACTAGCTGGATGTAACGGCTATCTGGGTATTGAGCGATATGAAGATCAACAAGCAAGCTCATCCATACTCTCCATGAAGCCTATCAATAACATTACCGTACAGTCCGGTCTTTTCGTCGGATATGTCGCATATCATGTCTAGGGGTGGTAAACGTCAGGCCCCAGTAACGTGATAAGTCATGCCGATGTATGGCCTATAATGGTTTGAGAAACTACTGATAACTCTTATCAGTAAATCTCAGCAGCAGCCCTGGCCAGGGACTTCCAGTTATAGCCAATCGAGCATAGCGAAATATCAACCCCCAATACCAGGAGAGACGAAACCCCTCCTATCGCTCATTGCCTCCATGTGACTCGGGACTGTACCCAAAATCTACCTGTTTGCATGACTCTTTTGAGCCGTGGTAGGGAGGAAATCAAAGCACAGTGGGAACCACACAAGTCTCTATGATGATCTCAGGTCTACAGACTAACCTGTACCAGTGTCACCAGAGAACTGCTATCTGACGATAGATATACTACCACATAGGAGTCCTCGGCGAGTCCTGTTCGATGTACCCATTCTCTAATGAGCTCCCGTGTACAATCTTTGATGTCACACACCAATGGTTGTGGGATCAACCATCTCCCTCTAAGGGACAAGAAATGCACACACTAGTCTACACTGGAATATCGATGTCGTGGTCTCGATATTCCCACGACTAGGAACTGATTAAAGGATGTACTTATGGACCATCCCGGCCCCACTAGTATGATCTCATCATAATCCTGGTAGTCAACTACATATCCTAAGGAATTTATCAACATGTGAGAGCCAGACAGTAAAGAATACCAATCAACATGTTAAGATAAAGAGTAACCAGATAGCATACTATCATGTCGAGCAAGAAATTCCTCTCTATATATGTCCAAGCTTCCACTATAATATACATCACATGTACAATAATGGACTCTAGGGCATACATATTCCTAACAATCCCCCACTTGCACTAAGACCATGTGTTGTAGTTTCTCATACCCAACATCCCTAAATGTCTCTCAAACTGTATCTGGGGAAGGGCATTCGTGAGTGTATCCGCTACGTTTTTTCTTTCGTGTCAACTCTCCTGACCTCGATATCCCGGCAATCTACTATCTCCTTTATCAGGTGATACCGCTTCATAATATTTCTGGATCTCTGATGGGACCTGGGTTCCTTGGCCAAAGCCACAGCTCCATTGTTATCACAATAGATAGGTATTGAATGCTCAATGGATGGAACCACACTAAGCTCAGCAATGAACTTCTTCATCCAGACAGCTTCTTTGGCAGCATCGTTGGCAGCGATGTATTCAGCCTCCATCGTTGAGTCTGCTACGGTGTCTTGCTTGGAACTCTTCCAACACACCGCCCCTCCGTTGAGAGTAAAGACAAAACCCGAGACCGACTTACCGTCGTCCTTATCACTCTGGAAGCTCGAATTGGTAAAGGACTCCACCTGGAGTTCACCATTACCATACACCAAGAACATTTCTTTAGTCCTTCTCAAGTACTTAAGAATGGTCTTCACAGCTGTCCAGTGGTTTTCCCCAGGATCTTATTGATACCTGCTCACTACACCTAGGGAGTAAGCTACATCCGGTCCGGTACATAACATCGCATACATGATAGAGCCTACTGGCGAAGCATAGGGTATCCCTTGCATGCGAGCCCTCTCCAAATCAGTCTTGAGAGACATCTCTTTGGAGAGAGTGATTCCTGAACAAGCGGGTACATTACCTCGCTTGGAATCTTCCATACTAAACCTCTTTAGTATGGTGTCTATGTACCTGGATTGGGACAATCCCAAAATCCATTTAGATCTATCTCTATAGATCTTTATCCCCAGGATGTAGGAGGCATCACCAAGATCTTTCATGGAGAACTTGAGTGTTAAGAAGAGCTTGACCGAGTGTAGCATAGGAACATCGTTTCCTATCAAGAATATGTCATCCACGTACAATACGAGGAAGACTACCTTACTCTTTACTGCCTTCTTATATATACAAGGTTCATCTATATTTTTGATGAAGTCAAACTCTTTGATAGCTTCATCAAAACAGATTTTCCAACTCCACGACGCCTGCTTTAATCCGTAGATGGATTTAAGCAGCTTGCACACTTTTCTGCTGCTCCCATTGTCTACGAAGCCCTCTGGCTGTGTCATGTACACGCTTTCTTCTAAATCACCATTTAGAAAAGCGGTCTTGACGTCCATCTGTCAGATTTCGCAGTCATAGTGTGCAGCAATGGCAAGTACGATCCTGATGGACTTAAGCATAGCGACAGGAGAAAATGTTACATCATAGTCGACACCAGGTCGTTGACGAAAACCTTTTGCTATAAGTCTAGCTTTGAAAGTCTCACCTTTTACATTTACACCAATCTTCTTTTTGAAGATCCACTAGCTCCCAATGGGTTTTACCCCTTCAGGAGCAATATCCAAAGTCCATACTTTGTTGGTGTATATAGATTCCATCTCGGATCGCATAGCATCTAGCCATTTCACAGAGTCCCCACTCGTGATGGCCTGCTCGAAACTAGTAGGGTCATCATCTTCCATGATGCAATCCTCGCTCCCACCGTCTATGAGAAAATCGTAGTATCTCTCAGGTGGGTAAGGAACCCTACTAGATCTGCGGAGTAGCTGGGGTTCGTTGTGTACTATTGGATCCTCCGGTTTCACCAAATCGTCAGTTGTAGTCTGTGCTGCCGGAACTTCTTCCAGTTCTACCTCATTGCCATTAATTTCTTTTACAAAAAATTCCTTTTCCAAAAAGGTGCCAGGTTGAGCAACAAACACCTTTTTTTCCCTCACTTTGGTAGAAGATATGCCCTCGCGAATGTTTGGGATATCCTACAAACTTGCACAAAACTGACTTTGCCTCGAGCTTGTCCAGATTTTGCTTTTTGACATAGACCGGACAACCCCATATCTTAATGAAATTAAGACATGGTCTCTTCCCATTCCATATCTCATATGGAGTGGTAGGCACAGATTTTGTCAGAACTCTATTCAATAGGTATGCAGCTGTCTCAAGCGCATATCTCCAAAAGGAAATAGGTAACTCAGCAGTACTCATTATAAAGAGCACCATATCTAATAGGGTGCGATTTCTCCGATTCGATACACCGTTGTCCTGTGGTGTATACAGAGGAGTAAGCTGAGAGAGAATCTCATTCTCTTTTAAATAGTCTAGGAATTCCCCGCTCAAGTATTCACCTCCCCGATCAGATCGTAGGATTTTAATACTTTTGTCCATCTGTTTTTCAACCTCACACCTATATTCCTTGAATTTCTCAAAATCTTCAGACTTGTGTTTCAACAAGAACACATGTCCGAATCTTGAGAGATCATAGGTGAATGTAATGAAGTACGAAAAACCATTTCTGGCATGTGTAGACATAGGACCGCATACATCACTATGTATCAATCCTAAGAGTTCAGTAGCTCTTTCTCCGTGTCCAGTAAACGGTTTTGGTCATCTTACCTTTGAGACATGACTGGCAAGCTTCATAAGATGAAAATTCGAACGGATTCATATATCCATCTTTATGCAACTTAGCCAGTCTTGTCTTATTGATATGACCTAGTCTACAGTGCCACAAGAAGGCTTCGTTCATTTCTAAACTTTTCCTCTTGTTTGTGTTCTGTATGTTAAGAACTATACTTTGATTAAGAACGTATATACCGTTACATAACGTACCAGATCCAATCAACACTTGATTCTGGAAAATGTTCATAACATTATCCTTTAATGTGAGATTATATCTTGTTTAGTTAGCAAAGAAACCGATATAATGTTGCACATTATCTTTGGTACGTAGTAACCGTCGTTCAGAATCATTGTATTACCAGTTGGTAATACAAGGTGATAATCGCCAACTTCCTTGGCTGCAACAATTGCACCATTCCCTACTGTTAGGGATTTATCACCCTTTCCCAGTTCTCTACCTTTCTTTAGCCCATGTAATAAATTACATACGTGAGATCCTGATCCGGTATCCAATACCCAGGACGTAGAACAAACTGAGAAACAGTTCTCTGTCACGACCCAAGTTTGGATGTGACAGGCACTCAGATTGTATCATATCTAAAGATATGTACAATTCCAAGTAAGCCAAAAACCAAGATCAAAATACCTTATTTCGGAATTATTTAAGAAAATTTAGTTTTAAGTAAAAATCTCAAGTTATGAAGTTAATTCGTTTAAACAATAATAAAGATTAAGTTTGGTTGTATTCCTAGTTGGAATCAACAATATCAACAATAAACATGAATATAAGCATATGTAATATCACTGAATCTCATAAAGAAAGAAGCTATGAAACTGATCAACAGATCTCAACTGTACATATATTTACCATCTCTCATTTTTAAGTCAAAATACAGGTTTGATGGAGACTTTCTAGATACTAAATACAAAACCCAAAAGGGAGGTTACTACACATGTAACCTACCGATCAAAAGATGGAATACAACTGCAAAAGTGATCCTGCCTCGCAGCTACCCGTCCACTCTATCCCTGCAAGGAACTGTGGCACAACGGGGATGAGTTGCCAACTCAGTGAATACGACTAACATATAACGGCGAATAAAGTAAATATGACAATCATGTGACTGAATATGAATCAATATGATATATGAGTATATGTGAAATCCAACAATAAATCTCATTATACTTCTGAAATCACAACTCAAGTAAATCATTTCTCGGTGTCCATCAACGACACAAAATCTACTTTCTTATAGGCATCATTCCCCGAATGATCCTATACTCATAATATCGGTCGTTATCCTCTAGATACACGCCGTATTTCTATAACCAACTCCGGTATCGAGTAATCTCGCTAGGCTCCCCCGTCTCAATATGGCTATCCTGCCCCTCGGTCTCGACCGGGTCCACCATGTATCCAACTGTATATCTCCCCCACTCAGTATGGATAACGTAAATCCGCGACCGTATATCTCCCCCACTCGGTCCGGAATAAAATCAAAAACAGAAATCATCTCATGGTGGACATGTCACATCAATCATGAAAATACTGGATTTATGTAATAGTATTCAAAACTCAAAACCATAAATCCTCAAATCTGTATCTGTCTCATATCCAACATAGAAATACGTATAAAGCAACAGGATGTAAATGATGAAATCTACCAATATACTTGACATGTGAAATACGATGTAATCCATGTTAATAAGTATGATATTTAAGTGGATGTGACATGGCAATATCGACGAGGTATGTGTAGCATATAAGATGTGCACGTGGCATGGCTCGTCGATAATTGTGAAGTGTTCTAACAACTAAGCAATGTACAATTGTTTTAATGAATGAAATTCTAACATTTACACATGATGATATGAATATCACATTAAGTAAAACCATGGGCGAAACACGCCATCTTTACTAAATTCCCCGGTAGATGTTTAGTCTACTCACCGGAAAAGTCGAATCTACTCCGGAATCACTAATCCTTTCCCTTTCCTCGCGGCTTCCGTATTCCTCGTATCCGCGTCTAAATATGCAAATTAACTTATATAAGCAAAATAGCTATTCCGATATAACGGAAATAGAAACACGTTATCTTACTTACTAGTTATCTACTATTTGATCTTTTCCATTTATTAAACACTTAGTTTTGTTGGATTTTAAATCCTAATCTGTACTGGTTCAGACATTAAAACGCGACTTGATTTCATCGTGTTGTATTTAGCGTTTTACGATTCTTTTACCGATATATCTTCCCAGATTTTAATTACAGTGAAACTAAGTTAATTCAACAGTGCCAAAATAGCCTAAATTGTACACTGCTGCCTACCCAAAAGACCACACCCTCAAAGCTCTTACCATGGCCGGCGACGCCGGCCATATCTCCTCTGTCGCCGGCCCAAAACCGGCCCCCTACCTCCATCTTCTTGTGGTGTGTTCTAGTTGTTACCTACATCATTTCTACTCTGTTGAATTTATTTAATTAAGTTCCAGATTAAAGCAGATTTTAACAGACTCTAATTTAGCTAAAATACGATATTATGCAACTTGATTTAACTCTAAACTAATTAAGCTACAGAATCTAAGTTACCTACTATGATTAAGAGTTTTACCCTCCTATGTTGCTGTAGGAATAACCCTCCAATTGGCTAAGTCCCTCCTAGCTTGGTGATGAGCCATCTCCATGAACAAGTTCCTTCTTCTCCTTCTTCTTCCTCTTGTTCTTTCCTTTTTCTCTTTTAGTTTTCTTTTCTTTAATTTTCTTTTCAGTTTTTTTTCTGAAATTAAACTGAAAACTATGTTTTATATGTGAGAGGAGGAAGGGATAAGGGAAGGTGGTGGTGTCAAAGGTTGAAGGGTGTAGGTTTCATGCAAGTAGGAGGTGGAAATGAGAGAGTGCAAGGAAGCATGAGGTGGTTTTGCACTATCTTCACCCTTTTCTTTTACTTTAATCTCATTTAAATTTTGAACCAAATTTAATTTTCCACTCACCTTCACTTACACCCACCACAAACTCATAATTGCATAAACCTAAACTTTACAATTTAACCCCTCACAACTAGACTTATTATAAAACACCTATTTTGTTGAAATGAAGCTAAAATTATCATTAAAACCCTTATAACTTATTTATATTACATTCTAAAATTCTAATTTAATTTGTATTACATATAACTTATGAAGATTGACATATTTGATTTTAACCATTTTGTGATTTATCAGCTTATTCTTAATTTAATTAAATTTATTTATTTCTAGGTTTTTCCTAAATGTTACAATATTCCCCCCTTAAGAAAATTCGGTCCCCGAATTTAAAATAATTACTAGACATACCTAAGAAAAGATATGGAAATTTCTTTCGCATTGCGTCCTCCGTCTCCCAAGTAATCTCCTCGCGATCCTTTCCTTGCCAGAGAACCTTTACAGATGGCAGTATCCTTGATCGTAGTTGCTTTGCTTGCCTGTCCAGAATAGCTACTGGCTGCACTGTGAAGGATAGATCTGGCTCAAGCTGTAGAGTCTGATGCTGGATCGCATGAGATGGATCGTGAAGATATCTGCGAAGCATCGAAACATGGAACACCGAATGTACGTCGGGAAAACCAGGTGGAAGTGCTAACCGATAAGCTACAGTGCCCACTCTCTCTAAAATCTCGTAAGGTCCGACATATCTGGGGCTGAGCTTCCCTTTCTTCCCGAAGCGCATCACACCCTTCATTGGAGATACTCGAAGGAACACATGATCTCCCACATCAAACTCGAGTTTGCGCCGTCTTCGATCTGCATATGACTTTTGTCTGCATTGGGCCGCTTTCATTCTATCTCGTATCAAGTGAATCTTCTCTGTAGTTTCTTGTACTATCTGCGGTCCCAAAATACCACTTTCACTAAGTTCCGTCCAGCAAACAGGTGATCTACATTTCCTTCCATACAAAGCTTCAAAGGGTGCCATCTGGATCGTCTCTTGAAAGCTGTTGTTATACGAGAATTCTACCAAAGGTAGGTGACGATCCCAACTACCACCGAAATCTAGGCTACAAGCCCGAAGCATATCCTCTAGTATCTGAATGGTCCGCTCCGACTGACCGTCTGTCTGTGGGTGGAAGGCTGTACTAAAACTCAATCGTGTACCAAGAGCGTCCTGAAGTTTCTGCCATAGCCTGCTCGTGAACTGGGTACCTCGATCTGATACTATGCATGTCGGCACTCCATGTAGACGTACAATCTCATCGATATAAACCTGTGTATACTGAGCAAATCCATATGTCGTCTTCACTGGAAGAAAATGAGCGGCCTTCGTCAGCCTGTCTACAATCACCCAAATGGAATCGTACCCTCTGTTAGTCCTGGGTAGACCCACCACAAAATCCATGGAAATCTGTTCCCATTTCCATTCTGGAATGGGTAAGGGTTGCAGCTCTCCGGCTGGCCTCTGGTGTTCTGCTTTAACTTGCTGACAAGTTAAGCATCGAGAAACAAAATCCGTAACATCCTTCTTCATTCCTTCCCACCAATAATTATCCTTCAAATCACGATACATTTTGGTGGAACCAGGATGAATACTGTATACTGACCTGTGGGCATCCTCCAAAATCTCACGCCTCAATCCGTCAGAATCTGGCACACAGAGACGAGTCCTAAAACGTAATACTCCATGATCATCAATCACGAACTCCGTCTCCTTGCCCTGCCTAACATGATCCATAATCTCCATCATGCGAGTATCTGTAGGCTGCGCATCTCGAATACGATCCAATAGCTGAGGTCTGGTGCGAACATGTGCCAACTGTCCTCCTGCCGATGTAAACTCAAACTGTATACGACTATCACATAAGATCTGCCATTCTGTAGAAGACTGTCTCTGCAAAATACTCAAATGAGATAATTTACCTCCAGGCCTCCGACTCAAGGCATCTGCTACAACATTTGCTTTGCCTGGATGGTACAATATCTCACAATCGTAATCTTTCACCAGTTCCATCCATCTACGCTGCCTGAGGTTCAGATCCTTCTGCTGAAAGATATACTTTAAACTTTTATGATCTGTGAAGATTTGACACGTTTCTCCATACAAGTAATGTCTCCAAATCTTCAATGCGAATACTACAGCAGCCATCTCTAGATCATGAGTGGGGTAATTTTGTTCATGCCTCTTCAACTGTCGAGAAGCATATGCTATAACTTTGCCGTGTTGCATCAACACACAGCTTAAGCCCACTCTAGAAGCATCGCAATACACTACAAAACCCCCTGACCCGGAAGGTAAAGATAATACAGGTGCAGTCGTCAAACGCGTCTTCAACTGTTGGAAACTCTGCTCACATGCATCTGTCCACTGAAAAGGAACTTCCTTCCTAGTCAATCCTGTCAAAGGTGCCGCTATCCGTGAGAAATCCTGTACGAAGCGTCTGTAATAACCTGCCAGACCTAAGAAACTCCGAACCTCAGTAACTGACATAGGCCTGGGCCAGTGTTGTACCGCTTCAATCTTCTTTGGGTCTACGCATATACCTTCTCTCGTAACTATATGACCCAAGAAATCCACACTATCGAGCCAAAAAGCACACTTAGAAAATTTTGCATACAGCTGATGCTCTTTCAAGGTCTGCAACGTGATACGTAAATGCTGCTCGTGCTCCGTCTGACTCCGAGAATATACAAGAATATCATCTATGAATACTATAATAAACCGATCGATAAATGGTCTAAAGATACGGTTCATCATATCCATAAAAGCTGCTGGAGCATTGGTGAGTCCGAACGACATCACCAGAAATTCATAATGCCCATATCTCGTACGAAACGCAGTCTTCGGAATATCGTCCTTCCGAACCCTCAACTGATGATATCCTGACCTCAAGTCAATCTTTGAAAAGAATCCGGCTCCTTGCAACTGATCGAACAAGTCATCTATTCATGGTAATGGATACCTGTTTCGCATAGTGACGCGATTCAGCTGTCAGTAGTCGATTCACATTCTCATACTACCATCCTTCTTCTTTACAAATAACACAGGAGCTCCCCACGGTGAAACACTGGGACGAACCAGTCCTCTATCTAACAACTCTTGCAACTGGCCTTTGAGTTCTTTCAATTCCGTCGGTGCCATTCGATAGGGTGGTATAGAAATAGGCCCTGCACCCGGAATCAAATCGATGCAAAATTCAATATCTCGATCAGGTGGCAATCCTAGTAACTCAGCAGGGAATACCTCAGGAAATTCTCGTATGATCGGGATTTGGTCCAATGGAACTTCAGCGACCCCTATGTCCTGAATAAAAGCCAAGAACCCATGACAACCCTTCTTCAAGAGCCGTCTCGCACCAAAAGCAGAAATCATGTTGACAGGGGTTAACTTGTAATCCCCCTGCACAACAAACACCGGTTCACCTGGAAAACAAAATCTAACCGCTTTTCCTCTACAATCTACATAGGCATGACAAGCGGCTAACCAATCCATCCCAAGCAGTATATCAAAATCCAACATGTCCAGGAGAATCAGATCAACAAGCGAATCTCTATTACCAATACGCACCGAACACGATCTGAATACGTGCCGAGCTATAAAGGAATCTCCAACTGGAGTACTCACTACCAAAGGAAATTCTAATAATGACGACTCCTTTCCCAACCAAAGTGCGAATCGTGAAGATACATAAGAGTGTGTAGAACCGGGATCAAATAAAACATGTGCCTCTAATGAGCATACTGTAAGAGTACCTGTCACGACTGCATTTGATGCCTGGGCATCCTGTGGAGTCAGTGCAAAAACCCGTGCCTGGCCCCTGCCCGCATCCTGTCGTCCTCTACCTCTATCTCTTCTACCTCTCTGAGCACGTCCTGCATAGCCTCGACCTCGTGGTGCAACTGCCTGGCGTGTAGCGCCAACTGGGGGAGGAAGTAAAGCCATCGGTGTAGGAGATGGAAGGGGTAAAGCAGCCTGTGGAGCAACGGTCCCTCCCTGAGATCTACAATCCCGCGCAAAGTGTCCGGGAAGTCCACAACTATAACAAGTAAATGGTGGTCTCTGATCATCAGGATAAGAACTGAACATCTGGCCCTGTGTCCAACCTCGTCCAACACTGCGGCCTGGAGTAAATCTGCCTGGATAGGACCTTCTACCTCGGCCAAACTGTCTATTTGTCGGCACGAAAGGTCTACTCCTCTTTGGCTCCGGAACGACTCCTGACTGGCTCAAACGCTCCTCTACTCGTATCGCCGCA
The DNA here is from genome assembly GCA_030015575.1 of Agapanthus africanus. Lineage (NCBI taxonomy): Eukaryota > Viridiplantae > Streptophyta > Magnoliopsida > Asparagales > Amaryllidaceae > Agapanthus > Agapanthus africanus. The sequence goes on from CM057339.1 coordinate 684,906,378, forward strand.
TCCATGGCCTGTGCATAAGTATCAAAATGCTGGGAGCCTATCGCCAGATACAACTGTGTGTCCAAACTCCTTAGGAACCTTTTCACCCGAAGCTCCTCTGTAGGTACTAAGTATGGGGCATATCGCGATAGCTGGGTGAATCGTAAGTCATAATCTGCTACTGACATACTTGCTGATTTCCTCAACGCTTCGAAACTGCTAGCTCTAGCATCCCTCACACTCTGGGGAAGAAATCTGGCAAGAAAGACTGTGGAAAACTCGGTCCACGTCATCGGAGGAAGATTTGTAGCTCGCCCTCTCTCCATTGACTCACACCACTCCTGTGCAAGTCCCTCTAAACGAAAGCTAGTCAGCTCAACTGACCTTGCATCAGAACATCGCAATGATCTGCCAATCCTCGCCATCCTATCAAGAAAAGACCGAGGATCTTCCGCCACATCGGTCCCTGTAAATACCGGGGGTCTCAATCTCATAAACTCTGCAAGTGATACCTCCATCACTCTCGTATCTACTGGCGCTACCGTCTGTGTAGGCTGTACCTCGGACTCTGCTACAGTCGGTGCTGGATCTGATCTCAAAGCTCGAGTTGTCTCAGCTAACTGTCCTACCACTCGCTGTAATCCCAACATACCCTCCTCAATCCTAGTCATGCGATCTGGAGGAGGAGGATCAACATGCTCATGCACCTCCTGCACATCCGGTGTACCAGTCATCGTCACAGGCGGACTCGCCCTAGCTGCATTTCTGGCTGCGGCTCGCCTAGCCCGCGTAGCCATAGCAACTGGAACAAGAAACGAGAGTTGATAAGGTGCGGGAATAGAAGTAATCAATAACGGAGAATCAACGGAAGAATAGGTCAAGATAAACATCCTAAGGTTAGTTAGGCTGAATACGATAACGTAAATATGCCGCGGAACATACGTACGGTACTGCATTCGTCCTAATTCACCTAATCCATCAAACCAAAGGTCATCCTAACTCTCAGACTTACTTCAACCTATAGAAATCCCTTACTGAATTCCGTAAGGTTACTCCTAAGCTCTGATACCAACTTTGTCACGACCCAAGTTTGGATGTGACAGGCACTCAGATTGTATCATATCTAAAGATATGTACAATTCCAAGTAAGCCAAAAACCAAGATCAAAATACCTTATTTCGGAATGATTTAAGAAAATTTAGTTTTAAGTAAAAATCTCAAGTTATGAAGTTAATTCGTTTAAACAATAATAAAGATTAAGTTTGGTTGTATTCCTAGTTGGAATCAACAATATCAACAATGAACATGAATATAAGCATATGTAATATCACTGAATCTCATAAAGAAAGAAGCTATGAAACTGATCAACAGATCTCAACTGTACATATATTTACCATCTCTCATTTCTAAGTCAAAATACAGGTTTGATGGAGACTTTCTAGATACTAAATACAAAACCCAAAAGGGAGGTTACTACACATGTAACCTACCGATCAAAAGATGGAATACAACTGCAAAAGTGATCCTGCCTCGCAGCTACCCGTCCACTCTATCCCTGCAAGGAACTGTGGCACAACGGGGATGAGTTGCCAACTCAGTGAATACGACTAACATATAACGGCGAATAAAGTAAATATGACAATCATGTGACTGAATATGAATCAATATGATATATGAGTATATGTGAAATCCAACAATAAATCTCATTATACTTCTGAAATCACAACTCAAGTAAATCATTTCTCGGTGTCCATCAACGACACAAAATCTACTTTCTTATAGGCATCATTCCCCGAATGATCCTATACTCATAATATCGGTCGTTAACCTCTAGATACACGCCGTATTTCTATAACCAACTCCGGTATCGAGTAACCTCGCTAGGCTCCCCCGTCTCAATACGGCTATCCTGCCCCTCGGTCTCGACCGGGTCCACCATGTATCCAACTGTATATCTCCCCCACTCAGTATGGATAACGTAAATCCGCGACCGTATATCTCCCCCACTCGGTCCGGAATAAAATCAAAAACAGAAATCATCTCATGGTGGACATGTCACATCAATCATGAAAATACTGGATTTATGTAATAGTATTCAAAACTCAAAACCATAAATCCTCAAATCTGTATCTGTCTCATATCCAACATAGAAATACGTATAAAGCAACAGGATGTAAATGATGAAATCTACCAATATACTTGACATGTGAAATACGATGTAATCCATGTTAATAAGTATGATATTTAAGTGGATGTGACATGGCAATATCGACGAGGTGTGTGTAGCATATAAGATGTGCACGTGGCATGGCTCGTCGATAATTGTGAAGTGTTCTAACAACTAAGCAATGTACAATTGTTTTAATGAATGAAATTCTAACATTTACACATGATGATATGAATATCACATTAAGTAAAACCATGGGCGAAACACGCCATCTTTACTAAATTCCCCGGTAGATGTTTAGTCTACTCACCGGAAAAATCGAATCTACTCCGGAATCACTAATCCTTTTCCTTTCCTCGCGGCTTCCGTATTCCTCGTATCCGCGTCTAAATATGCAAATTAACTTATATAAGCAAAATAGCTATTCCGATATAACGGAAATAGAAACACGTTATCTTACTTACTAGTTATCTACTATTTGATCTTTTCCATTTATTAAACACTTAGTTTTGTTGGATTTTAAATCCTAATCTGTACTGGTTCAGACATTAAAACGCGACTTGATTTCATCGTGTCGTATTTAGCGTTTTACGATTCTTTTACCGATATATCTTCCCAGATTTTAATTACAGTGAAACTAAGTTAATTCAACAGTGCCAAAATAGCCTAAATTGTACACTGCTGCCTACCCAAAAGACCACACCCTCAAAGCTCTTACCATGGCCGGCGACGCCGGCCATATCTCCTCTGTCGCCGGCCCAAAACCGGCCCCCTACCTCCGTCTTCTTGTGGTGTATTCTAGTTGTTACCTACATCATTTCTACTCTGTTGAATTTATTTAATTAAGTTCCAGATTAAAGCAGATTTTAACAGACTCTAATTTAGCTAAAATACGATATTATGCAACTTGATTTAACTCTAAACTAATTAAGCTACAGAATCTAAGTTACCTACTATGATTAAGAGTTTTACCCTCCTATGTTGCTGTAGGAATAACCCTCCAATTGGCTAAGTCCCTCCTAGCTTGGTGATGAGCCATCTCCATGAACAAGTTCCTTCTTCTCCTTCTTCTTCCTCTTGTTCTTTCCTTTTTCTCTTTTAGTTTTCTTTTCTTTAATTTTCTTTTCAGTTTTGTTTCTGAAATTAAACTGAAAACTATGTTTTATATGTGAGAGGAGGAAGGGATAAGGGAAGGTGGTGGTGTCAAAGGTTGAAGGGTGTAGGTTTCATGCAAGTAGGAGGTGGAAATGAGAGAGTGCAAGGAAGCATGAGGTGGTTTTGCACTATCTTCACCCTTTTCTTTTACTTTAATCTCATTTAAATTTTGAACCAAATTTAATTTTCCACTCACCTTCACTTACACCCACCTCAAACTCATAATTGCATAAACCTAAACTTTACAATTTAACCCCTCACAACTAGACTTATTATAAAACACCTATTTTGTTGAAATGAAGCTAAAATTATCATTAAAACCCTTATAACTTATTTATATTACATTCTAAAATTCTAATTTAATTTGTATTACATATAACTTATGAAGATTGACATATTTGATTTTAACCATTTTGTGATTTATCAGCTTATTCTTAATTTAATTAAATTTATTTATTTCTAGGTTTTTCCTAAATGTTACATTCTCGGTAATGAACACACTCGAAGAAGATGCATCAACATACTGTTTCTTCGCACGGGTGGCATGGTAATCTTGATATTCTCCTATCCCTTCCTCAGACTTATGACAATCATAAGATAGAGCGGGACCAACATTCCCTAGCCCTGTATAAAAGGAGGGTTCGGTCAATACATCCATTTTATTATCTTGATTAAGGCGTGACATTGGTTGCTGCCTGGAGAGAGAGAGAGAGAGAGAAGGAAACACGTTAGAGTGCGCACTTTGCGAGATTAGATTGGTTATTATCTTATCTAATCAGGATGGCTCCCATTGTTTTTATCAAATCTTCCTTCAAATCTTAAAAGGTAATATTAGCCGGAATTAATTACACCCCACAGGTTCACCAATCGTTCGGCTAGGCAGGTATCGGTACTCCGAGGGAGGTTTCCCGTGCTTTCGCACAGACCTAATTAGTATAAACCTCATTTTCCAAGAGGCATAACCCCGTTGACACCTTTCTAGAAACCTACTTGATCGGCTAATTGTAATGTGTAAAACTCTCTCAGGAGTAACTCTTACTCGCAGTGGGTATCGGGATCCAACTATCATATAGAAGGTATGCAATCTCATTGCAAATTTCAACACTTGAAATTCCCGATAATAGTTTTTACCCCTACCTTCCTATGACCTTGATGGAGGTCAACAAACCATAGGCTGCTAGTCAAGTTCAACCCGTTCATTTCTTGATTGAATTAAACCCACCCGCACGACCCTTGACGGAGGTCAATAAGGCCGTACGACTATCCTAATCCAATCGCATCACATGCGGCAGATAAGCACTAATCAGCTACCGCACACTACGCCTTGACGGAGGTCAACAAACGCATCACGAATACTAAATAGTACCTATCTGAAATGACGGAGGGCTACGCAGGTTTTTAAGAAAACTATGAGTGTAATGAACTTGATATCGTTGTAGAATCTAGTGATTTTATAAAGGAGTGTTTTTGAGGCTTTTCTAGCTTCGTTAAAGAGGTCACTCCCGGTGAAGGGATCTCGGCTCTTTCCTCATCGAATGAGGTGCTGGATAGTCATGAATACCACTATGCAAAGCAAGAACTAGAGAAGCAATCAAAAGACAAAACTGAGTGGGTTGTAGCATTTGCTAGTTTCGCTAAAGAGGTCACTCCCGGTGAAGTGATCTCGGCTCTTTCTTCATCGAATGAGGTGATGGATATTCATCAAGGAATACCACTATGCAAAGCAAAAACTAGAGCTACCCTTTTTGAAAATTTGATTCTACAACATCTTTTGGTTTCTTTCTTTTCATTAATCTCATTAATGAAGTCCCATCAATTAATGTTTCCTAAACATTACAGAAAAATAAAACGAAAAAAGAACGTACGCATATGCCATCCGCATTCGTCACGGGGCCCCGTCATGCACCGTTAGTTTACTTAACTACCGGCAAAGTGAGGGCTGGACTAGCCCGGGTGCAAAACATAAGCAACGTTTATTATATATCATATATATAATATTACATTTGTCTCACGCAGTTATATGATCAACATCACAGAATAAAGCAGCAGAAGCAACATATGAAATATTGAATATACTAGGATGTCCGTGTTTTAAATTTAGCCAGTAATGTAAAACACAGATTCCACGGTCATGATGAATAGCCAAACGTACATCCCTAGGCCCCTACGAGAGCGGTAAGTAACTCTGCCAATTCTAGAGTTAAGAGACCATGTTTCAACTCCTTGAGATGGTCTCCCACTGGACTCTAGAACCCGGTTACTTGTGCTCCCTGCCTTGGGTCTATCCTAATGTGGAAAAGTAAATAATATACAACAGTGGTGACATCATCCTCAACCCGGAAGTGCCCCAATAAAAGAATATTACATACATATTTTACATGAATGAAAATAAAAACCCTCATCTCACATAAAACCCCCGGCTATTCTTTCACGACGATCCAATAAATCATATCAACAGCAACACATGATATAACATGTTATCAACATAAGCAAATATGCGTATCTCTAAAACTCATTGACATATAGCAACGAGATTAGAATACCCCACATATTACACTTACGGTCGCAGAAAAGAAATTGAAAAACTACAATAATTAGAATCCGCAATATCCTTAGACATCATAAACCCGGAATATCTCATATTTCGGATTTCATGCCTAACTTATAAAACTTGCATTTTAGTCTCAAATTGAAAACACTTTTCAATTGGTTGTCGGATAATTCAACAAGATTTCCGACTTAGTGATCGCATACAATACGCAATTGTGACGGAGTTTTGATCCGAATCAAAACTTTGTGGCAATCGATCAATTGAGACTAAACGGCTAGGTTTACAATATACTAACTAGTTTTCATAAAACTAATTAATCCGGATTCTAATAATTGTATCACACATATCACAAAGCTTGTAAAGTAACCGCGACATTAGAATTCCGCACGCAATTAGCAAACTTACCCAATTTTTCCAAGACACGAAAAATCCAGTTAGCTAAAGTTCTAAAACCGATCGTTTTAAGCCAATCCGAGAGTCGAAATGAACTCGAAACCCGTTCGAATCTTCGCGGGGGCGAAGACCACAAAATTAACTGTCGAATGGGAGGCTTCGGGGGGGATACCCACCCCCGGGGGCCACTACGAAGTGTCCCCCTAGGGTAGGCAGACCCGAGAGCGCCCAGTTGGGGTGCTTTCAGGTCACCTACCCCCAAGGACACCTTATGGTGGTCTTAGGGTGTGGGTCCGACCACTGGTCCCCCCGGGGTGGCCCTCGAGTGCGCACGCTCCACCCCGCGGCTTCTCGGTTCAAACCGTGAGCCCGCGGGGTATGCAAACAACTCAAAACATTATTTTTGAAACTGTTTTTATCGGCAGTTTTTGCGCGACAAAAATGGCGGATTTCTAACATCGCTACAAAATACCCTAATGTTCTAACTTGGCTCTGATACCATGAAAGTCGACCTTAGCACCACCATAAGCTTCTAGAGGCATCAAGCATGCCAAATTTTAATTTTTATTAGGTGATAAGTTAGACTAACAAGATCTTTACTAGATTATTAGGGTTTGCCTTTGTGATCTGATGAACTAAAGAGAAGAAAAGAGCATACAATCTTTGTAGTTCGAGCCTTTCTCTTCAATAGCTCCGGGTTGTGGTCTACGTGACTCCACTAGGCTACTCTTCAAGATGAAAGAACTTCCTTCGTGATCTTCACGCCAAAGACGATCCACCTGAAGTCCACAAGCTCAAGCTAACGCTTCACTAATCTCATTAGTGAAGGCAACACTCCACATCAAATTACTAATCTAATGTGCGATGGTGAAGTAGGGGTTTAATTTGCTCACTAGGGTTTTCACAAGTTCAGTGATTCACATCACATGTGAGGGTTTGAACTTGGAAGTGAGGTGAAGAAAATTGTAGAGAGCAAGAGGAAGCAAGAGCTCAAGAAAAAAATGGCTAAGGAAAGAAGAATGAAAATGATGAGAGTAAAACTCAAAATGGCTCTCTCTCTTCTCACTCATTCAAGCATGGAATAAAATTGCAATTCTTAATTGCAACCATGCTTGAATAGCGAGTCAAGACTAATATACAAATAATAAAAACCATGCCTTGCCCTTTTCACAAATATCTCCACAATTTACACCTCATTTTTCCATTTTCTAAAAATAGAAAAACATGCCATGCTTCATATATATATATATCAAATATACATTAATATATATATATATATATATATATATATATATATAAAGAAATTAGTGAGCTAATGATATTAGTTAAGATATAATTATATCACATATAATATATATCACATTATTAAATCAACACTTGATCTAATAATCTGGTTATATCATATATAACAGACTAATATCATTAATCTAAATATCATATTATCAAACCAACACTTGATTCGATAATCCGGTTATATCGCATATAACCTGACCGACATCAGATAACTGCCAGATTATAATACGGTATCACATACTCATATTTAATCTGGCTCACGCACATATCAACATATGTGTCCTACTTCGTTTCGCTCGAACCAGGAAACTTCTATGTCAATATACCAGCAGTAGGTGATGATCACATCAATCATCTACAAGCCATCAGCGGCACTAGCCGGACGTAACGACCACCCGGGTATTGAGCGATATGAAGATCAACAAGCAAGCTCATCCATACTCTCCATGAAGCCTATCAGTAACATTACCGTACAGTCTGGTCTCTTCGTCTGATATGTCGCATATCATGTCTAGGGGTGGTAAACGTCAGGCCCCGGCAACGTGATAAGTCATGCAAATGTCTGGCCTATAACGGTTTGAGAAACTACTGATAACTCTTATTAGTAAATTTCAGCAGCAGCCCTAGCCAGGGACTTCCAGTTATAGCCAATCGAGCATAGCGCGACATCAACCCTCAATACCGGGAGATACGAAACCCCTCCTATCGCTCATTGCCTCCATGTGACTCGGGACAGTACCCAAAATCCACCTGTTTGGATGACTCCTTTGAGCCGTGGTAGGGAGGAAATCAAAACACAGTGGGAGCCACATAAGACTCTATGACAATCTCGGGTCTACAGACTAACCTGTACCAGTGTCACCAGAGGACTACTATCTGACGATAAGTTTACTACCATATAGGATTCCTCGGCGCATCCTGTTCAGTGTACCCATTCTCCAATGAGTACCTACGTACAATCTTTGATGTCATACACCAATGGTTGTGGGATCAACCATCGCCCTCTAAGGGACAAGAAACGTGCACATGAGTCTACACTGGAATATCGATGCCCTGGTCTCGATATTCCCATGACTAGGAACTAATTAAAGGATGTACTTGTGGACCACCCTGGCCCCACTAGTATGATTTCATCATAATCCTGGTAGTCAAGTATATATTCTAAGGGCTTTATCAACATGTGAGAGCAAGACAGTAAAGAATAAAAGTCAACATGTTAAGATAAAGAGTAACCAGATAGCATACTATTATGTCGAGCAAGAAAGTCCTATATATATATATATATGTCCAAACATCCACTATAATATACATCACATGTATACTAATGGCCTCTAGGGCACCTGTTGTAGTGGATGCTTGGACATATATATAGAGAGAGGACTTTCTTACTCGACATGATAGTATGCTATCTGATTACTCCTTATCTTAACATGTTGACTAGTATTCTTTACTATCTTGCTCTCACATGTTGATAAAGCCCTTAGGATATGTACTTGACTACCAGGATTATGATAAGATCATACTAGTGGGGCCAGGATGGTCCACAAGTAAATCCTTTAATCACTTCCTAGTTGTGGGAATATCGAGACCAGGGCATCGATATTCTAATGTAGACTAGTGTGTATGTTTCTTGTCCCTTAGAAGGCGATGGTTGATCCCACAACCATTGGTGTGTGACATCAAAGATTGTATACAGGTGCTCATTAGAGAATGGGTGCACCGAACAGGACTCGCCGAGGACTCCTATGTGGTATTATACCTATCGTCAGATAGCAGTCCTCTGGTGACACTGGTACAGGTTAGTCTGTAGACCCGAGATCGTCATAGAGTCTTGTGTGGCTCCCACTGTGCTTTGATTTCCTCCCTACTGTTAGTTGTATGTATGCCCTAGAGGCCGTTATTGTACATGAGATGTATATTATAGTGGATGCTGGGACATATATAGGGAGGACTTTGTTGCTCGGCATGATAGTACGCTATCTGGTTGCTCTTTATCTTAACATGTACACTTACTGTCTCTCTGTTACATATTGCTAAAGCCCTTAGGATGTGTACTTAACTATCAGGATTATGATGTAGATCATACTAGTGGGTCCTGGGCAGTCCATGAGTTCATCCTTCAATTGTTCATAGTCGAGGGAATATCGAGACAGGGCAACGATATTCCAGTGTAGACTAGCGTATACGCTTCTCGACCCATATGATGGGCAATGGATGATTTCATATCCATTGGTGTTTGACATCAAAAATCGTATACGGGTGCTCAATGGAGATTGGGTACACTAAACAGACTCACCGAGAACTCCTAGATGGTATTATACCTGACGTCAGATAGCAGTTCTTTGGTGATACTGGTACAGGTTAGTCTGTTGACCCGAGATCGTCATAGAGTCTTGTGTGTCTCCTACTGTGCTTTGATTTCCACCCTACCTCGGCTCTACTGAGTCATGCAAACAGGTGGTTTTTGGGTAGAGTTCCGAGTCACATGGAGCAATGAGCGATAGGAGGGGATTCGTCTTCCCCGGTATTGGGGGTTGATGTTGCGCTATGCTCGATTGGCCATAACTGAAAATCCTTAGCCAGGGTAGATGAGATTTACTGGTAAGTGTTATCAGTAGTTTCTCAACCCGTTATGGACCATGCATCGGCATGACTTATCAAGCTATTGGGGTCTGACGTTTACCACCCCTAGGTGAGATATGCGACATATTAGACGAAGAGACCGGACTGTACGGTAGTGTTACTGATTGGATTTGCAGAAGTATGAGCAGGCTTGCTTATTGATCTTCTGATCGCTCAATACCCGGGTGGCCATTACGTTTAGCTGACAGCTTGCGGCTTGTGGGTGTTTGATATGATCATCACCTACTGCCGGCGTATTGACGAGTCTTTAGAGTCCTACACAGAGGTTTCATGGCTCAGGCGAAATGGAGTGGGAGCATGTATGTGATATGTGCTGGACCGAGATTAATACGAGTATGTGATACCGTATTCTATTCTCCCGATTTTTGTCATCGGTCGGTTATATACGATATAGCCGGGTTATCGAATCAAGTGTTGATTCGATAAATTGATACATACGATATTAGTCGGTTATATGTGATATAGCCGGATTATTAAATCAAGTGTTGATTTAATAGTTTAATGTATAATTATATCTTTGATATATTAAATTACATTAACTAATATTAGCTCACTTAAGCATTTCTTTTTCTTACTCATGATACATTTAATATATATGTGATATATGTTAATTGTATTGTTTTCTTTTTTTGCATACATAATATATATATGATATATATTAATGTGTCATGCATGGTTACACATGCAACATGGGTGTATGAGACTCACACCATACTTAGGTTAATGTTAAAGGTTTATATTTATTATAAGTAATTCAAAATTAGTGGAATTTGTCATGGTTGAGCTTAGTGGAAGCTTGTAGAACATTGAGTTAGTCCACTTGTTTTGTCTTACTTAAAATATTTATTAACCTAATCATTATCCTAAAACCATGGTTTATTCTCTACAAGGGTTGTATGTGACAAAAACTCACCCATGGTTGCATTTCTAACCTCATGAGTTTTTTTTCATCTTCATCTTCTTTTTCATCTCCAAAGAGCTCTCTAGGTTTTGAGGAGATGAAAAAAGCATGTGAGAAAAATAAATCTAAAGTGAGCCTAATTCCTACTTCATCAACCTCTACTAGATTAGCCGTTTAGTTTGGGTTGTTTCTTCACAAAGTTCACCACTTAGTAAAGAGGTAGAATGAGCTTGAGTCTTCTCGACGTAGATCATCTTCGGCCTCGAAGACTTTGAGCAAGCTTGTTCATTTCTTCAAGTGAACCCATACTAGTGTAACATTTCAGAAAATATAAAATATTATTTTTTGAATTTAATATTAAAATAATATATTTCGCGAAACTACCGATTTGCGAATTTGGGGTTGTCGTAAAAATGGTATAAATATATACCAATATTTGTGAAATAATTGGGAGATTAAAATAATTTTTTCATTTTAAAAATATTGTGGTGGAATTTGTTTGCATTCTTTTTGGCCATTTCCTTCTCATTGTGGCCGAACCATTTTTTGGTGAGCTTTTCGAATTGGGGCTGTGGGTTTCTAGATGGGAGTGGGGCTTTGGTGAGTCATTGATTTGGCATTGAATGGGCATGGGAAACATTGATGTGTCAATGGTGATTTAATTACTTTTGTTTTGGCTTAGGATTTTTTTTGGTGTTGATATTTTTTTGGTGGCCGGTTCACATTGGTGAGTGTGCAGGGGAATTGGTTGATATTTTGGTGAGGGTTTTGTTGTGGCTGTGAATTGATTGAGAGGTTTTAATTTATTAAGTAAATTAATGTACACACTCCACCTCTCACCATTTTTAGTGGCCAATTTCAAAAGCCAGCGAACATTTTCCATCACTATTGGCCGAGCACAAATTCCGGCCGAGCCCCTTTGAGTGTGAGCTCATTTTGGTTTTTCCTCCAAGCTCAAAATCCTATGCTCACTTCATCACATCTCTTTGGCAACTTCAATTTACCTCCACCCAAATCCTTGGGTGCCTTGAGAAAAAGTATCCTTCACTCTCTCTACTTTTTTCTTGGGCATCTAGGTTGGCAAACTGGATGTCCAAGTTGCCTCGGTTTTGAGGCGGGAGCCCGTATAAAGAATCCTCGACGTGCGACCTCTTTGACGAGCTTGACCGGAGAGCGAACTTTGTCGAGGCAGCCGCAACATGCTAAGGACTGAGATTTGAGACCGAAGGACACGGATCGATCGGTATAATTTTTTAAACCACTTTACAGTTTACTAGTATAGGGTTATTGGTACGATTCGGGTTTTAGGCTTGGCGGTTTTCATGAATAGCGACCCTAGTTAGGTTTTTAGCTATGTTTTCCGGTATTGGGATTCTTGGTTTTGAGATTTGATATTTGTTTTGGTTGTTAGATGTTTGTACGTCAACGACGAGAGTTGTTTGGTTGTTTTGCATGCGTAGGCTATAGGTTATAACCTATGAGCGCACCGCGTGCCGTATTGGATTTCGGAACTTGATGTTAATAGCTTTTTGATTTCATATTGATTGTAGGTACCTTCGTGTGGATTCCGAGACGACGAAGCACATCGACTACGCCTGAACGAGGAGTTCCACAGGTGAGTAGATTTATATCTGCTGGGGAAGTCGGGTTGATGGCGTATAGCACCCGCAAATTTTGAATGGAACTGATATATCCATAGAATACTGTAGGAGAAACCTACACATGAAAACTATTGATGTGGTTAAAAGATAGTTAGAGGTGATATTAATGAATGAATATATATATCGAGATATGAGATGAAGGCTATAGGGACATAACTCTTGGACATAATATGATAGAAATGATGTCTCGAATTGATAAAAGGATATGAAAAGTGAATGTGAATCACAATATATATACAGATATGTAGTTGCACGAGTTTAAGTATGAGTTTTAGAGTAGCGTGACATGAGATTCAATTGATGTAATGCATATGTAAAATGACTTGATGTGAGAGATTGATGCGAAGAAAAGAGTATATGATGAGATATGATGACTTGGCTGATATGTCGTTATAAAATGGATGCGAGTCGATAAGAGATAGTTGATACCTTGTCTGTCCCCTGATACGAGATTTATGCGGATGCGACCTGAGAGATAGGTATATATATGGATAATGATTGCATTATGAGTGATATGCCATACGAGACTTAGATCCGTACCCCCCGTTATTGTATAGGTTGATAGAATCCTTATTTGTTTAATGCCGCCGTACGATAGATTACCGTGCGCGATGAGTTTTACTTGTTGATTTATCCATACCCTTGGTTATAGGATGCCGTACGATGGACTGTACCGTACGTGATGTTGTGAGGCTGGATGTCGATTGATAGATTCACCGACTCGGTCATGTTAGATACATATACCTTATAGCATTTAGTTCACGATGTACGTTATGCTGCATTCATGTTATTCTCATTCCATTTTATATACCTGTGCTAGTACATCTACACCATTATCGATGATGCATATGTTGCACTTACACAGATTGCCGGCTCACACACTTCATCATCGATAATTGCTATGTCACTCACACAGTAGAATTGCTACATCATGCTATGATATACTTGCCATGTTCACATCACTATGCTAGATTGCATGATATACTAGCTATGCTCACACCATTATGCTATGTTTCACGATTTACTTGCTATGATTACATCACTGTTCCATGTTGCATGATATACGGATATGCTTACATTCTGTTATATGTCGCACACATCATGCTTTATGATTATACGTATTGAGATATGCTGTTTTCATGAGATTTTGGGTTTTGAGAACCGTGGATATGTTTTCAAGAAATTATGTATTGTTTGAAAACCCGGTTTATCTGGATATGATATTTCGATGCGTCCACCATGGGATTTCACGATTTTGATATTTGTGATATATACCTGATGCGAGGAGTGGAGTGGGCCATGTGCGGGTACATGGTCGAGCCTGGTATGGTACCCCGGGGCAAGAAAGGTATGTCGATGGATTAGCCGATGAGCCTGGCAGGGAATGTGCACTGCCTACCGGTGATAGTATTTGGACTCGGCGGTTATCTGGAGGATACCGACCGGAGTCATGAGATGGATTTAGGCCGACCCGTTCTGCCGGAGCCCACGGGCCGATCCCGCAGACGAAGCCTATTATACGAGGATTTATGTATCGTTGATGGGCATGGGTTTCATGATGTTTCGAGTGTCGATGTTTGACACTCCGGTTCCATGATTTGATGTGTCATTGATGGACATATGTTCTTTGATATCCTCATTTTTACATGCACATGTTTTATGATATTTACATGGACGATACTGTTGTGTCATTGGTTGACCTGTGGACGAGATCTATATGCATACTGCATTGATTATATTGGTGGACAAGATCCACATGCACACTGCATTGATTATATTGTTGGATGATATCCACATGTATACAGGTATTGATTTCTACACTGTTAGCACATATGTAGATACAGTCACCCTAGATATCATAGTATTACCTTATGATATAGTTGATATAGGAAATCGTTATTTATTTCGATTTCTACCTGTTGATATTTTCTACTCACGAGTTGGCAACTCACCCCCGTTGTGCCTCAGTTCTTACAGGTTGTCCGCTTGGATCTGTAGCGGCATCGCTGGCACACAGCTTGCTCTCGGGTGTTTTGCTTTGGTAGGTGGTACATGTTGGATCGTGCCCCTCTTGTATTGTTATTCATATTGTATCTAGTCACTCCATCAAATCAGAAACTAGTATTTGTTTATGTTGTAAGACTTAGAAAGACTTGTAGTTGCGAGACTTGAGCGATGGGTTTTATGTTCGCTTTTGGGTTGATGTCTTGTTTCTTTCATTATCTTTGTATTGATCTTCGCCGTTGGGCATCGTATATTTGTTATTTATACCTGTGGTGGTTGTTTCCGCCTTTGGGCGTGTTTTTCTCCCGTTTGGGGATGCTTTCTTTATATTCTTTGTTGTACCCGTTTCGGGGCGAGTTTTTACAAAAGAGGTGCTGCCGAAATTTTTATGAAAACAAAAGGAAAGGAAAGAAAGAAAAAGTTTAAGGAC
Source organism: Agapanthus africanus (assembly GCA_030015575.1). Taxonomy (NCBI): domain Eukaryota; kingdom Viridiplantae; phylum Streptophyta; class Magnoliopsida; order Asparagales; family Amaryllidaceae; genus Agapanthus; species Agapanthus africanus. The sequence goes on from CM057339.1 coordinate 684,921,555, forward strand.
TTTTACTTAAGGTTTCCAAAGTGTTGTATCTGAGTTTTCATTACTCACTTCTTTTAAAAAGGTTTAGATTTCTGGGTTTCGGTTTACTTAGGTTATGTTATGCCTGTAGACGTTACGTGATTTAAGTGCCGGTCATGAGCTAATATTTCGGGTCGTGACAAAGTTGGTATCAGAGTGCTAGGTTTAACCTTGGTTCGAGTCTAGGTTTGACTATGTGAAGTCTAGGGCGTATATATTTTGGAACCTAGGCTTGACCTTACGGAACTTAGACTTGAACAGGGGGGTGTTAGACCCGAACTTTCGTAACATAGGCTGACCCTGATTGATGGAGTAGGTAGCTTGAGTAGAGTGACGTACCGTACGTATGTTCCGCGGCATATTTACGATACGATACTCCACTTAAGTGACCTTAGGATGTACATATCTTGAGACTGGTGATTCTCTTTGTTTCCTTGATTATACATCCATTTGAGATCATTGATTTTATTCACTTCCATGATTATACTCTCAGTGATTTGACTCCTCCTTATGATCATATATCCATTTTGGGATCTGTTGACTCTTTTCATCCCTTTGAACTTTTTCGTCGATACTTGATTGAGGTTCCTATCACCATGGTTTGAGCACAGATTGAGCTGCTGCTGGTGATGCGGTCAGGGCGAGCTCGTCGTGGACGAGGGCTGACCATCGTGTTTTCTGGTGACATGGGAACGTATCGATGTAGTGTTGTGTTGTGACCTCTCGTTTGAGACGAGTGTGCGGTTTTGTACCGGATGATCGAGCCTTTGTTAGAGGCTGCTGTTGGGAGAGGACTGTTGATGTACAGCATACCTCAGAGATTGTGATGTCATCTACCGTGCAGACAGATGACCCGGCTGTTGCTGAGATTGATATGATTCCGCTTCCACGGCTTACGAGCTGAGATCGCTGGAGCTTTCAGGCACAGAGGGAACAGGTGATAGCTAGTTTATCTTAAGTTGAGAGACGTAGGTGATTCGTCAAATTTGTTGCGCCGACGTAGGCCCAGTTGAGTTGAAAATTTCCAGTGTGGAGAGTCTTACTCAGATCTAGAGTAGATCGATCCAGAGATGATGTTGTTCGTTGGATGATCCGATAGGAGATCAGTAAGATGACCCATTACGGATAGAGGACCCTACCCAGATGCGTTGTGAGTTGATCGAGAACAGACGAGTGTAGAGTATTCCTCCGATAGTAGGACGAGTTCCCGAGGACGTGTTCGGCGAGATATCTTCGACATAGTAATGAAGATACCGAGTTCGTAGTTCGAGTCTGTATGAGAGACTCCGGATTGACTGTAGCCGAGAACAATTGCGGTACGCAGATAGCATGATGCGATGTCAAAGCGGACGATAATAAAGACGAGTGGAGCAAGAGATTCGTGCGAGATGTTAACGAGATGTGGTTACTCCCCGTTGAGATTAGAGATCGGATGTGTATACAGAAATGTTGGAATATGACCATTTCCCAAGAAAATGTTGTGCTGAGAACGCAAATGTCCAGAGAAACGAGAAAAGATTATGTAAGAGTACCAGTCTCCATATAGTTCGGCGTAGGCGAGATCGGAAGAGACCCTGAGCAGGCTCCTTCCAGGACACTGCTGTAATAAGATTTGCACCGAGGATCAGATGTGTCACGTGTATTCAGAGAGCCAGAGGCCAACGCCAGAGACGTGCCTCTTTACGAGTGGTCGTGATAATTGGCCGAGTGATGACCAGAGGAGTACTAGAGCAGATCGTTTCCGTTAGTACACCAGACTGGGTCGATGAGCCGATGGATTGCGAGATTGGTAATCCACAGAAAGAATGAAGACCCAGAGACAGAGGACACCAGACCGTGAGCAAGAGGCAAGCGGATGTTCTTGCTCTTCCAGTTTGGGCGCACCGACTTTTTTCGGCATTGTAGGAAGTGTATCTTAATGTCATTTATTGAGATTTGTGTTGTGATACGAGTTTCACACTTATATCGCTTGGATTTGAGTTTCATGATATTTCGTGCACCATGGCTGCACCTACTGGGTATTTACATTTTGTGCATAGTTATTGCACCCGATATATGTTTTACACACTGTGGTATTGGTTTATGACTTGTGCATATCTATTTGCACTTGATATTGATTATTGTGCCTTGGCTGCACATGTTTATGATTTCGTGGATTTTATACGGTTGATTTGATTTGTGCATGTGGTACGCACTCGATTTGATTTTTGCACTCGGTATAGCTCACACGTGCTTGCAGTGCATTGATACGTGTTTTGTGCACGCAGTTGCACACGTTTATGATTTTTATACACTTTAGTACACTCGGTGTAGTTTTCATATGCATTTGAGTTATTGATGAGTTTTCGTGCACTGGATGCACAGGATTTGATATTTCGTGCACTGGATGAACCGGATTTGATATTTCGTGCACTGGATGCACCCGATTTGTTTTGGTGCACTTATTGCACCAGATTCGTGTTTTGTGCATTTGTAGCACTAGATTTGCATTTTCATGCATTTTTTGCACCGGATGGGTATTTCGTGCATTGGTTGCACTAGATCCCTACTCCATACATTGGTTGCACCGATTTATGTATTTGAGTATTTGTTCACCAGATTATGTTTTTGTGCGCGTGTTCATATCAGATTTTTGCATTTTCATACCGCCCAATTTTTGTCACATTGCATATCGGTAGATACTCTTGAGCCGTGTTTGCTAGTCAATTGCAGGATACAGGTTCTCGGTTCTAAAACGGTGAAATTCATGGAAAACATGACAAAATCCGGGTTCCTGCCAACCACAGATAAAACATGGTCTCCGCTCTTCATCCGTATGTTGCCAGATACCAGTTTAGGAAGACAAAATGTCAAATCAATGTCACTCTCATGCACAAGGCTCAATGGTAGCACAAAATCCAAGAGATCTACGTGGAGCTCGAGGCAATCATGACAAAATCTTGACAAAAAGTCCACCTTTCCCTCAACAGAAATTCTGGAAGAAATATGGAAGTATTTTCAGAAAATATATGAACCAGAGAACAGAGCACAGCAAACCAGGGGACCACAAGAAAACGCATGCCCCAACTCCTCCAAAGGGCCGCGGATCCGTGGCCAAAGGGGGGTCCAGGCCGTGGATCCGCGGCCGTACTGGCGCCACATGCGCAGGGTTTTTAGAGGGTATTTTGGTCATTGTACAGGTGTCTGGTGGTTGCCCTAGATTTCCATTCTCCAGCCTATAAATAGCCCAGAAGTTTGAGAAGGAAAGGGTCCATTCTTGTATTTTCTTTTTCTAGGTTTTAGTTCACATGTTCTTTTTCTTCTCATCTCTTCTCCATTAAACTTGTAGTGAGCTTTGTGAGGGAGGAATGTTAAATAAAGAAGATCATTTTATTATCATGCTTGTCTTGCTCTTCCTTTACTTGTTGTAATTTTAATTGTTAAGTAGTTGTTGTTATTTTCTTGTTATTTCTTTCTTCTCTCTTTTTCTTTATCATTCATACGACGATGATACTTACGCTCGATCCTCGCCTAGGTGAGGTCGCAAATAGTTAGTCGTATTCTTCTAATCTCCTTCTTTCTATCTTCCTTTTTTGTGTTGTTTTATTTTTCCGTATTATGATGTGTGAGTAGTTCATTCTTGTTAGGCTAGGATAAGGGAAGTTTGAGAGAAGGAAATCTCTCTCACTCTTTCCTTGCCCAACAGCTTAAATCGACTCCCGTTAATCGAACCACAATCCGCTCCTTACGGCACCCTATCCTACATGATAGCGGTGATTCCGTAGTGAGACCGGTTGTGGTTGGATTAACCGGAGGTTATGGCTAAGAGCCAAGAACGGACGGACAAGCACCTAAAGGAAGGACTTATGCGTTGGAAAGCCTAGCTTATACTCGCAAGTCCCTTCCTAGTCGTGCTAATCCCCGTTGTTGCCGATTACCGTAACACCGATATTAAGAGGGGCAACGAAAGATGTGGAGACTCCTAACTCAAACTAACCTAATCCTAACCCTAACAAGCTCTCTTTAAAACATCAACTTAACACTTAGATAACCACAACAAAATCTGAACTTTCGGACTTAACTCGTTAAAACACATTGAAAAAGACTCCCATCTCCCTGCGGACGACCCGTACTCAACCGGCTAGCTACAAGCGAAACCGTTTTGATTGCGGTATTTAAACTAGAACTTGAACACGCACGTAACATTAACAATCAAATGGCACCGTTGCCGGGGAGACGGTAGTTTATTTCCTTGTGTAATTTCGGGTTAATTTGTAAGTATAAAAAAAAAACGAAAAAAAATCATTCTTTGTAAAAGAAACCATCTTGTTATTTTTGATTAGTTTTTGTGCAAGTGTGCAGGAAAATACGAAGTTCAAGATCGACGCCAAGGACGTTGAAAATACGGAGTTCAAGTACAGTGCCAAAGACGTGGGAAGATAGACCCACATTTCGCGGCTACACCGCGACGGACAAAACGAAGCATCCGGTCTACTGTAAAAATCTGGAGCAGATACAGTGAGCAAATCAGAATTCCACACATCCAGACAACCAGAGGAGACACAGTACAACCTCTCCACAAAATTTCAAAGCCCAAGCCCACCATCTTGCCACGGAACCGCGGCCTTAGCACATGTTTGGCCGCGGATCCACGGCCATTTAGTGCCTTCAGGGTCCCATTTTCTTTCTGGTGAGTCTTTCTCTTCTCTCCACTCCTCTGAACTCCAATAAACTGTGTTTTCTGCAGCTTTCTTTGCGCAAATTCTTCTCCCCCTTCCAATAAACTGTTCTTATGCAGGATTCTTTGCGCCGCAAATAAAAATTGTTTGCAGTTGATTTGTTACTGCTTTGCATTTCTTTAATACGGACTTAAGGGGCTTGAAACCAATCCAGATTGGGTGGGGATTTCATCACCCTTCCCAGGACCCCAAAAATCACTAAAGCATATGCATTGTCCATTGTAAATTAAAAAAATACTAGACTTCAGCCCTAAGGACTTCACGCTCATTAGGAGAAGATAAACCGTGTTTAGAACCTCGCTTAACCGTATATTGTTTACGGGGTGTCTAGGAAAGTGTTAAAGGCGCAACCGCCGAAAGAGAAAGGGTTATTTAATTAAGGAATTTCGCGAAAGCGTTGGACAACCTCCCCTTATCTCTACACTTACCTGGCCTCGTGATCAGTGTATTTTTAAGCCCGTTTCTCGACACTGTTTAACTTCGACAATCAAGTTCAGGAGCAGGTCTAGTAGACCTAGGTTACCCTAGATCTAGGTGTGATTGTGCATATCTTGTTTGTGATTGCTTAAGCCGAATTTCCGTACATATTTCTGTAAAAATCTTTCTAAAAAAAAAAGAAAAAAATCAAAAAAAAACTTTTATAAAAACTTGTCCTTTTGTCGCCAAATCCATTTTCACCCACCTTCCATCGCCTTTCTCCATTGACGTTTTCTTACCCTCACCTTTTTCGCTTTGACTATACTAAACTCGTTTAGTGTATGTCCGCTTGGACTCGGGATACTAGCGCCCGTCTAGTCCGCGTTACGTTAGTCGCGACCGACTACACGATCGACTCCGAAGTCGATACTCCGTCCACTCCTCTTTCACCCCTTCCTTTGCCGGCCAACTCCGACGTTGACCGGAATTCTGTTCATACATCTTCACCTTCACCTTCACCTTCACCAACCTCTTCTTCCGCAATGTCGGGATTTAATCCGAACATCTCTTTGACCACCGCGGGATTGGCTCCACCTCCTACGGAGACCAATCTCCCACCACCTCCGCCTGTTGTAGCGCCGCAGCGAATTGCGCTCCAGGATCATTTCTATCCCACCCGTTCTGCACTTCCCACCTGCCTTTCTCTTCCTCTGGCCAATGGGGACAACTTTGAAATTAAGCCCCATTTCATCAACATGCTTCCACGTTTTCATGGGCTTGAATCTGAAGATGCCTATATCTTCATCAACAAATTTCAAAACGTCTGTGCCATGATGAAAACCACCCAGCTGTCGGACGATGCTATACGTCTACGGGTCATTCCGTTCACTTTATGCGATCTCGCCGAAAAATGGCTGTATAGCACCGCTTCCCACTCAATCACCAACTGGGACGAGTTTGTTAAAGCGTTTCTGAAAAAATTCTATCCAAATCATAAGACCGCAAGAATTCGAAATGAAATCAACCAATTCTCCCAGCTTCCTTCTGAACCCTTCTGGAAGTGCTTTGACCGATACAAAGACCTTCTTGTTCAATGTCCTCACCACGGTATAGAGAAATGGCAACTCTGCCAAACCTTATACGAGGGACTGAACCCAGCAACGAAGCAGTTGTTGGAAACCATCTGTCAGGGCCACTTCCTATCCAAATCTGACGAGGAAGCGTGGCAGTTCTTTGACGACCTTGCCGAGCAAACGCTACAGTGGGAGAGCACCAGACCGACTTCTTCTTCTTCTACCTCCACTTCTACCGGTCAGTCTAGGGTAGGAATCCACCAACTTGACGTCTCTATTGCGATGAAAGCTGAAATGGCTGCTATAACAAGAAAGCTTGAAGCAATAGAAAGCAAATTCTTTGCTCCTGCTCCCACCCCTGTTCTCCCCCTTCGTACCATCTGCGCTTGTTGTTCCGATCCTTCTCACTTGACCGAAGAGTTTCCTTACAATCCACCCTCGCAAGGACAGGATCAGGTTAATGCTGCCTTCCAGCAAAGACCGAGGAATGATCCATACTCTTCCACCTATAATCCCGGTTGGAGGAACCACCCCAATTTCGCCTGGAATCAGAATCAGAATCAATTCCAGGGCAACAATTTCCAAAGGGGCCCTCCACCGCAACAACAAGCGCCACAACAAACTCAACATCAATATCAGTAGCCCTTCCAACCCCAACCTTTCCAAAACCAGACGAACAACTTTGCACCCAACAACTCTTTTCCACCAAACAACTTTGTTCCGTCAAACAACGATAAGGTTTCCTCGCTCGAGCGAAGTCTGGAGGTGTTTGTTAAACAATCGACTCAATTCACCGCCAACATCCAGTCTTCGATTCAATCTTTAGTGCAACACACTGCCGCACACGGGCAAAGCATCAAGACCATCGAGGCCCAGATTGCACAGCTGAACGCGGCCTTAAGCGAGCGAGAGAAGGGGAAGCTCCCGTCCCAGCCACTTCCAAATCCCGGTCACCCACATAATGCACATGTTGCTCTTGAACAACAAAACCATAATGTGAGTGCCGTGACTACACTGAGATCGGGGAGGATGCTGCAAAACAACATTGGCAAACGGATCAACGATGACACCCCGGCCGCTGCTTCTTCTTCTTCTTCTTCTTCTCCTTCTTCTTCTTCTTCGTGTTCTGAGCCTATTCTCCGTTCTTCACAAGGCTCCCCTTCCTCTTCTTCTGCTCTGAACGGACCCACTGCTCACTCCACGAAAACACCTATTCTGGGATCCGTTCCAACTCCACAATCTCCTCCTCCAGCATTAGACTCAACCAATTTTCAAAATGTTCCATTTCCAAACCGGTTGAGGTCTAATAAACAAAATCCTCAAATGGAGAAGATTCTGGAGTTATTCAAGCAGGTTAACATTAACATTCCTCTTTTAGATGCTGTCCAACAAGTCCCGTCCTACGCGAAAATCTTAAAGGACTTGTGCACGAAAAAGAGGAAGTGTCAGGTACCCAAGAAAGTTTTCTTGGCTAGTGCTGTGAGTGATGCCCTTACCCAATCTTTACCACAAAAACGGAAGGACCCTGGCTGTCCTACGATTTCAATTACCATTGGGGATAAGAACATCAACCGCGCACTATTAGATCTTGGTTCCAGTGTTAACTTTCTTCCGTATTCAGTATACGAGCAATTAGGCGTCGGAGAGTTGAAACCCACACACTGCACTCTCCAAATGGCCGACCGATCGATCACCCATCCTAGGGGTGAGCTAGAGGATGTGTTAATCAGAGTCGGGGACTTCATATTCCCCGTCGACTTCATTGTATTAGATACACAGCCTGTAGCTAAACCCCGGAATCAAATTCCGGTGATACTCGGTCGACCATTTCTCGCAACCTCAAATGCTGTGATCAATTGTCGCAATGGTTCGATGAACCTCTCTTTTGGAAATATGACGATTGAACTCAACATTTTTAGGTTGGGGAATCAGCCCGCCGAACCTAATGCTCATATACTGGACGTCTGCTCGATCCAGGAGATCACCCCAAAAGAGTGTGAATTCGAGGAGTTTCTGTTTGAACACGACAATCTTGACGCCACTAGTGCGTTTCTCTTCGAACCCGCTGCGGTTTCTGCGCCCGACAACGACTACGAGTGTTTCACGTTCTCGAACGATCTTAGCTGCGCACAACCCGAGTTTGAATCCTTCGACTTTCCGGATGAGTTACCTGAACCATCCGACTCGGTTGCCTACACTCGTTTTGAACCTTTGCTGGAGTCCTTTGAGTTCGAGACCTTTGCACCAATCTTGCCTTCTATCGTTTCACCTCCAACGCTCGAACTCAAGCCTTTGCCGTCTCACCTTAAGTACGCTTACTTAAGTGAGAACGAGACCCTCCCTGTCATCATCTCGGCTTCTCTAGCTCCCGAGCAAGAGAAAGCCCTTCTCGCGGTCTTGCACAGCAACAGGCAAGCTTTTGGCTGGTCCATGGCGGACATCAAGGGGATTAGTCCCCTCATCGTTGAGCATCACATTCATCTGATGGATGATGCCAAACCAGCCCGGGATCCACAAAGACGTCTTAATCCAGTCATGAAGGAGGCGGTGAAGAAGGAGATCGTCAAATATCTAGATAGTGTGTCACGCCCCGCTTCCCAGTGTACGGCGAAGTGGACGCGACGAGGCCCGCTACGTATGTACTCAGAAATACATACGCTAAGCGTAACTAAGCAATATAAAATAATCACAAGAGACCAAAGATGGAAAATAACAGCAACTTTTATTAATAACATTCTTTTTACAATGCATGAAATGGAAATACATCTGAACTGAAAAGCAATGCCTAAACAATGGCATAATAAAGGAAATACTGAGAAGAGCAAGTACAAAGTCTAGAGCTCTGGGTCTTCCTGGAATTCCTCCAAATCTTCACTTGTAGGCTCGGTCTCAACTTGGTCCAACGCACCTGACGACATTCAAAGAAGAGAGAAATAGAATGTCGTCAGCGAACAGGTCGCTCGGTAAGTCCCAAAGAAAAAAATGAAGAATGAGAGTGACAGAGTATGGTATTTTCTAAAGTTTTGTATTGTAGTATATTATGGAATATTGTTTAAGGATATTGTTTGTAGCTTGGTACAGAAAGCTGCCAGTGTATACGAGGGGAGTCTCTATATGCCAGAGACTAAGGGAACATATAGTACAAGGAACCGTTTATGCCACGGTACAACAATAACTGAATATAGGTTAGGTGTCTTAATCTGACCACCTCATTCCACTTTTAACATCTTCCGTACCAATCTACCCCTTTAAACCCCGCGATGTTATATTTGTATTGTTATCTTGTAAACTTGTAATGATTGCTTGATTGACTTGATTGACTGACCGAAACCATGATATCAGGAAACAGTTATAACCGTAGAGTCATGTAAATGGAATACTGGAAATCATGTAAAAGGAATATCCATGGTTCGGTTCATTCAAACAGATTGTTAACTGGATTCTGGGATTCATGTATTCAAGTTGTATTGGAATATAATTGAAATATAGATTGACTTGAATTATATTCAAGTCAGAATTAGTCAGACTCTAACCCGAGTCAGACTAAAAGAAAGATAATTTGTAGTTCTTTATTTGTTAGGGGCCTTATTGTAATTTATAAAACTTGAGGGGGTTTATTGTAAAAAGTAATATTGTATAGTTTGCAAAATACACCTCAAGTATTTGTTATTCATCTTTATAGTTATAATGAGTATGTATTTTATTTATGTTTTTCTAGTGAATATATCCTAATAAAATTATTAATTGATTATTTGAAATTCAGGGTATTTTAATGTAACTTTTAATCTTTGAATTTCAGGAAAAAGTGGAAATTTTATATTATAACAAAATAGGTGTTTAAGTGATAATTATATATAATAAAACACATGAATGATTTTTAAATGAATATTTTATTTACAAAAATAATATCACTTTCCTTAAATATCGTATTTTAAACCTTTCGAGACCGAATGCTCCTTGCGGAGGTCTGAATCTCGCACTACTAGCCTGCGGGTGCACGATGAACCGTGCTATCCCTAACAGGTTCCCCAAAGATGGGTTGTAATGGCACTTTGCTCAGGTTTTATAAATACTTTTCTTTTAGGAAAACGGTTTTATAAATATAGGGTGTTTATTTGTAAAGAGTATAGTTCTCCGTATTTTAGTTATTAGGGTTTCCTAAGCCAACTAGCCTATTTCTAAGGTCTAAACGATGAGTCATTAGAAGCCTCAAATCGCCTCTTCACCGTCGAATGCAGCTAGGTAAGTGCCAGGTAAGTGGGAGGCTCTCCACTACAAGTAGTGGCCCTAATTAAGTAACCACTTGCCTTCGACACACTTGCCTAGACACACAAGACAGTTTAGATAAACGATCGATGTCCATGACCAATCGTGCTTTCATTTTGTATAAGTTTTATTTAGAAAAGTTACAATTTAAAGATTAAACTAAGAGTTATGAAGGTTATGGTATTTTAGTGAAAAGTCCTATAATTTCGTATTCTGTATTTTCGTTATTTATCAATTAGGGTTATAATGAGTGTGTATAAGGGTAGGTCATTACCCCGTGACTTATATTAAGTTTTGGTGAAGTTTCAAGATGAAATAAGCTGTATTAAACTTAAGGGTATTAAGGTGCAAGAATACGGTATTCATAAACGTTATCATTTCATGTGTGAAATTTTATCCAAATTGAATGAAACAAGTTTTGTTATCAAAATAACCATGATTAAGAGTGAGGGATCTAATTAGAACATTAAAATTGAACTTGATGGTATTTTTATGCAAGGAATACGGTTTTGTAAAGAACTTATCATTTCATGTGGAAAAGTGCGATTAAATTGGTTTAAGGGTGATTAATAGTCAACATGCAATAGGGTTCATAATATGTATTAGGCGACAAGTGGAATTTTTAAGAAAAACCGGATCGGGAATCGGTTTGTCCGATTTCCGTCGGGTTCCAAAAAGTCGTATTTTACAATTATAGAAAAGAGAGATAGAAGGTTGGGACTTACGGGTTTAAACTCTTCTAAAGAGTAAAGAGAACTAGGGAGGAAGGCCGAGGGGTGATTACGTCGCCGGTTGCTCCAAAACGCGTCGTCGGAATTCCGTCAGAGCTTCGCCGGGAACTCGATTTCGAAGCACACTTCTTGTGGAAACTTTTGAGAGAGTGGCTCAAGATTTTGGGGGGTGAGAGGGTAGTGTGTAGGGTTGGTATTTATAGGGTTAGGCTAGGGTTAGGGTAGATGAAAAGTTAAAAATAAAAATGTGATAAAATGTAATAAAAATGTATTAAAAGTGGAGTAATTGGGGGTTTTAAAGAGCTCTGGAAGTGGTATGAGGTTGAAACTTTACAGGTGCGTAGGGAATACCAAAAGACACAACTTTCGTGTTGTGACCCTCGCCGGAATCGGCCGAATCGGGGGTGACTCGGCCGTGACTCGGTCGGATCACTGAGTCGGCCGAGTCAAGGCCGAGTTGGCCGATTCCCGACCGATTCCGGTGACCTGGATCTCCCCCGACGGATCATCTACCCTCTGCAAGTGTTATATCTTTGGGTGTAGTGGGGGTTTTTGTGAGATATGCATGTGTAAACTCTTGGTATTCTAAAGGTTTTTTAAAAATCCATATTAAAAATAATGTGGGGTATGGGATTCGAACTCAGGTGGCTTGGTTCAGCAATGCAAGGTATTACCAATGAGCTACAAGCTCCTTCTTGTAATTAGTGTAGAAAAATAGTTACTTAAAATAATATCAGCAGCATTAAATATCAAAGTACACTTTAAATTTAAAAACAATTTAATGTACACTAAAAATAAAATTATTTAAAAACAAAATAATTAATTATATATATCTTGTGCTCGGATTAAAATACTACTTTATGGTTTTAAAAAAAAAATTTAAAAAAATTTGTACAGAAAAGTGTATATGAAAATTAGGGTTGTTACATTCTACCCTCCTTAAAAAAATTTCGTCCTCGAAATTTACAACTTTTATTTGAGGACTAGTTTACAAAAAGGTGCGGATATCTTGCACGCATCTCATCTTCCCTTTCCCACGTGGATTCTCCTGGAGTGTCTTTTCTCCACATTACTCGGACTAGATTAACTTCTTTGTTCCGAAGTGTCTTCACTTTTCTGTCCAGGATCTCCACAGGTTGCTGCTCACAAGACAAATCGGGCTGTATCGTGAGTTCGGAATGATCAAGTACATGGCTGGGGTCACTCACATACCTTCTGAGTTGAGATATGTGGAACACGTTATGCACTCCTTCCAATGAGGGTGGAAGCGCTAAACGGTATGCCACTTCACCGACTCTTTCGAGTATATCGAACGGTCCATTGTATCTCGGACTCAACTTACCCCGTCTTCCAAATCTGATCACTCCGCGGTTCGGAGATATCTTCAAGAATACATGCTCTCCTGGCTGAAACTCCAAGTGTCGTCTCTTCGCATCAGCCCAATGTTTTTGTCTATCTTGGGCTATGCGCATTCTTTCTCTGATAGTACGAACCACATCAACGGTTGCTACTATCATCTCAGGTCCAAGGAGCTCTCTATCTCCGATGTCGTCCCAACTTAATGGCGATCGACACTTCCTTCCATATAAAGCTGCAAAAGGTGCCATTCCTATACTTGTTTGGTAGCTGTTGTTGTACGCAAACTCCACAAGATGCAGGTGATCTTCCCACGATCCTTTGAAGTCGAGCATACATGCTCTGAACATATCTTCTAAGATCTGAATGGTTCGTTCCGACTGACCATCTGTTTGTGGATGATAAGCCGTGCTGAAATTCAGACTTGTTCCCAAGCTAGCTTGCAGACTTTGCCAAAATTGTGATCGGAACCTGGTGTCACGATCGGAGACAATGCAGACTGGTACTCCATGAAGTCTTACGATTTCCTGTTATGAGTTCATGAGTATCAGGAATAGTACTTTATGAAGAGATTTTAAATCTAATTTAGATTATTACCTCCATGTACTTCTTCGCTAATGTCTCAGTTGATTGGCCAACTCGAAATGGGATGAAATGAGCCGACTTTGTGAGTCGATCCACAATGACCCAAATCGCATCGTTACCTTTTGTGCTGCGAGGTAGAGCAGTTACAAAGTCCATCGTAATGTGCTGCCACTTCCATTCTGGGATTGGTAACGGTTGAAGTAATCCAGCAGTCCGGTGGTGTTCAGCCTTTACTTGCTGACACACCAAGCATTTTGCGACGCTTCTGGCTACTTCACGCTTCATACCATGCCACCAATAATTCTGACGTAGACTTTGTACATTTTAGTACCTCCAGGATGTACTGAATAGGGAGAGCTGTGAGCTTCTCTCATTAACTCTTCCCGAACAGGACCCTTTGGTACACATAATCTGCTGCCGTATCTCAAAGATCCGTCTTCATGGATGATGAAATCTGTTCTGAGTCCATTCTCCACTTGTTCTCTGATCTTTTGCAACTTAGCATCGCTGGCTTGAGCTGCTTTGATCTGATTGACAATAGTTGATTGAACTTGTAGATTCATCAAAGTTGAAACATCACCTGGCATGACTAGTTCGATCACCATCTGATGTAGGTCTTGCTGAAGCTTCCACTGGGCGGTGAGATTCATTGCTAATGGTTGGCGACTAAGAGCATCAGGTACCACGTTCACCTTTCCTGGATGATATTGCAAATTGATGTCGAAGTCCGCCATAAGTTCTAACCATCTTCTCTGCCGCATATTCAATTCCTTCTGAGTAAACACATACTTCAGACTTTTGTGATCTGTGTAGATGTTCACTCTTTCGCCAAGTAAGTAGTGGCGCCAAATCTTAAGAGCAAAAATAACGGCTGCCAACTCTAGATCATGCGTCGGGTAATTGCGCTCATGAATCTTCAGTTGTCTTGAAGCATAAGCCACAACCTTACCGTGCTGATGTAGAACACATCCTAATCCCTTACCGGATGCATCGCAATGCACTTCAAATCCTCCAGATTGATCCGGTATTACAAGAATAGGTGCAGAAGTCAGTCTCGACTTAAGTTCTACGAAAGCTTGCTCGCATGCTTCTGACCACACAAATTCTTCATCTTTTCGTGTGAGCTTGGTCAGGGGTGTTGCTATCTTCGAAAAGCCTTCAATGAATCTTCTGTAATATCCAGCTAAACCCAAGAAACTCCGAATATCCTTCACGGACTTTGGTGTAGGCCATTCGCTGACTGCTGAGACTTTTGTTGGATCCACAGAAATTCCTTCTCCTGATACGATGTGTCCAAGAAAACCAACATGTTTTAGCCAAAACTCGCACTTGCTGTATTTGGCATAAAGCTTATGTTGTCGAAGGGTTTCCAGGACAATTCGTAAGTGCTCCGCATGCTCTTTCCGATTCTTAGAATATACCAGGATGTCGTCGATGAAGATGACAACGAACCTGTCTAAATACTCCCGGAAAACTTGGTTCATAAGATTCATAAAGATTGCTGGTGCATTGGTCACTCCGAATGGCATTACTAAAAATTCATAATGTCCATAACGAGTTCTGAAAGCTGTTTTGTGAATATCAGCTTCCTTGACCTTCACTTGGTGATAACCTGAACGAAGATCTAGTTTAGAGAAGACACAAGATCCACTTAGCTGATCGAATAAATCGTCGATGCGCGGAAGTGGATATTTGTTCTTAATAGTAACTTCGTTCAAGGCTCTATAGTCGATGCACATCCTATATGAACCTTCCTTCTTCTTCACCAGTAGCACAGGTGCTCCCCAACTCGAAGTGCTGGGACGAATCCATCCTTTCGCCAGTAGTTCGTCCAACTGTGTTCGTACTTCCTTCAAACCTTCTGGACTTAGTCTATATGGTGCTTTGATTACTGGTTGTGCTCCTGGTACTAAGTCAATACTGAATTCAAGAGCTCGATCAGGAGGCAAACTTGATATATCGTCAGGGAATACGTCATCGAACTCTCGAACTACCTCCGGTCTTGCTTCTTCTTCTGCATGAGCTGCTGCATTTATTGCTTCCCTTGGCTTTGCTTTGTAAGTGCTTGGCTCCAATGTACGGTCTCCACTCTTGAAGTAAAAGATCGGATGATTTGGGATCTCAAATACTACCCTCCTTTGACGACAGTCGATGGTAGCATAAAAGATTCCAAGCCAGTCCATTCCTAGAACCACATCAAAATTTGGTATGTCCAGTACCTTGAAATCAGCGTAAAATTCTCGACTGCAGACGATGACCGGACACATGTTGTATCCCATAGTTGCCTTTAGAACACCATTTCCAGAACTGACGTTCCAGCAGGATACAAGCGGTGAGACTGGAATCGCATGGGTTCGGACAAACCGTTGCGACATAAAGCAGTGGGATGCTCCAGTATCAAACAATGCAAGTGCAGGTAGTGAAGCTACTAGAATTGTACCTAAGGTATATGGGATAGGTTTTAGGTATAGGGAAAGTGTGTAGATAACCAAACTAGAAGGTGAATTTGGGAAAGAAATTTACCAGTAATGACTTGGCCAGTGGCCTCAGCTTCTTCAACGGACATCATGAAAGCCTGGCGCTTCGGCACGTTCCTCCTGGCCTGAAGAGCATTCCTTTGAACGTTCCTTTGGGCTTGATGGAACTGTCGAGGAGGTGGTGCAGCTTGTGGTCCTCTAGGTGGTGCAGGTAGTGCAAGTTTGGTAGCAGGTGCTGGAAGAGCTGGTCGCTGCTGATAGTTGTTTGCTGGCCGGGTTGCAGCAACTGAATTCTGCCTTTGAGGACAAGATCCAATGTCATGAGTGGCTGAACCGCAGATCAAGCAAAGGCGGTTGGCTCGACGGCAATCCTTCACCATATGCCCAGATCTCTTGCAGTAGTTGCAAAAATCTGGGCTAGGACGATGAGTTGGTACTCCGGGTCGCCTCGGCACGAAGGGTGACCTGGACGTGGCTCCACCTGCCATTTGGTTGGCAGCACGCTTGACTCCTACAGAGTGAGGTCTTCCCCTCTCTTTTATCACTGCCTCGTAACTGCGGGCAGCTTCAAGGGCTTCCTCATGAGTCAAAAACTTCCCGGTGGCTAGAGCAGCCTTGATCTCGGTGTCCAAACCTTGCTGAAAACGACGGGCTCTGATCTCGTCCGTCGGTATCAGGTGTGCCGCGAATCTGTTTAAAGATTGTGTTAGCTGTGTAGTATGTGATATTAAAAATTGAACTACTGTGACAGATCTTACAGGCTCAACATAGTAAACTCAGCATCATATTCATCTACAGATTTCTCCCACATTGATCCTTGCTGTAGGTGAATAAATTGCTGTTCCATAGCGAACCTGGCGGTCACAGGGAAATATTTCGCGTCGAACTTCTCGCGAAATGTTTTCCATTCAATCGGCTGGGCCAGACGGGTTTCTTCTGCCTTCCACCAATTTCGAGCGTTGTCCGTGAGCTGTAGCTTCGCTACACGGACCCAAGCATTATCTGGCACTTGAGCTGCTGCCAGATCATCTTCGATACTTTGTGCCCATTCTTCTGCTTCGAGAGGGCTTCCTTTACCTGAGAATTGCTTTGGGTGCAAAGCTCTGAATTGTTTTATTCCCGGTGCATCTGTCTCAGGACGGCTCAAAAGTTGTTGTTGTCCCTCTAGCAGACTGCGGATCGCATCGAAAAGCATGGTTTGCTCAGTGGATGGTGCAGGAACAACTGGAGTGAGAGGTAGGGCTGAAGGAGTATTGTTGACGTTGGTGCTGGTGTTGTTCGGGGAATTGTTTGGGGAGTCCATAATCCTGAAGAAAAAATTTGGATTAAGGCAGATTTCAAATGAAATGATAAGATTCAAGGAATAGAGACTTGTAAGATCCAAAGAACATGAATTGTAAAGAATGTTTTAGTTGTTGTTTCTTGTGTTATATTGCTTAGGTTGTTCACGCAGACCAGAACTGCATGACAGGGATTCATACAGCTCAGACCTGCATGGGCCACCAACAAAACCTGTCACGCCCCGCTTCCCAGTGTACGGCGAAGTGGACGCGACGTGGCCCGCTACGTATGTACTCAGAAATACATACGCTAAGCGTAACTAAGCAATATAAAATAATCACAAGAGACCAAAGATGGAAAATAACAGCAACTTTTATTAATAACATTCTTTTTACAATGCATGAAATGGAAATACATCTGAACTGAAAAGCAATGCCTAAACAATGGCATAATAAAGGAAATACTGAGAAGAGCACGTACAAAGTCTAGAGCTCTGGGTCTTCCTGGAATTCCTCCAAATCTTCACTTGTAGGCTCGGTCTCAACTTGGTCCAACGCACCTGACGACATTCAAAGAAGAGAGAAATAGAATGTCGTCAGCGAACAGGTCGCTCGGTAAGTCCCAAAGAAAAAAATGAAGAATGAGAGTGACAGAGTATGGTATTTTCTAAAGTTTTGTATTGTAGTATATTATGGAATATTGTTTAACGATATTGTTTGTAGCTTGGTACAGAAAGCTGCCAGTGTATACGAGGGGAGTCTCTATATGCCAGAGACTAAGGGCACGTATAGTACAAGGAACCGTTTATGCCACGGTACAACAGCAACTGAATATAGGTTAGGTGTCTTAATCTGACCACCTCATTCCACTTTTAACATCTTCCGTACCAATCTACCCCTTTAAACCCCGCGATGTTATATTTGTATTGTTATCTTGTAAACTTGTAATGATTGCTTGATTGACTTGATTGACTGACCGAAACCATGATATCAGGAAACGGTTATAACCGTAGAGTCATGTAAATGGAATACTGGAAATCATGTAAAAGGAATATCCATGGTTCGGTTCATTCAAACAGATTGTTAACTGGATTCTGGGATTCATGTATTCAAGTTGTATTGGAATATAATTGAAATATAGATTGACTTGAATTATATTCAAGTCAGAATTAGTCAGACTCTAACCCGAGTCAGACTAAAAGAAAGATAATTTGTAGTTCTTTATTTGTTAGGGGCCTAATTGTAATTTATAAAACTTGAGGGGGTTTATTGTAAAAAGTAATATTGTATAGTTTGCAAAATACACCTCAAGTATTTGTTATTCATCTTTATAGTTATAATGAGTATGTATTTTATTTATGTTTTTCTAGTGAATATATCCTAATAAAATTATTAATTGATTATTTGAAATTCAGGGTATTTTAATGTAACTTTTAATCTTTGAATTTCAGGAAAAAGTGGAAATTTTATATTATAACAAAATAGGTGTTTAAGTGATAATTATATATAATAAAACACATGAATGATTTTTAAATGAATATTTTATTTACAAAAATAATATCACTTTCCTTAAATATCGTATTTTAAACCTTTCGAGACCGAATGCTCCTTGCGGAGGTCTGAATCTCGCACTACTAGCCTGCGGGTGCACGATGAACCGTGCTATCCCTAACAGGTTCCCCAAAGATGGGTTGTAATGGCACTTTGCTCAGGTTTTATAAATACTTTTCTTTTAGGAAAACGGTTTTATAAATATAGGGTGTTTATTTGTAAAGAGTATAGTTCTCCGTATTTTAGTTATTAGGGTTTCCTAAGCCAACTAGCCTATTTCTAAGGTCTAAACGATGAGTCATTAGAAGCCTCAAATCGCCTCTTCACCGTCGAATGCAGCTAGGTAAGTGCCAGGTAAGTGGGAGGCTCTCCACTACAAGTAGTGGCCCTAATTAAGTAACCACTTGCCTTCGACACACTTGCCTAGACACACAAGACAGTTTAGATAAACGATCGATGTCCATGACCAATCGTGCTTTCATTTTGTATAAGTTTTATTTAGAAAAGTTACAATTTAAAGATTAAACTAAGAGTTATGAAGGTTATGGTATTTTAGTGAAAAGTCCTATAATTTCGTATTCTGTATTTTCGTTATTTATCAATTAGGGTTATAATGAGTGTGTATAAGGGTAGGTCATTACCCCGTGACTTATATTAAGTTTTGGTGAAGTTTCAAGATGAAATAAGCTGTATTAAACTTAAGGGTATTAAGGTGCAAGAATACGGTATTCATAAACGTTATCATTTCATGTGTGAAATTTTATCCAAATTGAATGAAACAAGTTTTGTTATCAAAATAACCATGATTAAGAGTGAGGGATCTAATTAGAACATTAAAATTGAACTTGATGGTATTTTTATGCAAGGAATACGGTTTTGTAAAGAACTTATCATTTCATGTGGAAAAGTGCGATTAAATTGGTTTAAGGGTAATTAATAGTCAACATGCAATAGGGTTGATAATATGTATTAGGCGACAAGTGGAATTTTTAAGAAAAACCGGATCGGGAATCGGTTTGTCCGATTTCCGTCGGGTTCCAAAAAGTCGTATTTTACAATTATAGAAAAGAGAGATAGAAGGTTGGGACTTACGGGTTTAAACTCTTCTAAAGAGTAAAGAGAACTAGGGAGGAAGGCCGAGGGGTGATTACGTCGCCGGTTGCTCCAAAACGCGTCGTCGGAATTCCGTCAGAGCTTCGCCGGGAACTCGATTTCGAAGCACACTTCTTGTGGAAACTTTTGAGAGAGTGGCTCAAGATTTTGGGGGGTGAGAGGGTAGTGTGTAGGGTTGGTATTTATAGGGTTAGGCTAGGGTTAGGGTAGATGAAAAGTTAAAAATAAAAATGTGATAAAAATGTATTAAAAGTGGAGTAATTGGGGGTTTTAAAGAGCTCTGGAAGTGGTATGAGGCTGAAACTTTGCAGGTGCGTAGGGAATACCAAAAGACACAACTTTCGTGTTGTGACCCTCGCCGGAATCGGCCAAATCGGGGGTGACTCGGCCGTGACTCGGTCGGATCACTGAGTCGGCCGAGTCAAGGTCGAGTTGGCCGATTCCCGACCGATTCCGGTGACCTGGATCTCCCCCGACGGATCATCTACCCTCTGCAAGTGTTACATCTTTGGGTGTAGTGGGGTTTTTGTGAGATATGCACGTATAAACTCTTGGTATTCTAAAGGTTTTTTTAAAATCCATATTAAAAATAATGTGGGGTATGGGATTCGAACTCAGGTGGCTTGGTTCAGCAATGCAAGGTATTACCAATGAGCTACAAGCTCCTTCTTGTAATTAGTGTAGAAAAATAGTTACTTAAAATGATATCAGCAACATTAAATATCAAAGTACACTTTAAATTTAAAAACAATTTAATGTACACTAAAAATGAAATTATTTAAAAACAAAATAATTAATTATATATATCTTGTGCTCGGATTAAAATACTACTTTATGGTTTTAAAAAAAAAAATTTAAAAAAATTTGTACAGAAAAGTGTATATGAAAATTAGGGTTGTTACATAGTGGTATCATTTACCCTATCTCTGATAGCCAGTGGGTTAGCCCCATTCACGTTGTCCCCAAGAAGTCGGGCATCACGGTCATAACCAACGAGGCGAACGAGTTAATCCCTACTCGCACCCAAACTGGGTGGCGAGTTTGCATTGATTACAGAAAACTCAACGCCGCAACGCGGAAAGACCACTTTCCGCTACCCTTCATTGACCGGATGCTTGAACGATTGGCCGGACATGAGTACTATTGCTTTCTAGATGGCTACTCTGGCTACAATCAAATTCCCATCGCCGAAAAAGACCAGGACAAGACCACTTTCACTTGTCCTTTCGGCACGTTTGCATATCGACGCATGCCCTTTGGGTTATGCAATGCGCCCGCTACCTTCCAGCGGTGTATGATGGGAATTTTCTCTGACATGGTGGAAAAATTTCTCGAGATTTTCATGGATGACTTCTCCATCTTCGGCGACTCCTTTGACGAGTGTTTGCTGCATCTTGACGCTGTCCTTACCCGATGCAAGGACAAGAATCTCACATTGAACTGGGAGAAATGCCACTTTATGGTGCGCGAAGGTATTGTCTTAGGACATATCATCTCGCAAAATGGCATAGAGGTTGACAAAGCAAAGATTGAGGTCATTTCCAATATGCCTCCTCCCCGATGCGTCAGAGATATCCGAGCCTTCCTTGGCCATGCCGGTTTCTATAGACGGTTTATCAAGGACTTTAGCAAGATTGCTAGGCCCTTGATGCTTTTTCTGGCCAAGGATACATCTTTCGACTTCAACTCGAGCTGTGTGACTGCATTCGAGTCACTAAAACGCTCACTCACTTCTGCTCCCGTTCTTTCTTCACCTGACTGGACGCACCCATTCGAGATTATGTGCGATGCATCCGACTTTGCCATCGGTGCTGTCCTTGGACAGCACATCAACAAGATGCCGCACGTAATCTATTACGCTAGCCGAACCCTGAACGACGCCCAACTTAACTATACAACAACTGAGAAGGAATTCTTAGCTGTTGTATTTGCTTTAGAAAATTTCAGGCCCTACCTCATCGGTTCTCCAGTCATTGTCTATACGGACCATTCAGCTCTGTGCCATCTTTTTGCGAAGAAAGATGCAAAATCTCAGTTAATACGTTGGATCCTCTTGCTTCAAGGGTTTGACCTTATCATTAAGGACAAACGAGGATGTGAAAACGTAGTTGCCGACCATCTCTCACGACTTCCTTCTTCGCCTTCGCTTCCAATTCCGATCAACGACGTTTTCCCGGATGAACAGCTCTTGACAGTATCATGCGAACCCTGGTTCGCGGATATTGTGAACTATTTGGCCACGGGATTACTACCGACCGAATGGTCACGTCAGGACAGGCTTCGCTTCTTATCCCAAGTAAAACACTTTTACTGGGACGAACCCTACTGTCAAGAGCCTGCCACCTACCTGTCGAAATCGAGCATCGCGCATTTTGGGCGATTAAGGAGCTGAATCTGTCTCTAGAGGATGCGGGCAGCCATCGGAAGCTGCAGCTGAACGAACTGAACGAGCTTAGGGATGAGGCTTACGATAACGCGGTTGTCGTTAAGAATCGAACGAAGGTGTTTCACGATAAACACCTTTTGCGCCAAACCTTCGTACCTGGTCAGCAGGTACTGCTTTACGACACCCGACTTCACTTCCATCCAGGAAAGCTCAGATCTCGCTGGAAAGGGCCGTATTTCGTGCGGAAGGTGTATCCGCAGGGCGCTGTGGATTTGGAGAATCCAAAGGACGGTTCACTTTTCAAAGTAAACGGAAACCGATGCAAACCGTACCTTAGCGCCGAACCAACAGAGGAGCTCCTGTTCTTACAGGAGCCGGTTTACCCTGCATGATCTTCCTCTGCTTACTTCCAAACTTCGGTTATCCAGCCAAGAACAGCGGACACTGTTCCAAATAAGTTTGGGGGTATGTACAAACTATTTTGTATATATTTGTGTATATTCTTTTTCTTTTCTTTAAAAACAAAAAACAAATAAAAATTTGTGTATCGCTAACCGACAATTTTTGAACCTTCCAACTGCTCTCTTCATGCAACGACAGTGAGGACACTGTCCAGTTTAAGTTTGGGGGTACGCTCGGTACGCATTTCTTACCTTCGCATTCACATGTATATTTTGCCTCTGCATATTAAATCCATAAAATCCATAAAAATCTGAAAATTTTCTAAAAATATAAAAACTTTTTTTTGTCAAGTTAGCTTGTGGAAGAACTCTGATTCAACATTCGACGGTTTTTGTTTGAAAAAATAGGAATAACTAAATCTTATGTTTGGATTTTGAAAACCTGAAAGATAACTCTCCTTTGAAGTTAACTATAGCTGATATACGTCTTTACATCACACTACACGTGTCGTGAGTTTTGGGAATTAGATGACAAGTCTTTCATGTTTAAACTTTTAAACAGATAAATGATTTTCTGAGGATCAAATAGGTTTGTTCTGAAATAAGTAATGTCAAGAATAGTTTATGAAGTAAAGCGAATATGAAGGAATGTTATTGATGCCATAATTGGAGCTAAGTCTGAAAAATAACCCATCGGAAACTTGATTGGAATGATTACACACCAAACCCAC
Source organism: Agapanthus africanus (assembly GCA_030015575.1). NCBI lineage: Eukaryota > Viridiplantae > Streptophyta > Magnoliopsida > Asparagales > Amaryllidaceae > Agapanthus > Agapanthus africanus. The sequence goes on from CM057339.1 coordinate 684,944,658, forward strand.
TAAACACGTCTTTTATCCAAAAAAATAATTGAACTGCCGGTTATATCTCCGTTCGTATTAAATCATCTGATTTTCACGCCAAACTGTCTTTTGTTTTTGGACCTAGGTAACTTGAGTAATTAAGTCCGCTGGGGTGTTTCTACACCTAATGCCCTAAAACCAACTGGTTTGGGTGCATTGGCCCAAAGCTTGCTAAGAAGCCTAGAAAGTCCAGTTTTAAAACAAAGTCAAGCAAGTGTTCTCTCCGAGTTAAAATTCCTAACGGTTCTTTGTGTGAGAATAATCTTGATAAAAGACAGGCTTTTATAAAAATTTTTAGCGGAGATATGAAGGTTTTATTCTATGATAAAGACTATTGCACATTCACAGAGGTGTGTATGAAATGAAAACAAGAAAAAGGTGGAGTGAAAAATACGACTTAGTTTCCTGTTATGGAAGATAGAAATTCTGAAGTTGAAACCTTACTGGAAAACGAAACTTGAAAAATGCTTAACTCTTTATAAAACTTATGTGATCCTTTTAAAATTGTTATCTGGGCTTTATTATGCGACATGATGACTTTATTCGACCTTTCAGGAACTTAACGACACTATTTGCACTGCACGTAAAGACATGTAAAATCTGTAGTTAAATAAGAAGCGAGGTGTGAAAAATAAAGGTTCGATGGTCTAGACGTAGGATTATAGAATTGTTATTTTCTAAAACAAAACTTTAGGGTTTGAAGCTTAGTTATTTTACAAAACCAACTTGACCGGATTTTGTGGGTAGTATCCGCTGAAAACCCTCAGGAGACAACACTCCTCCTACTAGGGACACCTAGAGGTTTAACGGCTTGTTGCACATGCTCAGTGCAATCGCGTTCCCTGCGAAAGTGAGGTTAGGAAATTTTTTGTGAATAAATCGGCTTTTCTCGGGACGAGCAAATGATAAGTTTGGGGGTATTTGTTCATATCAGATTTTTGCATTTTCATACCGCCCAATTTTTGTCACATTGCATATCGGTAGATACTCTTAAGCCGTGTTTGCTAGTCAATTGCAGGATACAGATTCTCGGTTCTAAAACGGTGAAATTCATGGAAAACACGACAAAATCCGGGTTCGTGCCAACCACAGATAAAACACGGTCTCCGCTCTTCATCCGTATGTTGCCAGATACCAGTTTAGGAAGACAAAATGTCAAATCAATGTCACTCTCATGCACAAGGCTCAATGGTAGCACAAAATCCAAGAGATCTACGTGGAGCTCGAGACAATCATGACAAAATCTTGACAAAAAGTCCACCTTTCCCTCAACAGAAATTCTGGAAGAAATATGGAAGTATTTTCAGAAAATATATGAACCAGAGAATAGAGCACAGCAAACCAGGGGACCACAAGAAAACGCATGCCCCAACTCCTCCAAAGGGCCGCGGATCCGCGGCCAAAGGGGGGTCCGGGCTGCGGATCCGCGGCCGTACTGGCGCCACATGCGCAGGGTTTTTAGGGGGTATTTTGGTCATTGTACAGGTGTCTGGTGGTTGCCCTAGATTTCCATTCTCCAGCCTATAAATAGCCCAGAAGTTTGAGAAGGAAAGGGTCCATTCTTGTATTTTCTTTTTCTAGGTTTTAGTTCACATGTTCTTCTTCTTCTCATCTCTTCTCCATTAAACTTGTAGTGAGCTTTGTGAGGGAGGAATGTTAAATAAAGAAGATCATTTTATTATCATGCTTGTCTTGCTCTTCCTTTACTTGTTGTAATTTTAATTGTTAAGTAGTTGTTGTTATTTCTTTCTTCTCTCTTTTTCTTTATCATTCATATGACGATGATACTTACGCTCGATCCTCGCCTAGGTGAGGTCGCAAATAGTTAGTCGTATTCTTCTAATCTCCTTCTTTCTATCTTCCTCTTTTGTGTTGTTTTATTTTTCCGTATTATGATGTGTAAGTAGTTCATTCTTGTTAGGGTAGGATAAGGGAAGTTTGAGAGAAGGAAATCTCTCTCACTCTTTCCTTGCCCAACAGCTTAAATCGACTCCCGTTAATCGAACCACAATCCGCTCCTTACGGCACCCTATCCTACATGATAGCGGTGATTCCGTAGTGAGACCGGTTGTGGTTGGATTAACCGGAGGTTATGGCTAAGAGCCAAGAACGGACGGACAAGCACCTAAAGGAAGGACTTATGCGTTGGAAAGCCTAGCTTATACTCGCAAGTCCCTTCCTAGTCGTGCTAATCCCCGTTGTTGCCGATTACCGTAACATCGATATTAAGAGGGGCAACGAAAGATGTGGAGACTCCTAACTCAAACTAACCTAATCCTAACCCTAACAAGCTCTCTTTAAAACATCAACTTAATACTTAGATAACCACAACAAAATCTGAACTTTCGGACTTAACTCGTTAAAACACATTGAAAAAGACTCCCATCTCCCTGCGGACGACCCGTACTCAACCGGCTAGCTACAAGCGAAACCGTTTTGATTGCGGTATTTAAACTAGAACTTGAACACGCACGTAACATTAACAATCAGGGCGTTACACTTGATGTTCGTTTTCGTGCCTGCTACTTCAATTGATGCTTATTACGGACCTAAGGCGCTTGGGTTGGATTTTCGCGCATGTTGGGCGCAATGATATGGGATGTGATTTGTGCACACCGGATGCACTCGATTGGGATTTTCTTTCATGCACAATAGATGCACTAGATGTTGTTATCGTGCACACCTGTTGCATTGGACAGATGCTTTCATGCACACCCGTTGCACTTAGTTTTGCTTTCATGCATATTGTGGCACTTGTATTTGGATTTGATTTCCGTGCGCGCCAGACGTATGTGATTAATGGATACGCCTTTTGAGGCTGATTTTGCTTTTGAGCACTTTGTTTTCATGACGAGGCCCTATATTTTGTAGTACCCAAACAGGACTGATCCGAGGACAGTACCTGTGTTCTTTGCATGCATAAAAAGTTTACCAAGAGGTTTTGCAAAATGGAGCTATAGTCTCGCTATTTCTTACGTGTCCGCGAGTGACACGAACATTTACAAAGGAAAACCTTTTGGGATATTTTTCAAAAGGGCGGAACGTATATTTTGGCAAAACATATATGAACATACATTTATTATTTCATAAATGAGCGTCCGTCATTTGTGCCGTGAGTTACGCATCACACGGCAATTCAGAAAAGATTTTGCATGTGTTTATTCAGTTTTAAATGATTTTTCCAAGTATGCTACTATACCCGTAATATAGTATTTGACTAGTGCATATTGGATTTCGGTAGTGGATTTCGAGATCTGTATCTCCATTGTGACTCCGATGATATGCGTGCAAGTCTGATGATTTGCGTGATGCATGACGGAGTTCGAGTTTTGAGTTTTCGTACTCATTTTCCGGCGACAGGATGCGCTGTGGTATTTCTGTACCTTCCGTGATTTTGGAGCCCCGTTGATTTGAGCTGATTATTGAAATGTTTTAGAAATTGGGGCTTTACATTTAAATTCGGGGACCGAATTTCTTTAAAGGGGGAAGACTGTAACATTTCAGAAAATATAAAATATTATTTTTTGAATTTAATATTAAAATAATATATTTCACGAAACTACCGATTTGCAAATTTGGGGTTGTCATAAAAATGGTATAAATATATACCAATATTTGTGAAATAATTGGGAGATTAAAATAATTTATTCATTTTAAAAATATTGTGGTGATGGAATTTGTTAGCATTCTTTTTGGCCATTTCCTTCTCATTGTGGCCGAACCTTTTTTTTTGTGAGCTTTTCGAATTGGGGCTGTGGGTTTCTAGATGGGAGGGTTTTTTTGGTGAGTCATTGATTTGGCATTGAATGGGCATGGGCAACATTGATGTGTCAATGGTGCTTTAATTACTTTTGTTTTGGCTTAGGATTTTTTTTGGTGTTGATATTTTTTTTGGTGTCCGGTTCACATTGGTGAGTGTGCTGGGGAATTGGTTGATATTTTGGTGAGGGTTTTGTTGTGGCTGTGAATTGATTTAGGGGTTTTAATTTATTGAGTAAATTAATGTACACACTCCACCTCTCACCATTTTTAGTGGCCAATTTCAAAAGCCAGTGAACATTTTCAATCACTATTGGCCGAGCACAAATTCCGGCTGAGCCCCTTTGAGTGCGAGCTCATTTTGGTTTTTCCTCCAAGCTCAAAATCCTATGCTCACTTCATCACATCTCTTTGGCAACTTTAATTTACCTCCACCCAAATTCTTGGGTGCCTTGAGACAAAGTATCCTTCACTCTCTCTACTTCTTTCTTAGGCATCTAGGCTGGCAAACTGGATGTCCAAGTTGCCTCGGTTTTGAGGCGGGAGCACGTATAAAGAATCCTCGACGTGCGACCTCTTTAACGAGCTTGACCGGAGAGCGAACTTTGTCGAGACAGCCACAACATGCTAAGACTGAGATTTGAGACCGAAGGACACGGATCGATCGGAATAATTTCTTAAACCACTTTACAGTTTACTAGTATAGGGTTATTGGTACGATTCGGGTTTTAGGCTTGGCGGTTTTCATGAATAGCGACCCTAGTTAGGTTTTTAGCTATGTTTTCCGGTATTGGGATTCTTGGTTTTGAGATTTGATATTTATTTTGGTCGTTGGATGTTTGTACGTCAACGACGAGAGTTTTTTGGTTGTTTTGCATGCGTAAGCTATAGGTTCTAACCTATGAGTGCACCACGTGCCGTATTGGATTTCGGAACTTGATGTTAATAGCTTTGCAATTTCATATTGATTGTAGGTACCTTCGCGTAGATTCCGAGACGACGAAGCACATCGACTACGCCTGAACGAGGAGTTCCACAGGTGAGTAGATTTATATCTACTGGGGAAGTCAGGTGGATGGTGTATAGCACCTCCACAAATTTTGAATGGAACTGATATATACATAGAATACTGTAGGAGAAACCTACACATGAAAACTATTGATGTGGTTAAAATATAGTTAGAGGTGATATTAATGAATGAATATATATATCGAGATATGAGATGAAGGCTATAGGGACATAACTCTTGGACATAATATGATAGAAATGATGTCTCGAATTGATAAAAGGATATGAAAAGTGAATATGAATCACAATATATATACAGATATGTAGTTGCACGAGTTTAAGTATGAGTTTTAGAGTAGCGTAACATGAGATTCAATTGATGTAATGCATATGTAAAATGACTTGATGTGAGAGATTGATGCGATGAAAAGAGTATACGATGAGATATGATGACTTGGCTGATATGTCGTTATATGGATGCGAGTCGATAAGAGATAGTTGATACCTTGTCGGTCCCCTGATACGAGATTTATGCCGATGCGACCTGAGAGATAGGTATATATATGGATAATGATTGCATTATGAGTGATATGCCGTACGAGACTTAGATCCGTACCCCCGTTGTTGTATAGGTTGATAGAATCCTTATTTGTTTAATACCGCCGTACGATAGATTACCATGCGCGATGAGTTTTACTTGTTGATTTATCCATACCTTTGGTTAGAGGATGCCGTACGATGGATTGTACCGTACGTGATGTTGTGAGGCTGGATGCCGATTGATAGATTCACCGACTCGGTCATGTTAGATATGTATACCTTATAGCATTTAGTTCACGATGTACGTTATGCTGCATTCATGTTATTCTCATTGCATTTCATATACCTGTACTAGTACACCTACACCATTATCGATGATGCATATGTTGCACTTACACAGATTGCCGGCTCACACACTTTATCATCGATAATTGCTATGTCACTCACACAGTACAATTGCTACATCATGCTATGATATACTTGCCATGTTCAAATCACTATGCTAGATTGCATGATATACTGGCTATGCTCACACCGTTATGCTATGTTGCACGATTTACTTGCTATGATCACATCACTGTTCCATGTTGCATGATATACGGATATGCTTACATTCTGTTATATGTCGCATACATCATGCTTTATGATTATACGCATTGAGATATGCTGTTTTCATGAGATTTTGGCATTTGAGAACCGTGGATATGTTTTCAAGAAATTATGTATTGTTTGAAAACCCGATTTCTCTGAATATTATATTTCGATGCGTCCACCATGAGATTTCTCGGTTCTGAGATTTGTGATATATACTCGATGCAAGGAGTGGAGTGAGCCGTGTGCGGGTACATAGTGGAGCCCGGTATGGTACCCCGGGGCAAGAAAGGCATGTCGATATATTAGCCGATGAGCCTGGCAGGGGATGTGCACTGCCTACCGGTGACAGTATTTGGACTCGGCGATTATCTGGAGGATACCGACCGGAGTCATTAGATGGATTTAGGCTGACCCGTTCTGTCGGAGCCCGCGGGCCGATCCCGCAGACGGAGTCTATTATACGAGGATTTACGTGTCGATGATGAACACGGGTTTCATGATGTTTCGAGTGTCGATATTTGACACTCCGGTTCCATGATTTGATGTGTCATTGATGGACACATGTTCTTTGATATCCTCATTTTTACATGCACATGTTTTATGATATTTACATGCACGATACTGTTGTGTCATTGGTTGAGACGTGGAAGAGATCCACATGCATACTGCATTGATTATATTGGTGGATGAGATCCACATGCACACTGCATTGATTATATTGTTGGATGATATCCACATGCATACAGGTATTGATTTCTACACTGTTGGCACATATGTAGATACGGTCACCCTAGATATCATAGTATTATCTTATGATATAGTTGACCTAGGAAATCGTTATTTATTTTAATTTCTACCTGTTGATGTTTTCTACTCACGAGTTGGCAATTCACCCCCATTGTGCCTCAGTTCTTGCAGGTTGTCCGCTTGGATCTATAGCGGCATCGCTGGCACACAGCTTGCTCTCAGGTGTTTTGCTTTGGTAGGTGGTACATGTTGGATCGTGCCCCTCTTGTATTGTTATTCATATTGTATCTAGTCACTCCATCATATCAGAAACTAGTATTTGTTTATGTTGTAAGACTTAGAAAGACTTGTAGTTGAGACTTGAGCGATGGGTTTTATGTTCGCTTTTGGGTTGATGTCTTGTTTCTTTCATTATCTTTGTGTTGATCTTCGCCGTTGGGCATCGTATATTTGTTATTTATACTTGTGGTGGTTGTAGGAGAACTCCGTTGCCAAAATAATCCATCCGGGTACTCGCGGCCGCGGTGTTCCGCCTAAGTGCACTTCATCGACGGTATCGGGGGTACAACCGTCTACTAAAGTTTCCGACGAGCATTCGATCAGGATGTCGGGAATCTTGGTGAATTACCTGACTTGATATTGATAAGTGTTTTCAATACCGAGACTAAAATGCGGGGTTTATAATTGTTAGGCATGTGATATCTAAGGAATTCAAATTGTTAGGCATGAAATCCGGAATATGAGATATTACGGGTTTATGATGTCTAAGGTGGTTGCGGATTCCAACTGTTGTAGTTTTCATTTTCTTTTCTGTGACCGTAAGTGTAAAATGTGGTGTATCGCCGGTTTCGTTGCTATACGTTAACGACAATTGGGATACGCATATTTACTTACGTTGATGACATGTGATATTATATGTTGCTGGGATATGTTATATTGGATCGTCGTGTTTGAATAGCCGGGTTTTTTTTTATGTGAGATGAGAGTTTTTCATTTTTATTCATGTAAAAACTTGTATGTAATATTCTTTTATTGGGGAACTTCCGGATTGAGGAAGTTGTCACCGTTGATATATATTTTTTACTTTTCCGCATTAGGATAGACCCAAGGAGCGGAGCACAAGTAACCGGGTTCTAGAGTCCAATGGGAGGCCATCTCGAGGAGTCGAGTCTGGGTCTTCTAACTCTAGAATTAGTTGGGTTGCATGCCACTGTCATAGGGGTCTTGGGATGTGGGATTGGCTATTCATCACGACCGTGGAATCCGTGTTTTATACAGGCTTAAATTAAAACCCGGAAATCCTAGTATATCCAATATTTCATATGTTGTCTTCTGCTGCTGATATTCTGTGATATGATCACTTTATATTCTGAGATGGATACATTATATTATATATGAGATATATAATAGACGTTGCTTATGTTTTTCACCCACGCTAGCCCTGCCCCGCTCTGCCGTTAGTTACCTAACCTAACGGTGCACGACGGGACTTCGTGGCGAATGCGGATGGCATAAGCGTACGTTGTATTTATCTGTGATGCTTAGGTAACTTAAATGATGGGACATTCATTAATGAGATTGATGAAAGAAAATAAACCTAATGATGTTGTGGAATCGAATTTGAAACCTACTCGGCTTTTTACGAAAAAGCAAAGTTTTAAAATGCGGAGCTTAAGCCACTCCTTTTAAAACCATTTGATTCTATAACGATATCAAGTTCAAAGCGTTAAAGGTTTTCTTATAAACCATTCGCAACCCTCCGTCATTTTAGGAAGTAGAGTATTTAGTATTCGTGCTGCGTATGTTGATTATAGTCAAGGCATAGTGTACGGTAGCTAAGTGATGTCTTCCTATATAGCATATGATGCGATTAGTTAGGACATTCATGTGATTATGTTGATTATAGTCAAGGGTCATATGGGTGGGTCTAATTAATCACGAAATGATGGGTAGAACTTGACTAGTGCTTATGATATGTTGATTATAGTCAAGGTCATAAGTGCTAGGGGTAAAAACCATTATCGGGAGTTTCAAGTGTTGAAATTTGCAATGAGATTGCATACCTTCTATGTGATAGTTGTGTTAGTGTATATGCCCTAGAGGCCATTACTGTATCATACTAGTTTGTATATTACTTAATGGAAGCTTGGGATATTCACCTTGTATATACAATCTTGCTCAAAATAGTAGTATGCTACTTGGTTTGTTTCTACTTCAATGTGTACATGTGTTTATTTTAGTATATCACCTATACACATTAGTGGAGCCCTTAGGATCTTTGCTTGATTACCAGCGTTGTGATGGCAGTCACACTAGTGGGGGCTGGGTAATCTATAAGCACATCCTTATATAGGTCCCTAGTCGCAGGACTATCGAGACAGGGCATCGATACTCCGGAGTAGACTAGCGTATGCGCTTCTCATCCCAGTGTGGGAGATGGTCTGTCCCACAGCCATCAGTACGTCGTACTGGAGATAGTATACGGTTGCTCGTTAGGTTACGAGTACACTGGACAGGACTCGTCGGGAACTGACCGGTTGGTATTATACCTATCGTCAGTTATCAGTTCCCAGGTGACATGAGTACAGCTTAGTCCGCTGACTTGACACTGTCACTTCGCCTCGAGTGTGTTCCCACTGTACTTTGATTACTACCCTACCACGGCTCAAAGGAGTCGTGCAAACAGGTGGTAGTTGGGTGCAGTCCCGAAGCACTTGGAGGCAGTGACGGTTAGACAGGATTCGTCTCTCCCGGTATTGGGGGTTGACATCGCGCTGTGTCTAGGAGAGCCATTACACGAGTAGTCCCTGGCCAGGGCAATCGAGATATACTGGTAGGCTTCCAGTGTTATCTCAGAGTGTTTTGGGCTTCACTCCGACACGACTTGTACCGCTATTAGGGGACTGACGTTTACCGCCCCCCTAGGCCCGCCATACGATGTATCAGATGAACAGACCAGACTGTACGGAGATTTTCACATTCAGGCTCAGTAGGAGTTCAGATGGGTTTCACCTCGTCAGTCTTCTTGTCGGCATCTACCTGGGGACCGTTACGCACAGCTAGTGCCGCTTGCGGTCTGTGGTTAAACCCACTGCCAGCGTAGTGTCGAGTCTTTAGAGTCCCACACAGAAAGCTATTCGCCTTTAGGCAAAAGAGTAGAGGTCGCATGGTTTTGCGGCAGGTCGCACGGTTTTGCGACAGGGTTCGGTCACATCCATGCACTTGTGCACGTACAGTGTCCGGACAGTAGACACTAGCGGGCTTTGGTTTAAGCCAGATCCTAGTGTTTGTATTGGGATTGGATTTATCCAGTTTGTATTCGTGTTCCTCGGAACGCAGATGCGGGTGTGTATGCACAGTTGACGGAGAGACAGAGGCGGAGGATTCTCATTAGGGTTGTTGACCGTTGACAGTTGACTATTGACTTTTTGCTCAACCCTAATGAGAATATGATATGCGATTAACAATTATATTAATTAAGTATTATGGTGACATGGTTGTTGAGGGATTGACTTTGTTGACTTGTTGACTTTGTTGACCGGTTGACTATGCTTGACTAGTTGACCATCATGATAACCATAGCTATCATTTCATGGCAAAGACTTTTGCTTGCTTGCTCTTTTGTGCAAAATGAGTGCATGAAATGATATGGCTATGGTTGCTTAAACCATCACATAATACTTGATTGATATGATGTGTTATGATTGTTTTGGATTATGAGAGCCAAATGAGAAAAGTCTTCTCTCATTCTTTCATGCTCATTCTCTCTCTTGTTCTTGAGCTCTCATCTCCTCCTCTTGCTCTCCCTCTCTTGACTCTATGGTTCACTTGTCTCATGAGTTGAGAACCAAGAACCATAGATAAAATCCCATACAAACTCTTCTCTACTCACTCTAGTTCACAAGGTTTGGCAAACCGAGTGAACTAGTTTCTTCAAAGTTCGAAGAAGGAGCCAAAGGTTGAAGCTTTCGAGGTGGATCTATCTTCGGCGCAAGGAGACGACGGAGTGAAGGCGATCCGGACGACCATCGAAGCTTGAAGACGAAGGAGTTCGAGAAATAGAAAGGTATAACCCCCTAACCGAGTAGTTAGCAACTCATAGTTAGGTTGTTAGTTAGATGTTTAACAAAGATCCGGGTTTTAAGTCCATGTTACCACCTCTAAGAAAATTGTTTTTCACCAAATTCCGCATGCCCGAAAGTACCGGGAGAGGTAGCATGGACTTACAAGTTGGATCCTGATACCCACTGTGAGTAATTGTTACTCCTGGGAGAGTTTTGGACTTTACAATTAGCCGATCAAGTAGGTGTCTAGAAAGGTGTCAACGTTGTTACGCCCCTGAGAAAGCGAGGTTTATTTTAATTAGGTCCGTGCGAAAGAACGGGGAACCTCCCTTAAAGTACCGGCACTGGCCTGGCTGAAAAATTGGCGAACTTGTAGGGTGTAATTAATCCCGGCTAATCTTTCCTTTTAAGGTTTGAAGGAAGATTTGATAAAAACAGTAGGATCCATCCTGATTAGATAAAATATATAACCAATCTAATCTTGAAAGAGCGCACGCAGAGTGTTTTTTTCTCTCTCTTTCCAGGTAGCGACCATGTCACGTCTTAATCAAGATAATAATATGGATGTATTGATCGAACCCGCTTATTATACTGAGCTGGGGAACGTTGGTTCCGCTCTATCTTATAATTTTTATAAGACCGAGCAGAAAATAGGGGAATACCAGGATTCCCATGCCGCCCAAAAGAAGAAAGTGCATATTAATGCATCTTCCTCGGGTTTGTTCTCTATAGAGAACTATTTCTCAGTATCCTCTACGTCCTGGGTATTTGATACCGGATCAGGATCCCGCAAATGTAATCTGTTACATGAGCTACAGATAGGTGGAGAACTGGGAATGGGTGATATGTCTCTAAGTATAGAGAACGGTGCAATTGTTACAGCCAAGATGTTGGCGGTTATCACCTTGTATTACTAAATGGTAATACAATGGTTCTGAACGAATGTTGTTAGATACCGAACCTGATATGCAACATTATATCAGTCTCTTTATTTACTAAAGAAGGATATAATTTTGTATTGTTGGATAATATTTTGAATATTTCCTATATCAAGAGTTGATCAGTTTAGGCATGTTATCTAATGGCATATATGTTCTAAATCAAACCACAGTTCTTAACGTACAGAACACACACAAGAGAAAGAGTTCAGAAACGAATGAATCCTACTTATGGCATTGTACACTAGATCATATCAATGCGACCCGACTAGCTAAGTTATATTAAGATGCATATTTAAATTGGTTTGAATTTACATCTTGTGAGACTTGTCAATCATGTCACAAAGATAAGATGAACATAGTTTCGTTTACTTGAAACAGAGAAAGGGTTAGTGAACTCTTGGGATTTATACATAGTGATGTATATGGTCCTCTGTCTACAAATGCCAGGACTGGTTCTTTGTACTTCATTATATTCATTGACGATCTCTCAGGATTCGGACAAGTGTTCCTATTGAAACACAAGCCTGAAGCTTTTGAGAAATTCAATGATATAAATCAGAAGTTGAGAACCAAACGGGTATAAGTATTATGTCCTTTGATGTAATCGGGGAGGAGAATACTTGTGCATGGAATTCCTGGACTATTTCAAAAGGGGAATGAGATTCTTTTTCAACATTACTCCTCCGTATACACCACAGCACAATGATGTATCGGGGCGGAGCAATCACACCCTATTAGATATGGTGCGCTCTATGATGAGTACTGCCGAGTTGCCTGTTTCCTTTTGGGGTTATGCGCTTGAAGAAGCAACATACCTATTGAATCGGGTTCCAATCAAATCAGTGCCTACCACTCCATATGAGATATGGTATGGGAAGAGCCTATCTCTTAAGCATGTTGGATATAGTGCCCTCAAAGTCAATTATTGGATCGCAGGCATATGATTGCAATGATTGACGAGGACCTATGCCGGTAGGACAGTCTTACTCGAGATGATAGTATGCTATCTGGTTTGCCTTTATCAGTCGTGTACATGTTCAGGTGACTGATTACATGTTACACGTTGATAGAGCCCTTAGGATCTTGCTTGACTACCAACAGTATGAGGGCGATCATATACATGAGAGTTGGGTAGTCCATAAGCACATCCTTAATAGTGGTCCCTAGTCGTGGGAGTTTCGAGACAGGGCATCGATACTCCGGAGTAGACTAGTGTATACAGTCGAGACCCCGACGAGGGGCGGTGGCCGGTCTCACAAGCCACTGGTGTCAGTTGGATCACCTAAGATGTATACAGGTTCTCATTGGGTTATGAGTACACCGGACAGGACTCGCCGGGAACCTGCTAGTTGGTATTATACATATCGTCAGATAGCAGTTCCCTGGTAACATGTGTACAAGTTAGTTCATCGACCTGAGGTCGTCATTTGTCTCGTGTGAGTTCCCACTGTGCTTTGATTTCTACCCTACCATGGCTCAAAGGAGTCGTGCAAACAGGTAGTTTTTGGGTACAGTCCCGAGCCACATGGATGCACGTGAGCGGATCGGCAGAGGATTCGTCTCTCCCGGTATTGGGGGTGGAGATCGCGCTGTGTCTAGGAAAGCCATTACACCAAGTCCTTGGCCAAGGCAGGTGAGAATTACTGGAAGGTACTCCGGTAGTTTCTCAGGGTGTTCAGGGCTTGTCTCCGACACGACTTATACCGCTATTGGGGGTCTGACGTTACTAGCCCCCTAGGCAGGATATACGATACTCATAGACGAACGGACCGGACTGTATATACATTGTCACTGTTAGGCTCAGTAGGGTTTCGGGATGAGTTCGCTCATCGGTTTCCCTTGAGGTCAGTCCATAGGCAGCCGTTACGCATAGCTAGTGCCGCTGACGACTTGTGGTTAAACCCACTGCCAGGGTACTGACGAGTCATTAGAGTCCCCCACAGATAGTTTCCCAAGTTCGGGCGAAACGTTGTAGAGGCCGTATGGTTTTATGGCAGGGTTCGGAAAATGCACGTGCGTTTACGCACGTGTCATATTTCGGGCAGATAATACTGGTGGGCTTTGGTTTAAGCCGGATCTGAGTATTATACTTAGTAGATATAATATCTTTGTCTCAGTTGCATTTGTATTCGGTCGTAATACAAATGCGGGTATATTTATACAGTTACGGGGTTATCCTGAAATTCGTTTCAGGATCACTTTTGGAAGTTGCCAATTTCCAGTTTTCTATCAGCCGTATTTAACATTCGGTTAAATGCGGATTTATCTTTTCTTGAGATGAGTGTGGAAGCTTTTAGGATGGTGACTAGGATGGTGAGGTGGCTTAGTGCAATAATGGAGCATTTATGAGTTGATGACTATGTGTTATGAATCATTGTTTCTTTAAATGAGTTCATACTAGGTGTTTAGGTGATTCATTCTCTTCATTAATTATTGTGGTCACCCCCCTGTCCTACACTCACCTCCCCCCACTCTATATATGGCCGACCCCTCCCTTCCTCTTGATTCACTCTCTCTCACTTGATAAAAGAGATTATGATAGTTTGGGATTCATGAAATTAGATAGCTACAATTCTCATTTCACCCGATTCAAAAGGCAACTTCATTAACCGTTCGTCCATGGCTTTGGACGTAACGAGAAAAATTGTTCTACTCTTTCTCTACATCAATCTTGGTCATCTCTTTTAGAAAACTTGATGACCGAGTTGCCTCGGGTCAGAAGCGGGAGCCCGTTTAAAGATCCGATGACGTGGTGCCACCTGGACGAGAAGATCGGAGATCGACGAGATCGGAGCAGCCGCAACGGAGCGTGGGATGATGGTTAAAGAATGAAGGACTCAGATCGTTCGGTATAACCTTTCTACCCTCTTTGTAGTTTGTTAGTTTAGCTTTAATGGTAGATCCGGGTTATAGTACGCGATAGCGCCAGTTGTAAAAATTTTTGTTTCGCATTTGGCGTCTGTTAGACGGCCGGGGCGCAACCGTGGACTTACATTAAGCATGTTAAGATTTGGGTTGTCCGGCCTATGTCTAAAAGAAAAATCCGGACAAGCTCGAGGCAAGGTCAGTTCTGTGGAAATTTGTTGGATATCCCAAGCATTCGCAAGGGAATATCTTCTACCATACCGAGAAACAAAAGGCATTTTATTTCTCGGCATGCCACCTTTTTAGGAAAAAGGAATTTTTTAATGAAGAAATTTGTGGTCATGAGGTATAACTGGAATTAGTTCCAGTTATACAAAGTACAGCTGATGATTTGGTAGAACCAGAGGATTCAATAGTTCCCAACGAACCTCATCCTCTCCGTCGATCTGGTAGGGTTCCTTATCAGTCTGAGAGATACTTAGGTTTCTCGATGACAGTGGGAGCGAGGATTACATCATGAGAGATGATGACCCAACTAGTATCGAGCAGGCCATCAAGAGTGGGGACTCTGTATGAATGGCTGGATGCTAAGCGATCTGAGATGGAATCCATGTACACCAACAAAGTATAGACTTTGGTTGCTATATCTAAAGGGTTAAATCCCCATCAGAAGAAAGTATATCTTGAGAAGATTACTTGGTGTATATGGAAAAGTTGAGACTTTCAAAGCTAGACTTGTTACAAAAGGTTTTCGTCATTAACCAGGTGTGGATAGTGATGAATCCTTTTCTCCAGTACCTATGCTTAAGTCCATCCAGATCCTATTTGCCATTGCTACATACCATGACTACGATATCTGGCGGTTGAGTGTCATGACTGCTTTTCTGAATACTGATTTAGAAGAGAGCGTCTATAAGACACAGCTAGAGGGCTTTGTAGATAGTGGGTGCCACGACTCGAAGTTCGACCCATGACCGGCTCTTAACCACGTAACGTCTACAGGCATAACGCGACTAAGTAAGCCGAAACCCAGAGATCAAAACCATTAAAAGTAGTGAGTGTTGAAAACATTTGTTTAAAAACATTGGAAAACCTTAAGTAGTTTAGTAATTTTCTTTAAAATTCAAGTTATTATCTTAAAAATTTTGGCAGCATTTCCTTTGTAAAAACTAACCCCGAAATCGGGTACAAGGCAAGATATGAGTAAAATGACACACAATAAGAATAAAGCATCCCAAACGGGAGCAATCACACCCAATGGCAGAAACAATCACCACAAAAGTAATATACGACGCCGTAGCGAAGAAATGAGCAATAAGTGAAAAACATCACAAATGGTAAAAACTGCATAAGTAAAGTCGGCTCACACGAGCTCGACACCAGAGTACAAATAATATACATCATCATCCTCACACTGGTCTATAAGTCAATACATGAAATAGTAGATGGAGAGTACTAGATACAAAAGTGTGTACAAATGGAAAATAACCGGATACTACAAACCCACCTAGCGGCAAACAGCTCACGCACCAACTACCGTGGTATCCGTAGCCAAAAAGATACAAGAAAGCAGCCTGCTGCGACTACTCTGATGGGCAACCTGCAGACACTGTGGCACAACGAGGGTGAGTTGCCAACTCGTGAATAGAAGATAACATATAAAGGTAATCACGAGTATGCACGTACTGCGCTACTCTAACATATGCCAGCAGATAATATCTATATGCGATGAGTAGGGTGTGCAATAATCATACATAAGTACTCTATCAGGTAATACGACTATTGGATGAGATGCATAATAATGAACGTTGAGCATGGGATGAAATAACATCTACACATAATGTCAACGTGGAAAAAAAATAACCGGTGTCCATCAATGCACCCAAATCCCAATAAAACTCAGGCGCCGTCACCCTCATCGGCCCTCAAATCCTGTAAATCTCCGAGAATCGTGAATGCCCAATATCGGCACTCGAAAATATCATGAAATGATCGTGTCCAGCATCGACACGCAAATCCTCATATATCGGGCTCCGTCAGTCCGGATCGGCCCACGGGCTCCGTCTGCGGAATCGGCGCCCGGCCCCGGCAGTACGGGTCAACCAGTATCCATCTATCGACTCTGGTCAGTATCCTCCGGATAACCGCCAGGTCCAACCAATCACCGGCAGGTACTAGCCACCCTGCCATGCTCATCGTCTGCTCCATGAAAAACATTTCTCACCCCGGGGAACCATACCGGGTCCACCACGAACCCGCAAATGGATCATCCAACTCCTCGAATCGGGTTTCAAGCACACGTCTCAGAACCGAGAAAACGCGTGGTGGCCGCACCAAAATATCATATCAAGAGGAACCGGGTTTTTAAAATAATGCATGCTTTCTTGAAAAATACCACGGTTCTCAAATCCAGAAATCACATGAAATCCAAAGCCAATGCGTAAATCCATGCGATGTGATATAAGCATCATAAGTCGTACTATGAGTAAAAGGGGGAAACCGCTCTTTAAGTAGATTTAGTTTTTCAAAAGGTATCATGCGGTCCCCAGTTTTTACCAAAAATCAACTTATCTAGGTAGGTACAATTTGTATATGCGTAAGTATGGATATGCAAATGAGTATGTGCACAAGTAACATAATCATGTCAAATCATATATGAGGTGAGCTACAATATATTGTTCATGGCAATTCAATAGTGCGAGTGTCATGGCAATTACTAACGGTGTGTGTATAACATGCAGATTAGTGCTCGTGCAACATGAACCGTTAGTAACAGTGCGGTGTGTTATTAATTCTAAGTTCATATACATATATATATATATACCAGGAAATACAGTATGCAACCAATGTATATGAATGCACATATGCAGCTACTATAGCCTATCAAGCCCTGACGCATAACGCCATACGGGCGATTTCCCCGTAGATGTTAAATCTACTCACCGTAGTCTCGTGCTAAGTGTAGCCGATGACTTGCTTCCCCTTCTTCGCGGCGTCCGTCGTACTCGCCTGCGAACCTAGAATTACACAAGGAAAAAGCATAAGCTAAAATCCTATAAAACGTGATACTACGGCAGCACGGAAAAAGTAGCGTCGCAAGCTAAACGCGTGAACTCGATACACTAAAACGAGCGTGTGCTAATCCCAGAACTACCCCGATGCGCTGCGATGCACAGAACCTACCAGACCATGACGAAGCGTACATGTACGCTAAACACACAACTCCAATTTAAGGGAAACAGGTCCCAGATTCTTATATGGAAGAAAACCCAAAAAGCAAACAAAACCAAACACTGTAAAACCAACACAGACACCACCCTGCAAAACACCAACACCCACAGAACAGGGGGGCCGGCATCGCCAAATTTTCAAGGGAGGTCGCCGGTTTTTATGGGGTGGAACGGGCTCGAACATCAACCCAAAACCCTAGCTACCCTGTACACCATCCTGTAATTGTTTGCAACACCAGAAAATAATCGTAGACATAGCAGATCACCGTATCCTATAATCTTGTTTAAAAACGTTTTAAAAAAACACTAATTTGGTACTAAAAGGTATTTTAGTGCAAACTGAAGAAAAAACCTGGTTTAAACAACACTAATAACACTTAAATAAGTTAACCAAGCCATAAAATTTCCAACTTATCATAAACTCCACTAATTTCCCTTCATTAGCACAAACATGCACAAAAAAATACGATTTTTAGCTAATTAAACTACAAGTTATGAACTAATGTGCTAAAGGTGAGTTTAATACCTCCAAAAGATCCTAGGGAAACCTTACTTCCAGCCCTTGCCTTCAAAGGCACTGATTTGCCACAAAAATCCACAAAAGAGCCATTTTCCAAGGTTTTAGATGAAAAGGTGAGCTTTTGTGTAGGGTTTATGTTTGGATCAAAAGAGGAGCAAAGAAGAAGAAAAAGATGACGAAGATGTTGCTGCTGCAGCTGCTATCTCTGCTGGAGATTTCAGAATGAGAGGGAGAGAGAGAAAAGAGAGAGATAGGGTCAAAGGTCAAGCCTCACCCCTTCACCTAATCCAACCCATACCTCCGCTTTCTCATTTCCATTTTAAAAAAAAGTGGGTTTGACCTGGTTTTGTGGGGATATTAGAACCATGCAAAAAGAAAATAATATGGTTACATGCTAACACTTAACCTATGTCACAAAAAAAGTGATAAGTGTGCATGTTGTTACACTAATCCTAGCTTTGGAAAATAATTAAGGAAAATTCTAATTAAGGTGAACACAAGCTAAATTATAATTAACAAAACCCATTTATATATAAAAACACTTCTCATCACAATTAGAACTAGTTCTATTCTAGTCAAAAAGAAGAAATTAAAATTTACGGGTTTTTTTACGAAAAACACGCATCATTACCAGCTAACACGAAATTAACCTAAATGAATTTCAAAGCGTTACAATCTACCCTCCTTAAAGAAATTCGGTCCCCGAATTTAAAAAAAATCTAGCTACGCATACCTTCAAAGAGATGGGGATATTTCTTCCTCATCTCGCCCTCGGTCTCCCAAGTGACCTCCTCGTTGCTTGGGCCACGCCAAAGGACCTTGATGGACGGTATAATCTTTGATCTCAATTTCTTCACCTGTCTATCCAAGATGACCACCGGCTGCTCTGTAAAAGAATAGTCGCGCTCCAGCTGGATCGTCGGGTGCTGAATCGCATGCGAAGGATCATGAAGATATTTGCGGAGCATCGAAACGTGAAATACTGGGTGAACATCTAGGAAACTGGGCGGAAGGGCTAACCGATACGCAACTGCACCAACACGCTCGAGAATCTCGACGGGGCCCACATATCTGGGACTAAACTTCCCCTTCTTCCCAAATCTCATCACACCTTTCATTGGGGAGACCCCTCAAGAAAACATGATCGCCAACAGAAAACTAAAGTATGCGCCGACGACGGTCGGCATAAGATCTCTTCGTGCTCTGGGCTGCTCTCATCCTATCGCAAATCAACTGGATCTTCGCAGTCATCTCCTCAACAATCTGCGGCCCCAAAATACTGCTCTCGCTGAGCTCTGTCCAACAGACGGGCGATCTGCATCTCCTCCCGTATAGAGCCTCGAATGGTGCCATCTGAATGGTCTCCTGGAAGCTATTATTGTAGGAGAACTCTACTAAGGGTAAATGATGATCCCAGCTACTTCCGAAATCTTGGATGCACGCTCGGAGCATGTCCTAGAGAGTCTAAATAGTCCGCTCTGACTGGCCGTCGGTCTGCGGATGAAATGCTGTGCCGAAACTCAAGCGGGTGCCCAAAGCCTCCTGAAGCCTCTGCCATAGTCGGCTGGTAAACTGGGTGCCTCGGTCGGACACGATACATGTCGGGACTCCATGCAGTCGTACGATCTCGTCGATGTATATTTGGGCATACTGAGAAAATCCGAAAGTGGTCTTCACCGGCAGGAAGTGAGCCACTTTCGTCAATCGGTCCACGATCACCCAAATGGAGTCATACCCTCGACTAGTCCTGGGTAGACCCATAATGATGTCCATAGAAATCTGCTCCCATTTCCACTCCGGAATGGGTAACGGCTGTAGCTCTCCCGCGGGCCTCTGGTGCTCGGCCTTGACTTGCTGACAAGTCAGGCATCTCGACACGAAGTCTGTGACGCCCCTCTTCATCCCGCCCCACCAGTAAACATCTCTCATATCATGGTACATCTTGGTGGAACCCGGATGAACACTGTACACCGATCTATGTGCCTCCTCAAGAATCTTACGCCACAGTCCCTCAGCATCTGGTACGCACAGTCTAGTCCCAAATCGCAGTATCCCCTGATCATCGATCACGAACTCGGAAAATCTGCCCTGTCCAATTTGTGCCATGATCTCTGAACAACGGTCATCACTGTACTGTGCCTCATGTATACGGTCAAGCAACTTTGGGTGTGCACGAACATGCGCAATCTGTCCCCCGATCGGCGTGAACTCGAACTGCACTAGCTGTCGCATAAAATCTGCCAATCTGCCGACGACTGCCTCTGCACTGTGCTCAAACAAGATAGACTACCCCCGGGCCTCCTGCTCAAAGCATCCGCCATTACATTCTCCTTGCCCGGGTGATACAAGATCTCGCAATCGTAGTCCTTTACTAGTTCCATCCAACGGCGCTGTCTAAGATTCAGGTCTCGCTGCTGAAATATATACTTTAAGCTCATGTGATCAGTGAAAATCTGGCATGACTCGCCGTACAGGTAATGTCGCCAGATCTTGAGTGCAAAGACCGCTGCAGCCATCTCTAAATCATGAGTGGGGTAGTTCTGTTCATGTTTCTTCAACTGCCGTGAAGCATACGCGATCACCCTGTCATGCTGCATCAATACGCACCCTAGCCCCACTCGAGAAGTATCACAATAGACCACAAATCCGCCCGATCTTGAAGGCAATGATAACACCGGCGCCGTAGTCAAACGAGTCCGTAGCTGCTGAAAACTGTACTCGCACTCCTCCGTCCAATCGAAAGGAACCCCCTTCCGGGTCAGCCCGGTCAACGGTGCAGCAATACGGGAGAAGTCCTGTACAAATCGCCTGTAGTAGCCGGCCAATCCTAGAAAGATGCGGATCTCGGTAACTGATGTGGGTCTGGGTCAACGCTGAACGGCCTCGATCTTTTTCGGGTCCACACATATAGCATCTCGTGTAATCACGTGACCCAAGAAGTCTACACTGTCAAGCTAGAATGCGAACTTGGAGAATTTTGCGAAAAGCTGGTGCTCCCTCAAGGTCTGTAGTGTGATCCGCAGGTGCTGCTCGTGCTCCTCTCGGCTCCGGGAATACACTAAAATATCGTCACCAAAAACTCATAATGGCCGTAGCGCGTGCGGAAAGCTATCCTCGAAATATCCTCCTGTCGAACCCGCAACTGATGGTAGCCTGATCGCAAATCGATCCTCGAAAAGTATCTTGCCCCCTGAAGCTGGTCGAACAAGTCGTCGATGTGCGGTAAAGGATACCTGTTCCGCACGGTAACCTTTTTCAGCTTGCGGTAGTCGATACACAAACGCAAACTGCCGTCCTTCTTCTTGACAAATAGGACTGGAGCACCCCAAGGAGACACACTGGGTCGAATAAGTCCCTTATCCAGCAAATCTTGCAACTGACCCTTCAACTCTCTAACCTCCGCCGGGGCCATCCGATAAGACGGTATAGAAATAGGCCCCGTGCCGGGAATCAAATCAATACAAAAAGCAATATCGCGCTCAGGCGGTAGCCCAGGAAGCTCGTCAGGGAATACATCAGGGAACTCGCTAACAATAGGAACCCGATCCAACGGAACCTCTGTAGCTCTAGTA
Source organism: Agapanthus africanus (assembly GCA_030015575.1). NCBI lineage: Eukaryota > Viridiplantae > Streptophyta > Magnoliopsida > Asparagales > Amaryllidaceae > Agapanthus > Agapanthus africanus. Next base: position 684,966,519 of record CM057339.1, read on the forward strand.
TCGTAAACATAGGCGAGAAATCCCTGACATCCCTTCCTCAAAAGCTGTCCAGCGCGAAGAAAAGAAATCAAACTGTGAGCGGCGGCACCACGGTCCCCCTGCACAACAAAAGCCGACTCGCCAGGAAAACAAAACCTAACTGTCTTCTCGCGGAAGTCCACAGACGCATAGCACGTGGCTATCCAATCCATGCTTAAAAGAACGTCGAAGTCCAACATTTCAAGAAGGATCAAGTCGACAGGCGAATCTCTCTCGCCAATACGGACATCACAGGATCGGAACAAGTGCCTAGCAACAAACGACTCGCCCACAGGGGTGGTCACAACAAGCGGCTGATCAAGCAAACCAGACTCTCTATCCAAACTCGGCACGAAGTGTATGGAACTGTATGAGTGCATGGATCCGGGATCAAACAACACGTGTGCATCAACGGAACATACGAAAAGGATACCTGAGACCACTGCATTGGACGCCTACGCGTCCTGATGCGTCAAAGCAAAAACCCGTGCCTGTCCTCCACCTGCAACTGACTGTCCTCTGCCGGCAACTGGCTGTCTTCTGCCTCCGTCACCACGTCCTCTATGAGCAAATCCCCCGCGACCACGACCTCTCTGTGCATGAAACTGGCGCGGAGCAACGGTAGGTACAATAGGCAACGCCCTCTGAGGAGGATAAAGTGGTAATGTGACATGCGGTACTGCTACCTTCCTCCAGTGTATCTCAGGACAATCTTTAACGAGGTGAAGTAGACTGCCGCACCTAAAGAACCCCTGCGATGACTGCTGACCCTCCCGTGGATACGAACTAAACATCTGGCCTCGTCCCGAATCTCTGCTACTCCTCGTGCCTGAACGAAACAATGCATGCTTTCTTGAAAAATACCACGGTTCTCAAATCCAGAAATCACATGAAATCCAAAGCCAATGCGTAAATCCATGCGATGTGATATATGCATCATAAGTCGTACTATGAGTAAAAGGAGAAACCGCTCTTTAAGTAGATTCAGTTTTTCAAAAGGTATCATGCGGTCCCCAGTTTTTACCAAAAATCAACTTATCTAGGTAGTTACAATTTGTATATGCGTAAGTATGGATATGCAAATGAGTATGTGCACAAGTAACATAATCATGTCAAATCATATATGAGGTGAGCTACAATATATTATTCATGGCAATTCTATAGTGCGAGTGTCATGGCAATTACTAACGGTGTGTGTAACATGCAGAATAGTGTTCGTGCAACATGAACCGTTAGTAACAGTGCGGTGTGTTATTAATTCTAAGTTCATATACATATATATATAGCAGGAAATACAGTATGCAACCAATGTACCTTTCATTAACAGAATGTGAGACTAGAGCTTCAAGAAGCGGGAAACAGCTTCTAATGGCACAGCTGACAGTTTGCTGACCGGCTCAATTGCATTCGGTTGGTAGGATTGAATAGCCTGTGTCACACCATCATAGTAAGGGCGAGACATTCCCCAACGGACGAGAGCTTTCTACTTCCAAAGCGAGGAATACACATATGCAGCACCTATAGCCTATCAAGCCCTGACGCATAACGCCATACGGGAGATTTCCCCGTAGATGTTAAATCTACTCACCGTGGTCTCGTGCTAAGTGTAGCCGGCGACTTGCTTCCCCTTCTTCGCTGCGTCCGTCGTACTCGCCTGCGAATCTAGAATTACACAAGGAAAAAGTATAAGCTAAAATCCTATAAAACGTGATACTACGGCAGTACGGAAAAAGTAGCGTCGCAAGCTAAACGCGTGAACTCGATACACTAAAACGAGCGTGTGCTAATCCCAGAACTACCCCGATGCGCTGCGATGCACAGAACCCACCAGACTTTGACAAAGCGTACATGTCGCGCTAAACACACAACTCCAATTTAAGGGCAACAGGTCCCAGATTCTTATCTGGAAGAAAACCCAAAAAGCAAACAAAACCAAACACTGTAAAACCAACACAGACACCACCCTGCAAAACACCAACACCCACAGAACAGGGGGGGCGGTGTCGCCGAATTTTCAAGGGAGGTCGCCGGTTTTTATGGGGTGGAACGGGCTCGAACATCAACCCAAAACCCTAGCTACCCTGTACACCATCCTGTAATTGTTTGCAACACCAGAAAATAATCGTAGACATAGCAGATCACCGTATCCTATAATCTTGTTTAAAAACGTTTTAAAAAAACACTAATTTGGTACTAAAAGGTATTTTAGTGCAAACTGAAGAAAAAACCTGGTTTAAACAACACTAATAGCACTTAAATAAGTTAACCAAGCCATAAAATTTCCAACTTATCATAAACTTCACTAATTTCCCTTCATTAGCACAAACATGCACAAAAAATACAATTTTTAGCTAATTAAACTACAAGTTATGAACTAAGGTGCTAAGGGTGAGTTTAATACCACCAAAAGATCCTAGGGAAACCTCACTTCCAGCCCTTGCCTTCAAAGGTACTGATTTGCCACAAAAATCCACAAAAGAGCCATTTTCCAAGGTTTTAGATGAAGAAAAGGTGAGCTTTTGTGTAGGGTTTATGTTTGGATCAAAAAAGGAGCAAAGAAGAAGAAAAAGATGACGAAGATGTTGCTGCTGCAGCTGCTATCTCTGCTGGAGATTTCAGAATGAGAGGGAGAAAGAGAAAAGAGAGAGATAGGTTCAAAGGTCAAGCCTCACCCCTTCACCTAATCCAACCCATACCTCCCATTTCTCATTTCCATTTAAAAAAAAGAGGGTTTGACTTGGTTTTGTGGGGATATTAGAACCATCCAAAAAGAAAATAATATGGTTACATGCTAACACTTAACCTATGTCACACAAAAAAAGTGATAAGTGTGCATGTTGTTACACTAATCCAAGCTTTGGAAAATAATTAAGGAAAATTCTAATTAAGGTGAACACAAGCTAAATTATAATTAACAAAACCCATTTATATATAAAACCACTTCTCATCACAATTAGAACTAGTTTTATTCTAGTCAAAAAGAAGAAATTAAAATTTACGGGTTTTTTTAATGAAAAAACACGCATCATTACCAACTAACGCGAAATTAACCTAAACGAATTTCAAAGCGTTACAATCTACCTTCCTTAAAGAATTCGGTCTCCGAATTAAAAAAAAAAATCTAGCTACGCATACCTTCAAAGAGATGGGGATATTTCTTCCTCATCTCTCCCTCGGTCTCCCAAGTGACCTCCTCGTTACTCAGGCCACGCCAAAGGACCTTGACGGACGGTATAACCTTTGATCTCAATTTCTTCACCTGTCGATCCAAGATGATGTCAAGACCCAAAATTGGCCCGTGACGGCCCTAATACAACGCAACGCCTAAAGACGTAACGCAGTAAAAGAAAGCCAAAACCCAAAAATATAAACCAAGAAAATACGGAAAAGATAATATAAGTTTTTGAAAAATTTGAAATCGCAACCCAAATTCTTTAAAAGTTCTACTTTCTTTCTTTAAAATTTTGGCAACACCCCCTTTTTGTAAAAACTAGCCAAGATGAATACAATACAAATATACGACGCCGTAGCGAAGAAATAAAGACAATAGAGAGAAAGCTGTATATAAAACACAACAAATCCACAAATAATATAAAATATCGTCCTCACCAAGTCTCTAAGTCAACAACATAATAGTTGATGGAGAGTACAAGATACAACGAATGTACAATATGAAATACAGATAATTATCTAACCCACCTAAGCAAAATAGTATACTGTGAGCCGATGCGATATGTTTAGCAAAAGATGATAGACGAATAGCTGAAAAGCCTGCCTCGACTACTCTGGGGAACAACCTAAAACACCTGTGGGACAATGGGGGTGAGTTGCCAACTCGTGAATAGTAGATAACATATGCAGGTAATCGCAGGAATGTACGTACAGCATGAATCTAAGATATATGATTACAGTAATAACATGTCATGTGAATGCAAAATAATGGAAAGTACACTAGCAGGTACAATCAATATGTGAAGCAATAGTAACATGACAATAGTATGAAATAACCATGCAATAGGGATATGAGAATGTACATATGCAACTATCATAAAGGTACACTAACAGGTACTACCAATATTTGAAACTGTGCATAAAATAGATAAGTGTGAGGTATAGGGTGGAATATGTCATTTCCACGGAAACCTGACATCGTGGCAGGATCACAATCCATCAAGACACTCAAATCCACAATTCCTCAAATCAGCCCCCAAACTGGGCTCTCACATCATATAAGTCTCACATCACCTCAATGTACAATATCGAATAGCTCTCCTATATCTCGAATGTACAAATCAACAATCTCTTTCATATCCAATATCTAATCTCAATGAATCACCTATATCCCAAGTCGAATCTCAAGTAAATTTCTAACATCCTAAATAAATATATATGCAGAAATAAATATGATGGAGTCAATACACATATATTAGCGTCCCATTCCACTAATATTAGTATAAGGGTATATATAACAACGGCTAAATACAAAGGTATTAAAAGAAATATCATGAAAACAATGTGCCAAGCATCGACACAGAAATCCTGATAGGTACGTATCATACGCTGTCCCGAAAGCACGAGTGCCTAGCTCTGACCCTCGCCTTTCGACGTATGCATACGTGCATGACTCCCAACGGTATCTCCATGATCCCCGCCGAGTCATTGGTACTGTCATCGGATGGTATGGTTCCCCTGCCGGGCTCATCGGCTCATAGCACATCGACATCCCTTTCTTGCCCCGGGGTACCTCCGGGCCCCACCATGTACCCTCTACGGCCTCGACGCCTCTTCGTAGGGGTATATATAATCAGCACCGATAAAACCCATGGTGGATGCGCAAATATCATATCAAGGAAACCGGGTTTTTCAATGTATGCATAATTTCATGAACTCCCGCGGTTCCCAAATCCAGAAAACATCATGTAAAATCCAAATAATAATGCGCAATCCAGCAATAAACATATACGATATATCTAAAATGCGAGCATATAAATGAGAATATGTAGCTGAAACCAGATGTATGCGAAACCAATAAGGTACGACTAAGTAACATCAGTAAAGATAAATATGTCATTGCAACTGAATATGTGTGTAACATACAGGTGTAGTAATGTATAGGTATCTACCTATAAGAACTGATGTCATGTGTGATAAGCAATGGTATCTATAATGGTTAGTGTGTGACATGGCAATTATTGACGGTGTGTGTGTAGCATACAATCCGTGCTCGTGCAACATGAACCGTCAATAATGTGTGCAGTGCCCTATGGCTACTAGTCACAGTACAACTATATCTAAGTAAAAAGGGTAAAGGCGCAATTCTAACAATGACGTAGAATATGCGACAAGTATTAGAATCCTAGCCCAGACGCATAACGCCATGCGGGCGATTCCCCTATAGATGTTAAATCTACTCACCTACACTCCACGCTAGGTGAATCCTACCATCTGCTCCCCCCTGTAGCAGTGTCGGTAGTCCCCGCCTGCAAACCTGCAAATAAGACATGGAAATCATATATAAGCCAAATATCTCACAAAACGTGATATCGAACCCAAACGAGAAACTCGCGTCGCGAACTAAACGCGCGTGTGCACGATACGCTAAAACGTGTGTGTACGCATCTAAAACCATCGCGACACGCCGCGATACGCTGGATCACAGAACCCACTCACGTATCGTGCGTATCGCGCAAACACAACGGACATGAAAAACGATATTAGATCCCAGATTTTCCTACAGGTCAAATCTTACAAAACTATACATGCCAAGACACTAGTCAACACAGCAGAGAACCCTAGCCAAGACCTCAACACCCCTGTCCCCTTCTTGGCCGCAATTTGCGTCCAGAATCAATAAATTGGCGGCCTGCATTGGGAATGGTGGGTTCGTATTCTGGTGGTGGTATCTATACCTAGTATACATGCTCCAGTTTGCTCAATTTTGTCCTGAAGGGTCTGGGTTAAAAGCAGATCATAGAAAGTCACAAATATCGCTTAAAAACAGCAATTTGCACTAAACACAAAACCCTATGGTATTTTAGTGTAATACAGGGAAATACTCAGTTAAAGTGACCCTAACAACACTTAAATAAGTTGGGTTTACCAACACAATCACCACTTAACCAACATTCCACATAAAACACCATAATCTAGCACTAAACTAGCTAATTAACACAAACCGACGCTAATAAACATACAAGCTAGGAAAAAGGGGACTTGGGTTCAGAAATATACCCTAGAGAACCCAAGGAAGCAAGGGAAGAAGTGTATGGAGGAGATGAGGGCTGCTGCAGTTGCTGGAGCTCCTACTGTTGCTATTGCAGAAGCTGCTGCTGCTGCTGATGCTGTTCTGCTGCTGCTTCTGTTACTGTTGTTTTTGTTGTTGTTGTAGCTGCCTCTGGTGCTGCTGCTGTCACTGCTGGAGTAAGTGTGTGTGTGTGTGTGTGTTTGTGAGAGAGAGTGAGAAAGAATGAGATAAGAAAATGAGAGGGAGAATGAGAGAACAACCATGACCCCTCTCCCTTCTCACTCTCTTTCCTCATTAATGAGGCATGGTTCACACCATGCTCCCATTCCCTCTCTCTCTCACACAAAGTCAACATTCAACCCCAAAATAAAACCCTTTATAAAATTCATTTTCAATTTAAAACAACCATGCACACTATTAAACCCAAAAGCACTTAAACAATATTTATTAACTTAAAGAGAATGGGTTAATCCATCATGCTTGCTAATCATAGTCTAACCCCATCTCTGAACCCTAGTTTACATGCACAAGTGTGTGTGCCTAGAGAAATTCTAATAAAATATTCATTAAATAGGATAAAATATTTGAAACTTAATTTGGTAAACTTTTTATTAAAAACCATACATTAAAATATAATTAGCTACAAACACGTTCTAAGGTGTTACAATCTCCCCCCTTAAAAGAAATTCGTCCCCGAATTTAAAAATATACCGATACGCGTACCTTCAAGGAGAAGATCACAACTCCCAAATCTCGTTCGCAGCCTCCCAAGTGACTATCTCACTATACGGCTACCCCCAAGAAAAACCCTTCACAGATGGCAAGACCCTTGATCGACGTTTCTCCACCCGTCGGGCCATTTATCCACATGGCTGCCGGTGAGCGAAACGATCGTGTCCAAGCCAAATGGTCTGGTGCCAAATCATGTGAGAAAGGTCAAGAAGGTAATTGTAGAGTATCATCACAAGGAATACGGGGTGAAAATCCAACAATCTGGGCAGAAGTGCCAAATTAAAGGCAACGAAACTAACTCGCTTATAGGATCTTAAAAGGACCTAAAATCCTGGGATAAGCTTCCCAAAATCCAACACGTCATTCATCAGAAAGTCCATAGGAATACATGATCTGTCCCTGCGATCTTGAGTCTATGACCAACACAGTCGGCATAAGACCTCAGTTCGCAATGGACAATTTCCATCCTGACCTAACACAACTCGACCATCTCCGAAGTCTCTAGACTAGCTGGGGTCCAAAGTCCTACTTACGCAGAGTCAGAAAAACAACAGACTGATGATCGACACGACCTAACCCCTAAACCTAAAGGTGGCCAATTGGAGTGTCTCCTGATAACGGCTATCGAAGGAGAACCCTAACGATGGCGAGTGACGATCCCCAACTGCCGACAACAATCAACACACCACACTACTTTAACAAAAACAACTGAGCACATTGAGTATAACCGGACGACAAGAATCCGAATGGAGTCACACCCTGACTAAACTTGGGTAGAAACCATAACGAAATTCGTGGAGATCTGCTCCCATTCCTACTTCGGAACGGTTAAAGATTGCAACTCTCCAGCCGGCCTCAGATGCTCAACCCAAACACAAAACAAGACAGACACCTTGAAACGAAACCTGAAACTTCTCTTTACATCCCTGTCCACCTGTAACTATCTCACAAGTCACGCTAAATGTTGGTGGAACTTGAATGCATAAAGAGAGTTGACAGATGTGCATGTTCTAGGATTACACGTCTCTACCTGATAACATCAGGTACACCCACGCGTCCCTAACTTAGCACACCGTGTCACAAATCAAGGACTCTGAATCATTACCCAGCCGAGTATGCTCAAGTATCACTGACGAACGAGCATAGGTGGGCAGTGTCTCGCGAAAGCGATTTAAGGGAAGCGGTCGGGCGCGGACATGACCAAGCTGTCCCCTCCGTAGATACGAACTTAAGCTGTACTCAACGATCACACAAGAACTGTAAATCTGCAGAAGACTATCACAACAATCAAAATCCGCTGCAGGAAGATGTACATTAAGCTCTAGTGGTCCATGGAAAATCTGACACGACTCTTGAACAAGTAGTGTCTCCAAATCTCCAACGCAAAACCACCGCGGCCATCTCCAGATCATGAGTGGAATATCCTTCTCGTACTTCCTCCAAATGTAGGGAAGCAAAAGCGATAACTCTGTAGTGTCACGTCAGCACACACTTGAGCCCCACTCAAGAAACATTATAGTTAAACAACAAGGTCGCCCGAACCAAGAACAAAGAAAGAACTGATGCAGTTGTTAACAGAATCTTCAACTGCCGAAACTCTGCACACATGCCTCAGTCCACAGAAACGAAACCTCCCTTCCGGTCCATTCAGTCGACGGTGCAGTATTACTCTAGCAATCCTGCACGAAACGGCAGTAAGAACCTGCTAATCCCAAAAATCCGCGGACCTCCGTCCTGCACACAAGTCTGGACCTAAGCTGTACGGCCACGATCTCCCTCGGAACCATATGAAACCGTCTCCCGTGACTACAAGACCTAGGAGTCAAACAAAACAAGCCTGAAGAAACACTCCGAGAATTTAGCAACTACCGGTGCTCTCCCAGTATCTGCATAACAAATCCTCAAGTGCTGCTCCTGTTCCTCAAGACACATTAGATAGACCATAATGTCGTAAATAACACAATAATAACTGGTCGAGGAACGGCCTGCAGAAATCTGGTTCATCATATTTACGAATGCTGCCAGGGCATCAGTGAATCCAATGACTCATTAAGACACACAAAGCCCGTAGCACGCATAAGGCAGTCTTTGGAATGCCATCAGTCCGAACCCGCAATAATGATGACCTGATCCCCAACAAACTTAGAAAATGTCTCGCACTCTGGAGCTGATCGAAGAAATCGTCACGGTGAGGTGAAGGTTACCTATCCGCACCGTAAGCCGGTTCAATTAACGATCCGTCGATACGCAACCCTAAACTGTCGTCTTTCTCCTTGACGAACAGAAATAGGAGCCTCCTAATGCGAAGCACTCAGATGCACAAAACTCCCCAAACCACAACTCTGCAGCTGATCCTTAAGCTCCCCAAGCTTCGCCGCCAACGTCGGAAAAACTCTTGCACGAAGGAAACACCGGTCCAACAAACCCTCTGTGGCTACGGTATCATGAATGAACGCCAAGAATCCACGACATCTCCTCAGTAGCCGACTAGCGAAAAAGGCTGAATTCAAGCTGTGAGAGGCGGTACAACTATCCACCTGCATAACAAGAACTGACCTGCCGAGAAAAACAAACCTGACTGTTTCCTCACGGTAGTCCACAGACGCCTAACACGTAACTAAACAGTCCGTGCCCAGGAGAACGTCAAATCCAACATCTCTAGAAGGATCAAAACGACGGACGAATCTCTATCTCCTATCCGATTGGCACACAACTGAATATGTGTCGCGCAAAAAAAGAATCGCTGACAGAAGTTAGCACAACTACGAATAATCTACCCAACCACGGTACAAGCATGAAAAACAAACGAATACATCAAAGAACATACAAATTAAGGGTACCTGAAAACTCCACATCGGGACGGCTGCGCGTCCCGATGAGTAGAAGCAAACTCCTGCGTCTGCCCTCTACTCGCAGCTGGATGAACTCCTCTGGTAGACTGAGCCCTCTGAGCATATCTTCTATGTCCACGTCCTCTCTGATGACGATCCTGACGAGGTGCTAAGGAACAATCCCTGACGAAGTGCTGAAGGCTCCCTCATCTAAAACAACCACGAGCTGACTGCTGACCATCCTGGGGATGAGAGCTGAACGACTGTCCTCGTCCTAAGCCTCTGCTACTCCCGCGACGGCCACGAAATCTGTCTCGATGACCAAACCTCTGTCTCTGGGCTGGTACACTGGTACGAGTCCTCCACTGTCCTGGAACTCTCTGAGCCTCTGGAATATGCGCCTCATCAACTGGAGCTGCAACCACTGGTGCTATGTAGGTGACAGACTGCTGCATGCTGATCGCAAGTGACAACTGAGTAACAGGGGTGACAACCTCCTGTCGTAGCTCCCGAACGACATCAACCAATGAACTCATAGTCTGGCGGAATTCCTGCATCTCTACCAAAAGTCTATCAATAGTATATGTCGTAGGCTGATCCGTCTGCACCTGTGAACTAGAGTGCCATCCTGGTCAGTACTCGTCTCACCCGAGCCAACTCTGACCTCGGCCCTCGCTGCATCACTCTGAGTCCCCATAGTCATCGGTGGTAAGGCTATAAATAGATATAAGATTCGATTTGAATAAGGAATCGAATCTCAAGGATATGAATCATCAAGGAAGGAATTTCAAACAATTTGTACTTAGGTCACTTTAGGCGAAGTATCGCATCGTGGGTATGCTGCAGACATACAAACACTACGTTACTTTGCTTAAGCTATCTACTCCATCATACTAAGGTCATCCTACACTCCGAAAGGTAAAACCTAGCGCTCTGATACCAACTTTGTCACGACCCAAAATTGGCCCGTGACGGCCCTAATACTACGCAACGCCTAAAGACGTAGCGCAGTAAAAGAAAGCCAAAACCCAGAAATCTAAACCAAGAAAATACGGAAAAGATAATATAAGTTTTTGAAACATTTGAAATCGCAACCCAAATTCTTTAAAAGTTCTACTTTCTTTCTTTAAAATTTTGGCAACACCCCCTTTTTGTAAAAACTAGCCAAGATGAATACAATACAAATATACGACGCCGTAGCGAAGAAATAAAGACAATAGAGAGAAAGCTGTATATAAAACACAACAAATCCACAAATAATATACAATATCGTCCTCACCAAGTCTCTAAGTCAACAACATAATAGTAGATGGAGAGTACAAGATACAACGAATGTACAATATGAAATACAGATAATCATCTAACCCACCTAAGCAAAATAGTATACTGTGAGACGATGCGATATCTGTAGCAAAAGATGATAGACGAATAGCTGAATAGCCTGCCTGGACTACTCTGGGGAACAACCTGAAACACCCGTGGCACGGGGGTTGCCAACTCATGAATAGTAGATAACATATGCAGGTAATCGCAGGAATGTACGTACATCATGAATCTAAGATACGCGATTACAGTAATAACATGTCATGTGAATGCAAAATAATGGAAAGTACACTAGCAGGTACAATCAATATGTGAAGCAATAGTAACATGACAAAAGTATGCAATAACCATGCAATAGGGATATGAGAATGTACACATGCAACTATCATAAGGGTACACTAACATGTACTACCAATATATGAAACTGTGCATAAAATAGTTAAGTGTGAGGTATAGGGTAGAATATGTCATTTCCACGGAAACCTGACATCGTGGCAGGATCACAATCCATCAAGACACTCAAATCCACAATTCCTCAAATCAGCCCCCAAACTGGGCTCTCACATCATATAAGTCTCACATCACCTCACAATATCGAATAGCTCTCCTATATCTCGAATGTACAAATCAACAATCTCTTTCATATCCAATATCCAATCTCAATGAATCACCTATAGCCCAAGTCGAATCTCAAGTAAATTTCTAACATCCTAAATAAATATATATGCAGAAATAAATATGATGGGGTCAATACACATATATTAGCGTCCCATTCCACTAATATTGGTGTAAGGGTATATATAACAACGGCTAAATCCCCTGTAATATATACAAAGGTATTAAAAGAAATATCATGAAAACAATGTGCCAAGCATCGACACAGAAATCCTGATAGGTACGTATCATACGCTGTCCCGAAAGCACGAGTGCCTAGCTCTGACCCTCGCCTTTTGACGTATTCATACGTGCATGACTCCCAACGGTATCTCCATGATCCCCGCCGAGTCATTGGTACTGTCACCGGATGGTATGGTTCCCCTGCCGGGCTCATAGCACATCAACATCCCTTTCTTGCCCCGGGGTACCTCCGGGCCCCACCATGTACCCTCTACGGCCTCGACGCCTCCTCGTAGGGGTATATATAATCAGCACCGATAAAACCCAAGGTGGATGTGCAAATATCATATCAAGGAAACCGGGTTTTTCAATGTATGCATAATTTCATGAACTCCCGCGGTTCCCAAATCCAGAAAACATCATGTAAAATCCAAATAATAATGCGCAATCCAGGAATAAACAAATACGATATATCTGAAATGCGAGCATATAAATGTGAATATGTAGCTGAAACCAGATGTATGCGAAACCAATAAGGTACAGCTAAGTAACATCAGTAAAGGTAAATATGTCATTGCAACTGAATATGTGTGTAACATACAGGTGTAGTAATGTATAGGTATCTACCTATAAGAACTGATGTCATGTGTGATAAGCAATGGTATCTATAATGGTTAGTGTGTGACATGGCAATTATTGACGGTGTATGTGTAGCATACAATCCGTGCTCGTGCAACATGAACCGTCAATAATATGTGCAGTGCCCTACGGCTACTAGTCACAGCACAACTATATCTAAGTAAATAGGGTAAAGGCGCAATTCTAACAATGACGTTGAATATGCGACAAGTATTAGAATCCTAGCCCAGACGCATAACGCCATGCGGGCGATTCCCCTATAGATGTTAAATCTACTCACCTACACTCCACGCTAGGTGAATCCTACCATCTGCTCCCCCCTGTAGCAGTGTCGGTAGTCCCCGCCTGCAAACCTGCAAATAAGACATGGAAATCATATATAAGCCAAATATCTCGCAAAACGCGATATCGAACCCAAACGAGAAACTCGCGTCGCGAACTAAACGCGCGTGTGCACGATACGCTAAAACGTGTGTGTACGCATCTAAAACCATCGCGACACGCCGCGATACGCTGGATCACAAAACCCACTCACGTATCGCGTGTATCGCGCAAACACAACGGACATGAAAAATGATATCAGATCCCAGATTTTCCTACAGGTCAAATCTTACAAAACTATACATGCCATGACACTAGTCAACACAGCAGAGAACCCTAGCCAAGACCCCAACACCCCTGTCCCCTTCCTGGCCGCAATTTGCGGCCAGAATCAATAAATTGGCGGCCTGCATTGGGAATGGTGGGTTCGTATTCTGGTGGTGGTATCTATACCTAGTGTACATGCTCCAGTTTGCTCAATTTTGTCCTGAAGGGTCTGGGTTAAAAGCAGATCACAGGAAGTCACAAATATCGCTTAAAAACACCAATTTGCACTAAACACAAAACCCTATGGTATTTTAGTGTAATACAGGGAAATACTTAGTTAAAGTGACCCTAACAACACTTAAATAAGTAGGGTTTACCAACACAATTACCACTTAACCAACATTCCACATAAAACACCATAATTTAGCACTAAACTAGCTAATTAACACAAACCGACGCTAATAAGCATACAAGCTAGGAAAAAGGTGACTTGGGTTCAGAAATATACCTTAGAGAACCCAAGGAAGCAAGCGAAGAAGTGTATGGAGTTGATGAGGGCTGCTGCAGTTGCTGGAGCTCCTACTGTTGCTGTTGCAGAAGGTGCTGCTGCTGCTGATGCTGCTGCTTCTGTTGCTGTTGTTTTTGTTGTTGTTGTAGCTGCCTCTGGTGCTGCTGCTGTCACTGCTGGAGTAAGTGTGTGTGTGTGTGTGTGTTTGTGAGAGAGAGTGAGAAAGAATGAGATAAGAAAATGAGAGGGAGAATGAGAGAACAACCATGACCCCTCCCCCTTCTCACTCTCTTTCCTCATTAATGAGGCATGGTTCACACCATGCTCCCATTCCCTCTCTCTCTCACACAACGTCAACTTTCAACCCCAAAATAAAACCCTTTTTAAAATTCATTTTCAATTTAAAACAACCATGCACACTATTAAACCCAAAAGCACCTAAACAATATTTATTAACTTAAAGAGAATGGGTTAATCCATCATGCTTGCTAATCATGGTCTAACCCCATCTTTAAACCCTGGTTTACATGCACAAGTGTGTGTGTGCGCCTAGAAAAATTATAATAAAATATTCATTAAATAGGATAAAATATTTGAAACTTAATTTGGTAAACTTTTTATTAAAAACCATACATTAAAATATAATTAGCTACAAACACGTTCTAAGGTGTTACAGATGACCACCGTCTGCTCTGCAAAAGAAAGGTCGCGCTCCAGCTGGATCGTCGGGTGCTGAATCGCATGCGAAGGACCATGAAGATACTTGCGGAGCATCAAAACATGAAATACTGGGTGAACATCTGGAAAACTGGGCGGAAGGGCTAACCGATACGCAACTGCACCAACACGCTCGAGAATCTCGAAGGGGCCCACATATCTGGGACTAAGCTTCCCTTTCTTCCCAAATCTCATCACAAATTTCATTGGGGAGACCCTCAAGAAAACATGATCGCCAACAGAAAACTCAAGTCTGCACCGACGACGGTCCGCATAAGATCTCTGCCTGCTCTCGGCTGCTCTCATCCTATCGCGAATCAACTGGATCTTCGCGGTCGTCTCCTCAACAATCTGCGGCCCCAAAATACTGCTCTCGCAGAGCTCTGTCCAACAGACGGGCGATCTGCATCTCCTCCCATATAGAGCCTCGAATGGTGCCATCTGAATGGTCTCCTGGAAGCTGTTGTTGTAGGAGAACTCTACTAAGGGTAAATGTTGATCCCAGCTACCTCCGAAGTCTAGGAAGCACGCTCGGAGCATGTCCTCGAGAGTCTAAATAGTCCGCTCTGACTGGCCGTCGGTCTGCGGATGAAATGCTATGCTGAAACTCAAGCGGGTGCCCAAAGCCTCCTGAAGCCTCTGCCATAGTCGGCTGGTAAACTGGGTGCCTCGGTCGGACATGATACATGTCGGGACTCCATGCAGTCGTACGATCTCGTCGATGAATATCTGGGCATACTGAGCAAATCCGAAAGTGGTCTTCACCGGCAGGAAGTGAGCCGCTTTGGTCAATCGGTCTACGATCGCCCAAATGGAGTCATACCCTCGACTAGTCTTGGGTAGACCCACAATGAAGTCCATGGAAATCTGCTCCCATTTCCACTCCGGAATGGGTAACAGCTGTAGCTCTTCCGCGGGCCTCTAGTGCTCGGCCTTGACTTGCTGACAAGTCAGGCATCTCTGTAGGGTTACTAGGAACTCTCACAAGGGTCTATAAGGCATCATCCATGCCCGATTCAAAATTTAGACGTGCCGAACAACCCTAACCAAGATCTTTAAACTAGAGATTAGACGAAACAAAGCATGTTAAACACTTTAACATCTAAGAGTTTGGGATTACAACCTTTGTAGTCCGGTCCTTCACTTCTAAAGCTCCATTTTGAGGTCCCTTCACTGCGATCATCGAGTGCCCGGACTCTAGAGAGGCTCCACGAAGAGAAAGATGCTAGCTTGCTTCCGATCTTCGATAACAAAGATGATCTACCTTGAAGTTTCATTAACACAAGCTCTCACTTATAAATGAAGTGAACACCCTAATCTAAATGGCTAGGATAGATTAGGATGATGAAGTAGGATTTTAGCTCTCATTTGTTGTCTTAATCTCACTCAAAATCATCACCAACGAAAAAGCTAGTAAGCTTTTCCATGAAAGAAGAAGGAAGAAGAAGAAGAACAATTCTCTTTGTGATGAATAATGAATTGTGTTGATAATTACTTATGCAACCATGGTTGCTAATATAAAATGAGCTAACCAATATAGAGAGTTAACTAGGGTTGAGGGTGTGGTTTGGGTTACAAAATATCAACAAAATATCTTAGCTCATGACAAAAAGAAAAGCTTCTAGAAGCTTCAAGAATGAGCTAACCCAAATCAAACCCTAACCTTGTTTAATCTCCACTAATCATGTTGCAGTAGTAATTATAACATGTTACAATATTATATATCACATATATAATATATTTTGTAACAAAAGAAAATAATACAGTTAACATATATCGCATATATATCAATGTATTACCCGAGTGGGAAAATAAATTAATAAGTGAGCTAATATTAGTTAATGTAATTTAATATATCAAATATATAATTATAAATTAAATTATCAAATCGACACTTGATCCGATAATCTGGCTATTTCACAAATAACCGACTAATATAATCTGTATCGAATCAACACTTGATCCGATGACCCGGCTATATCTCATATACCCGGCCGATATCTCATATCGTGAGAATATAATACGGTATCACATACATATATTGTTCTCGGTCCCGCATATATCATATATATGCTCCTACTCCGTTTTGCCTGAGCCAAGAAACCTCTATGTAGGACTCTAAAGAATTGTCAATACGCCGGCAGTAAGTGATGATCATATCAAACACCCACAAGCTGCAAACGGTCAGCTAAACGTAACAACCACCCAGGTATTGAGTGATCAGAAGATCAACAAGCAAGCATGTACTTTCTCCCGTGAATCCAATCAGTAACACTCCCGTACAGTCCGGTCTCTCTGTCTGATATGTCGCATATCTCGCCTAGGGGTGGTAAACGTCAGACCCCAGTAGTTTGATAAGTCGTGTCGATATGAGGTCTATAGCAGTTCGAGAAACTACTGATAACACTTACCAGTAAATCTCAGCAACCCTGGCCAGGGATTTCCAGTTATAGCCAATCGAACACAGCGCAACATCAACTCCCTATACCGGGAGAGACGAATCCCCTCTTATCGCTCATTACCTCCATGTGATTCGGGACTGTACCCAAAAGCCACCTTTTTGCACGCCCTCTTGGACGTGGTATGATGGAAATCAAAGCACAGTGGGAATCACACAAGACTCTATGACGATTTCGGGTCTACAGACTAACCTATACCAGTGTCGCCAGAGAACTGCCATCTGACGTGAGGTATAATACCATCTGGGAGTTCTCGGCGAGTCCGTCCAGTGTACCCAGTCTCCACTGAGCATCCGTACACCATCCTTGATGTCAAACACCGATGGATATGGGATCATCCATCGCCCATCATATGGGTCAAGATGCGTATACGCTAGTCTACTCTGGTGTATCGATGCCCTGTCTCGATTCACCCTCGACTAGGAACAGTTATAGGATGTACTCGTCGACTACCGTGGCCCCACTAGTATGATCTCATCATAGTCCCAGTAGTCGAGTACATATCCCAAGGGCTTTATCAACATGTAACATAGAGACAATCAGAGTACATGTTAAGATAAAGTGCAACCAGATAGCATACTATCATGTCGAGCAAGAAAGTCCTCCCTATATATGTCCAAGCATTCACTACAATATACATCATATATATAGTAATGGCCTCTAGGGCATACATATAACTAACAATCTCCCACTTGCACTAGGGCCATCTGTTGTGGTATCGTATACCCAACAATTAGCTGTGGTTGAAGTATCTCATACTCAACCATCCCATAATAGTCTCTACTGGGAAAAAGGCCTTTGTGAGTGGATCCGCGCTGTTTTCCTCTGTGTCTACTCTCCTAACCTCGATCTCCCTGGAGATCAACCATCTCCATGATTAGGTGATACTGCCTAAGAATTATATATGGATTTCTGATGGGACGGGGGTTCCTAGGCCAAAGCCATAACTCCATTGTCACACAATGGTTGGAACGAAGTTCATCTCATGAACTAATATATATCCAGACTGCCTCTTTGGTAGCATCCTTGGTAACGACGTATCTTGCCTTTAATCGTCTAGTAAGTCATGGTATCTAGCTTGGAACTCTTCCAACATACCGTCCCTCCACTGAGGGTAAAGACAATGCCTGCGACTGACATTCAGTCGTCCTTATCACTCTAGAACGTTTCCAGTGATTCTCCCCAGGATCGATTGATACCATCTCACTACAACTAGTGAGTATCCTAACATCCAATTAGATCTATCTCATAGATCCAAAACCCAGGATTTAGGAGGTATCACTTTGATTCTATATGGGGAATCTTTGTGATAAGCGGAGATTGACCGAGCGTAGCATAGGAAACTCCTTCCCTATCAACACTATGTTATCCACGTACTCTACGAGGATCACCACCATACTCCCGACTACCTTTTTGTATATACAAGGTTCATCTACCATTTTGATGAAGTCAAACTCTTTGACTATCTCATCAAAACAGACGTTCCATCTCCTTCATGCCTGATTTATCACATAAAACATCTTGCTCACGTTTCCGTTGCTCCCACTGTCTATGAAGCCCTCTGGCTGTGTATTTATAGACGCTCTCTTCCAAATCAACATTTTGAAAAGCAGTCATGACACCCAACCGCCAGATATCATAGTCATGGTATGTAGCCGTGGTAAGTAGGATCTGGATGGACTTAAGCATAGCTTTGAAAGTCTCAACTTTTCCATGTACACCAAGTAATCATCTCAAGATATACTTGCTCCTGATGGGGATTTAACCCTTCAGATAAAGCAACCAAAGTCCATACTTTGTTGGTGTATAAGGATTCCATCTCAGATCGCTAAGCATCCAGCCATTCTTACAGAGTCCCACTCCTGATGGCCTACTCGAAATAAGTTGGGTCATCATCTCATGATGCAATCCTCGCTCCCACTGTCATAGAGAAAACGAAGTATCTCTCAGGTGGGTGAGGAACCCTACTAGATCGGCGGAGAGGTTGAGGTTCGTTAGAAACTATTTAATCCTCCGGGTTTACCAAATCATCAGCTGCAGTTTGTATAGCTGGAAATCCTTCCAGTTCTACCTCATAACCACTAATTTCTTCACAAGAAATTCCTTTTCACAAAGGTGGAATGCTGAGAAACAAAACATCTTTTGTTCCTCGGTTTGGTAGAAGATATTCCCTTGCAAATGCCTGGGATATCCAACAAACTTCTACAGAACTGACTTTACCTCGAGCTTGTCCGGATTATGCTTTTAGACATAGGCTGGACAACCCCAAATCTTAACATACTTAAGATATGGGCTCTTTCCATTCCATATCACATATGAAGTGGTAGGCAACTGATTTGATTTGAACCCTATTCAATAGGTATGCAGCTTCTCAAGTGCATAACTCCCAAAAGGAAATAGGAAACTCAGTAGTACTCATCATAGAGCGCACCATATCTAATAGGGTGTGATTGCTCCGCCCCGATACACCGACATGCTATGGTGTATACGGAGGAGTAATGCTGAGAGAGAATCTCATTCTCCTTTAGAATAGTCCAGGATCTCCGTGCTCAAGTATTCTCCTCCCTGATCTCATCAAAGGACATAATACTTATACCCGTTTTTGGTTCTCTACTTCTAACTTATATTCATTGAATTTCTCAAAAGGTTCAGACTTGTGTTTCAACAGGAACACATGTGCGAATCTTGAGAGACCATCAGTGAATATAATAAAGTACAAAGAACCGGTCTTGGCATATGTAGACAGGGGACCTTCATACATCAGCATGTATCAATCCCAAGAGTTCACCAACTCTTTCTCTGTTTCCAATAAACAGAGCTGTGGTCATCTTATCTTTGTGGCATGACCGGCAAGTTTCACAAGATGTAAATTCAAACTAATTTAAATATGCATCTAAATGTAACTTCAGCTAGTCAGGTCGAATTGATATGACCTAGTCTACAATGCCTCAAGAAGGATTCGTTCATTTCTGAACTCTTCCTCTTGTGTGTGTTCTGTACATTAAGAATTGTGGTTTGATTTAGAACGTCTATACTTTTAGATAACGTGCCTGAACCGATCAACACTTGATATAGGAAATGTTCAAAACATTATCCATCAATACAAAATTATATCCTTCTTTACTAATAAAGAGACTGATATGATATTGTATATCAGGTTCGGTATCTAATAACATTCGTTCAGAATCAATGTATTCTGGTAATACAGGGTGATAACTACCAACAGACTTGGCTGCAACACTTGCACCATTTCTATCTCATGAAATTTATCACCCGTTCTCAGTTCTCTACCTATCTGTAGCCCATGTAACAAATTACATATGCGGTATCCTGATCCGGTGTCTCATACCCAGGACGTAAAGGATACTGAGAAACAGTTCTCGGTAATGAACATACTCGAAGAAGGTGCATCAGCATGTACTTTATTCATTTGGGCGGCACGGAATTCTGGTAATCCCCTATTTCCTGCTCTGTCTTATAACAATTATAAGTTGGAGCGAGACTAACGTTCCTTAGCACAGTATAACAAGCGGGTTCGGTCAATACATCCGTATTATTATCTTGATTAAGGTGTGACATGGTCGCTACCTAGAGAGAGATAGAAGAAAACACTCAGCGTGCGCTTTTACAAGATTAGATTGGTTATCAATTTATCTAATCAGGATGTCTCCCACTGTTTTAGTCAAATCTTCCTTCAAACCCTAAAAGGAAAGACTAGCCGGGATTAATTACACTCTACAAGTTCGCCAATCTTTCAGCCAGGCCAGTGCCGGTACTTTGAGGGAGGTTCCCCGCGCTTTCGTACGGATCTAATTAAAATAAATCTCTTCTTCCCAGGGGCGTAACCCCGTTAACACCTTTCTATACACCTACTTGATCGGCTAATTGTAATGTGTAAAACTCTCCCAGGAGTAACTCTTACTCACAGCGGGTATCGGGATTCAACTATCTCATAGAAGGTATGCAATCTCATTGCAAATTTCAACACTTGAAATTCCCGATAATATTTTGCCCCGAACGATCTATGACCTTGACAAGGTCAACAAACCATCGACCGCAAGTCAAGTTCAACCCGTCATTTCCCGATTGAATTAAACCCACCCGCATGACCCTTGACAAGGTCAACAAAGTCATACGACCACCCTAACTCAATCGCATCATATGCTTTCGCAGATAAGCATAAATAGCTACCGCACACTATGCCTTGACAAGGTCAACAAACGCAGTATGAATACTACGAAGTACTTATCTGAAATGACGGAGGGCTACGAAAGGTTTTTAAGAAAACCCTTTGCGTAATTAACTTGATATCGTTGTAGAATCGAGTGATTTTAAATGGAATGTTTTGAGGCCTTTTCTAGTTTTGCTAAAGAGGTCACTCCCGGTGAAGGGATCGTCGGCTCTTTCCTCATTGAATAAGGTGCAGGATATTTCACAAATATCACTATGCAAAGCAAAAACTATAAAAACAATCAAAAGACAAACCGAGTTTGTAGCATCTGCTAGTTTTGCTAAAGAGGTCACTCCCGGTGAAGGGATCTCAGCTCTTTCCTTATCGAATAAGGTGCTGGATGTTCTACAAGGAACACCGCTATGCAAAGCAAGAACTAGAGCTACCAGTTTTTAAACAAGTTTCTACAACATCTTTAGGTTTCTTTTAGTTTCATTAATCTCATTAATGAAGTCCCATTTTATTATGCTTCACAAGCATCACTTTTGAAACGAAATCTGCAATATAACATATATCTCATATATATAATATAAACATTCGTCTCAGGCAGTAATATGATCTCATCACAGAACATTGCAGCAGAAGAACATATATAAAATATTGGATATACTAAGACGTCCGTGTTTTAATACGAGCCTGTATAAAACACGGATTCCACGGTCGCGATGAATAGCCAAACCCACATCCCTAGAACCCTATGAGAGTGGCAAGCAACACTGCCAATTTTAGGGTTAGGAGACCCGGTCTCGACTCCACAAGATGGTCTCCCACTGGACCCTAGAACCCGGTTACTTGTGCTCCCCGCCTTGGGTCTACCTAATGCGGAAAAGTAAATAATATACAATGGTGACATCATTCTCAGCCCGGAAGTGCCCCAATAAAAGAATATTACATACAAATGAATTTTACATGAATGAAAATAAAAACCCTCATCTCATATAAAACCCCGGCTATTCAAAACGTGACGATCCAATATAACATATCACAGCAACACTGTAGGGTTGCTAGGCACGCGCACAAGGGTCTACGAGGCATCAACCATGCTCGATTAAAAAATTAGCCGTGCCGAACAACCCGAATACGGATCTTTAAACTAGAGATTAGGGGAAAACTAACATGTTAACAACTTTAACACTAAGTGAGAGGGATTACAACCTTTGTAGATCCGGTCCTTCACTTCATATGCTCCGTGTTGTGGTCCCTTCGCTGCGATCATCGGGTTCCGGACTCTCGAGAGGTTCCACGAAGAGAAAGATGCAACCTTTGCTTCCGATCTTCGATACAAAGATGATCTACCTTGAAGTTCGTTAACACAAGCTAACACTTATGAAATGATGTGAACACCCTCATCTAAAGGGCAAGGGAAGATAAGGATGATGAAGTAGGATTTTCTCTCTCTTTATTTATCTTTTTCTCATATTTATTCATTACTTGGAAAAAATCTAGAAAGCTTTTTCATGAAAGAATGAAGGAAGAAGAAGATGAATAATAATCAAATTATCCTTTTGTGATGAATAGAAAGAATTAATATGATAAATAATGCAACCATGGTCAAGCAAACTCATGTAGAGAATTAACTAGGGTTAGGGTTTGGGTTAGGTTAAAGATGAGTCACACACAAATATCTTTATCATGACAAAATGAAAAGCTTCTAGAATCAACTAGAAGACATAACCCTATTCCAAACCCTAATAATGTTTAAACTACACAAAACATGTTGCATTAGTTATCATATCATATTACAATATTATATATCACATATATAATATTTATTGTAACCAAAGAAAATAATACAATTAACATATATCGCATATATATCAATGTATTACCCGAGTGAGAAAAAGAATCTTTTAGTGAGCAAATATTAGTTAATGTAATTTAATATATTATATATATTATTATACATTAAATTATCGAATCAACACTTGATCCGACAATCCGGCTATATCGCATATAACCGACTAATGTTTATCCGTACCGATTCATCGAATCAACACTTGATCCGATGACGCGGCTGATATCAAATATCGCGAGAATAAAATACGGTATCTCATATCGTATTATCCTCGGTCTCGCACATATCACATATATGCTCCTACTCCGTTTTTCCTGAGCCAAGAAACCTCTGTGTAGGACTCTAAAGAATCGTCAATACGCCGGCAGTAGGTGATGATCATATCAAACACCCACAAGCTGCAAGCAGTCAGCTAAACGTAACAGCTACCCAGGTATTGAGCGCTCAGAAGATCAATGATCAGTCGAAAATATTGTATATTTTAGCCGGCAATTTCCTTAACATTTGCATACATTTAGAAGTATTCGGCATCCATATTCTACATATTAGCAAATCTGTCACAAAATATGAGATTGCATGTACTGGACTTTTAAACCGACACTTTATGGGAAATTAACCGCATTTCATGGCATCGCATCATTTCTGTATTTGCGCAACACTTGTTTCGAAGTCTGTGCAGGAAATTCCAGAAACCGAGCCAAATTGTCAAAAGTGCTGATCAAAATTACACCAAATCTAAGTCTGGTGATCTGGCAGTAAAATTGCAGAAATTTATTCAAGGCCAATGGGCGCTTCCCGCCGCGGATCCGTGGCATGATGACGTCAGCAGAGAAGCAGATTTTCCCCATGTGCTTATTTCTAACGGCAAAGCTTCCAGAACTCTCCAGAAACTCCACGTGGCTTCATCTAGAAGGCTCGGCCTAACAACCTAGTTCTAGAAGCCTCCCTCCAACTAACTTCTTCTAGAAGCCTCCTTATAACAACCTTCTTCTAGAAGCCTCCTTGTAACAACCTCATTCTAGAATATTCCTTCCAACAAACTTTTTCTAGAAGATTCTTTCTAACAACCTCATTTTGGAGGGAAAATTCAAATTCAAATGAGGTAGTTCATTTTGGAGGGAAAAGTTGTTCATTTTGGAGGGAAAATTCAAATTCAAATGAGGTAGTTCATTTTGGAGGGAAAAGTTGTTCATTTTGGAGGGAAAATTCAAATTCAAATGAGG
Source organism: Agapanthus africanus (assembly GCA_030015575.1). Lineage (NCBI taxonomy): Eukaryota > Viridiplantae > Streptophyta > Magnoliopsida > Asparagales > Amaryllidaceae > Agapanthus > Agapanthus africanus. The sequence goes on from CM057339.1 coordinate 684,990,664, forward strand.
AAGTTCATTTTGGAGGGAAATTCGAATTTCATTTAACAAACTTTTGGAGGGAAATTTGAATTTCATTTAACAAACTTTTGGAGAGAAATTTGAATTTCATTTAACAAACTTTTGGAGGGAAATTTGAATTTCATCTAACAAACTTTTGGAGGGAAACTTAAAATTCAAATCCTAGATCTAGGGTTAGTTATCTATAAATAGGAGCCTAAATCTAAGGGTTGAGGTTGTTCATCATTAGGTTCATCATTAGGACCATTAGTTCATTAATCTTCATTAGTTAAAAATTCCCTCTTTCATCATCTTCTTCCACAAGTTTCGTGACAAAGCTTGTGCGAAACCCTAACCCTAATTCCACTCCAAATCCAAGATCTTGAGTACTAAATCAAGCAATAAGCCTTCAACCTTTTAGGAGCCGAGCCGATCTTCAATCGGGCAAGTGATCCAAGCCGATCCGCGATCCACGGAGACGAGCGAAGCCAAATCGACGATCAAGTTCTTCCTCTTGTAGTTTTTGAGTGATTGTAACGAAATTGTTGATATAAATAAAAGGTGAAATTCTTTTATCTTGCTTTCTTTTAATTCTTGCATCATGATTAGATCTCAATTTGTAATTGTTGTTCTTATTGTGATGTGTGAGTAAAACTCCGCTTGTAAAGGAGTCGAGACGATTGTAGAATGATGATGTAACAAATCTTAATACGATTTTTAAGTCCTACGAGTTTTGTAAACCCTAGCAAGTTCAAGAATCGATGACCTAGTTTCGTTGCGATGCTTTCTTGATTGTGATCGCTCGAAATTAGGGATCTACGATCGCTTCTTGAATTTACTAGAGGCTAGAATACGAATGACATCGACGAAAGAACAAGGGATAAGATGAAACACTAGTTTCACAAGAAATCCCTAATTCTCATCGATGATCATCGATCTAGTATCAATTCATCGAAGGATAAGAATATGTAATTGTAAGATTACATCACATCTATAAATCCGATCGATTCCTACGAGCCTCATTTCGATTCTTGAGATTTGGTTTGGAAAAATCAACAAACGATCAATTCTTGATTCTATCTTTTAATGCTTTCTTAGATCTAGTTTTTTCTCATTCTTGAACATCAACTATAAATCTTGAATTGTTTTGTTTTCTTTCTTTAAAGATTCAACTCATCTAAGTCAAAAGACGAACGATTACACTTTCCCTGTGGACGATCTGCACTCACATACTAACTACAATCCGACACCGTAGTTGATTGCGGTCAAATAATTTTTGGTTGTGATTTCTTTACAATTCCATACTACACATCGAGAAAACTATTCAATCAAATGGCGCCGTTGCCGGGGACTATTTGATTTGATTTACAAAACGAAATTTATTACATTCAAATGGCGCCGTTGCCGGGGATAGTGCGCTAATAGTTCGTATTTTGAAATTTGAGTTGAACAATTTATTCCATCATATTTTTTAGATCTAAATTCGTGCAAACACTAATACGTGTGTTGTGATTTGTTGCGAGAAAATCTGGAATCATTTGAGCTGGATAAAAATTATTCTGAAAATTCCAGAGAGCTGAGGAATTGTACAGGAGCTTGCTGAAGAAATTCTGTGAACTGAACAGTAAATTCAACCGCTCATCCGCGGCAAGAACCCTTCTCCTGCGGCGCTTCCGCGGTCCCCTTTACTGTTCACTACACCAGTTTTTCTCTGTAAGTCCCTCACTTTCTTATCTTCTCCTCTGTCTACTCCAACTAATATTTTGTGCAGGTTTCTTTGCAAATAAATCGCAGCGCCGCAAAGCAAAATAATTTGTGCGTGTTTTGATTCTTTTGGTTGTTTGCATTTTATACGGAAATTTAAGGGGCACGACCAAATTCAAATTAGGTGGGGAGTTCATTACCCTTCCTAGGCCCCGAAAATCGCAAAACTTGCATCTGCATTTACCCTCATTAATTAAAAGAAATCTAGAGATGACTCTAAGGACCGTCGCGCTCAATTAGGACAAGAGAAGGCCGTGGGTAATTCATTGCTTATCCGCGTTTTCTTGTGGTGCCTAAGACGAGTGTGTCTAAGGCTAGTGGTTATTAATTAGGCCCACTGTAGTGGTGGTTCCTTCCCACTTACCTGGCACTTATCCGGCCACAGGGAGACAAAGAGGCAGTGGAGGATTTATCCTGCGACTTGTCTTTTGGCAGTTAGGAGCGGTTTAGAGTTTGACCTAGGTGACCATTAGATTTTAGGGTTTTGTGTGTTGCATTTGTTGTGTTGCATCATTTTTTCAAAAATCCGTATCAATTTTTCAAAACAAACACCACATTCATTCTTTCCCCTAATTATAAATTCACGCTGCCACTTGTACTAACCCTTTTTAGTGCAAGATAGGCTGGACACGGGTGTCTAGTGCCCGTTAGTCCGCGTTTTCCTTTTATCGACCCTAAAGTCGGTATTTCTACATTTACCTTTCTTTACCCACCACACACACCCACATCGATGGATCCACCTCCATCGAATTTCTTTTCCACTACCCTGCCGCCGTCCGTTGGTGCGCAGAATCCACATCGCATCTCTCTCCAAGAGAGATGTTATCCAACACGAGGCCCACTTTCCACCTGTCTTTCTATACCACCAGCCAACGGGGAAAATTTTCAAATAAAACCCCAATATATCAACCTTCTACCAAAATTTCACGGTACCGAGTCTGAAGACGCATACGTGTTTATCACGAAATTTGAAAATGTATGCGCAATGATGGGTACTTCACAGCTTTCTGTGGATGCTTTCCGTCTACGTCTTCTCCCATTTACTTTGTGCGATTTAGCCGAGAAGTGGCTATATAACACTACCGCACATTCCATTTCAAATTGGGACGAATTCGTCAAAGCATTCCTTAAGAAATTCTACCCACATCAAAAGACAGCTCGAGTCCGTAGCGAAATCTATCAATTCACCCAGCTTCCAAATGAAACATTTTCAAAATGTCTTGACCGCTTCAAGGATCTGTTAGTCCAATGTCCTCATCACGGCATCCCGAGATGGGAATTGTGCCGAATCATTTATGAGGGCATTACTCCTTACACAAGACAGTCCCTTGAATCCATGTGTCAAGGCAATTTTATGACTAAAGATGATGGGGAAGTCTGGAAATTTCTAGAAAATTTCGCAGAAAAATCTTTACAGTGGGAGGGTGTGAGTCAATCGTCTAGGGATGGCAATGATATTTCCATAGAAATTAGAGCTGAAATTTCAGCTTTACACAAGAAATTTGACGCTATGGAAAACAAATTTTTAGCCGCCGCCCTAAGTCAAATATCACTCTCCAAAACTGTATGTGGTTGTTGTTCTGATCCGTCTCACTTGACGGAAGAATGTCCGTTTCAAGGTCATGAGCTTACCAATGCCTCATTTCAAAGACCTAGAAACGATCCATCTTCCTCCACATATGATCAGGGTTGGAGGAATAACCCTAACTTTGCTTGGAACCAATCACAATTTCAAAACACGGTTCCAACCCAAAACAATTTCCAAGGGGTCCCTTCACCACAACAGCAGCCACCGCTTCAATTGAGTCAGCACCCCTTCCAATCACAAAACTTCCAAAATCCGGCCAACACTTTTTCACCACATGAAATTTTTTTGCAATTGACCGGTACAGATAATATCTCTGCACTAGCACAAACCTTGGATACTTTCATGAAACAATCCATCCAAGGTACGGCAAGTTTGCAATCTTCCGTCGAGAATGTAATGAAAATCATTATCTCTCAAAATGAGAACATCAAATCGATGGAAGAACAAATTGCACAACTAAAAGCCGAAATGAGTGCAAGAGAGAAAGGGAAACTTCCAACTCAACCTTTACCTAATTCTGGCTATTCACATGATGTGGATGCAATCACGTTGAGATCTGGAAGAGTGCTTGACACTCATGTTGGGGAAGAGTTTGATGATACTGATAAATCAATCAATAGAACCCCGGCTGAGACCTTTCCACACACATCTTATCCCAGTTCTTCTACCCTACCACCTTCTTCCGAGCCTATTCTTCATTTCCCAAAAGGCTCGCCATTACAGCCCACCTCTTTTACCCCTCCACGGACGATCCCCACTTCTATTCCGGGATCGGTTCCACACACACTTTCTTCTCCTATGATGGACCCAGCGCTTATTGCTAAAGCACCTTATCCTAATCGGTTAAGGGCTAACACACCGAGTCCACATATGGAGAAGATTATGAACATTTTTAAGCAAGTAAACACCAATATCCCTCTCCTAGATGCCATCCAACAAGTTCCGTCTTATGCTAAAACTCTTAAGAACTTGTGCACTAGGAAGAGGAAGACTCATGTGCCCAAGAAGATATTCATGGAAAAAACAATAGACACGGCTTTCCCCCAACAATTACCGAGGAAACGTAAGGATCCTGAATATCCTACTATTTCCGTTTCTATTGGGGAAAAACACATTAACCGTTCTCTATTAGATCTTGGCGCTAGTGTTAACTTGCTTCCATACTCGGTTTATGAGCAATTAGGAATCGGAGAGTTGAAGCCAACCAATTGCACTCTCCAGATGGCTGACCGATCTATCACCAAACCTAGGGGTGAACTGGAGGATGTGTTAATAAAAATCGGAGAATTTATATTCCCGGTAGATTTTATTGTAATTGATACACAGCCTGTAGCGAACCCACGGAATCAAATTCCGGTGATTTTAGGTCGCCCCTTTTTGGCCACTTCCAATGCTATTATCAACTGTCGTAATGGTTCTATGACCCTATCCTTCGGGAATAGGTCAATAGAGCTGAACATTTATAAGTTGGGAAGTGTACCCTCCGAACCTATTGCTCAGGCATGTTCTGTCGACTTAATGGATGTCGACAGCAGCGAATTTGATGATCCTCTTGATATCGATCTTGACTCTTTTCATATGCTATTGTTTGACCCAACTATGTATCATACACATACGGACTCTTCCACTGAGATGTCCGGGTCAATAATTAACACCGATTATGAACTGTTCTTAGAGTCTGAAGATCACCCCGCACTTTGTGATGACATTATTCACCGGTGTATAGATGGAACTTTTGAGGAGATCTTCGCTGATGAACTCGCATTTTTGAATGACACGGGTGTTGAGATGAATCATGTCCCAATCAATAAAATTGAACCTCCACCCCTTCTTTTGACTTGTAAAAAGAATGCGAGTAATCCATCACATTCACTACTTCGTCTCTCCAATATGAGACACACACACATTCTATTCCACCACTTAACCTTTCCCCATTTCTTTTTCCACCAACCCGAGCACTGCATTGATAAATTTTTTGAATGGTTGGTGTTAACATTCGGTCTTTGCAAAGCTTGGCATCGACCTATGATTTTTGACCCCCACTTGTGATTTTTAAAGATTAACATTGCATAACTCAAGTTTGGGGGGGTATGTTTTTCTGGCTCCTAAAAAGTAATTTTTACAAAATTTTGAGCCAAAAATAAGTTTGAGGGAGGTTCTTCACTTAAATATTTTGCCCCCACTAATAAATTCCTCCCAAGCTTACAGGTTTTTTCGAGATTTAGCAGAAGGCAACAGTGAGGACACTGTTGAAAACAAGTTTGGGGGAGGTTTGTGCTTATTTTCGCATCATTTGCATATCATTGCATAAGCACAAAACATTTTTTCGAAAACCTATAAAAATTTAAAAATTTTCAAAACTATAAAAATATTTTTTGTATATAAATAAGATAATAAAAGTTTAGATAGTGAAAAATTACATCCATGAGATTAGAAAAATCTAAGAAAACTAAGAAAATTAGAAGTTTTCTTATACGAACTAGTAATAAGTAGTTATGAGCCGTTGTCCCAAGGGTTAGTAAGATGAAAGACGTCACTAATCTAAGGATAAAAATAAGTCTGAAAAATAGTTTCTATTCTGGAAGCCAAACATTTTGAACGTTGCTACCCTGCTATTCACACTTACACACATCTTAAAGCCTGGGATAGTAGAGGATACCTTGAAATGCTCTTGTCTTAAAGCCAAAAGTATGAAAAAAATATATTTTGAAAGTGGTGAGAAAAATGGACACTGGTTTTGTTATCACCAAGGGCAATAAAAAAATATATAGCAAAAGGGTGCTTCTTCACCTAGTGCCCTAAGGCTAACTGGTCTGGGAGTCACTGCTATGCCTAAGGTGGTGCAAGACGAGGAAAATACACCAAGCATGCAAGCACATTAGTAATCGGTCGGTTAGTACCTCAAGAAGTATTAACGGTCGCATGAAAGTGTGTAAGCAATCTCGTTTGCCAAGAAGTACTGAGGCCGATGGGCAAGGGTATGATAGCTTGAATTGAATTCTCCGGGTGTAGGGATGTCTTTACACACACGCAGGGTGATATGATCGATATTTGGAATAAAGATAGGAATGAAGAATAAGACGATGTTTTATTGAGGGAGGACGTGATTTCTGACATCTTTTCATGACCATTAAGATAGGGCTCATGACAACCGAAAAGCTAGCTTAGTTGGAAACCCTAATTTTCAAAGTCTTTCTTTTACAATTCTTTTCTTTAAATGTAATATTCATGATCTTGCTTTTATTATGGGATTTTGTGGGTGCAATCCGCTGAAAACCCTCAGGAGACAACACTCCTCCTACTAGGGACACCTAGAGGTTTAAAGGCTTGTTGCACGTGCTCAGTGCAATCGTGTTGCCTACGAAAGTGTGCTAGTTAGTTTTTCTCTTTCTTTATTTTCTCCTTCTCTTTTTAATAAAACATTCGCTCGAGACGATCGAAATTAAGTTTGGGGGTATTTGATCAGTCGAAAATATTGTATATTTTAGCCGGCAATTTCCTTAACATTTGCATACATTTAGAAGTGTTCGGCATCTATATTCTACATATTAGCAAATCTGTCACAAAATATGAGATTGCATGTACTAGACTTTTAAACCGACACTTTATGGGAAATTAACCGCATTTCATGGCATCGCATCATTTCTGTATTTACGCAACACTTGTTTCGAAGTCTGTGCAGGAAATTCCAGAAACCGAGCCAAATTGTCAAAAGTGCTGATCAAAATTACACCAAATCTAAGTCTGGTGATCTGGCAGTAAAATTGCAGAAATTTATTCAAGGCCAATGGGCGCTTCCCGCCGCGGATCCGTGGCATGATGACGTCAGCAGAGAAGCAGATTTTCCCCATGTGCTTATTTCTAACGGCAAAGCTTCCAGAACTCTCCAGAAACTCCACGTGGCTTCATCTAGAAGGCTCGGCCTAACAACCTAGTTCTAGAAGCCTCCCTCCAACTAACTTCTTCTAGAAGCCTCCTTATAACAACCTTCTTCTAGAAGCCTCCTTGTAACAACCTCATTCTAGAATATTCCTTCCAACAAACTTTTTCTAGAAGATTCTTTCTAACAACCTCATTTTGGAGGGAAAATTCAAATTCAAATGAGGTAGTTCATTTTGGAGGGAAAAGTTGTTCATTTTGGAGGGAAAATTCAAATTCAAATGAGGTAGTTCATTTTGGAGGGAAAAGTTGTTCATTTTGGAGGGAAAATTCAAATTCAAATGAGGTAGTTCATTTTGGAGGGAAATTCGAATTTCATTTAACAAACTTTTGGAGGGAAATTTGAATTTCATTTAACAAACTTTTGGAGGGAAATTTGAATTTCATCTAACAAACTTTTGGAGGGAAACTTAAAATTCAAATCCTAGATCTAGGGTTAGTTATCTATAAATAGGAGCCTAAATCTAAGGGTTGAGGTTGTTCATCATTAGGTTCATCATTAGGACCATTAGTTCATTAATCTTCATTAGTTAAAAATTCCCTCTTTCATCATCTTCTTCCACAAGTTTCGTGACAAAGCTTGTGCGAAACCCTAACCCTAATTCCACTCCAAATCCAAGATCTTGAGTACTAAATCAAGCAAGAAGCCTTCAACCTTTTAGGAGCCGAGCCGATCTTCAATCGGGCAAGTGATTCAAGCCGATCCGCGATCCACGGAGACGAGCGAAGCCAAATCGACGATCAAGTTCTTCCTCTTGTAGTTTTTGAGTGATTGTAACGAAATTGTTGATATAAATAAAAGGTGAAATTCTTTTATCTTGCTTTCTTTTAATTCTTGCATCATGATTAGATCTCAATTTGTAATTGTTGTTCTTGTTGTGATGTGTGAGTAAAACTCCGCTCGTAAAGGAGTCGAGACGATTGTAGAATGATGATGTAACAAATCTTAATACGATTTTTAAGTCCTACGAGTTTTGTAAACCCTAGCAAGTTCAAGAATCGATGACCTAGTTTCGTTGCGATGCTTTCTTGATTGTGATCGCTCGAAATTAGGGATCTACGATCGCTTCTTGAATTTACTAGAGGCTAGAATACGAATGACATCGACGAAAGAACAAGGGATAAGATGAAACACTAGTTTCACAAGAAATCCCTAATTCTCATCGATGATCATCGATCTAGTATCAATTCATCGAAGGATAAGAATATGTAATTGTAAGATTACATCACATCTATAAATCCGATCGATTCCTACGAGCCTCATTTCGATTCTTGAGATTTGGTTTGGAAAAATCAACAAACGATCAATTCTTGATTCTATCTTTTAATGCTTTCTTAGATCTAGTTTTTTCTCATTCTTGAACATCAACTATAAATCTTGAATTGTTTTGTTTTGTTTTCATTAATGTTTCGACTCATCTAATTCAAAAGACGAACGATTACACTTTCCCTGTGGACGATCCGCACTCACATACTAACTACAATCCGACACCGTAGTTGATTGCGGTCAAATAATTTTTGGTTGTGATTTCTTTACTATTTCATTCGATTTACACAATCACAGAAATTATCATCAATCAATCAACAAGCAAGCCTGTACATTCTCCTGTGAATCCAAACAGTAACACTCCCGTACAGTCCGGTCTCGTCGTCTGATATGTCGCATATCTCGCCTAGGGGTGGTAAACGTCAGACCCCAGTAGCTCGATAAGTCGTGTCGATATGAGGTCTATAACAGTTCAAGAAACTACTGATAACACTTACCAGTAAATCTCAGCAACCCTGGCCAGGGATTTCCGGTTATAGCTAATCGAACACAGCACAACATCAACTCCTTATACCGGGAGAGACGAATCCCCTCCTATCGCTCATTGCCTCCATGTGATTCGGGATTGTACCCAAAAGCCACCTTTTTGCATGCCCTCTTGGACGTGGTATGATGGAAATCAAAGCACAGTGGGAATCACACAAGACTCTATGACGATCTCGGGTCAACAGACTACTCTGTACCAGTGTCACCGGAGAACTGCCATCTGACGTGAGGTATAATACCATCTGGGAGTTCTCGGCGAGTCCGTCCAGTGTACCCAGTCTCTACTGAGCACCCATACACCATCCTTGATGTAAAACACCGATGGATATGGGATCATCCATCGCCCATCATATGGGTCAAGATGCGCATACGCTAGTCTACTCTGGTGCATCGATGCCCTGTCTCGATACACCCTCGACGAGGAACAGTTATAGGATGTACTCGTCGACTATAGTGGCCTCACTAGTATGATCTCATCATAATCCCAGTAGTCGAGTACATATCCTAAGGGCTTTATCAACATGTAATATAGAGACAATCAGAGTACATGTTAAGATAAAGTACAACCAGATAGCGTACTATCATGTCGAGCAAGAAAGTCCTCCCTATATATGTCCAAGCATCCATTACAATATACATCGTATGTACAGTAATGGCCTCTAGGGCATACATATAACTAACAATCTCCCACTTGCACTAGGGCCATCTGTTGTGGTATCGCATACCCAACAATTAGCTGCGGTTGAAGTATCTCATACTCAACCATCCCATAAAAAGTCTCTACTGGGAAAAAGGCCTTTGTAAGTGGATCCGCGCTGTTGTCCTCTGTGTCTACTCTCCTAACCTCGATCTCCCTGGAGATCAACTATCTCCATGGTCAGGTGATACTGCCTAAGAATTATATCTGGATTTTTGATGGGACGGTAGTTTCTTGGCTAAAGCCACAGCTCCATTGTCACACAATGGTAGGAACGAAGTTCATCTCATGAACTTATATATCCAGACTGCCTCTTTGATAGCATCCTTGGTAACGATGTATCTTGCCTTTAATCGTCTAGTATGTCACGGTATCTAGCTTGGAACTCTTCTAACATACCGTCCCTCCACTGAGGGTAAAGACAACGCCTGCGACTGACATTCAGTCGTCCTTATCATCCTGGAACCTTTCCAGTGATTTTCCCCAGGATCGATTGATACCATCTCACTGCAACTAGTGAGTATCCTAACATCCAATTAGATCTATCTCATAGATCCAAAATCCAGGATTCAGGAGGTATCACTTTGATCCTATATGGAGAATCCTTGTGATAAGCAGAGATTGACCAAGCGTAGCATAGGAAACTTCTTCCCTATCAAGAGTATGTCATCCACGTACTTTACGAGGATCACCACCATACTCCCTACTACCTTTTTGTGTATACAAGGTTCATCTACCATTTTGATGAAGTCAAACTCTTTGACTACCATATCAAAACAGATGTTCCAACTCCGCGATGCCTGTTTTATCATATAAAACATCTTGCACACGTTTCCGCTGCTCCTACTGTCTACGAAGCTCTCTGGCTGTGTACTTATAGATGCTCTTTTCTAAAACATCATTTAGAAAAGCAGTCATGACACCCAATCGCCAGATATCGTAGTCATGGTATGTAGCCGTGGCAAGCAGGATCTGGATGGACTTTAAGCATAGCTTTGAAAGTCTCAACTTTTCCATGTACACCAAGTAATCTTCTCAAGATATACTCGCTCCTGATGGGGATTTAACCCTTCAGATAAAGCAACCAAAGTCCATACTTTCTTGGTGTATAAGGATTCCATCTCAGATCGCTAAGCATCCAGCCATTCTTACAGAGTCCCACTCCTGATGGCCATCTCGAAACTAGTTGGGTCATCATCTCATGATGCAATCCTCACTCCCACTGTCATAGAGAAACCGAAGTATCTCTCAGGTGGGTGAGGAACCCTACTAGATCGGCGGAGAGGCTGAGGTTCGTTGGAAACTATTGAATCCTTTGGTTCTACCAACTCATCAGCTGCAGTTTGTATAGCTGGAACATTTCCAGTTCTACATAATAGACCTTGCCACGAGCTTGTCCGGATTTTGCTTTTAGACATAGTCCGGACAACCCCAAATCTTAACAAACCTAAGATATGGGCTCTTCCCTTTCCATAACACATATGAAGTGGTAGGCAGCTGATTTGATTTGAACCCTATTCAATAGGTATGCAGCTTCTCAAGTGCATAACTCCCAAAAGGAAATAGGAAACTCAGTAGTACTCATCATAGAGCATACCATATCACATAGGGTGCTTTTGCTCCGCCCCGATACACCGACGTGCTGTGGTGTATACGGAGGAGTAATGCTGAGAGAGAATCTCATTCTCCTTTAGAATAGTCCAGGAATTCCGTGCTCAAGTATTCTCCTCCTTGATCGCATCAAAGGACATAATACTTTTACCCGTATTTTTGGTTCTCTACTTCTAACTCATATTCTGTGAATATCTCAAAAGCTTCGGACTTGTGTTTCAATAGGAACATATGTCTGAATCTTGAAAGATTATCAGAGAATGGAATGAAGTACAAAGAACCGGTCCTGGCATATGTAGACAGGAGACCTTAATACATCAGCATGTATCAATCCCAAGAGTTCACTAACTCTTTCTCTGTTTCCAATAAGCAGAGCTGTGGTCATTTTATCTTTGTGACATGACTGGAAAGTTTCACAAGATGTAAATTCAAACAGATTTAAATATGCATCTAAATGTAACTTCAGCTAGTCGGGTCGCATTGATATGACCTAGTCTACAATGCCTCAAGAAGGATTCGTTCATTTCTGAACTCTTCCTCTTATGTGTGTTCTGTATACTAAGAACTGTAGTTTGATTTAGAACGTCAATGCTTTTAGATAACGTACCTGAACCGATCAACTCTTGATATAGGAAATGTTCAAAACATTATCCAACAATACAAAATTATATCCTTTCTTTACTAATAAAGAGACTGATATGATGTTGTACATCAGGTTCGGTATCTAATAACATTTGTTCAGAATCAATGTATTCTGGTAATACAGGGTGATAGTGACCAACAGACTTGGCTGCAACACTTGCACCGTTTTCTGTCTTATGAAACTAATCACCCGTTCTCAGTTATCTACCTGTCTGTAGCCCATGTAACTGATTACATATACGGGATCCTGATCCGGTATCACATACCCAGGACGTAAAGGATACTGAGAAACAGTTCTCTGTAATGAACACACCCGAAGATGATGCATCAATATGCACTTTCTTCGTTTGGGCAGCACGGGAAATCTGGTATTCCCCAATTTCCTGCTCTGTCTTATAACAATTATAAGTTGGAGCGGGACCAACGTTCCCCAGCTCAGTATAACAAGCGGGTTCGGTCAATATATCCGTATTACTATCTTGATTAAGGCGTGATATGGTCGCTACCTGGAGAGAGAGAGAAGAAAACACTCAGCGTATGCTCTTGCAAGATTAGATTGGTTATCTAATATATCTAATCAGGATGTCTCCTACTGTTTTAATCAAATCTTCCTTCAAACCCTAAAAGGAAAGACTAGCCGGGATTAATTACACGCTACGAGTTCGCCAATCTTTCAGCCAGGCCAGTGTCGGTACTTTGAGGGAGGTCCCCCGTGCTTTCGCAAGAACCTAATTAATGTAAACCTCGTTTTCCCAGGGGCGTAACCCCGTTAACACCTTTCTAGACACCTACTTGATCGGCTAATTGTAATGTATAAAACTCTCCCAGGAGTAACTCTTACTCGCAGTGGGTATCGGGATCCAACTATCTCATAGAAGGTATGCAATCTCATTGCAAATTTCAACACTTGAAATTCCCAATAATATTTTTCCCCTAACATGCTATGACCTTGACGAAAGCCAACAAACCATAGCCCGCTAGTCAAGTTCAACCCGTACATTTCTTGATTGAATTAAACCCACCCGCACGACCCTTGACGAAAGCCAACAAAGCCGCACGACTACCCTAATCCAATCGCATCGTATGCAGCAGATAAGCAGCATATAGCTACCGCACACTACACCTTGACGAAAGCCAACAAATGTAGAACGAATACTATATACAACTTATCTGAAATGACGGAGGGCTACGTCAGGTTTTTATGAAAACCCTTGCGTAATGAACTTGATATCTTTGTAGAATCGAGTGATTTTAAATGGAATGTTTTTGAGGCTTTTCTAGTTTTGCTAAAGGGGTCACTCCCGGTGAAGGGATCATCGGCCCTTTCCTCATCGAATAAGGTGCAGGATATATCATATATACCGCTGTGCAAAGCAAGAACTATAGAAGCAATCAAAAGACAAACCGAGTTTGTAGCATCTGCCAGTTATTGCTAAAGGAGTCACTCCCGGTGAAGGGATCTCGGTCCTTTCCTTATCGAATAAGGTGCTGGATGTTCTACAAGGAACACCGCTATGCAAAGCAAGAACTAGAGCTACCAGTTTTTAAAACAAGTTTCTACAACATCTTTAGGTTTCTTTTATTTCATTAATCTCATTAATGAAGTCCCATTTTAATATTGCTACACAAGCATCAAATATGAAACAAAATCAACAATATATAATATATATCTCATATATATAATATAAACATTCGTCTCAGGCAGTAATATGATCTCATCACAGAACATTGCAGCAGAAGAAACATATATGAAATATTGGATATACTAGGTCGTCCGTGTTTTCAATACGAGCCTGTATAAAACACGGATTCCACGGTCGCGATGAATAGCCAAACCCACATCCCTAGACCCCTACGAGAGCGGCAAGTAACACTGCCAATTCTAGGGTTAGGAGACCCGGTCTCGACTCCTCGAGATGGTCTCCCACTGGACCCTAGAACCCGGTTACTAGTGCTCCCCGCCTTGGGTCTACCTAATGCGGAAAAGTAAATAATATACAACGGTGACATCTTCCGCAACCTGGAAGTGCCTCAATAAAAGAATATTACATACATATGAATTTTACATGAATGAAAAAGAAAAACTCTCATCTCACATAAAACCCCCGGCTATTCAGACGCGACGATCCAATACAACATATCACAGCAACACATAATATCTCATATCATCAACGTAAGCAAGTATGCGTATCCCGATTGTCGTTGATGTATAGCAACGAAGCCGGCGATACACTACATACTACGCTTACGGTCACAGAAAAGAAACTGTAAAACTACAACAGTTGGAATCCGCAACCTCCTTAGACATCGCATGCCTAACCAAATGAATTCCTTAGACATCACATGCCTAACAATTATAAACCCCGCATTTTAGTCTCATTATCGAAAACTCTTTTGAATATCAACTCGGGCAATTCAACAAGATTCCCGACATTATGATCGAATGCTCGTTGCAAACTTTAGTAGACGGCCGCACCCCCGGATGCCGTCGACAAAGTGCACTAAGGCGGAACACCGCTGCCGCAAGCACCCGAACGGATGCTTTTGGCGACGGGGTTCTCTTACAGTCACTTGGTCGGGGCTATGGGGCGTAGCTGTCTATTAAGTTTACCCGGCGAGTATCCGCGTACGCTACGTGATTGCGACGGACTTTTGATCACATCAAAATTCCGTGGCAACCGATCATCTGAGACTAAAGTGCTAGATTTATAATATTCAAATCAGTTATCTCATAACTACCTGTGGATTCCAAATATTGTATCACATTCCAGATAAATAGACAAAGTTAAACTTTCCGATCGAATCATCAAACACCCAAGATTTTCCCAATATATCTGAACACTTGAAATCAGTTTAAAAACATCCATCACGTGCCACAGTACCAATGGTCCAGCCGTAGAAGGGTCAAGCCAACGCCTCACATGTGGCATGCCGTACTGTCCCAAACCCTAAGGTTCAAAAGGCAGTTCAAGACGGTCACATAATCGAGTTAAGGTTTGTTGTCTTCTAGAGGGTCCACCGCGTTACTTGCACGACTTAGAACGTTCTTAAACTCGAGAAAAAATCCAACTTTTGAAAAATTTTCCGACAGGGAAAAAAGTGAGTTATTGATATCCATTCGAACTCTTTAACAGTTTCTAAAATTATCCGGACAAAACACAAAGACGCAGTTAAAGTTCCCGATCGAATCATCGAATCCCCAATACAACCCAGAAAATTCAACAGTTGAATAAATATTAAAAATTCCCATAAAGTACAGCACTAAAAGATAAGAATTACTGTGCAAATTTGAAATAATGAAGTGACTAACTTGCCGCGGAACCGCCGCACAAGCCATGCTTGTGCCGCGGTTCCGCCGCGCTTTGGTAGAATCAGGCGCACGTGTTTCACAGTAACTCTTGTATTTCCCTGCTGATTTTTTGAGCATTTTTAATATGAAAAAAATCACAGTTTTGAAAAATTTCCAGAAACTAGGGTATATCGGGTTTTCCGGGTTCGATCGGACTTTAAACTTCGTCTAGACTTCGCCTAAAGCTCTAGCTTGGCTCTGATACCACTGTAGGGTTGCTAGGCACGCGCACAAGGGTCTACGAGGCATCAACCATGCCCGATTAAAAAATTAGCCGTGCCGAACAACTTGAATACGGATCTTTAAACTAGAGATTAGACGAAAACTAACATGTTAACAACTTTAACACTAAGTGAGAGGGATTACAACCTTTGTAGATCCGGTCCTTCACTTCATATGCTCCGTGTTATGGTCCCTTCGCTGCGATTATCGGGTTCCGGACTCTCGAGAGGTTCCACGAAGAGAAAGATGCAACCTTTGCTTCCGATCTTCGATACAAAGATGATCTACCTTGAAGTTTCGTTAACACAAGCTAACACTCATGAAATGATGTGAACACCCTCATCTAAAGGGCAAGGGAAGATGAGGATGATGAAGTAGGATTTTTGCTCTCTTTATTTATCTTTTTCTCATATTTATTCATCACTTGGAAAAAATCTAGAAAGCTTTTTCATGAAAGAATGAAGGAAGAAGAAGATGAATAATAATCAAATTATCCTTTTGTGATGAATAGAAAGAATTAATATGATAAATAATGCAACCATGGTCAAGCAAACTCATGTAGAGAATTAACTAGGGTTAGGGTTTGGGTTAGGTTAAAGATGAGTCACACACAAATATCTTTATCATGACAAAATGAAAAGCTTCTAGAATCAACTAGAAGACATAACCCTAATCCAAACCCTAATAATGTTTAAACTCCACAAAACATGTTGCATTAGTTATCATATCATGTTACAATATTATATATCACATATATAATATTTATTGTAACCAAAGAAAATAATACAATTAACATATATCACATATATATCAATGTATTACCCGAGTGAGAAAAAGAATCTTTTAGTGAGCAAATATTAGTTAATGTAATTTAATATATTATATATATTGTTATACATTAAATTATCGAATCAACACTTGATCCGACAATCCGGCTATATCGCATATAACCGACTAATGTTTATCCGTACCGATTCATCGAATCAACACTTGATCCGATGACGCGGCTGATATCAAATATCGCGAGAATAAAATACGGTATCTCATATCGTATTATCCTCGGTTCCGCACATATCACATATGTGCTCCTACTCCGTTTTGCCTAAGCCAAGAAACCTCTGTGTAGGACTCTAAAGAATCGTCAATACGCCGGCAGTAGGTGATGATCATATCAAACACCCACAAGCTGCAAGCGGTCAGCTAAACGTAACAGCTATCCAGGTATTGAGCGCTCAGAAGATCAACAAGCAAGCCTGTACATTCTCCTGTGAATCCAAACAGTAAAACTCCCGTACAGTCCGGTCTCATCGTCTGATATGTCGCATATCTCGCCTAAGGGTGGTAAACGTCAGACCCCAGTAGCTCGATAAGTCGTGTCGATATGAGGTCTATAACAGTTCGAGAAACTACTGATAACACTTACCAGTAAATCTCAGCAACCCTGACCAGGGATTTCCGGTTATAGCCAATCGAACACAGCACAACATCAACTCCCTATACCGGGAGAGACGAATCCCCTCCTATCGCTCATTGCCTCCATGTGATTCGGGACTGTACCCAAAAGCCACCTTTTTGCACGCCCTCTTGGACGTGGTATGATGGAAATCAAAGCACAGTGGGAATCACACAAGACTCTATGACGATCTCGGGTCAACAGACTACTCTGTACCAGTGTCACCGGAGAACTGCCATCTGACGTGATGTATAATACCATCTGGGAGTTCTCGGCGAGTCCGTCCAATGTACCCAGTCTCTACTGAGCACCCGTACACCATCCTTGATTTCAAACACCGATGGATATGGGATCATCCATCGCCCATCATATGGGTCAAGATGCGCATACGCTAGTCTACTCTGGTGCATCGATGCCCTGTCTCGATACACCCTCGACTAGGAACAGTTATAGGATGTACTCGTCGACTACAGTGGCCCCACTAGTATGATCTCATCATAATCCTAGTAGCCGAGTACATATCCTAAGGGCTTTATCAACATGTAATATAGAGACAATCAGAGTACATGTTTAGATAAAGTACAACCAGATAGCGTACTATCATGTCGAGCAAGAAAGTCCTCCCTATATATGTCCAAGCATCCATTAAAATATACATCGTATGTACAGTAATGGCCTCTTGGGCATACATATAACTAACAAACACATAATATCTCATATCATCAACGTTAGTAAATACGCGTATCCCAATTGTCGTTGATGTATAGCAACGAAACCAGCGATACACCACATATTACACTTACGGTCACAGAAAAGAAAGTGTAAAACTACAACAGTTGGAATCCGCAACCTCCTTAGACATCGCATGCCTAACCAAATGAATTCCTTAGACATCACATGCCCAACAATTATAAACCCCGTATTTTAGTCTCATTATGGAAAACTCTTTTCAATATCAAGTTGGGCAAATCAACAAGATTCTCGACATCCTGATCGAATGATCGTCGCAAACTTTAGTAGACGGCCGCACCCCCGGATGCCGTCGACGAAGTGTACTAAGGCGGAACACCGCTGCCGCGAGCACCCTAACGGATGCTTTTGGCGACGGGGTTCTCCTACAGTCACTTGGTCGGGGCTATGGGGCGTGGCTATCTATTAAGTTTACCCGGCGAGTATCCACGTACGCTACGTGATTGCGACGGACTTTTGATCGCATCAAAATCCAGTGGCAACCGATCATTTGAGACTAAACTGCTAGATTTATAACATTCAAATTAGTTATCTCATAACTGCCTGTGGATTCCAAATATTGTATCACATTCCAGATAAAAAGACAGTGTTAGACTTTCCGATCGAATAATCAAACACCCAAGATTTCCCGAATAGCTCAACACTTGAGCGGAGTTCAAAAAATATCCATCACATGCCACAGTACCGATGGTCCAGCCGCAGAAAGGTCAATCCAACGCCTCACATATGGCAACGCCGTACTGCCCCAAACCCTAAGGTTCAGAGGCGGTTCAGACGGTCACATAATCGAGTTAAGGTTTGTGTTCTTCTAAAGGGTCCACCGCGTTACTTGCATGATTTTCCGGAAGTTTCAAACTCGAGAAAAAATCCAACTTTTGAAAAATTTTCCGACTGGGGAAAAAGTGAGTTATTGATATCCGTTCGAACTTTTTAACACGTTCTAAAATTACCCGGAAAAAAATAAACGAAATTAAACTTTCCGATCGAATCAACGAGTTCTCAATACAACCCAGAAAACTCAACACTTGAGTAAAAATTAAAAATACCCAGAAAAATGAAGAAACACCTACGGATAATACTGTACAAACACGTGTCCCCAGTTCACTCTTTTGGCCGCGGAATCGCCGCGGCAAGCATGTTCTTGCCGCTGTTCCGCAGCTCTTTGAGAGCCTTGGGGGTACGTGTTTTAGGGTTATCCTTAGAATTCCCTGCTTAATTTTTAAAGTATTTTTAATGCAGAAAAAATCACCTTTTTAAAAAATTTCCAGAGAAGGGGTTCGTGTCGGGGTTTGATCGGACTTTAAACTTCGCCCAAAACTCTAGCTTGGCACTGATACCACTGCAGGGTTACTAGGCACTCTCACAAGGGTCTGTAAGGCATCAACCTTGCCCAATTCAAAATTTAGACGTGCAGAACAATCCTAACCAAGATCTTTAAATTAGAGATTAGGCGAAACAAAGCATGTTAAACACTTTAACATCTAAGAGTTTGGGATTACAACCTTTGTAGTCCGGTCCTTCACTTCTAAAGCTCCGTGTTGAGGTCCCTTCGCTGCGATCATCGAGTGCCCGGACTCTAGAGAGGCTCCACGAAGAGAAAGATGCAAGCTTGCTTCCGATCTTCGATAACAAAGATGATCTACCTTGAAGTTTCATTAACACAAGCTCTCACTTATAAATGAAGTGAACACCTTAATCTAAATGGCTATGATAGATACGATGATGAAGTAGGATTTTAGCTCTCATTTGTTTTCTTAATCTCACTCAAAATCATCACTAATGAAAAAGCTAGTAAGCTTTTCCATGAAAGAAGAAGGAAGAAGAAGAAGAACAATTCTCTTTGTGATGAATAATGAATTGTGTTGATAATTACTTATGCAATCATGGTTGCTAATATAAAATGAGCTAACCAATGTAGAGAGTTAACTAGGGTTGAGGGTGTGGTTTGGGTTACAAAATATCAATAAAATATCTTAGCTCATGATAAAAAGAAAAGCTTCTAGAAGCTTCAAGAATGAGCTAACCCAAATCAAACCCTAACCTTGTTTAATCTCCACTAATCATGTTGCATTAGTAATTATAACATGTTACAATATTATATATCACATATATAATATATTTTGTAACAAAAGAAAATAATACAGTTAACATATATCGCATATATATCAATGTATTACCCGAGTGAGAAAATGAATCAATAAGTGAGCTAATATTAGTTAATGTAATTTAATATATCAAATATATAATTATACATTAAATTATCAAATCGACACTTGATCCGATAATCCGGCTATTTCACAAATAACCGACTAATATAATCTGTATCGAATCAACACTTGATCCGATGACCCGGCTATATCTCATATACCCGGCCGATATTTCATATCATGAGAATCTAATACGGTATCACATACACGTATTGTTCTCGGTCCCGCACATATCATATATGTGCTCCTACTCCGTTTTGCCTGAGCCAAGAAACCTCTGTGTAGGACTCCAAAGAATCGTCAATACGCCGGCAGTAGGTGATGATCATATCAAACACCCACAAGCTGCAAGCGGTCAGCTAAACGTAACAGCCACCCAGGTATTGAGCGATCAGAAGATCAACAAGCAAGCCTGTACTTTCTCCCGCGAAAACAATCAGTAACACTCCCGTACAGTCCAGTCTCTCCGTCTGATATGTCGCATATCTCGCCTAGGGGTGGTAAACGTCAGACCCCAGTAGCTTGATAAGTCATGTCGATATGAGGTTTATAACAGTTCGAGAAACTACTGATAACACTTACCAGTAAATCTCAGCAACCCTGGCCAGGGATTTCCAGTTATAGCCAATCGAACACAGCGCAACATCAACTCGCTATACCGGGAGAGACGAATTCCCTCCTATCGCTCATTGCCTCCATGTGATTCGGGACTGTACCGAAAAGCCACCTTTTTGCACACCTTCTTGGACGTGGTATGATGGAAATCAAAGCACAGTAGGAATCACACAAGACTCTATGACGATCTCGGGTCTACAGACTAACCTGTACCAGTGTCACCAGAGAACTGCCATCTGACGTGAGGTATAATACCATCTGGGAGTTCTCGATGAGTCCGTCCAGTGTACCCAGTCTCAACTGAGCACCCGTACACCATCCTTGATGTGAAACACCGATGGATATGGGATCATCCATCGTCCAACATATGGGTAAAGATGCGTATACGCTAGTCTACTCTGGTGTATCGATACCCTGTCTCGATACATCCTCGACTAGGAACAGTTATAGGATGTACTCGTCGACTACCGTGGCCCCACTAGTATGATCTCATCATAGTCCCAGTAGTCGAGTACATATCCCAAGGGCTTTATCAACATGTAACATAGAGACAATCAGAGTACATGTTAAGATAAAGTGCAACCAGATAGCATACTATCATGTCGAGCAAGAAAGTCCTCCCTATATATGTCCAAGCATCCACTACAATATACATCATATGTACAGTAATGGCCTCTAGGGCATACATATAACTAACAATCTCGACACGAAGTCTGTAACGTCCCTTTTCATCCCGTCCCACCAGTAAACATCTCTCATATCATGGTACATCTTGGTGGAACCCGGATGAACACTGTACACCGATCTATGTGCCTCCTCAAGAATCTCACGCCGCAGTCCCTCAGCATCTGGTACGCACAGTCTAGTCCCAAATTGCAGTATCCCCTGATCATCGATCACGAACTCGGAAAATCTGCCCTGTCCAATCTATGCCATGATCTCTGAATAACGGTCATCACTGTACTGTGCCTCATGTATACGGTCAAGCAACTGTGGGTGTGCACGAACATGCGCAATTTGTCCCCCGATCGGCGTGAACTCGAACTGCACTCGGCTGTCGCATAAAATCTTCCAATCTGCTGACGACTGCCTCTGCACTGCGCTCAAACAAGATAGACTACCCCCGGGCCTCCTGCTCAACGCATCCGCCACTACATTCGCCTTGCTCGGGTGATACAAGATCTCGCAATCGTAGTCCTTTACTAGTTCCATCCAACGGCGCTGTCTAAGATTCAGGTCTCACTGCTGAAATATACACTTTAAGCTCGTGTGATCAGTGAAGATCTGGCACGACTCGCCGTACAGGTAATGTCGCCAGATCTTGAGTGCAAAGACCACTGCAGCCATCTCTAAATCGTGAGTGGGGTAGTTCTGTTCATGTTTTATCAACTGCCGTGAAGCATACGTGATCACCCTGTCATGCTGCATCAATACGCACCCTAGCCCCACTCGAGAAGCATCACAATAGACGACAAATCCACCCGATCCTGAAGGCAATGATAACACCGGCGCCGTAGTCAAACGAGTCCGTAGCTGCTGAAAACTATGCTCGCACTCCTCCGTCCAATCGAAAGGAACCCCCTTCCGGGTCAGCCCGGTCAACGGTGCAGCAATACGGGAGAAGTCATGTACAAATCGCCTGTAGTAGCCGGCCAATCCTAGAAAGCTGCGGATTTCGGTAACTGATGTGGTTCTGGGCCAACGCTGAACAGCCTTGATCTTCTTCGGGTCTAAACATATACCATCCCGTGTAATAACGTGACCCAAGAAGTCTACACTGTCAAGCCAGAATGCGCAGTTGGAGAATTTTGCGAAAAGCTGGTGCTCCCTCAAGTTCTGCAGTGTGATCCGCAGGTGCTGCTCGTGCTCCTCTCGGATCCGGGAATACACCAAAATATCGTCAATGAATATGATGATGAACAAATCAAGATACGGCCTAAAAGTATGGTTCATCAAGTCCATGAATGCTGCTGGGGCATTGGTGAGTCCGAACGACATCACCAAAAACTCATAATGGCCGTAGCGCGTGCGGAAAGCTGTCCTCGGAATATCCTCCTGTCGAACACGCAACTGATGGTAGCCTGATCGCAAATCGATCCTCGAAAAGTATCCTGCCCCTGAAGCTGGTCGAACACGTCGTCGATGCACGGCAAAGGATACCTGTTCCGCACGGTAACCCTGTTCAGCTGGCGGTAGTCGATACACAAACGCAAACTTCTCTCCTTCTTCTTGACAAACAGGACTGGAGCACTCCAAGTAGAAACACTGGGTCGAATAAGTCCCTTATCCAGCAAATCTTGCAACTGACCCTTCAACTCTCTAAGCTCCGCCGGGACCATCCGATAAGGCGGTATAGAAATAGGTCCCATGCCGGGAATCAAATCAATACAAAAAGCAATATCGCGCTCAGGCGGTATCCCAGGAAGCTCGTCAGGGAATACATCAGGGAACTCTCTAACAATAGGAACCCGATCCAACGTGTCACGTCCCGAAAGTACGGAACATGACCGGCACTTAACTACGAAACGTCTCGAGGCGTACGTAATCTAAGTAAACCGAAAACCCAGAAATCCAAACCAAGAAAAGTAGTAGAGTGAAGGAAAACCAATTTAAATCAAGTAGTTTTAATAGCATAGCCGAATTATGCGTTTAAAAAAAACATCAAATATTTCCTGAAAATTTCGGCAGAGTCCCCTTTGTAAATACTGGCCCCCAAACGGGATACAACATGAATAGTATAAAAAATCAATAAAAGGGCATCCCCAAGCGGGAGCTAGCTCTTCGTCAATCGACGGTCACAACCACACAAGAAATATAATATACAACGCCAACGGCGAGGATCAAAAACTCAAAACCACAAGAAAACCACAGAAATAAAACGCGCGACTCTAAGGTCGAAAGAATAGCATCTCTGGTCTCTATCTCAAAAATACATTTTTGGTTGATAGAACTTCTAGATACAACAGAGTAATAATATACAAGTTATATAATGGGGGGGTACGATACAAGTAAACCCACCTACTAGCAAATCACCCGAAGGAAACTATGCCCGCAAGCCGTAATGAAACCTGTACGGCAAACCTGCAAGAAACTGGAGCACAACGGGGGTGAGTTGCCAACTCATGAATAGAAAAACATCTATGGAAAGAAATCGCATAAATAACGCAACCTAGGTCAAAGATCATAATATATCCTCAATTATATATATAACATGCAACCTATAACAAGGCTAGGGTAAATATCTAACCCGAGTGTAATCTCATGTGCCCGTGTCAGTGCCTCAGGTAGCAATATATCATATGAATGAGGTATGAATGCATGGAAACAGAATCCATGTAAATGAAGAACTCTTTTCATAATTTAGTGAGATTTCCATTGTATTTTTAAAATGAGGTATCACAATGAAATCAGCATAAAACAGTGCCTAGCATCGGCACAAAACGTAATCCCAATATCTCGATATCTCTGTATCACAGTCTCTGTACCTCAATATCTCGAAATCTCAATGTCTCAATCACAATATCTAGGGCGCCGTCAGTCCAGACCGGCCCCTACCATCCATCTCAAGACCACGACGGTATCCTCCGGATATCCGACGCGTCGGGTAAAATCACCGGTAGGTAGTACTCCCCTGCCAGGCTCACATCGTCATCATCACGCGCTTCTTGCCCCGGGGTACCTTACCGGGTCCACCATGTACCCGAAACGGTTCATCTGTCTCCTCGAATCGGGTCTCGAAATCCATCAGCAAACTCATGGTGGACGACTCATACATCATGGGAAAAACCGCACTTTTTTTTATTTAAAAAGAGAGAAATCAGTTTATATAAGTTTTGCGGTTCCCCCCCCCAAATCCAGAAAATTTCATGGAAATCCGAATCCAAATCATCAATAGCATGTAAAACCATGAATATAGGCATAACAATGAATAACAGTATGCATGAAGTGACAAGTAATAACTACAATGTTAAGCTGGCATATAAGGCAGGTACACTAATATCATGTCAAATTACTAACTAACAAGCTAAGTCAAGCAATAATATTTTCTAAGGTGTACGCGACATGGCAATTACCGATGAAGATGTGTGTGAGCCGGCAAGTAAGTGTACGTGGTACATACGCATCATCGGTAATGGTGCTGGTGTCCTAACAATATGATATCAACATTGCAATAAGAAATTATAACATAAGTATGCGATGTGAAGCGAACCACAATAATAAGCGGGAGCTGAATACTAGACGCAACTGTAACTAACCTGCATTAATCTAATATAAGTCCTACAAATGGTGCCTTTTGAAATAACACGAATCATGGGGTTTTGAAAATAGGGGCTACGGTGTTTTTATGAAAAGATACGTCTTTTGAAATATCCGTAGGATCCCTTGGACTGTCTTTTAAAATACCCACGATTCGTTAGTTTTTGAATTAGGTAAGAATCGAATCTAATCTAACAACTAAACTAAACTAAAGGGCTAAGCTAACAAGCTGGACTACAGGTAAGGAAACCGTTGTCTTTTAAAATACCCACGACGCAGTAGGATTCTTTCAACATTATCATACGATGATATTTGGATCCCGATCCTACTGTGAGTATATGCTACTCATCAGGAGATTCGTCACTTAACGATCAATGCTATAAACCAAGTAGGTGTCAAGAAAGGTGTCGGCGGGGTTACGCCCCTAGAGAAAAGAGGTTATTTAATTAAGGAACTTCGCGAAAGCGTTGGAAAACCTCCCTCGAAGTACCGACACTGGCCTGGCTGAATGGTTAAGCAAGTATTGTATGGTGAGATTGATCCCGACTAGTTCTTCCTTTATGGTTTGAGGAGGGATTCGAGAGACAGTGGGAGCCATCCTGTTTAGACAAATTAAAAACCACTCTAAACTTGCAAGAGCATCATGCTAAAGTGTTTCTTCTCTCTCTCCTACTTGCAGCGACCCTGAAAATGACTGGACTTAAGTTACTTGTAGAGAAAAATATACCGACAGGGCCAAACTATAAAGATTGGCTGCGGAATGTCAAAATGGCTTTGACCTATGACAAATTAGGGTACGTCCTCACCGCTAAGGCACCTGCAGTCCTAGGTCCCAAATCCAGTAATGCGGATAAGGAAATCCGCAAAACCTGGGAGTATGATTGCGCGAAGGCCAAGTGCATCGTGCTTATCTCAATGAACAATGAACATCAGAGGAGGCATGAGGATATGGATCTTGATGCCATATTTCTCTATACAAAGGAACTTTATGGAGAGCAATCTCGTATAGCAAGATACGAGACCTCTAAGAACTTGTTTCGAGCCAGGTTTGCCGTCGGATCATCGGTAGGAGAACATGTCCTAAAGATGATTGGCTATATAGAAGAGCTCGCAGACCTTGGGACGACTTTGGATAATGAGCTCTATACAGACCTTATTCTCCAGTCCCTTCCTTCCACCTACGCCCAGTTTAGTCTGAATTTGAACATTTAAAGAAAAGAAGTTGAACTTCCGGAACTCCTTAGCATGTTGAGGAGTACAGAGGGCAACTTGCAGAAGGCAACGGAAACACCTGCTATGTTTGTTAGCGGCGCTTCTTCTTCCGGGTCCAAGGCTAGGGCCAAAGGAAGGAAGATGAAGGCCGCCACCAAACCTAGAGGAGGTGTAAGTAAGGTGGGAGTGAAGGGAAAGAAAAAGTTTGCGGTACCAGTAGTGGCCCAGGAAGAGTGTTTCCATTATCATAGGAAAGGGCACTGGAAGAAAGATAGCAAGGCGTGGAGCGCCAAGAACCAGGAACCGAAGAAAGCTATAGCTTCGACTTCAGGTGTGTTTGTAATTGAGAATATTCTGTCAATCAACTCTACTTCCTGGGTATTGGATACCGGATCTGGATCTCATATATGCAATTCATTGCAGGCACTGAGAAACTGTAGAGTGCTGAAGGATGGTGATATGATCCTGATGGTTGCTAACGGAGCTAGCGTGGGAGCTATGTCCGTAGGGGATTATCACCTGGGATTGACGAGTGGACAGATTTTGGTTTTACATAACTGTTTTTGTGTACCTAGCTTAACGTGTAATATCATATCAGATTCCTTGTTATCAAATAAAGGTTATGATTTCACATTTGTAAGTGATGTTGTTGACATCCACCTTAATCATAGTTTGATTAGGTCCAATACACTGGATAACGGTATATATGTCTTAAACCAACTCCAAATTTTCAATGTCCAGAACACACTAAAAAGAAAGTCTCCAGATTTAAATAAAGCTTTCTTATGGCATTATAGACTAGGTCACATCAATGAGAGAAGGTTGACTAAGTTACATAGAGAAGGATATTTGGACTCGTTCGAATATCAAACTTATGCCACTTGTCAATCATGTCTCAAAGGAAAGATGACAAAGACTCTATTCACTGGACATGGAGTAAGAGCGAGCGAGCTCTTAGGACTCATACACAGCGATGTATGTGGTCCAATGTCTACACATGCAAGAGGTGGTTTTTCCTATTTCATTACTTTTACGGATGATTACTCAAGGTACAGATTCATTTATTTGATGAAACATAAATCCGAGGCTTTTGAGAAATTCCAAGAGTATAAAAATGAAGTAGAAAACCAAACCGGCAAAAGTATTAAGAAACTAAGATCTGATCGAGGTGGTGAATACTTAAGTGCCGAGTTCCTAGGTTACCTAAAAGAGAAAGGAATTCTCTCTCAGCTTACTCCTCCATACACTCCACAGCATAACGGTGTATCGGAGAGACGGAATCGAACCCTATTGGATATGGTACGTTCCATGATGAGTAATGCTGAGTTACAGCGATCTTGCTGGGGTTATACGCTAGAATCATCGGCATATCTTTTGAACATGGTTCCTACCAAGACTATGCCTACCACGCCATATCAGATGTGGAGTGGGAAGAAACCCTATCTTCAGTATCTGAAGATATGGGGATGTCCAGCTTTTGTTAAAAAGCAGCATGTGGACAAGCTCGATGCACGATCAGTACAGTGTAAGTTTGTGGGATATCCAAAGAACTCCAAGGGGTATCTATTCTATTACGCTGAGGAACAAAAGGTTTTTGTTTCTCGTAATGCCCATTTTCTAGAATATCAGTTTTTAGAAAAGGAAATAAGTGGGAGCGAAATAGAACTGGAAGAAATTCCAGAACCACAAACTACTACTGAAAGTTTGGTAGAACCAGTAGTTCAAGAAGAACAGGATATTCCCGCACCCTTCCACAGGAGTAGTAGGCCGTCTCATCCGCCTGAGAGATACTACGGTTTTCTCATAGATGGGGATAGAGAGGATTGCGTCATAGATGATGATGAACCTACTAGCTTCCAGCAGGCCTTCTAGAGCGGCGACTCGGTACGATGGCTAGATGCAATGCGGACCGAAATGGAGTCCATGTGCACCAACAAAGTATGGAATTTGGACTTTGCTCTAGATGGGGTAAAACCCATAGGATAAAAATGGATCTTCAAGAAAAAGATTGTTGTAGATGGACAGGTGGAAACCTATAAGGCTAGACTTGTTGCAAAGGGTTTTCGTCAAAGACCTGGTTTGGACTATGACGAAACTTTTTCTCCAATGGCTATGCTCAAATCCATTCGGGTCCTTCTTACTATTGCTGCCTTCCATGATTATGAAATCTGGTAGATGGAAGTAAAGACGGCTTTTCTGAATAGAAATTTAGAAGAGTGCGTCTATATGGATCAGCCAGAGGGTTTCAATCAGAGTGGGAGCAACGGGAAAGTATGCAAGTTGCTTAAATCCATTTATGGATTAAAGTAGCCATCACGGAGTTGGAACATCTGTTTTGATGAAACAGTCAAAGAATATGACTTTATCAAAAATCCAGATGAACCATGTATATATAGTAAAGTTGTAGCAAGAACTGTAGTATTCCTCGTCTTGTACGTGGATGACATTCTATTAATAGGAAATGACATTCCTATGCTACAATCTGTCAAAGGATTCTTGTCACATAGGTTCTCCATGAAAGACCTGGGTGATGCCTCTTACATTCTGGGGATCCGGATCTATCGTGATAGATCCAAGAGGATGTTGGGGCTTTCGCAGTCCAGGTATATCAACACTATACTGAAAAGATTTAGTATGGAAGATTCTAAGCGCGGTAATCTACCGGCTTGTCACGAAATCACCCTATCCAAAGAGATGTCTCCCAAGACTGATTTGGAAAGGGAACGCATGTCAATTATACCCTACGCTTCTGCGGTAGGCTCTATAATGTATGAGATGTTGTGCACCAGACCAGATGTAGCTTACGCACTGAGCGTGGTAAGCCGGTATCAGACCCAGGGGAGAAGCACTGGATAGAAGTAAAGAACATTCTCAAGTGCCTGAGGAGGACTAAAGAGATGTTCATGGTTTACGACGGAAAAGACCTCAAGATGGAGGCCTTTGCTGATTCCGGCTTCCAGAGTGATAAGGACGATTCCAAGTCTATGTCAGGTTATGTCTTTACCCTCAATGGAGGGGCGGTGTGCTGGAAAAGTTCCAAGCAGGACACCGTTGCTGACTCGACGATGGAAGCAGAGTATATTGCTACTTGCGATGCCGCAAAAGAAGCGGTCTGGATGAAGAAGTTCCTAACAGAACTTCAGGTGGTTCCTACCATTGTTGATCCAATACCTCTGTATTGCGACAACAACGGAGCTATAGCTTTAGCGAAGGAACCAAGGTCCCATCAGAAGTCCAGACACATCTTAAGGCGGTATCACCTGATCAGGGAGATCATTGATCGTCGGGAGATCGAGGTCCGGAGAGTTTCTACTAAAGAGAACATTGCTGATCCATTCACGAAGGCCCTACCTCAGATTCAGTTCGAGAGGCTACTCGAGATCATCGGTCTTCGATATGCCAGTACATGGCCCTAGTACAAGTGGGAGATTGTTAGTGTATATGCCCTAGGGGCCATTATTGTATCATACTAGCTTGTATATTACTTAATGGAAGCTTGGGATATTCACAGTTATATAACAGTCTTGCTAAACATGGTAGTATGCTACGTGGTTTTATCTATCTTAATATGTGAGTATACGTATTGATAGAGCTCTTAGGATCTTGCTTGACTACCAGCGTTGTGATGGCAGTCACACTAGTGGGGGCTGGGTAGTCTACAAGCACATCCTTTTTCAGGTCCCTAGTCGTACGATTATCGAGACAGGGCATCGATACTCCGGAGTAGACTAGTGTGTACGCTTCTCATCCCAGTTGGGGAGATGGTCTGTCCCACAGCCGTCAGTACGTCGTACTGGAGATAGTATACAGGTGCTCGTTGTAAGTCCATGCTACCCTTCCCTGGTACTTACGGGGTTGCGGAAGTGGTGAAAAACGATTTTCAAGAGGGTGGTAACATGGACTACCAATACGGATCTTTGTTAAACTACTAGCTAACAACCTAACAAGAGTTTACCTACTCGGTTAGGGGGCTATACCTTTCTTGAACTCCTTCGTCTTCGACTCCTCCCGATGTACGGATCGGCCTCACCTCGTCGTCTCCTTGCGCCGAAGATGGATCCACCCGAAAGCTTCTACCTTTGGCTTCTTCTTCGAACTTTGAAGAAACTAGATCACTTGGCTTGCTAGGCCTTGTGAACTAGAATGAGTAGAGGAATGTTTTGGTGTCTTTTTATCTCTAAGGCAATGAGTCTCAACACATGAGAATGATTTGCCTTGAGGTAGAGAGAGCAAGAGGAAGAGGGAGAGCTTGAGAATGAGAGAGCTCAAGAGAGAGAAAGCAAATGATAGAATGAACCATACTCTTCTCATTCCCACCTCTCATAATCCAAAAGCCATCATAACAAAAATAGTAATCAAGTATTATGTAAATGGTTTAAGTCAAAATGGCTATATCATTTCATGCACTCATTTTGCATAAATAAACAAGCAAGCAAAAGTCTTTGCCATGGAATGATAGCCATTGTGATGATGATGGTCAACTAGTCCAACCTAGTCAACCGGTCAACAAAGTCAACAAGTCAACAATGTCAACCCCTCAACAACCATGTCACTATAATACTTAATTAATATTAATGTTAATCATATATCTTATTCTCATTAGGGTTGAGCAAAAGTCAATGGTCAACAGTCAACTGTCAACAGTCAACAGTCAACAACCCCAATGAGAATACTCTGCCTCTGTCTCTCTGTCAACTGTGCATACACACCCGCATCCGTGTTCCGAGGAACACGAATACATACGAGATAAAACCAACCTCAAAACGTACACTAGGATCTGGCTTAAACCAAAGCCCGCTAGTATTAACTGTCCGGACACTGTACGTGCACAAGTGCACGGATGTGACCGAACCCTGTCACAAAACCATGCGACCTCTACTCTTTTGCCTAAAGGCGAATAGATTTCTGTGTGGGACTCTAAAGACTCGACACTACGCTGGCAATGGGTTTAACCACAGACCGCAAACGGCACTAGCTGTGCGTAATGGTCCCCAGGTAGATGCCGACAAGAAGACTGACGAGGTGAAACCCATCTGAACGCCAACTGAGTCTGACTGTGACAATCTCCATACAGTCCGGTCTGTTCGTCTGATACATCGCATGGCGGGCCTAGGGGGCGGTAAACGTCTGTCCCCCAATAGCGGTACAAGTCGTGTCGGAGTGAAGCCCAGAACACCCTGAGATAACATTGGAAACCTACCAGTATATCTCACTTGCCCTGGCCAGGGACTACTCGTGTAATGGCTCTCCTAGACACAGCGATGTCAACCCCCAATACCGGGAGAAACGAATCCTGTCTAACCGTCACTGCCTCCAAGTGCTTCGGGACTGCACCCAAAAACTACCTGTTTGCACGACTCCTTTGAGCCGTGGTAGGGTAGTAACCAAAGTGCAGTGGGAACACACTCGAGGCGAAGTGACAGTATCAAGTCATCGGACTAAGCTGTACTCATGTCACCTGGGAACTGATAACTGACGATAGGTATAGTACCAACCAACAGTTCCCGACGAGTCCTGTCCAGTGTACTCGTAACCCAACGAGCACCCGCATACTATCTCCAGTACGACGTACTGATGGCTGTGGGACAGACCATCTCCCACACTGGGATGAGAAGCGTATACGCTAGTCTACTCCGGAGTATCGATGCCCTGTCTCGATAGTCCTACGACTAGGGACCTGCATAAGGATGTGCTTATAGATTACCCAGCCCCCACTAGTCTGACTGCCATCACAACACTGGTAATCAAGTAAAGATCCTAAGGGCTCCACTAATGTGTATAGGTGATATACTAAAATAAACATATGTACACATTGAAGTAGAAACAAACCGAGTAGCTTACTACTATATTGAGCAAGATTGTTTATACAAGGTGAATATCCTAAACTTCCATTAAGTAATATACAAACTAGTATAATACAGTAATGGCCTATAGGGCATATACACTAACAATCTCCCACTTGCACTAAGGCTATGTACTGGCGTATCGAAGACCTATCATCTCGATCAGCCGCTCGAACTGAGTCTGGGGCAAGGCCTTTGTGAGTGGATCAGCAGTGTTGTCTTCTGTAGAAACTCTCCGAACCTCGATCTCCTGGCGACCGACGATCTCCCTGATCATGTGATACCGCCTTAAGATGTGTCTGGACTTCTGATGGGAACTTGGTTCCTTTGCTAAAGCTATAGCCCCATTGTTGTCGCAATACAGAGGTATTGGATCAACAATGGACGGAACCACCTGAAGTTCAGTTAAGAACTTCCTTACCCAGACAGCTTCTTTTGCGGCATCTGCAGCAGCGATATATTCCGCTTCCATCGTCGAGTCAGCAACGGTTTCCTGTTTGGAACTCTTCCAACACACCGCCCCTCCATTGAGGGTAAAGACATAACCCGACATGGACTTGGAATCATCCTTGTCACTCTGGAAGCTGGAGTCAGCAAAGGCCTCGATCTGGAGGTCTTTTCCGCCATACACCAAGAACATCTCCTTAGTCCTTCTCAGGTACTTGAGAATGTTATTTACTGCTATCCAATGTTTCTCCCCGGGGTTTGACTGATACTGGCTTACCACACTCAGTGCATAAGCTACATCTGGTCTGGTACACAATATCGCATACATTATAGAGCCTACCGCAGAAGCGTAGGGTATAATAGACATGCGATCCCTTTCCAAATCAGTTTTGGGAGACATCTCTTTGGAGAGGGTGATCCCGTGACAAGCCGGTAGATTACCGCGCTTGGAATCTTCCATACTGAATCTTTTCAGTATGGTGTCGATGTACCTAGACTGTGAAAGTCCTAATATCCTCTTGGATCTGTCACGATAGATCCGGATCCCCAGAATGTATGAGGCATCACCCAGGTCTTTCATGGAGAACCTGTGTGACAAGAACCCCTAGACAGATTGTAGCATAGGAATGTCATTTCCTATTAAGAGAATGTCATCCACGTATAAAACGAGGAATACTACAGTTCTCGCTACAAATCTACTATAGATGCATGGTTCATCTGGATTTTTGATAAAGCCAAATTCCTTGACCATCTCATCAAAACAGATGTTCCAACTCCGCGATGCCTGCTTTAGTCCATAGATGGACTTAAGCAACTTGCACACCTTTCCGCTGCTCCCACTATGAATGAAACCCTCTGGCTGGTCCATATAGACACACTCCTCTAAATTTCCATTTAGAAAAGCGGTCTTTACGTCCATCTGCCAAATTTCATAATCGTGGAAGGCGGCAATGGCAAGAAGGATCCGAATGGATTTCTGCATAGCTACTGGAGAAAAGGTTTCGTCATAGTCCAAACCAGGTCACTGACGAAAACCCTTTGCAACCAGTCTAGCTTTATAGGTCTCAACCTATCCATCTACACCAATCTTCCTTTTGAAGATCCACTTGCATCCTACGGGTTTTACCCCATCTGGAGCAATGTCCAACGTCCATACTTTGCTGGTGTACATGGACTCCATTTCGGTCCGCATTGCATCCAGCCATTTTACCGAATCAGCGCTCTGAATGGCCTGCTGGAAGCTAGTCAGCTCATCATAATCTATGATGCAATCTTCTCTATCCCAATCTATGAGAAAACCGTAGTATTTCTCGGGTGGATGAGACTGCCTACTACTCCTGCGGAGCGGCGTAGGAATGTCCTGTTCTTTTGAACCCTCTGGTTCCACTAAGCTTTCAGTAATAGTCCGTGGTTCTGGAATTTCTTCCAGTTCTATTTTGCTCCCACTTGTTTCCTTTTCTAAGAACTGGTGTTCTAGAAAATGGGCATTACGAGAAACAATGATCTTTTGTTCCTCTGCGTAATAGAAGAGATATCTCTTGGAGTTCTTTGGATATCCCACAAACTTGCACTCTACTGAGCGTGCCTCGAGCTTGTCCGCATGCTGTTTTTTGACAAAAGCTGGACTTCCCCATGTCTTAATGTGATTAAGATAGGGTCTCTTCCCACACCACATCTCATATGGTGTAGTAGGCACAGTCTTAGTTGGAACTCGGTTCAAAAGGTATGCAGCTGATTCTAGTGCATATCCCCAGAATGATCGCGGTAACTCAGTGTTACTCATCATGGAACGTACCATATCCAATAGGGTCCGGTTCCGTCTCTCCGATACACCCTTATGTTGCGGAGTGTATGGAGGAGTAAGCTGAGAGAGAATTCCGTTCTCTTTTAAATAGTCCAGGAACTCGGCACTCAAGTATTCACCACCTCGATCCGATCTTAGAATCTTGATACTTTTGCCGGTTTGTTTTTCTACTTCATTCTTATATTCCTGGAACTTTCTAAAGGCTTCGGATTTATGTTTCATTAAGAAGACATAACTGTACCTTGAAAAGTCATCCGTAAAAGTAATGAAGTAAGAATAACAGCTTCGCGCATGTGTAGACATTGGACCGCACGCGTCGCTGTGTACGAGTTCCAAGAGCTCGCTCGCTCTTACTCCGTGTCCAGTGAACGGAGTCATTGTCATCTTTCCTTTGAGACAAGATTGACAAGTGGCATATGATTGATATTCGAACGGATTCAAATATCCTTCTGTATGTAACTTCGTCAACCTTCTCTCATTGATGTAACCCAGTCTACAATGCCATAAGAAAATCTGATTTATTTCCGGAGACTTTCTTTTGTGTGTATTCTGGACATTGAAAATCTGTGGTTGGTTTAGTACGTATATACCATTGCTTAATGTACCTGACCCAATCAGAACTTGATTAAGGTGAATGTTTACAACATTACTTACAAACGCAAATTCATAACCTTCTTTAGAAATCAAAGATACAGAAATGATATTACAAGTTGCGTTCGGTACAAAATAGAAATTACGCAAAACCAAAACATGTCTATCTGACATTCCCAGGTGATAGTCCCCCACGGCCTTAGCATCCATGCTAGCTCCATTTGCAACTTTGAGGGTCATGTCACCTGCCTTCAAAATCCTACGGTTTCTCAACGCCTGCAAAGAATTACAGATATGAGATCCTGATCCGGTATCCAATACCAAGGAAGTAGAGTTTATTGATAGACAGTTTTCAATAATATACACACCTAAAGCTGAAGCCGCAACTTGCTTCAGTTCCTGTGTCCTGGCTTTCCAAGCCCTGCAATCTTTCTTCCAGTGACCACTCTTATGACAGAAAAAGTACTCTTCCTTCCCTATAAGCTTTCCCGCTTTCTTTGTTGCTTTTGCTTTTCCCTTCGTATCCACTTTACTAACACCGCCCCTTGGTTTGGTGGAGGCTTTCTTCTTCTTTCCCTTGGCTTTCGCCTTGGACCTAGAAGATGAAGATCCTCCTACAAACAAAGTGGATGTTTCCCTACCTTTCTGTAGGGTGCCCTCTGCACTCCTCAGCATGTTGAGGAGTTCTGAAAGTTCAACTTCTTTTTCTTGTAAGTTGAAGTTCAGGATAAACTGGGCGTAAGTGGAAGGAAGGGACTGGAGAATCAAGTCCGTATAGAGCTCGTTCTCTAACGTGGTCCCAAGTTCCGCGAGCTCCTTAATGAAGCCAATCATCTTAAGCACTGTTCCGCTACCGATGATCCGATGGCCAACCTTGCCGAAAATAACTTCTTCGACACTTCGTATCTTGCGATACGAGACTGCTCTCCATACAGTTCTTTTGTATGGAGAAATATGGATTCGAGGTCCATATTCTCGTGCCTCCTCTGATGTTTGTTGTCCATAGAGGCAAGTACGAGGCACTTGTCCTTCGCGCTATCAATCTCCCAAGTCTTACGGATTTCCTTATCCGCGACGCTGGAGGTGGGACTTGGGACATGGGGAGCTTTGGTGGTAAGGAAATACCCCAATTTGTCATAAGTGATTGCCATTTTAACATTCCTGAGCCAATCTTTGTAGTTTGGCCCTGTCAGTATGTTTTTATCTAGAAGTAACTTAAGTCCAGTCATGTCGATTGGTCGCTGCAATTAGGAGAGAGAGAAGAAACACTCAGCATGATGCTCTTGCATGTTTAGAGTGGTTTTTAATTTTTCTAAACAGGATGGCTCCCACTGTCTCTCGAATCCCACCTCAAACCAGAAAGGAAGAATTAGTCAGGATCAATCTCACCGTACAATACTTGCTTAACCGTTCGGCCAGGCTGGTGTTGGTACTTCGAGGGAGGTTTTCCAACTCTTTCGCGAAGTTCCTTAATTTAAGAACCTCTTTTCCCTGGGGGCGTAGCCCCGCTAACACCTTTCTAGACACCTACTTGGTTTATAGCATTGATCGTTAAGTGAGAAATTTCCCGAGGAGTAGCATATACTCACAGCAGGATCGGGATCCAAATATCATCGCGTGATGAAACTGAAGGAATCCTACCAGAATCATCACACTCCAAATGGTATGCAACACTAGCAAGTTTCAGTTCTTTTGAAACTCCCGATGTGGATTTTTACCCCATGCTCTTATGACCTTGACTTTGGCCAAAATATCATAAGTCACATGTCATTCTCCAGGTTAATTTGAGCCCATCCGCACATACCCTTGACTTTGGCCAAAATGGTAGTACGACTGCCCCAAACCAACACATCTATCTATGCTGCACATGAATACCCAATAGCTACCAATCACTATGCCTTGACTTTGGCCAACATACATAGCTTGAATACTATTGACCATCCATGTGAAACGACGGAGGGCTACGAATGGTTTTGGCGAAACTGTGAACGTAGTGAACTTGATATAATCGATGGAACGAGATAGCTTTTAAAAGGAGTGGCTTAAGCTCCGCGTTTAAAAGTTATTTTGAAAAGAAACCGAGTGGTTTTTGAAAGTGTTCCAACGACTTTTACTTGGTTTATTTTTCTTTGCATTAGTTCTTTTAATGCGTATTTTTCTTGCATTAGTTCTTTTAATGCGTCCCATCATTTAATCCTACCATTACAGAAAACAACCAAAATATGACGTACGTTTATGCCATTCGCATTCGCCATGGGGCCCCGTCATTACCCGTTAGGTTACTTAACTAACGACAGAGCGGGGGCTGGGCTAGCGCGGCTGTAAAATATAAGCAACGCCTAAATAATATCATATATAGATATATTGCAATGATAGCTATTTCAGATCACAGATGAAAACATTGGATATACTAGGAACCCGCAATTCGTACGAGCCTGTAACGAAAAGCAGATTACACGGTCGCGGTGAATAGCCAATACCCCACCCTAGACCCCTACGGGTGCGGCAAACTACCCGCCAAGTACCCGAAGCGAGGCAACCTCCCTCAACTCCGTGAGTAGGCCACTCGGCACTTCGGTATACCCGGTAGTTTGTGCACCCCCTCCATGGGTCTATCCTAGGAGCAAAAACAGTAAAAAGAAATTATACAATGACGGCTACAACCCCGACCCGGTTGTGCGGCCATATAAATAATTATTACATCAATTTACAAATTTACATGAATTGAAAGAAAAGAAAACTCTCGTCTCACAACCCCCGGCTATTCACCCGCGACAATCCAATGAATTCATATACACATTCCAACAACATTACAGATCACAGATTTGTATAACCCCCACTAATCGACATATAGCGATTAGCAGACGTTCAATATAAATATCACATCACAGATAAATACCCGTCAGCTTAAGTCTTTAGAAACTCGATCAAAATACGGTTTTTAAAGCCCCAAAAACAACTTTTTCTTTCTCGAAAATCTGGGCTGAAAAAACATATACCAAAATTCCCAAAATACCCCATAGAACAAACTGCAGTGAAGACGATCCAGAGAGGAGATAAATCGGCCGCGGAACCGCGACAATAGCAAGCTATTGCCGCGTTTCCGCGGCGGTTTGGTGGGATCTCTGGACTGTTTTTCTACAGTAGAATATAAAAACCCTGAGTCAATTTTTAAAGCATGATTTATTACTTTTACAGCACTTTGAAAATCGACAGCAAGTTAGATATCGGGGTGTATTTCGCGACTTTTTCTCCGATCGAATTTCTAGTTACTATGCTAACATGTTAGGTAGTGTTTAACTAGGTTATGATACCACTGTAAGTCCATGCTACCCTTCCCCGGTACATACGGGGTTGCGGAATTGGTGAAAAACGATTTTCAAGAGGGTGGTAACATGGACTACCAATACGGATCTTTGTTAAACTACTAGCTAACAACCTAACAAGAGTTTACCTACTCGGTTAGGGGGCTATACCTTTCTTGAACTCCTTCGTCTTCGACTCCTCCCGGTGTACGGATCGGCCTCACCTCGTCTTCTCCTTGCGCCGAAGATGGATCCACCCGAAAACTTCTACCTTTGGCTTCTTCTTCGAACTTTAAAGAAACTAGATCACTTGGCTTGCTAGGCCTTATGAACTAGAATGAGTAGAGGAATGTTTTGGTGTCTTTTTATCTCTAAGGCAATGAGTCTCAACACATGAGAATGATTTGCCTTGAGGTAGAGAGAGCAAGAGGAAGAGGGAGAGCTTGAGAATGAGAGAGCTCAAGAGAGAGAAAGCAAATGATAGAATGAACCATACTCTTCTCATTCTTACCTCTCATAATCCAAAAGCCATCATAACAAAAATAGTAATCAAGTATTGTGTAAATGGTTTAAGTCAAAATGGCTATATCATTTCATGCACTCATTTTGCATAAATAAACAAGCAAGCAAAAGTCTTTGCTATGGAATGATAGCCATTGTCATGATGATGGTCAACTAGTCCAACCTAGTCAACCGGTCAACAAAGTCAACAATGTCAACCCCTCAACAACCATGTCACTATAATACTTAATTAATATTAATGTTAATCATATATCTTATTCTCATTAGGGTTGAGCAAAAGTCAATGGTCAACAGTCAACAGTCAACAACCCCAATGAGAATACTTTGCCTCTGTCTTTCTGTCAACTGTGCATACACACCCGCATCCGCGTTCCGAGGAACACGAATACATACGAGATAAAACCAACCCCAAAACGTACACTAGGATCTGGCTTAAACCAAAGCCCGCTAGTGTTAACTGTCCGGACACTGTACGCGCATAAGTGCACGGATGTGACCGAACCCTGTCGCAAAACCATGTGATCTCTACTCTTTTGCCTAAAGACGAATAACTTTCTGTGTGGGACTCTAAAGACTCGACACTACGCTGGCAATGGGTTTAACCACAGACCGTAAGCGGCACTAGCTGTGCGTAACGGTCCCCAGGTAGATGCCGACAAGAAGACTGACGAGGTGAAACCCATCTGAACTCCTACTGAGTCTGACA
Organism: Agapanthus africanus; assembly: GCA_030015575.1. Classification (NCBI taxonomy): domain Eukaryota; kingdom Viridiplantae; phylum Streptophyta; class Magnoliopsida; order Asparagales; family Amaryllidaceae; genus Agapanthus; species Agapanthus africanus. Next base: position 685,029,989 of record CM057339.1, read on the forward strand.
GTGAAAATCTCCATACAGTCTGGTCTGTTCGTCTGATACATCGCATGGCGGGCCTAGGGGGCGGTAAACGTCAGTCCCCCAATAGCGGTACAAGTCGTGTCGGAGTGAAGCCCAGAACACCCTGAGATAACACTGGAAACCTACCAGTATATCTCGCTTGCCCTGGCCAGGGACTACTCGTGTAATGGCTCTCCTAGACACAGCGCGATGTCAACCCCTAATACCGGGAGAGACGAATCCTGTCTAACCGTCACTGCCTCCAAGTGCTTCGAGACTGCACCCAAAAACTACCTGTTTGCACGACTCCTTTGAGCCGTGGTAGGGTAGTAATCAAAGTGCAGTGGAAACACACTCGAGGCGAAGTGACAGTGTCAAGTCATCGGACTAAGCTGTACTTATGTCACCTAGGAACTGATAACTGACGATAGGTATAGTACCAACCAACAGTTCCCGACGAGTCCTGTCCATTGTACTTATAACCCAACAAGCACCCGCATACTATCTCCAGTACGACGTACTGATGGCTGTGGGACAGACCATCTCCCACACTGGGATGAGAAGCGTATATGCTAGTCTACTCCGGAGTATCGATGCCCTGTCTCGATAGTCCTACGACTAGGGACCTGCATAAGGATGTGCTTATAGATTACCCAGCCCCACTAGTGTGACTGCCATCAAGACGCTGGTAATTAAGCAAAGATCCTAAGGGCTCCACTAATGTGTATAAGTGATATACTAAAATAAACACATGTACACATTGAAGTAGAAACAAACCAAGTAGCATACTACTATATTGAGCAAGATTGTTTATACAAGGTGAATATCCCAAGCTTCCATTAAGTAATATACAAATAAGTATGATACAGTAATGGCCTCTAGGGCATATACACTAACAATCGTTGGGTTACGGGTACACCGGACAGGACTCGCGGGGAACTGTTGGTTGGTATTATACCCGTCGTCAGTTAACAGTTCCCAGGTGACATGAGTACAGCATAGTCTGCAGACTTGACACTGCTACTTCGCCTCGAGTGTGTCCCACTGTTCTTAGATTGCTACCCTACCACGGCTCAATGGAGTCGTGCAAACAGGTAGCAGTTGGGTGCAGTCCCGAGCACTTGGAGGCAGTGGCGGTTAGACAGGACTCGTCTCTCCCGGTATTGGGAGTTGATATCGCGCTGTGTCAGAGAGCCATTACGCAAAGTCCCTGGCCAGGGCAAGCGAGATTTACTGGTAGGTTCCAGTTGCTTCTCAGGGTGTAATAGGCTACGCTCCGACACGACTTATACCGCTATTAGGGGACTGACGCTTGCTGCCCCCTAGGCCCGATATGCGATAGTCTTAGACGAACAGACTAGACTGTACGGAGATTGTCACATCAGGCTCAGTAGGAGTTCGGATGGGTTTCTTCATCGGCCTTCTTATCGACATCTACCTGGGGACCGTTACGTACAGCTAGTGCCGCTTGCGGTCTGTGGTTAAACCCACTGCCAGCGTAGTAGTTGAGTCTTTAGAGTCCCACAGAGAGAGTTTCCCTGCTTCGGGCGAAATGATATAGAGGTCGTATGGTTTTACGACAAGGGTTCGGATGCATACGTGTGTTTACGCACGTACGACATTCGGACAGTTTTTACTAGCCGGCTTTGGTTTAAGCCAGTTTCTAGTATCAGGTTATTGGATTTGTACAGTCTAAAGTTTTTCCGTGTTTTCACGGATAGGAGGGGCGTTCTCGTAATTTCGCGAGAAGCTTCTAGAAGGATGGTGACTTGAGGGTTAAGGTGGCATTTGCATTTATTATGTTAATGACTCATTTGTGTGATTCATCCATGGAGTTAATGCATCATTTATTGATCTAATGACTCATGAGATGAATCACTCATATGAATGAATGAAGCATGGTTGTTAAATGATTTAATTGATTTATTTCATAAAACATTATGCTTCATATATATTCAAATGAGTTCATTATCTCTTCTCATTCTCTTGCTCACCTTCTCTCTCCTCAAGCTCTCTCTCTACAAACCCTAATCCTCCCCTCTCATATGTTGAGACCAAGGATTAGAAAAGACTATTTAATCCATAGCACTTCTCTATATCATATAAGTTACTTAGAGTAGCACTTTAAGAAACCTAGTTACCTCAAGTTAGAGGTGAAGCTTGGAGTATAGCTCTCGGGTGGATCATCTATTACGTGGAGGAGGCCGAGAAGGACGTGGATAACGAAAAGCAGAAGGACACGGTTCATTAGGTATAATCACTTATCATAATAGTTCACAACTTCTATGTTTCTTGTTAGTTATAGTTTAGGAAAGATTCTCGGTTAGTCGATGTTTATGCAAAGAACAAGATCGTTTTTCATAATTCCGCCTCCCCGCAGGTCGTGGGGTGTTGTACATTGACTTACATTTTAATGGTTTTGATTTCCGGGTTTCGGCTTACTTAGTCACGTTACGCCTGTAGACGTTACGTGGTTAAGTGCCGGTCACGGGCCGAACCTTGGGTCATGACAAGGTTGGTATCAGAGCGTAGGTTTTACCTTTCGGAGTGTAGGATGACCCTGGTATGATGGAGTAGGTAGCTGAAGTAGAGTGGTGTAGCGTGTGTATGTTCCGCGGCATACTCACGACACGGTACTCCGCCTAAGTGACCTTAGGACTTATTGATTGGAATTCCTTCATGATTATATACATTCTTGTAATTCGATTTCCGTATCCTTATCGAATCCTACTTTCTTTTCAGCCATTATACTGCCAAAGACTACGAGGGCGCAGAGAGCGGCCACGAGAGCCGAGATTAGAGTTGACTCGTCTGAGACGAGGACTGACCCGGGCAGTACACCCGTTGTACCAGAGCAGACTGTTCCTCTTACGACAGATCAGATCGCTATTCTAGGGGCCGGTATGCAGGAGATGCACCAGATGATAGGGTCGTTAGTCGAGACACTTCGAGCGCAGCGACCAGAGATAGTCCCACCCATTACGGGGACCGCGATGGTACCTACAGTACAGGCAGTTGCCCCTGCAGCCACAGAGGTTATTACAGTATCGCTATCAGAGTTCATGAGGCTGAAGCTTCCGGTATTCACAGGCACCGATGCAGCAGAGGACCCACAGTCTTTTATTGATAGGATGGCCCGGATATGTCGTTCACTCAGATGCTCAGATGCGGGATGGGTAGAGTTCTCGAGCTTTCGCTTGGAAGGTCTTGCACAGAAATGGGGTAAGTCGGTCGAGAAGGGCAGAGCAGCAGGTCTTCCTCCTATAACTTGGACCGAGTTTGTGACGGTATTTCTAGCCCGTTTCCTTCCCCAGAGTGTCAGGGATGCCCGAGCGCGTAGGTTCGATTCTTTACGCTAGATGCCGGAGTTGACAGTGGCAGAGTACAATGAACTGTTCACCAAGCTATTTGTTTATGCCCCATATTTAGTGGCTACTGAGGAGATGCAAGTCAAGGGGTTTGTTCGAGGCTTGCTTACCCCACTGTTCCTTGCGATCTGCGCACAGCATTGTGAGACTTATGCAGCAGCTGTAGATGCCGCATTATTAGTCGATGAGCGCCTTGCTGAGACTTCGGTAGTTCCAGAGCCGAAAAGAGTTCGTACTGGTACACCGGCACAGAGACGGCCATTTAGACGCCGCGATAGACACCTTGCAGGTGGCAGAGGCTGAGGGCGAGGCCGGTTGTTCAGCACTTATCCCCAGGAGGGTCAGCCGACACCATCTAGATATTTCCGATGCGGGAGTACTTATCATCGTGTGCGAGATTGTCCGGAGCCACGTGAGGGCGAGACTACCGTACCATATATCACACTTCCACCTTCTCCACCCGAGAGGGCGTTGCCTATTGTACCTACCGTTGCTCCGTGTCAGACTCATGCACAGAAAGGTCGTGGTCGCAGAGGGTTTGCTCATAGAGGACGAGGTGGCCGAGGAAGAGGCCAACTGCCGGCAGAGTACAGCTAGTTGCTAGTAGGTGTTAGTGTATATGCCCTAGAGGCCATTACTGTATCATACTAGTTTGTATATTACTTGATGGAAGCTTGGGATATTCACCTTGTATAGAAAATATTGCTCAATATAGTAGTATGCTACTTGGTTTGTTTCTGCTTTAATGTGTGCATGTGTTTCTTTTAGCATATCGCCTTTACACATTAGTGGAGCCCTTAGGATCTTTGCTTGATTAGCAGCGTTGTGATGGCAGTCACACTCATGGGGGCTGGGTAATCCACAAGCACATCCTTATGCAGGTCCCTAGTCGTAGGACTATCGAGACAGGGCATCGATACTCCGGAGTAGACTAGCGTATACGCTTCTCATCCCAGCTTGGGAGACGGTCTGTCCCACAGCCGTCAGTACGCCGTACTTGAGATAGTATGCGGGTGATCGTTAGGTTACGAGTACACTCGACAGGACTCGTCGGGAACTGTTGGTTGGTACTATACCTATCGTCAGTTATCAGTTCCTAGGTGACATGAGTACAACTTAGTCCATTGACTTGACACTGTCACTTCGCCTCAAGTGTGTTCCCACTGTACTTTGATTACTACCCTACCACGGCTCAAAGGATTCGTGCAAACAGGTAGTTTTTGGGTACAGTCCCGAAGCACTTGGAGGCAGTGACGGTTAGACAGGATTCGTCTCTCCCGGTATTGCGGGTTGATATCGCGCTGTGTCGAGGAGAGCCATTACACAAAGTCCCTGGCCAGGGCAAGCGAGATAGACTGGTAGGTTTCCAGTGTTATCTCAGGTGTTCTGGGCTACACTCCGACACAACTTGTACCGCTAGTAGGGGACTGACATTTACCGCCCCTCTAGGCCTGCCATGCGATGTTCTCAGACGAACAGACCGGACTGTACGGAGATTGTCATATTCAGGCTCAGTAGGAGTTCAGATGGGTTTCACCTCGTCCGTCTTCTTATCGGCATCTACCTGGGGACCGTTACGTACAGCTAGTGCCGCTTGCGGTCTGTGGTTAAACCCACTGCCAGCGTAGTGTTAAGTCTTTAGAGTCCCACACAGAGGGTTATTCACCTTTGGGCAAAACAGAGTAGAGGTCGCATGGTTTTACGACAGGGTTCGTTCACATCCGCGCACTTGTGCACGTTTGGTGTCCGGACAGTTGTTACTAGCGGGTTCTGGTTTGAGCCAGATCCTAGTATATGCTTTGGGGTTAGTTTTATCTCATAGTATTCGTGCTCCTCGGAACACGAATGCGGGTGTGTATGCATAGTTGACTGAGGCAGAGGAAGAGGATTCTCATTAGGGTTTTGGTACGGGTGTGTATGCACAGTTGACGGGTGTCGTTTACCAAACCCTAATGATTATGTGTAATATCAATTGATAATGTTATTTAAATGAAATTGTGTCATGGTTGGGTTTGTTGACTTGTTGACCAAGGTTGACTAGTTGACCATGGTTGAAACTTTGACCATCATCATTTCTTTTTAAGATGCTCTTTGATCTTTGCAAAAACATTTAATGTGAAATGATAATGGTCTTATCAAACCAACCATCACCTTTTTCATTTTGATTAATATTATTAATTAGATTAATTCACATATATTTGATATGGTTGTAAAACTATTCTCATTCTATCATAACCATTCTCTCTCCTCCATTTTGCTCTTCCTCTTCCTCTAGTTCAAGGAGAATCATTCTCATGAGTTGAGAAACCTTTCCTTGGAGATTAAACACCCAAAACCACTCTCTACTCATCCTAAGGTTGAAGGTCTAGCAAGACGGACACTTTAGTTCTCTCAAGATCGAGAAAGGAGCTCAAGGTAGAAACCCTCAGGTGGATCCATCTTCGACAAGAGAAGGCAACGGGGAAAGCACCATCCGACCACCATCAAGAGTCAAAGAGAAGGAGTTCAAGTTGAGGTATAATCCCTAACCGAGTAGCAATAGCTCTTGGTAGTTGCTAGCGTGTAGTTTAGCAAAGATCCGTGTTTTATAGTCCATGTTGCCATGACCCGAAAAAAAACGTTTTTCATCATTTCCGCAAGCCCGAAAGAACCGGGAGAGGTAACGTGGACTTACAGTGGTATCAGAGCCAGGCTAAACACACCCTACCATGTTAGAAAAGTATCTAGAATTTCGATCGGACGAAAAACCGCAAAACACGTTAAAAATATCAAGTTTCTGCCGATTTTTATTTCTGCTCAAAAAATAATAAATCATGTCTTAAAAATTGGCTCAGGCTTTTTAATGAACATGCAAGAAAAATGATCCAGCGAACCGACCAACTCACCGCGGTTCCGCGGCAGAAGCTTGCTTCTGCTACGGATCCGCGGCCGAGTTGACTCGGCCGTGGATCGTTTCTCCTGCAGTTTTCTCTTGTTGGTGTTTTGTGATTTTTCAGATGGTTTGTTTCTGCCCAGAATTTCAAGAGAACAAGTTTGTTTTTGGGGTGGTTACAAATCCGTATTTTGGTCGATTTTCTATAGATTTTGGCTAATGGGTTATATCTGTAATGTTATATATGTATTGAATGTCTGCTAATCGCTATACGTCGATTAGTGGGGGTTATACATATCTGTGATCTGTGATGTTGATGGTTTGTGTATATGAATTCGTTGGATTGTCGCGGATGAATAGCCGGGGGTTGTGAGATGAGAGTTTTCTTTGTCTTTCAATTCTTGTAATATGTAAATTGATGTAATATTATTTATATGGCCGCACAACCGGGTCGGGGTTGTAGCCGTCATTGTATAATTTCTTTTTACTGTTTTTGCTCCTAGGATAGACCCAAGGTGGGGTGCACAAACTACCGGGTACCTCGAAGTGCCGAGTGGCCTACTCACGTCGTTGAGGGAGGTTGCTTCACTTCGGATACTTGGCGGGTAGTTTGCCGCACCCGCAGGGGTCTAGGGTGGGGTATTGGCTATTCATCGCGACCGTGTAATCCGCTCTTCGTTACAGGCTCGTACGAATTGCGGATTCCTAGTATATCCAATGTATTCATCTGTGATCTGGAATGACTATCATTGCATGTGACGAATGTTTATATATATCTATATGATATATATTTAGGCGTTGCTTATGTTTTGAATCCGTGCTAGTCCAGCCCCCGCACTGTCGTTAGTTAAGTAACCTAACGGGTGATGACGGGACCCCGCGGCGAATGCGGACGTCATAAGCGTACGTCATATTTTCGTTGTTTTCTGCAATGGTAGGATTAATTGATGGGACATATTAAAATTAATGCAAGAAATATAAACCAAAGTAAAAGTCGTTGGAACACTTTCAAAAACCACTCGGTTTCTTTTCAAAATAACTTTTAAACGCGGAGCTTAAACCACTCCTTTTAAAAGCTATCTCGTTCCATCGATTATATCAAGTTCACTACGTTCACGGTTTCGCCAAAACCATTCGTAGCCCTCCGTCGTTTCACATGGATGGTCAATAGTATTCAAGCTATGTTTGTTGGCCAAAGTCAAGGCATAGTGATTGGTAGCTATTGGGTATTCATGTGCAGCGTAGATAGATGTGTTGGTTTGGGATAGTCGTACTGCCTTGTTGGCCAAAGTCAAGGGTAGGTGCAGGTGGGTTCAAATTAACCTGGAGAATGACGGGTAGAACTTGACATGTGACTTATGATTTGTTGGCCAAAGTCAAGGTCATAAAAGCATGGGGCAAAAATCCACATCGGGAGTTTCAAAAGAACTGAAACTTGCTAGCGCTGTATACCATTTGGAGTGTGATGATTCTGGTAGGATTCCTTCAGTTTTGTCAAGCGATGATATTTGGATCCCGATCCTACTGTGAGTATATGCTACTTCTCCGGAACTTTCTCACTTAACGATCAATGCTATAAACCAAGTAGGTGTCTAGAAAGGTGTTGGCGGGGCTACGCCCACAGGGAAAAGAGGTTATTTAATTAAGGAACTTCGCGAAAGCGTTAGAAAACCTCCCTCGAAGTACCGACACTGGCCTGGCTGAACGGTTAAGCAAGTATTGTACAGTGAGATTGATCCCGACTAGTTCTTCCTTTATGGTTTGAGGAGGGATTCGAGAGACAGTGGGAGCCATCCTGTTTTGACAAATTAAAAACCACTCTAAACTTGCAAGAGTATCATGCTAAAGTGTTTCTTCTCTCTCCTAATTGCAGCGACCAAACATCATGACTGGACTTAAGTTACTACTAGATAAAAACATACTGACAGGGCCAAACTACAAAGATTGGCTCAGGAATGTCAAAATGGCAATCACTTACGATAAGTTGGGGTATCTCCTTACCACCAAAGCTCCCCCTTCCCCAGGTCCCACCTCTAGCGTCGCGGATAAGGAAATCCGTAAGACTTGGGAGATTGATTGCGCGAAGGCCAAGTGCCTCGTGCTTGCCTCTATGGACAATGAACACCAGAGGAGGCACGAGAATATGGACCTTGGATCCATATTTCTTCATACAAAAGAACTGTATGGAGAGCAATCCCGTATCGACAGATACGAAGTCTCGAAAAAGCTGTTTTCGGCGAGATTGGCCATTGGATCACCGGTAGCGGAACACGTGCTTAAGATGATTGGCTTCATTGAGGAGCTCACGGACCTTGGGACCACGTTGGAGAATGAGCTCTATACGGACTTGATTCTCCAGTCCCTTCCTTCCACTTACGCCCAGTTCATCCTGAACTTCAACTTACAGGAAAATGAAGTTAAACTTTCAGAACTCCTGAACATGCTGAGGAGTGCAGATGGCACCCTACAGAAAGGTAGGGAAACATCCACTTTGTTTGTAGGAGGATCTTCTTCTTCTAGGTCCAAGGAGAAAGCCAATGGAAAGAAGAAGAAAACCCCCGCCAAACCAAGGGGCGGTGTTAGTAAGGTGGATACGAAGGGAAAGGCAAAAGCAACAAAGGAAGTGGGAAAGCTTGTGGGAAAGGAAGAATGCTTTTACTGTCACAAGAGTGGACACTGGAAGAAAGATTGCAGGGCTTGGAAGGCCAGAACACAGGATCTGAAGCATGTTGCGGCTTCAGCTTCAGGTGTGTATGTTATTGAAAACTGTCTATCAATAAACTCTACTTCCTGGGTATTGGATACCGGATCAGGATCTCATATCTGTAATTCTTTGCAGGCGTTGAGAAACCGTAGGGTTTTGAAGGTAGATGATATGACCCTCAGAGTTGCAAACGGAGCTGGCATGGATGCTGAGTCCGTAGGGGGCTATCACCTGGGGTTGTCAGATGGACACGTTTTGGTTTTGCGTAATTGTTATTTTGTACCCAATGCAACTTGTAATATCATTTCTGTATCTTTAATATCTGAAGAAGGTTATGAATTTGCATTTGTAAGCAATGTTGTAAACATTCGCCTTAATCAAGTTCTGATTGGGTCAGGTACATTTAACAATGGAATATACGTATTAAACCAACCACAGATTTTCAATGTCCAGAATACACACAAAAGAAAGTCTCCGGAATCAAATCCGGCTTTCCTATGGCATTGTAGACAGGGTCACATCAATGAGAGAAGGTTGACGAAGTTACATACAGAAGGATATTTGGATCCGTTCGAATATCAATCATATGCAACTTGTCAATCCTGTCTCAAAGGAAAGATGACAACGACTGCGTTCACTGGACACGGAGTAAGAGCGAGCGAGCTCTTGGGACTCGTACACAGCGACGTGTGCGGTCCATTGTCTACGCATGCACGAAGCGGTTATTCTTACTTCATTACTTTTACGGATGACTTTTCAAGGTACGGTTATGTCTTCTTAATGAAACATAAATCCGAAGCCTTTGAAAAATTCCAGGAATATAAGAATGAAGTGGAAAAACAAACAGGCAAAAGTATCAAGACACTAAGATCTGATCGAGGTGGTGAATACTTGAGTGCCGAGTTCCTGGATTACTTAAAAGAGAATGGAATTCTCTCTCAGCTTACTCCTCCATATACTCCGCAACATAACGGTGTATCGGAGTGACGAAACCGAACCCTATTGGATATGGTACGGTACATGATGAGTAACAATGAGTTACCGCGATCATTCTGGGGATATGCACTAGAATCAGCTGCATACCTTTTGAACCGAGTTCCAACTAAGACTGTGCCTACTACACCATATCAGATGTGGTGTGGGAAGAGACCCTATCTTAATCACATTAAGACATGGGGATGTCCAGCTTTTGTCAAAAAGCAGCATGCGGACAAGCTCGAGGCACGCTCAGTAAAGTGCAAGTTTGTGGGATATCCAAAGAACTCCAAGAGATATTTCTTCTATTGCGAAGAGGAACAAAAGGTTTTTGTTTCTCGTCATGCCCACTTCTTGGAAACTGAGTTTTTGGAAAATCAGATAAGTGGGAGCGCAATAGAATTGGAAGAAATTCCAGAACCACGATGTATTACTGAAAGCTTAGTAGAACCAGAGGGTTCGAAAGATCAGGACATTTCTACGCCGCTCCGCAGAAGTAGTAGGCAGTCTCATCCGCTCGAGCGATACTATGGTTTTCTCATAGACAGGGATCGAGAGGATTGCATCATTGATAGTGATGAGCCTACTAGCTTCCAGCAGGCCATTCAGAGCGTTGACTCGGTAAAATGGCTGGATGCAATGCGGACCGAAATGGAGTCCATGTACACCAACAAAGTATGGATGTTGGACATTGCTCCAGATGGGGTAAAACCTGTAGGATGCAAGTGGATCTTCAAAAGGAAGATTGGTGTATATGGACAGGTTGAGACCTATAAAGCTAGACTTGTTACAAAGGGTTTCCGTCAAAGACCTGGCTTGGACTATGACGAAACCTTTTCTCCAGTGGCTATACTGAAATCCATTCGGATCCTTCTTGCCATTGCTACCTTCCACGATTATGAAATTTGGCAGATGGACGTAAAGACCGCTTTTCTGAATGAAAATTTAGAGGAGTGTGTCTATATGGACCGGCCAGAGGGTTTTATTCAGAGTGGGAGCAGCGGGAAGGTGTGGAGGTTGCTTAAGTCCATTTATGGACTAAAGCAGGCATCGCGGAGTTGGAACATCTGTTTTGATGAGACGGTCAAAGATTTTGGCTTTATCAAAAATCCAGATGAACCATGCATCTATAGTAGATTTGTAGCGAGAACTGTAGTATTCCTCGTTTTATACGTGGATGACATTCTCTTGATAGGAAATGACATTCCTATGCTACAATTTGTCAAAGGGTTCTTGTCACACAGGTTCTCCATGAAAGACCTGGGTGATGCCTCTTACATTCTGGGGTTCCGGATCTATCATGACAGATCCAAGAGGATATTAGGACTTTCACAGTCCAGGTACATCGACACCATACTGTTCAGTTGATAAAACTGCACATTTGTATTACATTTTTCCTACCAGTTTCATATTAAAGAAGGACTTTATTATAATATATCATACATATGAGGGTTTATGTGTAAAAATACTATTTTCCATATATTGATATATTATAATTAGCATTTGGTAGAAAAATGTATGCAAATAAATTCATTGACCAAATCCTAGTAGAACAAAGTCTACTAAAATTATTTGAGTTGTTGTGCAAAAGATTTCCAAGTGTGCAGAATTTTTCAAAGACTAGAATCAAGCAAATCAAGTTGTTAAAGAAGACTTGCCTAATTAAAGAAGCAAAACTTGGAGACCAAGTATGGAAGCAACCGAGAAAAGATTTCCAAATTCTAAAGGTGCCAAGGATCGCCAAATGTCACATAGAGACAGCTCCTGAAAATTGATCAACAGCGGAGATAAGAAGGCCGCGGATCCGCGGCAATATCCACTTTATGCCGCGGATCCGCCGCGGTTAAGGAGAGATAGAGGCGGAGGATTTTTGGGGTGAATCTATGATGAATTTTACCTAATTTTGAAGCAAATGATTCTGGCTTTGCACTATAAAAAGGCACCGAGAGCCTCTTGGAAAATTTATCAAGCCGATGAGATCACGAAGCCCCAGACGCTCACGCATCCAGGCGGATCATCCACTGTTCGTCTACCTTCTTAGGAAAGATCGAGAAGCAAATCAAGTTTTGTAATCATTTTCTACGGAATAAAGTGTAGATTGTTCAAGTTGATTAATAAAGGTAGTTATTTTGCATTTTACATTATGTTTCCCCTCTCTGTCTTTTCATCTTCTTCTCCCAACGTGCGCGAGTAATTCTCCGCTTGTTAGGGTTCGTAGGATTAGGGTAGGATAATGGATGATGAACATCCCTAAACCCTTTTTAAGTCCTATAAAGTTTATGAACTTTATCAAAAGAATCATTAACATCCTAATCGGGCGCGCTAACAATTCTTTGTTAGTTCCGACCGCGATTAGAGATTAGATTAATGATTCTTTTGGTAAAGGCTAGATATGAACGGAGTTCCGTGTCGAGATAAGGGTTAAGAGTGGGATTCCTTTTCCCTCCAGAAACCCTAATCTATACGCATCACCGTCGTTCTAGTTATAAATCTATTAAAGGATAAAAATGGTAACTTTTAATTAATCATCCATAACTACTAAATCCTAATGAACCCTACAAGCCCTTTTATTATATTAACTACATCCCTAAAATAATCTAGATTTATATTTTTGCATTATTGCTTAACGTAGATCAAGAAACCATTATACAACATTCTTATTTCTTCCTCCTCTCTTTCAACACATATAAAGTAAGAGTAAAAGGTTCCACGTTTCCCTGAGGATGACCCGTACTCTCCTCGGTCTAGCTACGCGCGACACCGTTCTGATTGCGGTTAACTACAAACACACTCTTTCGAACCAATCAAATGGCGCCGTTGCCGGGGATACGTGCGTAATTTTTTATTCTTATTATTTATGTTGAATTCTTAGACGATTCATATCATTATTAAAACAAAACTACAAATTGGATATTTAACGATTTGTGCGTGAATTTTTGCGAGGGAATCTGGAGTCACGGACTTGAGGAAATATGAGATCTAGGGTTTCACACTTCTCTGGTATCTTTCTTAACTCTTTCTCTCTCCTCTAAAATCCAATAAAATCTATCTTCTGCAGGATTCTTTGCAAAATAGCGCCACTCAAAAATCTTTTTGCAAAAGTTTTGTGATTGGTTTTGTTTTGCATATTTTAATACGGACTCTAAGGGGCAAAGACCAAATCAAGATTAGGTGAGGATTTCATCACCCTTCCTAAGCCCCACAAATCACAAACCGAGCATTTGCATCAACCCTACAATAATTTAAAAAATATCTAGACCAGACTCTAAGGACTGTCGCGCTCATTAAGGACAGAGGAAGGTCGTGGGTAATCTATCGTTTATCCGCATTATTTTTGTAGTGCCTAGGAAAGTGTGTCAAAGGCTAGTGGTTTTTAATTAAGCTCACTACTGTGGTTCCTTCCCACTTACCTGGCACTTATCTGGCTACAAGGGTAGTACGGAGGCGGTAGAGGATTGATCCTGCGGCTTGTCCTTTGGAAGTCTAGGAGCGGTCTAGAGACTGGACCTAGGTGACCTTAGTTCTAGGGTTGCTTGTGCATCTTAGGGAGATTTGACTTGAGTCCCACTTTTTCAAAACAAGCCAATTTTAAATCACACACACGCTGCCACTTGCACTAAACCCGCTTAGTGCATGCTCGGCTGGACACGGGATCCTAATCCCCGTCTTGTCCGCGTTCCTGCTATCGATGCCGAAGTCGGTACTTCTTCATCTTCTTTTCCCCCACCACCACACACGACCGATATGGACGGCACTCCATCAAATTATAACACCACGCTGTCACCGCCCGAAGGTGCGCAGAATCCACCGCGCATCTCTCTCCAAGAGAGATGCTATCCTATCCGTGGTCCTCTTCCCACTTGTCTATCTCTTCCACCACCTAACGGGGATAATTTCGAAATTAAACCCCACTACATCAATCCGCTGCCCAAATTTCACGGGCTTGAGTCGGAAGACGCGTACGTTTTCATCACCAAATTCGAAAACGTATGCGCAATGATGGGTACTTCACAATTGACTTTAGATGCTATGCGCTTACGTCTTCTCCCATTCACACTGTGCGACTTGGCAGAAAAATGGCTTTACAATACTGCCGCACATTCTATCACTAATTGGGATGAATTTGCCATAGCATTTCTTAAGAAGTTTTATCCAAACCATAAGACTGCACGTGTTAGGAGCGAGATCAACCAGTTCACCCAGCTTCCCAATGAACCATTTTGGAAGTGCTTTGAACGTTTCAAAGATCTGCTTGTCCAATCTTCTCATCATGGAATCAATAGATGGGATTTATGTCGGATTATATATGAGGGCATTAATCCAGCGACAAAGCAGATGCTTGAAACAATGTGTCAATGCAATTTCATGTCTAAAGACGACGGTGAAGCTTGGAAGTATCTGGAAGACCTCGCTGAACACACTTTGCAGTGGGAAAGCGTAAGACCACCTTCATCTAAGGGAGGTGTTCACCAGCTCGATATTTCCATCGCAGTGAAAGCCGAAATGGCAGCGATGCAGAAGAAACTCGACGCTATTGAGAGCAGATTCTCATCAGTTTCCCTAAATCAGGTTATGCTTCCTAAGACCGTCTGTGGTTGCTGTTCGGATCCTTCACACTTAACGGAAGAATGTCCTATGAATGCATCGTTTCAAGCGAATGCTGCTTTTCAGCAGCGACCTAGAAACGACCCTTATTCTTCCACGTACAATCAAGGATAGAGGAATCATCCTAACTTTGCTTGGAATCAAAACCAACAAAGCAATTATCAAAGACCTCCTCCACAGCAACCACAACCACAGAATCAGCCCCCCTTTCAGTCACAGAATTTCCAAAATCCGGCCAACATTTCTACACCACAAGTGGCTGGTACTGACAACTCACTTGCACAAACTTTGGATATGTTCATGAAACAATCCATGCAAATTTCGGCTGAGATGAGGTCTTCTATTGATACCATAACGAAAAACTCCGTCTCCCATGGAGAGAGTATTAAATCATTAGAAAACCAAATCGCACAGTTAAACGCCGCAATAAGTGCGAGAGAGAAAGGGAAACTCCCATCTCAACCCTTACCGAATCCTGGCCATTCACAAAATCATAATGTGAATGCCGTTACTACGTTGAGATCGGGGAGAGAGCTGAATAACCGAGTGGGTGAGCAGTTTGATGTTAGTGAAACATTTGATACCCCAGCTTCTTCTTCCTCTTTCCCTAATTCGTCTAGTCCCTCATCTTCATCCGAGCCTATTCTCCTTTTTCCCCAAGGCTCGAACATTTCGCCAAATCTATCTAAGTCGATGCCCACTCCAATTTTGGGATCGAATCCGTCGCCACAGTCTTCTCCACAAACGTTAGGCCCAAAACTTATTGATCGAGCTCCATTTCCAAACCGATTAAGGGCCAACAGACCTAACCCGCAAATGGAGAAGATTATGGAAATATTTAAGAAAGTTAGCGTGAATATTCCTCTCCTAGATGCTATTCAACAAGTCCCATCTTATGCAAGAATCCTTATAGACTTGTGCACTAGGAAGAGAAAAACTCAAGTGCCTAAAAAGGTTTTCATGACGAGTAATGTTAGCACCGCTTTTACCCAACAAATACCAAAGAAACGTAAGGACCCCGGCTGTCCTACAATCTCTATTTCTATTGGGGGTAAAAATATTAATCGTGCTTTACTCGATCTAGCCGCTAGCGTTAACTTGCTTCCTTATTCAGTATACGAGCAGTTAGGAATTGGAGAGTTAAAACCCGCCCATTGTACTCTCCAGATGGCAGACCGATATATCACCAAACCTCGGGGCGAACTAGAGGATGTGTTAATTAAAGTCGGGGAATTCATATTTCCCGTGGACTTTATTGTTTTAGATGCACAACTTGTGGCAAACCCATACAATCAAATCCCGGTGATACTTGGTCGACCCTTCCTAGCAACTTCTAACGCTGTAATTAATTGTCGTAATGGTTCTATGAACTTATCCTTCGGGAAAATGACAATTGAGCTTAATATTTACAAGCTAGGTAGTCAGCCATCAGAACCTTCTGCTCATTTGTTGGATGTTTGTTCCATCCACGAGATAGCTCCCGAAAGCTGCATGGATGAAGAACTTTGCTTTGATGTTCTCGACAACACTAATGAGACATCGTTTGATCTTGCACCACTTCACAGTGAGGATATGTTCAATGAGTCCGACCTTGAGATTGAACCCGTTGACTCGTTGCAAAAGTCAGCAGCACTTTCCGAGTCAATAGCTTATGCAAGTTTTGAACCTCTTAAGGAGTCCGAATATCATTCCGTTACCCCTCCTTCTATTGTCTCTCCACCAATTCTTGATCTCAAACCGCTACCTTCTCATCTTAAATATGCATATTTAGGAGAGAATGAGACTTTGCCAGTGATTATATCCGCTTCTCTAGCCTTAGAGCAAGAGAATGCACTTTTGGCAGTGTTGAGATCAAATCGGCAAGCATTTGGTTGGACAATGGCCGACATCAAAGGGATTAGTCCCTTAATTGTTGAACATCACATACATCTGATGGATGAAGCCAAACCAACCCGAGACCCACAAAGACGGTTAAATCCCGTTATGAAGGAGGCGGTAAAGAAAGAAATCGTCAAGTGCCTTGATAATGGAATAATTTACCCCATATCTGATAGTCAATGGGTAAGTCCAATTCATGTGGTCCCTAAAAAGTCTGGCATCACGGTCATCACTAATGAGGCTAATGAGTTAAGCCAAACACGCACCCAAACTGGGTGGCGCGTATGTATTGATTACAGGAAACTCAATGCCGTGACGAGGAAAGATCACTTTCCTCTACCTTTCATTGACCAGATGTTGGAACGATTAGCGGGACACGATTACTACTGTTTCTTGGACGGATACTCTGGCTACAACCAGGTCCCCATCGTCGAAAAGGATCAAGATAAAACCACTTTTACTTGTCATTTCAGAACTTTTGCTTATAGACGCATGCCCTTTGGGTTATGCGACGCTCCCGCTACATTTCAGCGGTGCATGATGGGGATATTTTCAGATATGGCATAAAATTTTGTAGAAATTTTTATGGACGATTTCTCCATTTTTGGGGACTCCTTTGAGGACTGCCTTCATAATCTTGACGCGGTTCTTACCCGCTGTAAGGATAAGAACTTGACTTTGAATTGGGAAAAATGCCATTTTATGGTCCAAGAAGGTATTGTACTTGGACATATAATTTCACGAAAAGGCATTGAGGTTGACAGAGCTAAAATTGATGTCATTCATAACCTCCCTCGTCCCAACCGCGTCAAAGATATACGATCCTTCCTTAGCCATGCAGGATTTTATAGGAGATTTATTAAGGACTTTAGCAAAATTGCTAGACCCTTAACCCTTCTATTGGCCAAGGACACTACTTTTCACTTCAATTCGGATTGTGAGGCTGCTTTTGAATCGCTTAAAGAATCACTCACTACAGCCCCCGTTCTATCATCTCCGGATTGGAACCACCCGTTCGAGCTTATGTGTGATGCATCAGATTTTGCTATTGGTGCTGTCTTAGGACAGCATATTGATAAGATGCCACATGTAATTTACTATGCAAGTAGGACCTTGAATGATGCACAAATAAATTATACAACTACCGAGAAAGAACTCTTGGCAGTTGTATTTGCATTAGAGAAATTCAGGCCCTACTTGATTGGCTCGCCTATTGTGGTTTATACAGATCACTCCGCCCTTCGACATCTTTTAACGAAGAAGGATGCAAAGGCCAGGCTAATACGTTGGATCCTATTGTTACAAGAATTTGATCTTTTCATCAAAGACAAGAGTGGATGTGAAAACGTTGTAGCCGACCATCTTTCACGCATCACTTCTTCACCAACTGTGACCGTGCCGATAAATGACTCATTTCCTGACGAACAGCTCTTGAATATATCCTACGAACCTTGGTTCGTGGATATCGTGAACTATCTTGCCACGGGACTTATTCCTAGTGATTGGTCGAAACAAGACAAACTTCGATTTCTATCCCAAGTAAAATATTTTTACCGGGATGAACCTTATCTATTCAAGTATTGTTCCGATCAAATCATTCGCAGGTGTGTCCCTAACGATGAATTCAAGAGCGTGTTATCATTTTGTCATGATCAGGCATGCGGCGGTCACTTTGGACCTCGAAAAACGGCGGAGAAAGTTTTGCAATGTGGTTTTTATTGGCCAACATTATTTAAAGATGCATTTGAACATTGCAAAACTTGTCCGCGATGTCAGCATTTGGGTCGGATTTCACGAAGGAATGAGATGCCGCTCCAACCTATATTGGTTGTGGAAATATTTGATGTTTGGGGTATTGATTTTATGGGCCTTTTTCCCAACTCCTTTGGGAATCTATATATCTTGTTAGCGGTTGATTATGTCTCGAAGTGGGTGGAAGCTATACCGTGTCGCACTAATGACAACAAAGTTGCCATTAAGATCCTTAAAGAAAATATCTTTTCGCGATTCGGACACCCTCGCGCTATCATTAGCGACAACGGGACACATTTCTGCAATAAGTCTTTCGAGGCCTTGATGCGGAAATATTCAATCACTCACAAGCTTTTTACGCCCTATCATCCCCAAACAAGCGGGCAGTCTGAGATCTCAAATAGGCAGATCAAACAGATATTGGAGAACACGGTTTCTAAGAACCGTAAAGATTGGTCAACCAAATTGACGGATGCTCTTTGGGCATTCGGCACCGCTTATAAGACCGATCTTGGTATGTCTCCATACCGTCTTGTGTTTGGGAAGGCATGCCACCTTCCTGTCGAGATCGAACATAAAGCAATGTGGGCTATTAAAGAGCTTAATTTTGATCTTGATCATGCAGGCAGCTATCGGAAGCTGTGTAAGTCCACGTTGCCCACCCCGGTGCTTGCGGGGAGGCAGAAATGGTATAAAAATCGGATTTTTAAGGTACTAGGCTACATGGACTATCAAAAGGAGAATCTTTGCTAAACAAAAACTAACTACAAGCTAACTAGTATTAGCTACATGGAAGAAAGGTTATACCTTGGGCTTTATGTCCTTCTATCCTTGCTCCTTGGAGTGGAAGAAAGAGATCACCATGTTGCCTTCTCTAGTCGAAGAAGGATCTACCCGAGAGCCTCAACCTTTGGCTTCAACTTCAAGCTAGAAGTAACTAAGATGCCAGAACTGCTAATCCTAGAACCTTAGATGAGAGTAGAGATTACTTTAGAGAGGTTTATCTCAAGCTCATGTGTTTCTCAACTCATGAGAGGGGAGAGCTTGAGAGAGAGGAAGAGGAGGCGAGAGAATCTATATGATAGAATGAATAAGAATAATGAACCATTCTCTCTAATATGGGTGAATTATGAAATTAGATAATTAGCTAGATAATTGTTATGGTTAATAAAGACTTGACCATTATCATTTCACATTAAATGCAAATTGCAAGGATCAAAGAGCATCTTTCATATGGAATGATGATGGTCAACATGTCAACCCAAGTCAACAAGTCAAGTATGGTCAAATGGTCAACAACCCTAACCATGCACAATTATATTTAACTAATATCAATTATTCATAATACACACATAAGCATTAGGGTTATGAAAATGACAATAGTCATCAACCCTAATCAAAGTCCTCTCCCTCTGTCTCAGTCAACTGTGCATACGCACCCGTATTCGTGATCCGAGGAACACGAATACAATGAGATAAAACCAATCCCAAATCAAATATTAGGATCTGGCTTAAACCAACGCCCGCTAGTATAAGCTTTCTGGACAGCAAACGTGCACAAGTGCGCGGATGTGAACGAACCCTGTCGCAAAACCATGCGACCTCTACTCATTTTACCTAAAGGCGAATAACTCTCTTTGTAGGACTCTAAAGACTCGACACTACGCAGGCAGTGGGTTTAACCACAGACCGCAAGTGGCACTAGCTGTACGTAACGGTCCCCAGGTAGATGCCGATAAGAAGACTGACGAGGCGAACCCATCTGAACTCCTACTGAGCCTGAAAGTGACAGTCTCCGTACAGTCCGGTCTGTTCGTCTGATACATCGCATGGCGGGCCTAGGGGGCGGTAAATGTCAGTCCCCTAATAGCAGTACAAGTCGTGTCGGAGTGTAGCCCAGAACACCCTGAGATAATACTGGAAACCTACCAGTATATCTCTCTTTCCCTGGCCAGGGACTACTTGTGTAATGGCTCTTCTAGACACAACGCGATGTCAACCCCCAATACCGGGAGAGACGAATCATGTCTAACCGTCACTGCCTCCATGTGCTTCGGGACTGCACCCAACTACTACTTGTTTACACGACTCCTTTGAGCCGTGGTAGGGTAGTAATCAAAGTATAGTGGGAACACACTCGAGGCGAAGTGACAGTGTCAAGTCAGCGGATTAATCTGTACTCATGTCACCTGAGAACTGATAACGGACGATAGGTATAATACCAACCAGCAGTTCTCAACGAGTCCTGTCCAGTGTACTCGTAACCTAATGAGCACCCGCATACTATCTCAAGTAAGACGTACTGACGGCCGTTGGACAGACCGTCTCCCACGCTGGGATGAGAAGCGCATACGCTTGTCTACTCCGGAGTATCGATGCCCTGTCTCGATAGTCCTACGACTAGGGACCTGTATAAGGATGTGCTTATGGATTACCCAGCCCCCACGAGTGTGAGCGCCATCACAACGCTGGTAATCAAGCAAAGATCCTAAGGGCTCCACTAATGCGTATAGGTGATATAATAAAAGAAACACATGTACACATTAAAGCAGAGACAAACCAAGTAGCATACTACCATTTCGAGCAAGATTGTATATACAACTGTGAATATCCCAAGCTTCCATCAAGTAATATACATACTAGTATGATACAGTAGTGGCCTCTAGGGCATATACACTAACAATCTCCCACTTGCACTAAGGCCATGCACTGGCGTATCGAAGACCTATCATCTCGATCAGCCGCTCGAACTGAGTCTGGGGTAAGGCCTTCGTGAATGGATCTGCAGTGTTATCTTCTGAAGCAACCCTCCGAACCTCGATCTGCTGGTGATCCACGATCTCCCTGATCAGGTGATACCGCTTCAAGATGTGTCTAGATTTCTGATGGGACCTGGGTTCCTTCGCTAAAGCTATATCCCCGTTGTTGTCGCAATACAGAGGTATTGGATCAATAATGGACGGAACCACCTGAAGTTCTTTCAAGAACTTCCTCATCCAGACAGCTTCTTTTGCGGCATCAGATGCAGCGATGTATTCCGCTTCCATAGTCGAGTCAGCAACGGTTTCCTGTTTGGAACTCTTCCAACACACCGCCCGTCCATTGAGGGTAAAGACAAAACCCGACATGGACTTGGAATCATCCTTGTCACTCTGGAAGCTGGAGTCAGCAAAGGCCTCAATCTGGAGGTCTTTTCCGCCATACACCAAGAACATCTCCTTAGTCCTTCTCAGGTACTTGAGAATGTTCTTTACCGCTATCCAATGTTTCTCCCCAGGGTTTGACTGATACCTGCTTACCACGCTCAGTGCATAAGCCACATCTGGTCTGGTACACAACATCGCATACATTATAGAGCCTACCGCAGAAGCGTAGGGTATAATAGACATGCGATCCCTCTCCAAATCAGTCTTGGGAGACATCTCTTTGGAGAGGGTGATCCCGTGACAAGTCGGTAGATTACCGCGCTTGGAATCTTCCATACTGAATCTTTTCAGTAAGGTGTAGATGTACCTGGACTGTGAGAGTCCTAAAATCCTCTTGGATCTGTCACGGTAGATCCGGATCCCCAGAATGTATGAGGCATCACCCAGGTCTTTCATGGAGAACCTGTGTGACAAGAACCCTTTGACAGATTGTAGCATAGGAATGTCATTTCCTATTAAGAGAATGTCATCCACGTATAAAACGAGGAATACTACAGTTCTCGCTACAAATCTACAATAGATGCATGGTTCATCTGGATTTTTGATAAAGCCAAATTCCTTGACCGTCTCATCAAAACAGATGTTCCAGCTCCGCGATGCCTGCTTTAGTCCATAAATGGACTTAAGCAACTTGCACACCTTTCCGCTGCTCCCACTCTGAATGAAACCCTATGGCTGGTCCATATAGACACACTCCTCTAAATTTCCATTTAGAAAAGCGGTCTTTACGTCCATCTGCCAAATCTCATAATCATGGAAGGCAGCAATGGCAAGAAGGATCCGAATGGATTTCAGCATAGCTACTGGAGAAAAGGTTTCGTCATAGTCCAAACCAGGTCGCTGACGAAAACCCTTTGCAACCAGTCTAGCTTTATAGGTCTCAACCTGTCCATCTACACCAATCTTCCTTTTGAAGATCCACTTGCATCCTACGGGTTTTACCCCACCTGGAGCAATGTCCAACGTCCATACTTTGCTGGTGTACATGGACTCCATTTCGGTCCGCATTGCATCCAGCCATTTTACCGAGTCAGCGCTCTGAATGGCTTGCTGGAATCTAGTAGGCTCATCACAATCTATGATGCAATCCTCTCTATCCCCGTCTATGAGAAAACCATAGTATCTCTCGGGCGGATGAGACTGCCTACTACTCCTGCGGAGTGGCGTGAGAATGTCCTGATCTTTTGAACCCTCTAGTTCTACTAAGCTTTCAGTAATAGCTCGTGGTTCTGGAATTTCTTCCAGTTCTATTGCGCTCCCACTTATTTCCTTTTCTAAGAACTGATGTTCCAGAAAGTGGGCATTACGAGAAACAAGGACTTTTTGTTCCTCTGCGTAATAGAAAAGATACCCCATGGAGTTCTTTGGGTATCCCACAAACTTGCACAGTACTGACCGTGCCTCGAGTTTGTCCGCATGCTGCTTTTTGACAAAAGCTGGACATCCCCAAATCTTCAGGTATTGAAGATAGGGTTTCTTCCCACTCCATAACTCATATGGTGTGGTAGGCACAGTCTTAGTGGGAACTCGGTTCAAAAGGTATGCAGCTGATTCTAGCGCATATCCCCAGAACGATCGCAGTAACTCAACGTTACTCATCATGGACCGTACCATATCCAATAGTGTTCGGTTCCGTCTCTCCGATACACTGTTATGTTGCGGAGTGTATGGAGGAGTAAGCTGAGAGAGAATTCCATTCTCTTTTAAGTAATCCAGGAACTCGGCACTCAAGTATTCACCACCTCGATCAGATCTCGGTGCCTTGTTACTTTTGCATGTTTGTTTTTCTACTTCATTCTTATATTCCTGGAACTTTTCAAAGGCTTCAGATTTATGCTTCATTAAGAAGACATGTCCGAGCCTTGAAAAATCATCCGTAAAAGTAATGAAGTAAGAATAACCGCTTCGCGCATGTGTAGACATTGGACCGCACACGTCGCTGTGTACGAGTCCTAAGAGCTCGCTCGCTCTTACTCCGTGTCCAGTGAACGGAGTTTTTGTCATCTTTCCTTTGAGACAGGATTGACAAGTTTCATACGATTGATATTCGAACGGATCCAAATATCCTTCTGTATGTAACTTCGTTAACCTTCTCTCATTAATGTGACCGAGTCTACAATGCCATAAGAAAGCCTGATTGATTTCAGGAGACTTTCTTTTGTGTGTATTCTGGACATTGAAAATCTGTGGTTGGTTTAATATGTATATACCGTTGTTTAATATACCTGACCCAATCAAAACTTGATTAAGGTGAATGTTCACAACATTACTTACAAATGCAAATTCATAACGTTCTTTAGACAATAAAGATACAGAAATGATATTACAGGTTGCATTTGGTACAAAATAACAACTACGTAAAACCAAAAAGTGTCCATCTGACAATCCCAGGTGATAGTCCCCCACGGCCTCAGCATCCATGCTAGCTCCGTTTGCAACTCTGAGGGTCATATCACCTGCCTTCAAAACTCTACGCTTTCTCAACGCCTACAAAGAATTACAGATATGAGATCCTGATCCGGTATCCAATACCCAGGAAGTAGAGTTTATTGATAGACAGTTTTCAATAACATACACACCTAAAGCTGAAGCCGCAACTCGCTTCAGATCCTGGGTTCTGGCCTTCCAAGCCTTGCAATCCTGTTTCCAGTGTCCACTTTTGTGACAGTAGAAGCATTCTTCCTTTCCCACCAGCTTTCCCGCTACCTTTGTTGCATTTCCCTTTCCCTTCGTATCCACTTTACTGACACCGCCCCTTGGTTTGGCGGGGGCTTTCCTCTTCTTTCCTATGGCTTTCGCCCTGGACCTAGAAGAGGAAGATCCTCCTACAAACAAAGTGGATGTCTCCCTACCTTTCTGTAGGGTGCCCTCAGCACTCCTCAACATGTTCAGAAGTTCGGAAAGTTCTACCTCCTTTCCTTGCATGTTGAAGTTTAGGACAAACTGGGCGTAAGTGGAAGGAAGGGACTGGAGAATCAAGTCAGTGTAGAGTTCATTCTCCAACGTGGTCCCAAGGTCCGCGAGCTCCTCTATGTAGCCAATCATCTTAAGCACGTGTTCCGCTACCGATGATCCGACGGCCAATCTTGCCGAAAATAGCTTCTTCGACACTTCGTATCTTGCGATACGCGACTGCTCTCCATACAGTTCTTTTGTATGAAGAAATATGGATTCTAAGTCCATATTCTCGTGCCTCCCTGATGTTCGTTGTCCATCGAGGCAAGCACGAGGCATTTGGCCTTCGCGCAATCAATCTCCCATGTCTTACGGATTTCTACATCCGCGACGCTGGAGGTGGGACCTGGGATGGGGGGAGCTTTGGTGGTAAGGACATACCCCAACTTGTCGTAAGTGATTGCCATCTTGACATTCCTGAGCCAATCTTTGTAGTTTGGCCCTGTCAGTATATTTTTATCTAGTAATAACTTAAGTCCGGTCATGTTGAATGGTCGCTGCAATTAGGAGAGAGAAAAGAAACACTTTAGCATGATGCTCTTGCAAGTTTAGAGTGGTTTTTAGTTTGTCTAAACAGGATGGCTCCCACTGTCTCTCGAATCCCTCCTCAAACCATAAAGGAAGAATTAGTCGGGATCAATCTCACCGTACAATACTTGCTTAACCGTTCAGCCAGGCCAGTGTCGGTACTTCGAGGGAGGTTTTCCAACGCTTTCACAAAGTTCCTTAATTAAGTAACCTCTTTTCCCTGTGGGCGTAGCCCCGCTAACACCTTTCTAGACACCTACTAGGTTTATAGCATTGATCGTTAAGTGAGAGTTTTCCCGAGGAGTAGCATATACTCACAGTAAGATCGGGATCCAAATATCATCGCGTGATAAAACCGAAGGAATCCTACCAGAATCATCACACTCCAACTGGTATGCAGCGCCAGCAAGTTTCAATACTTATGAAACTCCCGATGTGGATTTTTGCCCTATGCTCTTATGACCTTGGCATGAAGTCAAAATGTCATAAGTCACATGTCAAGTTCTTCCCATCATTATCCAGGTTAATTTGAACCCACCCGTACCTACCCTTGACGTAGGCCAAAATGGCAGTACGACTGTCTCAAACCAACGCATTCTATCTATGCAACGGATAAATATCCGGCAGCTACCAATCACTATGCCTTGGCGTGATGTCAAAATACATAGCTTGAATACTACCGAATATTTAACTGAAATGATGGAGGGCTACGAATGGTTTTGGCGAAACCGTGAACGTAGTGAACTTGATATAATCGATGGAATGAGATAGCCTTTAAAAGGAGTGGTTCAAGCTCTGCATTTAAAAGTTTGGTTTTGAAAAGAACCGAGTGGTTTTCAAAGTGTTCTAATCGACTTTTACTTGGTTTATTTTCTTGCATTAAATTTAATGCGTCCCATCTTTTAATCCTACCATTGCAGAAAACAACCAAAATATGGTGTATGCTTATGCCATCCGCATTCGCCATGAGGCCCCGTCATCACCCGTTAGGTTACTTAACTAACGACAGAGCGGGGGCTGGACTAGCGCGGATGCAAAACATAAGCAACACCTAAATAGTTATCATATATAGATATATAGCAATGATAGTCAATCCAGATCACAGACGAACACTTTGGATATACTAGGAATCCGCGATTCGTTCGAGCCTGCAACGAAAAGCGGATTACACGGTCGCGATGAATAGCCAATACCCCACCCAAGACCCTTACGGGTGCGGCAAACTACCCGCCAAGTATCCGAAGCGAAGCAACCTCCCTCAACGACGTGAGTAGGCCACTCGTCACTTCAAGATACCCGGTAGTTTGTGCACCCCACCATGGGTCTATCCTAGGAGCAAAAACAGTAAAAAGAAATTATACAATGATGGCTATAACCCCGACCCGGTTGTGCGGCCAAATAAATAATATTACATTAATTTACATATTATATGAATGAAAGAAAAAAGAAACTCTCATCTCACATCCACCCCGGCTATTCATCCGTGACAATCCACCGAGTTCATATGCACAAACCAATAAGCATTACAGATCACAGATATGTATAACCCCCACTAATCGACGTATAGAGATTAGCAGACGTTAAATACATATAAACATCACAGATATAACCCAATAGTCAAAGTATAGTGAAGTTCGATCAAAAATACGGATTTATAGCCACCCCAAATACAAATTTCAATTCTGGAAAATCTGGGCAGAAATAAAATATCTTAAAAATCCCAAAACCAAGAAATAAGAACACTGCAAGAGAAACGAGCCGCGGCCGAGTCAACTCGGCCGCGGATCCGCCGTAGGAGCAAGCTTCTGCCGCGGAACCGCGGTCGGTTCGTCGGTTCGCTGGTTCGTTTTTCTTGTGTGTACTGTAAAAACCCTGAGCCGATTTTTAAGGTATGATTTATTATTTTTAGAGCAGATTTAAAAATTGGCAGAAAATAGGTTTTTGAAATTTCGGTTTTGCGATTTTTACCGATCGAACTTCTATACACTTTACTAACTAGCTAGTTTATGTTTAGTTAGGCTCTGATACCACTGTAAGTCCACGTTGCCCACCCCGGTGCTTGCGAGGAGGCGGAAATGGTATAAAAATTGGATTTTTAAGGTACTAGGCAAGATGGACTATCAAAAGGAGGATCTTTGCTAAACAAAAACTAACTACAAGCTAACTAGTATTAGCTACATGGAAGAAAGGTTATACCTTGGGCTTTATGTCCTTCTCTCCTTGCTCCTTGGAGTGGAAGAAAGAGATCACCTTGTCTCCTTCTCTAGTCGAAGATGGATCCACCCGAGAGCCTCAACCTTTGGCTTCAACTTCAAGCTAGAAGTAACTAAGATGCTAGAAATGCTAATCCTAGAACCTTAGATGAGAGTAGAAATTACTTTAGAGAGGTTTATCTCAAGCTCAAGTGTTTCTCAACTCATGAGAGGGGAGATCTTGAGGGAGATGAAAAGGAGGAGAGAGAATCTATATGATAGAATGAATAAGAATAATGAACCATTCTCTCTAATATGGGTGAATTATGAAATTAGATAATTAGCTAGATAATTGTCATGGTTAATCAAGACTTGACCATTATCATTTCACATTAAATGCAAATTGCAAGGATCAAAGAGCATCTTTCATATGGAATGATGATGGTCAACATGTCAACCCAAGTCAACAAGTCAAGTATGGTCAAATGGTCAACAACCCTAACCATGCACAATTATATTTAACTAATATCAATTATTCATAATACACACATAAGCATTAGGGTAATGAAAATGACAATAGTCATCAACCCTAATCAAAGTCCTCTCCCTCTGTCTCAGTCAACTGTGCATACGCACCCGTATTCGTGATCCGAGAAACACGAATACAATGAGATAAAACCAATCCCAAATCATATACTAGGATCTGGCTTAAACCAAAGCCCGCTAGTATAAGCTGTCCGGACAGCAAACGTGCATAAGTGCGCGTATGTGAACGAACCCTGTCGCAAAACCATGCGACCTCTACTCATTTTGCCTAAAGGCGAATAACTCTCTGTGTGGGACTCTAAAGACTCGACACTACGCTGGCAGTGGGTTTAACCACAGACCGCAAGCGGCACTAGCTGTACGTAACGGTCCCCAGGTAGGTGCCGATAAGAAGACTGACGATGCGAACCCATCTGAACTCCTACTGAGCCTGAAAGTGACAGTCTCCATACAGTCCGGTCTGTTCGTCTGATACATCGCATGGCGGGCCTAGGGGGGCGGTAAACGTCAGTCCCCTAATAGCGGTACAAGTCTTGTCGGAGTGTAGCCCAGAACACCCTGAGATAATACTGGAAACCTACCAGTATATCTCTCTTGCCCTGGCCAGGGACTACTTGTGTAATGGCTCTCCTAGACACAGCGCGATGTCAACCCCCAATACCGGGAGAGACGAATCCTGTCTAACCGTCACTGCCTCCAAGTGCTTCGGGACTGCACCCAACTACTACCTGTTTGCACGACTCCTTTGAGCCATGGTAGGGTAGTAATCAAAGTATAGTGGGAACACACTCGAGGCGAAGTGACAGTGTCAAGTCAGCGGACTAAGCTGTACTCATGTCACCTGGGAACTGATAACTGCCGATAGGTATAATACAAACCAACAGTTCCCAACGAGTCCTGTCCAGTATACTCGTAACCTAACGAGCACCCGCATACTATCTCAAGTACGACGTACTGACGGCTGTGGGACAGACCGTCTCCCACGCTGGGATGAGAAGCGCATTCGCTAGTCTACTCCGGAGTATCGATGCCCTGTCTCGATAGTCCTACGACTAGGGACCTGTATAAGGATGTGCTTATGGATTACCCAGCCCCCACGAGTGTGAGCGCCATCACAACGCTGGTAATCAAGCAAAGATCCTAAGGGCTCCACTAATGCGTATAGGTGATATAATAAAAGAAACACATGTACACATTAAAGCAGAGACAAACCAAGTAGCATACTACCATTTCGAGCAAGATTGTATATACAACTGTGAATATCCTAAGTTTCCATCAAGTAATATACATACTAGTATGATACAGTAATGGCCTCTAGGGCATATACACTGACAAGATGCAGTTAAATGAGCTAAGCGAACTCCGTGATGAAGCTTACGATAATGCGGTGATAGTAAAGAACAGGACTAAAGTGTTCCACGATAAAAATCTTTCTAGAAAAACCTTCACATCGGGGCAACAAGTCCTTCTTTACGATTCCCGACTCCATCTTCATCCGGGGAAGCTTAAATCTCGTTGGAAATGACCTTTTGTGGTGCGGTATGTACACCCACACGGGGCAGTTGAAATCGAAAATTTGAAAAACGGTTCAATTTTTAAAGTAAATGGGCATAGATTAAAACCGTATTTTTCTGCTGACCCCGCGGAGGAGCTCCTATTTTTATAGGAGCCGCTTTATCAAAATTAAATTTCCTCCGCCTCACCTCCATATTTTTGTAACATTTTCTCATTTTAAGAATGGAGGTGAGTAAAAAAATGATTTGATTGAATATCTGTGCGTGTCAAAGAATAAGTTTGGGGGAATTTTTCATTTAACTATTATTTTACCCCTTATATCTCTCCCTTAGTATACAGGTCCATGTTTTCAAAAGGCTACATCAGTGAGGACACTGCTGAAAACAGGTTTAGGGGGGAGGTTTGTATTCACTGAATTATCCTTGACACCGGGCATTAAAATTTTTTTTTTAACAAAAGAGTAGAGAGTGAAAAATTACATCCAAAAGATAGGAATAGTTTAAGAAAACCAAGAAAATTAGAAGTTTTCTTAAACGAACCGGTAATAAGTAGTTATGAGCCGTTGTCCCAAGGGTTAGTAAGATGAAGGAAGTCACTAATTTGAGGATAAAAATAAGTCTGAAAAATAGTTTCTATTCTGGAAGCCAAACATTTGAATTTTGATACCCTACTATATGCACTTACACGCGTCTTGAAACTCGGGATAGTAGAGAATACCTTGAAATGCTCTTGTCTAAAAGCCAAAGTATGAAGGAAATATAAAAATGGTGAAAAGAAAAAATGAACATTGGTTTTGTTATCGCCAAGGCAGCAATAAAAAAATATAGCGAGGGTGCTTTTTCACCTAGTGCCCTAAGGCCAACTGGTCTGGGAGTCACTGCTAAGCCTTAGGTGGTCACTACTACAAATAAGGGTTGCCCCTACGGATTTATCCGTAGGGGAAGCCCACTGCCCCTACGGATATATGCGTAGGGGAGAAAAAATACCCCATAGGTGCAAAGGCCGCAGGTGCAAGTTGAGGCCCTGAACTTGCCCCTACGGGCAAATTCTTGTCCCTACGGATTTCTGTGTAGGTCCCGTGGCCCCTACGGACTACGCCGTAGGGTAAAAAAATTTATATTATTTACGGTTTTTTTAATATATTACGTGTACCTACGGACATGTCCGTAGGGCCATGTTATACCCCCTACGGATAGCTACGTAGGTACCTATCCGTAGGGGCAAAATATCAGGATTCCTGATATTTTGCCCCTACGGATATCTTCGTAGGGGATAGGCAGTGGCCCCTACGGATATGTCCGTAGGGCCACTCCCAACCCCCTGGTACTGAGATCAGGGGGCAAATGTCAGTTACTGCTGACATTGTGCCCCTACGGATATATCCGTAGAGGCAACATGTGTGCCTACGGATTAATCCGTAGGTACATATTGTCTGTATTTTTTTTTAAAAAGTGCTGCCTGATTTTTTCCCGCCCTGTGCACAATAATATATACATCAATCAAATATAAAAATAATCATCACACAACATATATCGCAGTATTCATAATCACATTTCACGCATATAATATACAAAAGAAATCCAAAAACTGAATATGATATAAATATAAACCAATATCGATATCGTTTCAAAATGTAGTACAATTTGTATGATATAAATAAATACATGTTTCAAAAAATAAGAACCAAAAAGCTACCCTAGTTCGGTCCAGCTCCACCTCTGAATAACGATAGAATAACGCGCGCCTGCTCCTCGGTCAATAAACTCTGCAATTCGGCACGAGCGGGAGTCTGAGCGGCCTGTGGAGCTGGCGATGTGGTCTGCACAGCCGCCGTCGAGGTAGTCGCTTGCGGAGCCGCGGCTGTGGGAGTCTGAGTGGGCGGTTGAGCTACAGGAGCTGTCTGCGGAAGCGCAGCCGATGTAGTGGCTTGCGGAGCCGCAGCCGAAGGAGGTGCATGTGGAGGCTTGGCCGATGTACCCTGTCGCGTCTGGACCTAACGTGTGTAATAAGCGTGTAAGAACTGTGTATTATTCGAATTCGTATCATTATTAAGTTATTTCGAAACCCCGTTTGGATATCTAGTTTGTTGTTTATTTTAATTACATCTGTATGTATGATTAATCAAACTTAAGTCTAAAACCAAATAAGCTCAAGCTACGTACTAATTATGGATATATTGATATCTATATAATATGACATGATATTTTACTATAAAGCAGTATACATACCGGCATCTCCTTCAACTCCTGAACGGTGGCCCTCAAGCTCTCCAGTTCCTGATGGACACGTCGGTCACCGGAGACGGAGGAAGTAACCGCCGGGGTGGAGTCCAACCTCATATGGGCCCTGCTAGGGCCCAGTCCCCGGCCTCTCTCCCAACCTCCGTGGTGCCCTCCGTGTGCGGCGTCCAGAACTGGGGTCAGCAGCCTCAGATCGCTCTGTCCGGTAAAATCGATCCCCGAGGCCTGGGCCTGCTCAACCACCCGCTCCTACACCCACATTAAGCAGTAAAGTATAAGTATAAGATTTAAACTTGAACCTTCCAAAACTAAAATTTCAAATTTGGGTAGAAAAAATATTAACACTTACGCAGTACTCCTGGGTAGCGACGTCGGGATATCGAACCTCGCCCGTGGCGGGATATGTCGAGGTGCCGTGGACGACAAGATATGCGGACAGCACGCTCGGTGTACCACCTGACGCCACGGTCCGAGATGTCTGCAATATTAGAAAGTAACTCTTAATTTTAGAAATATTAGAAAATAACTCTTAATATTGCAAAATATCATAAACGTCGGTCTATTGTAATTTACCGATAACTCCATGGCTCGAGTAATGTTCCTCGAGCCACCTGTGTAAGTGGGGCGACCCCTCTTCGCCGACTTCCTGTTCTTTGTATTATGAGCGGCCTGTTTCTGCACAACGCATTAACATTTAGTTTTCTAATTAAGAAACACAAAGAAATAAATTATATCATAAATAATGAATTACATTTAAAATACATACCTGTTTGCGTTGGGAGTCGAAATAAGCGCACAATAGAGGCCATGTCTCTACGTCGACTCTCGCAAACGCCGGAGTAGATAGGAGGGCCGCTCTCTCTGCCTCGGGGGTCGCCATCCACAGGGAGTAGCAGTCGGCCTTCAGCTCATTCCTGTTGTATCGGATCTTGGCCTGCATGTTCTTCATCAGGCCATTGTACAGAGCATGAAGGTCGAGCACCCTCCCCGGGTGATCAGGGTCGGCTACAGGCTGAAAATCGTAATCCAACTGAAAATACAAAAAAACATTGTTATTAGATTGCAAGTGTTAATAATAAATATATTGGATAGATCAAATGAAAATATATATTAATACATACCCGAGCCTGAACAAAGAAGAGGGCGAATGAGCCCTGGTGCTGCTCGCCCCACTCAACGTGAAGTGGATAGTTCTTCACGAGCCGGCTCTCGTCCCCCAAATACCGGCCGAACCTCTCGGCATGAGGACCGGTATAGCGATAGTCAAGGGTAAAAAAAAGGGGGAATGCTGCCTCCCCCCTAGCTCTGTCAGGCCTCAGCTTATGGGACTGATTCGGGCCTCGAGTCCCCCTCTGGGGATGGGGAGGCCCTGCGTCTGCACGAAATATCAAGACAATCAATAATAAGACAAAGTTGTATTATGAAATCAAGGTTAAACGAAAATTCAAGTGTGATATATACCTCCGGTGACTATCGCACGAGCCTGGGCCTGGACAGCAGCACGAGCGGGACGATAGTTCCTTCGGTGAGGAACAACCGGGGTCCCGGATGCGGACGCATCCCCTCCAACTAGAAAATAAACATCGACGCTAAATTTCCATGAAGTTCATATTTATTCTATAGAGCATATGTAAAATGAGTAAATATTTTAAATTTATTCATACTAACCTGCAGACGATGCGGAGGGTATGGAAGCGGCAGGAGTGGCCCCTGCGGAAGGTGTGGATGCACCACCTATAATTAGACAATTAAAAATAGATTATATAAGTATTTGCAAAAAGAATGTGTCGATCAATAATACAACGTTCTAAATCAATATGCATGCACTATAGGATATATAAACATACCCGCAGGTGCGGTGGTGTCACCACCTACAGCTAGACAATAATAAAAATTGCTAAGTAAGAGCAAAAGGAATGTGTGTATTTATGATATAGTATTCTAAATCAATATACATACACTATATGATATATAAACATACCTGGAGGAGCAGGGGTGGCCTCTGTCCCAGATGTGGACGCATCACCAACAACTAGACAATCAAACATTGACAATATAAGTAATTTTGACATAAACATGCATGAATATCTGTAATATTACATTCAAAATGGATATGCGTGCAGTATACCTGGAGATGTGGCAAAATCCACACGGAAGGAGGCATCCGAAGGGGTCTCCGATCTAGGTGCAAGACCGGCCCTCTGAAGCTCCCTACGGAGCTCTCCGGGCGGCAGAACCGCTCTGCCTCTACCTCTGCCGCGGCTGGAGCTCCTGCCGCCCCTCGCTGCTCCCGACATCGTCATCAAATCTAGATAAACGGTTCGTGGACGCATTAGACAATCATTAAAAGTATTGACTATATATGTATAGAGCGTAAAATGTGAAGTAATAATATAACATTGCTGATAACCTTTTTCGTTTCGTGGGCGCATCATACATATCTACTTGGATTTCATCGTCGATGTCATTTCTAACCCACGTAATTTCATGATCGGTCGAAGACAACCCGTCCTTCGAAACAGACGGTCGGAGCACTTTAAGCCTTCTCTCTTCTTCGTCCTCATCGCTGTCCTCGTATTCTGGGACATCGTAGACATCTCTGGGTTTCCATCGGCATACAACACTCCACCCCGGATGCTTCAAACACTGTGAATAGTATACTTAGAACGCTTGGTTCGGAAAGATAAACGGATCGTCCTGACCGTAAAATCGAAGTGTGTTCACACTGGTCAATCTATATTCATCTTTCCAAGTCCCAAGACTGTTTCTCCACCTGTCCGTATCGGTTCGCGGATCGTACCATGTATACTGGAATATATAAAAGGGTTCTGATCGTCCGGGATAGTGGATGCCGAGTATACAATTTAAGTACCCATAGTAAATCACACCGTCCGATCTTACCGTCGCAATCCCACTATTCTGAGTGGTTCTAGATGTTTCTATGTCCTTAACTTCGAATTTGTATCCAAGGACACCAAATCTTTTGTAATATGCAACCTCCATACTAGGAAATTGAGCTAAACATATTGAATCACTCTCAAATGATGCTAATAAGTTCGGATCGTGGATCTAACAAAACAAATTTTACGATAAATACATAACGATACAAGTTTAGATTAAAACTGATAGCAATAAAATGTAATTCGAATAACTTACATGCTCTGTGACCCAATCACAAAAATTATCCTGATGGTATTTTTCCAAACGTTCTTCGTTCCAATCAGGATGCCCCTCACGTACCTCGTTAAAATGAGTTCTGTTTTCGACAAATAATTGTGACATTAATATTATGTCATTTCATACACACACAAACACAGATATAACAATTAATCCAAAAGAACTTACTCTCTATTTTGTTCAAGACATGCGCAATTAAGCAAGATAAACCGGTATATCTTGTTGATAAACATAGTGTCTACCCTCTTATACTCGGCTTTACCATATGGCCCGTCTTGAATTCTTCGTGTTCGATTAAGCCTTGTCTCAATATTCTCGTCCAGATAGCGGGAACAACATGTGGTTGCTTCATCAAGAAGATAACCTTGCATGATAGAACCCTCTGGTCGATTTTTATTGCGTATATACTTCTTAAGAGTGTAAAGGTACCTAATGAGAATATGTTGAATAAATAAATACGGGCATACAGGACAACAATAAATTTATAAATTGCGCGAAACGAAAAATTACACGTACCTCTCGACGGGATACATCCATCGATATTGTACCGGTCCGGCTAGCTTCGCCTCAGTTGCAAGATGAACCGTCAAGTGTATTATGATATCGAAGAATGACGGTGGGAAAATACGCTCAAACTTGCAAAGTATCAACGCAATAGAATTTTCTAGTTTATCCAGCGTCGCAACTTCCAGTGTTTTAGCACACAACTCCCTGAAAAAACAACATAGGCCGTTGATTACTAGACCAACCGAGTCGGGGAGAGAAGTCCTGAGGGCTAATGGAAGAAGGTGCTCCACGATAACATGGTGATCATGACTTTTCAGCCCATCGATCTTGCCCTTCACAATTTTTATTTTCTTACTGAATGATCCTGAGAAACTTGTGGGGACTTTCAAATCATGCAACACTTGCAGGAATCTTTTCTTCTCCGGTTGTGACATATGATAAGCGGCATTGGGAAGTACAAACTTGCCCGGTTTACCCGCTACCGGTTTAGGGTGCAGTTCACTTCTTATTCCCCACTCTTGTAGATCTATCCGAGCATTCATGTTGTCTTTCGATTTCCCGTCTTTACACAGAAGCAAGTTAAGTATGTGCTCTGATACTCCCTTCTCTCTATGCATGACGTCCAGACAATGACGCATTGAATTTGTAGACCAGTACGGAAGCTCGAAGAAAATGCTTAACTTGTTCCAATATTGTGGTTTGACCTGTTTCGTCGGATCCATCCCGAAGGTCACGTTATTGTAACCATCCCATTTAGCAGTCACGTCCTCTCCGGACAATGGGGATGGAGGTCCAAGAAGCTCCTGATGACCATCAAAGTGAACCGTGTCTGACCTATAAGGGTGGTCTGGAGGCAGAAAACGTCGATGGCCGCAGTAACAAACCTTCCTGCTAAAATTAAAAAATTTTGATGTTGTGTGTTCATGGCAATGAGGACATGCTTTGTGACCATGTACGGACCAACCTGATAGCATTCCATACGCAAGAAAGTCATTAATTGTCCACATTAAAGCCGCACGCAGTATGAAGGTTGTATTTGTGTTTGAATCATATGTCTTTACACCATCAATGAACAAAGTTTTCAGCTCCTTGATCAGAGGTCGGAGATAGACGTCGATATTGTTCCCCGGTGAGTTTGGTCCGTCGATAAGAAGAGGCATCATAAAGTATGATTGGACCATAGCCAACCAAGGCGACAGATTATAAATTATCATTACAACGGGCCATGTACTGTGACTTCCAGCCATATAGTTGAATGAGCAGAAGCCATCGGTAGCCAGTCCGAGCCGGACATTGCGAGGATCACTACTGAATATTGCGTGCCTCCTATCGAAATCCTTCCATGCCGGTGAATCTCTTGGATGGCTCATTTTTCCATTTTCGCTTGGAGGAGCACGGTGATGCCAAATCATTGCCTCGGCTGTTTTCTTGCACCTGAATAGCCTCTGTAGCCTCTGTGTTATGGGAAAGTATCGTTCTATCTTCACAGGTATATCAGGCTTCTTATCAGAATCTTTCGGCTTATACCTGGCCTCTCCGCATGTTGGACACTCTTTCAAATCTGAATTCTCTTTCCGGTACAACACACAATTTTTAGGACATGCTTGAATCTTCTCGCACTTTAGACCCAAATCAGACATCATCTTCTGGGCTTCGTACCAGCTTTCGGGCACATTATTTCCCGGAGGCATAGAATCTTTCAAGAACGAAAGAAGCATTGTGAATGACTTGTTGCTCCATCCATTTAGGCACTTAATCTGGAAAAGTTGGACGAACCATGAGAGGGTGGAATACTTCGCATTCTCATAAATTGGTTTCCTAGCATCATTCATAAAATTTTCATATTTATCCGCACGCGGTCCTTGACCGGAAGGAATGTCATCTTCGGTACGAATAGATTCACCTAGGGCAGCCTCTACCATATCCTCCATTTCTTCTGATGGAAATAAATTTCCGTCTCCTGCCGTATTACCTAATTCTTCTTCTTCTCCTGCCGCATTATCGTGTTCTCCTTCTTCTTCTACCGCAGTACTGCATTCTTCTCCTTCCCCGTGATATTTCCAAGTTGAATAAAGTCTAGTAAACCCATATTTTACAATATGAAGCTCTGCCAATTCTACCTTCTGCCAGTACTTATTGCCACATCTATCGCACGGACAGAGAATCTTCTCTATTATGATCTTATTATGTGCGCGTGCAAATTCAAGGAAAGCAGCAACTCCTGCGACAAATTTAGGTTGCATACGTTGTTTCCAATCCACATACATCCAGTCCTTAACTCTGACGTACTCATGGGCCATGTTAGACTGAATAACATATAAATTGTAGGTTATGCTGACTATATTGAGAAATATAAGAACGGGATAGTTATTAACAAAGGAGAAAATCCGTGTATATGCTTTGTGTGTGCGTTTGTCGTTGAAAAGAATAAATTATCGCACGTATGTTAACCGATAGACGGGGACTAAGTGGCGCTTTTAGTTTCATTTATGAGTATCGATGGGAATATGAAGGTTTCATATTATCATATATTGGTTTTAACCCGAACATCTCGAATCGCTCTATAATTATGCGTTTGTATGTGTGTGTTCCGGCTGTCGGGGGTAGGCTTCTATCCCATTAAGAATGTATAGAACGAACGCCCATCACTTGTGCTTTCAACCATTTCGAGTAAATTTCGGCAGCACCTCCCCGCTGTTCTCCGAGTACACTGTAATAGAATAGATAATCATTTCAAAGCTGTGAAACAACGTTGAAATGAACATCTAATCTATCTTTGTACACGGAGAACCAGCGGAAAGGTACCGACGAAATATCTCGAAACGGATGAAAACACAAGTGAATGAAGGCGTTTGCTTTATACATTCTTAACTTGTCCACACGGGACAAATTTATGGGTTACCATACGATTGAATTTTCTCGTCGCGTAGACTATACGACGGTTGTTAGTATCGAGCTATACTGTCCGATATTTAACAACCTTCGTATAGTTCTAGGTCACGACGAGCATCGCACGTATGTTAACCGATAGACGGGGACTAAGTGGCGCTTTTAGTTTCATATATGAGTATCGATGGGAATATGAAGGTTTCATATTATCATCGAGTATCATATATTGGTTTTAACCCGAACATCTCGAATCGCTTTCTAATTATGCGTTTGTTGTGTATTCTTGTTGTATGTGTGTGTTCCGGCTGTCGGGGGTAGGCTTCTATCCCATTAAGAATGTATAGAGCAAACGCCCATCACTTGTGCTTTCAACCGTTTCGAGTAAATTTCGGCAGCACCTTCCCGCTGTTCTCCGAGTATACTGTAATAGAATAGATAATCATTTCAAAGCTGTGAAACAACGTTGAAATGAACATCTAATCTATCTTTGTACACGGAGAACCAACGGAAAGGTACCGAAGAAATATCTCGAAACGGATGAAAACACAAGTGAATGAAGGCGTTTGATTTATACATTCTTAACTTGTCCACACGGGACAAATCTATGGGTTACCATACGATTGAATTTTCTCTTCGCGTAGACTATACGACGGTTGTTAGTATCGAGCTATACTGTCCGATATTTAACAACCTTCGTATAGTTCTAGGTCACGACGAGCATCGCACGTATGTTAACCGATAGACAGGGACTAAGTGGCGCTTTTAGTTTCACATATGAGTATCGATGGGAATATGAAGGTTTCATATTATCATCGAGTATCATATATTGGTTTTAACCTGAATATCTCGAGTCGCTCTCTAATTATGCGTTTGTTGTGCATTCGTGTTGTATGTGTAACATGATTTTAAACTATTGAGATCAAGATTGATAGAACTGATCATCCTACATTGCAATAGCATTCATCAACCAAAAACTATTATTGCAATGGTATTCATCTATAACAATCAACAATTAAAAATACAAATGTAGGATACTGATATCATTAAGCGTTATACGCAACATTGATAGAACTGATAAATAAAAAAACGAAACACAAACCGTATCAAGATTTAACAACTTTGATTATGTCATATACGCGGGCCGATATTTTCATATTAGCCAATAGGCAAAAATAGATTGCGGTCTGGATACGGCATATTGGCAGATGTTACCTATATGCATACATGCATGTTGTCTCCCCATTTTTTCATAAATCAAAACAACTACATACATCAAACTAGTCCATGCCACCAATCGGAAACTCCACTATGTCTTTGAATTATTATTTTTCCAAATAGCATTGAGCTCCTATTGACATTGTCCCATCCAACAAATTTGTTGTGCTTGCCTCGACCTTCATCTAGCTTTCACATGCCATACACATTAGATGAGTAATATAGTTATAAATTATGGTATTTTGTTGTCATCAATCCACCTAACCCTAACCCCAAGTTGCTCTCTGAAAGCACATAGAACCATCCCCCTAGTCAAGCATAGCTTTCTCTGTGCAATTGTTCTCATTCTTAATTTCTCACATTCATTACTCTCTCATTTTCTTGTCAACAAATTTGTTGTGCAATTGTTCTCATTCTTAATTTCTCACATTCATTACTCTTTCATTTTCTTGTTTTTTTCCAACTCCCTACGTGTTAACCCCAACCTAACCCTAGCCCCAGCCCCAGCCCCAGCCCCAGCCCCAACCTAACCCTAACCCCAGCGCGGCCAGCTAAACCCCAACACCAACCCTAAGGCAAACCCTAACCCCAGCCCCAGCAGCAGCCGAACCCCAACCCTAACCCTAACCCCGACCCCGACCCCGACCCCGACCGCGACCCCTGCCGAACCCCAACTCGCGCGCGCAACCCCAGTCCCAGCCATGAACCCTAAGCCCAAAATAATCAAAAAATTCTTTAATTTACCT
Source organism: Agapanthus africanus (assembly GCA_030015575.1). Taxonomy (NCBI): domain Eukaryota; kingdom Viridiplantae; phylum Streptophyta; class Magnoliopsida; order Asparagales; family Amaryllidaceae; genus Agapanthus; species Agapanthus africanus. The sequence continues at coordinate 685,069,856 of CM057339.1, forward strand.
CAAGATTTACTCACCTGAACGGCGGCGGCGACGACCTGAACGGCGGTGGCGACGAGAACGGCGGTGGCGACGAGGAGAACGACGGTGGCGACGAGGAGAACGGCGGCGATTTGGGGATTTTTTTCGCGCGCGATCGAGAGAGAGAGAAAGAAAGTGAGCGTAGGCGATCGATCTGTGCCTTTATTAAATCGATATTTAGTTGTCCCTACGGATATACCCGTAGGTCCTTTGTTTGCGGCTCCGTAGGGGCAAACACCAAATTAAGAATTAATATTTTTATTCTTGGACGTCTGGGCCCGTAGGGCAACCTTTTAGCCCTGCGGATTAATCCGTAGGGCCAAGTTAAATCTTCCCCTACGGATTCCAATATCCGTAGGGGCAACCCCCTATTTTACTAGTGGATGCAATACGAGGAAAATATTATCACCTAATCAGCAAGCACTTAAGTAATCGGTCGGTTAGTACCTCAAGAAGTATTAACGGTCGCATGAAAAGGTGTGAGCAAACCTAAGTATTCATTAAATTAAAAAGTACTAAGGTAGATGGACAAGAGTATGGTAGCTTGAATTGAATTCTCCGAGTGTAGGGATGTCCATTTCACACACGTTGGGGTATATGATCAATGTTTGGATGAAAGGTAGGAATGAAGAATAAAGACGATGTTTTATTGAGGGATAATGTGATTTCTAACATCTTTTTATGACTATTAAGATAGGGCTCATGACAACTGAAAAGCTAGTATAGTTAGAAACTCTTATTTTCAAAGTCTTTCTTTTATGGTTCTTATCTTTATATGTAAATTTCACCATCTCTCTTTTGTTATAGGATTTTGTGGGTGTAATCCGCTGAAAACCCTCAGGAGACAACACTCCTCCTACTAGGGACACCTAAAGGTTTAACGGCTTGTTGCACGTGCTCAGTGCAATCGTGTTTGCCTACGAAAGTGTGCTTAGTTTTCTCCTTTGTATTACATTTTTTCTACCAGTTTCATATTAAAGAAGGACTTTATTATAATATATCATACATATGAGGGTTTATTTGTAAAAATACTATTTTCCATATGTTGATATATTATAATTAGCATTTGGTAGAAAAATGTATGCAAATAAATTCATTGACCAAATCCTAGTAGAACAAAGTCTACTAAAGATTATTTGAGTTGTTGTGCAAAAGATTTCCAAGTGTGCAGAATTTTTTAAAGACTAGAAACAAGTAAATCAAGTTGTTAAAGAAGACTTGCCTAATTAAAGAAGCAAAACTTGGAGACCAAGTATTGAAGCAACCGAGAAAAGATTTCCAAATTCTAAAGGTGCCAAGGATCGCCAAATGTCACATAGAGACAGCTCCTGAAAATTGATCAACGGCGGAGATAAGAAGGCCGCGGATCCGCGGCAATATCCCCTTTATGCCGCGGATCCACCGCGGTTAAGGAGAGATAGAGGCAGAGGATTTTTGGGGTGAATCTATGATGAATTTTACTTAATTTTGAAGCAAATGATTCTGGCTTTGCACTATAAAAAGGCACCGAGAGCCTCTTGGAAAATTTATCAAGCCGACTAGATCACGAAGCCCCAGACGCTCACGCATCCAGGCTGATCATCAACTGTTCGTCTACCTCCTTAGGAAAGATCGAGAAGCAAATCAAGTTTTGTAATCATTTTCTACGGAATAAAGTGTAGATTGTTCAAGTTGATTAATAAAGGTAGTTATTTTGCATTTTACATTATGTTTCCCCTCTTTGTCTTTTCATCTTCTTCTCCCAACATGCGCGAGTAATTCTCCGCTTGTTAGGGTTCGTAGGATTAGGGTAGGATAATGGATGATGAACATCCCTAAACCCTTTTTAAGTCCTATAAAGTTTATGAACTTTATCTAAAGAATCATTAACATCCTAATCGGGCACGCTAACAATTCTTTGTTAGTTCCGACCGCGATTAGAGATTAGATTAATGATTGTTTTGGTATAGGCTAGATATGAACGGAGTTCCATGTCGAGATAAGGGTTAAGAGTGGGATTCCTTTTCCCTCCAGAAACCCTAATCTATACGCATCACCGTCGTTCTAGTTATAAATCTATTAAAGGATAAAAAGGGTAACTTTTAATTAATCGTCCATGACTACTAAATCCTAATGAACCCTACAAGCCCTTTTATTATATTAACTACATCCCTAAAATAATCTAGATCTATATTTTTGCATTCTTGCTTAACGTAGATCTAGAAACCATTCTACAACATTCCTATTTCTTCCTCCTTTCTCAACACATCTAAAGTAAGAGTAAAAGATTCAACGTTTCCCTGAGGACGACCCGTACTCATCTCGGTCTAGCTACGCGCGACACCGTTATTGATTGCGGTAAACTACTACAAACACTTTTTCCAATCAATCACATACTGAAAAGATTCAGTATGGAAGATTCCAAGCGCGGTAATCTACCGGGTTGTCAGGGGATCACCCTCTCCAAAGAGATGTCTCCCATGACTGATTTGGAAAGGGATCACATGTCTATTATACCCTACGCTTCTGCGGTAGGCTCTATAATGTATGCGATGTTGTGTACCAGACCAGATGTAGCTTATGCACTGAGTGTGGTAAGCAGGTATCAGTCAAACCCTGGGGAGAAACACTGGATAGCGGTAAAGAACATTCTCAAGTACCTGAGAAGGACTAAGGAGATGTTCTTGGTGTATGGCAGAAAAGACCTCCAGATCGAGGCCTTTGCCGACTCCAGCTTCCAGAGTGACAAGGATGATTCCAAGTCCATGTCGGGTTATGTCTTTACCCTCAATGGAGGGGCGGTGTGTTGGAAGAGTTCCTAACAGGAAACCGTTGCTGACTCGACAATGGAAGAGGAATATATCGCTGCATCTGATGCCGCAAAAGAAGCCGTCTGGATGAGGAAGTTCTTGATAGAAGTTCAGGTGGTTCTGTCCATTGTTAATCCAATACCTCTGTATTGCGCCATCAACGAGGTTATAGCTTTAGCGAAGGAACCCAGGTCATATCAGAAGTCCAGGCACATCTTGAGGCGGTATCACCTGATCAGGGAGATCGTGGGTCGCCAGGAGATCGAGGTTCGGAGAGTTGCTACGGAAGATAACACTGCTGATCAATTCACAAAGGCCTTACCCCAGACTCAGTTCGAGCGGCTGATCGAGATGATAAGTCTTCGATACGCCAGTTCATGGCCTTAGTGCAAGTGGGAGATTTTTAGTGTATATGCCCTAGAGGCCATTACTGTATCATACTAGTTTGTATATTACTTGATGGAAGCTTGGGATATTCACCTTGTATAGAAAATCTTGCTCAATATAGTAGTATGCTACTTGGTTTGTTTCTGCTTTAATGTGTGCATGTGTTTCTTTTAACATATCGCCTTTACACATTAGTGGAGCCCTTAGGATCTTTTCTTGATTACCAGCGTTGTGATGGCAGTCACACTCGTGGGGGCTGGGTAATCCACAAGCACATCCTTATGCAGGTCCCTAGTCGTAGGACTATCGAGACAGGGCATCGATACTCCGGAGTAGACTAGCGTATACGCTTCTCATCCCAGCTTAGGAGACGGTCTGTCCTACAGCCGTCAGTACGCCGTACTTGAGATAGTATGCGGGTGCTCGTTAGGTTACGAGTACACTGGACAGGACTCGTCGGGAACTGTTGGTTGGTACTATACCTATCGTCAGTTATCAGTTCCCAGGTGACATGAGTACAGCTTAGTCCGTTGACTTGACACTGTCACTTCGCCTCAAGTGTGTTCCCACTGTACTTTGATTACTACCCTACCACGGCTCAAAGGAGTCGTGCAAACAGGTAGTTTTTGGGTGCAGTCCCGAAGCACTTGGAGGCAGTGACGGTTAGACAGGATTCGTCTCTCCCGATATTGGGGGTTGATATCGCGTTGTGTCTAGGAGAGCCATTACACAAAGTCCCTGGCCAGGGCAAGCAAGATAGACTGGTAGGTTTTCGGTGTTATCTCAGGTGTTCTGAGCTACACTCCGACACGACTTGTACCGCCAGTAGGGGACTGACATTTACCGCCCCCCTATGCCCGCCATGCGATGTTCTCAGACGAACAGACCGGACTGTACGGAGATTGTTACATTCAGGCTCAGTAGGAGTTCAGATAGGTTTCACCTCGTCCGTCTTCTTATCGACATCTACCTGGGGACCGTTACGTACAGCTAGTGCCGCTTACGGTCTGTGGTTAAACCCACTGCCAGCGTAGTGTCGAGTCTTTAGAGTCCCACACAGAGGGTTATTCGCCTTTGGGCAAAACAGAGTAGAGGTCGCATGGTTTTGCGACAGGGTTCGTTCACATCCGCGCACTTGTGCACGTTTGGTGTCCGGACAGTTGTTACTAGCGGGCTCTGGTTTGAGCCAGATCCTTGTATATGCTTTGGGGTTAGTTTTATCTCATAGAATTCGTGCTCCTCGGAACACGAATGCGGGTGTGTATGCACAGTTGACTGAGGCAGAGGAAGAGGATTCTCATTAGGGTTTTGGTACGGGTGTGTATACACAGTTTACGGGTGTCGTTTACCAAACCCTAATGATTATTTGTAATATCAATTGATAATGTTATTTAAATGAAATTGTGTCATGGTTGGGTTTGTTGACTTGTTGACCAAGGTTGACTAGTTGACCATGGTTGAAACTTTGACCATCATCATTTCTTTTCAAGATGCTCTTTGATCTTTGCAAAAACATTTAATGTGAAATGATAATAGTCTTATCAAACCAACCATCACCTTTTTCATTTTGATTAATATTATTAATTAGATTAATTCACATATATTTGATATGGTTGTAAAACTATTATCATTCTCTCATAACCATTCTCTCTCCTCCATTTTGCTCTTCCTCTTCCTCTAGTTCAAGGAGAATCATTCTTACGAGTTGAGAAACCTTTCCTTGGAGATTAAACACCCAAAGCCACTCTCTACTCATCCTAAGGTTGAAGGTCTAGCAAGCCGGACACTTTAGTTCTCTCAAGATCAAGAAAGGAGCTCAAGGTAGAAACCCTCAGGTGGATCCATCTTCGACAAGAGAAGGCAACGAGGAAAGCACCATCCGACCACCATCAAGAGTCAAAGAGAAGGAGTTCAAGTTGAGGTATAACCCCTAACCGAGTAGCAATAGCTCTTGTTAGTTGCTAGCGTGTAGTTTAGCAAAGATCCGTGTTTTATAGTCCATGTTGCCATGACCCGAAAAAAAAAGTTTCATCATTTCCGCAAGCCCGAAATAACCGGGAGAGGTAACGTGGACTTACAGTAGGGGACCGCCAGTCACAGGTAGAGGACAGGCATGGGTTTTCACTTTGATGTACCAGGACGCGCAGGCGTCCAATGTAGTGGTCTCAGGTACCCTATCAGTATATTCTGTTGACGCACACGCGTTATTTGATCCGGGATCCACGCACTCGTATGTTTCCACACACATCGTGCCAAGTTTGGGTAGAGAGTCTGGGTTGCTTGATCAGCCGCTTGTTGTGACCACTCCTGTGGGCGAGTCGTTTGTTGCTAGACACGTGTTCCGATCCTGTGTTGTCCGTATTGGCGAGAGAGAGTTGCCTGTCGACTTGATCCTTCTCGAGATGTTGGACTTCGATATTCTTTTAGGCATGGATTGGTTAGCCACGTGCTATGCATCTGTGGACTGCCGAGAGAAGACAGTAAGGTTTTGTTTTCCCGGCGAGTTGGCTTTTGTTGTGTAGGGGGACCGTGGTACCGCCCCGCACTGTTTGATTTTTTCTCTTTGCGCTGGACAGCTGTTGAGGAAGGGATGTCAGGGATTTCTAGCTTATGTTTGCGATACTAGAGCTACAGATGTTCTGTTGGACCAGTTTCCGATTGTTCGTGAGTTCTCTGATGTTTTCCCTGTCGAGCTTCCTAGGCTACCGTCTGAGCGCGATATTGTTTTCTGCATTGACTTGATTCCCGGCACGGGGCCTATTTCCATACCGCCTTATCGGATGGCCCCGGCGGAGCTTAGAGAGTTAAAAGGTCAGTTGCAAGATTTGATGGATAAGGGACTTATTCGACCCAGTGTGTCTCCTTGGGGTGCTCCGGTCCTGTTTGTCAAGAAGAAGGACGGCAGTTTGCGTTTGTGTATCGACTACCGCCAGCTGAACAGGGTTACCGTGCGGAATAGATATCCTTTGCCACGCATCGACGACTTGTTCGACCAGCTTCAGGGGGCAGGATACTTTTCGAGGATCGACTTGCGATGAGGCTACCATCAGTTGCGGGTTTGACAGGAGGATATTCTAAGGACAACTTTCCACACGCGTTACGGCCATTATGAGTTTTTGGTGATGTCGTTCGGACTCACCAATGCCCCAGCAGCATTTATGGACTTGATGAGCCGTATTTTTAGGCCGTATCTTGATTTGTTCATCATCGTATTCATTGACGATATTTTGGTGTATTCCCGGAGCCGAGAGGAGCACGAGCAGCACCTGCGGATCACACTGCAGACATTGAGGGAGCACCAGTTATTCGCAAAATTCTCCAAGTGAGCATTCTGGCTTGACAACGTAGATTTCTTGGGTCATGTGATTACATGAGATGGTATATATGTGGACCCGAGGAAGATCGAGTCCGTTCAGTGTTGGCCCAGACCCGCATCAGTTACGGAGATCCGCAGTTTTCTAGGACTGGCCGGCTACTACAGGCGATTTGTACAGGAATTCTCCCGTATTGCTGCACCGTTGACCGGGTTGACCCAGAAAGGAGTTCTTTTCGATTGACGGAGGAGTGCGAGCATAGTTTTCAGCAGTTGCGGACTCATTTGACTATGGCGCCGGTGTTATCATTGCCTTCAGGATCGGGCGGATTTGTAGTCTATTGTGACGCTTCTCGAGTGGGGCTTGGGTGCGTGTTGATGCAGCACGATAGGGTGATCGCGTATGCTTCTCGGCAGCTGAAGAAACACGAACAGAACTACCCCACTCACAATTTAGAGATGGCTGCAGTGGTCTTTGCACTCAAGATCTGGCGACATTACCTATACGGTGAGTCGTGCCAGATATTCACTAATCACAAGGGCTTGAAGTATATATTTCAGCAGCGAGACCTGAATCTTAGACAGCGCCGTTGGATGGAACTAGTAAAGGACTACGATTGTGAGATCCTGTATCGCCCGGGCAAGGCGAACGTAGTGGCGGATGCTTTGAGTAGGAGGCCCGGGGGTAGTCTATCTTGTTTGAGCGCAGTGCAGAGGCAGTCGTCCGCAAATTGGCAGATTTTATGCGACAGCCGAGTGCAGTTCGAGTTTACGCCGATCAGGGGACAGCTTGTGCATGTTCGTGCACGCCCTGCTGGATATATGTATGCCCTAGAGGCCATTATATGATAGTGGATGTATTTATACATGTATATATATATATTCAGTGTACATTCTTGCTCGACATGATAGTATGCTATCTGGTTCTTATTTATCTGACATGTTGATTTGATCATGCTTTTATTCATTCATACATGTTGATAAAGCCCTGAGGATATAGGCTTGACTACTGTGATTATGATGGAGATCATACTAGTGGGACATCTGTAGTTTATAAGTATATCCTGGAATGTCCCTAGTCGTAGGTGTATCAAGACGGGGCATCGATATACCAGAGTACACTAGCGTATATGATACTGGACCCATATGATGGGCGATGGATGTTCCCACATTCATCGATGTTTGACATCGAGATCGTATACGGGTGCTCAGTGGTGACTGGGTACACTGGACGGATTCACCGAGAACTCCTATATGGAATTATATCTATCGTCGGATAGCAGTTCTCAGGTGACACTGGTGCAGGTTAGTCTGTAGACCCGAGATCGTCATAGAGTCTTGTGTGTTCTCCCACTGTACTTTGATTACCACCCTACCACGGCTCTACTGAGTCGTGCAAACAGGTGGCCGTTGGGTACAGTCCCGAGACACACGAAGGCGATAAGCGATAGGAGGGATTTCGTCTCTCCCGGTATTGGGGGTTGATGCTGTGTTGTGCTCGACTGGCTATATCAGTAAGTCCCTGGCCAGGGCTGTTGAGATTTACTGATAAGTGTTATCAGTAGTTTCTCGATCTGTTATAGACCATTCATCGGCATGACTTATTGAGTTAATGGGGTCGACGTTACCATCCCCAGACCTGATATGCAGCATATCTGACGAAGAGACCGGACTATACGGTAGTGTTGCCGGTTGGCTCGACGGGAGTTGTAGCAGGTTCGCTTGTTTTCTTTTGATCGCTCAATACCCGGGTGGCCGTTACGTTTAGCTGACCGCTTGCGGCTTGGGGGTGCTTGATATGATCAACACCCACTGCCGGCGTATTGACGAGTCTCAGAGTCCCACAAAGGAGTTACCTAGTCCAGGCGAAATGTTGTGGTGCGCATATGCGATATGCGCGTGGACCCGGTTAAAATGCGAGTATGAGATACCGTATATTAATCGGGCAGCTTGCTTTTGGTCGGGCCGTATGTGATATGACCGGGTTGATAAATCAAGTGTTGATTTATCATTTAACCATTAGTTTCTCACTACAAATCCTTTTCTTGTCTTTTTGGTGTATGCATGCATGTATGCATTCATTCTTGTTCATGCACATATGGATGTGCATGCACACATACATGCATACATCATTCTATCATGGTTGTATATATAGAAGATGGTGGCAATATAAGATTCACACCTTATAATTATATATATGGATATATATTGTATTTGTTTTAAAACAAAAGAAAAGAAAAATATTAATACATGATTATCTTCTACACTCTTCTTTGAACTAACCTTGTTCACTTACTTTTTAACCATGAGTTAATCTTTCCTTTGTGTTTTAACTCAAGTGCAATAATATCCATATAATGTAACTATGGTTTGAGATGAAGAGTAGAAAATATATATACTTATATTTTCTATTTTTCATAACACATTATCATTCTCTTGTTCTTCGAAAAGCCATCATCTTCTTCCTCCTTGCTCTTTTGCTCTCTAGATTTCTCAAGTGAGCAAAACACTTACCAAGTTAGGATTTTGAAGTGAGAAAACCAACCACAACGCTATTCTACACTAGTCTTGCCCACTTGTGAAGAGTGTTAGCTTCCATTTTCTTCTCTTGATCTTGTGAAGTTACAAGCTTCGACAAAGAGGACTCTGGATGGATCATCGTGGACGTAGAGGTTCTCAAGTGGACGTTTTCCAACCCTCAAGTAGACGAGGAGTCTAGTGTAGGGAGCTACAAAGGTTGTACTCTCAAAACCCTAGCTTTATCTACTTGTGATGATGTGCATGTTTAGAAACCCTAATTTTCTAGTGATGATTCTTTGTATGTTCACTTAGCACCTTAAAAATTTAATTTTGAGACATGTGATGCTTCCAAACCCTTCATTAGGTGCTATGTAAACCTAACATTGGTATCAGAGCCTACCTAGAACTTTAGGCGATGCTTTAGCGAAGTTAAAACTCCGATCGAACCAAAATACGGACTTTTAGAACCCTCTCTGGACATTTTTTCAAACCTGTGTTTTTCCAAAAATAAAAATATGTAAAAAATTCAGCAGGGAATTCTAAGAATCCCTGTAAAAAACGAAGCCTGAATCACAAAATCCCACCGCGGAACCGCGGCCAAAGCTTGCTTGGGCCGCGGCTCCGCGGCCGTACGGATGAATTAAGCCTTCGTTTTTATACAGTGTTCTTTTTTCCTGCTTATAGATGTTTTTGGGTATTTTTAATCTGGTTTTAGTGATATATGTTCTGGAGATTGTTTTGGATTCGGTGATTCGATCGGAATTTTAATCTCGTGCCTTTTTCGGATAATTTAGAAAGTATTAAAAAGTTCGAACGGATATCATTAACTCACTTTTTCCCGGCACAAAATTTTCAAGTGTTGAATCTTTTATCGAGTTTAAATCTTTCGGAAATGCATGCAAGTTTTGTGGTGGACCTCTAGAAGACAACAAACCTTAAGTCGATTTTGTGACCGTCTTGAACTGCCTTTTGAACGTTAGGGTTTGAGGCAGTACGGCGTGCCACATGTGAGGCGTTGTCTTGACCCTTCTACGGCTGGACCGCTACTACCGTGACACATTCCGGATTTTTTGAATTCCGCTCAAGTGTTGAGCTTTAGGAAATTTTGGGTATTTGATTATTCGATCGAAATGTTTAATACCGTCTATTTATCTGGAATGTGATACAATATGTGGAATTCATATAGTTAGGCATGAAATGCGAAGTATGTGATATTTCAGATTTGCGATGTCTAAAGAGAATGTGGATTCCAAATGTTGTAGTTTTACACTTTCTTTTCTGTGACCGTAAATGTAGTATGTCGATATCGCCGGTTTCATTGCTATACATCAACGACTATCGGGATACGCATACTTACTTACGTTGATCATATATGATATTATGTGTTGCTGAGATATGATGTGCAGGATTGTCGCGATTGAATAGCCGGGGGGTTTTATGTGAGATGAGAGTTTTATTTTTCATTCATGTAAAATTCAAATGTAATGTAATATTCTTTTATTTGGGGCACTTCCGGGTTGAGGTTGATGTCACCAGTGTTGTATATTATTTACTTTTCGGCATTAGGATAGACCCAAGGAGGAGAGCACGTGACCGGGTTCTGGGGTTCAGTGGGAGGCCATCTCGAGGAGTCGAGACTGGGTCTCCTAAACTCCAGGATTGGTAGGGTCGCTTGCCGCTCTTGTAGGGGTCCAGGTGAATGGTTCCTAGGCACCCTATAGAGGTCTCATAAGGCATCAACCATGCCAATTTATAAAAATTATGGTGCCGAGAAACCCTAATACGGATCGTCGGCTAGAATCCTAGGCGAAAAACGAATCTAGTTAACATTTTAACTAAAGGAGAGAGGCTACAACCTTTGTAGATCCGGTTCTCCACTTGCTTAGCTCCACGTATGTGTCCTCTCGCTGTCCATCTCGAATTCTAGACTCGATCGTCGGCTTCATCGGAGAAGTGAGCGGAATAGGTCGTCGGCTTCGTGCCGAAGATGATCTACGTCGAGGTTGCACAAGTTCAAGCTCCAACTTCACCAAGTGGTGAGACTTGTGAAGAAAACACCCAAAAAAACTTGGCAAGAGGTAGAGGGTGAAGAAATAGGAGGTGGGTTCACTTTAGAATTGGATTTCTCACTTTGGATCTCAAGTTGCCATTGATGGCATCAAGGTTTCTTTCTTGAAGAAGAAGGTCAAGAAGAAGAAAGAATATGATAAGTGTTGATTTAAAATGAAAATAATTCAATACTTATCATAAGCAAACCATAGTTGAGTGTAGAGAATAGACCATGGTTAGTTGGATAGGTTAGGGTTAAGCATGAAGACAAGAATGGTTAAGAAGTTAAAGCTTCATGAAGCTTCAACTAAAAACAAACTTCTCCACCATTCTTATCTCAATCTTTTCTAAATAAATAAATGAACAAATAAATAAATAAATGAATATGCAAAACCCTAATTATCAAATTAACCATGGTTTAATTCTATACACTTAACTAAATGATCAAGTATCATCAAACATGATACAAATATGTGCACAAAAGTATATCACATATACAACTTGCACATCAAGTGAGAAAATCCATATAAAGTGAACCAATACTAGTTAATGCAAAGTAATATATCAAATATACAATTATACATTAAATCATTAAATCAACATTTGATTCAATGATCCGGTCATGTCGCACATAACCGACTAGTATTCAATGTATCGATTTATCGAATCAATGATTCGATAACTAGGTCATATCGAATATAACCAATCGAAACATTTATCGCGAGAATGAAATGCGGTATCACATACACGCATTATTCTCGGTCCCGCACATATCTCATATGCGCTCCTATTTCGTTTTGCTTGAGCCAGGAAACCTCTGTGTAGGACTCTAAAGACTCGTCAATACGCCGATAGCAGATGATGATCATATCAAGCACCCACAAGCCGCAAGCGGTCTGCTAAACGTAACGGCCATCCGGGTACTGAGCGATCAGAAGATCGACGAGCTAGCCCGCTCATACTCCTGTGAATCCAACCAGAAACACTTACCGTATAGTCCGGTCTGTTCGTCTGATACGTCGCATATCAAGTCTAGGGGTGGTAAACGTCAGACCCCAATAACCGATAAGTCATGCCGATGTGAGGCTCATAACGGGTCGAGAAACTACTGGTAACACTTACCAGCAAATCTTTGATCAGCCCTGGCCAAGGACTTCCCTGTTACGGCCAATCGAGCACAGCGCAACATCAACCCCCAATACCGGGAGAGACGAAACCCCTCCTATCGCTCATTGCCTCCATGTGACTCGGGACTGTACCCAAAGACCACCGTTTTGCATGCCCTCATGGACGTGGTAAGGTGAAGATCAAAGCACAGTGGGAATCACACAAGACTCTATGACGATCTCGGGTCTACAGACTAACCTGTACAAGTGTCACCTGAGAACTGCCCTCTGACGTGAGGTATAATACCATCTGGGAGTTCTCGGCGAGTCCGTCCAGTGTACCCAGTCTCCACTGAGCACCCGTATACCATCTCTGATGTCAAACACCAATGGATATGGGATCATCCATCGCCCATCTCATGGGTCTAGAAGCGTATACGCTAGTCTACTCTGGTATATCGATGCCCCGTCTCGATACACCCACGACTAGGGACCTTGAAGGATGTACTTATGGACTACCATGTCCCCACTAGTATGATCTGCATCATAGTCCAGGCAGTCAAGTACACATCCTAAGGGCTTTACCAACATGTAACTATAAGACAGTTTAAAGAGACTAGTATACATGTTAAGATAAAGAGTAACCAGATAGCATACTATCATATCGAGCAAGAAAGTCATCTCTATATATGTCCAAGCATCCAATATAATATACATCATCTGTACAATACTGGCCTCTAGGGCATACATACAACTAACACTAGGGTGTGGGCTTGGCTATTCATCGCGACTATGGAATCCGTATTTTCTATTATTGGCTAAATACTAAATACGGACGTCCTAGTATATCCCACATTATATATATATATATGTTTCTGCTGCCTGTGTTCTATGATATCTGAGATGAATGATATATTATATATGAGATATATAGTAGACGTTGCTTATGTTTTACACTCACGCTAGTCCCGGTATGCCGTTAGTTAAGTAACCTAACGGTGCATAACAGAACATTGCGGCGAATGCGGATGGCATAAGCGTACGTTGTATTTTCGTTTCTTTTCTGTGATTGGCTTAAGGATTTAAATGATGGGACTACATTAATATGATTAATGTAAAGAAAATAAACCTAAAAAGATGTTGTAGAATCGGAATTGAAAACCACTCGGCTCTTTATGAAAAAGCTATATTTCAAAACTGCGGAGCACAAGCCACTCCTTTTGAAAACCATTTGATTCTACGACGATATCAAGTTCAAAGCGTTAAAGATTTTATTAAAAATCATCCGCAACCCTCCGTCATTTTAGGAAGTAGAGTACTTAGTATTCGTGCTACGTTTGTTGACCTTAGCCAAGGCATAGTGTACGGTAGCTAAGTGATGTCGTCCTACAATGCATATGATGCAGATTAATTAGGACGGGCATATGACTTTGTTGACCTTAGCCAAGGGTCATGTAAACGGGTCTGATTAATCAAGAAATGACGGGCTGAACTTGACTAGTACTTGTGATTTATTGACCATAGCCAAGGTCATAGGCACTAGGGGTAAAAATCATATCGGGAATTTCAAGTGTTGAGATTTGCAATGAGATTGCATACCTTCCATATGATGGTTGGATCCCGATCCCACTGTGGGCAATAGTTGCTCCTAGAAGAGTTTTGCAGTTTACAATTAGCTAACTCATTAGGTATCTGGAAAGGTGTTAACGGGGCTACGCCATAGCCAAGGTCTCAGGTATCCTTCCAGTATGTTTGGTTGATGCACACGTGTTATTCGATCCCGGATCCACGCACTCGTACGTATCCACACATTTTGTGCCGAGTTTGGGTAGAGAGTCCGGTTTGCTTGATCAGCCGCTTGTTGTGACTACTCCTGTGGGAGAGTCGCTTGTTGTTAGGCACGTGTTCCGATCCTGTACCGTCCGTATTGGCGAGAGAGAGTTACCTGTTGATTTGATCCTTCTTGAGATATTGGACTTCGACGTTCTTTTGGGCATGGATTGGTTAGCCACGTGCTATGCTTTTGTTGACTGCCGCGAGAAGACAGTTCGATTTTGTTTTCCCGGCGAGTCGGTTGTTGTTGTGTTGGGGGACCGTGGTGTTACCCCTCACAGTGTGATTTCTTCTTTTCACGCTGGACAGCTTTTGAGGAAGGGATGCCAGGGATTTCTCGCCTATATTTGCGATACTAGAGCTACAGAGGTTCCGTTGGATCAGGTTCCAGTTGTTAGCGAGTTCCCTGATGTGTTCCCTGACGAGCTTCCTGGGCTACCGCCCGAGCATGATATTTCTTTCTGTATTGATTTGGTTCCTGGCACGGGGCCAATTTCTGTACCGCCTTATTGGATAGCCTCGGCGGAACTTAGAGAATTGAAGGGTCAGTTGCAAGATTTGCTGGATAAGGGACTTATTCGACCCAGTGTTTCTCCATGGGGTGCTCCAGTCCTGTTTTTCAAGAAGAACGACGGCAGTATGCGTTTGTGTATCGACTACCGCCAGCTGAACAGGGTGACAGTGCGGAACAGGTATCCTTTGCCACGCATTGACGATTTGTTCGACCAGCTTCAGGGGGCAGGATACTTTTCGAGGATCGATTTGCGATCAGGCTACCATCAGCTGCGGGTTCGACAGGAGGACATTTCTAAGACAGCTTTCCGCACGCGCTACGGCCATTATGAGTTTTTGGTGATGTCGTCCGGACTCACCAACGCGCCAGCAGCATTTATGGACTTGATGAACCGCATTTTCCGGCCGTATCTTGATCTGTTCATCATAGTGTTCATTGACGATATCTTGGTGTATTCTCGGAGTAGAGAGGAGCACGAGCAGCACCTGCGGATTACACTGCAGACCTTGAGGGAGCATCAGCTTTTCGCCAAATTCTCAAAGTGTGCTTTCTGGCTAGACAGTGTAGACTTCTTGGGGCACGTGATTACACGAGATGGTATATGTGTAGACCCGAGGAAGATCGAGGCAGTTCGGAGTTGGCCTAGACCCACGTCAGTGACGGAGGTTCGCAGCTTTCTACGGCTGGCAGGCTATTACAGGCGATTCGTGCAGGACTTCTCTCGCATTGCTACACCTTTGACCGGGTTGACCCGGAAGGGAGTTCGCTTCGATTGGATGGAGGAGTGTGAGCACAGTTTCCAGCAGCTACGGGCTCTACTGACGACGACACCAGTGCTATCATTGCCTTCAGGATCCGGCGGATTTGTGGTCTACTGTGACGCTTCACGAGTGGGGATAGGGTGCATTTTGATGCAGCATGACAGGGTGATCGCGTATGCTTCGCGGCAATTAAAGAAACATGAACAGAATTAGCCCACTCATGATTTGGAGATGGCTGCAGTGGTCTTTACACTTAAGATCTAGCGACATTACCTGTATGGAGAGTCGTGCCAGATATTCACTGATCAAAAGAGCTTAAAGTATATATTCCAGCAGCGAGACCTGAACCTTAGACAGCGCCGATTGATGGAGTTAGTGAAGGACTACGATTGTGAGATCTTGTATCACCCGGGCAGGGCGAACGTAGTGGCGGATGCTTTGAGCAGGAGGCCCGGTGGTAGTCTATCTTGTTTGAGCGCAGTACAGAGGCAGTCGTCGGCAGATTGGCAGATTTTATGCGACAGCCGGGTACAGTTCGAGTTCACGCCGATCGGAGGACAGATTGCGCATGTTCATGCACGCCCATAGTTGTTTGACCGTATACATGAGGCACGACATAGTGATGACCGATGTTAAGAAATCAGGACACAGATTGGACAGGGCAGATTTTTCGAGTTTGTGATCGATGATCAGGGGATACTACTATTTGGGGCTAGACTGTGCGTACCAGATGCTGAGGGATTGCGGCGCGAGATTCTTGAGGAGGCACATCGATCGGTCTACAGTGTTCATCCCGGTTCTACCAAGATTTACCATGACTTGAGAGGTGTTTACTGGTGGGATGGAATGAAGAGAGACATCGCAGATTTCGTGTCAAGATGCCTGACTTGTCAGCAAGTCAAGGCTGAGCACCAGAGGCCCGCGGGAGAGCTACAGCCGTTACCCATTCCGGAGTGGAAATGGGAGCAGATTTTTATGGACTTCATTGTGGGTCTACCCAGGACTAGTCGAGGGTATGACTCCATCTCGGTGATCGTGGATTGTTTGACAAAAGCGGCTCACTTTCTACCGGTGAAGACGACTTTCGGATTTGCTCAGTATGCCCAGGTTTACATTGATGAGATTGTACGACTGCATGGAGTTCCGACATGTATCGTGTCCGATAGAGGCACCCAGTTTACCAGCCGGCTATGGCAGAGGCTTCAGGAGGCTTTGGGCACTCGCTTGAGTTTCAGCACAGCATTCCATCCGTAGACCGACGGACAGTCAGAGCGGACTATTCAGACTCTCGAGGACATGCTCAGAGCATGCGTATTAGACTTCGGAGGTAGCTAGGATCATCATTTGCCCTTAGTAGAGTTCTCCTACAACAACAGCTACCAGGAGACCATTCAGATGGCACCGTTTGAGGCTCTTTATGGGAGGAGATGCAGATCGCCCACCTGTTGGATGGAGCTCAGTGAGAGCAGTATCTTAGGGCCGCAGATTGTGGAGGAGACGACCGCGAAGATCCAGTTGATTCGCGATAGGATGAGAGCAGCCCAGAGTAGGCAGAGATCTTATGCGGACCGTCGTCGGCGCAATCTTTAGTTTTCTGTTGGTGATCATGTTTTCTTAAGGGTCTTCCCAATGAAAGGCGTGATGAGGTTTGGGAAGAAGGGGAAGCTTAGTCCCAGATATGTGGGCCCCTTCGAGATCCTCGAGCGTGTTGGTGCGGTTGCGTATCGATTAGCCCTTCCGCCCAGTTTTCTAGACGTGCACCCCGTATTTCACGTTTTGATGCTCTGCCGATATCTTCATGATCCTTCGCATGCGATTCAGCACCCGACGATCCAGCTTGAGCGCGACCTTTCCTATGCAGAGCAGCCGGTGATGATCTTGGATCGACAAGTGAAGAAATTGAGGTCAAAAGAGATACCATCCGTCAAGGTACTTTGGCATGGCCAGAGCGGCGAGGAGGTCACTTGGGAGACCGAGAGCGAGATGAGGAAGAGGTATCCCCATCTTTTTGAAGGTATGTATAGTTAGATTGTTAAATTCGGGGACCGAATTTCTTTAAGGGGAGTAGATTGTAACACTTTGAAATTTCCGTTAGAATGTTTTTCGTGATGATTAGTAATTGTGCGTGTTATTATATATGTGTTCAAAGGATTATTAGTTATTTTAGTCGGGTTTACCCTAATTGAAAAATTTTCCTTTGTAGTGTACACTTGCACACTTAGCATTTTGTGACTTAGGGTTTTTGGTATAGTATGTTAACCATTCTTTTGTTGCATGGTTCATTTTAATTCCCCACCATTTTTAAATCAAAACAAAATCCCTTTTAAAATTCCAAAATTTCAATTAAACAATTGAGAGTATGGTGTTAGGTAAAGAGGATTGACTTTTGACCCCATTTCCCTCTCTTCTCTCTCTCTTCTCCTCACTTCAGAATTCTGCAGAATTCCAGCAAGAAAACTTTGCTTTTCTCCATCTTTTCTTCTCCTTTTTCATTTCCCTTTGATCCCTACACAAAAACCTACACAAATCAACACATTTTCATCACAAAACCATGGAAAAGTGAGCTTTTTTAGGTGTTTGAAGGCGAATCTGCACACTTGATGTTAGAGCTGGGATTTTTGGTGTTTCATAGGGTCTTTTGAAGGTATTAACTCATGTTAGCACTCCTTTTCCATAAACTTGTAGTATTCTTTAGCAAAAATCTCATTTTTGTGCATTTTTAGTGATATTAAAGGATATTTGTGATTCATATGTTAGATTAGGGTTTTGTTAGCTTGGTTAGCTCTATTATGTGTTATTAGAGCTATTTTAGGCCAGGTTTGTTTCAGTTTGCACAGAAATACCATAAAGTACCGTTTTAGTGTAAAGATGTGATTTTTTAACTAGAAATAGGGCTCTGTGGGATCTGCTGCTACCCGAGTCGTTTCAGAATAAAACTAGATTTTTCTGTAGCATGTATGGGGAGTATAGAGTGCACACACAAAACCTGGGAGTCCCTCTCCCTACCCAGGCCGCCGAAATAAGAATTCTGGCCGCAATTTGCGGCCAGATGGGGGTGTTTTGGGTTGGGGTTTGGGCCACTGGAGTCTGCTGCTATGTGGGTTATTTTGTTATATATATATTTGTAATATCTGTTCTGTATCAAAATTTGGAGTAGATTACCTTATTTCCCGTATTTTGAAACTTTCGCGACACGCGTGATGCGTGTGTGTGGGTTTGGGGTTTCTGTGTATCGCGACGCGTCGGAGTGACTTCAGGCGCGTAATCACACGTTTTAGCGTATCGCGCACACGCGCGTTTGGTTCGCAACACGGGTTTCTAGGTTGATGTTAACTTTGCGTTTTTATGGATTTGAGCTTATGTGTGATATATTGTGTAATTCTAGGTTCGCAGGCGAGTGCGACGGACGCTGCGCAGAAGGGGAAACAAGTAGTGGGCTATACATAGCGAGAGACTACGGTGAGTAGATTTAACATCTACAGGGATATCGCCCGCATGGCGTTCTACGTCAGGGCTGATAGGACCTTATAGCTACATTTACATACATTGACTGTTCATGGCTACTATTTAGTGCATACTGCATTCCCTGCTATATGGATATAAACTAGAATTGATAGAACACCGCACCATTACTAACGGTTCATGTTGCACGAGCACTATCCTGCATGTTACACACAAACCCTTAGTAATTTTCATGACACTCACACTGTAGAATTTCCATGATCATTATGCTGTAGCTCATCTTTTATGTGACTAGACATGATATTCATACTTGATGCACATATCACCTCACATTGACTTGCATATTGGTTTGGATTACATGTGATTTCAGGATTTGGGAACCGTGGCTATTTCAAATATGTAATTATTTAAAAACCCGGTTCCCTTGATATGATATTTCGGTGCGTCCACCATGTGTTTCCTCGGTTCTAGAGTGATATATGTGAACCCGAATCGAGGAGCTGGATGAGGCCGATTGCGGGTACATGGTGGACCCGGTATGGTACCCCGGGGCGAGAACGGTTTCGCTGTGTAGTAGACGGTGAGACTGGCAGAGGGACTACTGCCTACCGGTGATTGGTTGGACCTGGTAGTTATCCGGAGATTTCTGATCAGAGTCGATAGATGGATGCGGGATGATCCGTATTGCCGGGGCCGAGGGCCGATACCGCAGACGGAGCCCGTGGGCTGACCCGGACTGACGGGGCCCGATGGATGAGGATTTGCGTGTCGATGCTGGACACAAGTACTTATGATATTTGGGTGCCGATGTTGGGCACTCGTGATTCTCAGAGATTTACAGGATTAGAGGGCCGATGAGAGTGCCGGCGCCTGAGCTATTTGGGGGATCTGGGTGCATTGATGGACACCGATTATATATTCCACGTTGACATTCCGTGTAGATATTATATTGCCCATGCTCAGCATTTATTATTGTACCTCATCCTGTTGTTATATTACCTGATAGAGCACTTGCATGATTATTGCACATACTGCTTATCACGCATTGATATCATCTGTTGGCATATGATAGAGTAGCGCAGTACGTGCATGCTCGCGATTACCTTTATATGTTATTTCTATTCACGAGTTGGCAACTCACCCCCGTTGTGCCACAGTATTTGCAGGTTGCCCTTGGAGTAGTCGCGGCAGGCTGTCTTTTGCATCTTTTGGCTACAGATACCACTACAGTTGGTGCGAGAGTTATTTTGCTATTAGGTGGGTTGTGGTATCTGGTTACTTTTATTGTACGCACTTTTGTATCTAGTATTCTCCATATACCATGTATGTATTTGACTTAGAGACAGTGTGAGGACGATGATGTATATTGTTTGTTTTTGTTAGTTATATGTATGCCCTAGAGGCCATTACTGTACATAAGATGTATATTGTAGTAGATGCTGGGACATATATAGGGAGGACTTTCTTGCTCGACATGATAGTATGCTATCTTGTTGCTCTTTACCTTAACGTGTATACTGATTGTCTCTCTGTTTCATGTTGGTAAAGCCCTTAGGATGTGTACTTGACTACCTGGACTATGATGCGGATCATACTAGTGGGGATATGGTAGTCTATAAGCACATCCTTCAAGGTCCCTAGTCGTGGGTGTATCGAGACGGGGCATCGATATACCAGAGTAGACTAGCGTATACCTTCTCGACCCACACAGATGGGCGATGGATGATCCCATATCCATTGGTGTTTGATATTGGAGATGATATACGGGTGCTCAGTAGAGACTGGGTACACTGGAAGGACTCACCGAGAACGCCCAGATGGTATTATACCTTACGTCAGATGGCAGTTCTCTGGTGACACTGGTACATGTTAGTCTGTAGACCCGAGATCGTCATAGAGTCTTGTGTGATTCCCACTGTGCTTTGATTTCCACCTTACCACGTCCAAGAGGGCGTACAAAACGGTGGCTTTTGGGTACAGTCCCGAATCACATGGAGGCAATGAGCGATAGGAGGGGATTCGTCTCTCCCGGTATAGGGAGTTGATGTTGCGCTGTGTTCGATTGGCTATAACCGGAAATCCCTGGCCAGGGTTGCTGAGATTTACTGGTAAGTGTTACCAGTAGTTTCTTAAACTGTTATAGACCTCAAATCGACACGACTTATCGAGCTATTGGGGTCTGACGTTTACCACCCGTAGGCAAGATATGCGACATATCAGACGACGAGACCGGACTGTACGGTAAGTGTTACTGGTTGGATTCAAAGGAGTGTGAGCGGGCTTGCTCGTCGATCTTCTCATCGCTCAATACCCGGGTGGCCGTTACGTTTAGCAGACCGCTTGCGGCTTGTGGGTGTTTGATATGATCATCACCTACTGCCGGCGTATTGACGAGTCTTTAGAGTCCTACACAGAGGTTTCCTGGCTCAAGCGAAACGAAATAGGAGCGCATATAAGATATGTGCGGGACCGAGAATAATGCGTGTATGTGATACCGTATTTCATTCTCGCAATGAATGTATCGATTGGTTGTATGCGATATAACCTAGTTATCGAATCAAGGAATGATTCGATAAGCCGACACATTGGATATTAGTCGGTGCGATATGACCGGATCGTTAAATCAAGTGTTGATTTAATGATTTAATGTATAATTATATATTTGATACATTACTTTGCATTAACTAGTATTGGTTCACTTTAAATGGATTTTCTCACTTGCTTTGCACAAGTTGTATATGTGATATACTTTTGTGCACTTGATTGTATCATGTTTGATGATACATGCTAACTTGGTTAGTGTATGATTAAACCATGGTTAGTTAATGGTTAGGGTTTCATTTGATTTATTTATGCATTTATTTATTTTGTTTTGACAAAAGAAAAAGAGAAAATGGTTGCTTTAAAAGATGAAGCTTGTTGAAGCTTCATGAAGGTTTGACTAAAGTGACCATTTTGTATTCATGCTTAACCCTAACCATTCATCTAACCTTAGTCAATTCTCTACACCTAACCATGGTTCATATTATGATAAGTATTCATTTTTCTTTTCTATTTTAAATACTTATCATATTATCATGTTCACCTTCTTCTTCTTCTTCATCTTTAGAAAGAAGAAAAGCTTGCACCATCAATGGTGATTTGATAAAAAGAGTGAGAAATCCAATTCTAAAGTGAACCCACCTCCTATTTCTTCATCCTCTACCTTTTGCTAAGTAGTATAGGGTGTTTTCTTCACAAGTTTCATGACTTGGTGAAGTGGGAGCTTGATCTTGTGATGCCTCGACGTAGATCATCTTCGGCATCGTAGTCGATGACCAAGCCCGCCCTTTCTCCGATGAAGCCGACGTTAGAGCCCGGGATTCGATGATCGCAGCGAGGAGACATCATCACGGAGCTATGGAGGTGGAGCACCGGATCTACAAAGGTTGTATTTCCGTTCACTTCTTAGTTAAGTAGTTAACTAGTTGTATGTTTCGCCTAAATTCTAGTCAACGATCCGTATTAGGGTTTCTCGGCACTTGTAAAATTTGAAAATGGCATGGTTGATACCTTGTGAGACCTCATTAGCGTGCCTAGGAATCCTACAGCGGTATCAGAGCCTAGCTAGAGCCTTAGGCGAAACGTAGACGGAGTTTGAAGTCCGATCGAACCGAAACCCCATCTCCAAAATGCTCTCTGGACTTTTTCTGGATTTGTGGATTTTTCGAAATTAAAAATATGCAGAAAAATCAGCAGGGAATTTGAAGAATTACTGTGGAGCCCGTACTCATGATTCGATCAAAATGCGGCGGAACCGCGGCAGAAGCATGGCTTCTGCGGCGGTTCCGCGCCCAATATGTCTCTTTACTCCACCATATTTGCACAGTAATTTCTTTATTTTAATGCTGAGTTTTCTGGGATATTTTAATATTTACTCTACAGTTGAGTTTTCTGGTGTTGTTTAGGGAACTCATAGATTCGATCGGATTGTCTAATCTTGTCTATGTGTCTTTTCCGGATAATTTTTGAATATGTTAAAAAGTTCGACCGGATATAAATACCCAATTTTTCCCCTGTCGGGAAATTTCCTAGTGTTGGATCTTTCCGTTGTTTAACGACGTTCTAAGTAGTGCAAGTAACGCGATGGTCCCTCTAGAAGACAACAAACCTTAACTCGATTATGTGACCGTCTTGAACTGCCCTTTGAACCTTCGGGTTTGGGGCAGTACGACGTGCCACATGTGAGGCGTTGGCTTGACCCTTCTACGGCTGGACCATTGGTACTTTAGGCATGAACTGAATGTTTTTAGACTTACTTCATGTGTTGAGCTGTATCGGGAAAACTTGGGTGTTTGACTGTTCGATCGGAAAGTTTAACATTTTCTGTTTATCTGGAATGGGATACAGTAATTGGAATTCACAAATAGTTATGAGATAACTGAATGAATGTTATAAATCTAGCGGTTTAGTCTCAAATGATCGGTTGCCACGAAATTTTGATGTGATCAAAATTCCGTCGCAATCACGTAGCGTATGCGGATACTCGCCGGGTAAACTTAATAGACAGCCTCACCTTATAGCCCCGACCAAGTGACTGTAGGAGAACCCCGTCGCCGAAAGCATCCGTTCGGGTGCTCGCGGCAGCGGTGTTCCGCCTTGGTGCACTTCGTCGACGGTATCGGGGGTGCGGCTGCTTACTAAAGTTTGCGACGAGCATTTGATCAGTATTTCGGGAATCTTGTTGAATTGCCCGACTTGATATTGAAAAGTGTTTTCGATTTTGAGACTAAAATGCGGGGTTTATAATTGTTAGGCATGTGATGTCTAAGGAATTCATTTGGTCAGGCATGCGATGTCTGAGAAGGTTGCGGATTCCAACTGTTGTAGTTTTACACTTTCTTTTCTGTGACCGTAAGTGTAATATGTGATATCGCCGGTTTCGTTGCTATATATCAACGACAATTTGGATGGGCATATTTACTTACGTTGATGACATGTGATGTTATATGTTGCTGGATATGTTGTATTGGATCGTCGCGTTTGAATAGCCGGGGGGTTTTTATGTGAGATGAGTGTTTTTCATTTTCATTCATGTAAAAAACTTGTATGTAATATTCTTTTATTGGGGCACTTCCAGGTTGCGGAAGTTGTCACCGTTTGTATATTATTTACTTTTCCGCACTAGGATAGACCCAAGGAGGAGGGCACAAGTAACCGGGTTCTGGAGTCCAGTGGGAGACCAACTCGAGGAGTCGAGTCCGGGTCTCCTAACTCTTGAATTGGTAGGGTTGCTTGCCGCTCTCGTAGGGGTCTAGGGGTGTGGGTTTGGCTATTCATCGTGACCGTGGAACCCGTGTTTTATACTGGCTCGTATTGAAAACACGGACGTCCTAGTATATCCAATATTTCATATGATTCTTCTGCTGCGATATCTGTGATGTGATCATGTGATGTTCTGTGATGGATACTGTATATTGTATATATGATATATTATATAGACGTTACTTATGTTTTACACCCGCGCTAGCCCTGCCCTGCTCTGCCGTTAGTTACCTAACCGGTGCACGAGGGGACATCGAGGCGAATGCAAATGGTATAAGTTTACGTCGTATTTATCTGTGATGATTAGGTACTTAAATGATGGGACTTCATTAATGTGATTAATGAAATAAAAGAAACCTAAGATGTTGTAGAATCAAATTTCAAAAATAAAATAGGTAGCTACAGTTCTTGCTTTGCACAGCGGTATATGTGATATATCCTGCACCTTATTCGATAAGGAAAGGACCGAGATCCCTTCACCAGGAGTGACTCCTTTAGCAATAACTGGCAGATGCTACACACTCGGTTTGTCTTTTGATTGCTTTTAAGAGTTTTTGCTTTGCACAGTGATATATATGATATATCTCGCACCTCATTCGACGAGGAAAGGACCGACGATCCCTTCACCGGGAGTGACTCCTTTAGCAAAACTAGAAAAGCCTAAAAAACACTCCATTTTAAAATCATTTGATTCTACAATGATATCAAGTTCATTACGCAATAGGTTTTCAGAAAAACCTGTCGTAGCCCTCCGTCATTTCAGATAAGTGGTAGTTAGTATTCGTGCTACGTTTGTTGGCCTGCGTCAAGGCGTAGTGTGCGGTAGCTAACTAGTATTTATCTGTTTATGCATATGATTGGATTAGGGTAGTCGTGCGACTTTGTTGGCCTGCGTCAAGGGTCGTGCGGGTGGGTTTAATTCAATCAGGAAATGACGGGTTGAACTTGACTAGCGGACTATGGTTTGTTGGCCTGCGTCAAGGTCATAGGACGCTAGGGGCAAAATTATCGGGAATTTCAAGTGTTGAAATTTGCAATCAGATTGCATACCTTCTATGAGATAGTTGGATCCCGATACCTGCTGCGAGTAATTGTTACTCCTGGGAGAGTTTTACACATTATAATTAGCCGATCAAGTAGGTGTCTAGAAAGGTGTTAACGAGGTTACGCCTCTGGGAAAATGAGGTTTACATTAATTAGGTCCGTGCGAAAGCACGGGGCGCCTCCCTCAAAGTACCGACACTGGCCTGGCTGAAAGATTGGCGAACTTGTAGTGTGTAATTAATCCCGGCTAGTCTTTCCTTTTAGGGTTTGAAGGAAGATTTGATAAAAAAAAGTGGGAGCCATCCTGATTAGATAAAATTAATAACCAATCTATTCTTGCAAGAGCGCACGCTGAGTGTTTTCTTCTCTCTCTCTCCAGGTAGAGACCATATCACGTCTTAATCAAGATAATAAAACAGAAAATTGACCGTACCCGCTTGTTATACTGAGCTGGGGAACGTTGGTCCCGCTCCAACTTATAATTGTTATAAGACAGAGCAGGAAATTGGGGATTACCAGAATTCCCGTGCCGCCCAAACGAAGAAAGTGCATATGATGCATCATCTTCGGGTGTGTTCATTACAAAGAACTGTTTCTCTGTATCCTGTACGTCCTGGGTATATGATACCGGATCAGGATCCCGCATATGTAATATGTTACATGGGCTACAGATAGGTAAAGAACTGAGAACGGGTGATAAGTTTCATGAGGCAGAAAACGGGGCAAGAGTTGCAGCCAAGTCTGTCGGTCACTGTCACCCTGTATTACCAATACATTGATTCTGAATGAATGTTATTAGATACCGAACCTGATATACAAAATCATATCAGTCTCTTTATTAGTAAAGAAATGATAAAATTTTGTATTGTTGGATAATGTTTTGAACATTTCCTATATCAAAAGTTGATCGGTTCAGGCACGTTATCTAAAAGCATTGATGTTCTAAATCAAACTACAGTTCTTAGTATATAGAACACACACAAGAGGAAGAGTTCAGAAATGAACGGATCCTTCTTGTGGCATTGTAGACTAGGTCATATCAATGCGACCCGACTAGCTGAAGTTACATATAGATGCATATTTAAATCAGTTTGAATTTCCATCTTATGAAACTTGCCAGTCATGTCATAAAGATACGATGACCACAGCTCTGTTTAATGGAAACAGAGAAAGAGTTAGTGAACTCTTGGGATGATACATGTTGATGTATAAAGGTCCCCTGTCTACACATGCCAAGACCGGTTCTTTGTACTTCATTGCATTCTCTGATGATCTCTCAAGATTCAGACATATGTTCCTGTTGAAACACAAGTCCGAACCTTTTGAGATATTCACAGAATATAAGTCTGAAGTAGAGAACCAAAATACGGGTATAAGTATTATGTCCTTTGATGAGATCAAGGAGGAGAATACTTAGGCACGGAATTCCTGGACTATTCTAAAGGAGAATGAGATTCTCTCTCAGCATTACTCCTCCATATACACCATAGCACGATGGTATATCGGGGCGGAGCAATAGCACCCTATTTGATATGGTGTGCTCTATGATGAGTACTACTGAGTTTCCTATTTCCTTTTGGGAGTTATGCACTTGAGAAGCTGCATACCTATTGAATAGGGTTCCAATCAAATCAGTTGCCTACCGCTTCATATGTGATATGGAAAGGGAAGAGCCCATATCTTAAGTTAGTTAAGATTTGGGGTTGTCCGGCCATTGTCTAAAAGCAAAATCCGGACAAGCTCGAGGCAACGTCTGTTATGTAGAACTGGAAATGTTCCAGCTATACAAAATGCAGCTGATAATTTGACAGAACCAAAGGATTCAGTAGATTCCAACGAACCTCAGCCTCTCCGCCGATCTAGTAAGGTTCCTCACCCACCTGAGAGTTACTTCGGTTTCTCTATGATAGTGGGAGCGAGGATTGCATCATGAGATGATGACCCAACTAGTTTCGAGCTGGCCATCAGGAGTGAAACTCTGTAAGAATGGCTGGATGTTTATCGATCTGAGATGGAATCCTTATACACCAACAAAGTATGGACTTTAGTTACTATATCTGAAGGCTTAAATCCCCATCAGGAGCAAGTATATCTTGAGAAGATTACTTGGTGTACATGGAAAAGCTGAGACTTTCAAAGCTAGACCTGTTAAAGGTTTTCGTCATCGACCAGGCGTGGATAATGATGAAACCTTTTCTAAGGATCTATGCTTAAGTCCATCCAGATCCTACTTGCCACGGCTACATACCATGACTACGATATCTGGCGGTTGGGTGCCATGACAGCTTTTCTAAATAATGTTTTAGAAGAGTGCGTCTATAAGTACACAGTCAGAGGGCTTCGTAGACAGTGGGAGCAGCGGAAACGCGAGCAAGATGTTTTATGTGATAAAGCAGGCATCGCGGAGTTGGAACGTCTGTTTTGATGAGTTAGTCAAACAGTTTGACATCATCAAAATGGTAGATGAACCTTGTATATACAAAAAGGTAGTAGGGAGTATGGTAGTGATCCTCGTAGAGTACGTGGATGACATACTCTTGATAAGAAAGAAGTTTCCTATGCTACGCTCGGTCAATCACCGCTTATCACATGGATTCTCCAAATAGGATCAAAGTGATACCTTCTAAATCCCGAGTCTTCATCTATGAGATAGATGTTATTTGGGTGTTAGGATACTCATTAGTTGTAGTGAGATGGTATCAATTCGTCCTGGGGAGAATCACTGGAAGTATTTCAGGGTGATAAGGACGACTGAATGTCAGTCGCAGGCATTGTCTTTACCCTCAGTAGAGGGACGATATGTTGGAAGAGTTCCAAGCTAGATACCATGGCTAACTAGACGATAAAGGCTGGATACATCGCTACTTAAGATGCTACCAAAAAGGCAGTCTGGATGTATACATGTTCATGAGATGAACTTAATTCCTCCCATTGTGTGACAATGGAGTTGTGGCTTATGCCAAGGAACGTCCATCCCATCAGTGATCTAGACATATTCTAAGGCAGTATCACCTGATCATGGAGATAGTTGATCTCCAGGGTGATCGAGGTTAGGAAAGCAGACTCAGAGGACAACGCGGCGGATCCACTCACGAAGGCCTATTCCCAGAGAGAGACTTTTATGGGATGGTTGAGTATGAGATACTATAACCACTGCTACAGATGGCCCTAGTGCAAGTGGGAGATTGTTAGTTATATGTATGCCCTAGAGGCCATTACTGTACATAGGATGTATATTGTAGTAGATGCTGGGACATATATAGGGAGGACTTTCTTGCTCGACATGATAGTATGCTATCTGGTTGCTCTTTAACTTAACGTGTATACTGATTGTCTCTCTGTTTCATGTTGGTAAAGCCCTTAGGATGTGTACTTGACTACCTGGACTATGATGCGGATCATACTAGTGGGGACATGGTAGTCTATAAGCATATCCTTCAAGGTCCCTAGTCGTGGGTGTATCGAGACGGGGCATCGATATACCAGAGTAGACTAGCGTATACCTTCTCGACCCATACAAATGGACGATGGATGATCCCATATCCATTGGTGTTTGACATCGGAGATGATATACGGGTGCTCAGTAGAGACTGGGTACACTGGACGGACTCGCCGAGAACTCCCAGATGGTATTATACCTTACGTCAGATGGCAGTTCTCTGGTGACACTGGTACAGGTTAGTCTGTAGACCCGAGATTGTTATAGAGTCTTGTGTGATTCCCACTGTGCTTTGATTTCCACCTTACCACGTCCAAGTGGGCGTGCAAAACGGTGGCTTTTAGGTACAGTCCCGAATCACATGGAGGCAATGAGCGATAAGAGGGGATTCGTCTCTCCCGGTATAGGGAGTTGATGTTGCGCTGTGTTCGATTGGCTATAACCGGAAATCCCTGGCCAGGGTTGCTGAGATTTACTGGTAAGTGTTACCAGTAGTTTCTCGAACTGTTATAGACCTCAAATCGACACGACTTATCGAGCTATTGGGGTCTGACGTTTACCACCCCTAAGCAAGATATGCGACATATCAGACGATGAGACCGGACTGTATGGTAAGTGTTACTGGTTGGATTCAAAGGAGTGTGAGTGGGCTTGCTCGTTGATCTTCTCATCGCTCAATACCCGGGTGGCCGTTACGTTTAGCAGACCGCTTGCGGCTTGTGGGTGTTTGATATGATCATCACCTGCTGCCGACGTATTGACGAGTCTTTAGAGTCCTACACAGAGGTTTCCTGGCTCAAGCGAAATGAAATAGGAGCGCATATGAGATATGTGCGGGACCGAGAATAATGCGTGTATGTGATACCGTATTTCATTCTCGCAATGAATGTATCGATTGGTTGTATGTGATATAACCTAGTTATCGAATCAAGGAATGATTCGATAAGCCGATACATTGGATATTAGTCGGTTATATGCGATATGACCGGATCGTTAAATCAAATGTTGATTTAATGATTTAATGTATAATTATATATTTGATATATTACTTTGCATTAACTAGTATTGGTTCACTTTAAATGGATTTTCTCACTTGCTTTGCACAAGTTGTATATGTGATATACTTTTGTGCACTTGATTGTATCATGTTTGATGATACATGCTAACTTGGTTAAGTGTATGATTAAACCATGATTAGTTAATGGTTAGGGTTTCATTTGGTTTATTTATGCATTTATTTATTTTGTTTTGACAAAAGAAAAAGAGAAAATGGTTGCTTTAAAAGATGAAGCTTGTTGAAGTTTCATGAAGGTTTGACTAAAGTGACCATTTTGTCTTCATGCTTAACCCTAACCTTTCATATAACCTTAGTCAATTCTCTACACCTAACCATGGTTCATATTATGATAAGTATTCATTTTTCTTTTCTATTTTAAATACTTATCATATTATCATGTTCATCTTCTTCTTCTTCTTCTTCATCTTTACAAAGAAGAAAAGCTTGTACCATCAATGGTGATTTGATAAAAAGAGTGAGAAATCCAATTCTAAAGTGAACCCACCTCCTATTTCTTCATCCTCTACCTCTTGCCAAGTAGTATAGGGTGTTTTCTTCACAAGTTTCATGACTTGGTGAAGTGGGAGCTTGATCTTGTGATGCCTTGACATAGATCATCTTCGGCATCGTAGTCGATGACCTAGCCCGCCCTTTCTCCGATGAAGCCGACGCTAGAGCCCGGGATTCGATGATCGCAGCGAGGAGACATCATCACGGAGCTATGGAGGTGGAGCACCGGATCTACAAAGGTTGTATTTCCGTTCACTTCTTAGTTAAGTAGTTAACTAGTTGTATGTTTCGCCTAAATTCTAGTCAACGATCCGTATTAGGGTTTCTCGGCACTTGTAAAATTTGAAAATGGCATGGTTGATGCCTTGTGAGACCTCATTAGCGTGCCTAGGAACCCTACAGTTTTCTGGTGTCATGCTTGTTGTGAGCCGACTGTACTTGCAGTTTATTCTATCTGTGATGTTCCCACTTGTGGATCTTGTTCTTCGCTACGGCGTCGTATATTGCTATTTTGGTGATTGTTTACTTAGATTTCTTAACTTGTTAGTAAGTGCTTTCATTTAAAACTTAAAACATTCTATACTTTTAATGGTTTGATTTCTGGGTTTTCGGTTCACTTAGTCGCGTTACACCTGTAGACGTTACGTGGTTAAGTGCCGGTCACGGACCAAACTTTGGGTCGTGACAGATGATCGTTGTTCAAAGATCATGGCACAGATTAGACATGGCAGATTTTCCGAGTTCATGATTGATGATCGGGGGATACTTCGACTTGGGACTAGACTGTGCGTACCAGATGCTGAGGGACTGCGTCGTGAGATTCTTGAGGAGGCACATCGATCGGTGTATAGTGTTCATCCGGGTTCCACCAAGATGTACTATGATATGAGAGACGTTTACTTGTGGGACGGGATGAAGAGGGACGTCACAGACTTCGTGTCGAGATGCCTGACTTGTCAGCAAGTCAAGGCCGAGCACCAGAGGCCAACGGGAGAGCTACAGCCGTTACCCATTCCGGAGTGGAAATGGGAGCAGATTTCTATGGACTTCGTTATGGGTCTGCCTAGGACTAGTCGAGGGTATGACTCCATTTGGGTGATCGTGGATCGATTGAAGAAAGCGGCTCACTTCCTGCCGGTGAAGACTACTTTCGGATTTGCTCAGTATGCCCAGATATACATCGACGGGATTGGACGACTGCATGGAGTCCCGACATGTATCGTGTCCGACCGAGGCACCCAGTTTACCAGCCGACTATGGCAGAGGCTTCAGGAGGCTTTGGGCACCCGCTTGAGTTTCAGCACAGCATTTCATCAGCAGATCGACGGCCAGTCAGAGAGGACTATTCAGACTCTCGAGTACATGCTCCGAGTGTGCGTTTTAGACTTTGGATGTAGCTGGGACCATCATTCACCCTTGGTGGAGTTCTCCTACAACAATAGTTTCCAGGATACTATTCAGATGGCACCTTTCGAGGCCTTGTATGGGAGGATATGTAGATCGCCCGTCTGTTGGATAGTGCTCAGTGAGAATAGTATTTTGGGGCCGCAGATCGTACAGGAGACGACCAAGAAGATACAGCTGATTCGAGATAGGATGAGGACAGCTCTGAGCAGGCAGAAATCGTATGCTGACAGACGTCGCCGCAGATTAGAGTTCGCAGTTGGAGATCACGTTTTTCCGAGGGTCTCTCCGATGAAGGGAGTGATGAGGTTTGGTCGGAAGGGGAAGCTTAGCCCCAGATTTATAGGTCCCTTCGAGATCCTCGAGCGTGTGGGCGCAGTAGCATATCGTTTGGCTTTTCCACCCGACTTCCCTGATGTTCACCCTGTATTCCATGTGTCGATACTTTGAAGATACCTGCATGACCCTTCTCACTTGATTCAGCATCAGACCGTTCAGCTCGAGCGCGATCTTTCGTTCACCGAGCAGCCAGTCGTGATATTGGACCGGCAGATGAAGAAACTTCGATCGAAGGTCTTGCCATCTGTAAAGGTGCTTTGGCGCAGCCCAAATGGTGAAGAGATCACTTGGGAGGCCGAGGGCGAGATGCGGAAGAAGTTCCCTCATCTTTTCGAAGGTATGCGTAGCTATATATTTTAAAATTCGGGGACGAATTTCTTGAAGGGGGGAAGATTGTAACACCTTAGACTGTGTTTAGTAGCTAATTATAATTTAATATATGGTTTTTAGTAAAATGTTTATCAAAACGATTTTCAAATATTTTATCAAAATTAATGAATATTTTATTAGAATTTATTTAGGCTTGCACACACATGTGCATGTAAACTAAGATTAAATTAGGGTTAGACCATGATTAGCAACCATAGTGGACTAACCGTTTTGTTAAGCCAAATGGATTTTTATTAAGTATTTTGGTTTTCCTTTTTTTTAAAATGAAAAAAAAGAATTAGTATAGGTTGACTTGGAGAGAGAGAGAGAGTGTGGGCAAGATGGCTTGAGCCTATGCTTACATTTAATGAGGAGAGAGAGAGAGGGGTTTGACTCTCTCATGCTCTCATTTCTTTTTTTTTGTTTCAACACTCTCATTTTCTCACATCTCTTTCTCTCCCACTCATACACACACACCCTACAAAAACAGCAGCAGCAGAAGTTGCAGCCGCAGCAGCATCCAACAGCAACAACAACAAGCAGCAGCAGCCCAAACAACAACAGCACAAGCAGCAGCAGCACCAGGCATCAGCAGCAGCAGCACCCAACAGCAGCAACAGCCCCTCCTCCTCTTCTTCTCCTTCTCCTTCTCCTTGCACTTAGGATCCCTAGGAGTATAATCTCTGAACTCAATTCCTCTTTGATAAACATATGTGTTAATTAGCATCGGTTAGTGTTAAATATGAGTTTTAGTGCTAGAAATGGTGATTAGTATGGATATTTGGCCAAGTGGTGATTTTGATAGTTAGCTAAACTTAACTAAGTGTTATTAGGCCCTTTAAACTGAAATTTTAAACCATATTTCACTAAAATACCATATGGTTTCAAATTGGTGTAAATTTAACGTTTTAAGGTAAATATTAGCCTTTCTGTGATCTGCTGTTGACCCGGTTGTTTCAGACAAAAACTGAGAATACTGGGGCATGCACACTAGACTTAGACCACACACACGAATCACGAACCCTTAATTCCACAATATGGCCGCCGAAATATTCGTTCTGGCCGAAATATTCGTTCTGGCCAGATGAGGGATCTGGGTTTGTTTGGTTGGTGTCTACTGCATTTTTAAGGCCTGTGGTATATGCAAATTTTTGTATTTTCACCCGAGTCAAAATATGGAGAAAAATACCATTTTTCCAATACGTTTAGCTTGCGCGACACGTATGATACGTGAGTGGGTTTAGTGTTCCTGCGTGTCACGACGTGCCGGGGTAGTTTCAGACTCGTATACACACGTTTCAGCGTATCGGACACACGCGCGTTTAGTTCGCGACGCGAGTTTCTCGTTTGGTTTCGATACCGTGTTTCTGCAGGATTTTTGATTATGTGGATTCTTTGTGTAAATTCTAGGTTCGCAGGCGGGTACGTTGGACGCCGCAAAGAAGGGGAAACAAGTGGTTGGCTACGCTTAACACGAGACCAGGTGAGTAGATTTAACATCTACGGGGAAATCGCTTGTATGGCGTTAAGCGTCACGGCGTGATACGATATTGTAGTCGCATATATACTTATATGTATATTGTTCGTGCATAAGTATTATTGTATCATACCCCTCCTTGTTGCATATAGAAATGGTAGTTATATAACACCGCACTGTCACTGACGGTTTAAGAGGCACGAGCACTATTTTTATGTTACACTCACACCGTTAGTGATTGCCATGACACTCGCTCTATAGGATTGCTACGAACCATACATCATTTTGATTACCGCATCATTGATGATTAAACATGTTTTTGACACATACATGATATACCTATATTGCGCACATTCACATTGTATATTGACATTGCTGCATACATACATGATATACCTATATTGCGCACATTCATATTGTATATTGACATTGATGCACACATACATGATGTTAGTTGTATGTATGCCCTAGAGGCCAGTATTGTACAGATGATGTATATTATATTGGATGCTTGGACATATATAGAGATGACTTTCTTGCTCGATATGATAGTATGCTATCTGGTTACTCTTTATCTTAACATGTACACTTGTCTCTTTAAACTGTTTTATAGTTACATGTTGGTAAAGCCCTTAGGATGTGTACTTGACTACCTGGACTATGATGTAGATCATACTAGTGGGGACATGGTAGTCCATAGGTACATCCTTCAAGGTCCCTAGTCGTGGGTGTATCGAGACGGGGCATCGATATACCAGTGTAGACTAGCGTATACGCTTCTCGACCCATGAGATGGGCGATGGATGACCCCATATCCATTGGTGTTTGACATCAGAGATGGTGTACGGGTGCTCAGTGGAGACTGGGTACACTGGACGGACTCGTCGAGAACTCCCAGATGGTATTATACCTCACGTCAGATGGCAGTTCTTAGGTGACACTTGTGCAGGTTAGTCTGTAGACCCGAGATCGTCATAGAGTCTTGTGTGATTCCCACTGTGCTTTGATCTCCACCATACCACGTCCATGAGGGCGTGCAAAATGGTGGTCTTTGGGTACAGTCCCGAGTCACATGGAGGCAATGAGCGATAGGAGGGGTTTCGTCTCTCCCGGTATTGGGGGTTGATGTTGCGCAGTGCTCGATTGGCCGTAACAGGGAAGTCCCTGGCTTGGGCTGATCAGAGATTTGCTGGTAAGTGTTACCAGTAGTTTCTCGACCCGTTATGAGCCTCACATCAACACGACTTATCGGTTATTGGGGTCTGACGTTTACCACCCCTAGACTTGATATGCGACATATCAGACGAACAGACCGGACTGTACGGTAAGTGTTACTGGTTGGATTCACTGGAGTGTGAGCGGGCTAGCTCGTCGATCTTCTGATCGCTCAATACCCGGATGGTCGTTACGTTTAGCAGACCGCTTGCGGCTTGTGGGTGCTTGATATGATCATCATCTGCTACCGGCGTATTGACGAGTCTTTAGAGTCATACACAGAGGTTTCCTGGCTCAAGCGAAACGAAATAGGAGCGCATATGAGATATGTGCAGGACCGAGAATAATGCGTGTATGTGATACCGTGTTCAATTCTCGCGATGAATGTATCGATTGGTTATATGCGATATAACCTAGATATCGAATCAAGGATTGATTCGATAAGACGATACATAGGATACTAGTCGATTATATACGATATGACCGGATCGTTAAATCAAGTGTTGATTTAATGATTTAATGTATAATTATATATTTGATATATTACTTTGCATTAACTAGTATTGGTTCATTTTAAATGGATTTTCTCACTTGATGTGCACATTGTATATGTGATATACTTTTGTACACTTGTTTGTATCATGTTTGATGATACTTGCTCACTTGGGTTTATGTAAAGATTAAACCATGGTTATATGAATGGTTAGGGTTTTGATTATTTACTTAGTTATTTATTTATATATTCATTTTGGAAATTATTAAGGACGGTGGCTTATTTTGTTTTTATGTTGAAGCTTCTTGAAGCTTTGAAAAGTCCACCATTCTTATCTCATCCTTAACCCTAACCATTCCAACTAACCTTAGTTTAATCTCTACACTTGACCATGGTTTACATTATGATAAGTATTCATTTTCTTTTCATTTTAAATATACTTATCATAATTCTAGCTTCATCTTCTTCTTCATTTTAAAGAATGAAAGCTTGATGCCATCAATGGCAACTTGAGTTCTAAAGTGAGAAATCCAATTCTAAAGTGAACCCACCTCCTATTTCTTCACCTTCTACCTCTTGCCAAGTTGTTGTGGGTGTTTTCTTCACAAGTTTCACAAATTTGTGAAGTCGGAGCTTGAACTTGTGATGCCTCGACGTAGATCATCTTCGGCACGAAGCCGACGACCTAGTCCGCCCATTTCTCCGATCAAGCCGACGATTGAGTCCGGGATTCGAGATGGACAGCGAGAGGACGCCTACGTGGAGCCAAGGAAGTGGATATCCGGATCTACAAAGGTTGTAGCTTCTTATCTTTAGTTAAGTTGTTAACTAGATTCGTATATCGCCTAAACTTCTAGTCAACGATCCGTATTAGGGTTTCTCGGCACCCGTAAAATTTGTAATTGGCATGGTTGATGTCTTGTGAGACCTCTATTGTGTGCCTAGGAACCCTACACATGATATACCCATATTGCGCACATTCATATTGTATATTGACATTGATGCACACATACATGATATACCCATATTGCGCACATTCATATTGTATATTGACATTGATGCACACATACATGATATACCCATATTGCGCACATTCATATTGTATATTGACATTGATGCACACATACATGATGTACCTATATTGCGCACATTCACATTTTATATTGACATTGCTGCACACAAACATGATATACCTATATTGCGCACAAGTCTTATTGTATATCCATATTGGTGCACACATACCTGACATATCTATACTTGTGCACACACACACTGTGTATCCATATTAGTGCACATATACACTGCTACACTCATATTTGCGTATATATCCACTTACACATCCATACCTGTATACATACATATGTTACATACATGGATGATATTGACTTGATTTCTAGAAAATAAGGACCGCATGAGATATTTTCAAAACTGGATTCATTTAAAAGAGCGGTTTTCCCTTTTTACTTTCACGCATTGAGTTTTGGATTTATGGGATTTCTGGATTTAAGAACCGTGGTATTATTTTAAGAAAATACGCATTGTTTTTAAAAACCCGGTTTCTCTTGATATGATATTTCAGCGCGTCCACCATTCGTTTTCTCGGTTCTGAGACGTGTGATATGTGAAGCCGAATCGAGGAGCTGGATGAGGCCGATTGCGGGTACATGGTGGACCCGGTATGGTATCCCGTGGTGAGAACGGATCACTGTGCAGTAGACGGTGAGCCTGGCAGAGGGACTACTACCTACCAGTGATTGGTTAGACCTGGCGGTTATCCGGAGGATACTGACCAGAGTCGATAGATGGATACGGGACGACCCGTACTGCCGGGGCCGAGGGCCAATTCCGCAGACGGAGCCTGTGGGCCGATCCGGACTGATGGAGCCCGATACTTGAGGATTTGCGTGTCGATGCTGGACACGATGACTTCATGATATTTTCGAGTGCCGATACTGGGCACTCACGATTCCATGAAATGTACAGGATTTGTGTAAGTCCATATTGCGACCCCCGGTACTTACGGGGAGGCGGAAACGGTATAAAAACAAATTTTTATCGCAAGAGGCAACATGGACTAAACTAGGTCGGGATCGTGTCTAAACTAAACTAGCAAACAAGCTAAAGAGTTTTAGCTACTCGGATGAAGGTTATACCTTAACTTGAACTCCTTCTTCTTGAAATCTTGTAGGGGTTGATGGTTCTCTTTTCGTCGCCTTCTTCCGTCGAAGATGGATCCACCTCGAAGGTTCGACCTTTGGGCTCTTCCTCGATCTTTGAGTGAACTAGGGTTTCCGGCTTGCTAAACCTTCAACCTAGAATGAGTAGAGAGAGACTAGGGTTTGCTTTTCCTTTTAAAGAGAAGGATTCTCAACACATGAGAAGGTTTCTCTTTGCTAGAGGAAGAAGAAGATGAATTGAGGAGAGAGAGAGGTTATGATAGAATGAGCTATATTTTTTCTTTCTTGCAACCATAATACAAATGAAAGGAATTATCTAAATGATAATAATTGAAAATAAGAATAGTTGATGGTAATTTAGAATGACCACTGTCATGCTTCTTTAAATGAAGTGTAAGCATGAATCAAGGAGGATCTTTCAAAGCATGATGGTGGTCAATGGTCAACAAGTCAACCAAGGTCAATAAGTCAACAAAAATCAACCATAACATAATTCTCATTTAATTACTATTATTAATAGATAATTCATAAATCCATTAGGGTTTGGAAAAAGATAACTGTCAACTGTGCATACGCACCCGTTCCGAAACCCTAATGAAAAACCTCATTCTCCGCCTCAAGCAACTGTGCATACACACCTGCATTCTCGTTCCGAGGAACAAGAATACCAAGATATAAAAGCAACCCTAAAACATATACCAGTATCTGGCTCAAACCAGAGCCTGCCAGTATAATCCGTCCGGACTCCAAAACGTGCACAAGTGCGCGGATGAGAACGAACCTTGTCGCAAAACCATGCGACCTCTACTCTGTTTTGCCCAGAGGCGAATACCCTCTGTGTGGGACTCTAAAGACTCGGCACTACGCTGGCAGTGGGTTTAACCACAGACCGCAAGCGGCACTAGCTGTGCGTAACGGTCCCCAGGTAGATGCCGACAAGAAGGCTGACGAGGTGAAACCCCATCTGTACTCCTACTGAGTCTGAATGTGACAGTCTCCGCACAGTCCGGTCTGTTCGTCTGATACATCGCATGTCGGGCCT
This sequence comes from Agapanthus africanus, assembly GCA_030015575.1. Classification (NCBI taxonomy): domain Eukaryota; kingdom Viridiplantae; phylum Streptophyta; class Magnoliopsida; order Asparagales; family Amaryllidaceae; genus Agapanthus; species Agapanthus africanus. The sequence continues at coordinate 685,108,478 of CM057339.1, forward strand.
AGGGGGCGGTAAAACGTCAGTCCCCCAATAGCGGTACAAGTCGTGTCGGAGTGAAGCCCAAAACACCCTGAGATAACACTGGAACCTACCAGTATATCTCGCTTGCCCTGGCCAGGGACTACTCGTGTAATGGCTCTCCTAGACACAGCGCGATGTCAACCCCCAATACCGGGAGAGACGAATCCTGTCTAACCGGCACTGCCTCCAAGTGCTTCGGGACTGCACCCAACCACCACCTGTTTGCACGACTCCTTTGAGCCGTGGTAGGGTAGTGATCAAAGTGCAGTGGGAATACACTCGAGGCGAAGTGGTAGTATCAAGTCAGCGGACTAAGCTGTACTCATGTCACCTGGGAACTGATGACTGACGATAGGTATAATACCAACCTGTCAGTTCCCGACGAGTCCTGTCCAGTGTACTCGTAACCTAACGAGCACCCGTATACTATCTCTAGTACGACGTACTGATGGCTGTGGGACAGACCATCTCCCACACTGGGATGAGAAGCGCATATGCTAGTCTACTCCGGAGTATCGATGCCCTGTCTCGATAGTCCTGCGACTAGGGACCTGTATAAGGATGTGCTTATAGATTACCCAGCCCCCACTAGTGCGACTGCCATCACAACGCTGGTAATCAAGCAAAGATCCTAAGGGCTCCACTAATGCGTATAAGTGATATAGTAAAATAAACACAAGTACACATAGAAGTAGAAACAAACCAAGTAGCATACTACTATATTGAGCAAGATTGTTTATACAAGGTGAATATCCCAAGCTTCCATTAAGTAATATACAAACTAGTATGATACAGTAATGGCCTCTAGGGCATATACACTAACAATCTCCCACTTGCACTAAGGCCATGTACTGGCGTATCGAAGACCTATCATCTCGATCAGCCGCTCGAACTGAGTCTGGGGTAGGGCCTTGGTGAATGGATCTGCAGTGTTCTCTTCTGAAGCAACCCTCCGAACCTCGATCTCCTTGCGATCCACGATCTCCCTGATCAGGTGATACCGCCTCAAGATGTGCCTGGATCTCTGATGGGACCTGGGTTCCTTTGCTAAAGCTATAGCCCCATTGTTGTCGCAATACAGAGGTATTGGGTCAACAATGGACGGAACCACCTGAAGTTCTTTTAAGAACTTCCTTATCCAGACAGCTTCTTTTGCGGCATCAGATGCAGCAATGTATTCCGCTTCCATAGTCGAGTCTGCAACGGTTTCTTGTTTGGAGCTCTTAAAACACACCGCCCCTCCATTGAGGGTAAAGACAAAACCCGACATGGACTTGGAATCATCCTTGTCACTCTGGAAGCTGGAGTCAGCAAAGGCCTCGATCTGGAGGTCTTTTCCGCCATACACCAAGAACATCTCTTTAGTCCTTCTCAGGTACTTGAGAATGTTCTTTACCGCTATCCAGTGTTTCTCCCCAGGGTTTGACTGATACTGGCTTACCACACTCAGTGCATAAGCTACATCCGGTCTGGTACACAACATCGCATACATTATAGAGCCTACCGCAGAAGCGTAGGGTATAATAGACATGTGATCCCTCTCCAAATCAGTCTTGGGAGACATCTCTTTAGAGAGGGTGATCCCGTGACAAGCCGGTAGGTTACCGCGCTTGGAATCTTCCATACTGAATCTTTTCACTATGGTGTCGATGTACCTGGACTGAGAAAGTCCTAATATCCTCTTGGATCTATCACGATGGATCCGGATCCCCAGGATGTATGAGGCATCACCCAGGTCTTTCATGGAGAACCTGTGTGACAAGAACCCCTTGACAGATTGTAGCATAGGAATGTCATTTCCTATTAAGAGAATGTCATCCACGTACAAAACGAGGAATACTACAGTTCTCGCTACAAATCTACTATAGATGCATGGTTCATCTGGATTTTTGATAAAGTCAAATTCCTTGACCGTCTCATCAAAACAGATGTTCCAACTCCGCGATGCCTGCTTCAGTCCATAGATGGACTTAAGCAACTTGCACACCTTTCCGCTGCTCCCACTCTGAATGAAGCCCTCTGGCTGATCCATATAGACACACTCCTCTAAATTTCCATTTAGAAAAGCGGTCTTTACGTCCATCTGCCAAATCTCATAATCGTGGAAGGCAGCAATGGCAAGAAGGATCCGAATGGATTTCAGCATAGCCACTGGAGAAAAGGTTTCGTCATAGTCCAAGCCAGGTCTTTGACGGAAACCCTTTGCTACAAGTCTAGCTTTATAGGTCTCAACCTGTCCATCTACACCAATCTTCCTTTTGAAGATCCACTTGCATCCTACGGGTTTTACCCCATCTGGAGCAATGTCCAACGTCCATACTTTGTTGGTGTACATGGACTCCATTTCGGTCCGCATTGCATCCAGCCATTTTACCGAGTCAACGCTCTGAACGGCCTGCTGGAAGCTAGTAGGCTCATCATAATCTATGATGCAATCCTCTCGATCCCCGTCTATGAGAAAACCGTAATATCTCTCGGGCGGATGAGACTGCCTACTACTCCTGCGGAGCGGCATAGGAATGTCCTGTTCTTTCGAACCCTCTGGTTCCTCTAAGATTTCAGTAATGGTTTGTGGTTCTGGAACTTCTTCCAGTTCTACTGCGCTCCCACTTATCTGATTTTCCAAAAACTCAGTTTCCAAGAAGTAGGCATGACGAGAAACAAGAACTTTTTGTTCCTCTTCGTAGTAGAAAAGATACCCCTTGGAGTTCTTTGGGTATCCCACAAACTTGCACTGTACTGAGCGTGCCTCGAGCTTGTCCGCATGCTGCTTTTTTACAAAAGCCGGACATCCCCATGTCTTAAAGGATTTAAGACAGGGTTTCTTCCCACTCCACATCTGATATGGTGTGGTAGGCACTGTCTTAGTAGGAACTTGGTTCAAGAGATGTGCAGCTGTTTCCAGTGCATAACCCCAGAAAGATCGCGGTAACTCAGCCTTACTCATCATGGAACGAACCATATCCAATAGGGTTCGATTCCTCCTTTCCGATACACCGTTATGTTGCGGAGTGTATGGAGGAGTACGCTGAGAGAGAATTCCATTCTCTTTTAAATAGTCCAGGAACTCGGCACTCAAGTATTCTCCACCTCGATCCGATCTTAGAATCTTAATACTTTTGCCTGTTTGTTTTTCAACTTCATTCTTGTAATCCTGAAATTTCTCAAAGGCCTCGGATTTGTGCTTCATTAAGAAGACATGTCCATACCTAGAGAAATCGTCTGTGAAAGTAATGAAGTATGAATAACCGCTTCGCGCATGTGTAGACATTGGACCACACACGTCACTGTGTATGAGTCCCAAGAGCTCGCTCGCTCTTACTCCGTGTCCAGTGAACGGAGTCTTTGTCATCTTTCCCATGAGACAAGATTCACAAGTGGCATAAGACTGATACTCGAACGGATCCAAGTATCCTTCTTTATGTAACTTAGTCAACCGTGTCTCATTGATGTGACCCAGTCTACAATGCCATAAGAAAGCCTGATTAATATCTGGAGACTTTCTTTTGTGTGTATTCTGGACATTGAAAATCTGTGGTTGGTTCAATACGTATATACCATTGCTCAGTGTACCTGACCCAATCAGAACTTGATTAAGGTGAATGTTTACAACATTACTTACAAACGCAAATTCATAACCTTCTTTAGAAACCAAAGATACAGATATGATATTACAAGTTGCGTTGGGTACAAAAAAGCAATTACGCAAAACCAAAACATGCCCATCTGACATTCCCAGGTGATAGTCCCCCACGGCTTTAGCATCCATGCTAGCTCCGTTCGCAACTCTGAGGGTCATGTCACCTGCCTTCAAAAACCTACGGTTTCTCAACGCCTGCAAAGAATTACAGATATGAGATCCTGATCCGGTATCCAATACCCAGGAAGTAGAGTTTATAGAAAGACAGTTTTCAATAACATACACACCTGAAGCTGAAGCCGCAACCTGCTTCAGTTCCTGTGTCTTGGCCTTCCAAGCCCTGCAATCTTTCTTCCAGTGTCCACTCTTATGACAATAGAAGCATTCTTCCTTTCCAACAAGCTTCCCCGCAATCTTTGTTGCCTTTTCCTTTCCCTTCGTACCCACTTTACTAACACCGCCTCTTGGTTTGGTGGGGGCTTTCTTCCTCTTTCCCTTGGCTTTCGCCTTGGACCTAGAGAAAGAAGATCCTCCTACAAACAAAGCGGGTGTTTCCCTACCCTTCTGTAGGGTGCCCTCTGCGCTCCTCAGCATGTTGAGGAGTTCTGAAAGTTCAACTTCCTTTTCTTGCAAGTTGAAATTCAGTATGAACTGGGCGTAAGTGGATGGAAGGGACTGGAGAATTATATCCGTGTAGAGTTCACTGTCCAACGTGGTCCCAAGTTCCGCGAGTTCCTCAGTGTAGCCAATCATCTTAAGCACGTGGTCCGCTACCGATGATCCGACGGCCAACTTTGTCGAAAACAACTTCTTCGACACTTCGTATCTTGCGATACGAGACTGCTCTCCATACAGTTCTTTTGTATGAAGAAATATGGATTCCAAATCCATATTCTCGTGCCTCCTCTGATGTTCGTTGTCCATCGAGGCAAGTACGAGGCACCTGGCCTTCGCGCTGTCAATCTCCCAAGTCTTACGGATTTCCTTATCCGCGACGCTGGAGGTGGGACCTGGGACGGGGGGAGCTTTGGTGGTAAGAAGATACCCCAGCTTGTCGTAAGTGATTGCCAACTTGACATTCCTGAGCCAATCTTTGTAGTTTGGCCCTGTCAATATGTTTTTATCTAGAATCAACTTAAGTCCAGTCATTTCGATTTTGGTCGCTGCAGGGGGGAGAGAAGGAACACTTTAGCACGATGCTCTTGCAAGTTTAGAATGGTTTTTAGTTTGTCTAAACAGGATGGCTCCCACTGTATCTCGAATCCCTCCTCAAACCACAAAGGAAGAATTAGCCGGGATCAATCCCACCGTGCAATACTTGCTTAACCGTTCAGCCAGGCCAGTGTCGGTACTTCGAGGGAGGTTTTCCAACGCTTTCGCGAAGTTCCTTAATTAAATAACCTCTTTTCTCTGGGGGCATAGCCCCGCTAACACCTTTCTAGGCACCTACTAGGTTTATAGCATTGATCGTCTAGTGAGAAATTTCCCGAGGAGTAGCATATACTCACAGTAGGATCGGGATCCAAATATCATCGCGTGACGAAACTGAAGGAATCCTACCAGAATCACCACACTCCAAATGGTATGCAAATCTAGCAAGTTTCAGTACTTATGAAACTCCCGATGTGGATTTTTGCCCCATGCTCTTATGACCTTGACTAAGGCCAACAAATCATAAGTCACATGTCAAGTTCTACCCGTCGTTATCCAGGTTAATTTGAATCCACCCGTATCTACCCTTGACTATGGCCAACAAGGCAATACGACTGTCCCAAACCAACGCATTCTATCTATGCAACATATGAATACCCACCAGCTACCAAACACTGTGCCTTGACTAAGGCCAACAAACACAGCTTGAATACCGTTGAATATTCATATGAAACGACGGAGGGCTACGAATGGTTTTGGCGAAACCGTGAACGTAGTGAACTTGATATAATCGATGGAACGAGATAGCTTTTAGAAGGAGTGGCTCAAACTCCGTATTTAAAAGTTAGTTTTGAAAAGAACCGAGTGGTTTTTCGAAAATGTTCCAACGATTTTAACTTGGTTTATTATCTTGCATTAGTTCTTTTAATGCGTGATATTCTTGCATTAGTACTTTTAATGCGTCCCATCATTTAAATCCTACCATTGCAGAAAACAACCAAAATATGACGTACGCTTATGCCATTCGCATTCGCCACGGGGTCCCGTCATCACTCGTTAGGTTACTTAACTAACGACAGAGCGGGGGCTGGGCTAGCGCGGCTGTAAAACATAAGCAACGCCTAAATAGAAAGCAATGATAGACATTACAGATCACAGATGAATACATTGGATATACTAGCAATCCGCAATCCTTTCGAGCCTGAAACGAAAAGCGGATAACACGGTCGCGGTGAGTAGCCAAATACCCCACCCAAGACCCCTACGGGTGCGGCAAACTACCCGCCAAGTACCCGGCAGTTTGTGCACCCCTCCATGGGTCTATCCTAGGAGCAAAAACAGTAAAAAGAATTATACAATGACGGCTACAACCCCGACCCGGTTGTGCGGCCAAACAAATAATAATTATTACATCAATTTGCATTTACAATGAATGAAAGAAAAACAAAAGCTCATCTCACATCCAACCCCGGCTATTCACCCGCGACAGTCCAACACATTCATATACACATTCCAGCTCATTACAGATCATGTATAACCCCGACTAATCGACCTATAGCGATTAGCCGACGTTCAATACATGCAAGCATCACAGATATAACCATCATAGTCAAAGTGCAGTGAAGTTCGGAAAAATACGGAATTATAGGACCCCAAAAGGAAATTTCTTTTCTGGAAAATCTGGGCACATATAATATATTTCAAAAATCCCAAAACCAACACACAAACACTCTGCATGAAAATCGATGGACAGAAGACGACAAACCGCGGCGCTTCCGCCGCACATGCCTACCTCGTGCGGCGGAAGGGCGGCGGTTTGAGGGAATTAGGTCATCGTTTTTCATGGGTGCACTCACAAAACCCTGAGACGATTTTACAAGTATAAAGTTTTTCATTTTGAGCCAAAAAAAATTCAACAGAAACTCAGTTTTTGTGATTTTTCCGGTTTTGTGATTTTTCGTTTCCGAACTTCGTTACACTTCACTACCAAGCTAGTTTAAGTTTAGTTAGGCTCTGATACCACTGTAAGTCCATATTGCGACCCCCGGTACTTACGGGGAGGCGGAAACGGTATAAAAACAAATTTTTATCGCAAGAGGCAACATGGACTAAACTAGGTCGGGATCGTGTCTAAACTAAACTAGCAAACAAGCTAAAGAGTTTTAGCTACTCGGATGAAGGTTATACCTTAACTTGAACTCTTTCTTCTTGAAATCTTGTAGGGGTTGATGGTTCTCTTTTCGTCGCCTTCTTCCGTCGAAGATGGATCCACCTCGAAGGTTCGACCTTTGGGCTCTTCCTCGATCTTTGAGTGAACTAGGGTTTCCGGCTTGCTAAACCTTCAACCTAGAATGAGTAGAGAGAGACTAGGGTTTGCTTTTCCTTTTAAAGAGAAGGATTCTCAACACATGAGAAGGTTTCTCTTTGCTAGAGGAAGAAGAAGATGAATTGAGGAGAGAGAGAGGTTATGATAGAATGAGCTATATTTTTTCTTTCTTGCAACCATAATACAAATGAAAGGAATTATCTAAATGATAATAATTGAAAATAAGAATAGTTGATGGTAATTTAGAATGACCACTATCATGCTTCTTTAAATGAAGTGTAAGCATGAATCAAGGAGGATCTTTCAAAGCATGATGGTGGTCAATGGTCAACAAGTCAACCAAGGTCAATAAGTCAACAAAAATCAACCATAACATAATTCTCATTTAATTACTATTATTAATAGATAATTCATAAATCCATTAGGGTTTGGAAAAAGATAACTGTCAACTGTGCATACGCACCCGTTCCGAAACCCTAATGAAAAACCTCATTCTCCGCCTCAAGCAACTGTGCATACACACCTGCATTCTCGTTCCGAGGAACAAGAATACCAAGATATAAAAGCAACCCTAAAACATATACCAGTATCTGGCTCAAACCAGAGCCTGCCAGTATAATCCGTCCGGACTCCAAAACGTGCACAAGTGCGCGGATGAGAACGAACCTTGTCGCAAAACCATGCGACCTCTACTCTGTTTTGCCCAGAGGCGAATACCCTCTGTGTGGGACTCTAAAGACTCGGCACTACGCTGGCAGTGGGTTTAACCACAGACCGCAAGCGGCACTAGCTGTGCGTAACGGTCCCCAGGTAGATGCCGACAAGAAGGCTGACGAGGTGAAACCCCATCTGTACTCCTACTGAGTCTGAATGTGACAGTCTCCGCACAGTCCGGTCTGTTCGTCTGATACATCGCATGTCGGGCCTAGGGGGCGGTAAAACGTCAGTCCCCCAATAGCGGTACAAGTCGTGTCGGAGTGAAGCCCAAAACACCCTGAGATAACACTGGAACCTACCAGTATATCTCGCTTGCCCTGGCCAGGGACTACTCGTGTAATGGCTCTCCTAGACACAGCGCGATGTCAACCCCCAATACCGGGAGAGACGAATCCTGTCTAACCGGCACTGCCTCCAAGTGCTTCGGGACTGCACCCAACCACCACCTGTTTGCACGACTCCTTTGAGCCGTGGTAGGGTAGTGATCAAAGTGCAGTGGGAATACACTCGAGGCGAAGTGGTAGTATCAAGTCAGCGGACTAAGCTGTACTCATGTCACCTGGGAACTGATGACTGACGATAGGTATAATACCAACCTGTCAGTTCCCGACGAGTCCTGTCCAGTGTACTCGTAACCTAACGAGCACCCGTATACTATCTCTAGTACGACGTACTGATGGCTGTGGGACAGACCATCTCCCACACTGGGATGAGAAGCACATATGCTAGTCTACTCCGGAGTATCGATGCCCTGTCTCGATAGTCCTGCGACTAGGGACCTGTATAAGGATGTGCTTATAGATTACCCAGCCCCCACTAGTGCGACTGCCATCACAACGCTGGTAATCAAGCAAAGATCCTAAGGGCTCCACTAATGCGTATAAGTGATATAGTAAAATAAACACAAGTACACATAGAAGTAGAAACAAACCAAGTAGCATACTACTATATTGAGCAAGATTGTTTATACAAGGTGAATATCCCAAGCTTCCATTAAGTAATATACAAACTAGTATGATACAGTAATGGCCTCTAGGGCATATACACTAACAATTTGAGGGCCGATTAGAGTGACGGCGCCTGATTTGTTACTGCGATTTGGGTGCATTGATGGACACCGGTTATTTTTCCACGTTGAGACTCCGTGTAGATAATATTTTACCCCATGCTCAGCATTCATTATTCTGCATCTCATCCTGTAGTTGTAGTACCTGATAGAGTACTTTTGCATGGTTATTGCATATCCTGCTCATCATATATAGATGTATTAGCTTACACTTATTATGCATGGTTATTGCATACCCTGCTCATCATATATAGATGTATTAGCTTACACTTGTTATGCATGGTTATTGCATACATATATAGATGTATTAGCTTACACTTGTTATGCATGGTTATTGCATACCCTGCTCATCATATATAGATGTATTAGCTTACACTTGTTATGCATGGTTATTGCATACCCTGCTCATCGCATATAGATGTTATCTGTTGGCATATGTTAGAGTATCGCGGTACGTGCATACTCGCGATTACCTTTATATGTTATCTACTATTCATGAGTTGGCAACTCACCCCCGTTGTGCCACAGTGTTTGCAGGTTGCCCCTCAGAGTAGTTGTGGCAGGGCTACTTTCTTGCATCTTTTGATACGGATACCATTGCAGTTGGCGCGTGAGCCCTTTTGCTGATAGGTGGGTTTTTGCGATATCCGTTTATTTTCCAGTTGTATACACTGTTGTATCTAGTACTCTCCATCTACTATTCATGTATTGACTTAGAGACCAGTTGTGAGGACGATGTATATTATTTTGTACTCTGGTGTCGAGCTCGTTGTGAGCCGACTTTATTTATGCAGCTTTATCTTTCATGATACTTGTTTTCACTTATATTGCTCATTCCTTCGCTATGGCGTCGTATATTACTTTTGTGGTGGTCGTTTCCGCCGTTGGGCGTGATTGCTCCCATTTGGTGATGCTTCATTCATATTATATGTCATTTTTATTTATATCCTATCTTGTACCCGATTTCGGGGCTAGTTTTTACAAAGGATATGCTGCCGAATTTTTAAGAAAACAACTTAAACTTTAAAGAACTTTACTAAATTACTCAATGTTTTATAAATGTTTTAACTAATGTTTTCATTAAATGTTTTCAACACTCACTACGTTTAATGGTTTTGATTTCTGGGTTTCGGCCTACTTAGTCGCGTTACGCCTGTAGACGTTACGTGGTTAAGTTTCGGTCACGGGCCGAACCTTAGGTCGCGACAGTTTCAATAGGAACACATGACCGAATCTTGAGAGATCATCAGTGAATGTAATAAAGTACGAGAAACCATTCCTGGCATGTGTAGAAATGGGACCGCATAGATCACTATGTATCAGTCCCAAGAGTTCCGTAACTCTTTCTCCGTGTCCTGTAAACGGAATTTTGGTCATCTTTCCTTTGAGACATGACTAGAAAGTTTCATAAGATGAAAATTCGAACGGATTCAAATATCCATCCTTATGTAACTTAGCTAGTCGTGTCGCATTGATATGACCTAGTCTACAATGGCACAAGAAGAATTCGTTCATTTCTGAACTCTTCCTCTTTGGTGTGTTCTGTACGTTAAGAACTGTGTTTTGATTTAGAATGTATAAACCGTTACATAACATACCATACCCAATCAACACTTGATTTAGGTAAATGTTCATAACATTATTCTCTACTACAAAGTTATATCCTTCTTTATCTAATAAAGAAATTGATATTAAATTGCATATCATGGAGGGAACGTAATAACATTCGTTCAAGATCAAAGTATTCCTATTTGGTAATACAAGGTGATATTCACCAACTGCTTTGTCTGCAACACTTGCTCCATTCCCTAATATTAGAGAATGATCATCTATTCCTAGTTCTCTACCTTTCCTTAGCCCATGCAACATATTACATATGTGGGATCCCGATCCGGTATCTAATACCCAGGACGTAGATGTAAGTCCATATTGCGACCCCCGGTGCTTACGTGGAGGCGGAAACGGTATAAAAAACAAATTTTTATCGCAAGAGGCAACATGGACTAAACAAGGTCGGGATCGTGTCTAAACTAAACTAGCAAACTTGCTAAAGAGATTTAGCTACTCAGATGAAGATGGTTATACCTAGCTTGTCTTGAACTCCTTCTCTTCAAGGTCCGGTGGTGGTCCGATGGCTCCTTCTCGTCGTCTCCGTACGCCGAAGATAGATCCACTTGAAAGCTCCAACCTTTAGCTCCTTCTTCGTTCTTTGAAGAAACTAGTTCACTTGGTTTGCTAAACCTAGTGAACTAGAATGAGTAGAGTAGAAATAGAATGGGATTTTATCTATGGTTCTTGATTCTCAACACATGAGAGATATGAACCATAGAGTCAAGAGAGGGAGCAAGAGGATGAGAGTGAGAGCAAAGTGAAGAGCTCAAGAACAAGAGAGAGAATGAGCAAGAAAGAATGAGGCTCTCTTTTGTCTCTCACCCTCTCATAATCCAAAGCAATGAGAACTCATCATATCAAAAAAGTCTTATGTGTGATGGTTGAAGCAACCATAACCTTATCATGTCATGCACTCATTTTACTCAAATGAACAAGCAAGTAAAAGTCTTTGGCATGAAATGATAGCCATGGTTATCATGATGGTCAACTAGTCAATCCTAGTCAACCGGTCAACAAAGTCAACAAGTCAACAAAAGTCAACAAGTCAACAAAGTCAAAAAAAGTCAACAACCAAGTCACCATAATACTTAATTAATATAATAGTTAATCACATATCATATTCTCATTAGGGTTGAGCAAAAAGTCAAAAAGTCAACGGTCAACTGTCAACAACCCTAATGAGAATCCGCTGTCTGTGCCTCCCTGTCAACTGTGCATACACACCCACATCCGCGTTCCGAGGAACACGAATGCAAACTGGATAAATCCAATCCCATAAGGTACACTAGGATCTGGCTTAAACCAAAGCCCGCTAGTGTAAACTGTCCGGACACTGTACATGCACAAGTGCACGGATGTGACCGAACCCTGTCGCAAAACCATGCGACCTGTCGCAATACCATGCGACCTCTACTCTTTTGCCTAAAGGCGAAAAGCTTTCTGTGTGGGACTCTAAAGACTCGACACTACGCTGGCAGTGGGTTTAACCACAGACCGCAAGCGGCACTAGCTGTGCGTAACGGTCCCCAGGTAATGCCGACAAGAAGACCGACGAGGCGAAACCCATCTGAACTCCTACTGAGCCTGAGTGTGACATTCTTCGTACAGTCCGGTCTGTTCGTCTGATACATCGCATGGCGGGCCTAAGGGGCGGTAAACGTCAGTCCCCCAATAGCGGTACAAGTCGTGCCGGAGCGAAGCCCAAAACACCCTGAGATAATACTGGAAACCTACCAGTATATCTCGTTTGCCCTGGCCAGGGACTACTCGTGTAATGGCTCTCCTAGACACAGCGCGATGTCAACCCCCAATACCGGGAGAGACGAATCCTGTCTAACCGTCACTGCCTCCAAGTGCTTCGGGACTGCACCCAACCACCACCTGTTTGCACGACTCCTTTGAGCCGTGGTAGGGTAGTGATCAAAGTACAGTGGGAACACACCCGAGGCGAAGTGACAGTGTCAAGTCAGCGGACTAAGCTGTACTCATGTCACCTGGGAACTGATAACTGACGATAGGTATAATACCAACTAGTCAGTTCCCGACGAGTCCTGTCCAGTGTACCCGTAACCTAACGGGCACCCGCATACTATCTCAAGTACGACGTACTGACGGCTGTGGGACAGACCGTCTCCCACACTGGGATGAGAAGCGCATGCGCTGGTCTACTCCGGAGTATCGATGCCCTGTCTCGATAGTCCTGCGACCAGGGACCTGCATAAGGATGTGCTTCTAGATTACCCAGCCCCACTAGTGTGACGGCCATCACATCGCTGGTAATCAAGCAAAGATCCTAGGGGCTCCACTAATGTGTATAAGCAATATACAAAGATAAACACATGTACACATTGAAGTAGAAATAAACCAAGTAGCATACTACTATTTTGAGCAAGATTGTATATACAAGGTGAATATCCCAAGCTTCCATTAAGTAATATACATACTAGTATGATACAGTAATGGCCTCTAGGGCATATACACTAACAATCTCCCACTTGCACTAAGGCCATGTACTGGCGTATCGAAGACCTACCATCTCGATCAGCCGCTCGAACTGAGTCTGGGGTAGGGCCTTGGTGAATGGATCTGCAGTGTTGACTTCTGAAGCGACTCTCCGAACCTCGATCTCCTGGCGATCCACGATCTCCCTGATCAGGTGATACCGCCTCAAGATGTGCCTGGATCTCTGATGGGACCTGGGTTCCTTCGCTAAAGCTATAGCCCCGTTGTTGTCGCAATACAGAGGTATTGGATCAACAATGGACGGAACCACCTGAAGTTCTTTCAAGAACTTCCTCATCCAGACAGCTTCTTTTGCGGCATCTGATGCAGCGATGTATTCCGCTTCCATCGTCGAGTCTGCAACGGTTTCCTGTTTGGAACTCTTCCAACACACCGCCCCTCCATTGAGGGTAAAGACAAAACCCGACATGGACTTGGAATCATCCTTGTCACTCTGGAAGCTGGAGTCAGCAAAGGCCTCGATCTGGAGGTCTTTTCCGCCATACACCAAGAACATCTCCTTAGTCATTCTCAGGTACTTGAGAATGTTCTTTACCGCTATCCAGTGTTTCTCCCCAGGGTTTGACTGATACCGGCTTACCACACTCAGTGCATAAGCTACATCCGGTCTGGTACACAACATCGCATACATAATAGAGCCTACCGCAGAAGCGTAGGGTATAATAGACATGCGATCCCTCTCCAAATCAGTCTTGGGAGACATCTCTTTAGAGAGGGTGATCCCGTGACAAGCCGGTAGGTTACCGCGCTTGGAATCTTCCATACTGAATCTCTTCAGTATGGTGTCGATGTACCTGGACTATGAAAGTCCTAATATCCTCTTGGATCTGTCACGGTAGATCCGGATACCCAGAATGTACGAGGCATCACCCAGGTCTTTCATGGAGAACCTGTGTGACAAGAACCCCTTGACAGATTGTAGCATAGGAATGTCATTTCCTATTAAGAGAATGTCATCCACGTATAAAACGAGGAATACTACAGTTCTCGCTACAAATCTACTATAGATGCATGGTTCATCTGGATTTTTGATAAAGCCAAATTCCTTGACTGTCTCATCAAAGCAGATGTTCCAACTCCGCGATGCCTGCTTTAGTCCATAGATGGACTTAAGCAACTTGCACACCTTTCCGGTGCTCCCACTCTGAATGAAACCTTCTGGCTGGTCCATATAGACACACTCCTCTAAATTTCCATTTAGAAAAGCTGTCTTTACGTCCATTTGCCAAATCTCATAATCATGGAAGGCAGCAATGGCAAAAAGGATCCGAATGGATTTCAGCATGGCTACTGGAGAGAAGGTTTCGTCATAGTCCAAGCCAGGTCTTTGACGAAAACCCTTTGCTACCAGCCTAGCTTTATAGGTCTCAACCTGTCCATCTACACCAATCTTCCTTTTGAAGATCCACTTGCATCCTACGGGTTTTACCCCGTCTGGAGCAATGTCCAACGTCCATACCTTGTTGGTGTACATGGACTCCATTTCGGTCCGCATTGCATCCAGCCATTTCACTGAGTCAACGCTCTGAACGGCCAGCTGGAAGCTAGTAGGCTCATCATAATCTATGATGCAATCCTCTCTATCCCCGTCTATGAGAAAACCGTAGTATCTCTCGGGCGGATGAGACTGCCTACTACTTCTGCGGAGCGGCGTAGGAATGTCCTGTTCTTCCGAACCCTCTGGTTCCACTAAACTTTCAGTAATAGTCCGTGGTTCTGGAATTTCTTCCAGTTCTACTGTGCTCCCACTTATCTGGTTTTCCAAAAACTCAGTTTCTAAGAAATAGGCATGACGAGAAACAAGAACTTTTTGTTCCTCTTCACAGTAGAAGAAATATCCTTTTGAGTTCTTTGGATACCCCACAAACTTGCACTGTACTGAGCGTGCCTCGAGCTTGTCCGCATGCTGCTTTTTGACAAAAGCCGGACATCCCCATGTCTTAATGTGCTTAAGATAGGGTCTCTTCCCACACCACATTTCATATGGTGTGGAAGGCACAGTCTTAGTCGGAACTCGGTTCAAAAGGTACGCAGCTGATTCTAGCGCATACCCCCAGAATGATCGCGGTAACTCAGCGTTACCCATCATGGACCGCACCATATCCAATAGGGTGCGGTTCCATCTCTCCGATACACCATTATGTTGTGGAGTGTATGGAGGAGTAAGCTGAGAGAGAATACCATTCTCTTTTAAGTAATTCAGGAATTCGGCACTTAAGTATTCTCCACCTCGATCCGATCTTAGAATCTTAATACTTTTGCCGGTCTGTTTCTCTACTTCATTCTTATACTCCTGGAATTTTCCAAAAGCCTCGGACTTATGTTTCATTAAGAAGACATAACCGTACCTTGAGAAGTCATCCGTAAAAGTAATGAAGTAAGAATGTCCGCTTCGGGCATGTGTAGACATTGGACCGCACACGTCACTATGTACGAGTCCCAAGAGCTCGCTCGCTCTTACTCCACGTCCAGTAAACGGAGTCTTTGTCATCTTTCCTTTGAGACAGGATTGACAAGTGGCATGCGACTGATATTCGAACGCATTCAAATACCCTTCTGTATGTAACTTCGTCAACCTTCTCTCATTGATATGACCCAATCTACAATGCCATAAGAAAGTCTGATTTATTTCTGGAGACTTTCTTTTATGTGTATTCTGGACATTAAAAATCTGTGGTTGGTTTAATACGTATATACCATTACTCAAAGTACCTGACCCAATCAAAACTTGATTAAGGTGAATGTTTACAACATTACTTACAAACGCAAATTCATAACCTTCTTTAGAAACTAAAGATACAGAAATGATATTACAAGTTGCGTTGGGTACAAAAAAGAAATTACGCAAAACCAAAACATGTCCATCTGACATTCCCAGGTGATAGTCCCCCACGGCTTTAGCATCCATGGTAGCTCCGTTCGCAACTCTGAGGGTCATGTCACCTGCTTTCAAAACACTACGGTTTCTCAATGCCTGCAAAGAATTACAGATATGAGATCCTGATCCGGTATCCAATACCCAGGAAGTAGAGTTTATTGAAAGACAGTTTTCAATAACATACACACCTGAAGCTGAAGCTGCAACCTGCTTCAATTCCTGTGTTCTGGCCTTCCAGGCCCTGCAATCATTCTTCCAGTGTCCTTTCTTATGACAATAGAAGCATTCTTCCTTATCCACAAGCTTCCCTGCTATCTTTGTTGCTTTACCTTTTCCCTTCGTATCCACTTTACTTACACCGCCCCTTGGTTTGGCGGGGGCCTTCTTCTTCTTTCCCTTGGCTTTCGCCTTGGACCTAGAAGAAGATGATCCTCCTACAAACAAAGTGGATGTATCCCTACCTTTCTGTAGGGTGCCCTCTGCGCTCCTCAGCATGTTGAGGAGCTCTGAAAGTTCAACCTCTTTTTCTTGTAGGTTGAAGTTCAGTATAAACTGGGCGTAAGTGGAAGGAAGGGACTGGAGAACTATATCCGTATATAGCTCACTCTCCAATGTGATCCCTAGGTCAGCGAGCTCCTCAATGTAGCCGATCATCTTTAGCACGTGCTCGGCTACTGATGATCCGACGGCCATTCTTATCGAAAACAACTTTTTCGACGCTTCGTATCTTGCGATACGAGATTGCTCTCCATACAGTTCTTTTGTATGGAGCAATATGGATTCCATATCCATATTCTCATGCCTCCTCTGATGTTCGTTGTCCATCGAGGCAAGCAGGAGGCTCTTGGCCTTCGCGCTATCAATCTCCCAAGTCTTGCGGATTTCCTTATCCGCGACACTGGAAGTAGGACCAGGGACAGGGGGAGCTTTGGTGGTAAGAAGATACCCCAGCTTGTCATAAGTGATTGCTATCTTGACATTCCTGAGCCAATCTTTGTAGTTTGGCCCTGTCAGTTTGTTTTTATCTAGGAGTAACTTAAGTCCAGTCATGTTGATTGGTCGCTGCAATTTGGAGAGAAGAGGAAAACACTCAGCATGATGCTCTTGCAAGTTTAGAGTGGTTTTTAGTTTGTCTAAACAGGATGGCTCCCACTGTTTCTCGAATCCCTCCTCAAACCATAAAGGAAGAATTAGTCAGGATCAATCCCACCGTACAATACTTGCTTAACCGTTCGGCCAGGCTGGTGTCGGTACTTCGAGGGAGGTTTTCCAACGCTTTCGCGAAGTTCCTTAATTAGAGAACCTCTTTTCCCTGGGGGCGTAGCCCCGCTAACACCTTTCTAGGCACCTACTAGGTTTATAGCATTGATCGTTAAGCGAGAAATTTCCCGAGGAGTAGCATATACTCACAGTAGGATCGGGATCCAAATATCATTGCGTGACGAAACTGAAGGAATCCTACCAGAATCATCACACTCCAAATGGTATGCAAATCTAGCAAGTTTCAGTACTTATGAAACTCCCGATGTGGATTTTTGCCCCATGCTCTTATGACCTTGACTTTGACCAACAAATCATAAGTCACATGTCAAGTTCTACCCGTCGTTCTCCAGGTTAATTTGAATCCACCCGTACATACCCTTGACTTTGGCCAACAAGGCAGTACGACTGTTCCAAACCAACGCATCTATCTATGCTGCACATGAATACCCAATAGCTACCAATCACTATGCCTTGACTTTGGCCAACAAACACAGCTTGAATACTATTGACTATTCATGTGAAACGACGGAGGGCTACGAATGGTTTTGGCAAAACCGTGAACGTAGTGAACTTGATTTGGTCGATGGAACGAGATAGCTTTTAAATGGAGTGGCTCAAACTCCGTATTTTAAAAGTTTGTTTTGAAAAGAACCGAGTGGTTTTTCGAAAGTGTTCCAACGACTTTAACTTGGTTTATTATCTTGCATTAGTTCTTTTAATGCGTGATATTCTTGCATTAGTTCTTTTAATACGTCCCATCATTTAATCCTACCATTGCAGAAAACAACCAAAATATGACGTACGCTTATGCCATTCGCATTCGCCACTGGGCCCCGTCATTACCCGTTAGGTTACTTAACTAACGACAGAGCGGGGGCTGGGCTAGCGCGTCTGTAAAACATAAGCAATGCCTAAATAATATCATATATAGATATACTGCAATGATAAACATTTCAGATCACAGATAAATACATTGGATATACTAGGAATCTGTAATTTGTACGAGCCTGTAACAAAAACAGATTACACGGTCACGGTGAATAGCCAATACCCCACCCAAGACCCCTACGGGTGCGGCAAACTACCCGCCAAGTACCCGAAGCGTAGTAACCTCCCTCATCTCCATGAGTAGGCCACTCGACACTTCGGCATACCCTGTAGTTTGTGCACCCCTTCCATGGGTCTATCCTAGGAGCAAAAACAGTAAAAAGAATTATACAATGACGGCTACAACCCCGACCCGGTTGTGCGGCCAAACAAATAATAATATTACATCAATTTACATTTACAATGAATGAAAGAAAAACAAAAGCTCATCTCACATCCACCCCGGCTATTCACCCGCGACAATCCAACATATTTATAT
Organism: Agapanthus africanus; assembly: GCA_030015575.1. Classification (NCBI taxonomy): domain Eukaryota; kingdom Viridiplantae; phylum Streptophyta; class Magnoliopsida; order Asparagales; family Amaryllidaceae; genus Agapanthus; species Agapanthus africanus. Next base: position 685,127,038 of record CM057339.1, read on the forward strand.
ACACATTCCAATATCAAACACAGATCATGTATAACCCCGACTAATCGACTTATAGCGATTAGCCGACGTTCAATACATGCAAACATCACAGATATAACCATCATAGTCAAAGTGTAGTGAAGTTCGGAAAAAATACGAAATTATAGGACCCCAAAAGTGAATTTCTTTTCTGGAAAATCTGGGCACATATAATATATTTCAAAAATCCCAAAACCAACACAGACACACACTGCACGAAAAACGATGCAGAGAAGACGACAAAGCGCGGCGGTTCCGCGGCACATGCCTACCTCGTGCCGCGGAAGGGCGACGGTTTGAGCGCAACAGTGGATCGTTTTTCATGGGTGCACTCACAAAACCCTGAGACGATTTTACAAGTATAAAGTTTTTCATTTTGAGCCAAAAAAAAAATTTTCAACAGAAACTCAGGTTTTGTAATTTTTCCGGTTTTGTGATTTTTCATTTCCGAACTTCGTTACACTTCACTACCAAGCTAGTTTAAGTTTAGTTAGGCTCTGATACCAGTGTAAGTCCATATTGCGACCCCCGGTGCTTACGGGGAGGCGGAAACGGTATAAAAAACAAATTTTTATCGCAAGAGGCAACATGGACTAAACAAGGTCGGGATCGTGTCTAAACTAAACTAGCAAACTTGCTAAAGAGATTTAGCTACTCGGATGAAGATGGTTATACCTAGCTTGTCTTGAACTCCTTCTCTTCAAGGTCCGGTGGTGGTCCGATGGCTCCTTCTCGTCGTCTCCGTACGCCGAAGATAGATCCACTTGAAAGCTCCAACCTTTAGCTCCTTCTTCGTTCTTTGAAGAAACTAGTTCACTTGGTTTGCTAAACCTAGTGAACTAGAATGAGTAGAGTAGAAATAGAATGGGATTTTATCTATGGTTCTTGATTCTCAACACATGAGAGATATAAACCATAGAGTCAAGAGAGGGAGCAAGAGGATGAGAGTGAGAGCACAGTGAAGAGCTCAAGAACAAGAGAGAGAATGAGCAAGAAAGAATGAGGCTCTCTTTTGTCTCTCACCCTCTCATAATCCAAAGCAATGATAACTCATCATATCAAAAAAGTCTTATGTGTGATGGTTGAAGCAACCATAACCTTATCATGTCATGCACTCATTTTACTCAAATGAACAAGCAAGTAAAAGTCTTTGGCATGAAATGATAGCCATGGTTATCATGATGGTCAACTAGTCAAGCCTAGTCAACCGGTCAACAAAGTCAACAAGTCAACAAAAGTCAACAAGTCAACAAAGTCAACAAAAGTCAACAACCAAGTCACCATAATACTTAATTAATATAATAGTAAATCACATATCATATTCTCATTAGGGTTGAGCAAAAAGTCAAAAAGTCAACGGTCAACTGTCAACAACCCTAATGAGAATCCGCTGTCTGTGCCTCCCTGTCAACTGTGCATACACACCCGCATCCGCGTTCCGAGGAACATGAATGCAAACTGGATAAATCCAATCCCATAAGGTACACTAGGATCTGGCTTAAACCAAAGCCCGCTAGTGTAAACTGTCCGGACACTGTACGTGCACAAGTGCACGGATGTGACCGAACCCTGTCGCAAAACCATGCGACCTGTCGCAATACCATGCGACCTCTACTCTTTTGCCTAAAGGCAAAAAGCTTTCTGTGTGGGACTCTAAAGACTCGACACTACGCTGGCAGTGGGTTTAACCACAGACCGCAAGCGGCACTAGCTGTGCGTAACGGTCCCCAGGTAATGCCGACAAGAAGACCGACGAGGCGAAACCCATCTGAACTCCTACTGAGCCTGAGTGTGACATTCTCCGTACAGTCCGGTCTGTTCGTCTGATACATCGCATGGCGGGCCTAGGGGGCGGTAAACGTCAGTCCCCCAATAGCGGTACAAGTCGTGCCGGAGCGAAGCCCAAAACACCCTGAGATAACACTGGAAACCTACCAGTATATCTCGTTTGCCCTGGCCAGGGACTACTCGTGTAATGGCTCTCCTAGACACAGCGCGATGTCAACCCCCAATACCGGGAGAGACGAATCCTGTCTAACCGTCACTGCCTCCAAGTGCTTCGGGACTGCACCCAACCACCACCTGTTTGCACGACTCCTTTGAGCCGTGGTAGGGTAGTGATCAAAGTACAGTGGGAACACACCCGAGGCGAAGTGACAGTGTCAAGTCAGCGGACTAAGCTGTACTCATGTCACCTGGGAACTGATAACTGACGATAGGTATAATACCAACTAGTCAGTTCCCGACGAGTCCTGTCCAGTGTACCCGTAACCTAACGGGCACCCGCATACTATCTCAAGTACGACGTACTGACGGCTGTGGGACAGACCGTCTCCCACACTGGGATGAGAAGCGCATGCGCTGGTCTACTCCGGAGTATCGATGCCCTGTCTCGATAGTCCTGCGACCAGGGACCTGCATAAGGATGTGCTTCTAGATTACCCAGGCGCACTAGTGTGACGGCTATCACATCGCTGGTAATCAAGCAAAGATCCTAGGGGCTCCACTAATGTGTATAAGCAATATACAAAGATAAACACATGTACACATTGAAGTAGAAATAAACCAAGTAGCATACTACTATTTTGAGCAAGATTGTATATACAAGGTGAATATCCCAAGCTTCCATTAAGTAATATACATACTAGTATGATACAGTAATGGCCTCTAGGGCATATACACTAACAGTAGAGTGGACCGAGAAACAGTTCTCGGTAACTAACATACCCGAAGAAGATGCATCAACATGCTTATTCTTCGTTTGGGTAGCATGGGAATCCGGAAATCCCCTTATTTTCTGCTCGGACTTATAACAATTATAAGTGGGAGTGGAACCAATGTTCCCCAACTCAGTATAATAAGTGGATTCGGTCAATACATCCATATTATTATCTTGATTAAGGCCTTACATGGTCGCTACCTGGAGAGAGGGAGAAGAAAACACTTAGCGTATGCTCTTGCAAGATTAGATTGGTTATTATTTTATCTAATCAGGATGGCACCCACTGTTTTTACCAAATCTTCCTTCAAACCCTAAAAGGTAAGACTAGTCGGGATTAATTACACTCTACAAGTTCGCCAATCTTTCAGCCAGGCTAGTGTTGGTACTTTGAGGGAGGTTCCCCGTTCTTTCGCATGGACCTAATTAAAATAAACCTCGTTTCCCAGAGGCATAACCCCGTTAACACCTTTCTAGTCACCTACTTGAGCGGCTAATTGTGGTGTAAAACTCTCCCAAGAGTAACTCTTACTCGCAGTGGGTATCGGGATTCAACTATCTCATAGAAGGTATGCAATCTCATTGCAAATTTCAACAATTGAAATTCCCGATAATATTTTAACCCTAGCAACTTATGACATTAACATAGTCAACAAATCATAAGCGCTAGCCAAGTTCAACCCGTCATTTCCTGATTGAATTAAACCCACCCGTACGACTCTTAACATATTCAACAAAGCCGTACGACTACTCTAATCCAATCGCATCTCATGCTTTTGCAGATAAGCACTAATTAGCTACCGCACACTACGCCTTAACATAGTCAAAAAACGTAGCACGAATACTAAGTAGTACTTATTTGAAATGACCGAGGGCTACGACAGGTTTTTAAGAAAACCTTTTGCGTAAGGAACTTGATATCGTTGCAGAATCGACTGATTTTGAAAAGGAGTGTTTTTGAGGCTTTTACTAGTTTCCCTAAAGAGGTCACTCCCGGTGAAGGGATCGCGGCTCTTTCCTCATCGAATAAGATGCTGGATATTCTACAAGCAATACCGCTATGCAAAGCAAGAACTAAAAAGGAAATCAAAAAACAAAACCGAGTGGGTTGTAGCATCTTCTAGTTTCGCTAAAGAGGTCACTCCCGGTGATAGGATCTCGGCTCTTTCCTCATTGAATGAGGTGCTGGATATTCTATAAGGAATACCGCTATGCAAAGCAAAAAATAGAGCTACCCTTTTTGAAAATTTGATTCTACAACATCTTTAGGTTTCGTTTCTTTTCATTAATCTCATTAATGAAGTCCCATCATTTATGCTTCCTAAGCATCACAGAAGAAACGAAAATGCAACGTACGCTTATTCCATCCGCATTCAGCACGGTGTCCCGTTATGCACCGTTAGGTTACTTAACTAACGACATAGTGGGGCAGGACTAGCGCGGGTGCAAAACATAAGCAACGTTAATTATATATCATATATATAATAATAAAGTATTCGTCTCACGCATATAACGTGATTACATCACATAATATCAGCAGCAGAAGTCAACATATGAAATATTGGTTATACTAGGATTTCCGTGTTTTATATTAAGCCAGTAAAAAATATGGATTCCACGATCACGATGAATAGACAACCCCACATCCCTAGAACCCTACGAGAGCGGTAAGAAACCCTACCAATTCTAGAGTTAGGAGACCCGGACTCGACTCCTCGAGATGGTCTCCCATTAGACTCTAGAACCCGGTTACTTGTGCTCCCCACCTTGGGTCTATCTTAATGAGGAAAAGTAAATAATATACAACAAGAGTGACAACATCCTCAACCCGGAAGTGCCCCAATAAAAGAATATTACATACAAGTTTTTTACATGAATGAAAATGAAAAACTCTCATCTCATGCAAAAAAAACCGGCTATTCAAACACGACGATCCAATATAACATATCCCAGCAACACATAACATCACATGTCATCAACGTAAGTAAATATGCGTACCCCAATTGTCGTTTACATATAGCAACGAAACCGGCGATACACCACATATTACACTTACAGTCGCAGAAAAGAAAATGTCAAACTACAACATTTGGAATCTGTAACCTTCTTAGACATCATAAACCTGAAATATCACATACTTTAGATTTCATGCCTAACCAAATGAATTGCAAATATTGTATCACATTCCACAAATAGCTAGACGATGTTAAACATTCCGATCGAATCAACAAACACCCAAAATTTCCCGAAGAGCTCAGCACTTGAGCACAGTTTAAAAATACTCAGAACATGCCACAGTACCTATGGATCAACCGTAGAAGGGCCAACCCTTGCTTCACCTATGGCGCCGTGGAACTACCGCAAACCCTAGGGTCCGACGACGGTTCCGGCGGTCATAGAATCGAGTTAGGGTTTCGTTCTTCTAGAGGGTCCATAGAATTACTTGCATGATTTTTGAATATTTTAACTTGGAAAATTCCAACTTTTAGAAAATTTCCAGCGATGGAGAAAATGGGTTATTGATATTCGTTCGAACTTTTTAACGTCGTCTAAAATACCCGATACGATATTAGAATTACGACTATGAAACACTCCGTATTAGCCCCAATAGAACTGTTAACATCACATGAAAACTAGGCTAATCAAACAATACCAGAAACCCCAAAATCAAGCTACGGGAACACCAAAAAATTTCTAGCCAGAAAGGTGCATAAAACACCGGTGATGCCGGTTTTTATTGGGTTCTCGCCGGGTAAAAACTGGTGAAACAGTCTCGAATTTACCAGTGTTCTAGTTTTATCACATACAATATTCTGCAGTTGCTAAAATAATTTTCTGAGATCATTTAAAAATTGACAGAAACTTGGTTTTTGGTTTCGGTGTTTCGGAGTTTTTTGGTTTCGTGATTCTAACAAATATCGTCTAATTCTTTAGTTTGGCTTTGATACCACTGTTGGGTTACCAGCACGACAGCAAGGTTTCAGGAGGCATCATCTATGCCGTTTTCAAAAAATTTCCATGCTAAATAACCCTAACCCTAGAATCTTAACTAGAAAATTAGATGATACAAGAATGTAAACAACTTTACATCAAGTGAACAAGGAATACAACCTTTGTAGACCGGTCCTTCACTTCACATACTCCTTGTATTAGTCCCGCGACTCCACTAGGCTCCACTTGAGACTTTGGACGAGCTTCCTCCGATGACCTTCGTGATGAAGATGATCTACGTGAAGTCCCTCCAACTCAAGCTACCTCTACACTAAACTCTTTAGTGTAGGAAACACGGTACGCTCGATCGCTAGTTAAGTGTAGGATGGTGAAGTAGGGGATGTTAAAAGCTCACAAGTTTGTGTTCAAGCTTCGTGTCTCGCATCACATGTAAGGGTTGAAGTTTGAACCATGACATGAGGAGGAAGAAGAAGCTAGAGAGCAACCATGGGAGCAACTCAAGAAAAAAGCTAAGTGTTAAGAATGAACTCAAGAATAAGGCTAAGTGTTGAAAATGAACTCAAGAATACATGGTAACTCTTGACCCCTCACTCATTCAAGCATGGAATTTTGCAATATAAAATTGCAACCATGCTTGAATAGTGAGTCAAGATGAATAAACAAGAATAAATCCCATGCTTGCAACCATGCTCTCATTTTCCACCTCATTTCTATTTTCACAAAATAGAAATTCATATGCCATGCTTCATTATTATATATATATATATCATATATATATTAATATATTTATAATGAAGAATAATTAGTGAGCTAATGATATTAGTTACATATAATTATATCACATATAATATATATCACATTATTAAATCAACACTTGATTTAATAATCCGGTTATATCACATATGACCGACTAATATCATATATCTGTGTATCACATTATCAAATCAACACTTAATTCGATAATCTGGTTATATCACATATAAACTAAGTTGATAACAGATAACTGCCAGATTACAATACGGTATCACATACACGCATTTAATCAGGCCCACACACATATCACATATGTGTCCTACTTCGTTTCGCTTGAACCAGGGAACTTCTGTGTGGGACTCTAAAGACTCGTCAATACGCTAGCAGTAGGTGATGATCACATCAGTCACCTACAAGCCGTCAGAGGTACTAGCTGGACATAACGGCTACCCGGGTATTGAGCGATATGAAGATCAACAAGCAAGCTTGTCTATGGTCTCCATGAAGCCTATCAGTAACACTACCGTACAGTCCGGTCTTTTCGTCTGATATGTTACATATCATGTCTAGGAGAGGAAATCGCCAGACCCCATTAATGTGATAAGTCATACCGATGTCTGGCCTATAACGGTTTGAGAAACTACTGATAACACTTATCAGTAAATCACGGCAGCAGCTCTGGCCAAGGACTTCCAGTTATAGCCAATCGAGCATAGTGCAACATCAACCCCCAATACTGGGAGAGACGAAACCCCTTCTATCGCTCATTGCTTCCATGCGAATCGGGACTGTACCCAAAATCCACCTATATGCACATCTCCTTTGAGCATGGTAGGGAGGAAATCCAAGAGCAATGGGAGCCGCACAAGACTCTATGACGATCTCGGGTCTACAGACTAACCTGTACCAGTGTCACCAGAGGACTGTTATCTGACGATAGGTATACTACCACATAGGAGTCCTCGGCGAGTCCTGTTCAGTATACCAAGTCTCGACTGAGCACCCGTATACCATCTTTGATGTTAAACACTAATGGATGTGGGATCATACATCGCCCATTATATGGGTCACGAAGCGTATACGCTAGTCTACTCTGGAATATCGATGCCCTGTCTCGATATACCCTCGACTAAGAACAATTAAAGGATGTACTTGTGGATTACCCTGGCCCCACTAGTATGATCTCCAACATAGTCCTGGTAGTCAAGTACACATCCTAAAGGCTTTATCAACATGTGAGAGTAAGACAGTATCATAATACAAGTCTACATGTTAAGAGAAAGAGCAACCAGATAGCATACTATCATGTCGAGTAAGAAAGTCCTCTCTATATATGTCAAAGCATCTACTATAATATACATCATATGTATAATAATGGCCTCTAGGGCATATATATAACTAACACCTGAGTGTCCAACATCGACACTCGAAACATCATGAAATCAAATGCCTATATGCATGTGGATATCAACCAACGTGTGTCCATCAATGACACAACAATATCATGGAACCTGAGTGTCCAACATCGACACTCAAAAAATCATGAATCCTGTGTCCAGCATCGTCATGTAAATCCACATATCTCCATCTGTCCGGATCGGCCCAATATCTATCTCACGACTCCGGTCGGTATCCTTTGGATAACCGCCGGTTCCAAACTATCACAGGTAGGTAATGCTCCCCTTGCCAGGCTCATCGTTATCGCCACAAAATCCTTTGTTGCCCCGGGGTACCTTACCGGGTCCACCATGTACTCACAGACGGCTCTTCCAACTCATCGAATCGGGTCTCGAAAACAAGCTCAGAACCGAGAAAACTCATGGTGGACGTCTCGAAATCACATCACGAGAAACCATGTTTTAAAAAAAAATTTATAATTTCCTTTGAAATATATCCGCGGTTCTCAAATACAGAAATCTTATGAAAACAACTTCTCCATGCATATAGCCATAAAGTACGATGTATGCAAACATAGAACAGTAATGTGAGCATATCAAGTATATCATGCAAACATGTCATATGATAGTACTGAACAATGAATGTACTTTATAGTTAAGAATAATATCATGATATAGCAATTCTACTGTGTGTGTACCATAGCAATTACCGATAATGAATGTGTGTGAGCTGGAAAATCGGTGTGAGTGTAACATGCGCATCATCGGTAATAGTGCAAGTGTACTAGTAGATGATATCATACCACGGTAAATAATGAAAACATAACACGTATCTTATGAGGGATAATCCAACATAAACATGAACTATAATAAGGTATACATCCACAAATGAACCATACGGCCAATTTAAAAGATACGAATCGTAGTTTTGAAAGTGGGGGCAACGGTGTTTTTGAGGAAAATACACCATTTGAAAATCCGTAGCATCCCTTGAGGTTTCCATTTAAAAGTGCATACGATTCGTCGGTTTTGGAAATAAGTATGGTTCGGGTGAAATCTTTACGTCGGGGATCCAACCTTATAGTATCCGATATGGCAATATCCTCGTTCATCATTCTTAAATCACGAGCGCGGATCAATCATCCGGTAAGTCTTATCGAGTATGGTAATCCATCGTACGGTGACATTAAACGGAATAAGGATTCTATCGTCCTATTTATCAAAGAAGGTATAGATCTATAGTCTCGTACGGTATATCACTCTTTATTCTCATAAATATAGATAAATACATGCACATATAACTCAAGTCACATCTATAGCAAATCTCATATCATGTCTTGGCAAAATTATCTATATTCTCATATCGCTTCATATCCGTATATCGACATATTAAGCCAAATCATCTTACTTCATCATAGTCTCTTTTCATCATATCAATATCCCACATCAAGCCATCTTGTATATATATCATATTCTCATTTGTATGTATGTATAATCTCACAACATCTATTAGCATATGAATATAATTTGTATATTTCCTCGCATCCTCAAGCCAGCATATCCATTAATGTCAACTTTTATCATATCATCTCATAATAAAACCTTTAATCATATCCGTAAGTTCGTATCATATCTTTTGTCCAAATCATAATTTATATAACAATTTTTCGTATTAATAGTTGTGGGGGTGCTATACGTCATCCACCCAACTTCCCCCGTAGATATAAATCTACTCACCTACTAAACTCCTTTCTTATCCGAAGTCGATGTGCTTCGTCGTCTCGGAATTCCACACAAAGGTACCTACAATCTAAACACATCGTAATGCTATTAAAACCAAGTCCGAAAACTGATACATCATACGAAGTGCTCATAGGTTAGAACCTATAGCTTACGCATGTAAAACAACCAAATAACCCTCGTTGTTGACGTACAAACGTCCAACGAACAAATCACATCAAGGAATTCATAAATCCAAGTTTCAAATATCGGAAAACAGTGTCAAAACCAACATAAACAGCTCCTAGATTTTGGCACAGATAGTCTAGGACAGACTAACAATACAGTAGCTAGGTTATAAGGAGTTAGAGTTACATCCAAACCCCAACATCAGAGCCCAACATTTGGCCGGCGAGAAAGCAAAAATACTAGGTGCCACCAGTTTTCTGGTGGATTCTGGGTCTTGTTCTTCTATGGTGGTCTTCCAGTGATCTAACTTGGTCAATGTAGTTGTTTGTTTTTCTTATAAATATCCCAAGTTGCTCCAGATTCCATCAGAGCATCACAATTCAAAGAAAACCGACATTGGGAAAATTCTAAGTTCGTGTATTGGGTTCTAGTCTCTGGTCTAGGCCAGTAAAACATCAATAAGGTCAAGTAAAACACTTACTACACCTCAATTGCATCTTCACAAGTCATACTATCTCCTAACCCTCATCTAGGAATTTTCAAAGATCACTAAACTACATCGGTTTAACTCTAAAACTACAATATAGGGCAAGGAAACTCAAAAACTTAACTAAAAGTGTAGGGTTATACCTCATGTGGCAACTTAAGAAAATTCTTGGGTTGCCTAAAGTGCTCAAAACTTTGACTTGATTCATCCATGATGCTTGTAGTGAGGTTGGGATCATTTTTAATGATGGGAGTGCGAGGTTTTGAGTGAGTTTTGGGGTGGTTTGAGGGTGGTAGAAGAGGTGGAGAAAGGAGAAGAAGAAGATGAAGCAGGAGATAATGAAGAAGAAATGAAGAGGTGAAGGAGTCATGGTGGATGATAACCCCCCTCTCTCTTTTCTCTCTCATGTCTATACCACCATGCCACCTAAGTCAACTCTCTTTTCTTTTCTTTTCTCTTCTCACAAATAACACAAATGCAAATGAACAAACATGCAACATGTCATGGTATACTAGCCATGACTAATAAAAAATATGGATTTGGCTTAATCGTGATTAGTAGTGCACTAATCAAGTTTTAATATAAACTTGCATATATTTAATTATAAAAATGTTCAAATCCGATAAATACCTTTTTAATAAATAAAACATATTAATCTCCAATTACTTTCCAAATATCGGTATATAATTATACCAATTTACGAAAACCCAAATTCGCAAATCGAATAGTTTTCGTGAACTATATTATTTTATTATTTAAATTCCAAAAATAATATTTTATTTTTTGAAATGTTACAGACCTCTTAGGAGCTTCCTCTTGCGGCGCTGAGGCACCGAAACTCATCGGTGGGAGCATGGTCCTAAAGAATAACCCAGTAGTGGCTTGCGTAACTTACCCCACCGGCATTGATAAGATAGAGGCCGCGTTGGGCCCATAGGTTACTCCTCCAGCTGGGGTGGAGCGAGTGTTGCTGTTGCAAGAAGTGCATTGGAAAGCCATCGATTTCTTTTCTTCTGCACATGAGCAAGACACCAAATTTTAGTACCTCAGATCCAAGGGTAACCATAGCGAACCGCGATTTCGTTCACAACACAAGAAGTGTGGGGTGGAAAGAGGAAAAGGTCCCACCGGGCTTGCCAGAATCTGTTCACCGCCAAAAAAAGGGACGAACTGGGATAAATCATCTTGCTTGAGTTTGGGGGCAGACGCTATTTGGATTTATCCATCCACCTCTCCGAAGATACCAAGTTGATTTATGGCACCATATATCGGGGGTTTGGATAGATACAGCCGTTGTAGTAGACTTCATCAGATTCCCCCTTATTTTATGAGGGGTTTTTGATTGTGGGGACGCTCTTCCCTGCAGGCGCAAGCCCTGTAGTTAATTACATTACTGCATTGCTATGACCGCTTTCTCCTTCTCCAATAGTTCACTTCGTGTCGTGTATGTTTTTTATTTTTTTTGGTTGCCCGTGGATTGTAGACAGAGACTAGTTTATGTCGTCGCCCGTAAAGCACGGATCGGTCCAAATCCGTATATTGTAGATTTGGGTTTGGTTTATTTAAGGACCGTAATCTGGTTTGAGATTAAGACCAACTTAAATGTGTGAGCATTTGGGCTCAATTTAATTTTAACTAAGGATACATTAGTCTAATTTGAGACTGAGATCAACTTAGCAAAATTTCAAGGATCATTTTCATTTAAGATCCAAACAACAGAGTATTTTGGGCTTAGCTATAAGAAAGTTTTATAGACTTAGCCAATTTGGGCTTAGCATGCTCAATTTTTTTGTTCAGAAGTGCACATCACTTATTTGGACTCTGTTGGTTCAGTTCCCCTTTTTTATGCAAAAGTGCTAAGCATTTATTTGACGCTCTGATACTCATATGGATATCATGTGAAGCATTTAATTATGGGTGCCGCCCATTGAACGCTGAGCACTCAGCCATTTTGGCTGTTTATGGAGTGTTAACCACTTTTCTCTCTTTTATTTTGGTGGCACTGTAACGTTTTGAAAATCGTTTCGGTGAAATTTCGAAAAAACGGTAAAATAATGGGGTTTTCCGTAAAAAGTCAAAATACAAATATCTTTATGACAAAATTAAATATACATATTCTAGCTATGAAATTGCTAGTATTTGGTGTTTATTGAGCCACTGGTGAAATTTCAAATTTTCCGAAATTAATTATTTTAATATTATTTTAAGCCGTCACTAATATATTTTATTAGGGAAAATTACAAACTGGAATGAGCCGAAATAAATTTTGTGCATCATAACAAATTAAATAAAATTTTATCATGTGGTTTCTGAAATGAAATGGTTTGACAAAACGGTTTGGAAAATATCGAAGAAAAAGGCTTATTTTGTGAAAATAAAAGGGTTTTGGTGCATATTGAATTGGTGTTTGGTGTTCTTTACTTCACACACACACACCCTTTCACCTTTCCACCATGTGGCCGGCCCCTTTTTGTTTAGACAGCCCTCTCTCTCTCCCTCCAATCACTTCTTGTAAGAATAGAAAAAAAAGAAAGAAATTCAAAAATGAAAAGAATAGAATAAGAGGTATGGTGTTGATAAGAGGTATGGGCTTTATTTTCTTTGACTTCAAGCACCATCTCACTCTCTCCCTTCCTCCCTCTAACTTGGCCGAACCCCCCCCCCCCCCCCACACATTTCAGCCCCAAAATTTCTCCACCACATTTCCTTTTCAAAAACTCCACAAAATTGCTTCAAAAATCCACATAAAACATCACTAATCCCTAATCTAATCTCTACCCATTTTCCCATGGTCCAAGCTAGCATGAATCAAGGAGCAAGATGATGATTTGGGAGGCTAAGATTTCATGCTAAATCTCAAGATTCTAGGAGGTATAAATCTTAACCCTATAATGAAATTGTTAGTTTTTGCTTAAAGCAAATTGATTTAAGTGTTAATTATAGTTTAATTTCAAGTTTTGGAAATTAAAGAGAAGGGTTTAAATACTAAGTTAGGGTTTAGGTCAATTGATCATGATCTAATTGTGTGGTTAATATCTAGTGGGCTTGCTAAAGCAAAGCTAATTACTAGGTTACTAATTGTTTTGTTAAATTGTTCTAATTATGCTAATTTGCTAACTAGGTTTTAATGAAATACTTATATAATGGAGATTAAAATCTAATTAGGTTTTGCATGGTATTAATAACATTTTAAAGTGTAGTTTAATACTTTAGTTCATGAAAATCCAAGCTAGATTGTAGTTTGTGCATTTTGCTACAAAATTGTTAAAATTGGTTAATATTGCAAACTAGGTTTTTGAAATCGAATTAAATTGTGGGTTTAAAATTTATGTAATGGTTTCTATGGAATAATTAAGATATTAAGTTATCATCTTGGACACTAGATTTGTTAAAACATCATGTTTTGTACAAAAAACGGTAATTTGTGCTTGCTAGATTTTCGGAAAAATGACTTTCTAAGTGAAATTGGGGTTTTTGTGAATTTTAAGCTATTTTATATTATAATTAGTGCTTGTAATTGTACAAATGAGTGTGTTGGGATTTTTCTCGATGGTTTGGCGTTGTACGCCGACGTCGAAGGTTTTTGGGTTGATTTGTGAAAGCAACCATAGGTTTTGACCTAGGTAGGTTTCGTGTGTCGTTTTGGACATGAGTCGGATTATAATGCGATACGGTGCGTTATGATATGTAGGTACCCATGTGGACTTCGAGATGACAAGCAAGCGCATGGCGACGTCGGCACCGGCCAGCGAGGACCAGGTGAGTAGATTTATATCTACGGGGTGAAGTCGGGTGGATGGCGTATAGCACCCCCGCAGTCCGTAGTGTAGCTTATATATATATGTTTATATAGGTGTTTTATGATACGAGAATGTTCATTCATGTTATGTTTATGTGTTCATGGAGTATCTTTGGGTTAGTTGCGAAACCCTAGAGTAGTTGTTATACCCACATACGTACACACAGACTTGCATACTTTACTTTCTTGTGCGCAGATTGGGATGTGTATATATGTATATATACGTGGGTATGGGACTATGCATATGTACATTCATATACGCATGCATGGATAATGAAGATAGTACTTGGGATTTAAGATGAGTCGATGAGATTTGATTTGAGGCCGTGAGATCGGTGATATAGCAGTGTTCGTATTTGAGATACGACATGACGTTGTAGCGGGTCCTTGACGTAGTGTTTCACAAACGTGCATGCATACTTAGGCGGTATCAGTATTGTACTAGACGTAGATCAGTACCCCGATCATGATAATTGATAAAGAGGATACCGGATGAATAGTATGATGAATGTGATATTGACCCATACCCAGATTTGGAATGCCGTACGACGGATTTACGTACGAGCTATATATTGATGATTGATCTGCACTCTTGACTTGGGATTCCTGAATATAGATATGGTATCGGATATGATATTATTGAGGCGGGATCACCGACTATACATATACAGGTATGTATATGTATCGACTCAGATGATAGGCGGTTTTCCTTACCTGTAGTTTAGCTTGTTAGTTCAGCCGTATAGTTTAGTGTAGTTGTTAGACTAGATTAGATTTATACCTATTTCAAAACTAACGGATCGTGGGTATTTTAAAAGACAGGTCAAGGGATCTACGGATATTTCAAAAGACGTATCCTTTATTAAAACCACCGTAGCCCTTATTTTCAAAACCCCACGATTCGTGTTATTTCAAAGGGCACCATTGTTTAGTATTTAGCTCCCGCTCATTATTGTTGTTCGCTCCGAATCGCATGCTTATATTATTCATATCCTATTATTAATATCATGCTGTTAGGACACCAGCACCATTACCGATGGCGCGTATGTACCACGTACACTTACTTGCCGGCTCACACACATCTTCATCGGTAATTGCCATGTCACGAACACTTTAGAAAATACTATTTCATTTGACATAGGTTGTTAGCTAATAGTTTAGACATGATATTAGTGTACTTGCCTTATATGCTAGTTAGACATTGTAGTTATTGCCTGCTACTTCATGCATGTTATAATTCACTGTTTACATGCTATTGATGACTTGGATTCGGATTTCATGAGATTTCTTGGATTTGGAGGAAAACCGCAGAAACATAAATAAACATTTTCTCTCTTTTAAAATAAAAAGTGCGATTTTCCCATGATGTATGAGTCGTCCACCATCAGTTTGCTGATGGATTTCGAGACCCGATTCGAGGAGTGGAGGAACCGTTTCGGGTACATGGTGGGCCCGGTGCGGTACCCCGGGGCAAGAGGAATGTGTTGTTGACGTTGAGCCCGGCAGGGGAGCACTACCGACCGGTGATATTACCCGACGTGTCGGATATCCGGAGGATACCGTCGTGGTCTTTAGATGGATGGTTGGGGCCGGTCTGGATTGATGGCGCCCTAGATATTTTGATTTGAGATATTGAGGTACAGCGATTGTGATACAGAGATATCGAGATATTTGGACACTTGTTTTGTGTCGATGCTGGGCACTGTTTTATGCTGATTTCATTTATGGTACCTCACTTTTAAAATACAGAAATCTCACTGATTTATGAAAGCAGTTTTCGTCAGTACATGCATTCTGTTCCATGCATTCATACCTCATTCATATGATATATTTCTACCTGAGGCACTGACACGGGCACATGAGATTACACTCGGGTTAGATATTACCCTAGCCATCGTTATAGGCTGCATGTTATACATATATTTGAGGATATATTATGATCTTTGACCTAGGTTGCGTTATTTATGCGATTTCTTTCCGTGGATGTTTTTCTATTCACGAGTTGGCAACTCACCCCCGTTGTGCCCCATTTTCTTGCAGGTTTGCCGTACATGTTTCATTACGGCTTTGCGGGCATAGTTTCCTTCGGGTGATTTGCTAATAGGTGGGTTTACTTGTATCGTACCCCCATTATATATCTTGTATATCATTATTCCGTTGTATCTAGAAGTTCCATCAACCAAACATGTATTTATTTTTGAGATAGAGACCAGTGATGTTATTCATTCGACCTTAGAGTCGCGCGTTTCTTTTTCTTGTGGTTTTGAGTTTCCTATGAGATTTTGATCCTCGCCGTTGGCGTTGTATATTATATTACTTGTGTGGTTGTGACCGTCGATTGACGAAGAGCTAGCTCCCGCTTGGGGATGCATTTTTTGATTTCGTATACTATTCATGATGTATCCCGTTTGGGGGCCAGTAATTACAAAGGAGACTCTGCCGAAATTTTCAGGAAATACTTGATGTTTTTAAAAACCGCATAACTCGGCTTATGCTTTTGAAACTACTTGCTTTAAGTTGGTTTTTCCTGCACTCTACATCTTTTTTTGGTTTGGATTTTTGGTTTTTCGGTTTACTTAGATTACGTACGCCTCGAGACGTTCGTAGTTTAGGTGCCGGTCATGTTCCGTACTTTCGGGTCGTGACAAAGTTGGTATCAGAGCGTTGGGTTTTACCTTCGGAGCGTAGGATGACCCTTGGTTGATGGAATAGGTGACTAAAGTAGAGTGACGTACCGTGGGTATGTTCCGCGGCATACTTACGATACGCTACTCTACTTAAGAAGCCTTAGGATGTACATTTCTTTGCTCAGTATTATATTCATTCCGATCTAGCCTCATCAGTACCTGTTATGGTTTTGCTGCCACGATTACGGGCAGGGAGAGCTACGGCTAGAGTTGCGGTCAGCACGAGCTCGTCACGAACGAGGACTGACCTGGGCGTAATTCCGGCGACACACGATTTCGGAGATGTGTCTTTTTACTGTGTTTTCGCGCCACGAGCGTTTGGCGGATCACCTTTATGAGATTACTTGGATATGCTGATCGACACTAGAGGATTGAGCCACTGAAAGAGGCCAGCCAGATTTTGATGTCCGTTGGTGTATTGCTTACTCATGATGATTGAGACACTGTTCAGCGTGCAGACGAGTCAGCCAGTTGTTGCTGCGAGTGAAGAGATATCGCCCCAGATGTTGGAGCTATTGCAGGATGAATTGTACTAATAGATGATAGAAGGTCGCTAGTCACCCGATGATGAATGACTAGGACAGGTGGTTCGTTCGCCTACCCCGATGCGAGGTCATCAGATAGATTGATTCCAGCTAGAGACGACTTCACGCGGAGACGTTGAGAGTCGACAGAGACGATCGAATGTCAGAAACCTATTATTCCAAGTTTAAAGTAGTCGGAAAGACATGCAGGCAATTCTATGGTCCCTCTAGAAGAATGAAACCCTAACTCGACTTAATGACCGTGTGAAAGCCATTGAACCTTCGGGTTTGCGGCAGTTCTACGGTGCCATTAGTGAGGCTTGGGTTTGCCTTCTACGGCTGGACCACCGATGCTGTGGTATGTACTCGATACTATTAAACTGTACCCAAGATGTTGAGCTCTTGGGGGATTATGAGGTTTTGACGACTCGATCGGATGGCTCGACTTAATTCAGATGCTAGGTGGTGAGATGCATTCTTAGGAGACTCCAGATACGAGGATAGACGTTGGAGCTCAGTCCATGCAGCCACGACGAGACGAGTCCGGAGCAGTCGACGTTAGAGAAAAGTAGAGTAAGAGGTTCATACGAGATCTTGATGAGACGACGTTCCACTCCGCCGACATCAGAGATGCGATGCGCATGCCGAGGCATGATACTTGGATTTACCTTCCAGAAGGAGTCGCGATGAGTATGCAGTCGTTCCAGAGCAAGATGCAGATATAGGAAAGGACGATGACTTCCGGACAGTTGGCAGAGACAAGACATGGAAGAGACCGTGAGCAGGATTCCTTCCAGGACACTGCTGCAATGATACTTGCACCCAGGATCAGATGTGTCACGTACATTCAAAGAGCCAGAGGCCGACGCCAGTGATATGCTGTCTTACGAGTGGTCGCGATGATTGACCGAGAGATGAGAAGAGAAGTGCCAGAACGGAATCATCCCCGTTAGCACACCTGACAGGGCCGATGAGCCGATGGACCGAGAGATTGGTAATTCACAGTGAAGACCTTGACCCAGGAGTGGTCATTGTTACGCACACCAGCAGGCCAGAGTTCATGATCATCGACGAGACGTCCCACTAGTGACCGCGACAGTTGGCACGAGATTCTTAGGGGATGCACTTGAGCGGTACTATTCCGCCATTTTTGATTTCGGTATTTTGGGCGGTCTATTTGTATGATTGATTTTGATGATGGGGTTTCATGATATTTGTTTTCATGCACTATGGTTGCACCTACTGAGTATTTACGATCTTTACACAGTGTTGCACTTGATATCGTTTTCGTGCTTTGGTTTCACATGTTTGTGATTTTGCGGTTTTAGACATTTGAGTTGATTTTGTGCGTATGCACACACACGATTTGGTTCCTGCACTCTGTATAGTTTATATATGCTTGCAGTGCAGTGATACGCCTTTTGTGCACTTAGATGCACTAGACTTCGATTTCGATTGTGATACTCGATATTTGTTTTGTGCACCTTGTGCACCTGATTGGATTTTGCGCATGTTCAGTGCTTGATATTGGATTTCATGATTTCGTGCATAATGAATGCACCTGGTTTTGATTTTCGTGCATGTTTGAGAAGCGATTTCGGTGCACACAGATGCACTAAATCGAGATTCTTCGTGCATGTCAGATGCACCTGATTTTGCTGTCAGGCACCCACGTTGCCCATGACAGATGTTTCGTGCACACCCGATGCACTTAGATGTTGTTTCTGTGCGCATGTATGGCACATATATGGATTTTGATTTCCGTGCGCACCAGACGCACGTAGTATTCATATGCGTATTTTGGGATTGATTTCTTATACAGAAGTATGTTTTTATGATATTTGCTATGTGTTTTCATACTGAGCAGGACTAGTCAGAGGACAGTACCTGAATATATTTTGCATGCATTGATAGCTATCGAAGGGAATTCTAAAAAGCGAGCTATAGTCTCAGTATTTACCTACGTGTCTGATATGACGCGAAATGTTTAAAACAAGGAGACCCTTCTAAGTTGTTTCCAAAACGGCAGAACGTACATTTCAAACAAAGGTATATATGTATATAGTTATTTTCTTATGATAGACGTCCGCCACTGTGCAGTGTTATGTGCATTGCACAGCAACTTAATGGATTTGGCATGCATTTCCTCCTGATATTTGCATGTTTAGTTCCGATTTATAGCATATCGGTCTTGTTTGAGATTTGGCATTCGTGTCTTCACCTTGACTCCGATGATTGCGGGATGCTTGACTGAGTTTTGATTTGAGTTATATGCTCATTTTTCATGAGCATGCGCTGCGCTACAATTTGTTTTATGTATTTACAATTTCGGAGCCCGACGATTTGATGGTTTGGCTGAAATATTTTAGTATTTGAGGGGGGGTTTAATTTAAATTCGGGGACCGAATTTCTTTAAGGGGGGAAGATTGTAACGTTTTGAAAATCGTTTCGGTGAATTTCGAAAAAACGGTAAAATAAGGGGGTTTTCCGTAAGAAGTCAAAATACAAATATCTTTATGACAAAATTAAATATATATATTCTAGCTATGAAATTGCTAGTATTTGGTGTTTATTGAGCCATTGGTGAAATTTCAAATTTTCTGAAAATTTTCCAAAATTAATTATTTTAATAGTATTTTAAGCCGTCACTAATATATTTTATTAGGGAAAATTACAAACTGGAATGAGCCGAAATAAATTTTGTGCATCATAACACATTAAATAAAATTTTATCATGTGTTTTCTGAAATGAAATGGTTTGCCAAAACGGTTTGGAAAATATCGAAGAAAAAGGCTTATTTTGTGAAAATAAAAGGGTTTTGGTGCATATTGAATTGGTGTTTGGTGTTCTTTACTTCACACACACACACCCTCTCACCTTTCCACCATGTGGCCGGCCCCTTTTTGTTTAGACAGCCCCCCTCTCTCTCTCTAATCACTTCTTGTAAGAATAGAAAAAAAGAAAGAAATTCAAAAATGAAAAGAATAGAATAAGAGGTATGGTGTTGATAAGAGGTATGGGCTTTATTTTCTTTGACTTCAAGCACCATCTCACTCTCTCCCTTCCTCCCTCTAACTTGGCCGAAACCCCCCCATTTCAGCCCCAAAATTTCTCCACCACATTTCCTCTTCAAAAACTCCACAAAATTGCTTCAAAAATCCACATAAAACATCACTAATCCCTAATCTAATCTCTACCTATTTTTCCATGGCCCAAGCTAGCATGAATCAAGGAGCAAGATGATGATTTGGGAGGCTAAGATTTCATGCTAAATCTCAAGATTCTAGGAGGTATAAATCTTAACCCTATAATGAAATTGTTAGTTTTTGCTTAAAGCAAATTGATTTAAGTGTTAATTATAGTTTAATTTCAAGTTTTGGAAATTAAAGAGAAGGGTTTAAATACTAAGTTAGGGTTTAGGTCAATTGATCATGATCTAATTGTGTGGTTAATATCTAGTGGGCTTGCTAAAGCAAAGCTAATTACTAGGTTACTAATTGTTTTATTAAATTGTTCTAATTATGCTATTTTGCTAACTAGGTTTTAATGAAATACTTATATAATGGAGATTAAAATCTAATTAGGTTTTGCATGGTATTAATAACATTTTAAAGTGTAGTTTAATACTTTAGTTCATGAAAATCCAAGCTAGATTGTAGTTTGTGCATTTTGCTACAAAATTGTTAAAATTGGTTAATATTGCAAACTAGGTTTTTGAAATCGAATTAAATTGTGGGTTTAAAATTTATGTAATGGTTTCTATGGAATAATTAAGATATTAAGTTATCATCTTGGTCACTAGATTTGTTAAAACATCATGTTTTGTACAAAAAACGGTAATTTGTGCTTGCTAGATTTTCGGAAAAATGACTTTCTAAGTGAAGTTGGGGTTTTTGTGAATTTTAAGCTATTTTATATTATAATTAGTGCTTGTAATTGTACAAATGAGTGTGTTGGGATTTTTCTCGATGGTTTGGCGTTGTACGCCGACATCGAAGGTTTTTGGGTTGATTTGTGAAAGCAACCATAGGTTTTGACCTAGGTTGGTTTCGTGTGTCGTTTTGGACATAAGTCGGATTATAATGCGATACGGTGTGTTATGATATGTAGGTACCCATGTGGACTTCGAGATGACAAGCAAGCGCATGGCGACGTCGGCACCGGCTAGCGAGGACCAGGTGAGTAGATTTATATCTACGGGAAGAAGTCGGGTGGATGTCGTATAGCACCCCCGCAGTCCGTAGTGTAACTTATATATATATGTTTATATAGGTGTTTTATGATACGAGAATGTTCATTCATGTTATGTTTATGTGTTCATGGAGTACCTTTGGGTTAGTTGCGAAACCCTAGAGTAGTTGTTATACCCACATACGCACATACAGACTTGCATACTTTACTTTCTTGTGCGCAGATTGGGATGTGTATATATGTATATATGCGTGGGTATGGGACTATGCATATGTACATTCATATACGCATGCATGGATAATGAGGATAGTACTTGGTATTTAAGATGAGTCGATGAGATTTGATTTGAGGCCGTGAGATCGGTGATATAGCAGGGTTCGTATTTGAAATACGACATGACGTTGTAGCGGGTCCTTGACGTAGTGTTTCACAAACGTGCATGCATTCTTAGGCGGTTTCAGTATTGTACTAGACGTAGATCAGTACCCCGATCATGATAATTGATAAAGAGGATACCAGATGAATAGTATGATGAATGTGATATTGACCCATACCCAGATTTGGAATGCCGTACGACGGATTTACGTACGAGCTATATATTGATGATTGATCCGCACTCTTGACTTGGGATTCCTGATTATAGATATGGTATCGGATATGATATTATTGAGGCAGTATCACCGACTATACATATACAGGTATGTATATGTATCGACTCAGATGATAGGCGGTTTCCTTACCTGTAGTTCAGCTTGTTAGTTCAGCCGTATAGTTTAGTGTAGTTGTTAGACTAGATTAGATTTATACCTATTTCAAAACTAACGGATCGTGGGTATTTTAAAAGACAGGTCAAGGGATCTACGGATATTTCAAAAGACGTATCCTTTATTAAAACCACCGTAGCCCTTATTTTCAAAACCCCACGATTCGTGTTATTTCAAAGGGCACCATTGTTTAGTATTTAGCTCCCGCTCATTATTGTTGTTCGCTCCGCATCGCATGCTTATATTATGATTCATATCATATTATTAATATCATGCTGTTAGGACACCAGCACCATTACCGATGGCGCGTATGTACCACGTACACTTACTTGACGGCTCACACACATCTTCATCGGTAATTGCCATGTCACGAACACTTTAGAAAATACTATTTCATTTGACATAGGTTGTTAGCTAATAGTTTAGACATGATATTAGTGTACTTGCCCTATATGCTAGTTAGACATTGTAGTTATTGCCTGCTATTTCATGCATGTTATTATTCACTGTTTACATGCTATTGATGACTTGGATTCGGATTTCATGAGATTTCTTGGATTTGGAGGAAAACCGCAAAAACATAAATAAACATTTTCTCTCTTTTAAAATAAAAAGTGCGGTTTTCCCATGATGTATGAGTCGTCCATCATGAGTTTGCTGATGGATTTCGAGACCCGATTCGAGGAGTGGAGGAACCGTTTCGGGTACATGGTGGGCCCGGTGCGGTACCCCGGGGCAAGAGGAATGTGTTATTGACGTTGAGCCCGGCAGGGGTGCACTACCGACCGGTGATATTACCCGACGCGTCGGATATCCGGAGGATACCGTCGTGGTCTTGAGATGGATGGTAGGGGCCGGTCTGGATTGACGTCGCCCTAGATATTGTGATTTGAGATATTGAGGTACAGCGATTGTGATACAGAGATATCGAGATATTTGGACACTTGTTTTGTGTCGATACTGGGCACTGTTTTATGCTGATTTCATTTATAGTACCTCACTTTTAAAATACAGAAATCTCACTGATTTATGAAAGCAGTTTTCGTCAGTACATGCATTCTGTTCCATGCATTCATACCTCATTCATATGATATATTGCTACCTGAGGCACTGACACGGGTACATGAGATTACACTAGGGTTAGATATTACCCTAGCCATCGTTATAGGCTGCATGTTATACATATATTTGAGGATATATTATGATCTTTGACCTAGGTTGCGTTATTTATGCGATTTCTTTCCGTGGATGTTTTTCTATTCACGTGTTGGCAACTCACCCCCGTTGTGCCCCAGTTTCTTGCAGGTTTGCCGTACAAGTTTCATTACGGCTTTGCGGGCATAGTTTCCTTCGGGTGATTTGCTAATAGGTGGGTTTACTTGTATCGTACCCCCATTATATATCTTGTATATCATTATTCCGTTGTATCTAGAAGTTCCATCAACCAAACATGTATTTATTTTTGAGATAGAGACCAGTGATGTTATTCATTCGACCTTAGAGTCGCGCGTTTCTTTTTCTTGTGGTTTTGAGTTTCCTTTGAGATTTTGATTCTCGCCGTTGGCGTTGTATATTATATTACTTGTGTTGTTGTGACCGTCGATTGACGAAGAGCCAGCTCCCGCTTGGGGATGCCTTTTTTGATTTTGTATACTATTCATGTTGTATCCCGTTTGGGAGCCAGTAATTACAAAGGAGACTCTGCCGAAATTTTCAGGAAATACTTGATGTTTTTAAAAACCGCATAACTCGGCTTATGCTTTTGAAACTACTTGCTTTAAATTTGTTTTTCCTGCACTCTACATCTTTTTTTGGTTTGGATTTCTGGGTTTTCGGTTTACTTAGATTACGTACGCCTCGAGACGTTCGTAGTTTAGGTGTCGGTCATGTTCCGTACTTTCGGGTCGTGACAGGCACCCACGTGAGGAACACATGAGGCGCTGCCCAATCAGTGCTAAGCACTCAGCCGTATTGGCTATTTATGGAGTGCTAAGCACTCTTATTATTTTTATGGCGCCTACGTGAGGAGCACATGAGGCGCTGGGCACTACCCAATCAGTGCTAAGCACCCAGCCGTTTTGGATGTATGTGAAGTGCTAATCACTTTTTATATGACGCCCACGTGTGTTTCACGTGAGGCGCTAGGCGCTGTTAAGAAGGGGCACCCACATGTGAAGCACGTGAGGTGCTAGTTTCTTTTATATGGAGATTTCATCTCTGTTGATATTTTCAGGGAAGTTAAACCTCTATCAATGGTGATTTGACCATTAATGCTCACTAAAATCACTATATTTGAGGATTTTTGGTTGAGTTTTTATAGAACTAAGTTCTCGATTTAAAAGAACTGAGTTCCTGGAGTATTCTGGACTCTCTCTTCTTTCTCTTCAAATTTGTTCTTCTCTGAATCTTTGATTCTCAAGAATAAGATTTTCTCGATGAGAATTAAATTCTCAACTTGTAGGAGACTTGTCTTGTGGATCTCGGATCGAGAAAAAGAACTAATTTCTCTTTACAAGGGTTAAACCCATAGAAGTGATATTATAGGTAATAGAGATATTTTGGTCTCTTTTCTTTACCTAGGGTTTTGAGAAGGAAGCTTTTATTTTTTGAGAATTGAATTTTCTATTCTTTCAATATGTGGTCTCTCTCTGATAGTCGTTCTTTTTTTTGACTTGAATTCCTGCGTCCTTTATATAGTGTATGCAAATTGTTAATTGGTTTTGAGAAAATCTCTCATTGAGAGATTCCAATTGATTTAATTGGACTCAAAATTGATTTGGAGAATTTTACCCACCGTTGGATCTTTGATCCAAGGACTTCTGTTTTACAGAATATGTTGTTCTTGTTTTTAACAAGATCGGGGAAATATTCTCCCATATACAGAATTTATTCTGTAAAATGGTGATTTTTAATCACCATTAGATTTTTAATCCAAGAGTTTTCTGTTTTACAGAGAGCAATCTTTTTTGTTTAGAATGATTGAGAGAATATATTCCAAAAATTGGATCATTGATCCAACCGAGAGTATCTTTCTTATTTAGAAAGATATGGGAGATATTTTCTCCTAATACTATATTTTGATGATTTATCATCTCCGTTGGATCTTTGATTTAACATCTTTGTTTAACAAAGAATATCGCAACTTTTGTTTGGGAAATCTAGAATTTAATTCTACTGATATGAAATTGGGAACTGGCGCTCACGTGTTATGCCTGTTGGTGCCACTTAAGAATTTAATTCTTATGATGGGTATTCCTGTGCTTGCACACTGGCGTCTGCGTGATCAGCATGTGCAACTCCATATAAGAATTTAATTCTTACTCAGAAAGTGTTTCTGTGCTTTCCACATTGGTGTTGGCGCTGGTTCCCTCGTACGGAGCACGTAAGGCGCCATATAAGAATTTAATTCTTATTCAGAAAGTGTTTGTGTGCTTTGTACATTGGCTGGCGCTGGCGCCCTCGTAGGGAGCACGTGAGGCACTGTCTCATTCATGAAGGTTTCTTTCCACCTTCTTTCTGTGCTTTTCATGAGTCAAACTTTCTTTTCCAATGCCTTCTTTTGTCAGAGCTTAGAAGTAGTTCCACTATGCACAACATTTTCTGTGCTGAGACTTAAATACCTCCCTTTATAATCTAAGCAATGCTCTTCTCTCTCTCTCACTTTCAGAGAATCATTTTAACAGGGAAGAGACATGGCTTGCAATCGTTCGCATGCTAATCGGCAGCCATGTGAGGTGCCTATCGAGGAAATTGTTCATCGTTTTGTTGCACGCTTGGTTAATCCCTCTCTCACAGATGACCAATGTGATACGGTGCTGCACAAGCTCTTGAATCGTAGAGGATCTCCTCTCCCCATTGGCTCCATTTGGCTCTGGATGATCTTCCTGTCTGTGCTGGATGACGTTCCTCCTCATCCAGCGGAGATGACTCCGGCGATGCTCGACGCAGCGGAGGACTAGATCGAGTGCTTTCATAAGACACTTTTGATTACCAAGCTTCTGTAGGAACGCTTTGTTCAGCTGCTATGCCAGATACGGGATCAGCAGACCATCATGTCTACCTTCACCGATGGGCACGGTGCTAACCGATGGGGAGCGACTCCTCGTGAAGATCTCCGCTTCGACATGGTGGAGAAGGCTAAGAGGGCTTTAGAAAACTTTATTCATAGTTTTGTAAACCCTTGTGCTTTTGATCCCATGTTTGGTGATCTATTTCCTGTAGCATAAAATGTTTATTTAAATGCTTTCCTTTTATTATTGACCACCGAGTGCTTTATTTATAACACCTGTTATTCCTCTGATCGTATTGTTTCAACCTACATGTTTGCATATGCACTTCACCCTTAGGGATTTTTGCTACATGCAAACGCCACTGATGTGCTTGTTGTTAGGAATATGTATGCCCTAGAGCCCATTATTGTACATGTGATGTATATTATAAGGGATGCTTGGACATATATATATAGGACTTTCTTGCTCGACATGATAGTATACTATCTGGTTACTCTTTATCTTAACATGTTGACTGGTATTCTTTACTGTCTTGCTCTCACGTGTTGATAAAGCCCTTAGGATATGTACTTGACTGCCGGAATTATGATGAGATCATACTAGTGGGGCCAGGGTGGTCCAAAAGTACATCCTTTAATCATTTCCTAATCGAGGGAATATCGAGACTAGGGCATCGATATTCCAGAGTAGACACTGTACGTTTCTTGTCCCTTAGAGGGAGATGGTTGATCCTTCAACCATTGGTGTGTGACATCAAAGATTGGACACAAATGCTCATTGGAGAATGGGTACACCGAACAGGACTCGCCGAGGACTCCTATATGGTAGTATACCTATCGTCAGATAGCAGTCCTCTGGTGACACTGGTATAGGTTAGTCTGTAGACCCGAGATCGTTATAGAGTCTTGTGTGTCTCACGCTGTGCTTTGATTTTGTCCCTACCACGGCTCAAAGGAGTCGTACAAACAGGTGGATTTTGGGTACAGTTCCGAGTCACATGGAGGCAATGAGCGATAGGAGGGGTTTCGTCTCTCCCGGTATTTGGGGTTGATATTGTGCTATGCTCGATTGGCTATAACTGGAAGTCCCTGGCCAGGGCTACCGCCAAAATTTACTGATAAGAGTTATCGGTAGTTTCTCGAATCGTTATAGGCCAGACATCGGCATGACTTATCACGTTAGTAGGGTCTGACGTTTACCACCCCTAGATATGATATGCGACATATCATTCGAAGAGACCGGACTGTACGGTAGTGTTACTGATAGGCTTCATGGAGACTATGGACAAACTTGCTTGTTGATCTTCATATCGCTCAATACCCGGGTCGCCGTTACGTCCAGCTAGTACCGCTGACGGCTTGTAGGTGACTGATGTGATCATCACCTATTACTGGCGTATTGACGAGTCTTTAGAGTCCCACACAAAAGTTCCCTAGTTCAAGCGAAATGAAGTAGGACACAAATGCGATATGCGTATGGGCCTAATTAAATACGTGTACGTGATACCGTATTGTAATCTGGCAGTTATCTGTTATCGGTTCGGTTATATGTGATATAACCAGATTGTCGAATCAAGTGTTGATTTGATAATGTGATATACAGATAAATGATATTAGTCGGTCATATGTGATATAACCTGATTATTAAATCAAGTGTTGATTTAATAATGTGATATACATTACATGTGATATAATTATATCTTATCTAATATCATTAGCTCACTAATTATTCTTCATAATATATATATATATATATATATGTATATATATAATAATGAAGCATGGTATAAAATTCTATTTTGTGAAAATAGAAATGAGGTGGAAAATGAGAGCATGGTTGCAAGCATGGGATTTATATTTGTTTGTTCATCTTGACTCACTATTCAAGCATGGTTGCAATTTTATATTGCAAAATTCCATGCTTGAATAAGTGGGGGTAAAGAGTTGCCATTTTTTCTTAGATCATTCTCAACACTTAGCCATTTTCATGAGTTGCTCCCATGGTTGCTCTCTAGCTTCTTCTTCTTCTTCAATTGGTATAGTTCAAGCTTCAACCCTCACATGTGATGTGAACCATGAAGCTTGAACACAAACTTGTGAGATTTTAACATCCCCTACTTCACCATCCTACACTTCACTAGAGATCGAGTGTAGCGTGTTTACTACGCTAAAGTGATTAGTGTAGAGTTAGCTTGAGGTAGAGGGACTTCACGTGGAGCATCTTCGGCACGAAGGTCATCAGAGGAAACTCGTCCAAAGCCTCAAATGGAACCTAGTGGAGTTGCGAGATTACTACACGGAGCATGTGAAGTGAAGGACTCGATCTACGAAGGTATAGCCATCTTTCACTTTCTCTAGTTGTTGACATCATCATAGCAAACCATAATATTCTAGCAAAGATCTTGTATAGTTTAACTTAGCACCTAATAAAAACTGAAATTTGGCACGCTTGATGCTACTAAAACCTCATGGTGGTGCTAGGGTCGATTTTCACTCGTGTCATACGCTAACCTTCCACGCGTGTATATGAATGAGCCTTCTTTCATACATATCTATAAACGAAACTTAAAGCTGTGTAAACAGACATATGCGACTTTGGTGTGAGTTAGGGCAATCATGACATTCTAAAATCGAAAATTATAAAAAAGATTCAGTTAATTTGGTTTACGAGTTTTAGTTTAAGGTCGGTCATAGGTAGCTTCCAGAGAGAGAGAGAGAGAGAGAGAGAGAGAGAGAAAAGAAACACTCAGCATGCACTCTATCCAAGATTAGATTGGTTAATAAATTTATCTAATCAGGTATCCCACTGTTTTTCGAATTCTCCTTCAAACCCTAAAAGGAGAACTAACCGGATTATTCATAAAAAATCTCCCGATAGTAACTATTACTCAAAGTGGGAATCGGGACCCTAACTATCATGGATGTTGGCTATAGCGTCCTCAAGTAAATTATTGTAATCGTAGGCACACGATTATGAGGATTGAGGGAGGACCTATACGAGTAGAACAGTCATATTCAAAATGATAGTATGCCATCTGGTTTGCCTTTATCATCATGTACATGCATTATATGGTATTACAGATCACTATTACATGTTGATAGAGCCTATAGGATTCTTGCTTGACTACCAGCATTATGATGGCGATCATATTCGTAGGAGCTGAGTGGTCTATAAGCACATTCTTAAATGTCCCTAGTTGAGAGAGTATCGAGACTGGGCATTGATACTCCGGAGTAGACTAGTGTATACTTTTCGAGACCCCGACGAGGGGCGGTGGCCATTGGTGTTATTCAGTCACCTAAGATAGTATAAAAGTGCTCATTAGATTATGTGTACACTGGACGGACTCGCTGGAAACATGCTAGTTGGTATTATACCTATTGTCAGATAGCAGTTCCCAGGTGACATGAGTACAGGTTAGTCTGTCAACCTGAGATCGTCATTTTTCTCGTGTGAGTTCCCACTATTCTTTGATTACTAACCTACCACATGTTTTTTTATGCCAGCGTCCTAGCCATCAAACTGTGGCCGATCGCGAAACAAATTTTTTACAAAAACTGGCACTAACACAACCCACGAATATGGATCGACCATAAACCGTAAACCTAGCAAGCTATATAAAGAGTTGATATGGTTATACCGAATGATCCATTTCCTTCGGTCTTTAACCTCCTTCCCAAGCTCCTAGTAGCCACCATGATCAAGTTTAGTCACCGTTCTCCCTCCGTCGAAGACGATCCACCAGAGAGTCTATGAATCAAGCTCATAAATCATAACCGAGGTAACTAGGGTACCTAGTTCGCTAAACTAGATAGCCTAGATGATGTAGAGTCTTGTGATGGATTGATTTGTCTCTAAACACCCTAGGTTTCTCAACACATGAGACTATTAGGGTGGCGGAAGAAGAAGCCATGAGAGATGAGAGTTTGAAGCAAAGATCAACTGAAGAAAAGGCCAAGTGTTGTGAGAGTGAAAAGAATGAAGCAACTAAAGAAATAATATCTCACAACCCTTAACAAATATCAAGCGTGGCTCAATAGTGATTCATGGGTCACCCTATGAGTCACCACTATGAGTCATGCTTCAATTAAAGCCAAGCACACTCATCCCTCCACCTCATTAAATCTTTTAAGAAAAAGATTAAAACAAAAATGAGGTGGCAACTTCTATAAACTATCTTGTAATAAATTACAAGAACACCCATCAACCGTATATACATACCCGCATCTGTATTCCAAAAAAACGAATAAAAAAGAGACGAAAATAATCCAACAATATAATACTAGTATCCGGCTTAAACCAAAACCACTAGTAAAATCCTTCCGAATCATGATACATGTGCAAGTGCATGTATTTGATCGAACCCTGCCGTAAAACCATACGGCCTCTACATAGTTTCGGTCGAAGCAGGGGAACCCTCTGTGTGGGACTCTAAAAACTCCTCAATACGCTGGCAGTGGGTTTAACCAAAAGCACGTCAGTGGCACTAGCTGTACGTAATAGCTATCCAGGTATTGAGCGAAAGGAAGGACGACGAGAAAACTCATCCTGACCCCTACTGAGCCTGTCCGTGACAATATCCGTACAGTACGGTCTCTTCGTCTAAGAGTATCTCATATCGAGTCTAGGGGGTAGATAAAGTCTGACCCCTAATAACGCGACATTTCATTTCGGTATGAAGCCCATCACAACCTGAGAAACTACTGATCCAAATCAGTAATTCTTGACTACCTTGATCAAGGATTTTTGGTGATGGCCTCCTATGCACAACGCGACATCAACTCCCAACACCGGGAGAGACGAATCCCCGATGATCCGCTCACTGCCTCCATATGGCTCGAGACTATACCCAACTAAAACCTGTTTGCACGACTCCTTTGAGCTATGGTAGGGTAGTAATAAAAGCAAAGTAGGAAATCACACGAGAAAAATGACGATCTCAGCTCAACAGACTACTCTGTACACATGTCACCTGGTAACTGCTATCTGACAATAGGTATAATACTAACTAGCATGTTCCCGGTGAGTCCGTCCAGTGTACTCATAACCCAATGAGCACCTGCATACTATCTTAGGTGAACAAACTAACACCAATGGCTTGTAAGACCGGCCACCGCCCCTCGTAGTATACACTAGTCTACTCTGGAGTATTGATAACCAGTCTCGATACTCCCGTGACTAGGGACATTTAAGAATGTGCTTATAAACCACCCAGCTTCCACGTATATGATAACCATCATAATACTAGTAGGCAAGCAAGAATCCTATGGGCTCTATCAACATGTAATAGTGATCTGTAATACCACCTAAAGCATGTACATGATAATAAAGATAAACCAGATAGCATACTATCATTTTGAGTAAGACTGTTCTATCTGCATAGGTCCTCCCTCAATCATCGCAATCGCGTGCCTGCGATTCAATAATTGACTTGAGGGCACTATAGCCCACAATCCCCCACTTGTACTTAAAGCTAATTATTGCGGTGTCGCATACTCACAGCCCATGTGATACCGAACACCCAACTTCTCCACAAATCAGTTTTACAAAGCCTGTTTGTGAAACTATTGCGTTCGAGAAATAGCCTTAGTGAGTGGATCCTCTCCAATGTTTCTTTCTATATCTCTATATATCTCAACTTCACTGAGAAAGACTATCTCCCAAAATGAGCAATACCTGTCTTAGAATTTGTCTGGATATCTGATAGGACCCAGTTCACAAATGAACTCCAAATCCAACAAACTTCTTAGACTGTATCATCAACTGAATTTAATCAGTATCCTACGCCATGCCTTCCTCGGTATCCACTTGGACTACCTGTCCAATATACTGCCCCTCAAAAGTGGGAAAACTATAACTCAGACAGTCTCTCTGTCATCCAGGTCACCTTGGAATCCTGAAATGATAATCGCCTCCCGAAGGAGGCTGCCGTTACCATACTCTAAGAACATCCGCTTATATTCATAACTGCTTCCCAACGTTTCTCCAGGATCGGATTAATATATACTTTTTGTAGCCTGTGCAACAACAATATCTTGTGTTGTACTTGATAACTCATAATTGACTCTATTGCCTAAGCAAGTGATATTCTAATCATGCAAAACCCTCTCCTCATCAATCTAGAAGACATCTCTTTAGAAAGGGTGACTCCATCACCTGCGGGTAAACCACCACGCTAGGAGTCGTCCATTTTAAAACACTTTAGAATAGTGTCAAGTACCCGAATTGCGACACTTCCCAAATCTAGATCTAAAACCATAGATCTAGTCACCAGAATCCTTGATATTTTGTTCATATCCTATGTGGAGAAACCACCTTGTGAAAACCATAGTATAACCGATCGTAGTATCGAAAGATTTCTTCCTATTTAGTGCATGTCATCCACATACCAGGATATCACACCCTACTACCTTCTTACCAGATCCATCTCTTATTCTAATGAATTCAAACTCTATGACTTTCACATCAAAAATAGATGATCTATCTCCACTATACCTACTTTAGTCTATAAATAGATATAAGCTACTTGCCCACTATGCTTCTGCTGCTCCCACTGACTACAACAACCCTCTGGCAGAGTCATATACACGTGCACTTCTAAAGCTAGTTTAGAACGACGTTATAGTCATCCTCTTTCCAGGTCTCATAGTCTAGAATAGTAGTAGTTTCAAGTCTGGGTAAACAAGAACCTCCCTGTCACCGTCTTTGAAAAGACCGAAGTACCTCTCGAGTGTCTGAGGTTACCCACCAAATCTGTGGAGTGGCTAATGGAATGTCGAATCCAATTGAATCTTTAGGTCCTACTAAATTTTCAATAATCGTTTGTGGTTCCGGAATCACTTCCAGTTCTACCATACTCCCACTAATGTTTTCTGAAAAAGAATACATTTTACTAAAACTGGTGGCGAGTCAAGAACAATATAACTATTAATCTTCCAGATGGTAGAAAGTTAACCCTCGTCAAAGCCCCGGATAACCCACAAACTGCCATTACTGAAACGTGCCTTGAATTTATCCAGATTCTGGTTTTAAGTATCAATCGGACAACTCTATATATCTCAACATCGTCAAGACATGATACATTCTATATCCACTATAGAAACATAGGAACTGATTTAATTGGAACTAGATTCAAAAATCATGCAGTTGTTTCCAGTGCATATTAACCAAATGGAAAGAGGCTAATCGGCATTACTCATCAAGGAATACATCCATATATGAGTAACCAGAAAGAGAAGCAAGTTCTCAAAACCATTATTATCAACGGAATACCTAGCGCAAGTATATATATCTTCGATTACCTTGAAGAATCCTGATACTTCCCGTATATGGTTCTCTACTTTATTCTTATACCTATAACTTCTCAATATCTGGACCCTGTATTCCAACGAAATACTTGTCTAAAACTGGAGAAGTCACAAGTAAACAGAATATAGTACGAGTACCATCCCCTTTGTCCTAATGGACACTGGATAATATACAATACTTTGTATAAGTCCCCTGAGTTAAATAACTCATACTCTGTACGTCGTAGGTTGAAAACTGTACTATGGTTAAGAAGAATTACACCGCTGTTGAATGCTTCTTACCTAATCAACAACTGATATAGGTAAATGTCATAGACATAATTTTAAAAAGTTATATCTCACTTTATAAAATAAACGTACAGATATATCAGTTTGAAATTGGTGCATAACAACAGATATTCAAAACCAAATATTTGCCATCAGGCAAAACCAAGGTGATTTCCTCAAATATCACCAATTACAAAGAATTCTGATATGTATTGAGGATCTTATCACCTAATTCCTAATATCTTACTCCCACTCACCATCTGTAATGCCAAAAAGATGTGAGAATCAAATCTGGTAAATACATACCCTGGAGTCAGAATCTAATTGGGAAAACAGTTTTCAATTAACACTGCACAGTGAAACTGAAACATGAAAATGTTTCGAAGGGGTATCCGGGTTTTCCTAGTAATGCCTTTTCCACTATCCAGATTCATGACTGTAACCGTATATTTCCTGTTGGATATATGTATGCCCTAGAGGCCATTATATGACAGTGTATGTACCGGTATGTGTGTGTGTGTGTGTGTGTGTTCAGGGGACATTCTTGCTCGACATGATAGTATGCTATCTGGTTTCACCTTTTATCTTGACATGTTCATTTGATCATGCTTTCATTCATTTGGTACATATTGATATAGCCCTTAGGATGATGCGGGACTACTGAGATTATGATGCGGATCATACTAGTGGGACATGAGTAGTTTATGAGCATATCCTTGAAATGTTCCTAGTCGTGGGTGTATCGAGAAAGGGCATCGATGTCACCAGAGTAGACTAGCATATACGTTACTTATCACATATGATGGGCGATGGATGATCCCATATCCATTGGTGTGGTGACACCAAAGATCGTATACGGGTGCTCAGTGGAGACTGGGTATACTGAACGGACTCACCGAGAACTCCTATGTGGTATTATATCTATCGTCGGATAGCTGTTCTCTGGTGACACTATTACAGGTTAGTCTGTAGACCCGAGATCGTCATAGAGTCATGTGTGTTGATTTAGAGAGATTTTATAGATCAAAAATATATTACCGCAATCAAGAACGGCGTCTCTTGGTAGCTAGCCGGTTACGGGTCGGTCCACATGGATGTTGTGAATTTCCTAATCGCTCAAACGAGTTAATTCCGATGGGTGTTCGGATTGATTTATTAAATCTAAAAACTAAATCTACCTATACTAAGATTATCTAGATCTAAATCTTGCTTGGGTTAGGTTTAGGGTAGGTTTGGAAATGTAAATAAATCTTAATGCTTTCTATACCGCAATTAGGATCTAAGAGGAGTTATGGTAATTATCAATAAAGGGGATTAGATCCATTCGGGAAGATGTTTCTTCCTCAAGGTTCTTGTCCTTCCTTTATCGATCCTTACCCTAACCTCCATGGAAAACACGCGCAACCGGGCCTTTATACTACGGTATCACCGCTACCTCGTGGGATAGGGTGCCATAGGGAGCGGTATGTGCATGTATGCATGGAGTTCTATGAAAAAGTATGATGGGCAAGAAAGAGATGAGAGATCTCATCTCTCAAAAAGCCTTCCCCAAAGCTAACCCTAACAAGCGAGGAGACTACTCGCTCATTAGGGAATTGAAGAACATTTATCTAGGGCAAGGAATTAAATCTAAACTAGAGCAATTAAATAAAACTACTTACAGATGGCTCTCTCCAAACTTTTACACATGGTTGTCAGATCTGAATAGATGATATGAAAAGAGGCATTGATGCTCTCCAAAAGAAATCTGAATTTTATTAATGAAAGGAGGCATACCTCAAAAGAGGTATTAGGGTCTCTATTTATAGGATATAGAAAACCTAGGGTTACAATTGACTCGCACGTCTGCTATTACAAAAATACCCTCTAAGAAAAGACCCAGTCAAAGATCCGCACACATTTTGGTAAAAAAATTATTCAGCTCTGGGCTCTATATGGCCACGGAACCGCGGACTCAGCATGGGTTGGGCCGCGGTTCCGCGGCCCAATTGTGGTCTTGGCTTCTGAGCTTTTGTGTGCTGGTTCTGGGCCTTTTTTGCTTCTAGTATCTTTAGTACTTTTCTCAAATGGTCTGATAGGTTTCTTCTAGATCTCCTAGTGAACAATTGCAGTGGAATTTTAACCGTTCGCTTTGTAATCTTGGACCTTGCGTTTCCTTGTACTTTGTAAACTAATCTTTTGTGTAGGCTTGATCAAGATCCTTCTATTTGTTGGTCGTAGTCCCACTTTTACATCGTCTTTTATCTTTTTCACCGTTTTTGTCAAAGAACCTGTAACCTGTAACTAAGTAGCAGACATGGGTCAAAAGCACCTATTTATTTGTAAAATAACTAGGACTGGGGAATATAATAATGGAATATTATTGTATGAACAAATACCCCCAAACTTATCTTTTGCTCGTCCTCGAGCAAACCTAGTTTTTATTCTCAACAAAAACCTAACTTCACTTTCGCAGGGAAACGCGATTGCACTGAGCTTGTGCAACAAGCTGTTAAACTTCTAAGTGTCCTTAGTAGGAGTGTTGTCTCCTGAGGGTTTTCAGCGGATACTACCTACAAAATCCTATCAATTCGGCCTATTGATTTTAATTCTCCAATTAGCTTTTCTAACAAGGAATTCTATTATCGCCGACTCGTAAATTATCCACCCATATTCTTCACACTTCCCTATCATCTAACTTAAGATTATATATGTTCTGCAGACCTACTTAGCTTTCGTCATTTCTTAAGTTTTCCTTCTAGGGTTCTATCTCCACTTAGGAATTTTTATCAACTCTACTAAAGATACAAGTTCTATTCTTCATTCCTCTCTCTTATCTAAATCCTAATCACATACCCCTACGTATGTGTATAAATCACCCCTACACTTGGAAATTCGAATCAAGCAATCATACTCTTGCCCGTTGTCCAAAGAACTTCTTAATTAGTGAATTTTTAAATGAATTTTGCTTACACATCCTTAATGCGACCATTAATACTTTTTGAGGTACCAACGACCGATTACAAAATGTGTTTGCACTTTAAAGCGTACTTCCCAGTCTTGTAACACCTAAGGCTGTTAGCAGTGACTCCCAAACCAGTTGGTCTAAGGCACTAGGTGATGAAGCACCCTCGCTAAATATTTTTCTATTTTTTTTTCAGCCTTAAGTAATCACAAAAACCAGTGTTCATTTTTTTTCTTTATTCACACTTGTATTTTTTTTATTTTTCATCGTACTAAGGACTTTAGACAAGAGCATTTCAAGGTCCCCTCTACTATTCCAAGTTTCAAGGTGCGTGTTTGTACAATTTGTAGGGTATACATTTTTAGAATTTAGACTTAAGCTAGGAACTATTTTTCAAACTTATACTCTAATAAAAATATCAATACTTTTCCTTTGCTTTGATTTAGCCCAAGAAGTGAACTCAAAATTCGCTTATTTCTAAATAAAATACAAAAACATATACTTTCTACCATTAAATTTTTAGGAAAGGTTATTTTTAGGGTTTTTAATTTACTAAGTCTAGGATCTAGTTGTTCCTAGCTAGTTAACCTATATGTCAAACTCAAGTCAATTATAGCAAAAATTGAATAATTTAATTTTTATAATTTTTGAAAATTTTCAATTTTTATGGGTTTTAAAATAAGTATGCAAATGCAAAAATATACACATGAATGCGAAGGAAGAAGGCTTACCGAGCATTACCCCCAAACTTAAACTTGACAGTGCCCTCACTGTCATGCCACACCAAGAGGGTTGAGAATGTCGGCACTCCACTGTTTATTTATTTATAATTTATTTTTTTTATTGTTAAAAGAAAAAGAAAATTAATATACAGCAAGGTTCTCCCCAAACTAAACGAGGCCTTACACAAGCCAAATGTTAGCACCAACCATTCAAAAATTCTATCGTGATAATGGTAGGGTTGGTGAAAGAATGGGGTGTAGAGAAAAGAAACGAGAAGCACAAGAGACCGGATTGGAAGAAGAGTGGAATAAAGTCTCGGTGGAGGAGAAGAATGGCGGAAAAGAGAAAGAAGTGGAGTACGAACTTGAGGGTGTAAATCGAGTGAAGAAATTAGCGCAATTTATGATGACCGATGTGATTGTGCCAACCTATCAACCCGTCGAAAAATGGGATCAAATCCCTCAAGATTCGCAAGAAAGCATAGGTACGCCGAACTTGGTATTGGAGATGAAAGGGTAACGGTCTCTTGTACGGTCGGAACGATAGGAAGGACGAAAGGGAGTGAATTAGGGATAGTCTCTTTCTCACTGTAGTAAACTGTCTCGAACTTGAAAGATTCCATCAATGGCTCGAAACGACTATAAGCAACCGAGTCTGACTGTTCAACCAACTCATCTGAAATTTCAAAGGACTCAAACTCGGGCGGTGAGTCTTCAACATCGTCCGAATAAGTGAAACACTCGTAAGTATTGTCAGCTGTGAGATCTGTGTCAGATTCAAAGGAAAATTTTTCAAGCTCACAGTCTTCAAGCGTGATCTTGTGCGTGGTCGGAACGATGGAAAGGAGGGAGGGTGATATAACAGTTAAAGGTTCAGGAGGATGAATTGGAAAATCCGACACATCAAACAAAAATGGTTCAACCTCAATATTATCCTCAATATTATCCTCAATACTCTCCTCAATACTATCCTCATAATTCTCATCAATATTTAACTCATCCATGCCATTATCATCAAAATCAAGACGCATATGAAATTCAGGAGAAACATTTAATGACACGGGATGATGAATTGGACATAAAATATCAATCAAATCTACGGGTTCATCATCCAAAATATTCCCGGCGTCCATATCCTCAATCAAGTGAAAATCAATATTTTCTGACACCTCATCAAAAGCATGGATATTTATCACTTTCGGTTTTAGAGTGGATGTGTAAAGGTCAAAAGGATTAGGTGTGGCTTCACTCGAAAGGGTTTCTTCACAATCTGGCAAATCAAGCACTACAAAGTCGTACAACTCATTAGATGTTTTATTTTCAACTTGTGAATCATTTGGGACAATCGATGGAAAACCGGAGTTGTGGGCTTCAATTGGGTATGGGTAGGTTTGATTTGGAAATCCTCTCAAATTCGCACTCTGTCCAACCGCCTCCTTATACATTGAAAAATTTGAAGCTAGTGGGAAATTAGCTACCGGTTCACTAGGTTGTATAAGGACGGCTATGGACGCATCCACATTCCTAACCATTTTGTTTGTTGCTGAAATATAAGCTTCCAACGACTGTTCCAAACTAGACATGGGTTATGAAGGGGTTTCAGTAAAAGATTCGAAATTGCTTGGATACGTGAAACTCCCAAGAGGCTGTGTAGAAGCAATGTCTAGTGAAGGTGGGAATGTCGGGTAGGACTGATAGGAATTGGATGGTTGGACAGGAGTAGGATCAACATTTGGATAAAAAGGTGAATGGACTTTTTGATCCCTATAACTGGATGTGTGGAGAGGAGTGCAAGATCGGCTACGAGATTGAGCAATATGCTCACCAATGGACATCGGTTTAGGAGTTACAGCAGGACTTGAAAAAGTGGTATCAACGTACGAAGGTGGTGAAGGTTGACATGGTTGACACAAAGTGTGTTGCAAAGTCGAACTGTTTCTCCTAGACGCTTCTATTTGATCTTTCAAAGAAACTTTTGGCATGGAGGGATTTTCTTTAAATCGACCGAAACAATTGACGTACGAAGCAAAGTTAGGTTCGGGATACCAAAGTTCGGCAAGAGATTTATGATGTGGGGTACCCATGATAGAAGAAAGAGAAGAGAAAGTAGGTAGGTGGTATAGGGATTTCTTAGCGACAAAAATTTTTGGAAGTTTTTATAAAAAAATTTCCCTTTTTTTTTATTTGGAACGTTTTGCAAAAATTTTCGATAAAGGGCTTAGACACAAATGCAATCAACCAGAAATGCACAATCAGGCCTAGATCTAGGGTCACCTAGATCAGCTAGACAGCTCCTAACTGTTCCAAAGGGCTAGAAATAGGACCTCAAACCGCCTCTTCACCGCCAATTGCGGCCAGGTAAGTGCCAGATGAGTGGGAGGCTCCCCGCTACAAGTAGCGGTCCTAATTAAGTAACCACTTGCCTTAGACACACTTGCCTAGACACCGCAAAGTCAAATTAGGATTAACGGCCGATGCCAATAACTAGTCCTCTGTCCTATTGAGCTCGAAGTCCTTAGGGCCGAGTCTAGTATTTTTTAATTAAAGATTGGTCAATTCAAATGCTTTATGTGATTTCTGGGGTCTTGGGAAGGGTGATGAAATCCCCACCCAATCTGAATTGGTCAAAAGCCCCTTAAAGTCCGATTAAAGATATACAAAACGGTAAATCACTTGCAATCAAATCTTTTTATTTTATGCGCGGCGCAAAGAATCCTGCACAAGATTTGTTATTTGGAATGGGGAAGATTTTTAAGCGCAAAGAATCCTGCAGGAATTTTTTTAGAAAAGATATATCCAGATTTCCAGAGCAAGAGCAGAGGAGCTTACAGAGCAATTTTCACAAGCTGAGGACACCAAAAGGCAGCCTTTCCGCGTCCAAAGGGGGGTCCCACCGTTGTTCCGCGGTGGAGGAGTCAGATCAGATCCCCAAAAATTTTGTAGCGCGCTAAGTCAGCAAACCAGCCGCGGTTCCACGGTCTGAGGAAGGTTACGTCCGCGGTTCAGCGGTCGGATAGAGGTCGCAGATCGCTGGAAAAGTTCTACTGTTCTGTTTTGAAAATCCCCCTCTGTTCTGATCGCCCGATTTCTGTTTTGCTCTCTGTATATTTCCAGATCCGAATGTGTTCGTAGATCCTACAAAATTCTCACAAAGATACACTTTCCAAAAAATAACAGATGATATATTTTTATAATTTTTTTTTATTTTTCAGTTTTTTTGATTTTTTAAATTTATATTAACCCGAAATTGCAAAAAGGAAATAACACGCCATCCCCGGCAACGATGCCATTTGATTTAGAGAGATTTTATAGATCAAAAATATATTACCGTAATCAAGAACGGCGTCGCTTGGTAGCTAGCGGTGAGTACGGGTCGGTCCACAGGGATGTTGTGAATTTCCTAATCGCTCAAACGAGTTAATTCCGATGGGTGTTCGGATTGATTTATTAAATTTAAAAACTAAATCTACCTATACTAAGATTATCTAGATCTAAATCTTGCTAGGGTTAGGTTTAGGGTAGGTTTGGAAATGTAAATAAATCTCAATGCTTTCTATACCCAAATTAGGATCTAAGAGAAGTTATTGTAATTATCAATAAAGGGGATTAGATCCATTCGGGAAGATGTTTCTTCCTCTAGGTTCTTGTCCTTACTTTATCGATCCTTACCCTAACCTCTATGGAAAACACGCGCAACTGGGCCTTTATACTACGGTATCACCGCTACCTCGTGGGATAGGGTGCCGCAGGGAGCGGTATGTGCATGTATGCATGGAGTCCTATGAAAAAGTATGATGGGAAAGAAAGGGATGAGAGATCTCATCTCTCAAAAAGCCTTCCCCAAAGCTAACCCTAACAAGCGAGGAGACTACTTGCTCATTAGGGAATTGAAGAACATTTATCTAGGGCAAGGAATTAAATCTAAACTAGAGCAATTAAATAAAACTACTTACAGATGTCTCTCTCCAAACATTTACATAGGGTTGTCAGATCTGAATAGATGATATGAAAAGAGGCACCGATGCTCTCTAAAAGAAATTTGAATTTTATTAATGAAAGGAGGTATACCTCAAAAGAGGTATTAGGGTCTCTATTTATAGGATATAGAAACCCTAGGGTTACAATTGACTCGCACGTCTGCTATTACAAAAATACCCTCTAAGAAAAGACCTAGTCAAAGATCCGCACACATTTTGGTAAAAAAATTATTCAGCTCTGGGCTCTATATGGCCGCGGAACCGCGGATTCAGCATAGGTTGGGCCGCGGTTCCGTGGCCCAATTGTGGTCTTGGCTTCTGAGCTTTTGTGCGCTGGTTCTGGGCCTTTTTTGCTTCCTGTATCTTTAGTACTTTTCTCAAATGGACATATAGGTTTCTTCCAGATCTCCCAGTGAACAATTGCAGTAGACTTTTAACCGTTCGCTTTGTAATCTTGGACCTTGCGTTTCATTGTACTTTGTAAACTAATCTTTTGTGTAGGCTTGATCAAGATCCTTCTATTTGTTGGTCGTAGTCCCACTTTTGCCTCGTCTTTTATCTTTTTCACTGTTTTTGTCCAAGAACCTGTAACCTATAACTAAGTAGCATACATGGGTCAAAAGCACCTATTTATTTCTAAAATAACTAGGACTGGGGAATATAATAATGCAATATTATCGTATGAACATGTGTCTCCCACTGTACTTTGATCTCCACCCTACTACGACTCTACTGAATCGTGCAAACAGGTGGATTTTGGGTACAGTCCCGAGGCACATGGAGGCAATGAGCGATAGGAGTGGTTTCGTCTCTACCAGTATTGGGGGTTTGATGTTGCACCATGTACGATTGGCTATAACAGGAAGTCCCTGGCCAGGACTGCTGAGATTTACTGATATGTGTTATCAGTAGTTTCTCTATCTGTTATAAGCCATATACCGGCATGACTTATTGGGTTATTGGGGTCGATGATACCATTCCTAGACTCACATATGCAGCATATTTGATGAAGAGACCGGACTGTACGGTAAGTGTTGCCAGTTGGCTCGATGGGAGTTTTAGCAGGTATGCTTGTATTTCTTCTGATCGCTCAATACCTGGGAGCCGTTACGTACAGCTTGTGCAACTGATGGTTTATGGGCATGTGATATGATCACTTCCTACTGCTAGCGTATTGACCAGTCTTAGAGTCCCACAAAGGAGTTTCCTAGCTCAGGCGAAATGATGTGGAGTGCATATATGATATGCCCGGGATCTCGATTAAATGCGTGTATTGTATACCGTATTTTAATCAAGCGTTTACTATTGGACGGGTCGTATGTGATATGACCGGGTTATTAAATCAAGTTTTGATTTAATATTAAGTTCATTAGCTCATATATTAAAACCTATTTCTTTTGATGCATGCATGAGTGTATGTATATGTTGATGTGCATGCACACATGCAAGCATGCATGCGTCATGGTTGATGATACATTGGTGGTGGCAATGCAAGACTCACATGGTTACATATTTAGATATTTTGATTATTTGAGAAAAGCAAAATGGGATTAAAATCATGGTTGACTATTCAACTCTCTTGAGTTGTCAAAGCCAATGGTTTCTTTTGCCCATGGTTTTGGCCCATGGTTTTGCTTAAACTCAAGTTACAAAATATCTAGATATTTTGTAACCATGGTTTAGCATGGATGACACTCACTTACTCTATTGAGTTGAGTAAGGGTTATCTCATTATTCTCATATTATTCTCTCTCTTAAGTTTAGCTTGAGCCATCTCTTTCTTCCTCTCTCTCCTCAAACCTCACTATAGTTTTAAAAGAAAGAGAAAGGATTAAAAAGAAAAGGTTTTTAATTGAGATCCAAACCCAAATCACCATTCTACTTTAGTCTAGCCCACTTGAGTGGAGTGTTTGCTTCTTCTTCATCCTTGATCAAGAGAAGCTTGGAGCTTGGTGCAAAGAGACTTCATGGTGGATCATTATAGATGCAGAAGGATACAAGCCAACCAACTCAAACCCTACACGATCCAAGGAGTCTAGGAGGAGGTCTACAAAGGTTGTATTTTCTCCTCACTTAGTGTTAGACACTTTATAGTATGTGATTCTATAGCTTGCTACTCTATTTTTCTAGTTTGATTCATGTTTCGAATTGTTTAGCACCCTCTAAATTTATGTTATAGCTTGTGTGATGCAACCTTAAACCTAGTGAGGTGCTATAGAATCCCTACAGTGGTATCAGAGTCAAGCTAAAGGATTAGAGTAACCTACACAACGTTAAAACACTTCGAACGAACATCGATTACCCGGGAAAAAAACCCTTCTCTGGAAATTTTTCAAAATGTTGGAATTTTTCACATTAAAAATATTCAGAAAATCATGCAGGTAATATTATGGACCCTATAGAATAACGGTACCCTAACTCGACTAAATGATCGCGGAACCGCGGCAGAAACCTGGTTTTGGCGGCGGTTCCGCGGTGCTGTTTGTGAGGCTCGGGTCGGCCCTTCTACGGTTGGTCCATAGGTACCGTGGCATGCTT
Source organism: Agapanthus africanus (assembly GCA_030015575.1). Lineage (NCBI taxonomy): Eukaryota > Viridiplantae > Streptophyta > Magnoliopsida > Asparagales > Amaryllidaceae > Agapanthus > Agapanthus africanus. Next base: position 685,171,003 of record CM057339.1, read on the forward strand.
CTGGGTAATTTTAATACAGCTAAGGTGTTGAGCTTCTCTGTTGTTTTTGGGTCATTGACCGATCGATCGGATGGTTTAGTTGGGCCTAGTTTATTTATGAATGTGATATAATAATTGGAATCTACAATAATTAGTTTTGTGTAAAGTAATTAGTTGCGTGTAAATCTAATATTTTGGCCTCGGTAGAATCGGGAATCTTTTTGAATTACCCGGCTTCTTTTGAAAAGGTGTTTTCATGGTTGAGACCTAAATATAAGATTTGCATTGTTAGGCATGAAATCCTGAATATGTGATATTCCGGGTTTATGATATCTAAAGGCTGTGTTGATTCCAAATGTTGTAGTTTTTACACATTCTTTTCTGCGACCGTAAGTGTAGTATGTGGTGTATCGCCGGTTTCGTTGCTATACATCAACGACAATTGGGGTACGTATACTTACTTACGTTGATGATATGTGATATTATGTGTTGTTGAGATATGATGTGCATGATTGTCGTGAAAGAATAGTCGGGGTTTTTATGTGAGATGAGAGTTTTTCTTTTCATTCATGTAAAATTAATTGTATGTAATATTCTTTTATTGGGGCACTTCCGGGCTGAGGATGATGTCACCATTGTTGTATATTATTTACTTTTCCTCATTAGGATAGACCCAAGGAGGGGAGCACAAGTGACCGGGTTCTAGGGTTCAGTGGGAGGCCATCTCGAGGAGTCGAGACCGGGTATCCTAAACTCTAGAATTGGTAAGGTCACTAGCCGCTCTCGTAGGGCTCTAGGGGTATGGGCTTGGCTATTTATCGCGATCGTGAAATCCGTATTTTCTATTGTTGGCTAAATAAAAAATACGGACCTCCTAGTATATCCTGTATTTTCATATATGTGCTTCTGCTGTGGATATTCTGTAATGTGATTACTTTATATGTTGAGACGAATGATGTATTATATATGTGATATATAATAAATGTTGCTTATGTTTTGCATCCGCGCTAGCCTCACCCCACTATGCCGTTAGTTAAGTAACTTAACGGTTCATAACGGGACATTGTGGCGAATGCAGATGGCATAAGCGTACGTTCTATTTTCGCTTCTTTTCTGTAATGGCTAAGGACTTAAATGATGGGACTATATTAATATGATTAATGTAAACAAAAGAAACCTAAAAAGATGTTGTAGAATCAGATTTGAAACCTACTCGACTTTTTATGAAAAAGCAAGATTTCAAAAGGCGGAGCTTAAGCCACTCCTTTTAAAACCATTAGATTCTACAACGATATCAAGTTCGAAGCGTTAAAGGTTTTCTTAAAAACAATATGCAGCCCTCCGTCATTTTAGGAAGTAAAATACTTAATATTCATGCTACGTATGTTGATTATAGTCAAGGCGTAGTGTATGGTAGCTAAGTGATGTCTTCCTACACAACATATGATGAGATTAATTAGGACATTCATGTGATTATGTTGATTATAGTCAAGGGTTATATGGGTGGGTCTAATTAATCATGAAATGACGGGTAGAACTTGACTAGTACTTATGATATGTTGATTATAGTCAAGGTCATAAGTGCTAGGGGTAAAAACAATATCGGGAGTTTCAAGTGTTGAAATTTGCAATGAGATTGCACACCTTCTATGTGATAGTAGGATCCCGATCCCACTATGAGCAATAGTTGCTCCCGGGAGAATTTTACAATTTACAATTAGCTAACTCATTAGGTGTCTAGAAAGGCGTCGACGGGGTTACACCTCTAGGAAAATGAGGTTTATTTTAATTAGGTCCGTGCGAAATCACGGGGAACCTCTCTCAGAGGTACCGGCACTGGCCTGGCTGAACGGTTAGCGAACTTGTAGAATGTAATTAATCCTGGCTAATTTTTTCCTTTTAAGGTTTGAAGGAGAATTTGATAAAAGTAGTGGGAGACAACGATTAGATAAGATAATAAACCAATCTAATCTTTGTAAGAGCTTTCGCTGAGTGTATTCTTTTCTCTCTCTCCTAATGGCAGATAACCATGACTGGACTTAAGCTACTATTAGAGAAAAATAAGCTTACCGGACCGAACTATAAAGACTGGTTGAGGAACATTAACATTGCTCTCACATATGATAAAGTATCATATGTCCTCATTGCCACAGCCCCGCCCAAACCAAGCCCTGAATCTTCGGTTGCGGATAGGGAGATCCGCAAAACGTGGGATATTGACGATGCCACCGCCAAATGCCTCGCGCTTGCATCGATGGACAATACACATTAAAAGCAGCACGAGGAGATGGATGTTCAATCCATCTTTCTCCATACAAAAGAGTTGTATGGAGTGCAATCTCGTATCCTACGATACGAAGCATCTCGAAAGCTGTTTCAGATGCAGATGGCTCCTGGCACTTCAGTAGGCGACCACGTTCTGAAGATGATAGCTCTTATTGAAGAGCTTGAGGGCCTCGGATGGACAATGGACAACGAGCAATATACGAATATTGTCTACAGTCACTTCCCTCTGCCTTTGTTCCTTTCATAGTGAACTTCAACATGCACAACATGGAGAAGTCACTACCCGAACTTCTCAATATGTTGAGAAATGCGGACAGCACGATTAAGGTGAAGTCTCTCTCCCTGCTTGTTGGACAATCATATTCTTCCGTCCCAAAAGCCAAGGCCAAGGGACAGAACAAGAAGAAATCCACCAAGCCGAGAGGTGGAATAAAAAAGGCAAAGGGGAAAGACAAATCCAAAGCTGCGGAGTCGGGAAAAGGAGAATGTTTCTACTGCAGGAAGACGGGACACTGGAAGCGGAATTGTACTGAGTACCTTGGTCTTAAGAAAGGGAAGCATGGTGATGCTTCAGCTTCAGGTGTGTTCGTAACTGAAAACTGTTTTTCTATAAACTCTGCTTCCTAGGTATTGGATACCGGTTCGGGTTCTCATATCTGCAATTCTGTGCAGGGGCTGAGAAATAGCAGAGTTTTGAAGACAGGTGATCATACTCTCCGGGTTGGAAATGGTTCCAATATACATGCAGTTTCAGTGGGAGAGTATCATCTGGGGTTGCCATCGGGTTGTATATTGATTTTGAACCCATGTTATTTTGTACCAAGCATGCTTTGTAATATAATATCCGTTTCTTTGTTGGACAATGAAGGATATCATTTTATATTGGAGCACAATGTTATGAACATTAAACTTAATCAAGAGTTGATTGGTTGTGGTACACTTAATAACGGGATATACGTCCTTAATCAACACACAGTTTTCAACATACAACACATAAAAAAAATAAAATTTTCAGATATAAATGAAGCTTTTCTTTGGCATTGTAGACTTGGTCATATTAATGAAACAAGACTAATCAAGCTTCATAAAGATGGATATTTAAATTATTTTGAGTAGAAATCTTATGCTACTTGCCAGTCTTGTATCAAAGGGAAAATGACCAAAACTCCGTTTACTGGACACGGAGAAAGAGCTACTGAGCTCTTGGGCCTCATACATAGTGATGTATGTGGGCCAATGTCTACACATGCACGAGGCAGTTTTTCTTACTTCATAACTTTTACTGATGATTTCTCAAGATTCGGTCATGTGTTTTTGATAAAGCATAAGTCTGAAGCTTTCGAGAAATTCAAGGGGTACAAACTTGAAGTAGAAAATCAAACTGGATTGAGCATCAAGATACTTCGATCGGGTCGAGGTAGAGAGTATCTTAGTACAAAGTTTTCGAACTTCATAAAAGAGAATGTGATTCTCTCTCATCTCACTCTCCCTTACACACCACAGCACAACGATGTGTCAGAGCGGCGGAATCGAACTCTATTAGATATGGTACGATCCATGATGAGTGATGCTAAGTTGCCCCTCTCCTTTTGGGGGAATGCATTGGAGAGTGCAGCTTTTCTGTTGAACAGGGTTCCGACCAAGACCATGTCTACCACTCCATATGAGATATAGTATGAGAAGAGACCATCTCTTAAGCGAGTTAAAATTTGGGGTTGTCCGGCTTTTGTCAAAAAGCAGAATCCGGACAAACTCGAGACATGGTCGTTCAAATGTTTGTTTGTGGGATATCCAAAAGATTCATATGGATATCTGTTCTACCATAAAGAGGAACAAAAGGTTTTGTTTCTCGGAATGCCACATTTTTAGAAAATGAGATTTTTCCAAATGATTCTGATGGCAATGTGGTAGATCTAGAAGAGATTCTAGAGGCATAAATTACAAATGATGACTTGGTTGAACCTGATGTTGCAACAGAACTTAATGAACCTCAGCCACTCCGTAGATCTGGTAGGACTTCTGTAACATTTTCAAAAATATAAAATATTAATTTTGGGAATTTTTATAATTTAATATTATTTTATTGATTATTTTAATATTAAATTAATAATTAAATGCAAATAAATGGAGAAAAATTATGGAAAATTCCAAAATAAGATAAATTAGTGAATTTTGACATTTTTAAGTTTTTGTGATTAGTTTGACACTAATTTAGTGCTAATCGCGATTAAAATCGCTAATCGGGTTTTTTGGCAATTTTGTGCAAAACTTGCACATATCACTTTTCTACACTTGTGCATTTTTCTAGCCATGGTTTTCATTTGGGTTTACTATTCTTGTGAGAAGGTTTTGGATTAAAGAGATAAAGGGAAAAAGAAAAAGAAAAAAGAGAAAAGAATGAGGGTAGGTGAGAGAGAGAGGTGGACCTTTGACTTAGAACCCTTAGCCATTTCCCTCCCTCTCATTTCTCCCCCTCTTCCTCCTTGTTGCTGCTGCTGCCCTAGCCCCCATTCTCCCCCTCTTCAATCCCTCTCTTCATCTCAAAAACAAAACCAAAACCTCATGTCGGTTTCATTAAAAATGTGCACGAGCCCGAGATCTACAAGATGGATCAAGAAAGCATGGATTTTGACCACTAGGGGCAACTCAAGAAAATTCTTGAGTTGCCAATTGAGGTAATTTCTGAACCATTATCTTAGTTTTAGCTTTACTTATACCCCTATGCAAGTTTAGAACCGAAATCGGGTGATTTGTGGATTTTAGGAAAAACTAGTAAGGGTTGAGGGAATTGTGAGTTGTGATGGGGAATTTGAGTTTAGTGGAGATCATATGAGCACCCTAGAGCTAGAAACCCAGTCCAATCCAACCTGAAACCAAAAATACGGAATTTCGGGACTTTCGTGTCGGTTTGTGAGTGTTTGTGTGTGCAGGAAAATCTGGGATATACTGGGACATTTCTAGCTAAATTAAGTGATACCAGGGACCTAATTGAGACCCCAGGAGGCCACCCTTTGAAGAAGAACCCTTTTAGACTTAGGGGGGCCAGCGAGGCCGGCCATTTTGGGGATGTGGCCGGCCCCTCTGTGATGAAATTGGCCCATGTTGCTTCTGTACCTCCTATACACCCTGCATAGCACCCTGGAGTTGTTTATTTGATCTAGTTTTGCCTGAGATGAAATCTGGGATCATTTTCTTGTGTTGCAGCTTTGAAATTGGATTTGGTTTTGCGTGTTTTGATTTCCAGATTTTGGTATTTGTGTGTTATCTCGATCGTGTGACGTTTGTACGTCTATATCGAGTGATTTCGAGTTGTTTTGCGAAGGCTAACCGTAGGTTCTAACCTATAAGCCTTTTTGCGTATCGTGTCGGTTTTAGCGTATCGTATTGGATTTAGTGTGTCGTTTCAAGTGTTGAATTGGTTTTGATGCGATGCGATACGTGTGATATGTGTAGGTACACCGCGACGATCCGAGGCGATGCGGAAGATGACGGTGACATCGACACCGACACGCAGGACACAGGTGAGTAGATTATATCTACAGGGGGAAGTCGGGTGGATGGCGTATAGCACCCCCGCAGTCCGTAGATAGATTACTCTGTAGTTTATTGTGATAATAGGTGTATTATGGATAGTGTAGGGTTAGAAGTGACTAGTGTAGTTCATAGTCGCGAACCCTAGGATAGAATTACACCTACACACACACCCTTGCTTATCACTTATACTTGCACTGTGTTTGATGATATGGGATGACTTTGGAGATGAGTTGATGATATGGGATTGGTGCCGTGAGATCGGTGATCTGATACGATTCATATGTGGGATATGATTTGTGATCCTTGCGGGCTTGGGATATGTGTTTACCCCCGCATGCATACTTTATTGATGGTATCGATTGGTGCTAGACATAGAGTAGTACCCCAGACTATTTGATCTGATGATAGTGATAACGGTCATGTGACGAGATAGTGAGATGTTGACCTGTACCCAGCTTTTGGGGATGTCGTACGATGATTTACCGTACGAGCCGATATTGATGATAGATCCGCACTCATAACTCGAGGATATCTTACGATATGACATGGAGGCGGGATCACCGACTATATATATATATACATTGACTCAGATTTAGGCGGTTTCCACACCTACCCCTCCTGATCGACCTGATACTTAGATGTAGTTTGCATAATGGATACTTCACTGTGGTGTTGACTACTAGATTTCTGCATTTTCCTGCTATTCGCATTGCTGGCATATGTTCATTGTTATATTATTATCATGCTGTTTGGACACCAGCACCATTATCGATGATGCGTATGTTCCACGTACACTATTTTGCCGGCTCACACACTTCATCATCGATAATTGCCATGCCACTACACTGTAGTACTGTTGCATTCTTGATATGATTCTTGCTTGGCATATTGTACACATGTACCTGTACAAAAACATAGATGATTCTGACTTGATTGAGGACCGCAAGATATTCTTTAAAACTGATTCATTCTAAAAGAGCGGTTTCTCCCGACATATGCACATTACTATTCCATGTTGCATGATTTCCGATATGATTACCTTTCTTTACATGTCGCATACATCATGGATTGATTGCATAGCACATTGCATTGGATTTACTTCTTGATGTGGATTTTCATGTGATTTCTGATTTTGAGGACCGTGGGATTATTTAAGAAAAGATGCTCTATTATGAAAAACCCGGTACCTCGTGATATGATATTTTGGTGCGTCCACCACGCGTTTTCTCGGTGCTGAGACGTGTGCTTGAAACCCGATTCGAGGAGTGGATGATCCGTTTGCGGGTTCGTGGTGGGCCCGGTATGGTTCCCCTCGGCAAGATGATCGATGGGTTTGCCGATTGAGCCTGGAGGCTGGCGAGTACCTACCGGTGATTGTATTTGGGCTCGGCGGATATCTGGAGGATACCGACCGCAGTCGAGAGATGGGCGTACTGCCGGGGCCGAGGGCCGATTCCGCAGACATAGCCCGCGGGCCGATCCGGACTGACGGAGCCCGATGGATGAGGATTTACGTGTCGATACTAGGCACGGGTTTCATGATGTTTTCCATGATTTTGTTTATATCCTCACATTGCATACATGATGCTTACTGTCAGTGGGTGACAGGTGGACGGGTTCCACATATATACGGACATGGATCATATACAGACTGGATTTACACTTATCATACTTCATTTGTATATATAACAGGGTATGAGGGCGCTGTTATATATACCCTTACACCAATATTAGTGGTATGGGACGCTAATATATGTGTATTGACATCATTGATATTTCATCATATTTACTTCATGCAGACATACCTTACACTGATGACACGTTATTACCTGAGTACCTGGCACTACATACATGATTAGATGTTACCTTGCCACCTTATCACACTCAGATGTACTCTTGTGGATTGTATTACTGATTGTTGACTTAGGTTTATGTCTTGCATTCGGTTTCTGCTTGTAGATATTTCTATTCACGAGTTGGCAACTCACCCCCGTTGTGCCACAGTTCTTGCAGGTTCTGCCGTACAGGTTTCATTGCGGCATTTCTGGCACACTACTTTCTTGCGGGTGATTTGCTTCCGGTAGGTAGATTCTTTTGCATCAAGAACCACCATTGTACTTATTTATTTCATTGTATCTAGAATTTCCATCAACCAAAACTTGTATATTGTTTCAGACCTAGACCTTAGTGTTGTATATTTCGACCTTAGAGTCGCGCTTAGTAGTGTTGCGGTTTTCTTGTTGCTTTTGAGCTTTCTTTTGGATTTGATCCTCGCCACTTGGCGTTGTATATTATTGTTTCATGCGTGGTTGTGACCGTCGATTGACGAAGAGCTAGCTCCCGCTTGGGGATGCCGTTATCATTGCATATATATATTGTTATCCTTGTTGTACCCCATTCAGGGCCAGTTTTACAAAAGAAACTCTGCCGAAATTTTTAGAAAAGACTTTATTGTTTTCAAAACGTACCTTCGGCTTAGTTATTTAAAAACCTTGATTTCAAACCTGTATTTCTTCACTTCTTTAAAACCACTTTTCTTTACTTATTCTTAAAAATGGTTTTAGATTTCTGGGCTTTTGGCTTACTTGGATCAGATGGAGTCCTATAGGCTTCATATGGTTCAAGGGCCAGTCACGTGCTCTTTCGGGTCGTGACAACTTCTCGTCCACCGGAGAAATACTACGGTTTTCTCATTGATGGTGATGGAGAAGACTGCATCATGGATGATGATGACCCTACCAGTTTTCAGCAAGCTATCACGAGTGGTGACTCTATGAAGTGGCTGGATGCCATAAGATCCGAAATGGAGTCTATGTACACCAACAAAGTGTGGAATTTGGATGTTGTACCCCTTAGGGTAAAACCCGTAGGGTGCAAATGGATCTTTAAGAGATAGATCGGTGTAGATGGGCAGGTAGAGACCTATAAGGAAAGGCTTGTGGCGAAAGGATTTCGACAAGGACCAGGACTGGACTATGACTAAACCTTTTCTCCTGTAGCCAGGCTTAAATCCATTCGGATCCTACTTGCTATTGCTGCTCACTACGACTATGAAATCTGGCAGATGGACGTTAAAACTACTTTTCTAAATGGTGATTTAGAGGAGTGTGTTTATATGGATCAGCCATAGAGCTTCATTGATAGTGGGAGCAGCGGGAAAGCATGTAGGTTTCTTAAATCCATTTATGGATTAAAGCAGGCATCACGGAGTTGGAACATCTGTTTTGATGATGTTATCAAAGAGTTTGATTTCGTCAAAAATCCAGATGAACCTTGTGTTTATAAGAAGATTGTGGGAAGTACTGTCACATTCCTCGTATTCTACGTGGATGACATTCTTCTGATAGGAAATGACGTTCCTATGCTACAATCGGTCAAACCGTTCTTATCACAAAGGTTCTCCATGAAGGACCTGGGTGATGCCTCGTACATATTGGGAATAAAGATCTATAGGGATAGATCTAAACGGTTATTAGGATTGTCCCAAACCAGGTACATTAACACCATCCTAAATAGGTTTAGTATGGAAGAATCCAAGCGGGGTTCCTTACCCGCTAGTTATGGAGTCACTCTCTCTAAAGACTTTTACCTAAAGACTGATGAAGAGAGAGCTCGCATGAGCATTATACTCTACGCTTCTACTGTAGGATCTAGAATGTGTGCGATATTATGTATACGCCCTGATGTAGCTTATGCACTGGGTGTAGTAAGCAGGTATCAATCCAACCCAGGGGAGAATCACTGGACAGCAGTGAAGAACATTCTTAAGTGCTTGCGAAGGATTAAAGAAATGTTCTTGGTGTATGGTAACGGAGATCTCCAAATGGAGGCCTTTACTGATTCTAGCTTCCAGAGTGATAAGGATGACAGCAAATCTATCCCTGGGTTTGTCTTTACCCTCAATAGAGGGGCGGTGTATTGGAAGAGTTCCAAACAGGATACCGTTGCAGACTCCACGATGGAAGCTAAGTATATTGCTGCAAATGATGCTGCCAAGGAAGCCGTCTGGATGAGGAAGTTCGTCTCAGAGCTAGGAGTAGTTCCGACCATTATTGATCCAATACCATTGTATTGTGATAATAATGGGGCTATGGCATTAGCCAAAAAGCCCAGGTCCCATCAGCGATCCTGACACATCCTCAAGCGATATCATCTGATCCGGGAGATAGTTGATCGCCGCGAGATCGTGATTCGAAGAGTAGATACAAAAGATAACACCAATGATCCACTCACTAAGGCCCTCCCTTTTCCGCAGCATGAGCGACTTTTTGAGAGGTTGGGTATGAGATATGCCAATAATTAGCCTTAGTACAAGTGGGAAATTGTTGGATATATGTATGCCCTAGAGGCCATTATATGATAGTGTATGTACCGGCATGTATACATACATACATACATACATGCATATATATATATATATATATATATATATATATATATATATATATATATATATATATATATATATTCAGGGGACATTCATGCTCGACATGATAGTATGCTATCTTGTTGCACCTTTTATCTTGACATGTTCATTTGATCATGCTTTCATTCATTTGGTACATGTTGATATAGCCCTTAGGATGATTCAGGACTACTGAGATTATGATGCGGACCATACTACTGGGACATGAGTAGTCTATGAGCATATCCTTGAAATGTTTCTAATTGTGGGTGTATTGAGACGGGGCATCGATGTCGCCAGAGTAGACTAGCGTATACGTTACTTGTCCCATATGATGGGCGATAGATGATCACATATCCATTGGTGTGGTGACACCAAAGATCGTATATGGGTGCTCAGTGGAGACTGGGTACACTGAACGGACTCGCCGAGAACTCCTATGTGGTATTATATCTATCGTCGGATAGCAGTTCTCAGGTGACACTGGTACAGGTTAGTCTGCAGACCCGAGATCGTCAAAGAGTCTTGTGTGTCTTCCACTGTACTTTGATCTCCACCCTACCACGGCTCTACTGAGTCATGCAAACAGGTGGATTTTGGGTACAGTCCCGATGCACATGGAGGCAATGAGCGATAGGAGGGGTTTCGTTTCTCCCGGTATTGGGGGTTAATGTTGCACCATGTACGATTGGCTATAACAGGAAGTCCCTGGCCAGGGCTGCTGAGATTTACTGATAAGTGTAGTTTCTCGATCTGTTATGAGCCATATACCGGCATGACATATTGGGTTATTGGGGTCGACGATACCATCCTTAGACTCACATATGCAGCATATTTAACGAAGAGACTAGGCTGTACGGTAAGCGTTTCCAGTTGGCTTGACGGGAGTTTTAGCAGGTTTGCTTGTATTTCTTCTGATCACTCAATACCTGGTAGCCATTACGTATAGCTTGTGCCACTGACGGTTTGTGGGCATGTGATATGATCATTTCCTACTGCTAGCGTATTGACGAGTCTCAGAGTCCCACAAAGGAGTCTCCTAGCTCAGGCGAAATGATGTGGGGTGCATATGTGATATGTGCGGGAGCTCGATTAAATGTGTGTATTGGATACCGTATTTTAATCAAGCGTTTACTATTGGATGGGTCGTATGTGATATGACCGGGTTATTAAATCAATTGTTGATTTAATATTAAGTCCATTAGCTCATATATTAAAACCTATTTCTTTTGATGCATGCATGAGTGTATGTATATGTTGATGTGCATGTACACATTCAAGCATGCATGTGTCATGGTTGATTATACATTAGTGGTGGCAATGCAAGACTCATATGGTTACATATTTAGATATTTTGATTATTTGAGAAAAGAAAAATGGGATTAAAATCATGGTTGACTATTCAACTCTCTTGAGTTGATAAAGTCAATGGTTTCTTTTTCTCATGGTTTTGCTTAAACTCAAGTTACAAAATATCTAGATATTTTGTAACCATGGTTTAGCATTGATGACACTCACTTACTCTCTTGAGTTGAGTAAGGGTTATCTCATTATTCTCATATTATTCTCTCTCTTGAGTTTAGCTTGAGTCATCTCCTTCTTCCTCTCTCTCCTCAAAGCTCACTAGGGTTTTAAAAGAAAGATAAAGGATTAAAAAGAAAAGGTTTTTAATTAAGATCCAAACCCAAATCACCATTCTACTTTAGTCTAGCCTACTTGAGTGGAGTGTTTGCTTCTTCTTCATCCTTGATCAAGAGAAGCTTGGAGCTTGGTGCAAAGAGACTTCGTGTTGGATCATCGTGGACGCAGAAGGATACAAACCAACCGACTCAAACCCTATACGATCCAAGGAGTCTAGGAGGAGGTCTACAAAAGTTGTATTTTCTTCTCACTTTGTGTTAGACACTTTATAGTATGTGATGTTATAGCTTGTTACTCTATTTTTCTAGTTCGATTCATGTTTGGAATTGTTTAGCACCCTCTAAATTTTTGTTATAGCATGTGTGATGCAACCCTAAACCTAGAGAGGTGCTATAGAATCCCTATATTATCTTGCCCTCACTCTAATCCCTTTATATGTCTTTACTTATTATCTTCTGTACACCGCACTTAGGCTAAATGGTTTTCTTCCTTCCATACCTTTCGGAACCAGCCTATGGTTTAGAAGAAGACTATCCAATAAGCGTAATAGGTGTACTCTCCTAATTCTAGGAGCCCTCACAACCTGATAGAAGGTAAAGATAAAAGACAACCAGAATAATCCTATTCGATTTCTCCTGAACCAGAAACCATCCTCGAACTGGAACAAATTCTTTCAAGTTCGTATGTACCTATACGATAACGTATCCATTAAATGTGGATCTTCGTAGTGATACGGAATGTTCTGGAGAAATGCAAAGGTGAAGTGGGAGTGGCGATGATATATATGGCTTCGTCGTGAATGATAGCAGTCACAATTTCCTTTTTGCCCTCTTTCAAATCCCTTTATATGACTTTACTTATTACTTTCTGTACACCACACTTAGGCTAATTGGTTTTCTTCCTTCCCTACCCTTCGGCACCTGCCTATGGTTTGGAAGAAGACTATCCAATAAGCGTAATAGGTGTACTCTCTTAAATACCAGGAGCCCACGCAACCTGAGAGAAGATAAAAGGGAAAAGAAAAATGAATAATCCTATTCTATTTCTCCAGAGCCAGAAACCATTCTCGACCTGAAATAAGTTTCATCGAGTTCGTATCTAATTATATGATGGCATATCTAATAAAAGTGGATCTTCGTAGTAATACGGAGTGTTCCGGAGAAATGTAAAGGGTAAAAGTAGGAGCAGCAAAGATATATGCGACTATGACAATCCAAAAGCCAAAGTGTTTTAAGAAGGTTCGGTTAACTTGGTTCATGAGTATTAGTTTAGAGTTGGGTCATGGTCCCTGCCAAAGAGAAAGAAAAAAGAAACACTCAGCGTGCACTCTAACCTATATCAAATTGGTTAATCACTTTATCTAATCAGTATGCCTCCCACCGTTTCCTCGAATTCTCCCTCAAACCCTAAAAAGAGAATTAGTCGGGATCATCTAAAATCACCAGAGGAGTAATACCTACTCATCAGTGGGAATCAGGATCCAACTATCATCGCATGATAACTTGATGGAATCCACTCAAGTCACCACACTCCAGAAGTTACGCGTAAGCCTGGCAAGTTTCATGTATGTTTGAAACTCCCGGTGTGATTTTTACCCTTAGGATCCAAGTGAACTTGACACAGTCAACAAATCAAAGAGTCCTAGTTAAGTTCAACCCGTCATTATCCTGGATTGCATTAAACCCACCTGTACGAGCTCTTGAAACAGTCCATAAAGTCGCCCGACTGTCTCAACCAATCTCATATATATGCCACAAACAAGCACTACTTAGCTACCGCACACTACGCCTTGACACAGTTAACAAACGCAGCATGAATACTAAGAAACACTTGTAAGAAATGATGAAGGGCTACGACTGATTTTTGGCGAAAAATCTTTAACGTAATGAACTTGATCTCGTTGAAGGAACCGAGTGGTTTTACAAATATCTAGTGGCGAAAACTTTTGCTAAAGAGGTCATTCTCTGTGAAAGGATCCCGGCTCTTTCCTCGTTGAATGAGGTGTAGGATATTACTAATCGAATACCATGATGCAAAGAAAAAGAATAGACTATAGTAAAGTTATTACGTTGACGCAAACTTTAACCCAAGGGGTCACTTGTGATGAAGGGATGTCGGCCCTTGCCTCGTCGAATGAGGTGCAGGATATTCCCAATCGAATACCACTGTGCAAAGCAAAAGAAAATGTATGTAATGTCTGTTTTGGGAGTGAGGTCACGCCGTGTCTAGGAGAGCCATTACACGAAGTCCTTGTTAGTTGTATGTATGCCCTAGAGGCCAGTATTGTACAGATGTTGTATATTATATTGGATGCTTGGACATATATAGAGATGACTTTCTTGCTCGATATGATAGTATGCTATCTGGTTACTCTTTATCTTAACATGTATACCAGTCTCTTTAAACTGTCTTATGGTTACATGTTGGTAAAGCCCTTAGGATATGTACTTGACTACCTGGACTATGATGCAGATCATACTAGTGGGGACATGGTAGTCCATAAATACATCCTTCAAGGTCCCTAGTTGTGGGTGAATCGAGACGGGGCATCGATATACCAGTGTAGACTAGCGTATACGCTTCTCGACCCAAGAGATAGGCGATGGATCATCCCATATCCATTGGTGTTTGACATCAGAGATGGTATACGGGTGCTCAGTGGAGACTGGGTGTTAGTTATATGTATGCCCAAGAGGCCATTACTGTACATTGGATGTATATTGTAGCGGATGCTGGGACATATATAGGGAGGACTTTCTTGCTCGACATGATAGTATGCTATCTGGTTACTCTTTACCTTAACGTGTATACTGATTGTCTCTCTGTTACATGTTGGTAAAGCCCTTAGGATGTGTGCTTGACTACCTGGACTATGATGCGGATCATACTAGTGGGGACATGGTAGTCCATAAGTACATCCTTGAAAGTCCCTAGTCATGGGTGTATCGAGATGGGGCATCGATATACCAGAGTAGACTAGCGTGTACCTTCTCGACCCATACAGATGGGCGATGGATGATCCCATATCCATCGGTGTTTGACATCAGAGATGATATGCGGGTGCTCAGTAGAGACTGGGTACACTGGACGGACTCGCCGAGAACTCCCAGATGGTATTATACCTCACGTCAGATGGCAGTTCTCTGGTGACACTGGTACAGAGTAGTCTGTTGACCCGAGATCGTCATAGAGTCTTGTGTGGCTCCCACTGTGCTTTGATTTCCATCTTACCACGTCTAAGAGGGCGTGCAAAACGGTGGTTTTTGGGTACAGTCCCGAGTCACATGGAGGCAATGAGCGATAGGAGGGGATTCGTCTCTCCCGGTATAGGGAGTTGATGTTGCGCTGGGTTCGATTGGCTATAACAGGAAATCCCTGGCCAGGGTTGCTGAGATTTACTGGTAAGTGTTACCAGTAGTTTCTCGAATTGTTATAGACCACATATCGACACGACTTATCGAGCTATTGGGGTCTGACGTTTACCACCCCTAGGCGAGATATGCGACATATCAGACGATCAGACCGGACTGTACGGTAGTGTTACTGGTTGGATTCACTGGAGTGTGAGCGGGCTTGCTCGTCGATCTTCTGATCGCTCAATACCCGGGTGGCCGTTACATTTAGCAGACCGCTTGCGGCTTGTGGGTGCTTGATATGATCATCACCTGCTGCCGGCGTATTGACGAGTCTTTAGAGTCCTACACAGAGGTTTCCTGGCTCAAGCGAAACGAAATAGGAGCGCATATGAGATATGTGCGGGACCGAGAATAATGCGTGTATGTGATACCGTATTCTATTCTCGCGATGAATGTATCGAATGGATATATGCGATATAACCTAGTTATCGAATCAATGGTTGATTCGATAAGCCGATACATTGAATACTAGTCGGTTATATGCGATATGACAGGATCGTTAAATCAAGTGTTGATTTAATGATTTATTGTATAATTATATATTTGATCTATTACTTTGCATTAACTAGTATCGGTTCACTTTAAATGGATTTTCTCACTCGGGTGTGCGCATTGCATATGCGATATGATTTTGTGCACTTGCTTGTATCATGTTTGATGATACATGCTTTATTTGTTAAGTGTATAGAATTAAACCTTGGTTAATGGAATGGTTAGGGTTTACTATTTGATTATTCATTTTTATTCATTTGTTTATTCTTTTTGGAAAAGAAAAAGAGCATGATAAAATGGTGGCATTTTTGTTTTGTTCATGAAGTTTCTTGAACACTTTGACTTTGTAACCCTTTTGTCTCATGCTTAAACCTAACCACTTCATTTAACCCTAATTAGTTCTCTACACTTAACCATGGTCATGTTATGATAAGTTTGGATATTCTTTTCATTTTTAAAATGAACTTATAGTAACTTTCTTCTTCTTCTTCTTCATATCTATTATGAAGAAAGCTTAGGTCATCAATGGTGATTGATGATAAAGAGTGAAAAATCCAATTCTAAATTGAACCCACTTCCTATTTCTTCATCCTCTACCTCTTGCCAAGTAGTAGAGTGTGTTTCCTTCACAAGTTTTCATGACTTGGTGAAGTTTGGAGCTTGATCATGCGATGCCTCGACGTAGATCATCTTCGGCATGGACATCGACGACCTAGCTTGCCCATTCTCCGACGAAGCCGACGCTAGAGCCCGGGAACTCATTTGGACAGCGAGGGGACTTCGTTGCGGAGCTATGGAGGTGGAGCACTGGATCTACAAAGGTTGTATTTCCGTATTCTTTATAGTTAAGTTGTTAACTAGTTTAATTTTCGCCTAGAAATCTAGTCTAAGATCCGTAGTCTAGGGTTTCCCGGCACCGTAAATTTTGAATTTAGCATGATCGATACCTTGTGAGACCTCACTAGAGTGCCTAGGAACCCTACAGTGGTATCAGAGCCTAGATAGAGCCTTAGGAGAAGTCTAGACGGAATTTGAAACCCGAACGAACCCGAAACCCAACTCAAAAATTGCTCTCTGTCCTTTTTCCAAAATCTGGGATTTTTCCATATTAAAAATATCCATAAAAATCAGCAGGAAATTATAAGGGATACTGTAAAATTCGTGTGCCTAATTCCATTAATGCGCCGCGGTTCCGCGGCACGAGCATGGCTCGTGCGGCGGATCCGCGGCCGTTTTGTCTTTTGTGGCATCCAAATTTGCACAGTAATTCATAATATGCTGTGCTGGTTTTCCTGGGAATTTTTAATTGTTTTTCAAGTGTTGAATTTTTCTGGGTTGTTTTGGGGATTCGAATGTTCGATCGGATTATCAAATTTTGTCTGTGTGGCTTTCCGGATAAATTTTAGAATATGTTAAAAAGTTCGACCGGATATAAATACCCAATTTTTCCCCTGTCGGAAAATTTCCAAGTGTTGGATTTTTCCGTAGTTTAACGACGTTCTAAGTAGTGCAAGTAACTCGATGGACCCTCTAGAAGACAACAAACCTTAACTCGATTATGTGACCGTCTTGAACTGCCGTTTGAACCTTCGGGTTTGGGGCAGTACGGCGTGCCACATGTGAGGCGTTGGCTTGACCCTTTTACGGATGGACCGTTGGTACTGAGGCACGAACTGAATGTTTTTAGACTTGTTTCATGTGTTGATCTGTATCGGGAAAACTTGGGTGTTCGATTGTTCGATTGGAAAGTTTAACATTTTCTGTTTATCTGGAATGTGATACAATAATTGGAATTCACAGAAGTTATAAGATAACTGAATGAATGTTATAAACATAGCACTTTAGTCTCACTTGATCGGTTGCCACGGAATTTTGATGTGATCAAAAGTCCGTAGCAATCACGTAGCGTACGCGGATACTCGCCGGATAAACATAATAGACAGCTTCACTCCATAGCCCCGACCAAGTGACTGTAGGAGAACCCCGTCGCCGAAAGCATCCGTTCGGGTGCTCCCGGTAACGGTGTTCCGCCTTGGTGCACTTCGTCGACGGTATCGGGGGTGCGACCGTCTACTAAAGTTTGCGACGAGCATTCGATCAGGATGTTGGGAATCTTGTTGAATTCCCCGACTTGATATTGAAAAGTGTTTTCGATTTTGAGACTAAAATGCGGGGTTTATAATTGTTAGGCATGCGATGTCTAAGTAATTCATTTGGTCAGGCATGCGATGTCTGAGCTAGTTGCGGATTCCAACTGTTGTAGTTTTACACTTTCTTTTCTGTGACCGTAAGTTTAATATGTGATATCGCCGGTTTCGTTGCTATATGTCAACGACAATTGGGATGCGCATGTTTACTTACGTTGATGACATGTGATGTTATGTGTTGCTGGATATGTTATATTGGATCGTCGTGTATGAATAGCCGGGGGTTTTTATGTGAGATGAGTGTTTTTTCATTTTCATTCATGTAAAAAACTTGTATGTAATATTCTTTTATTGGGGCACTTCCAGGTTGCGGAAGTAGTCAGCTTTTGTATATTATTTACTTTTCCGCACTAGGATAGACCTAAGGAGGGGAGCACAAGTAACCGGGTTCTGGAGTCCAGTGGGAGACCAACTCGAGGAGTCGAGTCCGGGTCTCCTAACTCCAGAATTGGTAGGGTTGCTTGCCGCTCTCGTAGGGGTCTAGGGGTGTGGGTTTGGCTATTCATCACGACCGTGGAATCCGTGTTTTATACTGGCTCGTATTGAAAACACGGACGCCCTAGTATATCCAATATTTCATATGATTCTTCTGCTGCGATATCTGTGATGTGATCATGTGATGTTCTGTGATAGCTACAGTATATAGTATATATGATATATTATATAGACGTTACTTATGTTTTACACCCGCGCTAGCCCTGCCCCGCTCTGTCGTTAGTTACCTAACCTAACGGTGCACGAGGGGACATCGAGGCGAATGCGGATGGCATAAGTGTACGTCGTATTTATCTGTGATGTTTAGGTACTTTAAATGATGGGACTTCATTAATGTGATTAATGAAATAAAAGAAACCTAAGATGTTGTAGAATCGAATTTCAAAATAAAACAGGTAGCTACAGTTCTTGCTTTGCACAGCGGTATATATGATATATCCTGCACCTTATTCGATGAGGAAAGGACCGAGATCCCTTCACCGGGAGTGACTCCTTTAGCAATAACTGGCAGATGCTACACACTCGGTTTGTCTTTTGATTGCTTTAAAGTGTTTTTGCTTTGCACAGTGATATATATGATATATCCCGCACCTCATTCGACGAGGAAAGGACCGACGATCCCTTCACCGGGAGTGACTCCTTTAGCAAAACTAGAAAAGCCTCAAAAGCACTCCATTTCAAAATTCATTCGATCCTACAATGATATCAAGTTCATTACGCAATAGGTTTTCATAAAAACCTGTCGTAGCCCTCCGTCATTTCAGATAAGTGCTGTTTAGTATTCGTGCTGCGTTTGTTGGCCTCCGTCAAGGCGCAGTG
Source organism: Agapanthus africanus (assembly GCA_030015575.1). Taxonomy (NCBI): domain Eukaryota; kingdom Viridiplantae; phylum Streptophyta; class Magnoliopsida; order Asparagales; family Amaryllidaceae; genus Agapanthus; species Agapanthus africanus. The sequence continues at coordinate 685,190,277 of CM057339.1, forward strand.
TGCGGTAGCTAACCAGTATTTATCTGCTTATGCATATGATGCAGATTGAGTTAGGGTAGTCGTGCGACCTTGTTGGCCTCCGTCAAGGGTCGTGCGGGTGGGTTTGATTCGATCAAGAAATGACGGGTTGAACTTGACTAGTAGCCTATGGTTTGTTGGCCTCCGTCAAGGTCATAGGGTGCTAGGGGCAAAATGTTATCGGGAATTTCAAGTGTTGAAATTTGCAATGAGATTGCATACCTTCTATGAGATAGTTGGATCCCGATACCCGCTGCGAGTAAGAGTTACTCCTGGGAGAGTTTTATACATTACAATTAGCCGATCAAGTAGGTGTCTAGAAAGGTGTTAACGAGGTTACGCCTCTGGGAAAACGAGGTTTACATTAATTAGGTTCGTGCGAAAGCACGGGGGACCTCCCTCAAAGTACCGACACTGGCCTGGCTAAAAGATTGGCGAACTTGTAGTGTGTAATTAATCCCGGCTAGTCTTTCCTTTTAGGGTTTGAAGGAAGATTTGATAAAAAGCAGTGGGAGCCATCCTGATTAGATAAAATAAAACCAATCTATTCTTGCAAGAGCGCACGCTGAGTGTTTTCTTCTCTCTCTCTCTCCTGGTAGCGACCATATCACGCCTTAATCAAGATAATAATACGGATTATTGACTGAACCCGCTTGTTATTCTGAGCTGGGGAACGTTGGTCCCACTCCAACTTATAATTGTTATAAGACAGAGCAGGAAATTGGGGAATACCAGATTTCCCGTGCCGCCCAAACGAAGAGAGTGCATGCTGATGCATCATCTTCGGGTGTGTTCATTACAAAGAACTGTTTCTCAGTATCCTCCGTATCCTGGGTATTTGATACCGGATCAGGATCCCAGATATGTAAGATGTTACATAGGGCTACAAAAGGGTAGAAAAACTGAGAACGGGTGATAAGTTTCATGAGGCAGAAAACGGGGCAAGAGTTGCAGCCAAGTCTGTCGGTCACTGTCACCCTGTATTACCAATACATTGATTCTGAACGAATGTTATTAGATACCGAACCTGATATACAAAATCATATATGTCTCTTTATTAGTAAAGAAATGATAAAATTTTGTATAGTTGGATAATGTTTTGAACATTTCCTATATCAAAAGTTGATCGGTTCAGGCACGTTATCTAAAAGCATTAATGTTCTAAATCAAACTACAGTTCTTAGTATATGGAACACACACAAGAGGAAGAGTTCAGAAATGAACGAATCCTTCTTGAGGTATTGTAGACTAGGTCAGATCAATGCGACCTGACTGGCTGAAGTTGCATTTAGATGTATATTTAAATCAGTTTGAATTTACATCTTGTGAAACTCGCCAGTCATGTCACAAAGATAAGATGACCATAGCTCTGTTTATTGGAAACAAAGAAAGAGTTGGTAAACTTTTGGGATAATACATGTTGATGTATGTAGGTCCCCTGTCTACACATACTAAGACCGGTTCTTTGTACTTCATTACATTCTCTGATAATCTCTCAAGATTCAGACATATGTTCCTGTTGAAACACAAGTCCGAACCTTTTGAGATATTCACAGAATATAAGTTAGAAGTAGAGAACCAAAATACGGGTATAAGTATTATGTCTTTTGATGTGATCAAGGAGGAGAATACTTGAGCACGGAATTCCTGGATTATTCTAAAGGAGAATGATATTCTCTCTCAGCATTACTCCTCCGAATACACCATAGCACGATGGTATGTCGGGGCGGAGCAGATACACCCTATTTGATATGGTGTGCTCTATGATGAGTGCTACTGAGTTACCTTTTTCCTTAGGGGGTTATGCACTTGGAAAGTTGCATACTTATTGAATAGGGTTCCAATCAAATCAGTTGCCTACCGCTTCATATGTGATATGGAATGAGAAGAGCCCATATCTTAAGTTAGTTAAGATTTGGGGTTGTCCGGCCTATGTCTAAAAGCAAAATCCGGACAAGCTCGAGGCAAGGCCTGTTATGAAGAACTGGAAATGTTCCAGCCATACAAACTACAGCAGATGATCTGGTACAACCAAAGGATTCAGTAGATGCCAACGAACCTCAGCCTCTCCGCCGATCTAGTAGGGTTCCTCACCCACCTGAGAGATACTTCTGTTTCTCTATGACAGTGGGAGCGAGGATTGCATCATGAGATGATGACCCAACTAGTTTCGAGCCGGCCATCAGGAGTAAGACTCTGTAAGAATGGCTGGATGATTAGTGATCTGAGATGGAATCCATATACACCAACAAAGTATGGACTTTGGATGCTATATATGAAGGGTTAAATCCCCATCAGGAGCAAGTATATCTTGAGAAGATTACTTGGTGTACATGGAAAAGTTGAGACTTTCAAAGCTAGACTAGTTAAAGGTTTTCGTCATTGACCAGGCGTGGATAATGATGAAACCTTTTCCAGTACCTATGCTTAAGTCCATCCAGATACTACTTGCCACGGCTACATACCATGACTACGATATCTGGCGGTTGGGTGTCATGACTGCTTTTCTAAATACTGATTTAGAAGAGTGCGTCTATAAGTACACATCCAGAGGGCCTCGTAGACAGTGGGAGCAGCGGAAACGTGTGCAAGATGCTTTATAGGATAAAGCAGGCATCGCGGAGTTGGAACATCTGTTTTGATGGATTAGTCAAAGAGTTTGACATCATCAAAATGGTAGATGAACCTTGTATATATAAAAAGGTAGTAGGGAGTATGGTGGTGATCCTCGTAGAGTACGTGGATGACATACTCATGATAGGGAAGGAGTTTCCTATGCTACGCTCGATCAATCTCCGCTTATCACAAAGATTCTCCACGTAGGATCAAAATGATACCTACTAAATCCCGGGTTTTGGATCTATGAGATAGATCTAAATGGATGTTAGAATACTCACTAGCTGTAGTGAGATGGTATCAATCGATCCTAGGGAGAATCACTGGAAGGGTTCCAGGGTGATAAAGACGACTGAATGTCAGTCGCAGGCATTGTCTTTACCCTCAGTAAAGGGACGGTATGTTGGAAGAGTTCCAAGCTAGATACCGTGACATACTAGACGGTAAAGGCTGGATACATCGCCACTTATGATGCTACCAAAGAGGATGTTTGGATGTATATTAGTTCATGAGATGAACTACGTTCCTACCATTGTGAGACAATGGAGTTGTGGCTTATGCCAAGGAACGCCGGTCCCATCAGTGATCCAGACTTATTCTAAGGCAGTATCACCTTATCATGGAGATGGTTGATCTCCAAGGTGATCGAGGCAAGGAGAGCAGACTTAGAGGATAACGCAGCGGATCCACTCACGAAGGCCTATTCCCAGAGAGAGACTTTTATGGGATGGTTGAGTATGAGATACTACAACCACTGCTACAGATGGCCCTAGTGCAAGTGGGAGATTGTTAGTTATATGTATGCCCTAGAGGCCATTACTGTACATTGGATGTATATTGTAGTGGATGCTGGGACATATATAGGGAGGACTTTCTTACTCGACATGATAGTATGCTATGTGGTTACTCTTTACCTTAACGTGTATACTGATTGTCTCTCTGTTACATGTTGGTAAAGCCCTTAGGATGTGTGCTTGACTACCTGGACTATGATGCGGATCATACTAGTGGGGACATGGTAGTCCATAAGTACATCCTTGAAAGTCCCTAGTCGTGGGTGTATCGAGATGGGGCATCGATATACCAGAGTAGACTAGCGTGTACCTTCTCGACCCATACAGATGGGCGATGGATGATCCCATATCCATCGGTGTTTGACATCAGAGATGATATGCGGGTGCTCAGTAGAGACTGGGTACACTGGACGGACTCGCCGAGAACTCCCAGATGGTATTATACCTCACGTCAGATGGCAGTTCTCTGGTGACACTGGTACAGAGTAGTCTATTGACCCGAGATCGTCATAGAGTCTTGTGTGGCTCCCACTGTGCTTTGATTTCCATCTTACCACGTCCAAGAGGGCGTGCAAAACGGTGGTTTTTGGGTACAGTCCCGAGTCACATGGAGGCAATGAGCGATAGGAGGGGATTCGTCTCTCCCGTTATAGGGAGTTGATGTTGCACTGTGTTCGATTGGCTATAACAGGAAATCCCTGGCCAGGGTTGCTGAGATTTACTGGTAAGTGTTACCAGTAGTTTCTCGAATTGTTATAGACCTCATATCGACACGACTTATCGAGATATTGGGGTCTGACGTTTACCACCCCTAGGCGAGATATGCGACATATCAGACGATCAGACCGGACTGTACGATAGTGTTACTGGTTGGATTCACTGGAGTGTGAGCGGGCTTGCTCATCGATCTTCTGATCGCTCAATACCCGGGTGGCCGTTACGTTTAGCAGACCGCTTGTGGCTTGTGGGTGCTTGATATGATCATCACCTGCTGCCGGCGTATTGACGAGCCTTTAGAGTCCTACACAGAAGTTTCCTGGCTCAAGCGAAACGAAATAGGAGCGCATATGAGATATGTGCGGGACCGAGAATAATGCGTGTATGTGATACCGTATTCTATTCTCGCGATGAATGTATCGAATGGTTATATACGATATAACCTAGTTATCGAATCAAAGGTTGATTCGATAAGCCGATACATTGAATACTAGTCGGTTATATGCGATATGACCGGATCGTTAAATCAAGTGTTGATTTAATGATTTATTGTATAATTATATATTTGATATATTACTTTGCATTAACTAGTATCGGTTCACTTTAAATGGATTTTCTCACTCGGGTGTGCGCATTGCATATGCGATATGATTTTGTGCACTTGCTTGTATCATGTTTGATGATACATGCTTTATTTGTTAAGTGTATACAATTAAACCTTGGTTAATGGAATGGTTAGGGTTTACTATTTGATTATTCATTTTTATTCATTTGTTTATTCTTTTTGGAAAAGAAAAAGAGCATGATAAAATGGTGGCATTTTTGTTTTGTTCATGAAGTTTCTTGAACACTTTGACTTTGTAACCCTTTTGTCTCATGCTTAAACCTAACCACTTCATTTAACCCTAATTAGTTCTCTACACTTAACCATGGTCATGTTATGATAAGTTTGGATATTCTTTTCATTTTTAAAATGAACTTATCATAACTTTCTTCTTCTTCTTCATATCTATCATGAAGAAAGCTTAGGTCATCAATGGTGATTGATGATAAAGAGTGAAAAATCCAATTCTAAATTGAACCCACTTCCTATTTCTTCATCCTCTACCTCTTGCCAAGTAGTAGAGTGTGTTTCCTTCACAAGTTTTCATGACTTGGTGAAGTTTGGACCTTGATCTTGCGATGCCTCGACGTAGATCATCTTCGGCATGGACATCGACGACCTAGCTTGCCCATTCTCCGACGAAGCCGACGCTAGAGCCCGGGAACTCATTTGGACAGCGATGGGACTTCGTTGTGGAGCTATGGAGGTGGAGCACCGGATCTACAAAGGTTGTATTTCCGTATTCTTTATAGTTAAGTTGTTAACTAGTTTAATTTTCGCCTAGAAATCTAGTCTAAGATCCGTAGTCTAGGGTTTCCCGGCACCGTAAATTTTGAATTTGGCATGATCGATGCCTTGTGAGACCTCACTAGAGTGCCTAGGAACCCTACACTGGGTACACTGGACGGACTCGCCGAGAACTCCCAGATGGTATTATACCTCACGTCAGATGGCAGTTCTCAGGTGACACTTGTACAGGTTAGTCTGTAGACCCGAGATCGTCATAGAGTCTTGTGTGATTCCCACTGTGCTTTGATCTCCACCCTACCACGTCCATGAGGGCGTGAAAAACGGTGGTCTTTGGGTACAGTCCCGAGTCACATGGAGGCAATGAGCGATAGGAGGGGTTTCGTCTCTCCCGGTATTGGGGGTTGATGTTGCGCTGTGCTCGATTGGCCGTAACAGGGAAGTCCCTGGCCAGGGCTGATCAGAGATTTGCTGGTAAGTGTTACCAGTAGTTTCTCGACCCGTTATGAGCCTCACATCGGCACGACTTATCGGTTATTGGGGTCTGACGTTTACCACCCCTAGACTTGATATGCGACGTATCAGACGAACAGACCGGACTGTACGGTAAGTGTTACTGGTTGGATTCACAGGAGTGTGAGCGGGCTAGCTCGTCGATCTTCTGATCGCTCAATACCCGGATGGCCGTTACGTTTAGCAACCGCTTGCGGCTTGTGGGTGCTTGATATGATCATCATCTGCTGCCGGCGTATTGACGAGTCTTTAGAGTCCTACACAGAGGTTTCCTGGCTCAAGCGAAACGAAATAGGAGCGCATATGAGATATGTGCGGGACCGAGAATAATGCGTGTATGTGATACCGCATTTCATTCTCGCGATGAATGTATCGAATGGTTATATTCGATATAACCTAGTTATTGAATCAAGGGTTGATTTGATAAGCCGATACATAAGATACTAGTCGGTTATATGCGATATGACCGGATCGTTAAATCAAGTGTTGATTTAATGACTTAATGCGTAATTATATATTTGATATATTAATTTGCATAAACTAGTATTGATTCACTTTAAATGGATTTTCTCACTTGAATTGCACGTTGTATATGTGATTTATTTTTATGCACTAGATTGTATCATGTTTGATGATACATGCAAGCTTATGTTTGTGTAAAGAATTAAACAATGGTTAAGTTAGTGGTTATGGTTTACTTTTATCTATTTATTTATTTTATTTATTTCATTTTGAAAAGATAAAGAGAATGGTGGCTTTTTTTGTAGTTTTGTGGAAACTTCATGAAGTGTTGAAAGTTTGACCATTCTTGTTCTTTTCCTAAACCTAACCATTAACCCTAACCATGGTTTATTCTCTACACCTAACTATGGTTGCTATTATGATAAGTATCATTTTATTTGATATTTTAAAATACTCATCATAATTCTAGCTTCATCTTCTTCTTCATCTTCAAAAGAAAAAGCTTGATGCCATTAATGGCAACTTGAGCTATAGTGTGAGAAATCCAATTCCAAAGTGAACCCACCTCCTATTTCTTCACCCTCTACCTCTTGCCAATTTGTTTTGGGTGTTTTCTTCACAAGTTTCACAACTTGGTGAAGTTGGAGCTTGAACTTGTGCAACCTCGACGTAGATCATCTTCGGCACGAAGCCGACGACCTAGTCCGCCCATTTTCCCGATGAAGCCGACAGTCGAGTTCGGGATTCAAGATGGAAAGCGAGAGGACGCCTACGTGGAGCTAAGGAAGTGGATATCCGGATCTACAAAGGTTGTAGCATCTTAACTTTAGTTAAGTTGTTAACTAGATTTTTATTTCGCCTAGAATTCTAGTCTAAGATCTGTATTAGGGTTTCTCGGCACCCATAAAATTTTAAATTGGCATGTTCGATGCCTTGTGAGACCTCTATAGGGTGCCTAGGAACCTTTCAGTCCTTGGCCAAGGCAAGAGATTTACTGGTAGGTATTCCAGTAATATCTCAGGGTGTTCTGGGCTACACTCCGATACGACTTGTACCGCTTTTAGGGGTCTGACTTTTACCAACCCCCTAGGCCCACCATGTGATGCTCATAGACGAACGGACCGGACTGTACGGATATTGTCACTAACTGGCTCAGTAGGGTGTCAGGATGAGTTCGCTCATCGACCTCCCTTTTGATCAATACCTGGTAGCTCGTTACGTACGACTAATACCTATGACGTGCTAGTGGTTAAATCTACAGCCAAGGTATTGACGAGTCTTTAGAGTCCCCCACAGACAGTTTCTCAAGTTTCGGGCGAAACGTTGTAGAGGCCGTATGGATATATGGCAGGGTTCAATCATATACGTGCGGTATTGCACGGATCATGATCGGATGGATAATACTAGCGGGCTTTGGTTTAAGCCGGATCCTAGTATTGTACAGTGTAGATTTTGTCTCATTGCATTTGTATTCTGTCGGAATACAAATGCGGGTATGTATATACAGACACGGCGTTATCCAGTAACTTGCTACCGGATCGCTTTTTTAAGTTGCCAGTTTGCATTCCGTTTCGGCCATTTTCCTTTGTTTCTTTCCTTAGCTGAATTTTCCATGGAGTGGCTTGTTTGCAAATGGGCAAATTAGCATGGTGGAGGGCTCATGATGGTTCTCATGATGGTTCTAGTATATGATGATTATTTTGTGCATCATTGCTTGCTTTATATGATGGGTCTTTGATTGGACTTGGTTGTGAATCATTTTCATGGTTATCATTCATTTCCTTTTTGCTCATGATGACATTTTCTTTCTCTCCCCTCTATTCTTTTTGGCCGGCCATTATGAGCTGGGGCTCTCCATTCCTTTTGGTGTGAGATTTTTTCATTCATGTCATTTTACACCAAAATTCCTTAGCTCATCAAAATGGTTTTACTCCTCCACTACCACCTTGACATCTCCATAATGGCAACTTCAACAACCCCTAGAGACATGGTGATCTACGTATAGTCTACAGCAATCTTGGACACGTCGGCTTGCCAACTTCGTGTCCAAGTTGCTTCGGTCCAGAGGTGGGAGCCCGTAAAAAGACTCGGTGATGTGGTGCCTTTCCGACGAGGAGATCGAGACCGGAGATGCCGTGAGGAGATCGGGATGGTGGCCGAAGACCGAAGGACACGGATCGCTCGGTATAGCTCTCTACCCTTTCTCCAATTATCTAGTAGTAGGTTAATGGCCCGATCCGGGGTTTTAGTCCGCGGTAGCGCCGGTTTAAAGTTAAAGAAAAGTTTTTGTTTCCGTATTTTGGCTTCGGACAGACGCCCGGGGCGCTGCCGTGGTCCTACATGGTATCAGAGACACGCCGTTAACCTTTACTAGGTTGCTCTAACGTGTTTAGAACTTCGATCGAACAAAAAATTCCAAAAACCGCAATTTCAAAGTTCAGTTTCTGTCGAAATTTTTCTGTGGTCAAAAAATAATTTGGTGCATTGCAGAAATACAGGCAGGGTTTTTTATGAAATCTGGGAAAATTTGGTGAAGTGATGTTCCTGTTTGGCCGCGGAACCGCGGCCGTACCCCTGCTTTCGCCGCAGTTCCGCCGCAGTAAAGAGGAATCACTGCACCAAATTTCTTCAGTTGGTTCCTGAGTTGGAAATAGGGTTTTTGGTATATTCTGTTTGGGCCCAGATTTATTTTGAGTGCTACAGTTGTGCTCGGGGCCCACTTCAGGAATTTTTGTCGATCGAAAAATTTAAACATGTTAGTTCACAGTATTTACATTATATCTGCGACCGTGAATGTCACTTGATCGGTAAATCCTGTCTAACTGCTATATTTCTTTTAGACGGATTTGCGAACGTGACATTCACGATGATGTTCTGTGTTGTGCTGTGATGTTGCGGATTTGTCGTGGTGGATAGCCTGGATGAAATGTTAGTACAGTTTGGTTGTATATGTACATTTGATATTGCGGGGCGAGCGTCCGACATGTGGACTGCCGTCACTTCCTGTTTGTATATTATTCTTTTGGGGCACGACCGGGCTGAGGTCGATGTACCCGTTGTATGTATATTTTATTTTCTGTACTAAGATTACCCCGCGGAGGGGTGCGTTGATAGTCGGGTTCTAGAGGGCAACGGGCCCGCATCTCATGGCTTTGAGACGGAGGGGGCTTCACTCTAGAATTGGCGAGCTATTCGCCGCACTCGTAGGGGGTACAGGTTGACCCAAGGAGGGGTGCTCAAGTTACCGGATTCCGTGAAGTGTTGGATGGTCCATTCACGTTGTTGAAGGGGGCTGCCTCGCTTCGGGTTTTGGCGGGTAACTTGCCGCGCCCGTAGGGGTCTAGGATTTCATTGCACAGGCTATCCACACTACCAGAGGAACGTCGGGTTTCAATAGCGGCTCTATGAAACCCGGGGATCCCAGATATCTATATTGTTCTGTGATGCTTATTACATTTCTGTGATGTTGCATTTTATCACGCCTTGAGCGATTATTATATATTGATATATATATACTAGTAGATGTTGTATATGTTTTGCACCCGCGCTAGTCCAGTCCCCGCTCTGTCGTTAGCTAAGTAACCTAATGGGTAATGACGGGACCCAGTGGCGAATGCGGATGGCATATACGTACATCGTATTTTCGTTCTTTAGTGGTGTGATCAATTGATAGGACTGCATTGATTCGGATCAATGCAAGCTAAACAAACCTATTCTGATGTTGTTGGAACAATTTTCAAAAAGCTGTTATTGCAAGGATGTTCTCTTTTGTTTTGCACAGTAGTATTCGGTTATGAATATCCAGCACCTCAATCGACGAGGCAAGGGCCGAGATCCCTTCACCGGGAGTGACCCCTTGGACAGAAGTTTGCTTCCGGGTAATAACTTCACTATAGCCGATTGCCTTTTGCTTTGCATCGTAGTATTCAGTCGGAATATCCTGCACCCCATTCTATGGGGAAAGAGCCGAGATCTCTTCACCGGGAGTGACCTCTTTAGCAAAGGTTTTCGCCACTATATTTTTATAAAAAGTTATCTGGTTCCTTCAACGATATCAAGTTCATTACTTTAAAAGGTTTTTTCGCCAAAAACCTGCCGTAGCCCTCCGTCATTTCAGATTAGTATTGCTTAGTATTCGTGCTACGTATGTCGTGCTCAGCCGAGGCGTAGTGTGCGGTAGCTCTGTAATGCTTTTCTGTCTTATGGATATGTGATTGGTTAGGACAGTCGTACGGTCATTTTGGCTCAGTCAAGGACTCGTGCGGGAGGGTCTAATGCAATCAAGATAATGACGGGTTGAACTTGGTTAGGATCCTTTGATATGTTGGCTCAGTCAACGTCACTTGGGTCCTAGGGGTAAAAAATCACATCGGGAGTTTCTAAAGAAACTGAAACTTGCCAGGTATGCGCATACCTTCTGGAGTGTGATAACGTGAGTGGATTCCGTCACGTTATCATGCGATTATAGTTGGATCCCGATTCCCACTGATGAGTTGGTTTACTCCTCGGATGATCCCGACTAATTCTTCTTTCAGATTTGGAGGAGAATTTGAGGATACAGTGGGAGGTTTCCTGATTAGATAAAGTGGTAACCATTCTGATCCAGGTTAGAGTTCACGCAGAGTGTTTCTTTTCTCTCTCTCTTTGGCAGCGACCATGAACCGACCCTTGACTATGACTCAGTGACCAAGATTAACCGAACCTTCTTAAAACACCGGCTTTTGGATTGTCAGAGTTGCAAACCTCATTGCCACTCCTACTTTTACCCTTTTCTCCAGGACACCCCGTATTACTACGAACGTCTACTTCCATTGGATAAAACCATCGTATGATTATATACGAACTCGAAGGAACTTGTTCCAGATTCGAGGATGGTTTCCGGTTCTGGAGAAAACGAATAGGACTATTCAGTTGTCTTTTCCTTTTACCTTCTCTCAGGTTGCGAGTGCTCCTTGGATTAGGGGATAGTACACCCGTTACGCCTATTGGATAGTCTTCTTCGAAACCTTTGGCTGGTGCTGAACGGTAGAGAATGAAGAAAGCCGATTAGCCTAAGTGTGGTGTACAGAAGGTATTAAGTAAAGACAAATAAATGGATTAGAAGGAGGGCATAGTAAATTGCGATTGCTATTCACGACCAAACCAAGTATTTCATTACCACTCCCACTTCACCTTTGTATTTCTCCATGACACTCCGTACCACTACGAAGATCCACAGTTATTAGGATACTCCATCGTATGGTTATATACGAACTCGAAAGGAACTTGTTCCAGTTCGGGGATGGATTCTGGTTCAGGAGAAATAGGAATAAGGTTTTTTCAGTTGTCTTTTATCATCACCTTCTCTCATATTGCAAGTGCTCCTAGGATTAGGACAGTACACCCATTATACTTATTGGATAGTCTTCTTCCAAACCATAGGCTGGTGCCGAACGGTAGGGAAGGAAGAAAACCATTTAGCCTAAGAGGGTGTACAGAAGATAACGACTAAAGACATATGAAGGGATTTGGAGAGATGGCAAAGAAATATACGGTTACAGTTGTGAATCTGGATAATGGAAGAGGCATTACTAGGAATACCCGGATACCCCTACGAAACATTTCAATGTTTCAGTTTCACTGTGGACTGTTAAAAGAAAACTGATTTCCCAATTAGCCCTTGCTCCAGGGTATATATTTACCAGGTATGATTCTCATATCTGTATGGTTTTACAGATGATGAGTGGGAGTAAGTTATTGGGAATTAGGTGATCATCCTCATTATATCGGAATTCGTTGTGATTGGTGATATTTGAGGAAATCGCCTGGGTAGTTTGCCCGACGGAAAATATTTGGTTTTGAATATCCGCTGTTATGCACCAATTTCAAATTGATATATCTGTACATCTATTTTTATAGAGTGAGATATACCTTTTTGGAATTATGTCCATGACATTTACCTATATCAGTGGATGGCTAGGTAAGGAGCATTGAACAGCGGTGTAATTCTTCTTAACCATAAGTACAGTTTTCAACCTTCGACACACAGGGAATGAGTTATTAGACTCAGGGGACTTATACAGAGTATTATATATTTTCCAGTGTCCCTTAGGACAGAGGGGTTGGTCCTCGTACTATGTTCTGTTTACTTATGACTTTTCTAGTTCTCAGACAAGTGTTTCGTAGAAACACAAGGTCCAAGTTTTGAGAAGTTATAGGTATAAGAATAAAGTAGAGAACCAGGCGTTGCAAGTATCAGGATTCTTCAAGGTGATCGAAGATGTAGATACTTGTGGATGGTATTCAGTTGATAGTAATGATTAAGAGAACTGGCTTCTCTTTCAGGTTACTCATAATTGGAAGCACTCCTAAGTCGAGTAATGTTGATCGGCCTCCTTCCATTTAGTTGACATGCACTGGAGACAGCTGCATAATTTGAATCTAGTTCCAATTAAATCAGTGTCTCTGTTTCTATATTGGATATAGAACGGTTCATATCTTAACGATGTTAAGGTACGGGGAGTTGTCCGGCATATGCTTAAAACCAAACTCTGGATAACTCAAGGCACATTTCTGTAATGGCTGTTTGTGGGTTGACCCAGGCTATGACGAGGGTTGACTTTCTACCATCTGGAAGATCAATAGTGATATGGATTTTTTCAGAAAACAGAAGTGGGAGTATGGTAGAACTGGAATTGATTCCAGAATCGCAAACGATTACTGAAAATTTGATAAGAACCTAAAGATTCAATCTGGTTTGACATTCCATTGGCCACTCCGTAGATATGGTGGGTAACCTCAGGCACCCGAGAGGTACTTCGGTAGCCTCAAGGACGGTGACAGGGAGGTTCTTATTTACCCAGACTTGACACTACTATTGTTCCAAACTATAAGATCCGGAGGAAAGATGAATATAGCGTCGTTCTGAACTGGCTTTAGAAGTGCACGTGTATATGATTCTGCCAGAGGGTTGTCGTAGTCAGTGGGAGCAGCGGAAGCATTGGTGGACAAGTGGCTTATGTCTATTTATAGACTAAAGCAAATATAGTGGAGATAGATCATCTATTTCTGACGTGACAGTCATAGGTTTGACTTCATCAGAATAGGGGACTGATCATTTAAGAAGGTAGTGGGGTGTGATGTCCTGGTATTTTGATGACATACACATAGTAGGAAGTGATATTCCTGCACTACGACCGGTTATACTTTGGTTGTCACACAGTGGTTTCTCCACATAGGATATGGATATTATATCAGACATTCTGGTTACTAGTTCTATGGTTTTAGATATAGATTTGGGTAGTATCCCAATCTGGGTACTTAGACAGCATTCTAAAGGTGTTTTTTGATGGACGACTCCTGGCATGGTGGTGTACCTGCAGGTGATGGAGTCACCCTCTCTAAAGGTGTCTTACAGACTAAAGGGGAGAGGGATGTGCATGATTGGCAGATCACTTGCTTAGGAAATTGAGTCAATCATGAAATGTCAAGTACCACACCAGATGTTGTTTTTGCACAAGATGCAGTACGTTAATATTGATCCAATCCTGGAGAAACATTCGGAAGCAGTTTTTGAACATAAGTGGATGTTCTAGGGATATGATAACGACAGCCTCATTCGGGAGACAGTTTTCATTCCAGGCTTCCAAGGTGACCTGGATGACATAGTGACTGTCAGAGTTATAGTTTTCCCTCTGACGAGGGGCAGTGTTTTGGATAGGTGATCCAAGTGGACACTGAAGGAGGCATGACGCAGGATACTGATTAAGTTCAGTTGACGATACAGTCTAAGAAGTTTGGATTTGGAGTTCATTTATGAACTAGGTCTAATCAGATATCCAGAAATATTCTAAGACAGGTATTGCTCATTTCGGGAGATGGCTTTCTCCGCGAACTTGAGATAAAGAGAGACATAGAAAGAAACATTAGGGCGGATCCACTCACTGAGGCTATTCCTCGAACGCAATAGTTTCGCAAACGGGTTTTGTGAGACTGATTAGTAGAGGAGTTGGGTGTTCGGTATCACACGGGCTATGAGTATGCGACATCGCAATAGTTAGCCTTGAGTGCAAGTGGGAGATTGTTGGAGATAGTGCCCTCAGAGTCAATTATTGGATCACAGGCACGTGATTGCATTGATTGAGGGATGACCTATGCCGGTAGAACAGTCTTACTCAAGATGATAGTATGCTATCTGGTTTATCTTTATCATCGTGTACTGCTTTAGGTGACCTTACAGGTCACTATTGCGCGTTGATAGAGCCCTTAGGATTCTTGCTTGACGACCAGCAGTATGATGGCGATCATATACGTGGGAGCTGGGGTCTATAAGCACATCTTTAAAAGGTCCATAGTCGTGGGAGTTTTCGAGACAGGGCATCGATACTCCAGAGTAGACTAGTGTATACAGTCGAGACCCCGATGAGAGGCGGTGGCCGGTCTCACAAGCCACTGGTGTCAGTTGGTTCACCAAAGATGTATACAGGTGCTCATTGGGTTATGAGTACACCGGACAGGACTCGCCGGGAACATGCTAGTTGGTTTTATACCTGACGTCAGATAGCAGTTCCCTGGTGACATGTGTACGGTTAGTTCATCGACCTGAGATCGTCATTTGTCTCGTTTGAGTTCCCACTGTACTTTGATTACTACCCTACCACGGCTCAAAGATGTCATGCAAATAGGTTTTAGTTGGGTACAGTTCCGAGCCACATGGAGGCAGTGAGCGGATCTGCAGGGGTTCGTCTCTCCCGGTATTGGGGGTGAGGTCGCGCTGTGTCTAGAAGAGCCATTACACGAAGTCCTTGGCCAAGGCAGGAGATTTACTAGTAGGTAATTCCAGTAATATCTCAGGGTGTTCTGGGCTACACTCCGACACGACTTGTACCGCTTTTGGGGGTCTGATTTTTACCAACCCCCTAGGTCCCCCATGTGATGCTCATAGACGAACGGACCGGAATGTACGGATATTGTCACTGACTGGCTCAGTAGGGTGTCAGGATGAGTTCGCTCATCGAGCTCCCTTTTGGTCAATACCTGGTAGCTCGTTACGTACGGCTAATACCTCTGACGTGCTAGTGGTTAAATCTACAGCCAAGGTATTGACGAGTCATTAGAGTCCCCCACAGACAGTTTCTCAAGTTTCGGGCGAAATGCTGTAGAGGCCGTATGGATATATGGCAGGGTTCGATCATATACGCGTGGTATTGCACGGATCATGATCGAACAGATAATACTAGCGGGCTTTGGTTTAAGCCGGATCTTAGTATTGTACAATGTAGATTTTGTCTCATTGCATTTGTATTCGGTCGGAATACAAATGCGGGTATGTATATACAGACGCGGCGTTATCCAGTAACTTGTTACCGGACCGCTTTTTGAAGTTGCCTGTTTGCATTCCGTTTCGGCCATTTTCCTTTGTTTCTTTCCTTGGCTGAATTTTCCATGGAGTGGCTTGTTTTCAAATGGGCAAATTAGCATGGTGGAGGGCTCATGATGGTTCTCATGATGGTTCTAGTATATGATGATTATTTTGTGCATCATTGCTTGCTTTATATGATGGGTTTAGTGATGGGTCTTTGATTGGACTTGGTTGTGAATCATTTTCATGGTTATCATTCATTTCCTTTTTGCTCATGATGACATTTTCTTTCTCTCCTCTCTATTATTTTTGGCCGGCCATTGTGAGATGGGGCTCTCCATTCCTTTTGGTGTGAGATTTTTTCATTCATGTCATTTTACACCAAAATTCCTTAGCTCATCAAAATGGTTTTACTCCTCCACCACCACCTTGACATCTCCATAATGGAAACTTCAACAACCCCTAGAGACATGGTGATCTACATATAGTCTACAGCAATCTTGGACATGTCGGCTTGCCAACTTCGTGTCCGAGTTGCCTTGGTCCAGAGGTTGGAGCCCGTAAAAAGACTCGGTGATGTGGTGCCTTTCCGACGAGGAGATCGAGACCGGAGATGCTGCGAGGAGATCGGGATGGTGGCCGAAGACCGAAGGACACGGATCTCTCGGTATAGCTCTCTACCCTTTCTCCAATTAGCTATTAGTAGGTTAATAGCCCGATCCGGGGTTTTAGTCCGCGGTAGCGCCGGTTTAAGGTTAAAGAAAAGTTTTTGTTTCCGCATTTTGGCCTCGGACAGACGGCCGGGGCGCTGCCGTGGTCCTACATACCCTACCACGGCTTTGCTGAGTCGTGGAAATAGGTAGTAGTTGGGTGCAGTCGCGAAGCACTTGGAGGCAATGGCGGTTAGATATGCTTCGTCTCTCCCAGTATTGGGGGTTGATGTCATGCTGTGTTCGGAACGCCTTTACACAAAGTCCCTTGCCAGGGCAAGTGAGATTTATTGGTAGGTACTCCAGTAGTTTCTCAGGATGTTTTGGATTGTACTCCGACATGACTTATACCGCTATTAGGGGTCTGACGCTTGCCGTCCCCTCGGCCCGATATGCGACACTCTTAGACGAACAGAACGGACTGTACGGAGATTGCCACAGACAGACTCAGTAGGGGTACGGATGAATTTCCTCGTCGAGCTTCTTATCGACAGATACCTGGGTAGCCGTTACGTACAGCTAATGCCACTGACGCTCTTGTGGTTAAACCCACTGCCAGAGTACCGTCGAGTTTTTAGAGTCCCACACAGAGGGTTTCCCGGCTGCGGGCGAAACGTGTAGAGGTCGTTTGGTTTTACGACAGGGTTCGATCACATACGTGCACTTGTGCGCGTATGGTGTTCGGACGGATATTACTAGTGGGCTTTGGTTTAAGCCGGTTCCTAGTATATGATTATTGGATCAGTTTCGTCCCATTGTATTCGTGTTTCTCGGGATACGGATGCGGGTATGTATATACGGATGAGAGGGGTATTCTTGTAATTTGGACAATATTACAATATGGAGAATGACACCTCAAATTAGAGTTTTTCTTTATGATTAATTCTTAATTGAGGTGGAGGAAATGAAAGAGGAAACTTTCTGGTAGTTTAGTGAAAATGAATTAGGGTTTTGCTTTGACTATTTGGTATATATTTGTGTGTTGTTGACTTAGATATTTTGTGAGATATTTGTAGGATATTTTCACTAGGTTTAAAAGGAAAAACCCTAGCCATTTTCACCAATCTTTTCACAAGAGAAAAAATATCACATACTTTTTCTTCTTCTCATTTTCTCAAGGCTTCTCCATTTCTCTCAAACCCTAAACCATTCCATGAGTTGGAAATCCTAGGGTTTAGTGAGACAACTAGATCCCTCATCACTCTCTACACATCCTAGGCTAGTTAATCTAGCACATCAAGTGACCTAGTTGCTTCAAGTTAGAAGCAAAGCTCAAAATCGGAACTCTCGGGTAGATTGTCTACGATTCGGAGAAGACGACGAGAAGGTGAATTCCGTTCTCATTTCAAGGAGCTCATGACTTGGAGGAGGACAGCGAGGAGGTGAAGTACAGCGAGAACTTGAGGTATAACGTGCACACATAGTAGTTAAACCTCTATGATATATTTTTAGCTAGGGTTTATTATCAATTCTGGAGTTTAGTCGATGTTACGAAGGTTATAATAATCGTTTTTGCAAATTCCGCCTCCCCACGAACACATGGGATGTGTGGCATCGACTTACAGTGGTATCTTAGACGACTAAACCATAGCTAACAGATTAAAAGATAACTATAACTACAAAATTGAAATATCCCGTAAACATCAAAACCTAGATTCTAGTTTCTGTTGAATTTTTGGAGGCTCTGAAAAATTATTTAAACAACTGCAGAGTATTCCTTCAACTGTAAAATGAACATAGACCAAAAACGAGACATTTCCCTGCAACCAGGACCGGCCACAATGCCCATATGTCCGGCCTCCTCGGCTAAGTTGTGAGGAAATGAGTCGTGTTTTGGTCTGTGGTTTTGTTGCTAAGATCTACGATTTCAGGAGTTGTTTGTTTTTGCCAATTTTGCATATGCTGTTAATTATTCACTGTGGCAATTTGGGATGTTTCGAAGTCGTTGTTTAATGTCGTTTAATGTTTCTGTGTTTGATAAATGTGTTCCTAAACTTCCGCTAATTGTTAT
Source organism: Agapanthus africanus (assembly GCA_030015575.1). Classification (NCBI taxonomy): domain Eukaryota; kingdom Viridiplantae; phylum Streptophyta; class Magnoliopsida; order Asparagales; family Amaryllidaceae; genus Agapanthus; species Agapanthus africanus. Next base: position 685,208,809 of record CM057339.1, read on the forward strand.
ATGCCGGTTAGTTGGGGGTTGCACATTTCTGTAATGTTAGTTTGTGTATATGGACTTGTTGGATTGTCGTGAATGAGGTGTTATATTCTTTCATTCAAATGTAAATTGTAAATTGTTATAATATTTTTCGTGGGCACATCTGGGTTGAGGTTGTAGCCACTGCTGTATTATTTCATTTACTGTTTATTGCTCCTAGGATAGACCCAAGGCGGGGTGCAAAAACTACCGGGTACTTTGAAGTGCTGAGTGGCCTACTCATGTTATTGAGGGCGATTGCTTCGCTTCGGGTATTTGGCGGGTAGTTTGCCGCACCCGTAGGGGTCTTGGGTGGGGTTTGGCTATTCATCGCGACCGTGGAATCCGTTTTTCGTTACAGGTTCAAACGAAACGCGGAATTCCTAGTATATCCAATGTGTTCATCTGTGATCTGGAATGCCTATCATTGCATCTGATGAATGGATATTATTATATATGTATTAATAGACGTTGCTTATGTTTTGCATCCGCGATAGTCCAGCCCCCGCTCTGTCATTAGTTAAGTAACCTAACGGGTGATGACGGAGCCCCGTGGCGAATGCGGATGGCATAAGCATACGTTGTATTTTTTTTGTTTTCTGTAATGGTAGGTTAATTGATGGGACTGCATTACATTAATCCAAAGCAAACAAACCAAAGATGAATCGTTGGAACAAATTAAAAAACCATCCAGTTAATTTAAAAAACCAGCAGACTTTTAAATGCGGAGCTTAAACCACTCCTTTTAAAAGCTATCACGTTCCTTCGATTATATCAAGTTCACTACGTTCACGGTTTCGCCAAAACCATTCGTAGCCCTCAGTCATTTCATATGAATATTCAATAGTATTCAAGCTATGTTTGTTGACATTCGTCAAGGCATAGTGATTGGTAGCTGCTGGGTGTTCATATGTAGCATAGATAGATGCGTTGGTGCAGGACAGTCGTATTACCTTGTTGACCTTTGTCAAGGGTATATACGGGTAGGTTCAAATTAACCTGGACAATGATGGGTAGAACTTGACACATGACTTATGAATTGTTGACCTTCATCAAGGTCATAAGAGCATGAGGCAAAAATCCACATCGGGAGTTTCTAAAGAAACTGAAACCTGCTAGTATTTCATACCATTTGGAGTTTGATAATGTTGGTAGGATTCCTTCAACATTATCACATAATGATATTTGGATCCCGATCCTACTGTGAGTATCCGCTACTCCTCGGGAGATTTTTTCACTTAACGATCAATGCTATAAACCAAGTAGGTGTCTAGAAAGGTGTTACTGGGGCTACGCCTCCAGGGAAAAGAGGTTATTTAATTAAGGAACTTTGCGAAAGCATCATAAAACCTCCCTCGAAGTACCGACACTAGCATGGTCGAACGGTTAAGCAAGAATTGTACGGTGAGATCAATCCTGACTAATTCTTCTTTTATGGTTTGAGGAAGGATTCGAGAAACAGTGGGAGCCATCCTGTTTAGATAAATTAAAAAATAATCTAAACTTGCAAGAGCATCATGCTAAGTGTTTTACTTTCTCTCTCTTAATTGCAGCGACCCAGTGACCAAGACTAGGTTACATCTAGATAATAAAATGACTGAATCTGACTATAATGACCGGCAAAGGTCTGTCCAGATGTCCATTGCCTATGAAAAGCTGGGATACCTCATTACTACTCAAGACCCTACCGTCCCAAGTCCAGTTTCCACCATCATGGATAATGATATACGTAAGACATCGAAAAAGGATAATACGAATGCCAAGTGCCTCGTGTTGGCCTCAGTAGATGGTGTAAACCGAAGGAAACACGAGAAGATGGACTTAGCTTCCATCTTCCTCCATAACATATATTTATATGGAGAGCAATCTCGTATCGCAAGGTATGATACCTCGAAGGAATTGCTTCAAGCGAGGTTGGCTGTCGGATCATCTCTAAGGGACACCGTCCTTACGATGACTAGCTATAAGCTCACGGATCTGGAGACCACGTTGGGAAACGGGTCACATACTAAATTATTTCTATATTCCTTACCCTCTACTTACACCATGAAGGAAACTAGGGAGACACCCGCTCTGCTTATTGGAGAATCTTCATCTTCTACATCCAAGGCGAAAGCAAAGGGTGAGAAGAAGAAGACCTCCACAAAGACGATGTGTGGTATCAGGAAGGTAGATGGAAAGGGAAAGGAAAAAGTTTCGGGACTAAAATTAGGGAAGGAGGGACATTCCTATTGTTACAGGAAAGGACATTGGAAGAGGGATTGCATGGCTTTGAAAGCCAGTAGCCAGGATTCAAAGCATGTTGTGGCTTCGGCTTCGGGAGTGTTTGTAATTGAAAACTGTATGTCAATTAACTCTACTTCCTGGGTACTAGATACCGGATCAGGATCTCATATCTATAATTCATTACAGGCTTTGAGAAACCGTAGAGTTATCAGGTTAGGTGATATGACTCTTAGGGTTGCTAACGGAATGAGTGTGGACGCTGAATCCGTAGGGGAATATCACATTGGATTGACAAGTGGGCAGATATTGATTCTACGTAACTGTTTGTATGTACCTAGTCTAGCTTGTAATATCATATCTGTATCCATACTTTCTAAAGAAGGATATGACTTTACATTTGTAAGCGATGTGGTCCACATCCACCTAAATCAAGTTCTGGTTGGGTCACGTATTAAATCAATCTCAGATTTTCAGTGTCCAGAACACACTTAAAAGAAAGTCTCCGGAAACAAATCAGGCATTCTTATGGTATTGTAGACTGGGTCATATCAATGAAACACGGTTGACAAAGTTATATAGAGAGGGATATTTGAATCCGTTCGAATATCAGTCTTATGCTACTTGTGAATCTTGTCTCATGGGAAAGATGACAAAGACTCCGTTTACTGGACACGGAGTAAGAGCGAGCGAGCTCTTAGGGCTCTTACACAGTGATGTATGTGGTCTAATGTCTACATATGCACGAGGTGGTTATTCCTATTTCATTACTTTTACGGATGATTTCTCTAGGTATGGACATATCTTCTTGATGAAGCATAAATCTGAGGCCTTTGAGAAATTCCGGGAATACAAGAATGAAGTGGAAAAACAAACAGGCAAAAGTATCAAAACACTGAGATCTGATCGAGGTGGTGAATACATAAGTGCCGAGTTCCTGGGATACTTAAAAGAGAATGAAATTCTTTCTCAGCTTACTCCTCTATACACACTACAACACAACGGTGTATCGGAAAGGAGGAATCGAACTCTATTGGATATGGTTCGTTCCATGATGAGTAAGGCTGAGTTACCGCGATCATTCTGGGGTTATGCACTAGAATCAGCTGCATATCTTTTGAACAAGGTTCCAACCAAGACTGTACCTACCACACCATATCAGATGTGGAGTGGGAAGAGACCCTGTCTTAAGTACCTTAAGACATGGGGATGTCCAGCTTTTGTAAAAAAAAAGCATGCGGACAAGTTCGAGGCACGCTTAGTACTGTGTAAGTTTGTGGGATACCCAAAGAAATCCAGGGGGTATCTTTTCTATTACGCAGAGGAACAAAAGGTTTTTGTTTCTCAACATCCCCACTTCTTGGAAGCTAAATTTTTAGAAAATCAGAAAAGTGGGAGGGAAATAAAACTGGAAGAAATTCCAGAACCACAAGCTATTACTGAAAGCTTGGTAGAACCAGAAGTTTCAAAATTACCAGACATCCCAGCGCCACTCCGCAGGAGTAGTAGGCAATTTCATCCGCCCGAGAGATACTACGGTTTTCTCATAGATGGGGATCGAGAGGATTGCATTATTGACAATGATGACCCTACTAGCTTCCAGCAAGCCATTCAGAGCGGCGACTCGGTAAAATGGCTGGATGCAATGCGGACCGAGATGGAGTCCATGTACACCAACAAAGTATGGACTTTGGACATTGCTTAGAAAGGGGTAAAACCCGTAGGCTGCAAATGGATCTTCAGAAAGAAGATCGGTGTAGATGGACAGGTTGAAACCTATAAGGCTAGACTTGTTGCAAAGGGTTTTCGTCAAAGTCCTGGTTTAGACTATGACGAAACCTTTTCTCCAATGGCTATGCTCAAATACATTCGGATCCTTCTTTCCATTGCTGCCTTCCACGATTATGAGATCTGGCATATGGACGTAAAGACGACCTTTCTAAATGGTAATTTAGAAGAGTGCATCTATATGGATCAACCATAGGGTTTCATTCAGAGTGGGAGCAGCAGTAAAGTGTGCAAGTTGCTTAAGTCCATTTATGGACTAAAGTAGGTATCGCGGAGTTGGAACATCTGTTTTGATGAGACAGTCAAAGAATTCGACTTTATCAAAAATCCAGATGAACCATACATTTACAGTAAGATTGTAGAGAGAACTGTGCTATTCCTCTTTTTATACGTGGATGACATTCTCTTTATACGAAATGACATTCCTATGCTACAGTTAGTCAAAGGATTCTTGTCACTGAGGTTCTCCATGAAGGACCTGTGTGATGCCTCCTACATTCTGGGGATCCAGATCTATCGTGATAGATCTAAGAGAATGTTGGGACTTTCACAGTCTAGGTACATCGACACTATACTGATAAGATTCATTATGGAAGATTCAAAGCGCGGTAATCTACCAGCTTGTCACGGAATCACCTTCATCAAAGAGATGTCTCCAAAGACTGATTTGGAAAGGGCTCGCATGTCATCTATACCCTACGCTTCTGCGGTAGGCTCTATAATATATGCGATGTTGTGTACCAGAACAGATGTAGCATACGCTTTGAGCGTTGTAAGCCGGTATCAGTCAAACCCAGGGGAGAAGCACTGGATAGCAATAAAGAACATTCTCAAGTACCTGAGAAGGACAAAGGAGATATTCTTGGTGTATGGCGGAAAAGACATCCAGATCGAGGCCATTGCGGACTCCAGCTTCCAGAGTGACAAAGAAGACTCCAAGTCCATGTCGGGTTATGTCTTTACCCTCAATGGAGAGCAGTCTGTTGGAAGAGATCCAAGCAGGACACCGTTGCTGACTCGACGATGGAAGCGGAGTACATAGCTGCTTGCGATGCTGCAAAAGAGGCTGTCTGGATGAAGAAGTTCCTAACAGAACTTTAAGTGGTTCCGACCATTGTAGATCCAATACCTCTGTATTGTGACAACAACGGTGCTATAGCTTTAGCGAAGGAACCCAGGTCCCATCAGAAGTCCAGACACATTTTGAGGCAGTACCACCTGATAAGGGAGATCGTAGATCGCCGGGAGATCCAGGTGAAGAAAGTAGATACGGAGAATAACACTGCAGATCCATTCACAAAGGCCATTCCTCAGACGAAGTTCGAGAGGCTATTCGAGATGATAGGTTTGCGATACGCCAGCACATGGCCTTAGTGCAAGTGGGAGATTGTCAGTGTAATATGCCCTAGAGGCCATTATTGTATAGTACTAGTTTGTATATTACATTTTGGAAAGTTTGGATATATACATGGATTTATGACACTATTGCTCAATATAGTTGGTTTGTATCTATCTTAATATGTGTTTATGTTTCTTTTAGCATATCGCTAATACATATTGATAGAGCCGTTAGGATCTTTGCTTGACTATCAACATTATGATAACAGTCACACTAGTGGGGGTTGGATAGTCTACAAGCACATCCTTATACAGTTCCCTAGTCGTAGGATTATCGAGACAGGGTTTCGATACTCTAGAATAGACTAGTGTATACGCTTCTCATCCCCGGAGGGGAGATGGTCTGTCCTACAGCCATCAGTACGTCGTACTGGAGATAGTATGCAGGTGCTCGTTAGGTTACGAGTACACTGGACATGACTCATAGGGAACTACTGGTTGGAAATATACCTATCATCAGGTAGCAGTTCCCAGGTGACATGAGTACAGCTTAGTCCGTTGACTTGACACTGCAACTTTGCCTCAAGTGCGTTCCCACAATTCTTAGATTACTACCCTACCACGGCTCTGCTGAGTCGTGCAAACAGGTAGTAGTTGGGTGCAGTCCCGAAGCACTTGGAGGCAGTGGCAGTTAGATAGGATTCATCTCTCCCGGTATTATGGGTTGATGTCGCGCTGTGTTCGGAACGCCATTACACAAAGTCCCTGGCCAGGGCAAGTAAGATTTACTGGTAGGTACTCCAGTAGTTTCTCAGGGTGTTTTGGACTCTACTCCGACATGACTTAAACCGCTATTAGGGGTCTGATGCTTTCCGCCCCCTAGGCCCGATATGCGACACTCTTAGACGAACAGACCGAACTGTACGGAGATTGCCACAGACAAACTCAGTAGGGGTATGGATGAATTTTCTTGTCGAGCTTCTTATCGACAGATACCTAGGTAGCCATTGCGTACAGCTAGTGCCACTGACGCGCTTGTGGTTAAACCCACTGCCATAGTACTATCGAGTCTTTAGAGTTCCACACAGAGGCTTTCCCGGCTTCGGGCGAAACATGTAGAGGTCGTATGGTTTTACGACAGGGTTCGATCACTTACGTGCACTTGTGCGCATATGATCTTCTGGTAGATATTACTAGTGGGCTTTGGTTTAAGCCGGATCCTAGTATATGATTATTGGATCAATTTTGTCTCATTGTATTCGTGTTTCTCGGGATACGGATGCGGGTATGTATATACGGATGAGAGGGGTATTCTTGTAATTTGGACAAGATTACAATATGAAGAATGACACCTCAAATTATGGTTTTCTTTATAATTAATTCTTTAGTGAGGTGGAGGAAATGAGAGAGGAAACTTTGTGGTAGTTTAGTGAAAATGAATTAGGGTTTTGCTTTGACTATTTGGTAGATATTTGTGTGTTGTTGACTTAGATATTTTATGAGATATTTGTAGGATATTTTCACTAGGTTTAAAAGGCAAAACCCTAGCCATTTTCACCAATCTTTTCACAAGAGAAAAAGTATCACATACTTTTTCTTCTTCTCATTTTCTCAAGGCTTCTCCATTTCTCTCAAACCCTAAACCATTCCATGAGTTGGAAATCCTAGGTTTTAGTGAGACAACTTGATCCCTCATCACTCTCTATACATCCTAGGCAACTTAATCTAGCACAGCAACTGACCTGGTTGCTTCAAGTTAGAAGCAAAGCTCAAAATCGGAACTCTCGGGTAGATCGTCTACGATTCGGAGAAGACGACGAGGAGGTGAATTCCATTTTCATTTCAAGGAGCTCACGACTTGGAGGAGGACAGCGAGGAGGTGAAGGACAACAACAAGTTGAGGTATAACGCGCACACATAATAGTTAAACCTCTATGATATATTTTTAGCTAGGGTTTAGTATCGATTCCGGAGTTTAGTCGATGTTACGAAGCTTATAATAATCATATTTGCAAATTCCGCCTCCCCCGCGAACAAATGGGGTGCGTGGCATCGACTTACAGCTGAGTATATTGCTGCAAATGATGCTGCCAAGGAAGCCGTCTGGATGAGGAAGTTCGTCTCGGAGCTAGGAGTAGTTCCGATCATTTTTGATCCAATACCATTGTATTGTGATAATAATGGGGCTATGGCATTATCCAAAGATCCCAGGTCCCATCAGCGATCCTGACACATCCTTAGCCGATATCATCTGATCCGGGAGATAGTTGATCGCCGCAAAATGGTGATTCGAAAAGTAGATACAAAAGATAACACCGCGGACCCACTCACCAAGGCCCTCCCTTTGCCGTAGCATGAGCGACTTTTTGAGAGGTTGAATATGAGATATGCCAATAATTAGCCTTAGTGCGTGGGAGATTGTTGGATATATGTATGTCCTAGAGGCCATTAAATGATAGTGTATATACTGGTATGTATGTATGTGTGTGTGTGTGTGTGTGTGTGTGTGTGTGTATTCAAGGGATATTCATGCTCGACATGATAGTATGCTATCTTGTTGCAGCTTTTATCTTGACATGTTCATTTGATCATACTTTCATTCATTTGGTACATGTTGATATAGCCCTTAGGATGATGCAGGACTACTGAGATTATGATGCGGATGATACTAGTGGGACATGATTAGTCTATGAGCATATCCTTGAAATGTTCCTAGTCGTGGGTGTATCGAGACGGGGCATCGATGTCACCAGAGTAGACTAGCGTATACGTTACTTGTCCCATATGATGGGCGATGGATGATCCTATATCCATTGGTGTGGTGACACCAAAGATCGTATACGGGTGCTCCGTGGAGACTGGGTACACTAAACGGACTCGCCGAGAACTCCTATGTGGTATTATATCTATCGTCGGATAGCAGTTCTTAGGTGACACTGGTACATGTTAGTCTGTAGACCCGAGATCATCATAGAGTCTTATGTGCCTTCCACTGTACTTTGATCTCCACCCTACCATGGCTCTACTGAGTCGTGCAAACAGGTGGATTTTAGGTACAGTCCCGAGGCACATAGAGGCAATGAGCGATAGGAGGGGTTTCGTCTCTCCCGGTATTGGGGGTTGATGTTGCACTATGTACGATTGGCTATAACAGGAAGTCCATGGTCAGGGCGGCTGAGATTTACTGATAAGTGTAGTTTCTCGATCTGTTATGAGCCATATACTGGCATGACTTATTGGGTTATTAGGGTCGACGATACCTTCCCTAGACTCACATATGCAGCATATTTGACGAAGAGACCGGACTGTACGGTAAGTGTTGCCAGTTGGCTCGACGGGAGTTTTAGCAGGTTTTCTTGTATTTCTTCTGATCGCTCAATACCGGTGAGCCGTTACGTACAGCTTGTTTCATTGACGGTTTGTGGGCATGTGATATGATCACTGCTTACAGCTAGAGTATTAACGAGTCTCAGAGTCCCACAAAGGAGTCTTCTAGCTCAGGCGAAATGATGTGGGGTGCATATGTGATATGCGCGGGAGCTCGATTAAATACGTATATTGGATACCGTATTTTAATAGAGCGTTTACTATTGGACAGGTCGTATGTGATATGACCGGGTTATTAAATCAAGTGTTGATTTAATATTAAGTCCATTAGCTCATAGATTAAAACCTATTTCTTTTGATGCTTGCATGAGTGTATGCATATGTTGATGTGCATGCACACATGCAAGCATGCATGTGTCATGGTTGATGATACATTGGTGGTGGCAATGCACGACTCACATGGTTACATATTTAGATATTGGATTATTTGAGAAAAGCAAAATGGGATTAAAATATGGTTGACTATTCAACTCTCTTGAGTTGACAAAGTCAATGGTTTCTTTTGCCCATGGTTTTGCTTAAACTCAAGTTACAAAATATTTAGATATTTTGTAACCATGGTTTAGCATGGATGACACTCACTTACTCTCTTGAGTTGAGTAAGGGTTATCTCATTATTCTCATATTATTCTCTCTCTTGAGTTTAGCTTGAGCCATCTCCTTCTTCCTCTCTCTCCTTAAAGCTCACTAGGGTTTTAAAAGAAAGAGAAAGGATTAAAAAGAAAAGGTTTTTAATTGAGATCCAAACCCAAATCACCATTCTACTTTAGTCTAGCCCACTTGAGTGGAGTGTTTGCTTCTTCTTCATCCTTGATCAAGAGAAGCTTGGAGCTTGGTGCAAAGAGACTTCGTGGTGGATCATCGTGGACGCGGAAGGATACAAGCCAACCGAATCAAATCCTACACGATCCAAGGAGTCTAGGAGGAGGTCTACAAAGGTTGTATTTTCTCCTCACTTAGTGTTAGACACTTTATAGTATGTGATGCTATAGCTTGTTACTCTATTTTTCTAGTTCGATTCATGTTTGGAAATTGTTTAGCACCCTCTAAATTTATGTTATAGCATGTGTGATGCAACCCTAAACCTAATGAGGTGCTATAGAATCCCTACATTTCTTTGCCCTTACTCCAATCCCTTTATATGTATTTACTTATTACCTTCTGTACACCGCACTTAGGCTAAATGGTTTTCTTCCTTCCATACCTTTCGGTACCAGCCTATGGTTTGGAAGAAGACTATCCAATAAGAGTAATAGGTGTACTCTCCTAATTCTAAGAGCCCTCGCAACCCGAGAGAAGTTAAAGATAAAAGACAACCCGAATAATCCTATTCGATTTCTCCTGAACCGGAAACCATTCTCCAACTGGAACTAATTCCTTCAAGTTCGTATGTAACTATATGATGATGTATCCATTAAATGTGGATCTTCGTAGTGATACGGAATGTTCTGGAGAAATTCAAAGGTGAAGTAGGAGTGGCGATGATATATACGGTTTCGTCGTGAATGATAGCAGTCGCAATTTCCTTTTTGCCCTCTTTCAAATCCCTTTATATGACTTTACTTATTACCTTTTGTACACCACACTTAGGCTAATTAGTTTTCTTCCTTCCCTACCCTTCAGCACCTGCCTATGGTTTGGAAGAAAACTATCCAATAAGCATAATAGGTGTACTCTCCTAAATAACAGGAGCCTTCGCAACCTGAGAGAAGATAAAAGGGAAAAGAAAAATGAATAATCCTATTCTATTTCTCCAGCACCAGAAACCATTCTCGACCTGAAATAAGATTCATCGAGTTCGTATCTAATTATACGATGGCATATCCAATAAAAGTGGATCTTCGTAGTAATACGGAGTGTTCCGGAGAAATGTAAAGGGTAAAAGTAGGAGCGGCAAAGATATATGCGACTATGACAATCCAAAAGCCAAAGTGTTTTAAGAAGGTTCGATAAACTTGGTTCATGAGTTTTAGTTCAGAGTTGGGTCATGGTCGCTGCCAAAGAGAAAGAAAAAAGAAACACTCAGCGTGCACTCTAACCTATATCAGATTGGTTAATCACTTTATCTAATCAGTATGCCTCCCACCGTTTCCTCGAATTCTCCCTCAAACCCTAAAAAGAGAATTAGTCGGGCTCATCTAAAATCACCCGAGGAGTAACACCTACTCATCAGTGGGAATCAGGATCCAACTATCATCGCATGATTACTTGATGAAATCCACTCAAGTCACCACACTCCAGAAGGTATGCGTAAGCCTGGCAAGTTTCATGTATGTTTGAAACTCCCGATGTGATTTTTACCCCTAGGATTCAAGTGACCTTGACACAGTCAACAAATCAAAGAGTCCTAGTCAAGTTCAACCCGTCATTATCTTGGATTGCATTAAACCCACATGTACGAGCCCTTGACACAATCCACAAAGCCGCCCGACTGTCCTAACCAATCACATGTATATGCCACAAACAAGCACTACTTGATACCGCACACTACGCCTTGACACAGTCAACAAACGCAGCACGAATACTAAGCAACACTTGTAAGAAATGACGAATGGCTACGGCTGATTTTTGGCGAAAAACCTTTAACGTAATGAACTTGATCTCGTTGAAGGAACCGAGTGGTTTTATAAATATGTAGTGGCGAAAACTTTTGCTAAAGAGGTCATTCCCTGTGAAAGGATCTTGGCTCTTTCCTTGTCGAATGAGGTGCAGAATATTCCTAATCGAATACCACGATGCAAAGCAAAAGAATAGACTATAGTAAAATTATTACGTTGACGCAAACTTCTACCCAAGGAGTCACTCGTGATGAAGGGACCTCGGCCCTTGCCTCGTCGAGTGAGGTGCAGGATATTCTCAATCGAATACCACTGTGCAAAGAAAAAGAAAACGTCTGTAATGTCTGTTTTTCAAAAACTTGGTTCTAACAACATCATATAGGTTTTTTTTATCCTTGCATTGATTAGAATCAACGCAATCCCATCAAATAAACATATCACACCAGATAATGGAATGAAAATATAATGTGCGTATATGCCATCCGCATTCGCTACTGGGCCCCGTCATCACCCGTTAGGTTACTTAACTAACGACAGAGCGGGGGCTAGACTAGCGCGGGTGCAAAACATATACAACATCTACTAGTATATATATCAATATATATAACAATCGTCCCAGGCATGATATAAGAAACACACAGAATCTCAGCCAAGCAACACAGAGCGGTGGATAATACTGGAGCCTCGGGTTTTACTTAAGCCGCAAACGAGACCCGACGTTCCCTATCGTGTGGATAGCCTGTGCAATGAAAATCTTGTTAGTTTTATATGCCCTAGAGACCATAATTGTATCATACTAGTTTGTATATTATTTAATGAAAGCTTGGGATATACATGGATATAGTAACGTCTTGCTCAAAATGGTAGTATGCTACCTGGTTTGTTTCTATCTCAATATATGCGTGTGCTTTCTTAGTATATCGCTTATACATATTGGTAGAGCCCTTAAGATCTTTTGCTTGATTACCAGTGTTGTGATGACAGTCACACTAGTGGGGGCTGGGTAGTCTATAAGTGTTAGTGTAATATGCCTTAGAGGCCATTATTGTATAGTACTAGTTTGTATATTACATTTTGGAAGTTTGGGATATATACATGGATTTATGACAGTCTTGCTTGATATAGTAGTATGCTACTTGGTTTGTTTCTATCTTAATATATGTTTATGTTTCTTTTAATATATCGCTAATACATATTGATAGAGCTCTTTGGATCTTTGCTTGACTACCAGCGTTGTGATGGCAGTCACACAAGTGGGGGCTGGATAGTCTGCAAGCACATCCTTATACAGGTCCCTAGTCATAGGATTATCAAGACAAGGCATCGATACTCCAGAGTAGACTAGTGTATACGCTTCTCATCGCAGGAGGGGAGATGGTCTGTCCTACAGCCATCAGTACATCGTACTGGAGATAGTATGCAGGTGCTCGTTAGGTTACGAGTACACTGGACAGGACTTGTAGGGAACTGCTGGTTGGTAATATACCTATCGTCAGGTAGCAGTTCCCAGGTGACATGAGTACAGCTTAGTCCGTTGACTTGACACTGCTATACCCTTCCATGGATCTGCTGAGTCGTGCAAACAGGTAGTAGTTGGGTGCAGTCCCGAAGCACTTGGAGGCAGTGGCGGTTAGATAGGATTCTCCTCTCCCGGTATTGGGGGTTGATGTCGCGCTGTGTTCGGAACGCCTTTACACAAAGTCCCTGGCCAGGGCAAGTGAGATTTATTGGTAGGTACTCCAGTAGTTTCTCAGGGTGTTTTGGATTGTACTCTGACATGACTTATACCGCTATTAGGGGTCTGACGCTTGCCGCACCCTCGGCCCGATATGCGACACTCTTAGACGAACAGACCGGACTGTACGGAGATTGCCACAGACAGACTCAGTAGGGGTACGGATGAATTTCCTCATCGAGCTTCTTATCGACAGATACCCGGCTTTCCCAGCTGCGGGCGAAACGTGTAGAGGTCGTATGGTTTTACGACAGGGTTCGATCACATACGTGCACTTGTGCGCGTATGATGTTCGGACGGATATTACTAGTGGGCTTTGGTTTAAGCCGATTCCTAGTATATGATTATTGGATCAGTTTCGTCCCATTGTATTCGTGTTTCTCGGGATACGGATGCGGTTATGTATATACGGATGAGAGGGGTATTCTTGTAATTTGGACAAGATTACAATATGGAGAATGACACCTCAAATTAGTGTTTTGCTTTATGATTAATTCTTTAGTGAGGTGAAGGAAATGAGAGAGGAAACTTTATGGTAGTTTAGTGAAAATGAATTAGGGTTTTGCTTTGAATATTTGGTAGATATTGTGTGTTGTCGACTTAGATATTTTTTGAGATATTTGTCGGATATTTTCACTAGGTTTAAAAGGCAAAACCCTACCCATTTTCACCAATCTTTTCGCAAGAGAAAAAATATCACATACTTTTTCTTCTTCTCATTTTCTCAAGGCTTCTCCATTTCTCTCAAACCCTAAACCATTCCATGAGTTGGAAATCCTAGGGTTTAGTGAGACAACTTGATCCCTCATCACTCTCTACGCATCCTAGGCTACTTAATCTAGCACATCAAGTGACCTAGTTGCTTCAAGTTATAAGCAAAGCTCAAAATCGGAACTCTCGGGTAGATCGTCTACGATTCGGAGAAGACGACGAGGAGGTGAATTCCGTTCTCATTTCAAGGAGCTCACGACTTGGAGGAGGAGATCGAGGAGGTGAAGGACAGTGAGAACTTGAGGTATAACGCGCACACATAGTAGTTAAACCTATATGATATATTTTTAGCTAGGGTTTAGTATCAATTCCGGAGTTTAGTCAATGTTATGAAGCTTATAATAATCGTTTTTGCAAGTTCCGCCTCCTCGCGAACACGTGGGGTGCGTGGCGTCGACTTACAATAAGCACATCCTATACAGGTCCCTAGTCGTAGGTTTATCGATACGGGGCATCGATACTCCAGAATAGACTAGTGTATACGCTTCTCATCACGGGAAAAGGGTATTGGCAGAAGGTATGCAGGGCTTGGAAAGCCAGAATCCAGGAGCCGAAGCACGTTTTGGCATCGACTTCGGGTGTGTTTGTGATTGAAAATAGTCTGTCAATTAACTCTACTTCATGAGTATAAGATACTGGATCAGAATCTCATATCTATAATTCATTACAGGCTTTGAGAAATTGTAGAGTTATCAAGGCCGGTGATATGACTCTCAGGGTTGCTAACGAAATGAGCGTGGACGATGTATCCGTAGGGTATATCACCTATAATTGACAAGTGGGCAGATATTGATTCTACGTAACTGTTTGTGTGTACCTAGTCTAGTTTGTAAGTGATGTGGTCCACATCCACCTAAATCAAAGTATGATTGGGTCAGGTATACTAAAGGACAGTATATACGTGTTAAATCAAGCTTAGGTGTTCAACGTCCAGAACACACTTAAAAGAAAGTCTCCAGAATTAAATAAGGCTTTCTTATAGCATTGTACACTGGGTCACATCAATGAAACATGGTTTACGAAGTTACATAGAGAGGAATATTTGGATCCGTTCGAATATCAGCCTCATGCAACTTGTCAATCTTGTCTCATAAGAAAGATGACAAAGACTCCTTTCACTGGACACGGAGTAAGAGTGAGCGAGCTCTTAGGACTCATACACAACGACGTGTGTAGTCCAATATCTATAGATGCACGAAGTGGTTATTCCTATTTCATTACTCTTACGGATGATTTTTCTAGGTAAGGACATGTCTTCTTGATGAAGCATAAATCCAAGGCCTTTTGAGGTATTCCGAGAATATAAGAATGAAGTGAAAAAACAAACAGGGAAAAGTATCAAGACACTGAATCTGATCGATGTGGTGAATACTTGATTGCCGAGTTCCTGGATTACTTAAAAAAGAGAATGGAATTCTATCTCAGCTTGCTCCTCTATACACAGCACAACACACCGGTGTATCGGAAAGGCGGAACAGAACCCTATTGGATATGGTTCGTTCAATGATGAATAATGCTAAGTTACCGCGATCCTTCTGAGGCTATACACTAGAATCAGCTGCATATCTTTTGAACAACGTTCCTACCAAGACTGTGCCTACCACACCATATCAGATGTGGAGTGGGAAGAAACCCTTTCTTCAGTAGCTGAAGATATAGGGATGTCTAGCTTTTGTCAAAAAGAAGTATGCGGACAAGTTCGAGGCACGCTTAGTATTGTGGGATACCCAAAGAAATCCAGGGGGTATCTTTTCTATTACGCAGAGGGACAAAAGGTTTTTTGTTTCTCGTCATGCCCACCTTTTAGAAAATCAATTTTTTGAAAAAGAAACTAGTGGGAGCGCAATAGAACTGGAAGAAATTCCAGAACTACAAACTATTACTGAAAGTATAGTAGAATCAGATGTTTCAAAAGAACAGGACATCTCTGCGCCAATCCGCCAGACTAGTAGGCCGTCTCATCCGCTCGAGAGATACTATGGTTTTCTCATAGACGGGGATAGAGAGGATTGCGTCATTGACAATAATGGGCCAACTAGCTTCCAGTAAGCCATTCAGAGTGGCAACATGGTAAAATGGCTGGATGCAATGCGGACCGAGATGGAGTCCATGTACACCAACAAAGTATGCACGTTGAACATTGCTCCAGAAGGGGTAAAACCCGTAGGTTGCAAATGGATCTTCAGAAAGAAGATTGGTGTAGATGGGCAGGTTAAAACCTATAAGGCTAGATTTGTTGCAAAAAGTTTTCGTCAAAGACCCGGTTTGGACTATGATGAAACCTTTTATCTTGTGTCTATGTTTAAATCCATTCGGATACTTCTTGCCACTGCTGCCTTCCAACATTTTGAGATCCGACAGATGGACGTAGTGACCACTTTTCTGAATGGACATTTAGAAGAGTGCATCTATATGGATCAGCCAGAGGGTTTCAATCAGAGTGGGAGCAGCGGGAAAGTGTGCAAGATACTTAAATCTATTTATGAACTAAAGCAGGCATCGCGGAGTTGGAACATCTGTTTTGATGAGACGGTCAAAGAATTCGACTTTATCAAAAACCCAGATAAACCATGCATTTATAGTAAGATTGTAGGGAGAACTGTGGGATTCTGTTAGTTATATGTATGCCTTAGAGGCCATTACTATACATGTAATATATATTGTAGTGGATGCTTGGACATATATAGGTATGACTTTCTTTCTCGACATAATAGTACGCTATCTTGTTGCACTTTATCTTAACATGTACACTTATTGTCTCTCTATTACATGTTGCTAAAGCCCTTAGGATTAGTACTTGAATACCTGGATTATGATGCAGATCATACTAGTGGGGACCAGGGTAATCGGAAAGTACATCCTTCAAATGTACCTAGTCTTGGGAGTATCGAGATAGGGCATCGATATTCCCGAGTAGACTAGCGTATACGATTCTCGACCCATATGATGGGCGATGGATGATCACACATCCATTGGTGTTTGACATCAGAGAAGGTATACGGGTGCTCAGTGTAGACTGGGTACACTGGACGGACTCGCCGAGAACTCCTAGATGGTATTATACCTATCGTCAGATAGCAGTTCTCTGGTGATACTGGTAAAGGTTAGTCTGTAGACCCGATATCGTCATAGTGTCTTGAGTGATTCCCACCGTGCTTTGATTTCCACCTTACCACGTTCAAGAGATCGTGCAAAACGATGGTTTTTAGATACATTCCTGAGTCACATGGAGGCAATGAGCGATAGGAGGGGATTTCGTCTCTCCCGGTATTGGGGGTTGATGTTGTGCTATGCTTGATTGTCCATAACAGGAAATCCCTGGCTAGAGTTGCTGAGATGTACTGGTAAGTGTTATCAGTAGTTTCTCGAACCGTTATGGACCTTGCATCGGCATGATTTATCAGGCTATTGGGGTCTGACGTTATACTACCCCTAGGCTGCGATATGCGACATATCTGACGAAGAGACCAGACTGTATGGTAGTATTACTTGATGCATTCGCAGGAGTATGAGCAGGCTTGCTTGTTGATCTTATGATTGCCCAATACCCGGATGACCGTTATGTTTAGCATACCGCTTGCGGCTTGTGGGTGACTTTATGATCACCACCTACTGCCGGTGTATTGACGAGTCTTTAGAGTCCTACACAAAGGTTTCCTTGCTCAAGTGAAACGAAGTAGGAGCACATATGTGATATGTGTGAGACCGAGATTAATACGAGTATGTGATACCGTATTCTATTCTCACGATATGTGATATCGGTCGGTTATATATGATATAGCCGGGTTATCGAATTAAGTGTCGATTCGATAAGTTGATACATAAAATATTAGTCGGTTGTATGTGATATAGCCGGATTATTAGATCAAGTGTTGATTTAATAATTTAATGTATAATTATATATTTGATATATTAATTTACATTAACTAATTTTAGCTCACTTAAGCATTTATTTTCTCACTAGTATACACTTAGTATATTTGTGATATATATTAATGTACATCTTTTGTGTCATGATAGATGCCACATGCTACATGGGTGTATGAGACTCACACCATGCTTATAATAATGATAAGGTTTTATTTATTTACAGTAAATCAAATTAGTTGGAATTTAGTCACATGGTTGAAGCTTGTAGAAGCTTGTGGAACCATTGACCAAGTCCACTAATTTTATTTTACTTGTAGATATTTATTAACCTAACCATTATTGTTAGTCATGGCTTAGTCTCTACATGAGTTAGTATATGATACTAACTCACCCATAGTTTCTATTCTCACCTCATGAGTTTTATTCTCTTCTCTCTTCATTTTCTTCTTCATCAAGAGCTTAGCTCTCTAGGTTTATGGAAGATGAAGAAAAATAGTGAGAAAATTATTTCTAAAGTGAACAAAATTCCTACTTCATCAACCTCTTCTCTACTAGCCATTTAGATTGGGTTGTTTCTTCACTAGTTCATCATTTAGTGAAGAGGTAGCTTGAGTTAGTGTCTTCTCGACGTAGATCATCTTCGGCCTCGAAGACTTCAAGCAAGCTTGTTCATTTCACCTTGTGGAGCCTCACTAGAGTCCGGAAGATCACTACTTGGAGCGAAAGGACTACTACATAGAGCTATTGAAGTGAAGGACCGGTCTACAAAGGTAGTATTCCTTGTTCACTTAGATGTAAAGATGTTTACATGCTTGTTCGTCTAATTCTCTAGTTTAGATTCTAGCGTTAGGGTTCTTTAGCACGCCATTTTATTGAAAACGGTATGGTCGATGCCTTTGGAAACCCAGCGGCCGCCTAGGGAACCCTGTAACGGTATTGGAGCCATGCTAGAGAATTAGACGATATTGTAGTATTACGAAACCGAAACAATTCCGAAACACTCGAAACATAAACCCAGTTTCTGTCGAATTTTTCAGGGTGTCTAAATTTTTTTTGTTGGAGATAGTGCCCTCATAGTCAATTATTGGATCGCAGGTACGTGATTGCAATGATTGCGGAGGACCTATCCCGGTAGCACAGTCTTACTCGAGATGATAGTATGCTATCTGGTTTGCCTTTATCAGTCGTGTACATGTTCAGGTGACTGATTGCATGTTACACTTTGATAGAGCCCTTAGGATCTTGCTTTACTACCAACAGTATGGTGGCGATCATATACGTGAGAGTTGGGTAGTTTATATGCATATCCTTAATTGTAGTCCCTAGTCGTGGGAGTTTCGAGACAGGGCATCGATACTCCGGAGTAGACTAGTGTGTACAGTCGAGACCCCGACGAGGGGCGGTGGCCGGTCTCACAAGCCACTGGTGTCAGTTGGATCAACTAAGATGTATATAGGTGCTCATTGGGTTATGAGTACACCGGACAGGACTCGCCGGGAATCTGCTAGTTAGTACTATACCTATCGTCAGATAGCAGTTCCCTGGTGACATGTGTACAGGTTAGTTCATCGACCTGAGGTCGTCATTTGTCTCATGTGAGTTCCCACTGTGCTTTGATTTCTACCCTACCACGGCTCAAAGGAGTCGTGCAAACAGGTAGTTTTTTGGTACAGTCCCGAGCCATATGGAGGCATGTGAGCGGATCGGCAGGGAATTCGTCTCTCCCGGTATTGGGGGCGAGATCGTGCTGTGTCTAGGAGAGCCATTACACAAATCCATGGCCATGGTAGGAGATTTACTGGTAGGTACTCCAGTAGTATCTCAGGGTGTATTTGGGCTACACTCCGACATGACTTATACTGCTATTGGGGGTCTGACGTTACTAGCCCCCTAGGCAGATATGCGATACTCATTGACGAACGGAACGGACTGTATATACATTGTCACTGTTAGGCTCAGTAGGGTTTTCCGGATGAGTGCGCTCATCGGCCACCCTTGAGGTCAGTCCATGGGCAGCCGTTACGCATAGCTAGTGCCGCTGACGGTTTGTGGTTAAACCCACTGCCAGGGTACTGACGAGTCATTAGAGTCCCCTACAGACAGTTTCCCAAGTTCGGGCGAAACGTTGTAGAGGCCGTATGGTTTTATGGCAGGGTTCGGAAAATGCACGTGCGTTTACGCACATGTCGATTTTCGGACAGATGATACTGGTCGGCTTTGGTTTAAGCCGGATCCGAGTATTATATTGAGTAGGTATAATATCTTTGTCTCAGTTGCATTTGTATTCGGTCGTAATACAAATGCGGGTATATTTATACAGTTTCGGGGTTATCCTGAAAGTTGTTTCAGGATCACTTTTGGAAGTTGCCAGTTTCCAGTTTTCTATCAGCCGTCTTTTAACATTTGGTTAAAGGCGGATTTATCTTTTCTTGAGATGAGTGTGGATTCTTCTAGAAGTTTCTAGATGAGGTGACTAGGATTAATTGGTGTTGGATTTTCATTGGTTGCTTTAATGGTTCAATTAATGCACAATGACTCATGCTTTGTGATTAAAGCTTTTTGTTTTCCTTAAGATATTTTCTTCATAATATCTTTTGCTTGTGGTCACCTCCCTCCTCCTACGGTCACCTCCCTCCATCATATAAAGAGGCCGGCCCCTTTCTCTCCTCACTCTCACTCTCACTTGATTCATTTGTAGAAAAGATTATGATAGATTTGGGGTGTATGGAATTCACAGTTTATTTCATTCCATCACCCAATTCCCTCGGCAACTTCATTAACCGATCGTCCACGGATTTGGACGAAGTGAGACAAAGTCATCTACTCATTCTCTACATCATTCTTGGTCGTCTCTTTTAGCAAACTTGACGATCGAGTTGCCTCGAGTCAGAGGTGGGAGCCCGTTTAAAGAATCGTCGACGTGGTGCCACCTCGACGAAGGAATCGGAGATCGATGAGATCGGAGCAGCCGCAACGGAGCGTGGGATGATGGTTGAAGAACGAAGGACTCGGATCGTTCGGTACAATCTTCCTACACTCTTTACAGTTTGTTAGTTTAGCAATAATGGCAGATCCGGGTTAAAGCATACGATAGCGCCAAGTTAAAAAGTTTTATTCCGCATTTGGCGTCTGTAGACTGCCGGGGCGCTAACGTAGACTTACAGTGGTATCAGAGCCTCACCATTTTGCTATACTAACTTGTGCTAACGCGTTTAAAACATCGATCGAACCGGAAAACTAAAAACTGCATTTTCTAACATGACAGTTTCTGTTAATTTCAAATGGTCTCAGAAATTAATTCTGCATATCTTAAAATTCCGTGCAGGGTTTTTTAAGCGTACGGACAAAATTTGGGCACGCAATCTCACCAGAGCGCCGCGGATTAGCGGCCAAACCCATGGTTTGGCCGCCCATCCGCGGCCGTTCCAGGGGATCAGTGCACTAAATTTTTTCTGTGTGTTCTCTGTTGGATTTTGGGGTTTTTGGTAAATATCGTTTTGGCCCAGGTTTTGTTACTGTTCACCAGTAAGCAGTGGGGCCCACTTTTTGATATTTGGTCTTTGGTCGATCGAAATTTATACACGTTAGTTTACAGTGCTTACATTATATCTCCGACCGGGAATGTCATTTGATCGGTAAACCGCGTTTGATTGCTATAGTTCTTTTAGACGGGTTTGCGAACGTGACATTCGCGTTGATGTTTTGTTTTGTGCTATGATGTTGCGGATTTGTCGTGGTGGATAGCAGTGTGCAATGGTAGTACTGTTTGAGTTTATTTGTACATTTGATATTGCGGGGCGAGCGTCCAACATGTAGACTGCCGTCACTGCCTGTTGTATAATATTCTTTTTGGGGCACGACCAGGTTGCGGTCGATGTACCTATTGTACTATTTTTCATTACTGTACTAGGTTTTGCCCCGAGACGGAGTGCACGGATAGCCGGGTTCTGGAGGGAAACGGGTCCGCATCTCATGGCTTTGAGAGGCAGAGGGGCCCCACTCTAAAATTGGCAGACTATTCGCCGCACTCGTAGGGGGTACAGGTTGACCCAAGGAGGGGTGCTCAATTTACCGGATTCCGTGAAGTGTCGGGTGTTCCATTCACTATGCTGTGGGGACTACCTCGCTTCAGGTTTTGGCGGGTAACTTGCCGCACCCGTAGGGGTCTAGGTTTCATTGCACAGGCTATCCACACGACAGGGGAACGTCGAGTTTCAGCAGCGGCTCTGTGAAACTCGGGGATCCCAGATTATCTGTATTGTTCTGTGATGCTTATTACTTTTCTGTAATGTTGCATACTATCACGCCTGGAGCGATTATTGTATATTGGTTTATATACTATTAGATGTTGTATATGTTTTACACCCGCGCTAGTCCAGTCCCCGCTCTGTCGTTAGTTAAGTAACCTAACGAGTGATGACGGGACCCAGTGACGAATGCGGATGGCATATACGTACATTTTATTTTCGTTCTTTTCTGGTGTGATTGAATGATGGGACTGCGTTGATTCTGATCAATGCAAAGTAAAACAAACCTGTTTGAGTTGTTGGAACAATTTTAAAAAGGTGTTATTACAAAGACGTTTTCTTTTTGTTATGCATAGCGGTATTCGGTGTGAATATCCAGCACCTCATTCGACGAGGCAAGGGCTGATATCCCTTCACCGGGAAAGACCCCTTGGACAGAAGTTTGCGTCAGAGTAATTACTTCACTATAGTCGATTACAAGTTGCTTTGCATAGCGGTATTCAGTGGAATATCCTGCACCTCATTCCACGAGGAAAGAGCCGAGATCCCTTTACCGGGAATGACCTCTTTAGCAAAAGGTTTTCGCCACTATATTTTAAAAAGCTATCAGGTTCCTTCAGCGATATCAAGTTCACTACGTTAAAGGTTTTTCGCCAAAAACCAGCCGTAGCCCTCCGTCGTTTCTTATGGATGGTCAGTAGTATTCAAGCTATGTTTGTTGGCATACGTCAAGGCATAGTGTTTGGTAGCTGCTGGGTATTCATTTGTTGCATAGATAGATGAGTTGGTTTGGGACAGTCGTATTACCTTGTTGGCATACGTCAAGGGTATGTACGGGTGGGTTCAAATTAACAAGATAATGACGGGCAGAACTTGACATGTGACTTATGATTTGTTGACATACGCCAAGGTCATAAGAGCATGGGGCAAGAAAATGATATCGGGAGTTTCTAAAGAAACTGAAACTTGCCAAGTATGCGCATACCTTCTGGAGTATGAATAACGTGGATGCATTCCATCACGTTAACATGCGATGAGAGTTGGATCCCGATTCCCACTGATAAGTTGGTTTACTCTTCGGGTGATCCCGATTGATTCTTCTTTAGGTTTGGAGGAGAATTTGACAGGACAGTGGGAGGTTTCCGGATTAGATAAACTGATGACCATTCTGATCTAGGTTAGAGTGCACGCAGAGTGTTTCTTTT
Source organism: Agapanthus africanus (assembly GCA_030015575.1). Classification (NCBI taxonomy): domain Eukaryota; kingdom Viridiplantae; phylum Streptophyta; class Magnoliopsida; order Asparagales; family Amaryllidaceae; genus Agapanthus; species Agapanthus africanus. Next base: position 685,231,946 of record CM057339.1, read on the forward strand.
CTCTCTCTCTTTGGCAGCGACCTTTGACCGACCTTAGACTATGACTCAGTGACCAGGTTGACCGAACCTTCTTAAAATACTGGCTTTTGGATTGTCTGAGTTGCATAAGTCATTGCCACTCCTTCTTTTACCCTTTGAATTTCTCAGAACACCCGTATTACTACGGATATCCACTTCCATTGGATAGAGCCATCGTATGGTTATATACGAACTCGAAGGGACTTCTTCAGGGATGGATCCAGGTTCAGGAGAAATAGAATTGGTTTATTCAGTTGTCTTTTATTATCACCTTCTCTCAGGTTGCGAGGGCTCTTTGGTTTAGGAGAGTACACCTATTACGCCTATTGGATAGTCTTATTCCAAACCATAGGCTGGTGCCAAAAGGTAGGGAATGAAGAAAACCAATTAGCCTAAGTAGGGTGTGCAGAAGGTAATATGTAAAGACAAAATAAAGGGATTAGAAAGAGGGCAAAGTAAATTGCGACTGATATCATTCACGACCAAAACCGCGTACTTCATCGCCACTCCTATTTCACCTTTAAAAGAATAAGGTATTATTCAATTGTCTTTTATCGTCACCTTCTCTCGAGATGCGAGTACTCCTTGGTTAAGGAGGGTACACCTATTATGCTTACTGGATAGTCTTCTTCCAAACCATAGGCTGGTGCCGAACGGTAGGGAAGGAAGAAAACCATTTAGCCTAACGATGGTGTACAGAAGGTAACGACTAAAGACAAATAAAGGGATTTGGAGAGATGGCAATAAAATATACGGTTGAAGTCATGAATTGGATTATGGAAGAGGCATTACTATGAATACCAGGATACCCCTACGAAACATTTTCATGTTTCAGTGCATTGTTAAAGGAAAAAATGTTTTCCCGATTAAACACTTACTCCAAGGGTATGTATTTACCAGGTTTCATTCTCATATCTGTATGGTTTTACAGATGATGAGTGGGAGTAAGATATTGGGAATTAGGTGATTATCCTCATTATATCGGAATTCGTTGTAATTGGTGATATTTGAGGAAATCGCCAGGGTACAGTTTTCCACCTACAACGCACAGGTTATGAGTTGTTTAACTCAGCGGACTTATACAGAGTATTGTATGTTGTCCAGTGTCCATCAGGACAAAGGGGTAGGTCCTCGTACTATGTTCTGTTTACTTATAACTTCTCTAGTATTTAGACGAGTGTTTCTTAGAAATACAAGGTCTAAGTTTTGAGAAGTTGTGGGTATAAGAATAAAGTAGAGAACCAGGTATCACAAGTATCGGGATTCTTCAAAGAGATCGAAGATGTAGATTCTTGTGATTGGTATTCAGATGATAGTGATGGTTTTAAGAAACGTGTTTCTCTTTCAGGTTACTCATAATTGGATGGATTCCTAAGTTGAGTAATGCTGATTAGCCTCTTTCCATTAAGTTGATGTGCACTGGAGACAGCTGCATGGTTTGAATATGGTTCCAATTAAATAAGTGCCAAAGTTTCTGTATTGGATATAGAATGGATCGTACCTTAAAAGAAATTAAGGTATGGGGAGTTGTCCAGCTTATGCTTAAAACCAGACTCTGGATAACTCATGGCACGTTTCTGTAATGGCTGCTTTGTGGGTTGGCCCTGGCTATGACGAGGGTTGATATTCTACCATTTGGAAGATCAATAGTGATATTGTTCTTGACTCGCCACAGTTTTAGTAAAAAATGGATCTTTTTCAGAAAACAGTAGTGGGAGTATGGTAGAACTGGAAGTGATTCCAGAACCGCGAACGATTACGGAAAAATTTAATAGGACCTATACATTCAATCAGGTTTGACATTCCAATAGCCACTCCGCAGATTTGGTAGGTAACCTCAGACACCCGAGAGGTACTCCGGTAGCCTCAAGGACGGTGACAGGGAGGTTCTTATCTACCCAGACTTGACACTACTGTTGTTCCAGGCTATGAGACCCGGTAGGAGGGTTGTCGTAGTCAGTGGGAGCAGCAGAAGCATAGTGGGCAAGATGCTTATATCTATTTATAGACTTGAGCAGTTATAGCGGAGATAGATCATCTAATTTTGATGTGACAGTCATGGGTTTGACTTCAATCAGAATAAGGGATGGATCAGTTAAGAAGGTAGTAGGGTGTGATGTCATGGTATCTGGATGACATACACAGAGTGGGAAGTAAAATTCCTATACTACGATCGGTTGTACTGTGGTCGTCACACAGTTGTTTCTCCAGACAGGATATGGATATAATATTTGACATTCTGGTTTCTAGATCTATGGTTTTAGATCTGGATTTGGGTAGTTTCCCAATGTGGGTGCTTTGACAGTATTCTAATGGTTTTTAGAATAGATGACTCCTAGCATGGTGGTGTACCTGCAGGTGATGGAGTCACCCTCTCTAAAGGTGTCGTATAGACTAAAGGGGAGAGGGATGTGCCTGATTGGCAGATCACTTGCTTAGGCAATTGAGTCAATCATGAGATGTCAAGTACCACACCAGATGTTGTTTTTGCACTAGATGCAATAAGTTTGTATTAATCCAATCCTGGAGAAACATAAGGAAGCAGTTTTAGAACATTAGTACATGTTCTACGGATTTGATAACGGCAGCCTCTTTCGGGAGACGATTATCATTCCAGGCTTCGAAGGTGACATGGATGACAGAGTGATTGTCAGAGTTTTTAGTTTACCCTCTGACGAGGGACAGTATTATGGACAGGTGGTTCCAGAGGATACTGTGGGTGGCATGGTGCCGGATACTGATTAGGTTCAGTGATCCATACAGTCTAAGAAGTTTGGATATGGAGTTCATTTATGAACTAAGGTCCCATCAGATATCCAGACATATTCTAAGACAGGTACTACTCAATTCGGGAGATGGCTTTCTCCGCGAACTTGAGATTAAGAGAGATACAGAAAGAAACTTCTAGGCGGATCCACTCACCGAGGCTATTTCTCGAACACAATAGTTTTACAAACGGGCTTTGTGAAACTGATTAGTAGAGGAGTTGGATGTTCGGTTTCACACGGGCTGTGAGTAGTCGACATCGCAATATTAGCCTTGAGTGCAAGTGGGAGATTGTTGGAGATAGTGCCCTCATAGTCAATTATTGGATCGCAGGTACGTGATTGCAATGATTGCGGAGGACCTATCCCGGTAGCACAGTCTTACTCGAGATGATAGTATGCTATCTGGTTTGCCTTTATCAGTCGTGTACATGTTCAGGTGACTGATTGCATGTTACACTTTGATAGAGCCCTTAGGATCTTGCTTTACTACCAACAGTATGGCGGCGATCATATACGTGAGAGTTGGGTAGTTTATATGCATATCCTTAATTGTAGTCCCTAGTCGTGGGAGTTTCGAGACAGGGCATCGATACTCCGGAGTAGACTAGTGTGTACAGTCGAGACCCCGACGAGGGGCGGTGGCCGGTCTCACAAGCCACTGGTGTCAGTTGGATCACCTAAGATGTATACAGGTGCTCATTGGGTTATGAGTACACCGGACAGGACTCGCCGGGAATCTGCTAGTTAGTACTATACCTATCGTCAGATAGCAGTTCCCTGGTGACATGTGTACAGGTTAGTTCATCGACCTGAGGTCGTCATTTGTCTCGTGTGAGTTCCCACTGTGCTTTGATTTCTACCCTACCACGGCTCAAAGGAGTCGTGCAAACATGTAGTTTTTGGGTACAGTCCCGAACCATATGGAGGCACGTGAGCGGATCGGCAGAGGATTCGTCTCTCCCGGTATTGGGGGCGAGATCGTGCTGTGTCTAGGAGAGCCATTACACAAATCCATGGCCATGGTAGGAGATTTACTGGTAGGTACTCCAGTAGTATCTCAGGGTGTATTTGGGCTACTCTCCGACACGACTTATACTGCTATTGGGGGTCTGACGTTACTAGCCCCCTAGGCAGATATGCGATACTCATTGACGAACGGACCGGACTGTATATACATTGTCACTGTTAGGCTCAGTAGGGTTTTCCGGATGAGTGCGCTCATCGGCCACCCTTGAGGTCAGTCCATGGGCAGCCGTTACGCATAGCTAGTGCCGCTGACGGTTTGTGGTTAAACCCACTGCCAGGGTACTGACGAGTCATTAGAGTCCCCCACAGACAGTTTCCCAAGTTCGGGCGAAACGTTGTAGAGGCCGTATGGTTTTATGGCAGGGTTCGGAAAATGCACGTGCGTTTACGCACGTGTCGATTTTCGGACAGATGATACTGGTCGGCTTTGGTTTAAGCCGGATCCGAGTATTATATTGAGTAGGTATAATATCTTTGTCTCAGTTGCATTTGTATTCGGTCGTAATACAAATGCGGGTATATTTATACAGTTTCGGGGTTATCCTGAAAGTTGTTTCAGGATCACTTTTGGAAGTTGCCAGTTTCCAGTTTTCTATCAGCCGTCTTTTAACATTTGGTTAAAGACGGATTTATATTTTCTTGAGATGAGTGTGGATTCTTCTAGAAGTTTCTAGATGAGGTGACTAGGATTAATTGGTGTTGGATTTTCATTGGTTGCTTTAATGGTTCAATTAATGCACAATGACTCATGCTTTGTGATTAAAGCTTTTTGTTTTCCTTAAGATATTTTCTTCATAATATCTTTTGCTTGTGGTCACCTCCCTCCTCCTACGATCACCTCCCTCCATCATATAAAGAGGCCGGCCCCTTTCTCTCCTCACTCTCACTCTCACTTGATTCATTTGTAGAAAAGATTATGATAGATTTGGGGTGTATGGAATTCACAGTTTATTTCATTCCATCACCCAATTCCCTCGGCAACTTCATTAACCGATCGTCCACGGATTTGGACGAAGTGAGACAAAGTCATCTACTCATTCTCTACATCATTCTTGGTCGTCTCTTTTAGCAAACTTGACGATCGAGTTGCCTCGAGTCAGAGGCGGGAGCCCGTTTAAAGAATCGTCGACGTGGTGCCACCTCGACGAAGGAATCGGAGATCGATGAGATCGGAGCAGCCGCAACGGAGCGTGGGATGATGGTTGAAGAACGAAGGACTCGGATCGTTCGGTACAATCTTCCTACACTCTTTACAGTTTGTTAGTTTAGCAATAATGGCAGATCCGGGTTAAAGCATACGATAGCGCCAAGTTAAAAAGTTTTATTCCGCATTTGGCGTCTGTAGACTGCCGGGGCGCTAACGTAGACTTATATTTTTAATCAATTGCAGAATGTTATATGAGATCTAACATGAACACCACAGAAATTCAAGCCCTCTTTGGAAATTTCGGCCTGGCTGGCCCTGTTCACTGTTCTGGGCTTCAATTTTTGTCGGTGTTCCAGTCTCTCAGTTTTGGTGTTTCAGGTGTTGCTTGTTATTACAGAAAGTGCATGTGATGTTAACTTTTTGTAAAGGCAATTCAGAGTGTTTCGTAATCGTAATTCTAACATCGTTTCGGGTTATTTAGAAGACGTTAAGATGTTCGAACAGATATCAATAACCCATTTTCTCCTTCGCTGGATATTTTCCAAGAGTTGGATTTTTTCCAAGTTTAAAATCTTTAGAAAATTATGCAGGTGATTCTGTGGACCCTCTAGAAGAACGAAATCCTAACTCGATTCTTTGACCGTCGGAACCGCCACCAAACCCTAGGGTTTGTGGTAGTTCTGTGACAGCTTAGGTGAGGCAAGTGTTGACCCTTCTACGGTTGGTCCATATGTGATGTGGCATGTTCTGGATACTTTTTAAACTCCGCTCAAGTGTTGAGCTCTTTGGGAAATTTTGGGTGTTTGTTAATTCGATCGAAAAGTTTAACATCGTCTAGTTATCTGTGATTGTGATACAATATTTGGAATCCATATAATTAGTTATGTGATAACTAGTTTGAATTTTATAAATCTAGCAAGTTAGACTCATTTGATTGGTTGCCACGGGATTTTAATATGGATCAAAAGTCTGTCGTAATTACGTAGTGTACATAGATGCTCGTCGGGTAACCTTACTAGATAGCCATGCCCCATATCTCCGACCAAGTTACTGTAGGAGAACTCCGTTGCCAAAAGCATCCGTTCGGGTGCTTGCGGCCGTGGTGTTCCGCCTAAGTGCACTTCGTCAACGGCATCGGGGGGTGCGGCCGTCTACTAAAGTTTCCAACGAGCATTCGATCAGGTTGTTAGGAATCTTGTTGAATTACTCGACTGGTTATTGGAATGTGTTTTCAATAATGAGACTAAAATTCAGGGTTTATAATTGTTAGGCATGTGATGTTTAAGGAATTCATATTGTTAGGCATGAAATCCAAAGTATGTGATACATTGGGTTTATGATGTCGAAAGTGGTTGTGCATTCCAATTGTTGTTGTTTTTCACTTTCTTTTCTGCGACCGTAAGTGTAATATCTGGTGTATCAATGGTTTCGTTGCTATATGTCAACGACAATTGGGATACGCATATTTACTTACGTTGATGACATGTGATGTTATGTGTTGCTGTGATATGTTATATTGGATCTTCGTGTTTGAATAGCCGGGTTTTTTTTATGTGAGATGAGTGTTTTTTATTTCATTCATGTAAAAACTTGTATTTAATATTCTTTTATTGGGTCACTTCCGAGTTGAGGATGATGTCACCGTTGATGTATATTATTTACTTTTTTGCATTAGGTTAGACCCAAGGCGGGGAGCATGAGTAACCGGGTTCTTGGGTCCAGTGGGAGACCATCTCAAGGAGTTGAGACCGGGTCTCCTAACTCTAGAATTGGTAGGGTTGCTTACCGCTCTCGTAGGGGTCTAGGAATGTGGGTTTGGCTATTCATCGCGACCATGGAATACGCGTTTTTTTATTGGCATAATTAAAACACAGAATTCCTAGTATATCCAATATTTCATATGTGTTCTTCTGCTTCTGATATTTAGTGACGTGATCGCTTGATTTTCCGAGAGAATGCTTATATTATATATATGATATATAATTAATATTGATGCTTTCGTTTCTTCTGTGATGCTTAGGAAGCATAATTGATGGGACTTCATTAATGAGATTAATGAAAGAAAAAGAAACCTAAAGATGTTGTAGAATCTTGTTTTAAAAACTGGTAGCTCTAGTTCTTGCTTCGCATAGCGGTATTCCTTGTAGAATATCTAGCACCTTATTCGATAAGGAAAGAGCCGAGATCCCTTCACCGGGAGTGACCTCTTTAGCGAAACTGGTAGATGCTACAACCCATTCGGTTTTGTCTTTTGATTGTTTTTTTGGTTTTTGTTTTGCAATTGGTATTTGTGAAATATCCAGCACCTCATTCGATGAGGAAAGAGCCGAGATCCCTTCACCGGGAGTGACCTCTTTAGCAAAACTAGTAAAAGCCTAAAAAAAATACTCCTTTTAAAATCACTTGATTCTATAACAATATCAATTTTATTACGGAAAGGGTTTTCTTAAGAACCTGTCGTAGCCCTCCGTAATTTCAGATAAGTAGTATTTAGTATTCATACTGCGTTTGCTGACTTTGTCAAGGCGTAGTGTGCGGTAGCTGATTAATACTTATCTGCTAGCATATGATGCGATTGGATTAGGGTAGTCGTGCAACCTTGTTGACCTTGTCAAGGGTCGTACGGGTGAGTTTAATTCAATCAGGAAATGACGGGTTGAACTTGACTTGAGGTCTATGGTTTGTTGACCTTGTCAAGGTCATAGATCGCTTAGGGCAAAAGATTATCGGGAATTTCAAATGTTGAAATTTGCAATGAGATTGTGTACCTTCTATGAGATAGTTGGATCCCGATACTTACTGCGAGTAAGAGTTACTCCTGGGAGAGTTTTACATATTACAATTAGCCGATCAAGTAGGCGTCTAGAAAGGTGTTAACGGGGTTACGCCCCTTGGAAAACGAGGTTTATTTTAATTAGGTTCGTGCGAAAGCACAGGGAATCTCCCTCAAAGTACCGACACTAGCCTAGCTGAAACATTGGCGAACTTGTAGGGTGTAATTAATCTCGGCTAGTCTTACCTTTTGGGGTTTGAAGAAAGATTTGATAAAAACAGTGGGAGCCATTCTGATTAGATAAAATAATAACCAATCTGATCTTGCAAGAGCATACGCAGAGTCTTTTCTTCTCTCTCTCTCCTGGTAGCGACCATGTCACGCCTTAATCAAGATAATAATATGGATGTATTGACCGAACCTGCTTATTATGCTGAGCTGGAGAACGTTGGTCCTGCTCTATCTTATAATTTTTATAAGGCCGAGCAGAAAATAGGGGAATATCCAGATTCCATGCGACCCAATCGAGGAATAAGCATGTTGATGCATATTCTTCGGGTGTGTTCGTTACCAAGAACTATTTCTCAGTTACCTCTACGTCCTAGGTATGAGATACCGGAACAGGATCTCACTTATGTAATCTATTACATGGGCTATAGATAGGTAGAGAACTGAGATTGGGTGATATGCCTCTGAGTGTTAGAGAATGGTGCAAATCAGTTGGCAAATATCACCTTATATTACCAAATGATAAATACATTGATTCTGAACAAATGTTATTACATACCGAAACTGATATACAACATTACTTCAGTTTGTTTATTAAGTTAAAGAAGGATATAATTCTGTATTGGAGGATAATGCTGTGAACATTTTCCTAAATCAAGAGTTGATTGGATCAGACACGTTATGTAATGGCATATACGTTCTAAATCAAACCACAGTTCAAAGTATACAGAACACACACAAGAGGAGTAGTTCAGAAATGAATGAATCCTTCTTGTGGCATTGTAGACTAGGTCATATCAATACGACTCGACGAGCTAAGTTACATAACGATGAATATGAGAATCTGTTCGAATTTTCATCTTATGATACTTGCCAGTCTTGTCTCAAAGGTAAAATGACCAATACTCCATTTACTGGAAACAGAGATAGAGTTATTGAACTCTTGGGACAGATACATGATGATGTATACGTTCCTATGTCTACAAATGCCAAGGTTGGTTCCTCGTACTTCTTTATATTCATCGACGATCTCTCAAGATTCGGACATGTGTTCCTGTTGAAACACGAGTCTGAAACTTTTGAGAAATTCAAGGAATATAAGCTTGAAGATTGAGAACCAGACGGGTAGAAGTATTAAAGTCCTTCAATGTGGTTGAGGAAGAAAATACTTGGGCATGGTGTTCCTGAAGTTTCTAAAAAGAGAATGTGATTCTCTCTCATCTTACTCCTTCGAGTACACCACATCATAACAGTGTATCGGGGGGATGTATCGCACCCTATGAGATATGGCGCGCTCTATAATGAGTATTGTTGAGTTGCCTGTTTCCTTTTAGAGTTATGCACTTGAGAAGCTGCATACCTATTGAATGGGGTTCCATCCAAATCAGTGCCTACCACTCCATATAAGATATAGAATGGGAAGAGACCATGTCTTAAACGAGTTAAGATATGGGGTTGTCCGGCCTATGTTGAAAAACAAAATCCAGACAAGCTCGAGGCAAGGTCAGTTCTGTATAAGTTTGTTAGGATATCCCAAACATTTGTGAGGGAATATCTTCTACCACACTAAGAAGCAAAAGGTGTTTTGTTTCTTAGCATGCCACCTTTTTAGAAAAGGAATTTCTTATGAAGAAATTAGTGGTCATGAGGTAGAACTGGAAGTAGTTCCAGCTGGACAAACTAACAGCTGATGATTTGGTGAAACCAAAGGATTCAATAGTCTCTAATGAGCCTCAGCCTCTCCGCATATCTAGTAGGGTTTCTCATCCACCGGAGAGATACTATGTTTCCTCGGTCTTGGTGGGAGCGAAGATTGCATCATGGTAGATGATGACCAACAAGGTTCAGGCATGCCATCACAAGTGGGGACTCTGTGAATTGGCTGGATGTAATGCAATCAAAGATGGAACCATGTACACCAACAAAGTATGACTTTGAATATTGCACCTGAAGGGGTAAAGCACATTGGGAGCAATTGGATCTTGAGAAGATTCTTGGTGTAGATGGAAAAGTTGAGACTTTCAAAGCTAGACTTATAGTAAAAGGTTATCGTCATGCAACCAAGTGTCGATTACGATGAAACCATTTCTCAAGTGGCTATGCTTAAGTCCATCAGGATTAAAGCACGCATCGCGGAGTTGGAACATCTGTTTTGATATGGCAGTCAAAGAGTTTGACTTCATCAAAAAGGTAGATGAACCTTGTATATAAAAGAGGGTTGTAGAGAGTATGGTTGTCTTCCACGTATTGTACGTAGATGACATACTCTTGATAGGAAATGGTTTCCTTTGCTACACTCGGTCAAGCTCCTCTTATCACGAGGATTCTCCACGAAAGATCTAGGTGATATCTACTACATCTTATGGATATTGATCTATGTGTTGGGGTTCCTCGGTACCCTACCGGGTTTTCACAGCATCAAACATAACAATTTCAAAATTTTCAAGAGTGCTAATGAACCCTAACCTAGGATCTAGCTAGAGTGAATAGACAAAATGAAACATGTAATCTACCATTACACTAAGTGAATGAGGAATACAACCTTTGTAGACCGGTCCTTCACTTCTAAAGCTCCGTGTAGTAGTCCCTTCGCTACACGTATTGACCTCCCGAACTCTATTATGGGTTCCTTGGAGAAATAAACAGGCTTGCTCGAAGTCTTCGAGGCCGAAGATGATCTACGTCGAGAAGACTCAAACCCAAGTTACCTCACTAGGTCATTAACTTTATGAAGAGAACATCCTTAACTAAATGGCTAATAGTAGAGGATGATGAAGTAGGAAATGGGCTCACTTTAGATTTTATTTTCTCACAATATTTTTTTCACCTTGAGAAAAGCTAGCAAGCTTTTTCAATGAAGAAGAAGATGAAGTGATGAAGATAAAATGAAACTCATGAGGTGAGAATAGCTACCATGGGTGAGTTAGTATCATACACTAACTCATGTAAAGAATAAACCATAGGTTAACAATAATGGTTGGGTTAATAAATATCATCAAGTAAAACAAAAAGAGTGGACTTGATCAATGGTTCCACAAGCTTCAACCATGCGACAATTTCCAACCAATTTTGATTTAATTTAAATAAATAAAAAACCATGATTATTATTTGCATTGCGTGAGTCTCATACACCCATGTAGCATGTGGCATCAAGCATGACACAAAATAATGTACAGTAATAGATATCACATATATACTATGTGTACACTAGTGAGAAAAAGAAATGTTTAAATGAGCTAATATTAGTTAATGTAAATCAATATATCACATATATAATTATACATTAAATTAATAATCAACACTTGATTTAATAATCCAGCTATATCACATACAACCGACTAATATCAAATGTAATATCCTATCGAATCAACTCTTGATCCGATAACCCGTCTATATCACATATAACCGACCGATATCACATATCGTGATAATAGAATATGGTTTCACATACGCGCATTAATCTCGGTCCCGCACATATCACATATGTGCTTCTACTCCGTTTCGCATGAACCAAGAAGCCTCTGTGTAGGACTCTAAAGACTCGTCAACACGCCGGCAGTAGGTGATGATCATATCAAACATCCACAAGCCACAAGCGGTCTTCTAAACGTAACGGCCACCCGAGTATTGAGCGATCAGAAGATCAACAGGCAAGCCTTCTCATGCTCCTACGAATCCAATCAGTAACACTACCGTACAGTCCGGTCTCTTCGTATGATATGTCGCATATCTCACCTAGGGGTAGTAAACGTAAGACCCCAATAGCTTGATAAGTCATGCCGATGCAAGATCCATAACGGGTCGAGAAACTACTGATAACACTTACCAGTAAATATCATCTACCCTGGCCAGGGATTTCCAGTTATGGCCAATCGAGCATAGCACAACATCAACCCCCAATACCGGAAGAGACGAAATCCCCTCCTATCGCTCATTGCCTCCATGTGACTCGGGAATGTGCCTAAAAACCACCTGTTTGCACAACCTAGTAGAGCCATGGTAGGGTGGAAATCAAAGCACAGTGGGAGACACACAAGACTCTATGACGATCTCGGGTCGACAGACTAACCTATACCAGTGTCACCAGAGAACTGCTATCTGATGTGAGGTATAATACCATCCAGGAGTTCTCGACGAGTCCGTTCAGTATACCCAGTCTCCACTGAGCACCCGTATATTATCTCTGACGTCAAACACCAATGGATATGGGATCATCCATCGTCCATCACATGGGTCGAGAAGATATACGCTTGTCTACTCTGGAATATCAATGCCCTGTCTCGATATTCCCTCCACTAGGAACAATTGAAGGATGAACTCATGGACTGCTCAGGCCCCACTAGTAAGATCTGCATCATAATCCTGGGAGTCAAGTACACATCCTAAGGGTTTTATCAACTTCTAACAGAGAGATAGTAAGTGTACATGTTAAATTAAAGAGCAACTAGATAGCGTACTATCATGTCGAGCAAGAAAGTCCTCCCTATATACGTCCCAGCATCCATTATAATATATATCTCATGTACAATAATAGCCTCTAGGGCATACATACAACTAACAATCTCCCACTTGTACTAAGGCCAGTTGTTGTAGTATCTCATACCAACCGTCCTATAAATGTCTCTCGTAGGAAAGGCCTTTGTGAGTGGATCCTGTTAGTTGTATATATGCCCTAGAGGCCATTGTTGTACATATGATGTATATTATAGTGGATGCTTGGATATATATAGTGAAGACTTTCTTGCTCGATATGATAGTATGCTATCTGGTTTCACTTTGTCTTAACATGTTGACTTGTATTAGTTTACTGTCTTGCTCTCACATGTTGATAAAGCCATTAGGATATGTACTCGACTACTAGGATTATAATGAGATAATACTAGTGGGGCCAGGGTAGTCAACGAGTACATCCTATAACTGTTCTTAGTCGAGGGTGTATCAAGACAGGGCATCGATACGCCAGAGTTGACTAGCGTATACACACCATGACCTATATGATGGCGATGGATGATCCCATATCCATTGGTGTTTGACATCAAAGATGGTGTATGGGTGCTCAGTGGAGACTGGGTACACTGAACGGACTCGCCGAGAACTCCTAGATGGTATTATACATATCATCAGATAGCAGTTCTCTGGTGACACTGGTACAGGTTAGTCTGTAGACCCGAGATCGTCATAGAGTCTTGTGTGATTCCCACTGTGCTTTGATTTCCACCTTACTACGTCCAAGAAAGCGTGCAAAACGGTGGCTTTTGGGTACAGTCCCGAATCACATGGAGGTAATGAGCGATAGGAGGGGTTTCTTCTCTCTCGGTATAAGGAGATGATGTTGTGCTGTGTTCGATTGGCTATAACTGGAAGTCCCCGGCCAGGGCTGATTTGGAGTGCTACTGGTAAGTGTTATCAATAGTTTCTCGACCTATTATGAGCCTTACATCGACATGACTTATCAGTTACTGGGGTCTGACGTTTACCACCCCTATACTAGATATGCAACATATCAGACGAAAAGATCGGACTATACGGGAGTGTTACTGATTGGATTCACAGGAGAATGTACAGGCTTGCTTGTTGATCTTCTGATCGCTCAATACACGGGTGGATGTTACGTTTAGCTGACCGCTTACAGCTTGTGGGTGTTTGATATGATTATCACCTACTGCCGGCGTATTGACGATTCTTTAGAGTCCAACACAGAGGTTTCCTGGTTCAGGCAAAATGGAGTAAGGGCACATATGCGATATGTGCAGGACCGAGACTAATACGATATGAGATACCGTATTCTTTTCTCGCGATATGTGATATCGGCCGGGTATATGTGATATAGCCGGGTCATCGGATCAAGTGTTGATTCGATGAAATGGTACTTGTTATATTAGCCGGTTATATGTAATATAGCCGGGTTATCGGATCAAGTGTTGATTCAATAATTTAATGTATAATTAAATATGAGATATATTACGTTACATTAAGTAATATAAGCATGCTTTATTGATTCTTTATCTCACTTGGATAATACATTGATGTATATGCGATATATGTTAATTGTATTATTTTCTATTGTTACATTATATATTATATATGTGATATATAATATTGTAACATGCTAGGTTAAAATTGCAACTAGGGTTTATGAGACTTGAACCATGCTAGGGTTAGATTAGGGTATATAATTATTATTAAGGAAATACAAATAATGGTGGAATTATCCATGGTTGATATTTTGATGGAAGCTTGTAGGCTTCTTTGACTTTGTCCATCATTTTTGTCTTCCTTAAAATATTTGTTGACCTAACTCTAACCATAGCAAATGGTTAAGTCTCTACAAGGGTTAAGGATGTTATCTTTAACCCATGGTTGCAATTCTAACCTCACAACAATTCATTATTCATCACAAAAGCTTTCTTCTTCTTCCTCCTCCTTGAAAAAGCTTTCTAGCTTTTTGTGTTGTGATGATTTAAAGTGAGAAATTGAAAACAAAAGAGAGAAAAATTCCTACTTCATCATCCTCATCTATTCTAGCCACTTAGAATAGGGTGTTCACTTCACTAATACTTCATTAGAGAAGTAAGAGCTTGGGTTTGAGATTCTTCAAGATAGATCGTCTTCGAAAAGGAAGACTTCAAGCAAGATGCCTCATTCACCTCATGGAGCCTCTCTAGAGTCCTGGTTCATGATGATCGCAGCGAAAGGACCTCAACACGGAGCTTATGAAGCGAAGGAACGGACTACAAAGGTTGTAATCCCAAACTCTTAGATGTAAAGTTGTTTACATGTAATGTTAACCCTAATTCTCTAGTTAAGATCTTGGTTAGGGTTTCATAGCACCCCAAATTTTTATAAAATGGAATGTGTATTGCCTTCCTAAACCTTATCGTGGTGTTGCGCAACCCTACAGATCCGCCGTGTTATCCTTCGCATCAACTCTCCTAACCTCGATCTCTTGGAGATCAACTATCTCTATGATCAGGTGATACTGCCTTAGAATCTGTCTGGGTCACTGATGGGACGGGGATTCCTAGGCCTGAGTCACAACTCCATTGTTACACAATGATAGGAACCAAGTTCATCTCATAAACATATATACACCCAGACTGCCTCTTTGGTAGCATCGTTGATAGCGATGTATCTAGCCTTTATCTTCTAGTTTGCCCCGGTCTCTAGCTTGGAACTCTTCCAACATATCTCCCCACTTGAGGGGTAAAGACAAAGCCTGTGACTGTCTAACAGTCGACCTTATCACTTTGGAAGTTTGAGAGGGTAAAGGACTTCTACTGGAGTTCACCGTTACCAAACTCCAAGAACATTTCTTTATTGCTTCTCAAGTACTTAAGAAGGTTCTCCAAAGTTGTCCAGTGATTCTCCCCAGAATCATTTGATACCATCTCACTACACCTAGTGAGAATCCTAATATCCACTTAGATCTATCTCATAGATCCAAAACCCAGGATTTAGGAGGTATCACCTAGATCCTACATAGAGAATCAATGTGATAAGAGGAGATTGACCTAGTGTAGCATAGGAAACTCATTTCCTATCAAGAGTGCGTCGTCCACGTACAATACGAGGAAGACTACCTTACTCTCTACTACCCTTTTGTATATACAAGGTTCATCTACCATTTTGATGAAGTCAAACGCTTTGACTATCATATCAAAACAGATGTTCCAACTCCACGATGCCTGCTTTAACGCATAAAGCAACTTGCATGCTCCCACTGTCTACGAAGCCCTCTGGCTATATACTTATAGATGCTCTCTTCTAAATCAGTACTCAGAAAAGCAGTCATGACACCCAACCACTAGATATCGTAGTCATGGTATGTAGCAATGGCAAGTAGGATCCAGATGGACTTAAGCATAGCCACTGGAGAAAATGTTTCATCATTATCCACGCCTGGTCGATGACGAAAACCTTTTGCAACAAGTCTAGCTATGAATGTCTCAACTTTTCCATCTACACCAAGTAATATTCTGAAGATATACTTGCTCCTGATGGGGATTTATCCCTTCAGATATAGAAACCAAAGTCCATACTTTGTTGGTGTACATGGATTCCATCTTAGATCGCTTAGCATCCATCCATTCTTACAGAGTCCCCACTCATGATGGCCTGCTCGAAACTAGTTGGGTCATCATCTCCATGATGCAATCCTCGCTCCCACTATCATCGAGAAAACTGAAGTATCTCTCAGGCGGATAAGGAACCCTACTACATCGGCGGAGAGGCTAAGGTCCATTGGGAACTATTGAATCCTCTGGTTCTACCAAATCATCAGCTGTAGTTTGTATAGCTGGAACTATTCCAGTTCTACCTCATGACCATAAATTTCTTCCTTAAGAAATTCCTTTTCCTTAAATAGGTAGTCATGACGAGAAATAAAACACCTTTTTTTCTCGGTGTGGTAGAAGATATTCCATTGCGAATGCTTGGGATATCCAATAATCTTCCACAGAACTGTCCTTGCCTCGAGCTTGTCCAGATTTTGCTTTTAGACATAGGCCGGACAACCCAAATCTTAACATGCTTAAGAGATGGGCCCTTCCCATACCATATCTTATATGGAGTGGTAGGCACCAATTTGATTGGAACCCAATTCAATAGGTATGCTGCTTCTTCAAGCGCATAACCCCAAAAGGAAACATGCAACTCAACAGTACTCTTCATAGAGTGCACCATATCTAATAGGGTGCGATTGCTCCGCCCCGATACATCGTTGTGCTATGGTGTATACGGAAGAGTAGTGCTGAGAGAGAATCTCATTCTCCTTTAGAATAGTCCAAGAATTCCATGCACAAGTATTCTCCTCCTAGATCCCATCAAATGACATAATACTTATACACGTTTTGGTTCTCTAATTCGGATTTATATTCATTGAATTTCTCAAAAGCTTCAGGCTTGTGTTTCAACAGGAACACATTTCCGAATCCTGAGAGATCATCAGTGAATATAATGAAGTACAAAGAACCGGTCATGTCATGTGTAGACAGGGGACCACATACATCATCATGTATCAGTCCCAAGAGTTTACTAACCCTTTCTCTGTTTCAAGTAAACAGAGCTATGGTTATCTTATCTTTGTGACATGACTGGAAAGTTTCATAAGATGTAAATTCAAACTGATTTAAATATGCATCTTAATATAACTTAGCTAGTCGGTTCGCATTGATTTGACCTAGTCTATAATGTCATAAGTAGGATTTATTCATTTCTGAACTCTTTCTCTTGTGTGTGTTCTGTACATTAAGAACTGTGGTTTGATTTAGAACGTATATGCTATTAGATATTGTGTCTGAACTGATCAACTCTTGATATAGGAAATGTTCAAAATATTATCCAACAATACAAAATTATATATCCTTCTTTATTAAATAAAGAGACTGATATAATGTTGCATATTAGGTTCGGTATCTAATAACATTCGTTCAGAATCAATGTATTACCATTTGGTAATACAAGGTGATAACTACCAACACCTTGGCTGTAACAATTGCACCGTTCTCTATACTTAGAGAAATATCACCCATTCCTAGTTCTCCACCTCTCTGTAGCCCATGTAACAGATTATATATACGGGATCCTGATCCAGTATCAAATACTTAGGATGTAGAGTATACTGAGAAACCGTTCTCTGTAATGAACACACCCGAAGAAGATGCATTAATCATGCACTTTCTTCGTTTGGGCACTATGGGAATCCTGGTATTCCCCTATTACCTGCTTGGTCTTATAACAATTATATGTTTGAGCGGAACC
Source organism: Agapanthus africanus (assembly GCA_030015575.1). Taxonomy (NCBI): domain Eukaryota; kingdom Viridiplantae; phylum Streptophyta; class Magnoliopsida; order Asparagales; family Amaryllidaceae; genus Agapanthus; species Agapanthus africanus. The sequence goes on from CM057339.1 coordinate 685,249,665, forward strand.
AACGTTCCCCAGCTCAGTATAACAAGCGGGTTCGGTCAATACATCTATATTATTATCTTGATTAAGGGGTGACATGGTCGCTACCTGGAGAGAGAGAAGAAAACACTCTGCGTGCGCTCTAGCAAGATTAGATTGGTTATATATTTTATCTAATCAGGATGGCTCCCACAGTTTTTATCAAATCTTCTTTCAAACATTAAAAGGAAAGGCTAGCTCGGATTAATCACACCCTATAAGTTCGCCAATCTTTCAGCCAGGCCAGTGCCGGTACTTTGAGGGAGGTTCCCTATGCTTTCGTACAGACCTAATTAAAATAAACCTCGTTTTTCCAGGGGCATAACCCCGCTGACACCTTTTTAGACACCTACTTGATCGGCTAATTGTAAAGTGCAAAACTCTCGCAGGAGTAACAATTACTCACAGTGGGTATCAGGATCCAACTATCACATAGAAGGTATGCAATCTCATAGCAAATTTCAACACTTAAAACTCCCGATAATGGTTTTTACCCCTAGCACTTATGACCTTGACTATAATCAACATATCATAAGCACTAGTCAAGTTCTACCCGTCATTTCTTGATTAATTCGACCCACCCATATGACCCTTAACTATAGTCAACAAAGTCGTATGAATGTCCTAATTAATCTGCATCATATGCAATGTAGGAAGACATCACTTAGCTACCGTACACTACGCCTTAACTAAAGTCAACAAACGTAGCACGAATACTAAGTACTCTACTTCCTAAAATGACGGAGGGTTGCGAATGGTTTTTAAGAAAACCCTTAATACTTTGAACTTGATATCGTTGTAGAATCAAATGGTCTTACAAGGAGTGGCTTATGCTCCGCATTTTGAAACTTTGCTTTTTCGTAAAAAGCCGAGTGGGTTTCAAATTCGATTCTACAATATCTTTAGGTTTATTTTCTTTCATTAATCTCATTAATGAATGTCCCATCATTTAAGTTACCCAAGCATCATAGATAAATACAACGTACGTTTATGCCATCCGTATTCGCCACGAAATCCCGTCATGCACCGTTAGGTTAGGTAACTAACGGCAGAGCGGGGCAGGGCTAGCGCGGGTGAAAAACATAAGCAACGTCTATTATATATCTCATATATAATATAATGTATCCATCTCAGAATATAAAGTGATCACATCATAGAGTATCAGCAGCAGAAGACAACATATGAAATATTGGATATACTAGGATTTCCGGGTTTTAATTTAAGCCTGTATAAAACAAGGATTCCACGGTCGTGATGAATAGCCAATCCCACATCCCAAGACCCCTACGAGAGCGGCAAGTAACCCTACCAATTCTAGAGTTAGGAGACCCGGACCCGACTCCTCGAGATAGCCTCCCACTGGACTCTAGAACCCGGTTGCTTGTGCTCCCCTCCTTGGGTCTACCCTAATGCGGAAAAGTAAATAATATACATCAATGGTGACATCTTCCTCAACCTGGAAGTGCCCGATTAAAAGAATATTACATACAAGTTTTTACATGAATGCAAATGAAAAACTCTCATCTCACATAAAAAAAAACCCGGCTATTCAAATACGAAGATCCAATATAACATATCACAGCAACACATAACATCATGTCATCAACATAAGTAAATATGCGTATCCCAATTGTCGTTGACGTATAGCAAAGAAACCGGCGATACACCACATATTACACTTACAGTCGCAGAAAAGAAAATGAAAACTACAATAGTTGGAATCCGCAACCATCTTAGACATCATAAACCTGTAATATCTCATATTGCGTATTTCATGCGTAACAATATGAATTCCTTAGACACTGTATTCCTAACAATTATAAAACCCACATTTTAGTCTCGATATCGAAAGCACTTTTCAAAATCAAGTTGGGTAATTCAACAAGATTCCCGACATCCTGATTGAATGCACGTTGGAAACTTTAGTGGACGGCCATACCCCCGATACCGTCGACGAAGTGCACTTAGGCGGAACACCGCGGCCGCGAGCACCCAGACAGATACTTTTGGCAACAGAGTTCTCCTACTGTCACTTGGTTGGGGCTATAGGGCGTGGATATCTAGTAAGGTTACCCGGCAAGTATCCACGTACGCTACATGATTGCGACGGACTTTTGATCACATAAAAATCCCGTGGCAACCGATCAAATGAGACTAAATTGATAGATTCATAAAATTCAAATATTATGGATTCCAAGTATTATATCCCATAACGAATATCCGTACGACGTTAAACTTTTCGATCGATTAATCAAAGTCCCACAATTCCCCTAGAGCTCAACACTTGAGCACAGTTTAAAAATACCCAGAATATGCCACAGCACCTATGGACCAACCGTAGAAAGGCAGAACAAAGCCTCATTAATGGTACCGCGGAACTGCCGCAAACCCTAAGGTTAAAAAGCGGTTCCATGGTCATTATGTTGAGTTAGGGTTTCATTCTTCTAGAGGGTCCATAGAATCGCTTGCATGATTTTCCGAATACCTTAAACTTGGAAAAATGGGTTTTTGACATTCGTTCGAACTTTTTAACTTCGCCTAGATAACATGTGAAATCCCGAAACCGTGTTAAACTACGAATACGAAACACTCTGAATTGCCAACACAGTAAGACCACATCACATGAAATCTTAGAAAAAAAAAACAACACCTGAAACACCAAACCCCAGAGCCTGGAACACCACCAAAATTTGAGGCAAAAATTCCACAACTGGGTCGAGCAGGCCGGTTCTAAGGGCAATGTGGCCGGCCACAATTGGTAAAAATGGGACCAAATTTTGGTAGTGTTCATGGTGTATCACATACATCATTCTGCAGTAGTTTAAAAAAAATTTAGAATCCATTTTAAAATCGACAGAAACTAGGGTTTGATATCGGGTGTTTCAGGGTCGTTTTGGTTTCGTAATCTAACAAATATCGTCTAATACTCTAGCCCGGCTCTGATACCACTGTTGGGGTTCCGCAGCACCCTACTGGGTTTTCACAACATCAAACATGCCAATTTCAAAATTTTCAAGAGTGCTAATGAACCCTAACCTAGGATCTAGCTAGAGTGAATAGACAAAATGAAACATGTAATTTACCAGTACACTAAGTGAATAATAAATACAACCTTTGTAGACCGGTCCTTTACTTTTAAAGCTCCGTGTAGTAGTCCCTTCGCTACGAGTATTGATCTCCCAAACTCTACTATGGGTTCCCTTGGAGAAACGAACAAACTTGCTCGAAGTCTTCGAGGCCAAAGATGATCTACGTCGAGGAGACTCAAACCCAAGCTACCTCTTCACTAGGTCATGAACTTTATGAAGAGAACACCCTAAACTAAATGGCTAATAGTAGAGGATGATGAAGTAGGAAATGGGCTCACTTTAGATTTTATTTTCTCACAATATTTTTCTCACCTTGAAAAAAGCTAGCAAGCTTTTTCAATGAAGAAGAAGATGAAGTGATGAAGATAAAATGAAACTCATGAGGTGAGAATAGCAACCATGAGTGAGTTAGTGTCATACACTAACTCATGTAGAGAATAAACCATGGGTTAACAATAATGGTTTGGTTAATAAATATCTTCAAGTAAAACAAAAAGAGTGGACTTGGTCAATGGTTCCACAAGCTTCAACCTTATGACAATTTCCAACCAATTTTGATTTACTTTAAATAAATAAAAACCCTTGATTATTATTTGCATGGTGTGAGTTTCATACACCCATGTAGCATATGGTATCAAGTATGACACAAAATAATGTACATTAATATATATCACATATATACTAAGTGTATACTAGTGAGAAAAAGAAATGTTTAAGTGAGCTAATATTAGTTAATGTAAACCGATATATCACATATATAATTATACATTAAATTATTAAATTAAAAATTGATTTAATAATCCGGCTATATTACATACGACAGACTAATATCAAATGTAACATCCTATCGAATCAACACTTGATCCGATAACTCGTCTATATCACATATAACCGACCGATATCACGTATCGTGAGAAAAGAATGCGTTATCACATACGTGCATTAATCTCGGACCCACACATATCACATAAGTGCTCCTACTCCATTTCACATGAACCAGGAAACCTCTGTTGAGGACTCTAAAGACTCGTCAATACGCCGGCAGTAGGTGATGATCATATCAAACATCCACAAGCCGCAAGCGGTCTGCTAAACGTAACGACCACCCGGGTATTGAGCGATCGGAAGATCAACAAGCAAGCTTGCTCATACTTCTGCGAATCCAATCAGTAACACTATCGTACTTTCCGGTCTCTTCATCTGATATGTCGCATATCTCGCCTAGGGGTGGTAAACGTCAGACCCTAATAGCTTGATAGGTCATGCCGATACAAGGCCCATAACGGGTCGAGAAACTACTGATAACACTTACCAGTAAATCTCATCTACCCTGGCCAGGGATTTCCAGTTATGGCCAATCGAGCATAGCGCAACATCAACCCCCAATACCGGGAGGGACGAAATCCCCTCCTATCGCTCATTGCCTCCATATGACTCAGGACTGTACCGAAAAACCACCTGTTTGCACGACTCAGTAGAGCCGTGGTAGGGTGGAAATCAAAGCACAGTAGGAGACACATAAGACTCTATGATGATCTCGGGTAGACAGACTAACCTGTACCAGTATCACCAGAGAACTGCTATCTAACGCGAGGTATAATACCATCCAGGAGTTCTCGGCGAGTCCGTTCAGTGTTCCTAGTCTCCACTGAGCACCCGTATACCATCTCCGATGTCAAACACCAATGGATATGGGATCATCTATCGCCCGTCGTTTGGGTCGAGAAGATATACGCTAGTCTACTCTGGAATATCAATGCCCTGTCTCGATATTCCCTCCACTAGGAACAATTGAAGGATGAACTCATGGACTGCCCAGGCCCAACTAGTATGATCTGCATCATAATCCTGGGATTCAAGTACACATCCTAAGGGCTTTATCAATTTGTAACAGAGAGACAGTAAGTGTACATGTTAAGACAAAGAGCAACCAGATAGCATACTATCATGTCGAGCAAGAAAGTCCTCCCTAAATACGTCCCAGCCTCCACAATAATATACATCTCATGTACAATAATGGCCTCTAGGGCATACATACAACTAACACTATGGTGATAGATCTAAGTTGATGTTGGGAGTGTCCCAAATCCAGGTACATTGACTCCATACTAAAGGGGTTTAGTATGGAAGATTCTAAGCGTGGTGGTTCGCCCGCTTACTCATGAATCACTCTCTTCAAAAAGATGTCTCCCATGACTAATTTAGATAGAGCTCGCGTGGAAGGGATACCCTATGCTTCGGCAGTAGGCTCTATCATGTATGCGATATTATGTACCAGACCAGATATAGCTAACTCACTAGGTGTAGCGACAAGGAATCAATCGGATCTTGGGAGAATCACTGGATAGCTGTGTAGGACATTCTTAAGTACTAGAGAAGCACTAAAGAAATGTTCTTAGGATTTGGTAACGGTGAACTCCAGTGGTAGTCCTTTTCCAATTCCAGCTCCCAGAGTGATAAGGACGACTGAAAGTCAATCTCGGGCTTTGTCTTTACCCTCATTGGAGGGACGGTATGTTGGAAGAGTTCCAAGCTATATACCGTGACATACTAGATGATAAAGGCTGGATACATCGCTACCAACGATGCAGCCAAACTGGCTGTCTGGACATTTCTTGTTTATAAGATGAGCATGGTTCCTACCATTGAGCGTCCAATAATTGTTATTGTGACAACAATGGAGTTGTAGCTTTTTCCTAGGAACGACGGTCCCATCAGCGATCCAGACATATTCTGAGGACAGTATCACCTGATCAGGGAGATGGTTGATCTCTAGGGGATCGAGGTCAGGAGAGTTGACGCGAAGGATAACACGGCGGATCTACTCACAAAGGTCTTTCCTTAGAGAGACTTCTATAGGACGTTGAGTATGAGATACTACAACCAATGGCCTTAGTGTTGTTAGTTATATGTATGCCCTAAAGGCCATTACTATACATACGATGTATATTGTAGTGGATGCTTAGACATATATATGGAGGGCATTCTTGCTCGACATGATAGTATGCTATCTGGTTGCTCTTTATCTTAACATGTACGATGATTGACTCTGTGTTACATGTTGATAAAGCCTTTAGGATGAGTACTTGACTACCAGGATTATCATGCAGATCATACTAGTGGGGACAGTGTAGTCGCTAAGTACATCCTTCAAATGTTCCTAGTCGTAGGTGTATCGAAACAGGGCATCGATATATACCAGAGTAGACTAGTGTATAGCTTGTCGACCCATGTAGATGGGCGATGGATGATCCCATATCTATTGGTGTTTGACATCAGAGACAGTATATGGGTGCTCAGTAGAGATTGGGTACACTAAACGGACTCGCCGAGAATTCCCAGATGGTATTATACCTAACGTCAGATGGCAGTTCTCTGGTGACACTGGTACAGGTTAGTCTATAGACCCGAGATCGTCATAGAGTCTTGTGTGATTCCCACCGTGCTTTGATTTCCACCTTACCACGTTCAAGAGAACGTGCAAAATGGTGGATTTTGGGTACAGCCCGAATCACATGGAGGCAATGAGCGATAGAAGGGGTTTCGTCTCTCCCGGTATTAGGAGTTGATGTTGCGCTATGCTCGATTGGCTATAACAGGAAGTCCTTGGACAAGGCTGCTTCAGAGATATACTGGTAAGCGTTATCAGTAGTTTCTTGACCTGTTATGAGCCTCATATCGGCATGACTTATCGAGTTACTGGGGTCAGACATTTACCACCCCTAGGCGAGATATGCGACATATCAGACGAAGAGACCGGACTGTACGGTAGTGTTACTGATTGGATTTGCAGGAGTGTGAGCAGGCTTGCTTGTTGATCTTGTTAGTTGTATATATGCCCTAGAGGCCATTGTTGTACATATGATGTATATTATAGTGGATGCTTGGATATATATAGAGAGGACTCTTTTACTCGATATGATAGTATGCTATCTGGTTTCACTTTATCTTAACATGTTGACTTGTATTGGTTTACTGTCTTGCTCTCACATGTTGATAAAGCCCTTAGGATATGTACTCGACTACTGGGATTATGATGCAGATCATACTAGTAGGGGCAGGGTAGTCCAAGAGTACATCCTATAACTGTTCCTAGTCGAGGGTGTATCGAGACAGGGCATCGATACACCATAGTAGACTAGCGTATACGCATCTTGACCCATATGATGGGCGATGGATGATCCCATATCCATCGGTATTTGACATCAAAGATGGTGTATGGGTGCTCATTGGAGACTGCGTACACTGAACGGACTCGCCGAGAACTCCTAGATGGTATTATACCTATCGTTAGATAGCAGTTCTCTGGTGACTCTGGTACAGGTTAGTCTGTAGACCCGAGATCGTCATAGAGTCTTGTGTGATTCCCACTATGTTTTGATTTCCCCCTTACCTCGTCCAAGAGGGCATGCAAAACGGTGGCTTTTGGGTACAATCCCGAATCACATGGAGGCAATGAGCGATAGGAGGGGTTTCGTCTCTCCCGGTATTGGGAGTTGATGTTGCGCTCTGTTCGATTGGCTATAACTGGAAGTCCTTGACCAGGGCTGTTATGGAGATTTACTGGTAAGAGTTATCAGTAGTTTCTCAACCTGTTATGAGCCTCACATCGACACGACTTATCGGTTACTGGGGTCTGATGCTCACCACCCCTAGACTGGATATGCAACATATGAGACAAAGAGACCGGACTGTACGGTAGTGTTACTGATTGGCTCGATGGGAGTTTTGACAGCTTTGCTGGTTTTCTTCTGATCGTTCAATACCCGGGTGGCCATTACGTTTAGCTGACCTCTTGCGGCTTGTGGGTGTTTGATATGATCATCACTCACTTCCAGCGTATTGATGAGTCTTAAAGTCCTACACAAGAGTTTCGTAGCCCAGGCGAAAAGATGTGGTGTGCATATGAGATATGCGCGGGGACCCGATTGAATACGACTATGTGATATCGTATGTTAATCGGGCGTTTTACTATTAGTCGGGTCGTATGTGATATGACCGGATTGTTAAATCAATTGTTGATTTAACATTTGAATTTTAGTTTTATTCTTTATTCAAACCCTTTTTTTCTAAAAGAAGATGTATGCATGTATGCACATGTTGATGTGCATGGACACATACATGCATAGTGTCATGGTTGATGATACATCAGTGGTGGCAATACAAGACTTACATGGTTCAATACACACACACACACACACATACATATGCATATATATACATATATTTTTATTTGGATAATAAAAGGCATATGGAAATTTAAATCATTATTGGATATTTCTACACACTTCTTTGCTTTGACCTTGGTTAAACCCTTGGTTTAGTTTCCATTTGGTCTTTAACCCAAATAGAAAAATATCTAGATATTATTTGAACCATGGTTTAAATAAGAGATAGAAAAAATATATACTATCTTTTCTATTTTTCATTTAAGCTTTATCATTATCATTTAGACAAAAGCTTTTGCCATCATCTTCTTCTTCCTCCAAGCTCTCTTGAGTTTTCCATAGAGTGAAGGAATAAAAAAGAAAGGGTTTTGACTAAAGAAATTGTTAGTTATATGTATGCCCTAGAGGCCATTACTGTACATATGATGTATATTATAATGGATGCTTGAACATATATAGGGAGGATTTTCTTGCTCGACATGATAGTATGCTATCTGACTGTACTTTATCTTAACATGTACTCTGATTGTCTTTATGTTACATGTTGATAAAGCCCTTAGGATATGTACTCGACTACTGGGACTATGATGAGATCATACTAGTGGGGCCACGGTAGTCGACGAGTACATCCTATAACAGTTCCTAGTCGAGGGTGTATCGAGACAGGGCATCGATACACTAGAGTAGACTAGCGTATACGCATCTTGAACCATAAGATGGGCGATGGATGATCCCATATCCATCGGTGTTTGACATCAAGGATGGTGTACAGGTGCTCAGTGGAGACTGGGTACACTGGACGGACTCGCCGAGAACTCCCAGATGATATTATACCTCACGTCAGATGGCAGTTCTCTGGTGACACTGGTACAGAGTAGTCTGTAGACCCGAGATCGTCATAGAGTCTTGTGTGATTCCCACTATGCTTTGATTTCCAACATACCACATCCAAGAGGGCGTGCAAAAAGGTGGCTTTTGGGTACAGTCCCGAATCACATGGAGGCAATGAGCGATAGGAGAGGATTCGTCTCTCTCGGTATAAGGAGTTGATGTTGCGCTGTGTTTGATTGGCTATAACTGAAAATCCCTAGACAGGGTTGCTGAGATTTACTGGTAAGTGTTATCAGTAGTTTCTTGAACTGTTATAGATCTCATATCGACACGACTTATCAAGCTACTGGGGTCTGAAGTTTACCACCCCTAGGCGAGATATGCGACATATCAGACGAAGAGACTGGACTGTACGGGAGTGTTACTGTATGGATTCATAGGAGAATGTACAGGCTTGCTTGTTGATCTTCTGAGCGCTCAATACCTGGGTGGTTGTTACGTTTAGCTGACCTCTTGCAGCTTGTGGGTGTTTGATATGATCATCACCTACTGCCGGCGTATTGACGATTCTTTAGAGTCCTACACAGAGGTTTCTTGACTCAGGCAAAACAGAGTAGGAGCACATATATGATATGTGCGGGACCGAGAACAATACGTGTATGTGATACCGTATTCTATTCTCGCGATATGAGATATCGGCCGAGTATATGTGATATAGCCGGGTCATGGGATCAAGTGTTGATTAGATGAACTGATACAGATTATATTAGTCGGTTATTTATGAAATGGCCGGATTATCGGATCAAGTGTTGATTCGATAATTTAATGTATAATTATATATATTTGATATATTAAATTACATTAACTAATATAAGCTCACTAAAAGATTTTTTTTCTCACTCGGGTAATTCATTGATATATATGTGATATATGTTAATATTATTATTTTATTTTGTTACAATAAATATTGTATAAGTGATATATAATATTGTAACATGTTATGGTTATAAATGCAACATGTTTTGTGGAGTTTAATTGAGGTTAGGGTTTGGATTAGGGTTAAGTTCATTATTGCATGTTGATAGAGCCCATAGGATTCTTGCTTGACTGCCAGCAGTATGATGGCGATCATATACATGGGAGCAAGGGTCTATAAGCACATCCTTAAAGTGTCCCTAGTCGTAGGAGTTTCGAGACAGGGCATCGATACTCCAGTGTAGACTAGTGTATACAGTCGATACCCCGACGAGGGGTGGTGGCCGGTCTCACAAGCCATTGGTGTCAGTTGGTTCACCTAAGATATATACAGGTGCTCATTGAGTACACTGGACAGGACTCGCCGGGAACATGCTAGTTGGTATTATATATATCGTCAGATAGCAGTTCCCTGGTGGCATGTGTATAGGTTAGTTTGTCGACCTGAGATCGTCATTTGTCTCGTGTGAGTTCCCACTGTGCTTTGATTTCTACCCTACCATGCTCAAAGGAGACGTGCAAACTGGTATTTTTTGGGTACAGTCCCGAGCCACACGGAGGCAGTGAGCGGATCGTCGGGGATTCGTCTCTCCAGGTATTGGGGGTTGATGTCGCACAGTGCACGGATGGCCATCACTAGAAATCCTCGGCCGAGGTAGTGGAGAATTTCTGATTTGGATCAGTAGTTTCTCAGGTGGTGATGAGCTTCATTTGACACGATTTATCGCGTTATTAGGATCTGACTTCATCCACCCCCCTAGACTCGATATGCGATACTCTTTAGACGAACGGACCAGACTGTATGGATATTGTCACTGTCAGGCTCAGTAGGGTTTCTGGATGAGTTCGCTCGTCAGCTTCCCTTCCAATCAATACATAGGCAACTGTTACGTACAGCTTGTACCTCTGACGTGCTAGTGGTTATACGCAGTGCCAGTGTGTTGATGATTCATTAGAGTCCCCCACAGACAGTTTCCCAAGTTTGGGCGAAAAGTTGTAGAGGTCGTATGGTTTTATGGCAGGGTTCGGAAAATGCACGTGCGTTTACGCACGTGTCATATTTCAGGCAGATAATACTGGTAGGCTTTGGTTCAAGCCGGATCCGAGTATCATACTGTGTAGATATAATATCTTTGTCTCAGTTGCATTTGTATTCGGTCGTAATACAAATGCGGGTATGTTTATACTGTTACGGGGTTATCCTGAAATTCGTTTCGGGATCACTTTTGGAAGTTGCCAGTTTCCAGTTTTCTATCGCCCGTCTTTAATATTCGGTTAAAGACAGATTTATCTTTTCTTGAGATGAGTGTGGAAGCTTCTAGAAGGTGACTAGGATGGTGAGGTGTTATGTGACTCATTAGTGCATTTAATGATTCCTTTAATGCAAGGGTGACTAGATTTATGATTCATCCTTTGCTTTTAATGTTTTAATTGAGGTGTTTTTGTGACTCATTCATTTGTATTAGTGCTAATGGTCACTCTCTTGATTCCTACACTCACCTCCCTCCCCTTTAAAGTGGTCGGCCCTTCATGAGTGAGAGATGATGGATTTTCATTTGGAAAATTATGATAGTAATTGGTTCATGGAAATTAGAATAGAAAAGTTTCTCATTTCATATCGATCCAAAAGGCAACTTCATTAACCGTTCGGCCATGGCTTTGGACGTAATGAGACAAAGTGTTCTACTCGTTCTCTACATCAATCTTGGTCATCTCTTTTAGCAAACTTGATGATCGAGTTGCCTTGGTTCAGAGGCGGGAGCCCGTTTAAAGATCCGTCAACGTGGTGCCACCTGGATGAGAAGACTAGAGATTCAGGAGATCGGAGCAGCCTTAACAAAGCGTAGGATGATGGTTGAAGACCGAAGGACTCGGATCGTTCGGTATAACATTTCTACCCACTTTGTAGTTTGTTAGTTTAGCTTTAATGACAGATCCGGGTTATAGTACGCGATAGCGCCAGTTGTAAAAAGTTTTTGTTCCGTATTTGGCGTTTGTTAGACGGCCGGGGCACTACCGTGGACTTACAGTGGTATCAGAGCCTCACCATTAAGTTTTACTAACTTTTGCTAACGTGTTTAAAACATCGATCAAACGCTTTTTCGAAAATCGCAATTTCCATGTGTAAAGTTTCTGTCGATTTTAAAACAGGCCTTAAAATTATTTTACACATACCAGAAAATTAAGCTGGCTTTTTAAAGGGCACGGAAGAAAGTTGACACACTGATCCGACCGTACGGCCGTGGATCCGCCGCCAAAGCCAAGCTTTAGCCGCGGAACCGCGGCCATAATGGTGAATCAGTGTGCCATTTTTCTTCTGGGGCTTCTACAGGGGAAATTGGGGTTTCTGGTAAAGTTCTTTTGGGCCCAGTTTTTGTTACTGTACAACAGATGTACGTGGGGCCCACTTCGGGAAGTTTTGTCGATCGAAATTTTAAACTTGTTAGTTTGCAGCATTTACATTATATCTCCGACCGGGAATGTCATTTGAGCGGTAAACCGAGTCTAATTGCTATAGTTCTTTTAGACGGGTTTGCGAACGTGACATTCGCGTTGATATTTTGTGTTGTGCTGTGATGTTGCGGATTTGTCGTGGTGGATAGCAGTGTGCAATGGTAGTACAGTTTGGATTTATTTGTACATTTGATATTGCGGGGCGAGCGTCCAACATGTGGACTGCCGTCTCTACCTGTTTGTATATTATTCTTTTGGGGCATGACCGGGTTGAGGTCGATGTACCCGTTGTATATATTTTTTCTGTACTAGGTTTATCCCGCGAAGGAGTGCACGGATAGTCGAGTTCTGGAGGGCAACGGGTCCGTATCTCATGGCTTTGAGAGGCAGATGGGCCTCACTCTAGAATTGGCAGACTATTCGCCGCACTCGTAGGGGGTACAGGTTGACCCAAGGAGGGGTGCCCAAGTTACCGGATTCCGTGAAGTGCCGGGTGGTCCATTCATTTTTCTGTAGGGGGCTGCCTCGCTTCAGGTTTTGGCGGGTAACTTGCCGCACCTGTAGGGGTCTAGGTTACAATGCACAGGCTATCCACATGACCAGGGGAACGTCGGGTTTCAGTAGCGGCTTTGTGAAACCCGGGGATCCCAGATTATCTGTATTGTTCTGTGATGCTTATTACTTTTCTGTAATGTTGCATATTATCACGCCTGGAGCGATTATTGTATATTGGTATATATACTATTAGATATTGTATATGTTTTACACCCGCGCTAGTCCAGCCCCCGCTCTGTCGTTAGTTAAGTAACCTAACGGGTGATGACGGGACCCAGTGACGAATGCGGATGGCATATACGTACATTATATTTTCGTTCTTTTCTGGTGTGATTGATTGATGGGACTGCATTGATTCTTATCAATGCAAGGATAAAACAAACCTATATTTGATGTTGTTGGAACAAAATTTAAAAAGGTGTTATTACAAAGATGTTTCCTTTTGTTTTGCATAGTGATATTCAGTTGGAATATCCTGCACCTCATTCGACGAGGCAAGGGCCGAGATCCCTTCACCGGGAGTGACCCCTTGGGCAGAAGTATACGTCAGGGTAATAATTTCATTATAGTCGATTACAAGTTGCTTTGCATCGCGGTATTCAGTTAGAATATTGATTGTAATAGAATTCTTGTTTGTGTGTGTTGGAAATTGTAAAGAAATCACAACCAAAAATTATTTGACCGCAATCAATTACGGTGTCGGATGTAGATTGTAAGTGAGTGCGGATCGTCCACAGGGACAGTGTAATAGTTCGTCTTTTGAATTAGATGAGTCGAAACTTTAAAGAAAAGAAAACAAAACAATTCCTGATTTAATGAATTGAAGTTCAAGAATTAGAAAAATCTAGATCTAATAACAAGAAAAAGATAGAATCAAGAATTGATAGTTTGTTGATTTTCCAAACCAAATATCAAGAATCGAAATGAGGCTCGTAGGAATCGATCGGATCTATAGATGTGATGTAATCTCACGATGTCGTATTCTCATCCTTCGATGGATTGATACTAGATTGATGATGATCGATGAGAATTAGGGATTTCTAGTGAAACCAGGGTTTCATCATTTATCCCTTGTTCATTCGTCGATATCATTCACATTCTAGCCTCTAGTAAATTCAAGAAACGATCGTAGAACCCTAATTTCGAGCGATCACAATCAAGAAAGCATCGCAACGAAACTAGGTCATCGATTCTTGAACTTGCTAGGGTTTACAAAACCCGTAGGACTTAAGAATCGTATTAATATTTGTTACATCATCATTCTATTGATCGTCTCGACTCCTCGACGAGCGGAGTTTTACTCAAACATCATCACAAGAACTACAATCATAAAGTGAGATCGAATCATGATGCAATAATTTAAAGAAAGCAAGATAAAAGAATTTCACCTTTTATTTATATCAACAATTTCATTACAATCGCTCAAGAACTACAAGAGGAAGAACTTGATCGTCGATTTGGCTTCGCTCGGCTCCGTGAGTCGCGGATCGGCTTGGATCACTTGCTCGGTTGGAGATCGGCTCCGCTCCTAAAAGGTTGAAGGGCTTTTTGCTTGATTGGTACTCAAGATCTTGAATTTGGAGTGGAATTAGGGTTAGGATTTCGCACAAGCCTTGTCACTAGACTTGTGGAAGAAGATGAAGAATTAGGTAAAGATTAATGAGGAATTAGCTAACTAAAGAATGATCCGCCTAAAGATTGATTAGCCTTTAACCCTAGGTCTAGGCTTCTATTTATAGATATCCAAACCCTAGATCTAAGATTTTAAATTCTAAGTTTCCCTCTAAAAGTTTGTTGAAGGAATTTGAATTTCCCTCCAAAAGTTAGTTAGAGGAGAAGCTTCTAGAAGAGATTAGTTAGGAGCTTAATTAGGATTAGCCTTGCTTAATGATCTTTGCTGATCTGGCAATAGCTTCGAGGTCCTTCTGGAATTTGACATATCAGAAATGACTGTGGGCCTTTAGAGAAAAGTTTTGCTGCAAAAATGGAGAGCTGAAGCTTTCGAATGGCCGCGGATCTGCGGCCCAAGCAGGCTCCTGCCGCGGATCCGCGGCTCTTTGTGGGCCTTGGGCTTCCATCCTTTCTGGTAATTTGCTATATAATACCTGGGCCTTGTTTTGATATGTTGAATTTTGTAATTACTTCTGCATTGCTACCAGATCTGCATCTTTTGAGTTGGCGTAATTTTGATCAGCTCTTTGGCTTTTCTTCCGTATTTTCCTGCACGGACTCAAGGCAAGTGTTGCGCAAATACAGAGATGATGCGATGCCATGAAATGCAGTCAATTTCCCTTAAAGTGCCGGTTTAAAAGTCTAACACATGAAATCTGATATTTTATGACTGATTTGCTAATATGTGAAATATGAATACCGAACACTTCTAAATGAGTGCGAAAGAGGGGGAAATTGCCGTGTTAAAAATACATTATTTTCGACTGATCAAATACCCCCAAACTTAATTTCGATCGTCTCGAGCGAACTGTTTTATTAAAAAGAGAAGGAGAAAATAAAGAAAGAGAAAAACTAACTAGCTCACTTTCATAGGCAACACGATTGCACTGAGCACGTGCAACAAGCCTTTAAACCTCTAGGTGTCCCTAGTAGGAGGAGTGTTTTCTCCTGAGGGTTTTCAGCGGATTGCACCCACAAAATCCAATAATAAAAGAAAGATCATGAATATTACATTTAAAGACATAAATTGTAAATGAAAAGCCTTGAAAATTAGGGTTTCCAATTAAGCTAGCTTTTCGGTTGTCATGAGCCCTATCTTAATGGTCATGAAAAGATGTTAGAAATCACGTCCTCCCTCAATAAAACATCGTCTTATTCTTCATTCCTATCCTTCTTCCAAACATCGATCATATAACCATGCGTGTGTGTAAAGACATCCCTACACCCGGAGAATTCAATTCAAGCTATCATACTCTTGCCCACCAGCCTCAGTACTTTTTAATTAATGAATATTTAGATGAGATTGCTCACACACTTTCATGCGACCGTTAATACTTCTTGAGGTACTATCCGACCGATTACTCATGTGCTTGCTTATTTGGTGTATTCTCCTCGTCTTGAACCACCTCAGACCTAGCAGTGACTCCCAGACCAGTTGGCCTTAGGGCACTAGGTGAAGAGGAACCCTCGCTATATATTTTTTTATTGCCTTCGGTGATAACAAAACCAGTGTCCATTTTTCTCACCACTTTATATTTTTATTCATTTTTTTTCTTTTTATTTCCTTCATACATCGGCTTTAAGACAAGAGCATTTCAAGGTATCCTCTATTATCCCAGGCTTCAAGACGTGTGTAAGTGCGAATAGCAGGGTATCAACGTTCAAAATGTTTGGCTTCCAGAATAGAAACTATTTTTCATACTTATTTTTATCCTCAGTTTAGTGACGTCTTTCATCTTACTAACCCTTGGGACAACGGCTCATAACTACTTATTACTAGTTCGTATAAGAAAACTTTTTATTTTTTAGTTTTCTTAAATTTTTCCAATCTTATGGATGTAATTTTTCACTATCTAATCTTTTATTATCTTATTTATGTACAAAAATTATTTTTATATTTTTGAAAATTTTTAAATTTTTATAGGTTTTCAAAATAATGTTTTGTGCTTATGCAAAGTGATATGCAAATGATGCAAAAATAAGCACAAACCTCCCCCAAACTTGTTTTCAACAGTGTCCTCACTGTTGCCATCTGCTAAATCTCGAAAAACCTGTAAGCTTGGGAGGAATTTATTAGTGGGGGCAAAATATTTAAGTGAAGATCCTCCCCCAAACTTATTCTTGGCTCAAAATTTTGTAAATTTTTTTTTTTTCAAGAGCCTGATGAAATGCCCCCCAAACTTGAGTTATGCAATGTTAATCTTTGAAAATCATATGAGGGGGTCAAAAAATCAGTGGTCGATGCCAAGCTTTGCAAAGATCGAAAGTTAACACCAACCATTCAAAATTTTTATCAATGCAGTGCTCTGGTTGGTGGAAGAAATGGGGAAAGGTTAAGTAGTGGAATAGAATGTGTGCGCGTCTCATTTTGGAGAGACGATACAGTGAATGTGATGGATTACTCGCATTCTTTTTACAATTCAGAAGAAGGGGTGGAGGTTCAATTTCATTGATTGGGAAATGATTCATCTCAACACCCGTGTCATTCAAAAATGCGAGTTCATCAGCGAAGATCTCCTCAAAAGTTCCATCTATACCCCGATGAATAATGTCATCACAAAGTGCGGGGTGATCTTCAGACTCTAAAAGCAGTTCATAATCAGTGTTAGTTGTTGACCCGGACATCTCGGTGGAAGAGTCCATATGTGTATGATACATAATTGGGTCAAACAACAACGTATGAAAAGAGTCTAGATCAATATCAGGAGGATCATCAAATTCGCTGCTGTCGACCTCCATTAAGTCGACAGAACAGACCTGAGCAGTAGGTTCGGAGGGTACACTTCCCAACTTGTAAATGTTTAGCTTAATTGACCTATCCCGAAAGATAGGGTCATAGAACCATTACGACAGTTGATGATAGCGTTGGAAGTGGCCAAAAAGGGCCGACCTAAAATCACCGGAATTTGATTCCGTGAGTTCGCTACAGGCTGTGTATCAATTACAATAAAGTCCACAGGGAATATAAATTCCCCGATTTTTATTAACACATCCTCTAGTTCACCCCTAGGTCTGGTGATTGATCGGTCAGCCATCTGGAGAGTTATGCTTGAGGGCTTTAACACTCCGATACCTAGTTGCTCGTAAACTGAATATGGAAGCAAGTTAACACTAGCGCCAAGGTCTAGTAGAGCACGGTTGATGTGTTTTTCCCCGATTGAAATGGAAATAGTAGGACAGCCAGGGTCCTTACGTTTCCTCGGTAATTGCTGGCGGAAGGCCGTGTCTACTGTCTTTGCCATAAAAATCTTCTTTGGCACTTGAGTCTTCCTCTTCCTAGTGCACAAGTTTTTAAGAGTTATCGCATAGGACGAAACTTGTTGGATAGCATCTAGGAGAGGGATGTTGATGTTAACTTGCTTAAAAATGTCCATGATCTTCTCCATATGTGGACTTGATGTGTTAACCCTTAACCGATTAGGATAAGGTGCTTTAGCAATAAGCGCTGGGTCCATCATAGGAGAAGGAAGTGTTTGT
Organism: Agapanthus africanus; assembly: GCA_030015575.1. Taxonomy (NCBI): domain Eukaryota; kingdom Viridiplantae; phylum Streptophyta; class Magnoliopsida; order Asparagales; family Amaryllidaceae; genus Agapanthus; species Agapanthus africanus. The sequence goes on from CM057339.1 coordinate 685,267,900, forward strand.
GGAACTGATCCCAAAATAGAAGTGGGGATCGTCCGTGGAGGAGTAGAAGAGGTGGGCTGAAGTGGCGAGCCTTTTGGGAAACGAAGAATAGGCTCGGAAGAAGGTGGTGGGGTAGAAGAACAAGGATCAGAACTAGAAGTGTGTGTGTGAGGAAAGGTCTCAGCCGGGGTGTTATTGATTGATTTATCAGTATCATCAAACTCTTCCCCAACGTGATTGTCAAGCACTCTTCCAGATCTCTACATGATTGCATCCATATGATGTGAATAGCCAGGATTAGGTAAAGGTTGAGCTGGAAGTTTCCCTTTCTCTCTTGCACGCATTTCGGCTTTTAGTTGTGCAATTTGTTCTTCCATCGATTTGATATTATCATTTTGAGAGATAATGATCTTCATCACATTCTTGACGGAAGATTGCAAACTTGCCGTCCCTTGGATGGATTGTTTCATGAAAGTATCCAAGGTTTGTGCTAGTGCAGAGGTATTATCTGTACCGGTCAATTGCAAAGGACTAGACGGTGCAAAAGTGTTGGCCGGATTTTGAAAGTTTTGTGCTTGAAAGGGGTGCTGACTCAATTGAAATGGTGGCTGCTGTTGTGGTGGAGGGACCCTTTGGAAATGATTCGTGTTTGGAACCGTGTTTTGAGATTGGGATTGGTTCCGAGCAAAGTTAGGGTGATTCCTCCAACCCTGATCATATGTAGAGGAAGATGGATCGTTTCTAGGTCTTTGAAATGCGGCATTTGTATGCTCATGACCTTGAAACGGACATTCTTCCGTCAAGTGAGACGGATCAGAACAGCAGCCACATAAAGTTTTGGAGAGTGGCATTTGATTTAGGGTGTCAGCTAAAAATTTATTTTCCATAGTCTCGAGTTTCTTGTGTATAGCTGCAATGTCAGCTCTAACTCCTATGGAAATATCATTGCCCTCCCTAGATGATTGACTCACACCCTCCCACTGTAAAGAATTTTCAGCGAAATTTTCTAGAAAGTTCCAGGATTCCCCATCATCTTTGGTCATAAAATTGCCTAGACACATGGATTCAAGGGTCTGTCTTGTGTTAGGATTAATGCCCTCATAAATGATTCGGCACAGTTCCCATCTCGGGATGCCGTGATGTGGACATTGGACTAACAGATCCTTGAAACGTTCAAGACACTTTGAAAATGTTTCATTTGGAAGCTGGGTGAATTGATAGATTTCGCTACGGACTCGAGCTGTCTTTTGATGTGGGTAGAATTTCTTAAGGAATGCTTTAACGAATTCGTCCCAATTTGAAATGGAATGTGCGGTAGTGTTATATAGCCATTTCTCAGCTAAATCGCACAAAGTGAATGGGAGAAGACGTAGACGTAAAGCATCCACAGAAAGCTGTGAAGTACCCATCATTGCGCATACATTTTCAAATTTCGTGATAAACACGTATGCGTCCTCAGTCTCGAGACCGTGAATTTTTGGTAGAAGGTTGATGTATTGGGGTTTTATTTGAAAATTTTCCCCGTTGGCTGGTGGAATGGAAAGACAGGTGGAAAGTGGACCTCGTGTAGGATAGCACCTCTCCTGGAGAGAGATGCGAGGTGGATTCTGCGCACTAACGGACGGCGGCATAGTAGTGGTAAAGAAGTTCGATGGAGGTGGATCCATCGATGTGGGTGTGGTGGTGGGTAAAAGAAAGGTAAGTGTAGAAATACCGACTTTTGGGTCGATTGGGGGACGCGGACTAACAGGCACTAGAATCCCGTTGTCCAGCCTATCTTGCACTTAAAAGGGTTAGTACAAGTGGCAGGGTGATTTTATAATTAGGGGAAAGAATGAATGTATGCGGTGTTTGTTTTGAAAATGATACGGATTTTTGAAAATATGATGCAACACAACAAATGCAACAAGCAATACCCTAAAATCTAGTGGTCACCTAGGTCAGGATCTAGACCGCTCCTAACTGCCAAAAGACAAGTCGCAGGATAAAATCCTCCACTGCCTCTTTGTCCCCCTGTGGCCAGGTAAGTGCCAGGTAAGTGGGAAGGTACTCCACTACGTAAGTAGTGGGCCTAATTAATAACCACTAGCCTTCGACACACTTGCCTTAGACACCACAAGAAAACGCGGATAAGCAATGAATTACCTACGGCCTTCTTCTGTCCTAAGTGAGCGCGACGGTCCTTAGAGTCATCTCTAGAAATTTTTTAGTTAATTGGGGTAAATGCGGATGCAAATTTTTGCGATTTTCGGGCTTAGGAAGGGTAATGGACTCCCCACCTAATCTGGATTTGGTCGTACCCCTTAATTTCCGAATTAATATGAAAACAACCACAAAAATAAAAAACACGCACAATTTATTTTGCTTTTTGCGGCGCTGCGATTTATTTGCAAAGAAACCTGCACAAAATTGTTATTGGAGCAGATTGAGAAGAAGATAAGAAAGATAGAGACTCACAGGGGAAAATTGGTGCAGAGAGGAGCTAGACTTGCCGCGGAACCGCCGCAGGTAAGGGTCTTTTGCCGCTGAATAGCGGTCACTTGAAGGGATCTCTGCAAAAAATTTTTAGGACAATGCTTCTGTTACTCCCCTTAGCTCTCTGGAATGCTCAGAAAATTTTTATCCAAGCTCCAATGATTCCAGAATTCCTCGCAATCAAATCACAACACACGTATTAGAGTTTGTGCGAGTTTAGATCACAAAATTTAGATGGAATAAAATTTTTAACTCAAATTTCAAAATACGAACAATTAGCGCACTATCCCCGGCAATGGCGCCATTTGATTGTAATAGAATTCTTGTTTGTGTGTGTTGGAAATTGTAAAGAAATCACAACCAAAAATTATTTGACCGCAATCAACTACGGTGTCGGATGTAGATTGTAAGTGAGTGCGGATCGTCCAAAGGGACAGTGTAATAGTTCGTCTTTTGAATTAGATGAGTCGAAACTTTAAAGAAAAGAAAACAAAACAATTCATGATTTAATGAATTGAAGTTCAAGAATTAGAAAAATCTAGATCTAATAACAAGAAAAAGATAGAATCAAGAATTGATAGTTTGTTGATTTTTCCAAACCAAATATCAAGAATCGAAATGAGGCTCGTAGTAATCGATCGGATCTATAGATGTGATGTAATCTCACGATGTCGTATTCTCATCCTTCGATGGATTGATACTAGGTTGATGATGATCGATGAGAATTAGGGATTTCTAGTGAAACTAGGGTTTCATCATTTATCCCTTGTTCATTCGTCGATATCATTCACATTCTAGCCTCTAGTAAATTCAAGAAACGATCGTAGAACCCTAATTTCGAGCGATCACAATCAAGAAAGCATCGCAACGAAACTAGGTCATCGATTCTTGAACTTGCTAGGGTTTACAAAACCCGTAGGACTTAAGAATCGTATTAATATTTGTTACATCATCATTCTATTGATCGTCTCGACTCCTCGACGAGCGGAGTTTTACTCAAACATCATCACAAGAACTACAATCATAAAGTGAGATCGAATCATGATGCAAGAATTTAAAGAAAGCAAGATAAAAGAATTTCACCTTTTATTTATATCAACAATTTCATTACAATCGCTCAAGAACTACAAGAGTAAGAACTTGATCGTCGATTTGGCTTCGCTCGGCTCCGTGAGTCGCGGATCGGCTTGGATCACTTGCTCGGTTGGAGATCGGCTCCGCTCCTAAAAGGTTGAAGGGCTTCTTTCTTGATTGGTACTCAAGATCTTGAATTTGGAGTGGAATTAGGGTTAGGGTTTCGCACAAGTCTTGTCACTAGACTTGTGGAAGAAGATGAAGAATTAGGTAAAGATTAATGAGGAATTAGCTAACTAAAGAATGATCCGCCTAAAGATTGATTAGCCTTTAACCCTAGGTCTAGGCTTCTATTTATAGATATCCAAACCCTAGATCTAGGATTTTAAATTCTAAGTTTCCCTTCAAAAGTTTGTTGAAGGAATTTGAATTTCCCTCCAAAAGTTAGTTAGAGGAGAAGCTTCTAGAAGAGATTAGTTAGGAGCTTAATTAGGATTAGCCTTGCTTAATGATATTTGCTGATCTGGCAGTAGCTTCGAGGTCCTTCTGGAATTTGACATATCAGAAATGACTGTGGGCCTTTAGAGAAAAGTTTTGCTGCAAAAATGGAGAGCTGAAGCTTTGGAACGGCCGCGGATCCGCGGCCCAAGCAGGCTCCTGCCGCGGATCCGCGGCTCTTTGTGGGCCTTGGGCTTCCATCCTTTCTGGTAATTTGCTATATAATATCTGGGCCTTGTTTTGATATGTTGAATTTTGTAATTACTTCTGCATTGCTACCAGATCTGCATCTTTTGAGTTGGCGTAATTTTGATCAGCTCTTTGGCTTTTCTTCCTTATTTTCCTGCACGGACTCAAGGCAAGTGTTGCGCAAATACAGAGATGATGCGATGCCATGAAATGCAGTCAATTTCCCTTAAAGTGCCGGTTTAAAAGTCTAACACATGAAATCTGATATTTTATGACTGATTTGCTAATATGTGAAATATGAATACCGAACATTTCTAAATGAGTGCGAAAGAGGGGGAAATTGCCGTGTTAAAAATACATTATTTTCGACTGATCAAATATCCTGCACCTCATTCCATGAGGAAAGAGCCGAGATCCCTTCACCAGGCGTGAACTCTTTAGCAAAGGATTTTCGTCACTATATTTTTATAAAAAGCTATCAGGTTCCTTCAATGAGATCAAGTTCATTACGTTAAAGGTTTTTCGCCAAAAACCAGCCGTAGCCCTCTGTCGTATCTTATGGATTGTCAGTAGTATTCAAGCTATGTTTGTTGGCCTTCGTCAAGGCATAGTGTTTGGTAGTTGCTGGGTATTCATTTATTGCATAGATAGATGTGTTGGTTTGGGACAGTCGTATAGCCTTGTTGGCCTTCGTCAAGGGCTTGTACGGGTGGGTTCAAATTGACCTGGACAATGACGGGTAGAACTTGACATGTGACTTATGATTTGTTGGCCTTCATCAAGGTCATAAGAGCATGAGGCAAAAATTCTTATCGGGAGTTTCAAACATACAGGAAACTTGCCAGGCATGCGCATACCTTCTGGAGTGTGATAACTTGAGTGGCTTCTATCGAGTTATCATGCGATGAGAGTTGGATCCCAATTCTCACTGATGAGTTGGTTTACTCTTCGGGTGATCCCGACTAATTCTTCTTTAGGTTTGGAGGAGAATTTGAGATAACAGTGGGAGGTTTCCTGATTAGATAAAGTGATAACCATTCTGATCTAGGTTAGAGTGCACGCAGAGTGTTTCTTTTCTCTCTCTCTCTTTGGCAGCGACCTTTGACCGGCCCTAGACTATGACTCAGTGACCGTGTTGACCGAACCTTCTTAAAATACTGGCTTTTGGATTGTCTAAATTTGCATAAGTCATTACCGCTCCTTCTTTTACCCTTTGTATTTCTCAGAACACCCCGTATTACTACGGACATCCACTTCCATTGGATAGATCCATCGTATGGTTATATACGAACTCGAAGGGACTTCTTCGAGGATGGATCCAGGTTCAGGTGAAATATAATTGGTTTATTCAGTTGTCTTTTATTATCACTTTCTCTCAGGTTGCGAGAGCTCCTTGGTTTAGGAGAGTACACCTATTACGCTTATTGGATAGTCTTCTTCCAAACCATAGGCAGGTGCCGAAAAGTAGGGAATGAAGAAAACCAATTAGCCTAAGTAGGGTGTGTAGAAAGTAATATGTAAAGACAAAATAAAGGGATTAGAAAAAGGGCAAAGTAAATTGCGACTGTTGTCACTCACGACCAAACCACGTACTTCATCGCCACTCCTATTTCACCTTTGCTTTTTTCCCCTGTTCGGGAGAAATAGAATAAGGTATTATTCAGTTGTCTTTTATCATCACCTTCTCTCAAGTTGCGTGTGCTCCTAGGATTAGGAGAGTACACCTATTATGCTTACTGGATAGTCTTCTTCCAAACCATAGGCTGGTGTCGAACGGTAGGGAAGGAAGAAAACCATTTAGCCTAACAATGGTGTACAGAAGGTAATGAATAAAGACAAATAAAGGGATTTGAAGAGATGGCAAAGAAATATACGGTTATAGTCATGAATTGGATTATGGAAGAGGCATTGCGAGGAATACCAGGATACCCCTATGAAACATTTTCATGTTTCAGTGCATTGTTAAAGGAAAACTGATTTCCCAATTAGATACTTACTCCAGGGTATGTATTTACCAGGTATGATTCTCACATCCGTATGGTTTTACAGATGATGAGAGGGAGGAAGTTATTGGGAATAAGGTGATCATCCTCATTATATCGGAATTCATTGTAATTGGTGATATTTGAGGAGATCTCCTGGGTTTTTGCCGGACGGCATGTATTTGGTTTTGAGTATCCGTTGTTATGCATCAATTTCAAAATGATATATCTGTACGTTTATTTTTATAAAGTGAGATATAACTTTTTGATATTATGTCGATGACATTTACCTATATCAGTTGACGATTAGGTAAGGAGAATTGAACAACGGAGTAGTTCTTAACCATAAGTACAGTTTTCAACCTACGATGCACAAGTTTTGAGTTATTCGACTCAGCGGACTTATACAGAGTATTGTATGTTGTCCAGTGTCCGTCAGGATAAAGGGGTAGGTCCTCATACTATGTTCTGTTTACTTATGACTTCTCTAGTTTTTAGACAAGTGTTTCGTAGAAATACAATGTCTAAGTTTTGAGAAGTTATGGGTATAAGAATAAAGTAGAGAACCAGGTGTCACAAGTATCGGGATTCTTCAAAGAGATTGAAGATGTAGATTCTTGTGATAGGTATTCAGATAATAGTAATAGTTTTTTAGAAACTTTTTTCTCTTTCAGGTTACTCATAACTGGATGGATTCCTAAGTTGAGTAATGCTGATTAGCCTCTCTCCATTATGTTGATATGCACTGGATGTTAGTGTATATGCCCTAGAGTCCATTACTGTATCATACTAGTTTGTATATTACTTGATGGAAGCTTGGGATATTCACAGTTGTATATACAATCTTGCTCGAAATGGTAGTATGCTACTTGGTTTGTCTCTGCTTTAATATGTGCATGTGTTTCTTTTAGCATATTGCTGATATACATATTAGTAGAGCCTTTAGGATCTTTGCTTGATTACCAGCGTGGTGATGGCGCTCACACTCGTGGGAGCTGGGTGATCTATAAGCACATCCTTATATAGGTCCCTAGTCGTTGGACTATCGAGACAGGGCATCGATACTCCGGAGTAGACTAGAGTATGCGTTTCTCATCCCAGTGTGGGAGACGATCTGTCCCACAGCCGTCAGTACGTCGTACCTGAGATAGTATACGGGTGCTCGTTGGGTTACGAGTACACTGGACAAGACTCGTCGGGAACTGTTGGTTGGTATTATACCTATCGTCAGTTATCAGTTCCCAGGTGACATGAGTACAGTTTAGTCCACTGACTTGACACTGTCACTTCGCCTCGAGTGTGTTCCCACTGCACTTTGATTACTACCCTACCACGGCTCAAAGGAGTCGTGCAAACAGGTAGTTTTTGTGTGCAGTCCCGAAGCACTTGGAGGCAGTGACGGTTAGACAGGATTCGTCTCTCCCGGTATTGGGGGTTGACATCGCGCTGTGTCCAGGAGAGCCATTACACGAGTAGTTCCTGGCCAGGGCAAGCGAGATATACTGGTAGGTTTCCAATGTTATCTCAGGGTGTTCTGGGCTTCACTCCGGCACGACTTGTACTGCTATTAGGGGACTGACGTTCACCGCCCCCTAGGCCCGCCATGCGATGTATCAGACGAACAGACCGGACTGTACGGAGATTGTCACATACAGGCTCAGTAGGAGTTCAGATGGGGTTCACCTCGTCAGTCTTCTTATCGACATCTACCTGGGGACCGTTACGTACAGCTAGTGCCGCTTGCGGTCTGTAGTTAAACCCACTGCCAGCGTAGTGTCGAGTCTTTGGAGTCCCACACAGAGAGCTATTCGCCTTTAGGCAAAATGAGTAGAGGTCGCATGGTTTTGCGACAGGGTTCGTTCACATTCGCGCACTTGTGCACGTTTGCTGTCCGGACAGTTTATACTAGCGGGCTTTGGTTTAAGCCGGATCCTAGTATATGATTTGAGATTGGTTTTTCTCATTGTATTCGTGTTCCTCGGATCACGGATGCGGGTGCGTATGCACAGTTGCTTGAGACAGAGGGAGAGGACCCTGATTAGGGTTAATGGCTATTATCATTTTATTAACCCTAATGCTTATGTGTGTATTATTGTTAATTGATAATTAGTTTAATAATTGTGCATGGTTATGGTTGTTGACCATTTGACTTCTTTGACTTGTTGACCTAGGTTGACACTTTGACCATCATCATTTCTTTTGGAAGATGCTTTTTGATCTTTGCAAATTGAAATGATAATGGTCATGTCATGATTAACCATGACAATTATCTAGCTAATTATTCAATTAAAATAATTCACACATATTAGTGAGAATGACTCAATTATTTCTCATTCTATCATATCTTTTCTCTCTCTTGTTCTTCCTCTCCCTCAAGCTCTCTCCCTCTCATGTGTTGAGAAACACTTGAGCTTGAGAAAAACCCTCTCTTGATCTTCTCTACTCTCATCTAGGGTTTAAGTATTAGCACTTCTTGCACCCTAGTTACTCCTAACTTGGAGTTGAAGCCAAAGGTTGAGGCTTTCGGGTAGATCTTTCTTTGACGGGAGAAGACGACAAGGTGACCTCCTTCCACTACTTCTAGGAGCAAGGAGAGAAGGACAAAAAGACCAAAGGTATAACCTTTCTAGCTCTTAGCTAGTTATTAGTTAGCTTTAGCAAGTTTTTGTTTAGCAAAGATCCTTCTAAGCATAGTCCATGTTGCCTAAGCTCATAAAAATCCGATTTTTATTCCGTTTTCCGCCTCCTCGCAAGCTCCGGGGTGGGCAACGTGGACTTACAGTGGTATCAGAGCCTAACTAAACATAAACTAGCTAAGTAGTGAAGTGTGTCGAAGTTCGAAACGTAAAAATCGAAAAAACCAAGTTTTAAAAACCCTAGTTTCTGTAAAAAAAATTCTGGTCAAAACAGAATTTGTTATACTGCTAAAATCGTCTCATGGTTTTTTAAAGATAACCACAAAACCTGGTCCAGTGAGTCGTCTAAACCGCCGCGTTTCCGCGGCAAGAGCAAGCTATTGCCGCGGAACCGCCGCCGTTTGGACTCCTCACTGGGTCGAGTTTGGTGCAGTGTATCTCTGGCTTGGTTTTTGGATTTTTGAGATATGTTATATGTGCCCAGTTTTTCCAGAATAGAAATTTACTTTTGGGGGCCTATAAATCCGTATTTTTTTTTCGAACATCAATATACTTTGACTACAAAGGTTATATCTGTGATGTTTGCATGTATTGAACGTCGGCTAATCGCTATATGTCGATTAGTCGGGGTTATACATCTCTGTGATCTGTGTTTGATACTGGTTTGTGTATATGGATGGGTTGGATTGTCGCGGGTGAATAGCCGGGGTGGATGTGAGATGAGTGTTGCTTTTCTTTCATTCATTTGTAATATGTAAATTAATGTAATATTATTATTTGTTTGGCCGCACAACCGGGTCGGGGTTGTAGCCGTCATTGTATAATTTTTTTTACTGTTTTTGCTCCTAGGATAGACCTATGGAGGGGGTGCACAAACTACCGGGTATCTCGAAGTGCCGAGTGGCTTACTCACGGTGGTGAGGGAGGTTGCTTCGCTTTGGGTACTTGGCGGGTAGTTTGCCGCACCCGTAGGGGTCTTGGGTGGGGTATTTGGCTATTCACCACGACCGTGTAATCCGCTTTTCGTTGCAGGCTCGAACGGATTGCGGATTCCTAGTATATCCAATGTATTCATCTGTGATCTGTAATGTCTATCATTGCTATATATTTATATATGATAACTATTTAGGCGTTGCTTATGTTTTACAGCCACGCTAGCCCAGCCCCCGCTCTGTCGTTAGTTAAGTAATCTAACGGGTGATGACAGGGCCCCGTGGCGAATGCGAATGGCATAAGCGTACGTCATATTTTGGTTGTTTTCTGCAATGGTTGGATTAAATGATGGGATGCATTAAAAGAACTAATGCAAGAAAATAAACCAAGTAAAAGTCGATTGGAACACTTTGAAAACCACTCGGTTCTTTTCAAAAACTAAACTTTTAAACGCGGAGCATGAACCACTCCTTTTAAAAGCTATCTCGTTCCATCGATTAGATCAAGTTCACTACGTTCACGGTTTCGCCAAAACCATCCGTAGCCCTCCGTCATTCCACATGAATGGTCAAAAAGTATTCAAGCTATGCATTTTGGCCAAAGTCAAGGCATAGTGATTGGTAGCTATTGGGTATTCATGTGCAGCATAGATAGATGCGTTGGTTTGGGACAGTCGTGCTGCCATTTTGGCCAAAGTCAAGGGTAGGTACGGGTGGGTCCAAATTAACCAGGAGAATGACGGGTAGAACTTGACATGTGACTTATGATATTTTGGACAAAATCAAGGTCATAAAAGCATGGGGCAAAAATCCACATCGGGAGTTTCATAAGTACTGAAACTTGCTAGCTTTGCATACCATTTGGAGTGTGATGATTCTGGTAGGATTCCTTCGGTCTTATCACGCGATGATATTTGGATCCCGATCCTACTGTGAGTATATGCCACTCCTCGGGAAAACTCTCACTTAACGATCAATGCTATAAACTTAGTAGGTGTCTAGAAAGGTGTTAGCGGGGCTACGCCCACAGGGAAAAGAGGTTACTTAATTAAGGAACTTCGCGAAAGCGTTGGAAAACCTCTCTCGAAGTACCGACACTGGCCTGGCTGAACGGTTAAGCAAGTATTGTACGGTGAGAGTAATCCTGACTAATCCTTTCTTTACGGTTTGAGAAGGGATTCGAGAGACAGTGGGAGCCATCCAGTTTAGACAAATTAAAAACCACTCTAAACTTGCAAGAGCATCATGCTAAAGTGTTTCTTTTCTCTCTCCTAATTGCAGCGACCATTCAAGATGACCGGACTTAAGTTATTACTAGATAAAAACATATTAACAAGGCCAAACTATAAAGATTGGCTCAGGAATGTCAAGATGGCTATCACTTACGACAAGTTGGCACTACTACAAATATGGTTTGCCCCTACGGATTTATCGGTAGGGGCAACCCACTGCCCCTACGGATATATACGTAGGGGCGAAAAAAGACCCCGTAGGTGCAAAGGCCGCAGGTGCAAGTTGAGGTCCTGAACGTGCCCCTACGGACAAATTTATGCCCCTACGGATAACTCGGTAGGTGCTATAGCCCCTACGGAGTACCCCGTAGGGGTAATAAAATCATATATTTAATTATATTTTTTTGAATATATTGTATGTACCTACGGATATAACCGTAGGTCCTATTAAGTCCCCTACGGATACAGCCGTAGGGGATATAAAGTAGCCCCTACAAATATATCCGTAGGGGCCACTCCCAACACACTGCACTGAGATCGGGGGGAAAATATCAGGGAACCTGATATTTTGCCCCTACGGTTATATACGTAGGGGATAAACAGTGGCCCCTACGTACATATCCGTAGGGGCACCCCCAACACACTGCACTGATATCAGGTGGGAAAATATCAGGTTTCCTGATAGTTTGCCCCTACGGAGAAAGCCGTAGGGGCAACATATAAACCTACGGATTAATCCGTAGGTACAGTTTGTCTGTATTTTTTTTTAAAAAAGGGCTGCTAGATTTTTTCCCGCCCTGTGCACAATACTATATACATCAATCAAATCATATATTGCAGTATTCATAATCACATCCCACGCATATATATAATATACAAAAGAAACCCAAAAACTGAATATGATATAAATTCAAACCAATATCAATATCGTTTCAAAATGTAGTACAATGTGATATAAATAAATACATGTTTCAAAAAATAAGAACCAAAAAGCTACCCTAGTTCGGTCCAGCTCCACCTCCGAATAACGTTAAAATAACGCGCGCCTGCTCCTCGGTAAATACACTCTCCAATGCTACAGATAAGGGAGTCTGAGCGGCATGTGGAGCTGGCGTTGTGGTCTGTGCAGCCGCCGTCGAGGTAGTCGCTTGCGGAGCCGCGGCTGCGGGAGTCTGAGTGGGCGGTGGAGCTATAGGAGCTGTCTGCGGAACCGCAGCCGATGTAGTGGCTTGCGGAGCCGCAGCCGAAGGAGATGCATGTGGAGGCTCGGCCAATCTACCCTGTCGCGTCTGGACATAACGTGTGTAAGAAACGTGTAAGAACTGTGTATTATTTGAATTCGTTTCATTATTAAGTTATTTCGAAACCCTGTTTGGATATCTAGTTTGGAAAAGCGTTGTTTATTTTAATTACATATGTATGTATGATTAATCAAACTTAATTCTAAAACCAAATAAGCTCAAGCTACGTACTAATTATGGATATGTTGATATCTATATAATATGAAATGATATTTTACTATAAAGTAGTATACATACCAGCATCTCCTTCAACTCCTGAACGGTGGCCCTCAAGCTATCCAGTTCCTGATGGACATGCCGGCCACTGGAGACGGAGGAAGTAACCGCCGGGGTGGAGTCCAACCTCATATGGGCCCTGCTGGGGCCCAATCCCCGGCCTCTCTCCCAACCTCCGTGGTGCCCTCCGTGTGCGGCGTCCAGAACTGGGGTCAGCAGCCTCGGATCGTTCTGTCCGGTAAAATCGATCCCCGAGGCCTGGGCCTGCTCAACCACCCGCTCCTACACCCACATTAAGCAGTGAAGTATAAGTATAAAATTTAAACTTGAACCTTCCAAAACTAAAATTTCAAATTTGGGTAGAAAAAATATTAACACTTACGCAGTACTCCTGGGTAGCGACGTCGGGACATCGAAGCTCGCCCGTGGCGGGATCTGTCGAGGTGCCGTGGACGGCAAGATATGCGGACAGCACGCTCGGTGTACCACCTGACGCCACGGTCCGAGCTGTCTGCAATATTAGAAAGTAACTCTTAATATTAGAAATATTAGAGAATAACTCTTAATATTGCAGAATATTAGAGAATAACTCTTAATTTACCGATAACTCCATGGCTCGAGTAATGTTCCTCGAGCCACCTGTGTAAGTGGGGCGACCCCTCTTCGCCGACTTCCTGTTCTCCGTATTCTGAGCGGCCTATTTCTGCACAACGCATTAACATTTAGTTTTCTAATTAAGAAACACAAAGAAATAAATTATATCATAAATAATGAATTAAATTTAAAATACATACTCGTTTGCGTTCGGAGTCGAAATAAGCGCACAATATAGGCCATGTCTCTACGTCGACTCTCGCAAACGCCGGAGTAGATAGGAGGGCCGCTCTCTCTGCCTCGGGGGTCGCTATCCACAGGGAGTAGCAGTCGGCCTTCAGCTCATTCCTGTTGTATCGGACCTTGGCCTGCATGTTCTTCATCAGGCCATTGTACAGAGCATGAAGGTCGAGCACCCTCCCCGGGTGATCAGGGTCGGCTACAGGCTGAAAATCGTAATCCAACTGAAAATAAAAAAAAACATTGTTATTAGATTGCAAGTGTTGATAATAAATATATTGGATAGATCAAATGAAAATATATATTAATACATACCTGAGCCTGTTCAAAGAAGAGGGCGAATGAGCGCTGGTGCTGCTCGCCCCACTCAACGTGAAGTGGATAGTTCTTCACGATCCGGCTCTCGTCCCCCAAATACCGGCCGAACCTCTCGGCATGAGGACCGGTATAGCGATAGTCAAGGGTAAAAAATAGGGGGAATGCTGCCTCCCCCCTAGCTCTATCAGGCCTCAGCCTATGGGACTGATTCGGGCCTCGAGTCCCCCTCTGGGGGTGGAGAGGCCCTGCGTCTGCACGAAATATCAAGACAATCAATAATAAGACAAAGTTGTATTAAGAATTCAAGTGTGATATATACCTCCGGTGAATAGCGCACGAGCCTGGGCCCGAGCAGCAGCACGAGCGGGACGATAGTTCCTCCGGTGAGGAACAACCGGGGTCCCGGACGCATCCCCTCCAACTGTAAAATAAACATCGACGCTAAATCTCCATGAAGTTCATATTTATTCTATAGAGCATATGTAAAATAAATAAATATTTTAAATTTATTCATACTAACCTGCAGACGATGCGGAGGGTATGGAAGCGGCAGGAGTGGCCCCTGTGGAAGGTGTGGACGCACCACCTATAATTAGACAATTAAAAATAGCTTTTATAAGTAATTGCAAAAAGAATGTGTAGATCAATAATATAACGTTCTAAATCAATATGCATGCACTATAGGACATATAAACATACCCGCAGGTGCGGTGGTGTCACCACCTACAGCTAGACAATAATAAAAATTGCTAAGTAAGAGCAAAAGGAATGTGTATATTTATGATATAGCATTCTAAATCAATATACATACACTATATGATATATAAACATACCTGGAGGAGCGGGGGTGGCCTCTGTCCCAGATGTGGACGCATCACCAACAACTAGACAATCAAACATTGACAATATAAGTAATTTTTACATAAACATGCATGAATATCTGTAATATTACATTCAAAATGGATATGCGTGCAGTATACCTGGAGGTGTGGCCAAATCAACACGGAAGGAGGCATCCGAAGGGGTCTCCGATCTGGGTGCAAGACCGGCCCTCTGAAGCTCCCTACGGAGCTCTCCGGGCGGCAGAACCGCTCTGTCTCTGCCTCTGCCTCTGCCGCGGCTGGAGCTCCTGCCGCCCCTCGCTGCTCCCGACATCGTCATCAAATCTAGATAAACGGTTCGTGGACGCATTAGACAATCATTAAAAGTATTGACTATATATGATCTAGAGCGTAAAATGTGAAGTAATAATATAACATTACTGATAACCTTTTTCGTTTCGTGGGCGCATCATACATATCTACTTGGATTTCATCATCGATGTCATTTCTAACCCACGTAACTTCATGATCGGTCGAAGACAACCCGTCCTTCGAAACAGACGGTCGGAGCACTTTAAGCCTTCTCTCTTCTTCGTCCTCATCGCTGTCCTCGTATTCTGGGACATCGTAGACATCTCTAGGTTTCCATCGGCATACAACACTCCACCCCGGATGCTTCAAACACTGTGAGTAGTATACTTGGAACGCTTGGTTCGGAAAGATAAACGGATCGTCCTGACCGTAAAATCGAAGTGTGTTCACACTTGTCAATCCATATTCATCTTTCCAGGTCCCAAGACTGCTTCTCCACTTGTCTGTATCGGTTCGCGGATCGTACCAAGTACAGTGGAATATATAAAAGGGTTCTGATCGTCCGGGATAGTGGATGCCGAGTATACAATTTAAGTACCCATAGTAAATCACACCGTCCGATCCTACCGTCGCAATTCCACTGTTCTGAGTGATTCTAGATGTTTCTATGTCCTTAACTTCGAATTTGTATCCAAGGACACCAAATCCTTTGTAATGTGCAACCTCCATACTAGGAAATTGAGCTAAACATCTTGAATCACTCTCAAATGATGCAGACAAGTTCGGATCGTGGATCTAACAAAACAAATTTTACGATAAATACATAACGATACAAGTTTAGATTAAAACCGATAGCAATAAAATGTAATTCGAATAACTTACATGCTCTGTGACCCAATCACAAAAATTATCCTGATGGTATTTTTCCAAACGCTCTTCGTTCCAATCAGGATGCCCCTCACGTACCTCGTTAAAATGAGTTCTGTTTTCGACAAATAATTGTGACATTAATATTATGTCATTTCATACACACAAACACAGATATAACAATTAATCCAAAATAACTTACTCTCTAATTTGTTCAAGACATACGCAATTAAGCAAGATAAACCGGTATATCTTGTTGATAAACATAGTGTCTACCCTCTTATACTCGGCTTTACCATATGGCCCGTCTTGAATTCTTCGTGGTCGGTTAAGCCTTGTCTCAATGTTCTCGTCCAGATAGCGGGAACAAAATGTGGTTGCTTCATCAAGAAGATAACCTTGCATGATAGAACCCTCTGGTCGATTTTTATTGCGTATATACTTCTTAAGAGTGTAAAGGTACCTAATGAGAATATGTTGAATAAATAAACACGGGCATACATGACAAAAATAAATTTATAAATTGCGTGAAACGAAAAATTTAACGTACCTCTCGACGGGATACATCCATCGATATTGTACCGGTCCGGCTAATTTCGCCTCAGTTGCAAGATGAACCGTCAAGTGTATTATGATATCGAAGAATGACGGTGGGAAAATACGCTCAAACTTGCAAAGTATCAACGCAATAGAATTTTCTAGTTTATCCAGCGTCGCAACCTCCAGCGTTTTAGCACACAACTCCCTGAAAAAACAACATAGGTCGTTGATTACCAGACCAACCGAGTCGGGGAGAGAAGTCCTGAGGGCTAATGGAAGAAGGTGCTCCACGATAACATGGTGGTCATGACTTTTCAGCCCATCGATCTTGCCCTTCACAATTTTTATTTTCTTGCTGAATGATCCTGAGAAGCCTGTGGGGACTTTCAAATCATGCAACACCTGCAGGAATCTTTTCTTCTCCGGTTGTGACATATGATAAGCGGCATTGGGAAGTACAAACTTGCCCGGTTTACCCGCTACCTGTTTAGGGTGCAGTTCACTTCTTATTCCCCACTCTTGTAGATCCATCCGGGCATTCATGTTGTCTTTCGATTTCCCGTCTTTACACAGAAGCAAGTTAAGTATGTGCTCTGATACTCCCTTCTCTATATGCATGACATCCAGACAATGACGCACTGAATTTGTAGACCAGTACGGAAGCTCGAAGAAAATGCTTAACTTGTTCCAATATTGTGGTTTGACCTGTCTTGTCGGATCCATCCCGAAGGTCACGTTATTGTAACCATCCCATTTAGCAGTCACGTCCTCTCCGGACAATGGGGATGGAGGCCCAAGAAGCTCCTGATGACCATCAAAGTGAACCGTGTCTAACCTATAGGGGTGGTCTGGAGGCAGAAAACGTCGATGGCCGCAATAACAAACCTTCCTGCTAAAATTCAAAAATTTTGATGTTGTGTGTTCATGGCAATGAGGACATGCTTTGTGACCATGTACGGACCAACCTGAAAGCATTCCATACGCAGGAAAGTCATTAATTGTCCACATTAAAGCCGCACGCAGTATGAAGGTTGTATTTGTGTTTGAATCATATGTCTCTACACCATCAATGAACAAAGTTTTCAGGTCCTCAATCAGAGGTCGGAGATAGACGTCGATATTGTTCCCCGGTGAGTTTGGTCCGTCGATAAGAAGAGGCATCATAAAGTATGATTGGTCCATAGCCAACCAAGGCGACAGATTATAAATTATCATTACAACGGGCCATGTACTGTGACTTCCAGCCATATAGTTGAATGGGCAGAAGCCATCGGCAGCCAGTCCGAGCCGGACATTGCGAGGATCGCTACTGAATATTGCGTGCCTCCTATCGAAATCCTTCCATGCCGGTGAATCTCTTGGATGGCTCATTTTTCCATTTTCGCTTGGAGGAGCACGGTGATGCCAAATCATTGCCTCGGCTGTTTTCTTGCACCTAAATAGCCTCTGTAGCCTCTGTGTTATGGGAAAATATCGTGCTATCTTCACAGGTATATCAGGCTTCTTATCAGAATCTTTCGGCTTATACCTGGCCTCTCCGCATGTTGGACACTCTTTCAAATCTGAATTCTCTTTTCGGTACAACACGCAATTTTTAGGACATGCTTGAATCTTCTCGCACTTTAGACCCAAATCAGACATCATTTTCTGGGCTTCGTACCAGCTTTCGGGCACATTATTTCCCGGAGGCATAGAATCTTTCAAGAACGAAAGAAGCATTTTGAATGACTTGTTGCTCCATCCATTTAGGCACTTAATTTGGAAAAGTTGGACGAACCATGAGAGGGTGGAATACTTCGCATTCTCATAAATTGGTTTCCTAGCATCATTCATGAAATTTTCATATTTATCCGCACGCGGTCCTTGACCGGAAGGAATGTCATCTTCGGTACGAATAGATTCACCTAGGGCAGCCTCTACCATATCCTCCATTTCTTCTGATGGAAATAAATTTCCGTATCCTGCCGTATTACCGAATTCTTCTTCTTCTCCTGCCGCATTATCGTGTTCTCCTTCTTCTACCGCAGTACTGCATTCTTCTCCTTCCCCGTGATATTTCCAAATTGAATAAAGTCTAGTAAACCCATATTTTACAATATGAAGCTCTGCCAATTCTACCTTCCGCCAGTACTTATTGCCACATCTATCACACGGACAAAGAATCTTCTCTATTATGATCTTATTATGTGCTCGTGCAAATTCAAGGAAAGCAGCAACTTCTGCGACAAACTTAGGTTGCATACGTTGTTTCCAATCCACATACATCCAGTCCTTAACTCTGACGTACTCATGGGCCATGTTAGACTGAATAACATATAAATTGTAGGTTATGCTGACTATATTGAGAAATATAAGAATGGGATAGTTACTGACAAAGAAGAAAATTCATGTATATGCTTTGTGTGTGCGTTTGTCGTTGAAAAGAATAAATTATCGCACGTTATGTTGACCGATAGACGGGGACTAAGTGGCGCTTTTAGTTTCATATATGGGTATCGATGGGAATATGAAGGTTTCATATTATCATATATTGGTTTTAACCCGAACATCTCGAGTCGCTCTCTGATTATGCGTTTGTATGTATGTGTTCCGGCTGTCGGGGGTAGGCTTCTATCCCATTAAGAATGTATAGAGCGAACGCCCATCACTTGTGCTTTCAACCGTTTCGAGTAAATTTCGGCAGCACCTCCCCGCTGTTCTCCGAGTACACTGTAATAGAATAGATAATCATTTCAAAGCTGTGAAACAACGTTGAAATGAACATCTAATCTATCTTTGTACACGGAGAACCAGCGGAAAGGTACCGACGAAATATCTCGAAACGGATGAAAACA
This sequence comes from Agapanthus africanus, assembly GCA_030015575.1. NCBI lineage: Eukaryota > Viridiplantae > Streptophyta > Magnoliopsida > Asparagales > Amaryllidaceae > Agapanthus > Agapanthus africanus. Next base: position 685,286,940 of record CM057339.1, read on the forward strand.
CAAGTGAATGAAGGCGTTTGCTTTATACATTCTTAACTTGTCCACACGGGACAAATCTATGGGTTACCATACGATTGAATTTTCTCGTCGCGTAGACTATACGACGGTTGTTAGTATCGAGCTATACTGTCCGATATTTAACAACCTTCGTATAGTTCTAGGTCACGACGAGCATCGCACGTATGTTAACCGATAGACGGGGACTAAGTGGCGCTTTAGTTTCATATACGGGTATCGATGGGAATATGAAGGTTTCATATCATCATCGAGTATCATATATTGGTTTTAACCCGAACATCTCGAGTCGCTCTCTAATTATGCGTTTGTATGTATGTGTTCCGGCTGTCGGGGGTAGGATTCTATCCCATTAAGAAAAAATGGAGTGTATTTCGCTGTGAGAGACTCTTCAAAGAAATGGAGGAAGAAGCACTAAAGAAAAAAGAGAGAAAAATAAGAATATAAAGTTGAAACTAAACTTGAGCTATCCGCTGAAATCATAAAGCATAGGAATATATTTTTCTTCCCATGCAACTTGTGATTAGAGTTCACATATTAAGAATATTCCTTTGATTATATGACTTCAAATGTTTTAAATTTATTCCTTTTATTCTTGACTTTTTCATAAACACTAGTTATATATTTGATTATCATCTTGATATCGGTCTAATCTATCCTTTAACTTTCATATGAATATATTTCTAAAAATAAATAGAATGAAGATATAGAGATATAAATGGTTGCAATTATCTATGGAGGAATAAACTAAGTAATTTCCCTTATTCGTTTACTAAAGTATATCTTATATATCCTTATAGAGAAATCAAATTTCATTTTATTTCTATAAACTAATTTATCTATTTTTGGTTTTGAATCTCCTTAGTTACATTCTCATTTAGGTTTTGACGCTTGCAACTAAACGTGATGATATTTAAAAAGAACACCCAAATATTCAATTCTCTTGGCCGTTATTCCATAACATCTGTTTTACCTATATCATTTCTTGCATTAAGTACGATATATATATATATATATATATATATATATATATATATATCATTTCCTTATATCGATCTCATCTTTCAAATGATTAATTAAACGATTTATTCTTCTTATGTTTACTTGATTACTTGCGATGTTCACATTGAAATTTTATCCATCCACCTACATATTCACATTGCGATCTGCTCTCCCTTATCTTTCCTTTATTTTTAATTTACTGTAATTCATTCCTTAATTTCCCATATGGTTATTTTCTATCTTGGGTTGCTAAAATCTTTGTTTCACTGTCTTAGCAAAAAATTTAGAAGGTTAATTATTGCCTTTTCTTTAATATTTCCGACTTTATTTATGGTTCAAAATGTTTTGATCATTATATTCCGGTTGGCTCTATTCCTGAAATTGTTTTAATATTTTTGAAACCAAAAAACCATATGATGTTTTCCAAAGTAACCCTACCCCAGCCCCAACCCTAACCCCAGCCCCACAGTAACCCTAACCCCAGCCCCACCCCAGCAGCAGCCGAACCCCAACCCTAACCCTACCCCGACCCCGACACCGACCGCCATCGCGCCCCTGCCCAAACCCAACTCTCGCGCGCGCAACCCAGACCCAACCATGAATAATCCAAAAATGCTTTAATTTACCTCGAGATTTATACCTGAACGGGTGCGCTGGTGGGCTGGAGCGACGACGGTGGCGAATTGGCGAAGAAACCGGCGGTGGCGACAAAACCGGCGGTGGCGACGATGGTGGCGACGAAATCGTCGGTGGCGACGACGGTGGCGACTCTGCCCAACGACGGTGGCGACGCGAGGGCGGCGATTTAGGGTTTTTCGCGCGCGTTTGAGGGAGAGAGAGAAAATGAGCGTAGGCTTTTCGATCTGGCTTTGTTTTAAAACGATATTTACTTGCCCCTACGGATATATCCGTAGGTCCTTTGTTTGCGCCACCGTAGGGGCAAACACCAAATTAAGAATTAATTTTTTTATTCTTGAACGTCAGTGCCCGTAGGGGCAACCCTTTAGCCCTACGGAGTAATCCGTAGGGCCAAGTAAAATCTGCCCCAACGGATAATTCCATCCGTAGGGGCAACCCCCTATTTTACTAGTGTGGGGTATGTCCTGTCACGACCCGAAAGAGCACGTGACTGGCCCTTGAACCATATGAAGCCTATAGGACTCCATCTGATCCAAGTAAGCCAAAAGCCCAGAAATCTAAAACCATTTTTAAGAATAAGTAAAGAAACTGGTTTAAAGAAGTGAAGAAACACAGGTTGGAAATCAAGGTTTTTAAATAACTAAGCCGGAGGTACGTTTTGAAAACAATAAAGTCTTTTCTAAAAATTTCGGCAGAGTTTCTTTTGTAAAAATGGCCCCGAATGGGGTAAAACAAGAATAACGATATATATATGCAATGATAAAGGCATCCCCAAGCGGGAGCTAGCTCTTCGTCAATCGACGGTCACAACCACACATGCAACAATAATATACAACGCCAAGTGGCGAGGATCAAATCCAAAAGAAAGCTCCAAGCAACAAGAAACCGCAATACTACTAAGCGCGACTCTAAGGTCGAATAATACAAGTCTGTCTCTAAGTCTGAAAGAACACACAAGTTTTGGTTGATGGACAATTTCTAGATACAAAGAAATAAAATAAATACAATGGTGATTCTTGATGCGAAAGAATCCACCTACCAAAAGCAAGTCACCCGCAAGGAAGAAGTGTGCCAGAAATGCCGCAATAGAACCTGTACGGCATAACCTGCAAGAACTGTGGCACAACGGGGGTGAGTTGCCAACTCGTGAATAGAAACATCTACAAGCAGAAATCGAATGCAAGACATAATCCTAAGTCAACAATCAGTAATATAATCCACAAGAGTACATCTGAGTGTGATAAGGTGGCAAGGTAACATCTAATCATGTATGTAGTGCCAGATACTCAGGTAATAACATGTCATCAGTATAAGGTATGTCTGCATGAAGTGAATATGATGAAATATCGATGATATCAATACACATATATTAGCGTCCCATACCACTAATATTGGTGTAAGGGTATATATAACAGCGCCCTCATATCCTGTTATATATACAAATGAAGTATGATAAGTGCAAAACCAGTCTGTATATATATATGTGGAACCCGTCCACTCGTCACCCACTGACGATAAGCATCATGTATGCAAGTATGAGGATATAAACAATATCATGGAAAAACATCATGAAAACCCGTGCCTAGCATCGACACGTAAATCCTCATCCATATAGGGCTCCGTCAATCCGGATCAGCCCTCTCTCAAAGTATATACCGGGAATCCGTCAATCCGGGTCATCCCTCTCTCAATCCATCGGGCTTCCGTCAGTCCGGGTCAGCCCTCTATCAATCCATCGGGCTTCCGTCAGTCCGGGTCAGCCCTCTATCAATCCATCGGGCTTCCGTCAGTCCGGGTCAGCCCTCTATCAATCCATCGGGCTTCCGTCAGTCCGGGTCAGCCCTCTCTCAGAGTATATATATATCGGGAATCCGTCAGTCCGGGTCATCCCTCTCTCAGTACATCGGGCTTCCGTCAGTCCGGGTCAGCCCTCTCTCAGTACATCCTCTAGCACCGAGAAAACACGAGGCGACGCCCCAAATATCATATCAAGGGAACCGGGTTTTTAAATGATTACTATTTAAAAAGACACGGTTCCCAAATCCAGAAATCCCATGAAAATCCAACATCAAGAAGTACATCCAATGCGATGTGCTATGCAATCAATCCATGATGTCTGCGACATGTAAAGAAAAGTAATCATATCGGAAATCATGCAACATGGAATAGTAATGTGCATATGTCGAAGGAAGAATCATCTCATGAATGCAATAGTACTACAGCGTAGTGCCATGGCAATTATCGATGATGAAGTGTGTGAGCCGGTAAATAGTGTACGTGAAACATACGCATCATCGATAATGGTGCTGGTGTCCTAACAGCATAATAATAATATAGCAATGAATGTATGCCAGCAATGCGAATAGCATGAGACTGCAGAAATCTAGTAGTCAACACCAAAGTGAAGTATCTACTATGCAAACTACATCTAAGTATCAGGTCGATCAGGAGGGGTAGGTGTGGAAACCACCTAAATCTGAGTCGGTATATATATATATAAAGATATATAGTCGGCGATCCCGCCTCAATGTCATATCGTAAGATATCCTCGAGTTATGAGTGCGGATCTATCATCAATATCGGATCGTACGGTAAATCATCGTACGGCATCCCCAAAAGCTGGGTACAGGTCAATATCTCACTATCTCATCACATAACAGGTATCAGAATCATCAGATCATATAGTCTGTGGGTACTACTCTATGTCTAGTACAAATCGATACCATCACTAAAGCATGCATGCGGGGGTAAACACATATCCCAAGCCCGCAAGGAATCACAAGTCATATCCCACATATGAATCGTGTCAAATCACCGATCTCAGGGCACCAAGCCCACATCATCGACTCATCTCCAAGGTCATCACATATCATCAATCACAGTGCAAGTACAAGTGATAAGCAAGGGTGTGTGTATAGGTGTAATTCTATCCTAGGGTTCGCGACTACGAACTACTCTAGTCACTTCTAACCCTACACTATCCATAAACACCTATTATCACAATTAGACTACATATTATTCTATCTACGGACTGCGGGGGTGCTATACGCCATCCACCCGACTTCCCCCTGTAGATATAATCTACTCACCTTGCATTACCAATTGCGGACGTCACCACGTATTTGCTTGTCGTCCCGAAGTCTTCATGGGTACCTACACATCAAATATCGTATATGCGCATTAAAACCAAATCCAAACTAAAACGGCGCATGAAATCCAAAACGATACGATAAGGGGCCTATAGGTGAGAACCTATGGCACGCCTTCAAAACCATCAATAAATCCTCTATATCGTCGTATAACGACAAATAGTCGAGGCAAAACACATTCCACCATTTCAGAATCAAAAATACGGAATACGGAAATACGAATCCAAAACAGCAACTTAGGATATATGTCCCAGATTTCACCCTAGAAAGAATCTGTCAAAACTAGAAGTACCCAGGGCCAAGAATTGAGGTATTGGGGCTATGCACAGAAAACGAGGCGATTCCTCACTGGTCTAGCCGCAAATTGCGGCCAGAAAGGAGGTTTTGGCGGCCTCAAGGTGGAGGAGGGAGCTAGGGTTTTGGGTGTTGCCTCTATGGTGCCTGCACATCTCAATTTCCACTCAATATTATTTTAGGGTTCTCGGGATGTTAGCAGATTCTAAATAACAGTGGCAGATTCCAGTTTTTTCCCCGATATTGGTTTCTAACATCCGTATTATGGTTTCTAGTTTCAGGTTAGGGTCTCAATTCATGCACTAGGGTGTTTACAAGTCCTTTACTGAGCTCAATTTCACATTACAACTCAAGTTTCTCTCAAACCCTAACTAGGTTATTCTCAATTCCATGATATCACACAATATCGATTAAATCTTAACATGGGTTTATAGGAAAGGCTATAATTAAGCTAATGGTTCAGTAATTACCTCCATTAGCAACTCAAGAATTTTCTTGAGTTGCCCCTAGTGGCTAAAATCCTTGCTTCTTTAGCTCCATGTGTAGATCTAGGGATGTTGCACAATTTTAATGAAATGGACATGTGGTTTTGGGGTTGTTTTTGAGATGAAGAAAGGGGTTGAAGGTGGAGGAAGAATGAGGCTAGGGCAGTAGCAGCAACAAGGAGGAAGAGGGGGAGAATGATGAGGAATGAAGGGGTATGACCAAGTGTATGTAGTCAAAGTCCACCTCTCTCTCTCACCTACCCTCAATTTCTTTTCTTTTCTTTTTCCCTTTTCTTTTAATCCTTAAACCTTCTCACAAGAATAGTGATCCCAAATGAAAAACCATGACAAGAAAAGTGTACAAGTGTAGAAAATGTGATATGTGCAAGTTTTGCACAAAATTGCCAAAAAACCCGATTAGCGATTTTTAATCGCGATTAGCACTAAATTAGTGTCAAACTAATCACAAAAACTTAAAAATGTCATAATTCACTAATTTACCCTATTTTAGAATTTTCCATAATTTTTCATAATTTTTCTAACATTTTTCCTATTTATTTGCATTTAATATTAAAATAATCAATAAAATAATATTAAATTATAAAAATTCCCAAAATTAATATTTTATATTTTTGAAAATGTTACAATCTACCCCCCTTAAAGAAATTCAGTCCCCGAATTTAATTTTAAACCCCCACTACTAAAACAATTTCAGTAATAATCCATTTTGTCGGGGCTCCGAAAACATCAACACATAAGAATATCACAAAAATATACTGCTCTACTAGAAATCAATCCCCAAAATGCATATATATGAATATCCTATGCGTCTGGTGCGCAAGGAATCAAAATCCATAAATGTGTCAAACAGGGGTACAAAACAATATCTAGGTGCAACGGGCGTGCACGAAACATCTGTCGTAGGCAACGTGTGTGCCTGACAGAAAATGAATCAGGTGCATGTGACATGCACGAAGAATCCCGATTTAGTGCATCTAGCGTGCACCAAAATCGTAAATCAAAACACTAAAGGTACATGAAAACCACGCTGGAAATGCAAACCAAATCACTGCATACGGTAGGCATGAAATCTCAATCAATATCTCAAATGTAATAACTCCGCGCAAAACATATAAATATCCAGTGGGTGCATGAAACCAATATCATGAAACTCAGTCACCAAAACTAAATCATGCCAACAGAACGCCCAAAATACCGAAATCCAAAATGACGGATACGTGATAATCAAATCACAAAATCACAAATCATAAATACCGTCTCCGGTAGATCCTCCTTCAAGGTCGAGAAGGAGTCGGTGCATCCACTACTAGCAGCGCAGGATATCTACTGCCTCTTGCTCGCGGTCTGGCGTCCTCTGACTCTCTGGGTCTTTATCTTCTCTGCGGATCACCTATCACGCGGTCAATCGGCTCATCGGCCCTGTCAGATGTGCTAACGGGGACGATTCCGTTCTGGCACTTCTCTGGTCACCTCTCGGTCAAACCTCACGACCACTCGTAAGGCAGCATATCACTGGCGTCGGCCTCTGGCTCTCTGAAAGCACGTCTCACATCTGATCCTGGGTGCAAACATCGTTGCAGCAATGTCCTGGAAGGAATCCTGCTCAAGGTCTCTTCCGATTTCGCCTATGCCGAACCAAACGGAGGCTGGCTCTCCTGCACAACCTCTTCTCACTCAAAAGACACCTGTGTCCTCAGAACAATATTTCTCAGAAACTGGTCACATCCCAACGTCTCTGTAAGCAAATCAGGTCTCTAGTCTCGACGGAAAGCAATGACAGCTCGTCAGTGTCTCTCACGAACCTCTTGTTCCAACTGTCTCTATCGTCGTCCACTATGGCGTCATGCTAAGCTACAATGCACTGCACTATTCTCGGCCACGGTCAATCTGAAGTCTCTCACACGGACTCGAAATCGCGTACTCTGTAGCTTCATCATTCTATGGAAGATGTCAGGCCGAACTGGTCCTTGGGAACACGTCCCAACCATCGGAGGAATACTCATCTCTCGTCCGTCCTTGATCAATTCGCAAAGCATCTGGTTAAGTTCCTTTATCCGAACTTGGTCAACTACCTCGTCGACAATGCCGAACTCTGGCCTGCGGGGTGCGCGCAATACGACCACTCCTGGTCTAGGTCTTCTCATATCGTTTCCCGAAGGGTCCTGTCGAGGTCCCTTTCTCAATTCTCAATCCTGCCGAAATGCCCGGAAGTCATCATCCAATGCTGAAGCTCAAGCTTTTTCCGGAACGGCTGCATACTTATCGCGCTTCTTTCTGGAAGGTATATCCATATACCACGCCTCGGGGTGCATAACACATCTCTAATGTCAGCGGAGTGGGACGTCACCTGGTCGAAATCTCGTACGAACTCTTTTCTTCACTCTGCGTCAATGTCGACTGATTCGGACTCGTCTCATCATGGCTGCATGTACTGTGCTCCAACGGCTATGCTCGCATCTGGAGTCTCCCAAGCAGTGTCCCATCACGATATCCGAAAGATGTCGAACCATCCGATCGACTCGTCAGATCCTCATAATCCCCCAAGAGCTCACATCTCGGGTACAGTTTAATAGTATCGAGTACATGCCACAGCGTCGGTGGTCCAGCCGTAGAAGGGCAAACCCAAGCCTCACTAATGGCGCCGCGGAACCGCCGTAAACCCTAAGGTTCAAAGGCTGTCACACGGTCATTAAGTCGAGTTAGGGTTTCATTCTTCTAGAGGGTCCATAGAATCACCTGCATGTCTTTCCGTATACTTTAAACTTGGAAAATGGGCTCCTGACATTCGATCGTCTCTATCGACTCTCAACGAACCTGCATGAAGTCGTCTCTAGCTGGAATCAATCCACCTGATGACCTCGCATCGGGGTAAGCGAACTCACCACACGTCCTAGTCATCCATCCTCGGTGACTAGCGACTCGCCATCATCTCTCTAAGAACATGCTCATGCTGCAGTAGCTCCAGTCACCTGGGCGATATCTCATCATTTGCAGCAGCAACTGGCTCATACGCCTGTACGCCGAACAACGCCTCAATCCTCCAGGAAAGGCAACACATAAGCGGTCATCTCTGAGTCGATCTGCTCTAGATCTGAGTAAGACTTTCCACACTGGAAATCTTCAACTCATCTGGGCCCGCTCTGGCGCAAAATCGGACGAATCACCTTCGTCTCTCAAATCGGGTAGACTAGCTATCATCTGTCGCATATCTGCCTGAAAGCTCCGGCAATCTCAGCTCGTAAGCTCCGAAAGCAACATCCTGTCAATCTCAGCAACAGCTGGTCTATCTGTCTGCACGGTAGCCGACATCACAATCCCTGAGGTATGCTGTACATCAACAGTCCTCTCTCAACTGGCAGCTCTAACAATGGCCCGATCATCCGGTGCAAGACCAAGCACTCGCCTCCACTAGAGGTCACGATCACCAACACTAACTCGAGACGTTCCCATGTCACCAGAAAACACAAGGGTCGGCCCTCGTACCAAACGAGCTCACACCGGCCGTAACCCTAGCAGCAGCCCAAACTGCGCTCAAACATGGTGACAGGAACCTCAGTCGAGTATCAAAGAGAGCACATCAATGGCAAGAAAGGAAACAACAGATCCAAAGTAGATACATGATCATAGGAAGGAACAGCATCAATGAAAGTATGATCATGAAACTAATAGAATCGGGAATCTCAAATGGACGAATAATCCAGGATATGAAGAGAAACTCTGATCTCACAAATATGTACATCCTAAGGTTCCTTAAGCGGAGTGGCGTGTCGTAAGTATGCCGCGGAACATACCAACGGTACGTCACTCTACTTTAGTCACCTAATCCATCAACCAAGGGTCATCCTAATACGACGAAAGTTCGGGTCGAATACCCCCTCGACCAAGTCTAAGTTCCGTAAGGTCAAGCCTAAGTTCCGTATATAAATAACTCCCTAGGCTCCACATAGTCAAACTCAGACTCGAACCAAGGTCAACCTAGCGCTCTGATACCAACTTTGTCACGACCCGAAAGAGCACGTGACTGGCCCTTGAACCATATGAAGCCTATAGGACTCCATCTGATCCAAGTAAGCCAAAAGCCCAGAAATCTAAAACCATTTTTAAGAATAAGTAAAGAAACTGGTTTAAAGAAGTGAAGAAACACAGGTTGGAAATCAAGGTTTTTAAATAACTAAGCCGGAGGTACGTTTTGAAAACAATAAAGTCTTTTCTAAAAATTTCGGCAAAGTTTCTTTTGTAAAAATGGCCCCGAATGGGGTAAAACAAGAATAACGATATATATATGCAATGATAAAGGCATCCCCAAGCGGGAGCTAGCTCTTCGTCAATCGACGGTCACAACCACACATGCAACAATAATATACAACGCCAAGTGGCGAGGATCAAATCCAAAAGAAAGCTCCAAGCAACAAGAAACCGCAATACTACTAAGCGCGACTCTAAGGTCGAATAATACAAGTCTGTCTCTAAGTCTGAAAGAATACACAAGTTTTGGTTGATGGACAATTTCTAGATACAAAGAAATAAAATAAATACAATGGTGATTCTTGATGCGAAAGAATCCACCTACCAAAAGCAAGTCACCCGCAAGGAAGAAGTGTGCCAGAAATGCCGCAATAGAACCTGTACGGCATAACCTGCAAGAACTGTGGCACAACGGGGGTGAGTTGCCAACTCGTGAATAGAAACATCTACAAGCAGAAATCGAATGCAAGACATAATCCTAAGTCAACAATCAGTAATATAATCCACAAGAGTACATCTGAGTGTGATAAGGTGGCAAGGTAACATCTAATCATGTATGTAGTGCCAGATACTCAGGTAATAACATGTCATCAGTATAAGGTATGTCTGCATGAAGTGAATATGATGAAATATCGATGATATCAATACACATATATTAGCGTCCCATACCACTAATATTGGTGTAAGGGTATATATAACAGCGCCCTCATACCCTGTTATATATACAAATGAAGTATGATAAGTGCAAAACCAGTCTGTATATATATATGTGGAACCCGTCCACTCGTCACCCACTGACGATAAGCATCATGTATGCAAGTATGAGGATATAAACAATATCATGGAAAAACATTATGAAAACCCGTGCCTAGCATCGACACGTAAATCCTCATCCATATGGGGCTCCGTCAATCCGGATCAGCCCTCTCTCAAAGTATATACCGGGAATCCGTCAGTCCGGGTCATCCCTCTCTCAATCCATCGGGCTTCCGTCAGTCCGGGTCAGCCTTCTATCAATCCATCGGGCTTCCGTCAGTCCGGGTCAGCCCTCTATCAATCCATCGGGCTTCCGTCAGTCCGGGTCAGCCCTCTTTCAGAGTATATATATATTGGGAATCCGTCAGTCCGGATCATCCCTCTCTCAGTACATCGGGCTTCCGTCAGTCCGGGTCAGCCCTCTCTCAGTACATCCTCTAGCACCGAGAAAACACGAGGCGACGCCCCAAATATCATATCAAGGGAACCGGGTTTTTAAATGATTACTATTGAAAAAGACACGGTTCCCAAATCCAGAAATCCCATGAAAATCCAACATCAAGAAGTACATCCAATGCGATGTGCTATGCAATCAATCCATGATGTCTGTGACATGTAAAGAAAAGTAATCATATCGGAAATCATGCAACATGGAATAGTAATGTGCATATGTCGAAGGAAGAATCATCTCATGAATGCAATAGTACTACAGTGTAGTGGCATGGCAATTATCGATGATGAAGTGTGTGAGCCGGTAAATAGTGTACGTGAAACATACGCATCATCGATAATGGTGCTGGTGTCCTAACAGCATAATAATAATATAGCAATGAATGTATGCCAGCAATGCGAATAGCATGAGACTGCAGAAATCTAGTAGTCAACACCACAGTGAAGTATCTACTATGCAAACTACATCTAAGTATCAGGTCGATCAGGAGGGGTAGGTGTGGAAACCACCTAAATCTGAGTCGGTATATATATATATATATATATAAAGATATATAGTCGGCGATCCCGCCTCAATGTCATATCGTAAGATATCCTCGAGTTATGAGTGCGGATCTATCATCAATATCGGCTCGTACGGTAAATCATCGTACGGCATCCCCAAAAGCTGGGTACAGGTCAATATCTCACTATCTCATCACATAACAGGTATCAGTATCATCAGATCATATAGTCTGTGGGTACTACTCTATGTCTAGTACAAATCGATACCATCACTAAAGCATGCATGCGGGGGTAAACACATATCCCAAGCCCGCAAAGAATCACAAGTCATATCCCACATATGAATCGTGTCAAATAACCTATCTCAGGGCACCAAGCCCACATCATCGACTCATCTCCAAGGTCATCACATATCGTCAATCACAGTGCAAGTACAAGTGATAAGCAAGGGTGTGTGTATAGGTGTAATTCTATCCTAGGGTTCGCGACTACGAACTACTCTAGTCACTTCTAACCCTACACTATCCATAAACACCTATTATCACAATTAGACTACATATTATTCTATCTACGGACTGCGGGGGTGCTATACGCCATCCACCCGACTTCCCCCTGTAGATATAATCTACTCACCTTGCATCACCAATTGCGGACGTCACCACGTATTTGCTTGTCGTCCCGAAGTCTTCATGGGTACCTACACATCAAATATCGTATATGCGCATTAAAACCAAATCCAAACTAAAACGGCGCATGAAATCCAAAACGATACGATAAGGGGCCTATAGGTGAGAACCTATGGCACGCCTTCAAAACCATCAATAAATCCTCTATATCGTCGTATAACGACAAATAGTCGAGGCAAAACACATTCCACCATTTCAGAATCAAAAATACGGAATACGGAAATACGAATCCAAAACAGCAACTTAGGATATATGTCCCAGATTTCACCCTAGAAAGAATCTGTCAAAACTAGAAGTACCTAGGGCCAAGAATTGAGGTATTGGGGCTATGCACAGAAAACGAGGCGATTCCTCACTGGTCGGGCCGCAAATTGCGGCCAGAAAGGAGGTTTTGGCGGCCTCAAGGTGGAGTGGGGAGCTAGGGTTTTGGGTGTGGCCTCTATGGTGCCTGCACATCTCAATTTCCACTCAATATTATTTTAGGGTTCTCGGGGTGTTAGCAGATTCTAAATAACAGTGGCAGATTCCAGTTTTTTCCCCGATATTGGTTTCTAACATCCGTATTATGGTTTCTAGTTTCAGGTTAGGGTCTCAATTCATGCACTAGGGTGTTTACAAGTCCTTTACTGAGCTCAATTTCACATTACAACTCAAGTTTCTCTCAAACCCTAACTAGGTTATTCTCAATTCCATGATATCACACAATATCGATTAAATCTTAACATGGGTTTATAGGAAAGGCTATAATTAAGCTAATGGTTCAGTAATTACCTCCATTAGCAACTCAAGAATTTTCTTGAGTTGCCCCTAGTGGCCAAAATCCTTGCTTCTTTAGCTCCATGTGTAGATCTAGGGATTTTGCACAATTTTAATGAAATGGACATGTGGTTTTGGGGTTGTTTTTGAGATGAAGAAAGGGGTTGAAGGTGGAGGAAGAATGAGGCTAGGGAAGCAGCAGCAACAAGGAGGAAGAGGGGGAGAATGATGAGGAATGAAGGGGTATGGCCAAGTGTATGTAGTCAAAGTCCACCTCTCTCTCTCACCTACCCTCAATTTCTTTTCTTTTCTTTTTCCCTTTTCTTTTAATCCTTAAACCTTCTCACAAGAATAGTGATCCCAAATGAAAAACCATGACAAGAAAAGTGTACAAGTGTAGAAAATGTGATATGTGCAAGTTTTGCACAAAATTGCCAAAAAACCCGATTAGCGATTTTTAATCGCGATTAGCACTAAATTAGTGTCAAACTAATCACAAAAACTTAAAAATGTCATAATTCACTAATTTACCCTATTTTAGAATTTTCCATAATTTTTCTAACATTTTTCCTATTTATTTGCATTTAATATTAAAATAATCAATAAAATAATATTAAATTATAAAAATTCCCAAAATTAATATTTTATATTTTTGAAAATGTTACATGTCCTTACCACCAAAGCACCCCCTGTCCCAGGTCCCACCTCCAGCGTCGCGGATAAGGAAATCCGTAAGACATGGGAGATAGATTGCGCGAAGGCCAAATGCCTCGTATTAGCCTCGATGGACAATGAACATCAGAGGAGGCACGAGAATATGGGCCTAGAGTCCATATTTCTTCATACAAAAGAACTGTATGGGGAGCAGTCTCGTATCGCAAGATACGAAGTGTCGAAGAAGCTATTTTCGGCAAGATTGGCCGTCGGATCATCGGTAGCGGAACACGTGCTTAAGATGATTGGCTACATTGAGGAGCTCGCGGACCTTGGGACCACGTTGGAGAATGAACTCTATACTGATTTGATTCTCCAGTCCCTTTCTTCCACTTACGCCCAGTTCATTCTTAACTTCAACATGCAAGGAAAGGAGGTAGAACTTTCCGAACTTCTGAACATGTTGAGGAGTGCTGAGGGCACCCTACAGAAAGGTAGGGAGACATCCTCTTTGTTTGTAGGAGGATCTTCCTCTTCTAGATCCAGGGCGAAAGCCAAGGGTAAGAAGAAGAAAGCCCCCGCCAAACCAAGAGGCGGTGTCGGTAAAGTGGATACGAAGGGAAAAGGTAAAGCAACAAAGATAGCGGGGAAGCTAGTGGGGAAGGAAGAATGCTTCTATTGTCACAAAAGTGGTCACTGGAAACAGGATTGCAAGGCTTGGAAAGCCAGAACACAGGATTTGAAGCGAGTTGCAGCTTCAGCTTCAGGTGTGTATGTTATTGAAAACTGTCTATCAATAAACTCTACTTCCTGGGTATTGGATACCGGATCAGGATCTCATATCTGTAATTCTTTGCAGGCGTTGAGAAAGCGTAGAGTTTTGAAGGCAGATGACATGACCCTCAGAGTTGCGAATGGTGCTAGCATGGATGCTGAGGCCGTGGGGGACTATCACCTGGGATTGTCGGATGGACATTTTTTGGTTTTGCGTAGTTGTTATTATGTACCAAATGCAACCTGTAATATCATTTCTGTATCTTTATTATCTAAAGAAGGTTATGAATTTGCATTTGTAAGTAATGTAGTGAACATTCACCTTAATCAAGCTTTGATTGGGTCAGGTACATTGAACAATGGTATATACGTATTAAACCAACCACAGATTTTCAATGTCCAGAATACACACAAAAGAAAGTCTCCAGAAATCAATAAAACTTTCTTATGGCATTGTAGACTGGGTCACATCAATGAGAGAAGGTTGACTAAGTTACATTTAGAAGGATATTTGAATCCGTTCGAATATCAATCGTATGCAACTTGTCAATCCTGTCTCATAGGAAAGATGACAAAGACTCCGTTTACTGGATACGGAGAAAGAGCGAGCGAGCTCTTGGGGCTCGTACACAGCGACGTGTGCGGTCCAATGTCTACACATGCGCGAAGCGGTTATTCTTACTTCATTACTTTTACGGATGACTTTTCAAGGTACGGTTATGTCTTCTTAATGAAACATAAATCCGAGGATTTTGAAAAATTCTAGGAATATAAGAATGAAGTAAAAAAACAAACAGGCAAAGTATAAAGACACTGAGATCTGATCGAGGTGGTGAATACTTGAGTGCCGAGTTCCTGGGTTACTTAGAAGAGAATGGAATTCTCTCTCAGCTTACTCCTCCATACACTCCGCAACATAATGGTGTATCGGAGAGACGGAACCGAACCCTATTGGATATGGTACGGTCCATGATGAGTAACGCTGAGTTGCCGCGATCGTTTTGGGGATATGCACTAGAATCAGCTGCATACCTTTTGAACCGAGTTCCAACTAAGACTGTGCCTACTACACCATATCAGATGTGGTGTGGGAAGAGACTCTATCTTAATCACATTAAGACATGGGGATGTCCAGCTTTTGTAAAAAAGCAGCATGCGGACAAGCTCGAGGCACGCTCAGTACAGTGCAAGTTTGTGGGATATCTAAAGAACTCCAAGGGATATTACTTCTATTGCGAAGAGGAACAAAAAGTCCTTGTTTCTCGCCATGCCCACTTTCTAGAACACCATTTCATAGAAAAAGAATTAAGTGGGAGCACAGTAGAGCTGGAAGAAATTCCAGAACCACGAGCTATTACTGAAAGCTTGGTTGAACCAGAGGGTTCGAAAGATCAGGACATTCCCATGCCACTCCGCAGGAGTAGTAGACAGTCTCATCCGCCCGAGAGATACTACGGTTTTCTCTTTGACGGGGATAGAGAGGATTGCATCATAGACTGTGATGAGCCTACTAGCTTCCAGCAAGCCATTCAGAGCGTCGACTCGGTAAAATGGTTGGATGCAATGCGGACCGAGATGGAGTCCATGTACACCAACAAAGTATGGACGTTGGACATTGCTCCAGACGGGGTAAAACCCGTAGGATGCAAGTGGATCTTCAAAAGGAAGATTGGTGTAGATGGACAGGTTGAGACCTATAATGCTAGACTCGTAGCAAAGGGCTTTCGTCAGCGACCTGGTTTGGACTATGACGAAACCTTTTCTCCAGTAGCTATGCTGAAATCCATTCGGATCCTTCTTGCCATTGCTGCCTTCCACGATTATGAAATCTGGCAGATGGACGTAAAGACGGCTTTCCTAAATGGTCATTTGGAAGAGTGCGTCTATATGGATCAGCCAGAGGGTTTCATTCAGAGTGGGAGCAGCGGAAAGGTGTGCAAGTTGCTTAAGTCCATTTATGGACTAAAGCAGGCATCGCGGAGTTGGAACATCTATTTTGATGAGACGGTCAAGGAATTTGGCTTTATCAAAAATCCAGATGAACCATGCATCTATTGTAGATTTGTAGCGAGAACTGTAGTATTCCTCGTTTTATACGTGGATGACATTCTCTTAATAGGAAATGACATTCCTATGCTACAATCTGTCAAGGGGTTCTTGTCACACAGGTTCTCCATGAAAGACCTGGGTGATGCCTCATACATTCTGGGTATCCAGATCTATCGTGACAGATCCAAGAGGATATTAGGACTTTCGTAGTCCAGGTACATCGATGCCATACTGAAGAGATTCAGTATGGAAGATTCCAAGCGTGGTAATCTACCGGCTTGTCACGGGATCACCCTCTCCAAAGAGATGTCTCCCAAGAATGATTTGGAGAGGGATCGCATGTCTATTATACCCTACGCTTCTGCGGTAGGCTCTATAATGTATGCGATGTTGTGTACCAGACCGGATGTGGCTTATGCACTGAGTGTGGTAAGCAGGTATCAGTCAAACCCAGGGGAGAAACATTGGATAGCAGTAAAGAACATTCTCAAGTACCTGAGAAGGACTAAGGAGATGTTCTTGGTGTATGACGGAAAAGACCTGCAAATTGAGGCCTTTGCTGACTCCAGCTTCCAGAGTGACAAGGATGATTCCAAGTCCATGTCGGGTTTTGTCTTCGCCCTCAATGGAGGGGCGGTGTGTTGGAAGAGTTCCAAACAGGAAACCGTTGCAGACTCGACGATGGAAGCGGAATACATCGCTGCATCTGATGCCGCAAAAGAAGCTGTCTGGATGAGGAAGTTCTTGAGAGAACTTCAGGTGGTTCCGTCCATTGTTGACCCAATACCTCTGTATTGCGACAACAACGGGGCTATAGCTTTAGCGAAGGAACCCCGATCCCATCAGAAATCCAGACACATCTTAAGGCGGTATCACCTGATCAGGGAGATCGTGGATCGCCAGGAGATTGAGGTCCGGAGAGTTGCATCAGAGGATAACACAGCAGATCCATTCACCAAGGCCTTGCCCCAGACTCAGTTCGAGCGGCTGATCGAGATGATAGGTCTCCGATACGCCAGTACATGGCCTTAGTGCAAGTGGGAGATTGTTAGTGTATATGCCCTAGAGGCCATTACTGTATCATACTAGTTTGTATATTACTTGATGGAAGCTTGGGATATTCACAGTTGTATATACAATCTTGCTCGAAATGGTAGTATGCTACTTGGTTTGTCTCTGCTTTAATATGTGCATGTGTTTCTTTTAGCATATTGCTAATATACATATTAGTAGAGCCCTTAAGATCTTTGCTTGATTACCAGCGTGGTGATGGCGCTCACACTCGTGGGAGCTGGGTGATCTATAAGCACATCCTTATATAGGTCCCTAGTCATTGGACTATCGAGACAGGGCATCGATACTCCGGAGTAGACTAGCGTATGCGCTTCTCATCCCAGTGTGGGAGACGGTCTGTCCCACAGCCGTCAGTACGTCGTACCGGAGATAGTATACGGGTGCTCGTTGGGTTACGAGTACACTGGACATGACTCGTCGGGAACTGTTGGTTGGTATTATACCTATCGTCAGTTATCAGTTCCCAGGTGACATGAGTACAGCTTAGTCCGCTGACTTGACACTGTCACTTCGCCTCGAGTGTGTTCCCACTGTACTTTGATTACTACCCTACCATGGCTCAAAGAAGTCGTGCAAACAGGTAGTTTTTGGGTGCAGTCCCGAAGCACTTGGAGGCAGTGACGGTTAGACAGGATTCGTCTCTCCCGGTATTGGGGGTTGACATCGCGCTGTGTCCAGGAGAGCCATTACACGAGTAGTCCCTGGCCAGGGCAAGCGAGATATACTGGTAGGTTTCCAGTGTTATCTCAGGGTGTTCTGGGCTTCACTCCGGCACGACTTGTACCGCTATTAGGGGACTGACGTTCACCGCCCCCCTAGGCCTGCCATGCGATGTATCAGACGAACAGACCGGACTGTACGGAGATTGTCACATACAGGCTTAGTAGGAGTTCAGATGGGGTTCACCTCGTCAGTCTTCTTATCGACATCTACCTGGGGACCATTACGTACAGCTAGTGCCACTTGCGGTCTGTGGTTAAACCCACTGCCAGCGTAGTGTCGAGTCTTTAGAGTCCCACACAGAGAGATATTCGCCTTTAGGCAAAATGAGTAGAGGTCGCATGGTTTTGCGACAGGGTTCGTTCACATTCGTGCACTTGTGCACGTTTGCTGTCCGGACAGTTTATACTAGCGGGCTTTGGTTTAAGCCGGATCCTAGTATATGATTTGAGATTGGTTTTTCTCATTGTAATTGTGTTCCTCGGATCACGGATGCGAGTGCGTATGCACAGTTGCTTGAGACAGAGGGAGAGGACCTTGATTAGGGTTAATGGCTATTATCATTTTATTAACCCTAATGCTTATGTGTGTATTATTGTTAATTGATAATTAGTTTAATAATTGTGCATGGTTATGGTTGTTGACCATTTGACTTCTTTGACCTGTTGACCTAGGTTGACATTTTGACCATCATCATTTCTTTTGGAAGATGCTTTTTGATCTTTGCAAATTGAAATGATAATGGTCATGTCATGATTAACCATGACAATTATCTAGCTAATTATTCAATTAAAATAATTCACACATATTAGTGAGAATGGCTCAATTATTTCTCATTTTATCATATCTTTTCTCTCTCTTGTTCTTCCTCTCCCTCAAGCTCTCTCCCTCTCATGTGTTGAGAAATACTTGAGCTTGAGAAAAAACCTCTCTTGATCTTCTCTACTCTCATCTAGGGTTCAAGTATTAGCACTTCTTGCACCCTAGTTACTCCTAGCTTGGAGTTGAAGCCAAAGGTTGAGGCTTTCGGGTGGATCTTTCTTTGACGGGAGAAGACGACAAGGTGACCTCCTTCCACTACTTCTAGGAGCAAGGAGAGAAGGACAAAAAGACCAAAGGTATAACCTTTCTAGCTCTTAGCTAGTTATTAGTTAGCTTTAGCAAGTTTTTGTTTAGCAAAGATCCTTCTAAGCATAGTCCATGTTGCCTAAGCTCATAAAAATCCGATTTTTATTCCGTTTTCCGCCTCCCTGCAAGCACCGGGGTGGGCAACATGGACTTACACTGGAGACAGCTGCATGATATGAATCTGGTTCCAATTAAATAAGTGACAATGTTTCTATATTGGATATAGAATGGATCATATCTTAACGATGTTAAGGTACGGGGAGTTATGCAGCTAATGCTTAAAACCAGACACTGGATAACTCAAGGCACGTTTCTGTAATGGAAGTTTGTGGGTTGACCCTGGCTTTGACGAGGGTTGACTTTTCTACCATCTAGAAGATCAATAGTGATATTGTTCTTGACTCGCCACAGTTTTAGTAAAATGGATTTTTTCAGAAAACAGTAATGGGAGTATGGTAGAACTGGAAGTGATTCCAGAACCGCAAACGATTACGGAAAATTTAATAGGACCTATATATTCAATCAGGTTTGACATTCCATTAGCCACTCCGCAAATATGGTGGGTAACCTCAGACACCCGAGAGGTACTCCGGTAGCCTCAAGGACGGTGACAGGGAGGTTCTTGTTTACCCAGACTTGACACTACGGTTGTTCCAGGCTATGAGACCCGGCAGGAAGTTATGTATAGCGTCGTTCTAAACTAGGTTTAGAAGTATATGTATATATTATTCTGCCAGAGGGTTGTCATAGTTAGTGGGAGCAGCAGAAGCATAGTGGACAAGCGGCTTATGTCTATTTATAGGCTTGAGCAGATATAGCGGAGATAAGATCATCTATTTTTGATGTGACAGTCATGGGTTTGACTTCATCAGAATAGGGGATGGATCTGGTGAGAAGGTAGTAGGGTGTGATGTCCTGGTATTTGGATGACATACACAGAGTAGGAAGTAAAATTCCTATACTATGATCGGTTGTACTGTGGTCGTCACACAGTTGTTTCTCCAGACAGGATATGAATATAATATCTGACATTCTGGTTACTAGATTTATGGTTTTAGATCTAGAATTGGGTAGTTTCCCAATTTGGGTACTTTGACAGTATTCTATTGATATTTAGAATAGATGACTCCTGGCATGGTGGTGTACCTACAGATGGTGGAGTCACCCTCTCTAAAGGTGTCTTATAGACTAAAGGGGAGAGGGACGTACATGATTGGTAGATCACTTGCTTAGGCAATTGAGTCAATCGTGAGATGTCAAGTACCACACCATATGTTGATTTTGCACTAGATGCGATAAGTTTATATTAATCCAATCCTGAAGAAACATAAGGAAGCAGTTTTAGAACATAAGTGCATGTTCTACGGATTTGATGATGGCAGCCTCCTTCGGGAGACAGTTATCATTCCAGGATTCAAAGGTGACATGGATGACAGAGTGATTGTCAGAGTTATAGTTTTCCCTCTAACGAGGGACAGTATTATGGACAGGTGGTCCAAAAGGATACTGTGGGAGGCATGGTGCTGGATACTGATTAGGTTCAGTTATCGATACAGTCTAAGAAGTTTGGATTTAGAGTTCATTTATGAACTAGGTCCCATCATATATCCAGACATATTCTAAGACAAGTATTACTCGATTCGGGAGATGGCTTTCTCCGCGAACTTGAGATTAAGAGAGACATAGAAAGCAACATCAGGGCGGATCCACACACTGAAGCTATGAGTATGCGATATCGCAATAACAACCTTAAGTGCAAGTGGGAGATTGTTGAATATAGTGCCCTCTGAGTCAATTATTGGATCGCAGGTACGTGATTGCAATGATTGAGGGAGGACCTATACCGACATGACTATCTTACTCGAGATGATAGTATGCTATCCCATTTGTCTTATCATCGTATACATGCTTTAGTTCACTATTGCATGTTGATAGAGCCCATAGGATTCTTGCTTGACTGCCAGCAGTATGATGGCGATCATATACGTTGGAGCTGGGGTCTATAAGCACATCCTTAAAGTGTCCCTAGTCGTAGGAGTTTCGAGACATGGCATCGATACTCCAGAGTAGACTAGTGTATACAGTCGAGACCCCGACGAGGGGCGGTGGCCGGTCTCACAAGCCATTGGTGTCAGTTGATTCACCTAAGATGTATACAGGTGCTCATTGAGTACACCGGACAGGACTCGCCGGGAACATGCTAGTTGGTATTATATATATCGTCAGATAGCAGTTCCCTGGTGATATGTGTACAGGTTAGTTTGTCGACCTGAGATCTTCATTTGTCTCGTGTGAGTTCCCACTGTGCTTTGATTTCTACCCTACCACGCTCAAAGGAGACGTGCAAACAGGTATTTTTTGGGTACAGTCCCGAGCCACATGGAGGCAGTGAGCGGATCGTCGGGGATTCGTCTCTCCCGGTATTGGGACTTGATGTCGTACAGTGCACGGGTGGACATCAATAGAAATCCTCGGCCGAGGTAGTGGAGAATTTCTGATTTGGATCAGTAGTTTCTCAGGTAGTGATGGGATTCATGCCGACACGATTTATCGCGTTATTGAAGGTCTGACTTTATCCACCCCCTAGACTCGATATGCGATACTCTTTAGACGAACGGACCGGACTGTACGGATATTGTCACTGTCAGGCTCATTAGGGTTTCTGGATTCGTCAGCTTCCCTTCCAATCAATACATAGGCAACCGTTACGTACAGCTTGTACCTCTGACGTGCTAGTGGTTATACCCAGTGTCAGTGTGTTGATGAGTCATTAGAGTCCCCCACAGACAGTTTCCCAAGTTCGGGCGAAACGTTGTAGAGGCCGTATGGTTTTATGGCAGGGTTCGGAAAATACACGTGCGTTTACGCACGTGTCATATTTCGGGCAGATAATACTGGTAGGCTTTGGTTTAACCAGGATCTGAGTATTATACTGTGTAGATATAAAATCTTTGTCTCAGTTGCATTTGTATTCGGTCGTAATACAAATGCGGGTATGTTTATACTGTTACGGGGTTATCCTGAAATTCATTTCGGGATCACTTTTGGAAGTTGCCAGTTTCCAGTTTTCTATCGCCCGTCTTTAACATTCGGTTAAAGACGGATTTATCTTTTCTTGAGATGAGTGTGGAAGCTTCTAGAAGGTGACTAGGATGGTGAGGTGTTATGTGACTCATTAGTGCATTTAATGATTCATTTAATGCAAGGGTGACTTGGTTTATGATTCATCCTTTGCTTTTAATGTTTTAATTGAGGTGTTTTTGTGACTCATTCATTTGTATTAGTGCTAATGGTCACTCTCTTGATTCCTACACTCACCTCCCTCCCCTTTAAAGTGGCCGGCCCTTCATGACTGAGAGATGACGGATTTTCATTTGGAAAATTATGATAGTTATTTGGTTCATGGAAATTAGAATAGAAAAGTTTCTCATTTCATATCGATCCAAAAGGCAACTTCATTAACCGTTCGTCCATGGCTTTGGACGTAATGAGACAAAGTGTTTTACTCGTTTCCTACATCAATCTTGGTCATCTCTTTTAGCAAACTTGATGATCGAGTTGCCTCGGTTCAGAGGCGGGAGCCCGTTTAAAGATCTATCGACGTGGTGCCACCTGGACGAGAAGACTGGAGATTCAGGAGATCGGAGCAGCCGCAATAAAGCGTGGGATGATGGTTGAAGACCGAAGGACTCGGATCGTTCGGTATAACATTTCTACCCACTTTGTAGTTTGTTAGTTTAGTTTTAATGGCAGATCCGGGTTATAGTATGCGATAACGCCAGTTGTAAAAAGTTTTTGTTCCGCATTTGGCGTCTGTTAGACGGCCGGGGCGCTACCGTAGACTTACAAAAGGTTCTTCTTCTTCCTTCTTCTTTCATGAAAAGCTTTCTAGCTTTTTATGAAGTGATGAAAATGAGTGAGTTAAAGAAAACAAATGAGAGCAAAAATCCTACTTCATCATCCTAATCTATTCTTGCAAATTAGATTAGGGTGTTCACTTCATTTTGTGAGTGAGAGCTTGTGTTAAAGAAACTTGAAGGCAGATCATCTTTGTTATCGAAGATCGGAAGCAAGTTTGCATCTTTCTCTTCGTGGAGCCTCTCTAGAGTCCGGAAACTCGATGATCGCAGCGAAGGGACATCAACACGGAGCTTTAGAAGTGAAGGACAGGACTACAAAGGTTATAATCCCAAACTCTTAGATGTTAAAGTGTTTAACATGCTTTGTTTCGCCTAATCTCTAGTCTAAGATCTTGGTTTAGGGATGTTCGGCACGGCTAAATTTTAAATTGTGCATGGTCGATGCCTTATAGACCCTTGTGCGTGTGCCTAGTAACCCTACAGTGGTATCTGAGCCAAGTTAGAGCTTTAGGCGAAGTTTAAAGTCCGATCGAACTCCGAATACCCGTAAAACCCTAGTTTCTGGAAATTTTTCAAAAAGTTGATTTTTTTCATACTAAAAATACTCAAAAAAATCAGCAGGGAATTTTATGGGGAACTGTGAAAAACGACTCCCTAAATCAATTAATGCGCCGCGGAACCGCGGCCATACCAGGGTATTGGCGGCGGTTCCGCGGCAATTACTGTAGATCGAGGGATAGTTTTTGTACAGTTACAACCTTAGGTACTTCCTGATTCTTCTGGGTATTTTTAATTTATACTCAAGTGTTGAGTTTTTTGGGTTGTATTGGGGACTCGTTGATTCGATCAGATAATTTAACTTCGTTTAATTTTTCCCGGGTAATTTTAGAAACTTTTAAAAAGTTCGAACGGATATCAATAACTCACTTTTTCCCCTGCCGGAAAATTTCCAAGTGTTGGATTTTTTCGTAGTTTAAGAACGTTCTAAGTCGTGCAAGTAATGCGGTGGACCCTCTAGAAGACAACAAACCTTAACTCGATTATGTGACCATCTTGAACTGCCTCTAAACCTTAGGGTTTGGGGCAGTACGGCGTTGCCACATGTGAGGCGTTGGCTTGACCCTTCTACGGCTGGACCATTGGTACTGTGGCATGTGATGGATGTTTTTTTAAACTAATTTCAAGTGTTGAGAACTATTTGGGAAATCTTGGGTGTTTGTTTATTCGATCGGAAAGTTTAACACTGTCTATTTATCTGGAATGTGATACAATATTTGGAATTCACAAGCAGTTATGAGATAACTATTTTGAATGTTATAAATCTAGCAGTTTAGTCTCAGATGATCGGTTGCCATGGGATTTTGATGCGATCAAAAGTCCGTCGCAATCACATAGCGTACACGGATACTCGCCGAGTAAACTTAATAAACAGCCACGCCCCAAAGCCCCGACCAAGTGACTATAGGAGAACCCCGTTAGCAAAAGCATCCGTTCGGGTTCTCGCGGCAGCGGTGTTCCGCCTTAGTGCACTTCGTCGACGACATCCGGGGGTGCGGCCATCTACTAAAGTTTGCGACGAGTATTCGATCAGGATGTCGGGAATCTTGTTGAATTGCCTGACTTGATATTGAAAAGAGTTTTCGATAATGAGACTAAAATGCGGGGTTTATAATTGTTAGGCATGCGATGTCGAAGGAATTCATTTGGTTAGGCATGCGATGTCTAAGGAGGTTGCGGATTCCAACTGTTGTAGTTTTACACTTTTTTCTGTGACCGTAAGCGTGGTATGTGGTGTATCGCTGGCTTCGTTGCTATACATCAACGACAATCGGGATACGCATACTTGCTTACGTTGATGATATGAGATATTATGTGTTGCTGTGATATATTATATTGGATCGTCGCGTTCTGAATAGCCGGGGGTTTTATGTGAGATGAGAGTTTTTCTTATTCATTCATGTAAAATTCATTTGTATGTAATATTCTTTTATTGGGGCACTTCCGGGCTGAGGATGATGTCACCATTGTATATTATTTACTTTTCCGCATTAGGTAAACCCAAGGCGGGGACCACAAGTAACCGGGTTCTACAGTCCAGTGGGAGACCATCTCGAGGAGTCGAGACCGTGTCTCCTAACCCTCGAATTGACAGTGTTGCTTGCTGCTCTCGTAGGGGTCTAGGGATGTGGGTTTGGTTATTCATCGCAACCGTGGAATCCGTGTTTTATACAGGCTCGTATTAAAACACGGACGTCCTAGTATATCCAATATTTCATATGTGTTCTTCTGCTGCAATGTTCTGTAATGAGATCATATTACTGCCTAAGACGAATGTTTATATTATATATATGAGATATATGTTATATTGCAGATTTCGTTTCAAAAGTGATGCTTGTGAAGCATAATAAAATGGGACTTCATTAATGAGATTAATGAAACTAAGAGAAACCTAATGATGTTGTAGAAACTTATTTAAAAACTGGTAGCTCTAGTTCTTGCTTTGCATAGTTGTGTTCCTTGTAGAACATCCAGCACCTTATTCGATAAGGAAAGAGCCGAGATCCTTTCACCGGGAGTGACCTCTTTAGTGAAACTAGCAGATGCTACAAACTCGGTTTGTCTTTTGTTTGCTTCTATAGTTTTTGCTTTGCATAGTGGTATTTGTGAAATATCATGCACCTTATTCGATAAGGAAAGAGCCGACGATCCCTTCACCGGGAGTGACCTCTTTAGCAAAACTAGAAAAGGCCTAAAAAACATTCAAATTAAAATCACTCGATTCTACAATGATATAAAGTTCATTACGCAAAGGGTTTTTTTAAAAACCTGTCATAGCCCTCCGTCATTTCAGATAAGTAGTTTTTAGTATTCGTGCTGCGTTTGTTGACTTAGTCAAGGCGTAGTGTGCGGTAGCTGATTAGTGCTTATCTGCAAAGCATATGATGCGATTGGATTAGGGTAGTCGTGCAGCCTTGTTGACTTAGTCAAGGGTCGTGCGGGTGGGTTTAATTCAATCGGGAAATGACAGGTTGAACATTACTTACGGTCCATGGTTTGTTGACTTAGTCAAGGTCATAGATCGTTTGGGGTAAAATATTATTGGGAATTTCAAGTGTTGAAATTTGTAATGAGATTGCATACATTCTATGAGATAGTTGGATCACGATACCCGCTGCGAGTAAGAGTTACTCCTGGAAGAGTTTTACACATTACAATTTGCCGATCAAGTAGGTGTCTAGAAAGGTGTTAACGGGGTTACACCCCTGGGAAAACGAGGTTTATTTTAATTAGGTCCGTGCGAAAGCACGGGGAACATCCCTCAAAGTACCGGCACTGGCCTGGCTAAAAGATTGGCGAATTTGTAGAGTGTAATTAATCCCGGCTAGTCTTTCCTTTTAGGGTTTGAAGGAAGATTTGACTAAAACAGTGGGAGACATCCTGATTAGATAAATTGGTAACCAATCTAATCTTGTAAAAGCGCACGCTGAGTGTTTTCTTCTCTCTCTCCTGGTTACGACTATGTCACGCCTTAATCATGATAATAATATGGATGTATTTACCGAACCCGCTTGTTATACTGTGCTAAGGAACGTTGGTCCTGCTCCAGCTTATAATTGTTATAAGACAGAGCAGGAAATTGGGGATTACCAGAATTCCCGTGCCGCCCAAATGAAGAAAGTGCATGCTGATGCATCTTCTTCGGGTGTGTTCATTACAGAGAACTGTTTCTCAGTATCCTTTACGTCCTGGATATGAGATACCGGATCAGGATCCCGCATATGTAATTTGTTACATAGGGCTAAAGATAGGTAGAAAACTGAGAACGGGTGATAAGTTTCAAGAGTTGGAAAAGATGCAAGTGTTGCAGCCAAGTCTGTTGGCAGTTATCACCCTGTATTACCAGAATACATTGATTCTGAACGAATATTATTAGATACCGAACCTGATATACAACATCATATCAGTCTCTTTATTAATAAAGAAGGATATAATTTTGTATTGTTGGATAATGTTTTGAACATTTCCTATATCAAGAGTTGATCGGTTTAGGCACGTTATCTAAAAGCATAGACGTTATAAATCAAACCACAGTTCTTAACATACAGAACACACACAAAAGGAAGAGTTCAGAAATGAACGAATCCTTCTTGAGGCATTATAGACTAGGTCATATCAATGCGACCCGACTAGCTGAAGTTACATATAGATGCATATTTAAATTAGTTTGAATTTACATCTTGTGAAACTTGCCGGTCATGTCACAGAGATAAGATGACCACGGCTCCGTTTATTGGAAACAGAGAAAGAGTTAGTGAACTCTTGGGATTGATACATGCTGATGTATGAAAGTCCCCTATCTACACATGCCAAGACCGGTTCTTTATACTTCATTAGATTCACTGATTATCTCTCAAGATTCGGACATATGTTCATGTTGAAACACAAGTCTAAACCTTTTGAGAAATTCAATGAATATGAGTTAGAAGTAGAGAACCAAAAACGGGTATAAGTATTATGTCCTTTGATGAGATCAAGGAGGAGAATACTTGAGCACGAAAATCCTGGACTATTCTAAAGGAGAATGAGATTCTCTCTCAGTATTACTCCTCCGTTTACACCATAGCACGATGGTATATCGGGACGGAGCAATAACACCCTATGTGATATGGTGTGCTCTATGATGAGTACTACTGAGTTTCCTATTTCCTTTGGGAGTTATGCACTTGAGAAGCTGCATACCTATTGAATAGGGTTCCAATCAAATCAGTTGCCTACCACTTCATATATGATATGGACTGGGAAGAGCCCATATCTTATGTGTGTTAAGATTTGGGGTTGACCAGCCTATGTCTAAAAGCATAATTCGGACAAGCTCGAGGCAAAGTCAGTTCTGTAGAAGTTTGTTGGATATCCCAAGCATTCACAAGGGAATATCTTCTACCTAACCGAGGAACAAAAGATGTTTTGTTTCTCAACATGCCATCTTTGTGAAAGGAAATTTCTTGTGAAGAAATTAGTGGTCGTGAGATAGAACTGGAAACAGTTCCATCTATACAAACTGCAGCTGATGATTTGGTAGAACCGAAGGATTCAATAGTTTCTAACAAACTTCGGCCTCTCCTCCGATCTAGTAGGGTTCCTCACCCACCTGAGAGATGCTTCGGTTTCTTTATGACAGTAGGAGCGAGGATTGCATCATGAGATTATGACCCAACTTATTTCGAGCAGGCCATCAGGAGTGGGACTCTGTAAGAATGGCTGGATGCTTAGCGATCTGAGATGGAATCCTTATACACCAACAAAGTATGGACTTTGGTTGTTTTATCTGAAGGGTTAAATCCCCATCAGGAGCAAGTATATCCTGAGAAGATTACTTGGTGTACATGGAAAAGTTGAGACTTTCAAAGCTATGCTTAAGTCCATCCAGATCCTACTTGCCACGGCTACATCCATGACTATGATATCTGGCAGTTGGGTGTCATGACTGCTTTTCTAAATATTGATTTGGAAGAGAGCGTCTATAAGTACACAGCCAGAGGGCTTCGTAGACAGTGGGAGCAGCGGAAACGTGTGCAAGATGTTTTATGTGATAGATCAGGCATCGCGGAGTTGGAACATCTGTTTTGATGTGGTAGTCAAAGAGTTTGACTTCATCAAAATGGTAAATGAACCTTGTATATACAAAAAGGTAGTAGGGAGTATGGTGGTGATCCTCGTAGAGTACGTGGATGACATACTCTTAATAGGGAAGGAGTTTCCTATGATACGCTCAGTCAATCTCCGCATATCACAAGGATTCTCCATATATGATCAAGGCGATACCTCCTAAATCCTGGGTTATGGATCTATGAGATAGATCTAATTGGATGTTAGGATTCTCACTAGTTGTAGTGAGATGGTATCAATCGATCCTGGGGAGAATAACTGGAAACGGTTCCAGGGTGATAAGGACGACTGAATGTCAGTCGTAGGCATTGTCTTTACACTCAGTGGAGGGACGGTATGTTGGAAGAGTTCCAAGCTAGATACCGTGACTCACTAGATGACTAAAAGCAAGATACATCGTTACCAAGGATGCTACTAAAGAGGCAGTCTGGATATATAAGTTCATGAGATGAACTTCGTTCCTACCATTGTGTGACAATGGAGTTGTGGCTTATGCCAAGGAACCCCCGTCCCATCAGAAATCCAGATGTAATTCTTAGGCAGTATCACCTGATCATGGAGATGGTTGATCTCCAGGGAGATCGAGATTAGGAGAGTAGATACAGAGGACAACAGCGTGGATCCACTCACAAAGGCCTTTTTCCCAGTAGAGACTTTTATAGGATGGTTGAGTATGAGATCCTTCAACCACAGCTAATTGTTGGGTATGTGATACCACAACAGATGGCCCTAGTGCGAGTGGGAGATTGTTAGTTATATGTATGCCCTAGAGGCCATTACTGTACATATGATGTATATTGTAATGGATGCTTAGACATATATAGGGAGGATTTTCTTGTACGACATGATAGTATGCTATCTGGTTGTACTTTATCTTAACATGTACTCTGATTGTCTCTATATTACATGTTGATAAAGCCCTTAGGATATGTACTCGACTACTGGGACTATGATGAGATCATACTAGTCGGGCCACGGTAGTCGACGAGTACATCCTATAACAGTTCCTAGTCGAGGGTGTATCGAGACAGGGCATCGATACACCAGAGTAGACTAGCGTATACGCATCTTGACCCATATGATGGGCGATGGATGATCCCATATCCATCGGTGTTTGACATCAAGGATGGTGTACGGGTTCTCAGTGTTGACTGGGTACACTGGACGGACTCGCCGAGAACTCCCAGATGGTATTATACCTCACGTCAGATGGCAGTTCTCTGGTGACACTGGTATAGAGTAGTCTGTAGAACCGAGATTGTCATAGAGTCTTGTGTGATTCCCACTATGCTTTGATTTCCATCATACCACGTCCAAGAGGGTGTGCAAAAAGGTGGCTTTTGGGTACAGTCCCGAATCATATGGAGGCAATGAGCGATAGGAGGGGATTCGTCTCTCCCGGTATAGGGAGTTGATGTTACGCTGTGTTCGATTGGCTATAACTGGAAATCCCTGGCCAAGGTTGCTAAGATTTACTGGTAAGTGTTATCAGTAGTTTCTCGAACTGTTATAGACCTCATATCGACACGACTTATCAAGCTACTGGGGTCTGACGTTTACCACCCCTAGGCGAGATATGCGACATATCAGACGAAGAGACCGGACTGCACGGGAGTGTTACTGACTGGATTGACAGGAGAATGTACATGCTTGCTTGGTGATATTCTAAGCGCTCAATACCTAGGTGGCTGTTATGTTTAGCTGACCGCTTGCAGCTTGTGGGTGTTTGATATGATCATCAGCTACTGCCGGCGTATTGACGATTCTTTAGAGTCCTACATAGAGGTTTCTTGACTCAGGCAAAACGGAGTAGGAGCACATATATGATATGTGCGGGACCGAGAATAATACGTGTATGTGATACCGTATTAGATTCTCACGTATTAGATATCGGCCGGGTATATGTGATATAGCCGGGTCATCGGATCAAGTGTTGATTCGATGAACTGATACAGATTATATTAGTCGGTTATTTGTGAAATGGACGGATTATCGGATCAAGTGTTGATTCGATAATTTTATGTATAATTATATATATTTGATATATTAAATTACATTAACTAATATAAGCTCACTAAAAGATTCTTTTTCTCACTCGGGTAATACATTGATATATATGTGATATATGTTAATAGTATTATTTTATTTTGTTACAATAAATATTGTATATGTGATATATAATATTGTAACATGTTATGGTTATAAATGCAACATGTTTTGTGGAGTTTAATTGAGATTAGGGTTTGGATTAGGGTTAAGTCTTCATGAAGCTTTCAAGAAGCTTCTTGAAGCTTTGACTTTGACTTGGATATTTTATGATATTTTATGATATTTCCTTAACCCAACCCAACCCTTTACCCTAGTTAAATCTCTACATGGGTTAAGTCTTCATACTTAACCCATGGTTGCAATTCTAACCACAATATGGATCATTATTCATCACAAAGTGAAAGGTTCTTCTTCTTCCTTCTTTTTTCATGAAAAGCTTTCTAGCTTTTTATGAAGTGATGAAAATGAGTGAGTTAAAGAAAACAAATGAGAGAAAAAATCCTACTTCATCATCCTAATCTATTCTTGCCAATTAGATTAGAGTGTTCACTTCATTTAGTGAGTGAGAGCTTGTGTTAAAGAAACTTCAAGGTAGATCATCTTTGTTATCGAAGATCGGAAGCAAGTTTGTATCTTTCTCTTCGTGGAGCCTCACTAGAGTCCGGAAACTCGATGATCGCAGCGAAGGAACCTCAACACGGAGCTTTAGAAATGAAGGACCGGACTACAAAGGTTGTAATCCCAAACTCTTAGATGTTAAAGTGTTTAACATGCATTGTTTGGCCTAATCTCTAGTCTAAGATCTTGGTTTAGGCTTGTTCGGCACGGCTAAATTTTAAATCAGGTATGGTTGATGCCTTATAGACCCTTGTGCGTGTGCCTAGTAACCATACAGAAAACACACCACCTCATCATTCTACTATAATCTAGCCAATTAGTTTAGAGTGTTTGGCTTCATCATCTTTTTTGATCAAGTAAAGCTAGGAGCTTGGACGAAATGGACTTCGGGTGGATCATCGTGGACAAAGGAGCTTACTAGCAAGCCTTTCCAAACTCTCAACGATCCTAGGAGTCACAACAAGAGGACTACAAAGGTTGTATTCTTTTCACTTAGTGATTAAATGTTCTTTTTAAGAGATACTAGTGTTGTTACCCTAAATTTCTAGTCAATGATTCATGGATAGTTTGCTTAGCACCTCTTTAAATTTTAAAGTGGCATGTGTGATGCTTCCATATTATTAAGTAGGTGCTAGGGAAACCCAACAGTGGTATCAGAACCAAGCTAGAATTTTAGACACGGTGTTATTACAAATACGAAGACGAAATCGACTCCGAAATATACGGTATTATGTAACCCTAAAAATGCTCTGGAAATTTTCTAAAAAGTGCTTAAAATTTTTTTCAAACAGGTACAGAATGGAGTATGGGCAAACATAAGAACACTGGTGAAATACGGGGGCTTGTGCTCGGAATTTGGCCGACCACAAGGCCCTAGAATTTGGCCTGGCCTGCCCCCTACCCCCATTGCACCCCTTGTTTCTCCTGTGCTCTGTTGTTTGCAAGTTAGGGTTTCTATTATTGTTTGCTTAGCCCAATTTTTATGTGATGATTGTTTTTACCTGGGGCTAATTTGTAGTGCTTTGTAGTTGTATAATTTAACACTAAATTGGTAACCTAGACTATGTTTAGCAGTTCGAATGAACATCGAACACCACACTTCATACCCCGCTGAAATTTCCAAGTGTTGTAATTTTCTGAATTTGATTGTATTCGTAAAATCGTGCAAGTATTCTTATGGACCCTCTAGAAGACCATACTAACCTTAACTCGATTCTGTGCCCATAGAACCGCGATCGAACCTTAAGATTTGCCGTAGTTTCGTGATGTCATAGGTGAGGCATTGGTTAACCCCTTCTACGGCTGGTCCTTAGATACTGTGGTGTGGTTTTTTGAGTATTTCAACTTTGCTCAAGTGTTGAGCTCGCGGGGTAATTTGTGAGTGTACGTTGATTCGCTCGAAACGTTAAACATCGACTTGATATCTGTGATTACAATTGTTGTTTTTCACTTTTCTTTTCTCCGACTGTAAGTGTAGTATGTGGTGTATCGCCGGCTTCGTTGCTATACATCAACGACAATCGGAATACGCATACTTGCTTACGTTGATGATATGAGATATTATGTGTTGCTGTGATATGTTATATTGGATCGTCGTGTTCTAAATAGCCGGGGGTTTTATGTGAGATGAGAGTTTTTATTTTCATTCATGTAAAATTCATTGTATGTAATATTATTTTATTGGGGCACTTCCGGGTTGAGGATGATGTCACCATTGTATATTATTTACTTTTCCGTATTAGGATAGACCCAAGGAGGGGAGCACAAGTAACCGGGTTCTAGGGTCCAGTGGGAAGCCATCTCGAGGAGTCGAGACCGGGTCTCCTAACCTTAGAATTGGCAGCGTTACTTGCCGCTCTCGTAGGGGTCTAGGGATCTGGGTTTGGTTATTCATCACGACCGTGGAATCCGTGTTTTATATAGGCTCAAAATAAAATACGGACCTCCTAGTATATCCAATATTTTATATGTTTCTTCTGCTGCTGATATACTGTGATGTGATCATATTATATGCGTGAGACGACTGCTTTATTATTGTATATATGATATATAATAAATGTTGCTTATGTTTTACACCCGCGCTAGTCCCGTCCCGGTATGTCGTTAGTTATGTAACCTAACGGTGCATAACGGGACACTGTGGCGAATGCGGATGGCATAAGCGTACGTTGTATTTTCGTTTCTTCTGTGATGCTTAGGAAGCATAAATGATGGGATTCATTAATGAGATTAATGAAAGAAAAGAAACCTAAAAGATGTTGTAGAATCAAATTTATAAAAAGGGGTAGCTCTAGTTCTGCTTTGCATAGCGGTATTCCTTGTAGAATATCCAGCACCTTATTCGATAAGGAAAGAGCCGAGATCACTTCACCGGGAATGACCTCTTTAGCGAAACGAGCAGATGCTACAACTCACTCGGTTTTATTTTTGATTGCTTCTATAGTTCTTGCTTTGTACAGCGGTATTTGTGAAATATCTTGCACCTTATTCAATAAGGAAAGAGCCGAGATCCCTTCACCGGGAGTGACCTCTTTAGCAAAACTAGAAAAAGCCTCAAAAACGCTTCTTTTCAAAATCACTTGTCTCTACAACGATATCAAGTTCATTACGCTCATGGTTTTCTAAAAAACCTGCATAGCCCTCCGTCATTTCAGATAGAGACTAGTTAGTATTCGTGCTACGTTTGTTGACCTTAGCCAAGGCATAGTGTACGGTAGCTAATTAGTATTTATCTACTAAAACATGAGATGTGATTGAGTTAGGGTAGTCGTACGACTCTGTTGACCTTAGCCAAGGGTCGTACGGGTGGGTTTAATTCAATCGGGAAATGACGGGTTAAACATGGCTAGCGCTTATGATTTGTTGACCATAGCCAAAGTCATGAGTTGCTAGGGGCAAAAGTATTATGAGGAATTTCAAGTGTTGAAATTTGCAATAAGATTGCATACCTTCTATGTGATAGTTGGATCCCGATACCCAATGCGAGTAAAAGTTACTCCGGGGAGAGTTTTACACATAACAATTAGCCGATCAAGTAGTTGTCTAGAAAGGTGTTAACGGGGTTATGCCTATGGGAAAACGAGGTTTATTCTAATTAGGTCCGTGCGAAAGCATGGGGAACCTCCCTAAAAGTACCAACACTGGACTGGCCGAAAGATTGGCGAACTTGTAAAGTGTAATTAATCCCGGCTAATCTTAACTTTTAGGGTTTGAAGGAAGATTTGATGAAAACATTAGGAGCCATCCTGATTAGATAAGATAATAACCAATCTAATCTTGTAAGAGCATACGCTAAAGTGTTTTCTTCTCTCTCTCTCCAGGTAGCGACCATGTCAGGCCTTAATCAAGATAATAATATGGATGTATTGACTGAACCCTCTTATTATTCTGAGCAAGGGAACGTTGGTCCCGCGCCAACTTATATTGTTATAAGTACGAGCAGCGAATAGGAGAATATCTGGATTCTCACGCTACAAAACGAAGAATAAGCATGCTGATACATCTTCTTCGGATGTGTTAGTTATCGAGAACTGTTTCTCAGTTCACTCTATGTCCTGGGTATTAGATACTGGATCGGGATCCCACATATATAATATGTTACATGGGCTACGGAAAGGTAAGGAACTGGGAGAGGGTGATCATTCTGTAAGAGTAGGGAATGGTGCAAATGTTGCAGCCAAAGCAGTTGGCGAATATCACCTTGTATTACCAAATGGTAATACATTGATTCTGAACAAATCCTCTTACATTCCGACCCTGATATGAAATCTTATATCAGTCTTTATTGAGTAAAGAGGGATATAATTTTGCAGTTCAGGATAATGTTATGAACATCTTCCTGAATCAAAAGTAGATTGGATTAGGCTCGTTAAATAATGGCATATTCGTTCTCAATCAAACTACAGTACTGAATGTGCAAAACACACACAAGAGGAAGAGTTCAGAAATGAACGAGTCCTTCTTGTGGAACTGTAGACTAGGTCATATCAATGCGACACGACTAACTAAGTTACATAAAGATGGATATTTGAATCCATTCGAGTTTTCATCTTATGATACTTTCTAGTCATGTCTCAAAGGCAAGATGAACAAAACTCCGTTTAGTGGACACAGAGAAAGAGTTACTGAACTCTTAGAGCTCATACATAGTGATGTATGTGGTCCCATGTCTACACATGCCAGGAACGGTTCCTCATACTTCATTACATTCACTGACGATCTCTCAAGATATAGACATGTGTTCCTATTGAAACACAAGTCTGAAGTTTTTGAGAAATTCAGAGAATATAAGAACGAAGTAGAGAACCAAACTGGTAAAAGTATTAAAATCCTACAATCTGATCGAGGAGGAGAATACTTGAGCAATGAGTTCCTGGACTATCTAAAAGAGAATAAGATTCTCTCTCAGCTTACTCCTCTTTATACACCACAACACAACGGTGTATCGGAGCAGAGGAATCGCAACCTATTAGATATGGTGCGCTCTATGATGAGTACTGCTGAGTTGCCTATTTCCTTTTGGGGGTATGCGCTTGAGACAACAATATACCTATTGAATAGAGTTCCAACCAAATCGGTGCCTACCACTCCATATGAGATATGGAATGGGAAGAGACCATCTCTTAAATGAGTTAAGATATGGGGTTGTTCGGCCTATTGATTGATCGTTTCCGTGTCGTGTTTAGAAATGTTTCACAACCAAAGAAATTTATACCGCAATCAATTGACGGTGTCTATTGTAGTTTCGTCAATGAGAACGGATCGTCCACTGAGAAAGTGTGGTTTGATCGATCTTGTTTTAGTTGAGTTGAAAATTAAAAGGAAAAAGAAAATGATTCAATAATTGTGAAATTTAGTTTCAAGAATCATCAAGAACTAGATCTAAAATCAAGAAATACTAATGATCAAGAAGATGTCCAAATCGAATGAATTATCAAGATTTGTAATGAGGCTTGTAGGAATCGATCCAATTGATAGTGATGATGAAGAATAATGATTACAAATTCTTATCTATTGAAGATTTGTTGCTAGATCGATGATGATCAACGAGGATTAGGGATCTATCGAAGAAATTAGGGTTTCTCCATCATCATCCCTTGTCCTTTCGTTGATTAGCATTCAAATTCTAGCCTCTAGGTAATTCAATCATCGATCGTTGATCTCTAATTTGGAGCGAAAACATTCAAGAAAGCATCTCGCTCAAAACTAGGTCATCGTTGATTCAATTTCCTCTAGTTTACAAAACTCATAAGACTTAAGAATCGTTTAAGAATTTAATCATCATCATCTGTCTATTTTCTCGATTCCTCCACAAGAGGAGTTTTTACTCAAACATCATGAAAAAAAAGAAAAAAAATCAAGAATCGATAACTCTTCATAATGCTCAAATGTAAATAGAAGCAAGATTTATAATCTTCACATTTATTAATCGATGATTAGATACAATTCACTCGAGTCGAGGTTACAAGAATTGAGGAGAGAACTAGATCGTCGAATTTAGCTTCGCATAGGTCTTTTTGAGTCGCTGATCGTCGTGGATCTCTTGCTCGGATGAAGATCGGCTGTTCATCACAGAATACTGCATTTTATACCGCC
This sequence comes from Agapanthus africanus, assembly GCA_030015575.1. Classification (NCBI taxonomy): domain Eukaryota; kingdom Viridiplantae; phylum Streptophyta; class Magnoliopsida; order Asparagales; family Amaryllidaceae; genus Agapanthus; species Agapanthus africanus. The sequence goes on from CM057339.1 coordinate 685,324,130, forward strand.
CATTCTTACGCTCGGTTGTTTATAGGTAGGTACTTTTAATCCGTGTTTGTTACATATTTACAGAGTACAGGTTTTTAGGCCAAATATTGCAAATCAAGACAAAATCTCCACAGTTACACCAAATACAGAACATCTGTCACTGCAGATAAAAGCCGGGTTCCGGTCATCCATATCCGTCCAGTGCCGAGTACCAGTTCCTGAGACAAGTCATATGACAGTGGTCATTCGTGTCTGGGACAAGCACAGAGCACGAGGGGGCAGCACAAGAATCAATGGGTGCGCGGAGCTCAAGAGAGATAAAGTCAAAAAGTGAAGAAAAGATAGCAATCTTGGACTAGGAATTCTGAAGATATTCTGGAAATATTATCAGAAAATACATGTACCAGGAGTCAGGGAACGAGATTTCAGGGGCTTTTTGGTAATCTCATTTCTGGTCTGGTGGTTGCCCTAGAACTCCATTCTCCTGCCTATAAATACAGCAGTTTTGAGCTAAGCCAAGGGAGCAATTTTTGGAGCTTTTCTTTGTTCTCTTTTTTTTTTTTTGTTTTGTTCTTCTTCTTCCTCTTCTTCATTCTTTCTCCATGACATTGTAGTGAGAGCTTTTGAGTGGAAGATTAATGAAGATGAGGGTTCTTTATCTTTCTTGTTAGTTTGCTCCCCCTTGAGATTTCTGCTTTCTCTTGCTCATTCAATCTCTTCATTGAGGTTGAATGGTTAAGAGTTAGTTATTGATCTCAAGGGTCGTATTTTCTCACGGACTAGCACTTCATTTCACATGCGTTCTCTACCCTTCCCTTGATCTTGCAAGTTCTTCATTGAGCTTGCAAGTTTAAGGGTTGGCTATTGAGCACATGCTTGGCTTGGGTCCTAGTTCCGTATTCTTTTTATTACTCGCTTTTTATTACTTGTCTTTTTATTACTTGCATTTTATTTCATGCATTTTATTCATGCTCTTTAATACTTGTATCTTTTCTTTTCTTGTTTTTTTCTTTTTGTTCTCTTTTGTTTATATTGTGAATGTTGTAATTATTGTTCTTGTTAAGAATTAATACGGTTTCATAAGTTAACATTTCTTTGCCAATTCCTTTTCCCGTTATTTTCCATTTGAACTTCGCCCAAACCATACGCAAGCGCTCCGTTAGGCACCGTACCCTGACAAGGTAACGGCGATTCCTAACCGCGACCGGTTGCGTTCGGTTTGGCCGGAGGCGAAAGCAAGAGACAAGAACGGAAGGACAAGGGTAAATAAGCCGGATTCCACGAATACCGCGCTTAAATCCCCTAATCCCCGTTGTTGCCGATTGTCTAGCCTCAATTGGTCAAGACTCGGCTCAAAGGTTTTGAGTACGGATTTCTTAGCTTACAATCTCGTATTTTTCTTAACAACTTTATACTTGCAGATAAACACATAGGTTAGACAAAACAAACATACAAGATTCTTTATTGACTCGTCTAAGACAAGAAGGTAAGATAACACCATCTCCCTGTGGACCGACCCGTGCTCACCGGCTAGCTGCAAAGCGACACCGTCCTGATCGCGGTTACACTTAAATTCTTTGAACATCCGACACGCCAAAAGCGTGCGATCAAATAGCGCCGTTGCCGGGGAGACGGTAGCGTATTTTCTTTCTTGTTATTCGGGTTAATATTCTTTTTGTATATATATAAAAAAAATATTCTTTTTTTTTTTTGGACAATATTTTTGTGGGCAAGTGTGCAGATTTTTGCAAGTTTGCAAACTGCAATTGTGGGAGCAAAGTGTACATTCAAAGTTAAGGTGATTACGGAGTACAGTGCCAAAGATCCGGGTAGTTTGACCCGCGCAAGCGAACCTTTCAAGCTTACCGGACTCGATTCAACGGGGGTTTCTTAACCCAAAACTTAAACGGTGCGTACTTTACTAACACCTTCTTCTCAAATCCGACGCTTCCAATATACTATTCTTTTGCAGGATTCTTTGCAAGTTCGCTAGCAAACGCCAAAATTGACTAACCTGTATTTGTTGCAGCGCTGCGCTTAAACTAAAAAACGATTGTTTGATTCTTTATAAGAATTTTTTGAATTGCGCATTGCATACTTTAATACGGACTTAAGGGCAAGCGAACCCCACAACATACGGTAAAGGATTTCATCACCTTTTCCGTGGCCCACAAATCACGAACTTGAGCATAACGTTTACCCACACAAATTTTAAAAGAAACTAGACATTAAGCCTTAAGGACTTCGCGCTCACTAGGAGAAGTTAACTGTATTTAGAAGCTTGCTTAATGGTATATTGCTTACGGGGTGTCTAGGAAAGTGTTAACGGCGAAACCGCCAAAAGAGAAAGGGTTATTTAATTAAGGAACTTCGCGAAAGCGTTGGAAAACCTCCCCTTATCTCTGCACTTACCTGGCCTCGTGATCAGTGTATCTTGAGCCTGTTTCTCGACACAGTTTTACTTCGACAATCAAGTTCTGGAGCAGGTCTAGTTGACCTAGGTTAACCCTAGAACGATTAGGTGTGTGGTATTTTTTGTGTCGTGATTATTTTTTGTCCATATTCTTTTTGTGTATACTTCATTCTTTTGTTAATAAAAAAAAAAAAAATCACATCCTTTTCCCCTCTCTTTTCTCTACCTTTTTCTCTCTCTCTTCATATCATGGGTACTCCACCTCGCAAAACTCTTGCCGAACTTTGGTACCCACAACCAGACATCACTTCTTACGGTTCTTGTTTTGGCCGAACTTCGAACGACCCCTCCATGCCCAAAGTTTCACTGAAAGATCGCATAGCAGCGTCTAGGAAAAACACTTGCACTCCTCATTCCACTTCGTATCAACCGTTTCAAACATTCACTCCCGCTTATGTTGATACCCCTTCTGCAAGTCGTCCTTTGTCCATCGCTGAACGTATTGAACAATCCCGCAGCTGATCTTTCACTCCTTTCACCACTTCAAATTGTTGGGATCAACAATTCCATTCTCCGTCTTATCCACCTGTTGATCCCACTCCTGTCCAGCCATTCAATTCCTACCAATCCTACCCTACTTTTGCACCTTCCCTAGACATTACTTCAGAACAGCCGTTTGGGAGTTTTCAGTGTCCAAATAACTTTGAATCTTTTACTGAAACACCATCACAATCTATGTCTAGTCTGGAACTGTCCTTGGAAAATTTTAGGGTAGCGTCAAGCCAACAGATGATGGATTTGAATGCGTCCATGGCCGCCCTCATACAACCTAGTGATCCGGTAGCCAGTTTTCAACTAGCTCCTAATTTTTCAATGTATGATGAGGCGGCAGGACAGGCTGTGAATTTGAGTGGAGAGAGTGAGATGTACCCCCTTCCAAATCAAACCTACCCGTCCCAAATTGAATCCCACAACTCCAGTTTTGATTATCTATCTAGTGTTCCCAACGATTCACCAGTTGAAGATAGAATGATTAATGAGTTGTGCGACTTTGTGGTGTTTGATTTGCCCGATTGTGAAGGGTCCCTACCAAGTGAAACCATACCTAATCCTTTTGACCTCTACACCTCCATCTTAGAACCAGAATCGATTAATATCCATGCTTTTGGTGAGGTGTCTGAGAATATAGACTTTCACTTGATTGAGGATATTGACGAAGGGAACATTTTGGATGATGAACCCATAGATTTGGCTGAGTTTGTCTCTTCAAATCATCATCCCGAGTCAATAACTGTTTTTCCCGAACTTCATATGCGTCTTGATATTGATGATAAAGGCATGGATGAGATAAATTTTGAGGAGAATATTGAGGATAGTGTTGAGGATGAAACAGTTTTAATTGATGAGTCGGATTTTCCAATTCATCCTATTCCTTCCATTGACTGTGTACACCCTCCTGCACCTTTAACCGATAACCTTCCTCTACCACTTCCCTCCATCCTTTCCATCGTTCCGACCTTGCAAGAACCCGTATCACTTCCATTTCCAATGTCTGGTTTACCAAGTTCGGCGTACCCATGGTTTCTTACGAATCTTGAGGGATTTGATCCAGTCTCTCGACGGGTTAATAGATTAGCACAATCGCTTTTTACACATCGGTCATCACAAATTGTGCTAATCTATTTACTCCATTTGCACCCTCAAGTTCGTATTCCATTTCTTTTTCCCTTTCGCCATTCTTCTTCTCATCTACCGAGACCGCATTCCACTCCTCTCCACAAGCGGTCTCGCGTAGTCTCCATTTCTTACCTCTCCGCATTCTTCCACCAGCCACTGCTTTATAGAGATAAGATCTTTGAATGGTTGGTGTTAATTTTTGGCCTGTGTAAGGCCTTGTATAGATGGATACTGTTCTTTCCCCCCTAATCCTGAATTTCAACGCTTAACAGTGGAAACACTGTTTTACTTAAGTTTGGGGGGGACATTTTTTTTGTATATATTTTTGGTTTTCCTTTTTTTTGTTTTGTATATAATTTGTTTTTAGGAAGCGCCGGCAATTTTGACCCTCTTGGTATAGCCTGACAGTGAGGGCACTGTCAAGTTTAAGTTTGGGGGTGTGCTCGGTAAGCTTTCTTCCTTCGCATTCATATGTATATTTTGCATCTGCATTTTAAAACCATAAAATCCATAAAAATCTGAAAATTTTCTTAAAATATAAAAACTTTTTTGTCAAGTTAGCTTGTGGAAGAACTCTGATTCAACATTCGACGGTTTTTGTTTGAAAAAATAGGAATAACTAAATCTTATGTTTAGATTTTGAAAACCTGAAAGATAACTCTCCTTTGAAGTTAAATATAGCTGATATACGTCTTTACATTACACTACACGTGTTGTGAGTCTTGGAAATTAGATGACAAGTCTTTTATGTTTAAAAAACTTTTAAATAGATAAATGATTTTCTGAGGATCAAATAGGTTTGTTCTGAAATAAGTAATATATCAAGAATAGTTTATGAAGTAAGTGAATATGAAGGAATGTTATTGATGCCTTAATTGGAACTAAGTCTGAAAAATAACCCATCTGAAACTTGATTGGAATGATTACACACCGAACCCACTAAACACGTCTTTTATCCAAAAAATAATTGAACTACCGGTTATATCTCCGTTCGTATTGAATCATCATGTTTTTCACGCCAAACTGTCTTTTGTTTTTGGACCTAGGTAACTTGAGTAATTAAGTCCGCTGGGGTGTTTCTACACTTAATGCCCTAAAACCAACTGGTTTGGGTGCATTGGCCCAAAGCTCGCTAAGAAGCCTAGAAAGTCCAGATAAAAACAAAGTCAAGCAAGTGTTCTCTCCGAGTTAAAATTCCTAACGGTTCTTTGTGTGAGAATAATCTTGATAAAAGACAAGCTTTTATAAAAAAAATTTTAACGGAGATATGAAGGTTTTACTCTTTGATAAAGACTATTGCACGTTCACAGAGGTGTGTATGAAATGAAAACAAGAAAAAGGTGGAGTGAAGAATAAGACCTAGTTTCCTGTTAGGGAAGATAGAAATTCTGAAGTTGAAACTTTACTGGAAAACGAAACTTGAAAAATGCTTAACTCGTTATAAAACTTATGTGATCCTTTTAAAATTGTTATCTGGGCTTTATTGTGTGACATAATGACTTTATTCGACCTTTCGGGAACTTAACGACACTATTTTGCACTGCACGTAAAGACATATAAAACCTGTAGTTAAATAAGAAGCGAGGTGTGAAAACTAAAGGTTCGATAGTCTAGACTTAGGATTATAGAATTGTTATTTTCTGAAACAAAACTTTAGGGGTTTGAATCTTAGTTATTTTACAAAACTAGCTTGACCGGATTTTGTGGGTAGTATCCGCTGAAAACCCTCAGGAGACAACACTCCTCCTACTAGGGACACCTAGAGGTTTAACGGCTTGTTGCACGCGCTCAGTGCAATCGCGTTCCCTGCGAAAGTGCGGTTAGGATTTTATTTTTGTGAATAATTGGTTTTTGCTCGGGACGAGCAAAGGTTAAGTTTGGGGGTATTTGTTCATCACAGAATACTGCATTTTATACCGCCCATTCTTACGCTCGGTTGTTTATAGGTAGGTAGTTTTAATCCGTGTTTGTTACATATTTACAGAGTACAGGTTTTTAGGCCAAATATTGCAAATCAAGACAAAATCTCCACAGTTACACCAAATACAGAACATCTGTCACTGCAGATAAAAGCCGGGTTCCGGTCATCCATATCCGTCCAGTGCCGAGTACCAGTTCCTGAGACAAGTCATATGACAGTGGTCATTCGTGTCTGGGACAAGCACAGAGCACGAGGGGGGCAGCACAAGAATCAATGGGTGCGCGGAGCTCAAGAGAGATAAAGTCAAAAAGTGAAGAAAAGATAGCAATCTTGGACTAGGAATTCTGAAGATATTCTGGAAATATTATCAGAAAATACATGTACCAGGAGTCAGGGAACGAGATTTCAGGGGCTTTTTGGTAATCTCATTTCTGGTCTGGTGGTTGCCCTAGAACTCCATTCTCCTGCCTATAAATACAGCAGTTTTGAGCTAAGCCAAGGGAGCAATTTTTGGAGCTTTTCTTTGTTCTCTTTTTTTTGTTGTTTTGTTCTTCTTCTTCCTCTTCTTCATTCTTTCTCCATGACATTGTAGTGAGAGCTTTTGAGTGGAAGATTAATGAAGATGAGGGTTCTTTATCTTTCTTGTTAGTTTGCTCCCCCTTGAGATTTCTGCTTTCTCTTGCTCATTCAATCTCTTCATTGAGGTTGAATGGTTAAGAGTTAGTTATTGATCTCAAGGGTCGTATTTTCTCACGGACTAGCACTTCATTTCACATGCGTTCTCTACCCTTCCCTTGATCTTGCAAGTTCTTCATTGAGCTTGCAAGTTTAAGGGTTGGCTATTGAGCACATGCTTGGCTTGGGTCCTAGTTCCGTATTCTTTTTATTACTCGCTTTTTATTACTTGTCTTTTTATTACTTGCATTTTATTTCATGCATTTTATTCATGCTCTTTAATACTTGTATCTTTTCTTTTCTTGTTTTTTTCTTTTTGTTCTCTTTTGTTTATATTGTGAATGTTGTAATTATTGTTCTTGTTAAGAATTAATACGGTTTCATAAGTTAACATTTCTTTGCCAATTCCTTTTCCCGTTATTTTCCATTTGAACTTCGCCCAAACAATACGCAAGCGCTCCGTTAGGCACCGTACCCTGACAAGGTAACGGCGATTCCTAACCGCGACCGGTTGCGTTCGGTTTGGCCGGAGGCGAAAGAAAGAGACAAGAACGGAAGGACAAGGGTAAATAAGCCGGATTCCACGAATACCGCGCTTAAATCCCCTAATCCCCGTTGTTGCCGATTGTCTAGCCTCAATTGGTCAAGACTCGGCTCAAAGGTTTTGAGTACGGATTTCTTAGCTTACAATCTCGTATTTTTCTTAACAACTTTATACTTGCAGATAAACACATAGGTTAGACAAAACAAACATACAAGATTCTTTATTGACTCGTCTAAGACAAGAAGGTAAGATAACACCATCTCCCTGTGGACCGACCCGTGCTCACCGGCTAGCTGCAAAGCGACACCGTCCTGATCGCGGTTACACTTAAATTCTTTGAACATCCGACACGCCAAAAGCGTGCGATCATCGGCGTTGCTTCAAAATGCTCGTTGAATGCTTGCTTGATTTGGTACTCGATGAATCTTAATTTGGCTTTTTGAATTGTATTTGAGGCTAGGGCTTTGGACCACAAGTTGTGTTACTCAACTTGGGTTTGTAATTGTTGAACAACCTTTTCATGAAGCCTTAGGTGCCTTTTTATATTGTTTCTCTTTAGCTTCCCCTAGAAGCTAGGTTTAGCTTACCTTGGAAGCTTGGTTGTTATGAAGCTTGTATAGGAAGCTAGGTAGTTGTACAGAAGCTTCTAGATTAAGGTAGTTAGCTAGCTTGCATGAGAAGTTTGGTAGATATTAAGGTTGCACAAGAAGCTTGGCTGTTAGAAGGGAAGCTTCCGGAGATCTCTAGGGACTGAAGTGTCTTGAAGAAGTTTTGCTATTGAAAGAAGACCTCTGCAAACATAACCAACCCTCGATGAGTCAACATGGCCGCGGATCCGCGGCGGATCGGCCTACTCGGCCGCGGATCCGCGGCCGTTTAGTGTGACCACTGCATGAAACTTCCAGGTTGATTTCATGTTGGCTTTATGGCACTTTCCTGATGTCTGGAATATTTTTATACTTTCTTGTTTACTGCCAGATTTCAAGTTTTTGACTTAACGTATTTTATCAGCAGTTTTAGCAGTTCCGGCTTTTTTACCTAGAGAATTTCCTGCACACAATCTCGAGACAAGTGTTTGATGCACAAAAGATCATGCATGCAATAATAAACACGCAATTTCCCTCATAATGCTGGTTATAATGTATAACACATGTTATTTTGTATTTTACAGGCAAATTGCTAATATGTGCTATATTTATACCAAACACCTTTAGATGATTGCAACTAGTAGGGAAATTGATGTGTTAAAAATGCAATATTTTCGACTGATCAAATTCCCCCAAACTTAATTTTGGTCGTCTCGAGCAAACTTGTTTTATTCAAAAGAAGGAGAAAATATAAGAAAAAGAAAAACTAACTAGCACACTTTCATAGGAAACACGATTGCACTGAGCACGTGCAATAAGCCTTTAAACCTCTAGGTGTCCCTAGTAGGAGGAGTATTGTCTCCTGAGGGTTTTTTCAGCGGATTGCACCCACAAAATCCAATAATAAAAGGAAGAACGTGAAAATTACATATAAAGATAAGAATTGTAAAAGAAAGATTTTGAAAATCAGAGTTTCCAACTATACTAGCTTTTCGGTTGTTATGAGCCCTCTCTTAATAGTCATGAAAAGATATTAGAAATCACATCATCCATCAATAAAACATCATCCTTATTCTTCATTCCTACCTTTCTTCCAAACATCGATCATATACCCTTACGTGTGTGTAAAAGACATCCCTACACTCGGAGAATTCAATTCAAGCTATCATACTCTTGTCCATCTATCTCAGTACTTTTTAATTGATGAATATTTAGATGGATTTGCTCACACATTTTTCGTGCGACCGTTAATAATACTTGAGGTACTAACTGATCGATTACTCATGTGCTTGCTTATTAGGCATATTAGTATTTTCCTCGTCTTGCACCACCTAAGGCTTAGCAATGACTTCCAAACCAGTTGGTCTAAGGCACTAGGTGATGAAGCAAACTCGCTATATTTTTTTATTGCTGCCTTGGTGATAACAAAACTAGTGTTCATTTTTTTTCTTAACACCATTTTATATTTTCTTCATTTATTATTTCCTTCATACTTTGGCTTTTAGACAAGAGCATTTCAAGGTATCCTCTACTATCACGAGTTTCAAGACGTGTGTAAGTGCGTATAGTAGGGTATCAACATTCAAATGTTTGGCTTCCAGAATAGGAACTATTTTTCAGACTTATTTTTATCCTCAGATTAGTGACTTCCTTCGTCTTACTAACACTTGGGACAACGGCTCATAACTACTTATTACTAGTTTGTTTAAGAAAACTTCTAATTTTCTTGGTTTTCTTAAATTTTTCTAATCTCTTGGATGTAATTTTTCACTATCTAATCTTTTATTATAAAATTAAATATTAAATATTTTTATCTGTTGAATTTTTAAAAAAAACATTTAAAATTTTATATGTTTTATATGCTTTGTGCTTATGCAAAGTATGATGCAAAGTGATGCGTAAATAAGCACAAACCTCCCCCAAACTTGTTTTCAACAGTGTCCTCACTGTTGTCTTCTGCTAGAGCTCAAAAACCTGTAAGCCTAGAAGGAAATTTATTAATGGGGGCAATAAATATGATCGTGAAAATCCTCCCCCAAACTTATTCTTTTCACTCACCTCCATTCTAAAGATGATATAGTATTTTATAAGACATGGAGGTGAGACGGAGGAATTTTAATCAAGATAAAGTGTCTCCTGTAAAAACAGGAGCTCCTCTGTGGGGTCAGTGGAAAAATACGGTTTTAATCTATGTCCATTTACATTGAAAATTGTACCTTTTTCAACATTTTCAACCTCAGCTGCCCCGTGCGGGTATACATACCGCACAACAAAAGGTCCTTTCCACCGAGATCGTAGCTTACCCACATGAAGATGGAGTCGTGAATTATAAAGAAGGACTTGTTGACCAAGTGTAAAAGTTTTTCTCAAAATGTTTTTATCGTGAAATACCTTAGTCCGGTTCTTTACAATTACAACATTATCATAAGCTTCATCGCGGAGTTCGCTTAGCTCGTTTAATTGCAGTTTCCGAAAGTTGCAGGCTTGATTTAAGTCAAAGTTAAGTTCTCTAATGGCCCACATTGCTTTGTGCTCAATCTCGACCGGAAGGTGACAAGCCTTTCCAAACACTAGTCTGTAAGGAGACATACCTAGCTCGGTTTTATATGCAGTACGAAATGCCTAAAGAGCATCCGTCAATTTGGTAGACCAGTCTTTTCGATTTTTAGAAACTGTTTTCTCCAGAATGTGTTTGATTTGTCTGTTTGAAATCCCAGCTTGCCCGCTCGTTTGGGGATGGTAGGGTGTGGAATGTTTTTGGTTGATTGTATATTTCTGCATTAAAGTCTCGAAAGACCGATTGCAGAAATGCGTCCTGTTATCGCTGATGATAGCGCGTGGGTGTCTAAATCGCGAAAAGATGTTTTCTTTTAGAACTTAATGACAACCTTTTTGTCATTAATGCGACAAGGAATAGCTTCAACCCACTTTGAGACGTAATCAACCGCAAGCAATATGTACAGATTCCCAACAGAGTTGGGAAAAGGACCCATAAAGTCAATACCCCAAACGTCAAAAATTTCAACTACCAAGATGGGTTGAAGTGGAATTTCATTTCTCCGAGAAATCCTACGCATGTGTTGACACTGTGCACAGGTTTTGCAATGATCAAATGCATCTTTGTGTTAGTTATGTATATGCCCTAGAGGCCGTTGTTGTACATATGATGTATATTATGATGGATGCTTAGATATATACAGAGAGGACTTTCTTGCTCGTCATGATAGTATGCTATTTGGTTTCACTTTATCTTAACATGTTGACTTGTATTGGTTTACTGTTTTACTCTCACATGTTGATAAAGCCCTTAGGATCTGTACTCGACTATTGGGACTATGATGAGATCATACTAGTGGGGCCACGGTAGTCGATGAGTACATCCTATAACTGTTCCTAGTCGAGGGTATATCGAGACAGGGCATCGATACACCAGAGTAGACTAGCGTATACGCATCTTGACCCATATGATGGGCGATGGATGATCCCATATCCATCGGTGTTTAACATCAGAGATGGTGTACGGGTGCTCAGTGGAGACTGGGTACACTGGACGGACTCGCCGAGAACTCCGGGATGGTGATATACCACACGTCAGATGGCAGTTCTCCGGTGACACTGGTACAGGGTAGTCTGTAGACCCGAGATCGTCATGGAGTCTTGTGTGATTCCCACTGTGCTTTGATTTCCACCTTACCACGTCCAAGAGGGCGTGCAAAACGGTGGCTTTTGGGTACAGTCCCGAATCACATGGAGGCAATGAACGATAGGAGGGGATTCGTCTCTCCCGGTATAGGGAGTTGATGTTGTGCTGTGTTCGATTGGCTATAACTGGAAGTCCCTGGCCAGGGCTGATATAGAGATTTACTGGTAAGTATTACTAGTAGTTTCTAGACCCGTTATGAGCCATACATCGACACGACTTATCGGTTACTAGGGTCTGACGTTTACCACCCCTAGACTTGATATGCGACATATCAGACGAACAGACCGGACTGTACGGGAGTGTTACTGATTGGATTCACAGGAGAATGCACAGGCTAGCTTGTTGATCTTCTGATCGCTCAATACCTGGGTGGCTGTTACGTTTAGCTGACCGCTTACAGCTTGTGGGTGTTTGATATGATCATCACCTGCTACCGGCGTATTGACGATTCTTTAGAGTCCTACACAGAGGTTTCTTGGCTCAGGCGAAATGGAGTAGAGGCACATATGTGATATGTGCAGGACCGACAATAATGCGATATAGGATACCGTATTATATTCTCGCGATATTTGGATATGAACCGGGTCATCGGATCAAGTGTTGATTCGATGAATCGGTAAATGATATATTAGTCGGTAATATTCGATATAGCCGGATCGTCGGATCAAGTGTTGATTCGATGATTTAATGTATAATAATATATATGATATATTATTACATTATCTAATATTGGCTCGCTTTATTATTTCATTTTCTCATTGGATGATACATTGATATATATGCGATATATGTTAATTGTATTATTTTCTTTTGTTGCAAATATATAATATATATGTGATATATATTATTGTGACATGATATGATTAATTGTTAAACATGTTTAAGGATGATTAATTGAGGTTAGGATTTGATTTGGGTTAGATGCTTCATGCACCTTCTAGAAGCTTTTTCTTTTGTCATTGTAAAGATATTTATGGATGACACATTCTTTAACCCAACCAAACCCTAACTCTAGTTTATTCTCTACACAATCCTAGCCACTCATCCTTGACCATGGTTTATAATCAATCATATACTCTTTCTTTCTATTCATCACAAAAGAAAATAATTCATTATCTTTTCCATTATCATCTTCTTCTCTCTTGAAGAAAGCTTACTAGATTTTCTTTATGTGATGAAATAATATGAGAAAATGATTTAAAAAGAAAGCAAAAATACTACTCTCTCATCCTCATCTCATCTAGCGCATGAGATTAGTGTGTTCATCTCTTTAGAGTGAGAAAGCTTGAGTCTTTGCAACTTCAAGGTAGATCATCGGAGATTTGGAATACTTCAAGCTAGCATGGATCGTTCGAGTCGTGGAGCCTCTCATGAGTCCGGGAGATCGTGGATCGCGGCAAAGGGACTTCTACTCGGAGCTTGTGAAGCGAAGGAGCGGACTACAAAGGTTGTAATTCCTCACACGTAGATAAAAGTTATCATCTTGCATGTTTAAACCTAATAATCAAGCAAAGATCCCGGCTTTGGGTTGTTCGGCACGTCTAAATTTTTATCCGGGCATGTATGATGCCTTTTGAACCTTCACAAGAGTGCCTAGGAACCCTACAGTGGTATCAGAGCCTAGCTAGAGCATTTGGCGATGTGTTTACGAAGTTAAAACTCCGATCGAACCCGAAACGACAAAACTAGACCCATCTCTGGAAATTTTTTAAAATTTGGGATTTTTCTGAATTAAAAATATGTAAAAAAATCAGCAGGGAATTCTAAGAATTACCATAAAACCCGAGCCCCCAATTCAACCAAACGGCGGCGGAACCGCGGCGCAAGCTTGCTTGCGCGGCGGTTCCGCGGCGGATTCATCGATTGGCGACACGTAGCTTTTATGGTAATATCCGTAGGTGCTTGTTGATGCTTCTGGATATTTTTAAAAGTGATTCCAGTGTTGTTTAAATCTGGGGTTTATTTTGTAATCGTAGATTCGATCGGAATATTTAAATTCGTATTTCTTTCCGGATATTTAGAAACTGTTAAACTAGTTGAACGGATATCATTAACCCACTTTATCCCGGCACGGAAAACTTTCAAGCGTTGAATTTTTACTGGGTTTAAATCTTTCGGAAAATTGTACAAGTTAAGCAGTGGACCCTCTAGAAGACAACAAACCTTAACTCGATTATGTGACCGTCTTGAACTGCCTTTTGAACCTTCGGGTTTGGGGCAGTACGGCATGCCACATGTGAGGCGTTGGCTTGACCCTTCTACTGCTAGATCACTGGTACTGTGACATACTCTGGAATTATTTGAACTCCGCTCAAGAGTTGAGCACTTTGGGAAATTTTGGGTGTTTGATTATCTGTTCGAAAAGTTTAATACTGTCTATTTATCTGGAATGTGATACAATATGTGGAATTCATAGAGTTAGGCATGAAATGCGAAGTATGTGATATTTCGGATTTACGATGTCTAAAGTGATTGTGGATTCCAAATATTGTAGTTTTACACTTTCTTTTCTGTGACCGTAAGTGTAATATGTGATATCGCCGGTTTCGTTGCTATATGTCAACTGTTAGTTATATGTGTGCCCTAGAGGCCATTACTGTACATACGATGTATATTGTAGTGGATGCTTGGACATATATAGGAAGGACTTTCTTGCTCAACATGATAGTATGCTATCTGGTTGTACTTTATCTTAACATGTACTCTGATTGTCTCTTTTGTTACATGTTGATAAAGCCCTTAGGATTTGTACTCGACTACTGGGACTATGATGAGATCATACTAGTGGGGCCACGGTAGTCTATGAGTACATCCTATAATTGTTCCTAGTCGAGGGTGTGTCGAGACAGGGCATCGATACACCAGAGTAGACTAGCGTATACGCATCTTGACCCATATGATGGGAGATGGATGATCCCATATCCATCGGTGTTTGACATCAAGGATGGTGTACGGGTGCTCAGTGGAGACTGGGTACACTGAACGGACTCGCCGAGAACTCCTAGATGGTATATATACCTATTGTCAGATAGCAGTTCTCTGGTGACACTTGTACAGGTTAGTCTGTAGACCCGAGATCGTCATAGAGTCTTGTGTGATTCCCAATGTACTTTGATTTCCTCCCTACCACGGCTCTACTGAGTTGTGCAAACAGGTGGATTTTGGGTACAGTCCCGAATCATATGGAGACAGTGAGCGATAGGAGAGGTTTCGTCTCTCCCGGTATGGGGAGTTGATGTCGCGCTATGTTTGATCGGCTATAACACCTAAATCCCTGGCCAGGGTTCTCGAGGTTTACTGATAAGTGTTATCAGTAGTTCCTCGACCTGTTATGAGCCATAAATCAACATGACTTATAAAGTTACCGGGTCTGACATTTACCACCCCTAGACTTCATATGCGACGTATCAGACGAAGAGACCGGACTGTACGGTAAGTGTTGCTAGTTGGCTCGACGGGAGTTTTTACAGCTTCGCTGGTTTTCTTCTGATCGTTTCAATACCCGGGTGGCCGTTATGTTTAGCTGACCTCTTGCGGCTTGTAGATGTTTGATATGATCATCATCTACTGCTGGCGTATTGACGAGTCTTAGAGTCCCACAATGAAGTTTCCTCGCTCAGGCAAAAAGATGTGGTGTACATATGAGATATGCGCGGGACCCGATTAAATACGGTTATGTGATAACGTATATTAATCGGGCATTTTCTATTTGACGGATCGTATGAGATATGACCGGTTTGGTAAATCAAGTGTTGATTTAACAAATTACATTTAGATTAATTCTTTAAGCAAATCCTTTTGTATGCATGCATGTATGCACATGATGATGTGCATGGACACATACATGCATACATTGTATCATGGTTGTTGATACAAGAATGGTGGCAATATAAGACTTATATTGAAGCTTTTATTTATATCTTTTCATTTTAAGTTAATGAAAAGAAAACCTACACATGCTCCTTTATTCTTTAGTGGGTATGCTTTACTTAACTTAATGAAAAGAATTTCCACCCATGCTTAATTCTTTATGAAAAGAATTTGCAACCATAATTATAGTGGAGGTGGAATAAAGATGTTTATTCCTTTCTCATCACTATAAATAGCTTCATATGTGATATGAAGAAACACACAATGAAACAATAACACAAGGGTGTGAAAACTAGTTATCATATGTGATATGATAGAAAGCTCAATTCAAGCCACCATTATCTTCTTCTTCCTCTCTTGATTTCTTACTTGAGTGAAAGTTGATAAAAGAAAGGATTTCAATTGAAAAACATAAACCACATCATCATACTACACACCTCTAGCCGATTTGTGTAGGGTGTTTACTCTACTTCGTTTGCGAAACAAGTAAGGTAAGGAGCTTTGGGCAAAGGGACTTCGGGTGGATCATCGTGGACAAGGAAGGCTACCATCGATCCGTTCCAAACTCTCATAGTGCCAAGGATTCACCAAGGAAGATCTACAAAGGTTGTAATCTTTCCTCTTAGTGATAGTTTTACATTTGCATGTGATGCTTGTATGTATGAATCCCTAAAACTTCTAGTTTCGATTCTTGTCGGGCTAGTTTAGCACCTCCAAAATTTTGATTATGGCATGTGTGATGCCACCGAACCCTTGACGAGGTGCTAGGCCGGCCCTACAGTGGTATCAGAGCCAGGCTAGAGCTTTAGGCGATGCGTAGGCGAAATTAAAAGTCCGATCGAACCACGAAACACCAATTTTGACAGCTCTCTGGAAATTTTTTAAAATATTGGATTTTTTCAAATTTAAAGGTCCTAAAAAATTCAGCAGGCATTTCTAAGAATTACTGTAAAAAAATTTTTTAATGATCATTCCAAAGAAGCGCGGATCCGCGGCCAAAGCATGGCTTTGGCGGCGGATCCGCGGCGGTTCTGTTGGCTCAGGGAAAAATTTTTGGTACAGAGGACCTGATAAATTCTAAACTTGCCTCTGAAATATTTAAAACTCACTCAAGTGTTGAGTGTTCTGGAGAACTATTGGTTTTGGTGATTCGATTGGAAAGGTTTAACTTCGTTCAGATTTTCAGATTTTTAGAACGTGTTAAAATGTTTGAACGAATATTAGAAACACAGTTTTTTCCCGTATTGGAACAATTCCAAGTGTTGGATTTTTCCCGAATTCGAAACTTTTGAAAAACATGCAAGCGTATTTGTGGACACTCTAGAAGAACATAACCTTAACTCGATTATGTGACCGTCAAAACTATCACTGAACCTTAGGGTTTGTGGTAGTTTAGCGTTGTCACATGTGAGGCGTTGGTTTGGCCCTTCTACGGTTGGTCCATAAGGGGCTGTGGCATGTTCTAGAAATTTTTGAACTCGGCTCAAGTGTTGTGCAGTTTGGGAAATCTTGGGTGTTTGTTTATTCGATCGAAAAGTTTAACATTGTCTATTTATCTGAAATGTGATACAATATGTGGAATTCATATAGTTAGGCATGAAATACGAAGTATGTGATATTTCGAATTTATGATGTCTAAGGTAATTGTGGATTCCAAATGTTGTAGTTTTTCATTTTATTTTCTGTGACCGTAAGTGTAGTATGTGGTGTATCGCCGTTTTCGTTGCTATACGTCAACGACAATCGGGATACGCATACTTACTTACGTTGATGATATGAGATATTATGTGTTGCTGAGATATAATGAGTAGGATTGTCGCGAATGAATAACCGGGGGTTTTTATGTGAGATGAGAGTTTTATTTTCATTCATGTATAAATCAATTGTATATTATTTACTTTTCCGCATTAGGATAGACCCAAGGAGGGGAGCACAAGTGACCGGGTTCTAGGGTTCAGTGGGAGGCCATCTCGAGGAGTCGAGACCGGGTCTCCTAAACTCTAGAATTGGCGGGATCACTTGCCGCTCTCGTAGGGGTCTAGGGGTGTGGGCTTGGCTATTCATCACGACCGTGGAATCCGTATTTTCTATTGTTGGCTCGATACAAAATACGGGCATCCTAGATATCCTTTTATATGCTTCTGCTGTTGATATTCTGTAATGTGATTACTTAGTATCTGAGATGAATGGATTATTATTATATATATGATATATAATAAACGTTGCTTATATTTTACACCCGCGCTAGTCCCGCCCCGCTATGTCGTTAGTTAAGTAACCTAACGGTGCATAACGGGACACAGTGGCGAATGCGGATGGTATAAGTATACGTTCTATTCTGTGATGGCTTAGGAAATTAAATGATGGGACAACATTAATGAGATTAATGTAAAGAAAAGAAACCTAAAGATGTTGTAGAATCAAACTTTTTGAAAAAGGGTAACTCTAGCTTTTGTTTTGCATAGTGGTATTGTTGAATATCTTGCACCTCATTCGATGAGGAAAGGGCCGAGATCTCTTCACCGGGAGTGACCCCTTTAACGAAACTGGAAAAAGTTACAAAGAACTCGAATTGATTTTATAGTTGATCTATTGTTGCTTTGCATCGTGGTATTTACATATCCAGCACCTTATTCGATAAGGAAAGAGCCGAGATCCCTTCACCGGGAGTGACCTCTTTAGCAAAATTAGAAAGATACTACAAAACCATTCGATTTTTAAACTGGAGCTTAAACCACTCCTTCCCACTTGATTCTACAACGAGATCAAGTTCAAAGCGTTAAAGGTTTTCATAAAAACCATCCGTTGCCCTCCGTCATTTTAGGAAGCAGAGTACTTAGTATTCGTGCTACGTATGTCGACTATAGCCGAGGCGTAGTGTACGGTAGCTAAGTGATGAATTCCTACAAAGCATATGATGCGATTAGTCAGGACATTCATGTGATTATGTTGATCATAGTCAAGGGTCATGTGGGTGGGTCTGGCTAATCACGAAATGACGGGTAGAACTTGACTAGTACTTATGATATGTTGACCATAGCCAAGGTCATAAGTGACTAGGGGTAGAAACCATATCGGGAATTTCAAGGGTTGAAATTTGCAATGAGATTGCATACCTTCTATATGATAGTTGGATCCCGATCTCACTGCGAGTAAGAGTTACTCCTGGGAAAGTTTTACACAAGACAATTTGATGAAATTATAGGGTGTAATTATTCCCGGCTAATCTTACCTTTTAGGGTTTGAAGGAAGATTTGATAAAAACAGTGGGAGACATCTGGATTAGATAATAACCAATCAAATCTTGCAAAGAGCATACGCTAAAGTGTTTTCTTCTCTCTCTCTCTCTCTCTCAAGATAGTGACCATATCATGCCTTAATCAAGATAATAAATACGGATATTTTGACTGAACCCGCTTGTTATACTGAGCTGGGGAACGTTGGTCCCGCTCCAGCTTATAATTGTTATAAGACAGAGCAGAAAATTGGAGATTACCAGAATTCCATGCTACCCAAATGAAGATAGTACATGTTGATGCATGATCTTCGAGTGTGTCTATTACAAAGAACTATTTCTCAGCATCCTTTACGTCCTGGGTATAATGATACTGGATCAGGATCCCACAAATGTAATTTGTTACATGGGCTACAGAAAGGTAAATGACTGAGAACGGGTGATAATTTTCAAGAGTTGGAAATGGTGCAATTATTGCAAGCCAAGTAGTTGTTAGTGTTTATGCCCTAGAAGGCCATTACTGTATCATACTAGCTTGTATATTACTTAATGGAAGCTTGGGATATTCACATGTATATAACAGTCTTGCTAAACATGGTAGTATGCTACTTGGTTTTTCTATCTTAATATGTGAGTGTACGTATTGATAGAGCTCTTAGGATCTTGCTTGTCTACCAGCGTTGTGATGGCAGTCACACTAGTGGGGGCTGGGTAGTCTACAAGCACGTCCTTATTCAGGTCCCTGGTCGTTGGATTATCGAGACAGAGCATCGATACTCCGGAGTAGACTGGTGTGTACGCTTCTCATCCCAGTTGGGGAGATGGTCTGTCCCACAGCCATCAGTACGTCGTGCTGGAGATAGTATACAGGTGCTCGTTAGGTTACGGGTACACCGGACAGGACTCACAGGGAACTGTTGGTTGGTTTGATACCAGTCGTCAGTAAACAGTTCCCAGGTGACATGAGTACAGCGTAGTCCGCAGACTTGACACTGCTATTTCGCCTCGAGTGTGTCCCACTGTTCTTAGATTGCTACCCTACCACGGCTCAAAGGAGTCGTGCAAACAGGTAGCAGTTGGGTGCAGTCCCGAGCACTTGGAGGCAGTGGCGGTTAGACAGGATTCGTCCCTCCCGGTATTGGGAGTAGATATCGTGCTGTGTCAGAGAGCCATTACGCAAAGTCCCTGGCCAGGGCAAGCGAGATTTGCTGGTAGGTTCCAGTAGTTTCTCAGGGTGTAATGGGCTTCCCTCCGACACGACTTATACCGCTATTAGGGGACTGACGCTTGCCGCCCCCCTAGGCACGATATGCGATAGTCTTGGACGAACGGACCGGACTGTATGGAGATTGTCACATCAGACTCAGTAGGAGTTCGGATGGGTTTTCTCATCGGCCTTCTTATCGACAACTACCTGGGGACCGTTACGTACAGCTAGTGCCGCTTGCGGTCTGTGGTTAAACCCACTGCCAGCGTAGTAGTCGAGTCTCTAGAGTCCCACACAGAGAGTTTCCTACTCCAGGCGAAACGATATAGAGGTTGCATGGTTTTGCGACAAAGGGTTCGGACGCATACGTGCGTTTACGCACGTACGACTTTCGGACAGTTTTTACCAGTCGGCTTTGGTTTAAGCCAGTTACTGGTATCCGGTTATTGGATTTTTACAGTCTAAAGTTTTTTCGTATTTTTGCGGATTGGAGGGGCGTTCTCGTAATTGTACGAGAAGCTTCTAGAAGATGTGACTAAGGAGGTTACTTTGGATGAGATTGTGAGTCATGGTGGTGATTCATTCATTTCATTAATGCACATTTATTGCTTAATGACTCATGCTAATGAATCACCACTAGATATTTGTAAAGCATGCTTATTCATCACTCATTTTCTTTTATTGATAAATAAGAATGCTTCATAATATATTATGATACACTCTCTCTCTTCTCATTATCTTATCTCATATTCTCTCTCCTCAAGCTCTCATCTTCAAGATACTAATCCTTAATCCTCATGTGTTGAGATCAAAGGTTTAGTTAGACTTAAGCATCCATTACCTTCACTCTATATCATCCTTTCATCTTTGATTAGCAATCAAAGTTGATTAGTTACCTCAAGTTAGAGGTGTAGCTTGGTGTCTTGCTCTCGGGTGGATCGTCTACTACCTAGAGAAGGTCGAGGAGAACAAAGGAGGACACAAAGACGAAGGACCGTATTCATTAGGTATAATCCCTTAACACTATAGTTTAGTATAGCTATGTGTTCGGTTATTATTTGTTTAGCTTCGATTCAAGCGGTTAGTCGATGTTCGTTCTTCAAACATGATCGTTTTTGAAAATTCCGCCTCCCCATAAGTACTGGGGTGTACTACATCGACTTACAGTGGTATCAGAGCCTCGCTAAACAATAAATAACTTAATTGCAAATTTGTACGAATTTCGAACGAAAAATCGAAGCCGGAAAACCCTAAATATTTTCAGTTTCTGTCGAACTTAAAATGAAGTCCAAAAATTTTTCAGGTGTGCTCAGAAAGCTAGAAAGGAGTCCAGGAGAACACCCAAGAAATTCGAGCCCATGAATCAGCAACTCGGCCGCGGAAGCGCGGCGGATCGGTGGGATCCGCCGCCCTTCCGCGGCGCTTTGACCGAGTCATAGACTCATCTTTCTTGTGTGGGTCCCCTGTGATATTTGGGGTTTTCTGGAATATTTAATATTTGCTCAGGTTACTGTTTAACAGAGCAGATTTTGGAGCAATATTGATGTTGTTTAGTCGATCGAAATTTTACAGTATTTGCATATTGGATTATATCTGTGATTGTTTAATGTGTTCGTAAACCTCCCCTAACTGCTAGTATGTCGGTTGGCAGGGGGTTGCACATTTCTGAAATGGTTATATCTGTTTGTGCATATAAACTGTATTGGACTGTTGTGGTGTATAGCCGGGGTTTTGCAATGGGTTATTGTTTAATTCATTTGTTGTAAATGTAATTTGTTGTAATATTATTTTCGCGGTGCACTTCCAGGTTGCGGTTGTAGCCACCGTTGTATTATTTCATTTTACTGTTTTTGCTCCTAGGACTGACCCAAGGTGGGGTACACAGACTGCCGGGTGGGTAGTTTGCCGTACCCGTAGGGGTCGAGGGTGGGGTAACGGCTATTCATCACAACTGTGTAATCTGTCTTTTCTTGCAGGCTCAAAAGAAATACAGATTGCTTGCAAATCCAATATTGTTTATCTGTGTTCTGGAATGTATATCATTGCGTCAGACGAATGTAAAATATCTATATTTATGATAGCTATTTAGACGTCACTTATGTTTTACACCCGCGCTAGCCCAGCCCCCGCTCTGTCGTTAGTTAAGTAACCTAACGGGTGATGACGGGACCCCGTGGCAAATGCGGATGGCATAAGAGGACGTTGTATTTTCGTTGTTTTCTGCAATGATAGGTTAATGATGGGACGCATTATCTATAATGCAAAGAAAATAAACCAAAGTTTAAATCGTTGGAACAATTTAAAAGAAACCACTCGGTTATTTTTAAAAACAGATATTTTTAAATGCGGAGATTTAACCACTCTTTTTAAAAAGCTATCAGGTTCCTTCGGTTATATCAAGTTCACTACGTTCACGGTTTCGCCAAAACCAGTCGTAGCCCTCCGTCATTTCTTATGAATGGTCAGTAGTATTCAAGCTATGTTTGTTTGGCCCTTAGTCAACACATAGTGATTGGTAGCTGCTGGGGTATTCATTTGTTGCATAGATAGATGAGTTGGTTTGGGACAGTCGTATTACTTTGTTGGCCCTTAGTCAAGAGTATACGGATGGGTTCAAATCAACAGGATAATGATGGGCAGAACTTGACATGTGACTTATGATTTGTTGGCCCTTAGTCAAGATCATAAGAGCATGGGGCAAAAATCCATATCGGGAATTTCTAAAGAAACTGAAATTTGCAAAGAGATGCATACCATTTGGAGTTTGATGAATGTTGGTAGGATTCCTTCAACATTATCATACGATGATATTTGGATCCCGATCCTACTGTGAGTATATGATACTTATCAGGATATTCGTCACTTAACGATCAATGCTATAAACCTAGTAGGTGTCCAGAAAAGTGTCAGCGGGGTTACGCCCCCAGAGAAAAGAGGTTATTTAATTAAGGAACTTCGCGAAAGCGTTGGAAAACCTCCCTCGAAGTATCGACACCGGCCTGGCTGAACGGTTAAGCAAGTATTGTACGGTGAGAATAGTCTTGGCTAATTCTTCTTTTATGGTTTGAGGAAGGATTCGAAAAACAGTGGGAGCCATCCAGTTTAGATAAACTAAAAACCACTCTAAACTTGCAAGAGCATCATGCTAAAGAGTTTTCTTCTCTCTCTCCTAATTGCAGCGACCCTGAAAATGACTGGACTTAAGTTACTTTTAGAGAAAAATATACTGACGGGGCCAAACTATAAAGATTGGCTGCGGAATGTCAAGATGGCTTTGACCTATGACAAACTGGGGTACGTCCTCACCGCTACGGCACCTGCTGTCCCTGGTCCCAAATCCAGCAATGCGGATAAGGAAATCCGCAAAACCTGGGATTTAGATTGCGCGAGAGCCAAGTGCATCGTGCTTGCCTCGATGAACAATGAACATCAGAGGAGGCACGAGGATATGTCCTTAGATGGCATATTTCTCCATACAAAGGAACTTTATGGAGAGCAATCTCGTATAGCAAGATACGAGACCTCTAAGAAATTGTTTCGAGCGAGGTTGGCTGTCAGGTCATCGGTAGGTGAACATGTCCTACAGATGATTGGCTATATAGAAGAGCTCGCAGACCTTGGGACGACTTTGGATAATGAGCTCTATACAGACCTTGTTCTCCAGTCCCTTCCTCCCACCTACGCCCAGTTTATCCTCAACTTCAATCTTCAAGGAAAAGAAGTTGAACTTGCGGAACTCCTGAACATGTTAAGGAGTGCGGAGGGCACCTTGCAGAAGGCAAGGGAAACACCCGCTATGTTTGTTGGCGGTTCATCTTCTTCCGGGTCCAAGGCTAGGGCCAAAGGAAGGAAGAAGAAGGCCGCACCCAGACCTAGAGGAGGTGTTAGTAAGGTGGGAGGGAAGAGAAAGAAAAAGAAAGCAGTACCGATAGTTGGTCAGGATGAGTGCTTCCATTGTCACAGGAAAGGGCACTGGAAGAAGGATTGCAAGGCGTGGAACGCCAAGAACCAGGAACCGAAGCAAGCTGTGGCTTCGACTTCAGGTGTGTTTGTAATTGAGAATTGTCTGTCGATCAACTCTACTTCCTGGGTATTGGATACCGGGTCAGGATCTCATATTTGCAATTCATTGCAGGCACTGAGAAACCGTAGAGTGCTGAAGGAAGGTGATATGATCCTCAGGGTTGCTAACGGAGCTAGCGTGGGAGCTGCGTCCGTCGGGGATTATCACCTAGGATTGACGAGTGGACACATTTTGGTTTTACATAACTGTTATTTTGTACCCAGCTTAACGTGTAATATCATATCTGTTTCCTTGTTATCAAATAAAGGTTATGATTTCACGTTTGTAAGAGATGTTGTCAACATCCACCTTAATCATGGTTTGATTGGGTCCGGTACATTAAATAACGGCATATATGTTTTAAACCAACTCCAAATTTTCAATGTCCAGAACACACTAAAAAGAAAGTCTCCAGATTTGAATAAAGCTTTCTTATGGCATTGTAGACTGGGTCACATCAATGAGAGAAGGTTGACTAAGTTGCATAGAGAAGGATATTTGGACTCGTTCGAATATCAATCTTATGACACTTGTCAATCCTGTCTCAAAGGAAAGATGACAAAGACTCCATTTACTGGACAAGGAGTAAGAGCGATCGAGCTCTTAGGACTCATACACAGCGATGTATGCGGTCCAATGTCTACACATGCGAGAGGTGGTTATTCCTACTTCATTACTTTTACAGATGATTTCTCTAGGTATGGATATGTTTTCTTAATGATGCATAAATCAGAGGCCTTTGAGAAATTCCTGGAATTCAAGAATGAAGCAGAAAACCAAACAGGCAAAAGTATTAAGACACTAAGATCTGATCGAGGTGGAGAATACTTAAGTGCCGAGTTCCTAGGTTACCTAAAAGAGAAAGGAATTCTCTCTCAGCTTACTCCTCCATACACTCCACAGCACAACGGTGTATCGGAGAGACGGAATCGAACCCTATTGGATATGGTACGATCCATGATGAGTAATGCTGAGTTACCGCGATCTTTCTGGGGTTATGCGCTAGAATCAGCGGCATATCTTTTGAACCAGGTTCCAACCAAGACTGTGCCTACCACACCATATCAGATGTGGAGTGGGAAGAAACCCTGTCTAAAACATTTTAGGACATGGGGGTGTCCAGCTTTTGTAAAAAAGCAGCATGTGGACAAGCTCGAGGCACGTTCAGTACAGTATAAGCTTGTGGGATATCCAAAGAACTCCAAGGGATATTATTTCTATTACGCAGAGGAACAAAAGGTATTTGTTTCTCGTCATGCCACCTTCTTAGAAACTGAATTTTTAGAAAATCAGAAGAGTGGGAGCGAAATAGAACTGGAAGAAATTCCAGAACCACAAGCTGCTACTGAAAGTTTGGTAGAACCAGAGGTTCAAGAAGAACAGAACATTCCCGCACCCCTCCGCAGGAGTAGTAGGCCGTCTCATCCGCCTGAGAGATACTACGGTTTTCTCATTGACGGGGATAGAGAGGATTGCATCATAGATGATGATGAACCTACTGACTTCCAGCAGGCCATCCAGAGCGGCGACTCGGTACGATGGCTAGATGCAATGCGGACCGAAATGGAGTCCATGTACACCAACAAAGTATGGACTTTGGACTTTGCTCCAGATGGGGTAAAACCCATAGGATGCAAATGGATCTTCAAGAAAAAGATTGGTGTAGATGGACAGGTGGAAACCTATAAGGCTAGACTTGTTGCAAAGGGTTTTCGTCAAAGACCTGGTTTGGACTATGACGAAACTTTTTCTCCAGTGGCTATGCTCAAATCCATTCGGGTCCTTCTTGCTATTGCTGCCTTCCATGATTATGAAATCTGGCAGATGGACGTAAAGACGGCTTTTCTGAATGGAAATTTAGAAGAGAGCGTCTATATGGATCAGCCAGAGGGTTTCAATCAGAGTGGGAGCAGCGGGAAAGTATGCAAGCTGCTTAAGTCTATTTATGGACTAAAGCAGGCATCGCGGAGTTGGAACATCTGTTTTGATGAGACAGTCAAAGAATATGACTTTATCAAAAATCCAGATGAACCGTGCATATATAGTAAAGTTGTGGCCAGAAGTATCGTATTCCTCGTCTTGTACGTGGATGACATTCTATTGATAGGAAATGACATTCCTATGCTACAATCTGTCAAAGGATTCTTGTCACACAGGTTCTCCATGAAAGACCTGGGTGATGCCTCTTACATTCTGGGGATCCGGATCTATCGTGATAGATCCAAGAGGATGTTGGGACTTTCGCAGTCCAGGTATATCGACACTGTACTGAAAAGATTCAGTATGGAAGATTCTAAGCGCGGTAATCTACCGGCTTGTCACGGAATCACCCTCTCCAAAGAGATGTCTCCCAAGACTGATTTGGAAAGGGAACGCATGTCTATTATACCCTACGCTTCTGCGGTAGGCTCTATAATGTATGCGATGTTGTGTACCAGACCAGATGTAGCTTACGCACTGAGCGTGGTAAGCCGGTATCAGTCAGACCTAGGGGAGAAACACTGGATAGCAGTAAAGAACATTCTCAAGTACCTGAGGAGGACTAAGGAGATGTTCTTGGTTTACGGCGGAAAAGACCTCAGGTTGGAGGCCTTTGCCGATTCCGGCTTCCAGAGTGATAAGGACGATTCCAAGTCCATGTCGGGTTATGTCTTTACCCTCAATGGAGGGGCGGTGTGCTGGAAGAGCTCCAAGCAGGACACCGTTGCTGACTCGACGATGGAAGCGGAGTATATAGCTGCTTGCGATGCCGCAAAAGAAGCAGTCTGGATGAAGAAGTTCCTAACAGAACTTCAGGTTGTTCCTACCATAGTTGATCCAATACCTCTGTATTGCGACAACAACGGAGCTATAGCTTTAGCGAAGGAACCAAGGTCCCATCAGAAGTCCAGACACATCTTGAGGCGGTATCACCTGATCAGGGAGATCATTGATCGTCAGGAGATCGAGGTTCGGAGAGTTGCTTCAGAAGAGAACATTGCTGATCCATTCACGAAGGCCCTTCCTCAGATTCAGTTCGAGAGGCTACTCGAGATCATTGGTCTACGATATGCCAGTACATGGCCCTAGTGCAAGTGGGAGATTGTTAGTGTTTAAGCCCTAGAAGGCCATTACTGTATCATACTAGCTTGTATATTACTTAATGGAAGCTTGGGATATTCACATGTATATAACAGTCTTGCTAAACATGGTAGTATGCTACTTGGTTTTTCTATCTTAATATGTGAGTGTACGTATTGATAGAGCTCTTAGGATCTTGCTTGTCTACCAGCGTTGTGATGGCAGTCACACTAGTGGGGGCTGGGTAGTCTACAAGCACATCCTTATTCAGGTCCCTGGTCATTGGATTATCGAGACAGAGCATCGATACTCCGGAGTAGACTGGTGTGTACGCTTCTCATCCCAGTTGGGGAGATGGTCTGTCCCACAGCTGTCAGTACGTCGTGCTGGAGATAGTATACAGGTGCTCGTTAGGTTACGGGTACACCGGACAGGACTCACAGGGAACTGTTGGTTGGTTTGATACCAGTCGTCAGTAAACAGTTCCCAGGTGACATGAGTACAGCGTAGTCCGCAGACTTGACACTGCTACTTCGCCTCGAGTGTGTCCCACTGTTCTTAGATTGCTACCCTACCACGGCTCAAAGGAGTCGTGCAAACAGGTAGCAGTTGGGTGCAGTCCCGAGCACTTGGAGGCAGTGGCGGTTAGACAGGATTCGTCCCTCCCGGTATTGGGAGTAGATATCGTGCTGTGTCAGAGAGCCATTACGCAAAGTCCCTGGCCAGGGCAAGCGAGATTTGCTGGTAGGTTCCAGTAGTTTCTCAGGGTGTAATGGGCTTCCCTCCGACACGACTTATACCGCTATTAGGGGACTGACGCTTGCCGCACCCTAGGCCCGATATGCGATAGTCTTGGACGAACGGACCGGACTGTATGGAGATTGTCACATTAGACTCAGTAGGAGTTCGGATGGGTTTTCTCATCGGCCTTCTTATCGACAACTACCTGGGGACCGTTACGTACAGCTAGTGCCGCTTGCGGTCTGTGGTTAAACCCACTGCCAGCGTAGTAGTCGAGTCTCTAGAGTCCCACACAGAGAGTTTCCTACTCCAGGCGAAACGATATAGAGGTTGTATGGTTTTGCGACAAAGGGTTCGGACGCATACGTGCGTTTACGCACGTACGACTTTCGGACAGTTTTTACCAGTCGGCTTTGGTTTAAGCCAGTTACTGGTATCCGGTTATTGGATTTTTACAGTCTAAAGTTTTTCCGTATTTTTGCGGATTGGAGGGGCGTTCTCGTAATTGTACGAGAAGCTTCTAGAAGATGTGACTAAGGAGGTTACTTTGGATGAGATTGTGAGTCATGGTGGTGATTCATTCATTTCATTAATGCACATTTATTGCTTAATGACTCATGCTAATGAATCACCACTAGATATTTGTAAAGCATGCTTATTCATCACTCATTTTCTTTTATTGATAAATAAGAATGCTTCATAATATATTATGATACACTCTCTCTCTTCTCATTATCTTATCTCATATTCTCTCTCCTCAAGCTCTCATCTTCAAGATACTAATCCTTAATCCTCATGTGTTGAGATCAAAGGTTTAGTTAGACTTAAGCATCCATTACCTTCACTCTATATCATTCTTTCATCTTTGATTAGCAATCAAAGTTGATTAGTTACCTCAAGTTAGAGGTGTAGCTTGGTGTCTTGCTCTCGGGTGGATCGTCTACTACCTAGAGAAGGTCGAGGAGAACAAAGGAGGACACAAAGACGAAGGACCGTATTCATTAGGTATAATCCCTTAACACTATAGTTTAGTATAGCTATGTGTTCGGTTATTATTTGTTTAGCTTCGATTCAAGCGGTTAGTTGATGTTCGTTCTTCAAACTTGATCGTTTTTGAAAATTCCGCCTCCCCATAAGTACTGGGGTGTACTACATCGACTTACAGTAGTTGGCAGTTATCACCCTATATTACCAATACATTGATTCTGAACAAATGCTATTAGATACCGAACCTGATATACAAAATCATATCAATCTCTTTATTAGTAAAGAAATGATAAAATTTTGTATTGATGGATAATGTTTTGAACATTTCCTATATCAAGTGTTGATCGGTTCAGGCACGTTATCTAAAAGCATAGACGTTCTAAATCAAACTACAGTTCTCAGTATACAGAACACACAAGAGGAAGAGTTCAGAAATAAACGAATCCTTCTTGAGGCATTGTAGACTAGGTCATATCAATGTGACCCGACTAGCTCAAGTTACATCTAGATGCATATTTAAATTAGTTTAAATTTACATCTTGTGAAACTTGCCAGTCATGTCACATAGATAAGATGACCATAGCTCTGTTTATTGGAAACAGAGAAAGAGTTAGTGAACTCTTGGGATTGATACATGATGATGTATGAAAGGCCCCCTGTCTACATATGCAATGACCGGTTCTTTGTACTTCATTACTTTCTCTGATAATCTCTCAAGATTCAAACATATGTTCCTGTTGAAACATAGGTCCAAAGCTTTTGAGATATTCACAGAATATAAGTTAGAAGTAGAGAACCAAAAACGGGTATAAGTATTATGTCCTTTGATGAGATCAAGGAGGAGAATACTTGTGCATGGAAATCCTGGACTATTCTAAAAGAGAATGAGATTCTCTCTCAGCATTACTCCTCCGTATACACCATAGCACGATGGTATATCGGGGCGGAGCGAATGCACCCTATGTGATATGGTGTGCTCCATGATGAGTACTGCTGAGTTTCCTATTTTCCTTTTGGGAGTTATGCACTTGCGAAGCTGCGTACCTATTGAATAGGGTTCAAATCAAATCAGGTGCCTACTACTCCATATGTGATATGGTATGGGAAGAGCCCATATCTTAAAGATGTTAAGATTTGGGGTTGTCCGGCCTATGCCTAAAAACCTGAATCCGGACAAGCTCGAGGCAAAGTCAAAACTGTGGAAGTTTGTTGGATATCCCAAGCATTAGCAAGGGAATATCTTCTACCTATCAGAGGAACAAAAGTTGTTTTGTTTCTCAGCATGCCACCTTTGTGAAAGGGAATTTCTTGTGAAGAAATTAGTGGTCATAAGGTAGAACTGGAAGGCGTTCCAGCTATACAAACTACAACAGATGACCTAACCGAAGAAAAAAAAGTTGTTTTGTTTCTCAGCATGCCACCTTTGTGAAAGGGAATTTCTTGTGAAGAAATTAGTGGTCATGAGGTAGAACTGGAAGGAGTTCCAGCTACAGCAGATGATTTGGTAGAACCAAAGGATTCAATAGACACTAACGAACCTCAGCCTCTCCGCCGATCTAGTAGGGTTCCTCACCCACCTAAGTGATACTTTGGTTTCTCTATGACAGTGGGAGCGAGGATTTCATATTACCCCAGCGTTTCCCGAGACCGGAAGGTGTTCCGGTGGGTTGTAGTCCTCGCAAGGGGGCATGCGTAGAAAGTAGTTGCTGAGGGACCTTTTGGTGCCACAACGACCCTATGGGATGGGGTTGTTGCCTGACCAAAGTGGTATGACCTAACTAGTTTCGAGCAGGCCATCAGGAGTGGGACTCTGTGAGAATGGCTGGATGCTTAGCGATCTGAGATGGAATCCTTATACACCAACAAAGTATGGACTTTGGTTGCTTTATCTGAAGGGTTAAATCCCCATCAGAAGCAAGTATATCTTGAGAAGATTACTTGGTGTACATGGAAAAGTTGAGACTTTCAAAGCTATGCTTAAGTCCATCCAGATCCTACTTGCCACTGCTACATACCTTGACTGCGATATCTGGTGGTTGGGTATCATGACTGCTTTTCTAAATGAAGTTTTAGAAGAGAACGTCTATAAGTACACAGCCAGAGGGCTTCGTAGACAGTGGGAGCAGCGGAAAAGTGTGCAAGATGTTTTATGTGATAAAACAGGCATCGCGGAGTTGGAACATCTGCTTTGATGTGGTAGTCAAAGAGTTTGACTTCATCAAAATAAATAGATGAACCTTGTATATACATAAAAGGTAGTAAGGAGTATGGTGGTGATCCTCGTAGAGTATGTGGATGACATACTCTTGATAGGGAAAGAGTTTCCTATGCTACGCTCAGTCAATCTCCTCTTATTATAAAGATTCTCCATATAGGATCAAAGGTGATACCTCCTAAATCCAGGGTTTTGGATCTATGAGATAGATCTAAATGGATATTAGGATACTCACTAGTTGTAGTGAGATAGTATCAATTGATCCTGGGGAGAATCACAGCGGAGTTGGAACATTTGTTTTGATGTGGTAGTCAAAGAGTTTGACTTCATCAAAATGGTTGAACCTCGTGGTATGGAGTATGGTGGTGATCCTCGTAGAGTACGTGGATGACATACTCTTGATAGGAAAAGAGTTTCCTATGATACACTCGGTCAATCTCCGCTTATCACAAGGATTCTCCATATAAGATCAAGGTGATACCTCCTAAATCCTAGGTTTTGGATCTAAATGGATGTTAGGATACTCACTAGTTGTAGTGAGATAGTATAAATCGATCCTGGGGAGAATCACTGGAAAGGTTCCAGGGTGATAAAGACGACTGAATGTCAGTCGCAGTTATTGTCTTTACCCTTAGTAGAGGGACGGTATGTTGGAAGAGTTCCAAGCTAGATACCATGACATGCAAGAAAGGCAAGATACGTCATTACTAAGGATGCTACCAAAGATAAAGTCTGGATATATATATATAAGTTCATAAGATGAACTTCGTTCCTACCATTGTGTGACAATGGAGTTGTGGCTTTAGCCAAGGAACAACCGTCCCATCAGAAATCCAGATATAATTCTTAGGCAGCACCACCTGATCATGAAGATGGTTGATCTCTAGGAAGATCGAGGATAGGAGAGTAGATACAGAGGACAACAGAGCGGATCCACTCACTAAGGCTTTTTCCCAGTAGAGACTTTTATGGGATGGTTGTGTATGAGATACTTAAACCACAGCTGATTGTTTGGTATGTGATACCACAACAGATGGCCCTAGTGCAAGTGGGAGATTGTTAGTTATATGTGTGCCCAAGAGGCCATTACTGTACATACGATGTATATTGTAGTGGATGCTTGGACATATATAGGGAGGACTTTCTTGCTCAACATGATAGTACGCTATCTGGTTGTACTTTATCTTAACATGTACTCTGATTGTCTCTTTTGTTACATGTTGATAAAGCCCTTAGGATTTGTACTCGACTACTGGGACTATGATGAGATCATACTAGTGGGGCCACGGTAGTCTATGAGTACATCCTATAATTGTTCCTAGTCGAGGGTGTGTCGAGACAGGGCATCGATACACCAGAGTAGACTAGCGTATACGCATCTTGACCCATATGATGGGCGATGGATGATCCCATATCCATCGGTGTTTGACATCAAGGATGGTGTACGGGTGCTCAGTGGAGACTGGGTACACTGAACGGACTCGCCGAGAACTCCTAGATGGTATATATACCTATTGTCAGAGAGCAGTTCTCTGGTGACACTTGTACAGGTTAGTCTGTAGACCCGAGATCGTCATAGAGTCTTGTGTGATTCCCACTGTACTTTGATTTCCTCCCTACCACGGCTCTACTGAGTTGTGCAAACAGGTGGATTTTGGGTACAGTCCCGAATCATATGGAGACAGTGAGCGATAGGAGGGGTTTCGTCTCTCCCGGTATGGGGAGTTGATGTCGCGTTATGTTTGATCGGCTATAACACCTAAATCCCTGGCCAGGGTTCTCGAGGTTTACTGATAAGTGTTATCAGTAGTTCCTCGACCTGTTATGAGCCATAAATCAACATGACTTATAAAGTTACCGGGGTCTGACATTTACCACCCCTAGACTTCATATGCGACGTATCAGACGAAGAGACCGGACTGTATGGTAAGTGTTGCTAGTTGGCTCGACGGGAGTTTTTACAGCTTCGCTGGTTTTCTTCTGATCGTTTCAATACCCGGGTGGCCGTTATGTTTAGCTGACCTCTTGCGGCTTGTAGATGTTTGATATGATCATCATCTACTGCTGGCGTATTGACGAGTCTTAGAGTCCCACAATGAAGTTTCCTCGCTCAGGCAAAAAGATGTGGTGTACATATGAGATATGCGCGGGACCCGATTAAATACGGTTATGTGATAACGTATATTAATCGGGCATTTTCTATTTGACGGATCGTATGAGATATGACCGGTTTGGTAAATCAAGTGTTGATTTAACAAATTACATTTAGATTAATTCTTTAAGTAAATCCTTTTGTATGCATGCATGTATGCACATGATGATGTGCATGGACACATACATGCATACATTGTATCATGGTTGTTGATACAAGAATGGTGGCAATATAAGACTTATATTGAAGCTTTTATTTATATCTTTTCATTTTAAGTTAATGAAAAGAAAACCTACACATGCTCCTTTATTCTTTAGTGGGTATGCTTTACTTAACTTAATGAAAAGAATTTCCACCCATGCTTAATTCTTTATGAAAAGAATTTGCAACCATAATTATAGTGGAGGTGGAATAAAGATATTTATTCCTTTCTCATCACTATAAATAGCTTCATATGTGATATGAAGAAACACACAATGAAACAATAACACAAGGGTGTGAAAACTAGTTATCATATGTGATATGATAGAAAGCTCAATTCAAGCTACCATTATCTTCTTCTTCCTCTCTTGATTTCTTACTTGAGTGAAAGTTGATAAAAGAAAGGATTTCAATTGAAGAACATAAACCACATCATCATACTACACACCTCTAGCCGATTTGTGTAGGGTGTTTACTCTACTTCGTTTGCGAAACAAGTAAGGTAAGGAGGTTTGGGCAAAGGGACTTCGGGTGGATCATCGTGGACAAGGAAGGCTACCATCGATCCGTTCCAAACTCTCATAGTGCCAAGGAGTCACCAAGGAAGATCTACAAAGGTTGTAATCTTTCCTCTTAGTGATAGTTTTACATTTGCATGTGATGCTTGTATGTATGAATCCCTAAAACTTCTAGTTTCGATTCTTGTCGGGCTAGTTTAGCACCTCCAAAATTTTGATTATGGCATGTGTGATGCCACCGAACCCTTGACGAGGTGCTAGGCCGGCCCTACATCAACGACAATTGGGATGCGCATATTTACTTACGTTGATGATATGAGATATTATGTGTTGCTGTGATATGTTATATTGGATCGTCGCGTTCTGAATAGCCGGGGGTTTTATGTGAGATGAGGGTTTTTATTTTCATTCATGTAAAATTCATTTGTAATGTAATATTCTTTTATTTGGGGCACTTCCAGGTTGCGATTGATGTCACCAGTGTATATTATTTACTTTTCCGCATTAGGTAGACCCAAGGAGGGGAGCACAAGTAACCGGGTTCTAGGGTCCAGTGGGAGGCCATCTCGAGGAGTCGAGACCGGGTCTCCTAACCCTAGAATTGGCAGTGTTACTTGCCGCTCTCGTAGGGGTCTTGGGATGTGGGTTTGGCTATTCGTCGCGACCGTGGAATCCGTGTTTTATACAGGCTCGTATTGAAAACACGGACGTCCCAGTATATCCAATGTTTCATATAAGTTCTTCTGCTGCAATGTTCTGTGATGAGATCATATTACTGCCTGAGACGAATGCTTATACTATATATATATATGCTGATATATAAATATTACTGCTTTCGTTTCTTCTGTGATGCTTAGGAAGCATAAGCTGATGGGATTTTTATTAATGAGATTAATAAAAAGAAAAGAAACCTAAAGATGTTGTAGAATCAAAACTTTATAAAAAGGGTAGCTACAGTTTTGCTTTGCACAGCGATATATATGATATATCCTGCACCTTATTCGATGAGGAAAGGACCGAGATCCCTTCACCGGGAGAGACTCCTTTAGCGAAACTGGCAGATGCTACAAAACTCGGTTTGTCTTTTGATTGCTTTTAGTGTTTTGCTTTGCACAGCGGTATATATGATATATTCTGCACCTTATTCGATGAGGAAAGGGCCGACGATCCTTTCACCGGGAGTGACCCCTTTAGCGAAACTAAGAAAAGCATAAAAAACACTCCTTTTCAAAAACTACTAGATTCTACGACGATATCAAGTTCATTACGCTCAGGGTTTTCTGAAAAACCTGCGTAGCCCTCCGTCATTTCAGATAAGTAATATTTAGTATTCGTGCTACGGTAGTTTGGCATGCATCAAGGCGTAGCGTACGGTAGCTGATTATTACTTATCTGCAGCATGAGATGCGATTGGATTAGGGTATTCGTACGACGTTGTTTGGCATGCGTCAAGGGTCATACGGGTGGGTTTAATTCAATCACGAAATGTACGGGTTGAACATGACTAGCGGACTATGGGTTGTTTGGCATGCGTCAAGGTCATAGCACGCTAGGGGTAAAAGTTTTATCGGTAATTTCAAGCGTTGAAATTTGCAATGAGATTGCATACCTCCTATGAGATAGTTGGATCCCGATACCCACTGCGAGTAAGAGTTACTCCTGGGAGAGTTTTACACAGGATAATTAGTCATTCAAGTAGGTGTCTAGAAAAGTGTTAACGGGGTTACGCCTCTGGGAAAACGAGGTTTACTTTAATTAGGTCCGTGTGAAAGCATGGGGAACCTTCCTCAAAGTACCGACACTGATCTGGCTGAAAGATTGACGAAATTGTAGGGTGTAATTAATCCCGGCTAATCTTACCTTTTAGGGTTTTAAGGTAGATTTGATAAAAACAGTGGGAGACATCCTGATTAGATAAGATAATAACCAATCTAATCTTGCAAGAGCATACGCTAAAGTGTTTTCTTCTCTCTCTCTCCAGGTAGCGACCATGTCAGGCCATAATCAAGATAATAATATTGATGTATTGACTAAACCCGCTTATTATACTGAGCAGGGGAACGTTGGACCCGTTCTTTCTTATAAGAGTTATAAGACTGAACAGGAAACAGGAGAATATCTGGATTCTCACGCCGCCCAAAAGAATATGCATGTTGATGCATCTTCTTCGGGTGTCTTAGTTATTGAGAACTGTTTCTCAGTTCACCCTACGTCCTGGGTATTAGATACCGGATCAGGATCCCACATATGTAAATTGTTACATGGGCTACGAAAAGGTAGAGAACTAGGAAAAGGTGATCATTCCGTTCAAGTAGGGAACGGTGCAAGTATTGTAGCCAAAGCAGTTGGCGAATATCACCTTGTATTACCAAGTCGTAATACACTGATTCTGAATGAGTGTTATTATATACCGAACATGATGTGCAACATTATATCAGTTTCTTTATTAAGTAAAGAAAGATATAATTTTGTAGTAAAGGATAATGTTATGAACATATTCCTAGATCAAAAATTGATTGCATCAGGCTCGTTAAATAATGGCATATTCATTCTAAATCAGAATACAGTCCTAAATATACAAAACACACACAAGAGGAAAAGTTTAGATATGAACGAATCCTACTTGTGGCATTGTAGACTTGGTCATATCAATGCGACACGACTGGATAAGTTACATAAGGATGAATATTTGAATTCGTTCGAATTATCATCTTATGATACTTGCCATTCATGTCTCAAAGGAAAAATGACCAAAGCTCCGTTTAGTAGACACGGAGAAAGAGTTACTGAACTCTTAGGACTAATACATAGTGATGTATGCGGTCCCATGTCTACGCATGCCAGGAACGGTTCTTCCTACTTCATTACATTCACTGACGATCTCTCTAGATTCGGACATGTGTTCCTGATGAAACACAAGTCTGAAGCTTTTGAGAAATTCAGAGAATATAAGCACGAAGTAGAGAATCAAACGGGCAAAAGTATTAAGATTCTTCGATCTGATCGAGGAGGTGAATACTTAAGCAA
Source organism: Agapanthus africanus (assembly GCA_030015575.1). NCBI lineage: Eukaryota > Viridiplantae > Streptophyta > Magnoliopsida > Asparagales > Amaryllidaceae > Agapanthus > Agapanthus africanus. The sequence continues at coordinate 685,360,905 of CM057339.1, forward strand.
TGAGTTCCTAGATTATCTAAAAGAGAATGGGATTCTCTCTCAGCTTACTCCTCCTTATACACCACAGCACAACGGTGTATCGGAGCGGAGGAATCGCACCCTATTAGATATGGTGCGCTCCATGATGAGTACAGCTGAGTTACCTATTTCCTTCTGGGGGTATGCGCTTGAGACAGCCATAGACCTATTGAATAGAGTTCCTACCAAATCTGTGCCTACCACTCCATATGAGATATGGAAAGGGAAGAGAGCACATCTTAATTATATTAAGATATGGGGTTGTCCGGCCTATGTCAAAAGACAAAATCCGGACAAACTCGAGGCAAGATCAGTCTTATGTAAGTTTGTAAGATATCCCAGAAATTCACAAGGGTATATCTTCTACCACCCCGAGGAACAAAAGGTGTTTGTTTCTCGACATGCTACTTTTTTAGAAAAAGGTTTTCTTATGAAACAGAATAGTAGTATTGAGGTAGAACTGGAAGAGGTTCCAGCAACACAAACTATAACAGAAGACTTGGTTGAACCAGAGGATTCAGTAGTACCCGACGAACCTCAGCCTCTCCGCCGATCTAGTAGGGTTTCTCATCCACCTGAGAGAGACTACGGTTTTCTCATTGATGGTAGAAGCGAGGATTGCATCATGGATGATGATGACCCAACTAGTTTCGAGCAGGCCATCACGAGTGGTGACTCTGTGAAATGGCTGGATGCAATGCGATCTGAGATGGAATCCATGTACACCAATAAAGTATGGATTTTAGAAAATGCTCCAGAAGGGGTAAAACCCATTGGGAGCAAGTGGATTTTTAAAAAGAAATTTGGTGTAGATGGAAAAGTTGAGACTTTCAAAGCTAGACTTATAGCAAAGGGTTTTCGTCAACGACCAGGTGTGGATTATGACGAAACCTTTTCTCCAGTGGCTATGCTTAAGTCCATCCGGATCTTACTTGCCATTGCTGCATACCATGACTACGAAATCTGGCAAATGGATGTTAAGACCGCCTTTCTAAACAGTGATTTAGAAGAGTGCGTGTACATGACTCAGCCAGAGGGCTTCGCAGATAGTGGGAGCGGCGGAAAGGTGTGCAAGCTGCTTAAATCCATTTATGGGTTAAAGCAAGCATCGCGGAGCTGGAACATCTGTTTTGATGTTGTAGTCAAAGAGTTTGACTTCATCAAAAATATAGATGAACCTTGTATCTATAAGAAGGAAGCAGAGGGTAAGGTTGTCTTCCTCGTATTGTACGTGGATGACATACTCTTGATAGGAAATGATATTCCTATGCTGCAATCAGTCAAGCTCTTCTTATCACAGAGATTCTCAATGAAAGATCTAGGTGATGCCTCCTGCATATTGGGAATCATGATCTATAGAGATAGATCTAAACGGATATTGAGATTGTCCCAATCCAGATACATTGACACCATACTAAAGAGGTTTAGTATGGAAGAATCCAAGCGTGGGAACCAACCCACGATCTCTGGACTCACTCTCTCCAAAGAGATGTCTCCCAAGACTGATTTGGAGAGAGCTCACATTCAAGGGATACCCTATGCTTCGGCAGTAGGCTCTATCATGTATGCGATGCTATGTACCAGACCCGATGTAGAATACTCACTAAGTGTAGTGAGTCGGTATCAAGCAGATCCTGGAGAGAGTCACTAGACAGCTGTGAAGAACATTCTCAAGTACTTACGAAGGACTAAGGAGATGTTCTTGGTGTATGGTAACGGAGAACTCCAGGTGGAGTCCTTTACCGATTCCAGCTTCCAAAGTGATAAGGACGACTCTAAGTCGCATTCGGGTTTTGTCTTTACCCTCAATGGAGGGGCGGTATGTTGGAAGAGTTCCAAACAGGATACCGTTGCAGACTCGACGATGGAGGCTGAATACATCGCTGCCAACGATGCTGCCAAGGAGGCTGTCTGGATAAAGAAGTTCATTAGTGAACTTGGTGTGGTTCCATCTATTGAACATCCAATACCTCTGTATTGCGATAACAATGGAGCTGTGGCATTAGCCAAGGAACCCAGGTCCCATCAAAAGTCCAGACATAATCTGAGGCGGTATCACCTGATCAGGGAGATAGTTGATCGCCGGGAGATCGAGGTCAGGAAAGTAGATACGAAGGACAACACTGCGGATCCATTCACGAAGGCTATTCCCCAGATACAGTTTGAGAGATTATTCGGGATGCTAGGTATGAGATACTACAGCAGCTGGCCTTAGTGCAAGTGGGAGATTGTTAGTTATGTATATGCTCTAGAGGCCATTGTTGTACATATGATGTATATTATGATGGATGCTTAGATATATACAGAGAGGACTTTCTTGCTCGTCATGATAGTATGCTATTTGGTTTCACTTTATCTTAACATGTTGACTTGTATTGGTTTACTGTTTTACTCTCACATGTTGATAAAGCCCTTAGGATCTGTACTCGACTACTGGGACTATGATGAGATCATACTAGTGGGGCCACGGTGGTCGATGAGTACATCCTATAACTGTTCCTAGTCGAGGGTATATCGAGACAGGGCATCGATACACCAGAGTAGACTAGCGTATACGCATCTTGACCTATATGATGGGTGATGGATGATCCCATATCCATCGGTGTTTGACATCAGAGATGGTGTACGGGTGCTCAGTGGAGACTGGGTACACTGGACGGACTCGCCGAGAACTCCCAGATGGTGATATACCACACGTCAGATGGCAGTTCTCCGGTGACACTGGTTCAGGGTAGTCTGTAGACCCGAGATCGTCATGGAGTCTTGTGTGATTCCCACTGTGCTTTGATTTCCACCTTACCATGTCCAAGAGGGCGTGCAAAATGGTGGCTTTTGGGTACAGTCCCGAATCACATGGAGGCAATGAACGATAGGAGGGGATTCGTCTCTCCCGGTATAGGGAGTTGATGTTGTGCTGTGTTCGATTAGCTATAACTGGAAGTCCCTGGCCAGGGCTGATATAGAGATTTACTGGTAAGTGTTACTAGTAGTTTCTCGACCCGTTATGAGCCATACATCGACACGACTTATCGGTTACTGGGGTCTGACGTTTACTACCCCTAGACTTGATATACGACATATCAGACGAATAGACCGGACTGTACGGGAGTGTTACTGATTGGATTCACAGGAGAACGCACAGGCTAGCTTGTTGATCTTCTGATCGCTCAATACCTGGGTGGCTGTTACGTTTAGCTGACCGCTTGCAACTTGTGGGTGTTTGATATGATCATCACCTGCTACCGGCGTATTGACGATTCTTTAGAGTCCTACACAGAGGTTTCTTGGCTCTGGCGAAACGGAGTAGAGGCACACATGTGATATGTGCAGGACCGAGAATAATGCGATATGGGATACCGTATTATATTCTCGCGATATTTTGATATGAACCGGGTCATCGGATCAAGCGTTGATTCGATGAATCGGTAAATGATATATTAGTCGGTAATATTCGATATAGCCGGATCGTCGGATCAAGTGTTGATTCGATGATTTAATGTATAATAATATATATGATATATTATTACATTATCTAATATTGGCTCGCTTTATTATTTCATTTTCTCATTGGATGATACATTGATATATATGCGATATATGTTAATTGTATTATTTTCTTTTGTTGCAAATATATAATATATATGTGATATATATTATTGTGACATGATATGATTAATTGTTAAACATGTTTAAGGATGATTAATTGAGGTTAGGGTTTGATTTGGGTTAGATGCTTCATGCACCTTCTAGAAGCTTTTTCTTTTGTCATTGTAAAGATATTTATGGATGACACATTCTTTAACCCAACCAAACCCTAACTCTAGTTTATTCTCTACACAATCCTAGCCACTCATCCTTGACCATGGTTTATAATCAATCATATACTCTTTCTTTCTATTCATCACAAAAGAAAATAATTCATTATCTTTTCCATTATCATCTTCTTCTCTCTTGAAGAAAGCTTACTAGATTTTCTTTATGTGATGAAATAATATGAGAAAATGATTTAAAAAGAAAGCAAAAATACTACTCTCTCATCCTCATCTCATTTAGCCCATGAGATTAGTGTGTTCATCTCTTTAGAGTGAGAAAGCTTGAATCTTTGCAACTTCAAGGTAGATCATCGGAAATTTGGAATACTTCAAGCTAGCATGGATCGTTCGAGTCGTGGAGCCTCTCATGAGTCCGGGAGATCGTGGATCGCGGCAAAGCGACTTCTACTCAGAGCTTGTGAAGCGAAGGAGCGGACTACAAAGGTTGTAATCCCTCACACTTAGATAAAAGTTATCATCTTGCATGTTTAAAGCTAATAATCTAGCAAAGATCCCGGCTTTGGGTTGTTCGGCAAGTCTAAATTTTTATCCGGGCATGTTTGATGCCTTTTGAACCTTCACAAGAGTGCCTAGGAACCCTACACTTTGAACAAAGTCGGCCAATAGAAACCGCATTGCAAAACCTTTTCCGACGTCTTTCGAGGACCGAAATGACCCCCACATGCCTGATCATGAAAAAAAGATAGAACACTCTTGAATTCGTCATTAGGGACACATCTGCGAATGATCTGGTCAGGACAATACTTAAACAGATAGGGTTCATCCCAGTAAAAATGTTTTACTTGGGATAGAAATCGATGTTTGTCCTGTTTCGACCATTCGCTGGGAATAAGTCATGTAGCAAGATAATTCACAATTTCCTTGAACCAAGGTTCGTCGGATACATTCAAGAGTTGTTCGTCTAGAAAAGAATCATCGATCGGCAGGGTCACAAGTGAAGAAGAGATGCGTGACAGATGGTCAGCTACAACGTTTTCACATCCATTCTTATCTTTAATAACTGTAAGACTACGATAGTGCCCCGGCCGTCTTTCCAAGGCCAAAATGCGGAAACGAAAATTTTTCTTAACTTGAAAACCGGCGCTATCGTATGCTTAAAACCCGGATCGAACCATTAACCTACAACTAGCTATCTAGAGAAGGGATAGAAAGCTATACCGATCGATCCGTGTCCTTCGGTCTTTGGCCACCATCCCAAGCTCCTCGCGGCAACTCCGGTCTCGATTTCCTCGTCGGAAAGGGCACCACATCTACGATTCCTTTTACGGGCTCCCGCTTCATCCGAAGCAACTCGGGCACGAAGTATGCTAGCCGACGTGTCCAAGGTGATGTAGAGAATGTTTGTAATCACTTTTTCTCTTGCATCCATTGATTTGGATGGAGGTTAGAGATGTTGCCATTGATGAAGATAATGAGCTAGAGGAAGAAGAAGAAGAAGAGAGCTTTCCTTTTCCTTTTCTTTTCTTTTTGCTATGATAAAATGAGAGTGAGAGAGTGTAACAATAATATGAGAGCTAACTCTTTCATGGCGGCCCCCCTCTCTCTCTCCTTCTCATTTCATGACTCAAATCAATCCACTAATGTGACATATTTGCTAAAAAAGAGACCATGAGTCATGATGTATGTCTATGTCACATTTAATGCATTCCATGATGAATTCTAGCTCATTATTTCCATTAGCAAACATTAATCTAAATGTTTGCAACAATAAAAAGATACGGTAACATCTAAAGTAAACTCGTGACGGATCACAAGGATACCCCTCACCTGTATATATATACCTGCATCCGCATTCCGACTGAATGCGAATGCGACGAGACTAAAGTAATCCAACAAATCTAATACTCGGATCCGGCTTAAACCAAATCCCGCTAGTATGATCCGTCCGATCATGATCCGTGCAATACCGCACGTATATAATCGAACCTTGCCATATATCATACAGCCTCTCCAACGTTTCGCCCGAAACTTGAGAAACTAACTGTGGGGGACTCTAAAGACTCGTCAATACTTTGGCTGTGGATTTAACTACTAGCACGTCAGAGGTATTAGCCGTACGTAACGGGCTACCAAGTATTGACCAAAATGGAGGTCGATGAGCGAACTCATCCTGACACCCTACTGAGCCTGTCAGTGGAAATATCCGTACAGTCCGGTGCGTTCGTCTATGAGCATCGCAAGTCGGGCCTAGGGGGTTGGTGAAAGTCAGACCCCCAAAAGCGGTACAAGTCGTGTCGGAGTATAGCCTAGAACACCCTGAGATACTACTGGAATACCTACCAGTAAATCTCCTGTCTCGGACGAGGGCTTTGTGTAATGGCTCTCCTAGACACAGCGCGACCTCATCCCCAATACCGGGAGAGCTGAAACCCCTGCCGATCCGCTCACTGCCTTCATCTGGCTCGGGACTGTACCCAACTAAAACCTGTTTGCACGACTCCTTTGAGCCATGGTAGGGTAGTAATCAAAGCACAGTGGGAACTCACACGAGACAAATGACGATCTCAGGTTGATGAACTAACCTGTACACATGTCGCCAAGGAACTGCTATCTGACGTCAGGTATAATACCAACTAGCATGTTCCCGGCGAGTCCTGTCCGGTGTACTCATAACCCAATGAGCACCTGTATACATCTTAGGTGAACCAACTGACACCAATTGCTTGTGAGACCGGCCACTGCCCCTCGTCGGGGTCTCGACTGTATACACTAGTCTACTAATGGAGTATCGATGCCCAGTCTCGAAACTCCCACGACTAAGGACCACTTTAAGGATGTGCTTATAGACCCCAGCTCCCACGTATATGATCTCCATCATACTGTTGGTCGTCAAGAAAGAATCCTAAGGGCTCTATCAGCGTGCAATAGCGACCTGTAAGGTCACCTAAAGCAGTGCACGATGATAAAGACAAACTATGGTAGTATACTATTCTCTATCAACGTGTAATAGTGAACCACAACGTCACCCAAACCATGTACACGATGATAGAGACAAACCATATAGTATACAATCATCCTGAGTAAGATTGTCCCGCCGGCATAGGTCCGCCCTCAATCATTGCAATCACGTGCCTGCGATCTAATAATTGACTCTGAGAGCACTATATCCAACAATCTCCCACTTGCACTCAAGGCTAATAATTGCGATGTCGCATACTCACAGCCCGTGTGATACCGAACACCCAACTCCTCTACTAATCTGTCTCACAAAGCCCGTTTGCGAAACTATTGCGTTCGAGAAATAACTTCAGCTAGTGGATCCGCCCTGATGTTTATTTCTATGTCTCTCTTTATCTCAAGTTCGCGGAGAAAGCCATCTCCCGAAATGAGCAATACCTGTCTTAGAATATGTCTGGATATCTGATGGGACCTAGTTCATAAATGAACTCCAAATCCAAACTTCTTAGACTGTATCGTCAACTGACAGCAATCAGTATCCTGCGCTATGCCTCCCTCAGTATCCGCTTGGACCACCTGTCCAAAATACTGCCCCTCGTCAGAGGGAAAAATATAACTCTGATAGCCACCCTGTCATCCAGGTCACCTTGGAAGCTTGGAATGATAACTGTCTCCTAAAAGAGGCTGTTGTTATCATATCCCTAGAACATCCACTTATATTCTAAAACTGCTTCCGAATGTTTCTCCAGGATTGGATCAATATCAACTTATTGCATCTACTGCAAAAAAAACATCTGGTGTGGTACTTGACATCTCATGATTGACTCAATTGCCTAAGCAAGTGATCTGCCAATCATGCACATCCCTCTCCCTTTAGTCTGTAAGACACCTTTAGAGAGGGTGACTCCATCACCTGCAGGTACACTACCATGCCTGGAGTCGTCCATTCTAAATACCTTTAGAATGCTATCTAAGTACCCTGATTGGGAAACTACCCAAATCTAGATCTAAAACCATAGATCTAGTAACCAGAATATCTGTTATAATATCCAAGTCCTATGTGGAGAAACCACTGCGTGACAACCAAAATATAACCGACCGTAGTATAGGAATTTCTCTTCCTACTCTGTGTATGTCATCCAAATACCAGGACATCACACCCTACTACCTTCTTAACAGATCCATCTCCTATTCTGATGAAGTCAAACCTGTGACTGTCACATCAGAAGTAGATGATCTATCTCCTCTATATCCGCTTTAGTCTATAAATAGACATAAGCTACTTGTCCACTATGCTTCCGTTGCTCCCACTGACTACGAAAACCCTCTGGTAGAGTCAAATACACGTACACTTCTAAAGCTAGTTTAGAACGACGCTATACTCATCCTCCTGCCGGGTCTCACAGTCTGGAACAACAGCAATGGCAAGTCTGGGTAAACAAGAAACTCCCTGTCACCATCCTTGAGGCTACCGGAGTACCTCTCGGGTGCCTGAGGTTACCCACCATATTTGCGGAGTGGCCAATAGAATGTCAATCCAGATTGAATCTGTAGGTCCTTATCAAATTTTTAGTAATTCTGGAATCACTTCCAGTTCTACCATACTCCCACTACTGTTTTCTGAAAAAATCCATTTTTATCAAAACTGTGGCGAGTCAAAAACAATATCACTATTGATCTTCTAGATGGTAGAAAATCAACCCTCGTCATAGCCCGGGTCAACCCACAAACAGCCATTACAGAAACGTGCCTTGAGTTATCCAGTGTCTGGTTTTAAGCATAAGCCGGACAACTCCCCGTACCTTAACAATGTTAAGATATGAACCGTTCTATATCCAATATAGAAACAGAGGCACTGATTTAATTGGAACCAGATTCAAATCATGTAGCTGTCTCCAGTGCATGTCAACTAAATGGAGAGATGCCGATCAGCATTACTCAACTTAGGAGTGCTTCCAATTATGAGTAACCTGAAAGAGAAGCAAGTTCTCTTAATCATTACTATCAACTGAATACCATACACAAGTATCTAAATCTTCGATCATCTTGAAGAATCCTGATACTTGCAATACCTAGTTCTCTACTTTATTCATATACCTATAACTTCTCAAACTTAGACCTTGCATTTCTACGAAACACATGTCTAAGAACTAGAGAAGTCACAAGTAAACAGAATATAGTACGAGTACCAACCCATTTGTCATCATGGACACTGGACAACATACAATACTCTGTATAAGTCCCTTGAGTCTAATAACTCATTCCCTGTGTGTCGTAGGTTGAAAACTGTACTTATGGTTAAGAAGAATTACACCGTTGTTTAATGCTCCTTACCTAACCATCCACTGATATAGGTAAATGCCATAGACATAATTTCAAAAGATTATATCTCACTTTATAAAAATAAACGTACAGATATATCAATTTGAAATTGGTGCATAACAATGGATATTCAAAACCAAATATTTGTCGTCCGGCAAACAACCCAGGTGATTTCCTTAAATATCACCAATTACAACGAATCCCAATATAATGAGGACGATCACCCAATTCCCAATAACTTGCTCCTACTCATCATCTGTAAAACCATACAGATGTGAGAATCAAACCTGGTAAATACATACCCTGGAGCAAGGACTAATTGGGAAATCAGTTTTCTTTTAACAATACACAGTGAAACTGAAACATGTAAATGTTTCGAAGGGGTATCCCGGTATTTCTAGTAATGCATCTTCCATTATCAGATTCACAACTGTAACCGTATATATCTTTGCCATCTCTCCAAATCCCTTTATATGTCTTTAGTCAATACCTTCTGTACACCCATTTAGGCCAAATAGTTTTCTCCCTTCCCTACCGCTCGGCACCAGCCTATGGTTTGGAAGAAGACTATCCAATAAGCGTAATAGGTGTACTGTCCTAATCCTAGGAGCACTCGCAACCCGAGAGAAGGTAAAGATAAAAGATAACTGAATAAACTTTATTCTTATTTCTCCTTAACCAGAATCCATCCCCGAACTGGAACAAGTTCCTTTGAGTTCGTATATAACCATATGATGGAGTATCCAATAAACTGTGGATATTCGTAGTGATACGGAGTGTCCTGGAGAAATACAAAGGTGAAGTAGGAGTGGCGATGAAATACATGGTTTGGTCGTGAATATCAGTCGCAATTTACTTTGCCCTCTTACTAATTCCTTTATTTGTCTTAACTTATTACCTTCTGTACACTATCGTTAGGCTAATTGGTTTTCTTCATTCCCTACCGTTCGGCATCTGTCTATGGTTTGGAAGAAGACTATCCAATTTGCGTAATAGGTGTACCGTCCTAATCCAAGGAAAACTCGTAACCTGAGAGAAGGTAAAAGGAAAAGACAACTGAATAGTCCTATTCGTTTTCTCCAGAACCGGAAACCATCCTCGAATCTGGAACAAGTTCCTTCGAGTTCGTATATAACCATACGATGGTTTTATCCAATGGAATTGGATGTTCGTAGTAATACGGGGTGTTCTGGAGAAAAGGGTAAAAGTAGGAGTGGCAATGAGGTATGCAACTCTGACAATCCAAAAGCCAGTGTTTTAAGAAGGTTCGGTTAACTTGGTCACTGAGTTATAGTCAAGGGTCGGGTCATGATCGCTGCCAAAGAGAGAGAGAAAAGAAACACTCAGCGTGCACTCTAACCTAGATCAGAATGGTTATCAATTTATCTAATCCGGAAACCTCCCACTGTAACCTCAAATTCTCCTCCAAACCTAAAAGAAGAATTAGTCGGGATCACCCGAGGAGTAAACCAACTCATCAGTGGGAATCGGGATCCAACTATCATCGTATGATAACTTGACGGAATCCACTCAAGTCACCACACTCCAGAAGGTATGCGCATGCCTGGAAAGTTTCAGTTTCTTTAGAAACTCCCGATGTGTGTTTTTACCCCTAGGACCCAAGTGACCTTGACGGAGTCAACAAATCAAAGAGTCCTAGTCAAGTTCAACCCATCATTATCTGGATTGCATTAAACCCACCCATACGTGCCCTTGACGGAGTCAACAAGGCCGCACGACTGTCCTAATCAATCCCATATCCATGCTACAAACAAGCACCACTTAGCTACCGTACACTACGCCTTGACGGAGTCAACAAACGCAGTACGAATACTAAATAATACCCGTAAGAAATGACGGAGGGCTACGGCTGGTTTTTGGCAAAAAAATATTTAACGTAATGAACTTGATATTATTGAAGGAACTGCATAGCTTTTTATAAAAATATAGTGGAGAAAACCCTTTGCTAAAGAGGTCACTCTCGGTGAAGGGATCTTGGCTCTTTCCCCGTAGAATGAGGTGCAGGATATTCCAACTGAATACCACGATGCAAAGCAAAAAGGCAATCGGCTATAGTGAAGTTATTACCCTGACGCAAACTTCTGTCCAAGGGGTCACTCCCGGTGAAGGGATCTCGGCCCTTGCCTCGCCGACTGAGGTGCTGGATATTCATAACCGAATACCACTATGCAAAACAAAAGAGAACGTTCTTGCAATAACAGCTTATTTTTTGTAAAAATGTTCCAACAACATCAAAATAGGTTTGTTTAGCTTGCATTGATCCGAATCAATGCAGTCCCATCAATTAATCACACCACAAAAGAATGAAAATATGATGTACGTATATGCCATCTGCATTCTCCACTGGGTCCCGTCATCACTCGTTAGGTTACTTAACTAACGAAAGAGCGGGGACTGGACTAGCGCGGGTGTGAAACATATACAGCATCTACTAGTATATATATCAATATATAATATTCGCTCATGGCGTGATAAAATGCAACATCACAGAAATGTAATAAGCATCACAGAACAATACACATAATCTGGGATCCCCGGGTTTCATAGAGCCTCTACTGAAACCTGACGTTCCCCTGGTCATGTGGATAGCCTGTGCAATGTAATCTTAGACCCCTACGGGCGCGGTAAGTTACCCGCCAAAACCTGAAGTGAGGCTGCCCCCTTCAACAATGTGAATGGACCACCCAGCACTTCACGGAATCCGGTAACTTGGGCACCCCTCCTTGGGTCAACCTATAACCCCTACTAGTGCGGCGAATAGCCCACCAATTCTAGAGTGAAGCCCCCTACGTCTCAAAGCCATGAGATGCGGGCCCGTTTCCCTCTAGAACCCGGCTATCCGTGCACCCCATCATGGGGTAATCCTAGTACAGAAAGTAAAAATATACAACGGTTACATCGACCTCAGCCCGGTCGTGCCCCAAAAGAATAATGTACAAACAGGCAGTGACGGCAGTTCACATGACGGACGCTCGCCCCGCAATATCAAATGTACAAATACAACCAAACTGTACTACCATTGCATCCAGGATATCCACCACGACAAATTCGTAACATCACAGCACAACACAGAACATCAACGTGAATGTCACGTTCGCAAATCCGTCTAAAAGAACTATAGCAATTAGAAAGGATTTACCGTTCAAATGACATTCACGGTCGCAGATATAATGTAAATACTGTGAACTAACATGTTTAAAATTTTCGATCGATAAAAATTCCTGAAGTGGGCCCAAAGCACAATACCCAGTACTCAAATAAATCTGGGCCCAAAATAAAATTACCAGAAACACCTTTTTCAAGTCAGGAATCACTGTAGGAAAAATGGTCCAGAGATGTTACTGTTCGGCGGTGGAACCGCGGCCAAAAGGGGTTACGGCCGCGGTTTCGTGGCGCTACAGTGACATCATGCAACCATTTTTCTTCAGTGTTCTCTAAAAACCCTGCCTGAATTTCTGCAATACACCAAATAATTTTTTGACAACAGAAAAATTTCGACAGAAACTGATGACTTGAAAATGCGGTTTTTGGAAATTCCGTCCGAACGAAGTTCTAAACACGTTAGAGCAAGCTAGAAAAGGTTAATGGCGTGTCTCTGATACCATGTAAGACTACGGTAGCGCCCCGGCCGTCTTTCCAAGGCTAAAATGAGGAAACGAAAATTTTTCTTAACTTGAAAACCGGCGCTATCGTATGCTTAAAACCCGGATCGAACCATTAACCTACAACTAGCTATCTAGAGAAGGGATAGAAAGCTATACCGATCAATCCGTGTCCTTCGATCTTTGGCCACCTTCCCAAGCTCCTCGCGGCAACTCTGGTCTCGATTTCCTCGTCGGAAAGGGCACCACATCTACGATTCCTTTTACGGGCTCCCGCTTCATCCGAAGTAACTCGGGCACGAAGAGTGCTAGCCGACGTGTCCAATGTGATGTAGAGAATGTTTGTAATCACTTTGTCTCTTGCATCTATTGATTTGGATGGAGGTTAGAGATGTTGCCATTGATGAAGATAATGAGCTAGAGGAAGAAGAAGAAGAAGAAGAGAGCTTTCCTTTTCCTTTTCTTTTCTTTTTGCTATGATAAAATGAGAGTGAGAGAGTGTAACAATAATATGAGAGCTAACCCTTTCATGGCAGCCCCTCTCTCTCTCCTTCTTATTTCATGACTCAAATCAATCCACTAATGTGACATATTTTCTAAAAAAGAGACTGTGAGTCATGATATATGTCTATGTCACATTTATTGCATTCCATGATGAATTCCAGCTCATTATTTCCATTAGCAAACATTAATCTAAATGTTTGGAACAAGAAAAAGATACGACAACATCTAAAGTAAACTCATGACGGATCACATGGATACCCCTCACTTGTATATATATACCTGCATCCGCATTCCGACTGAATGTGAATGCGACGGGACTAAAGTAATCCAACAAATCTAATACTAGGATCCGGCTTAAACCAAAGCCCACTAGTATGATCCGTCCGATCATGATCCGTGCAATACCGCACGTATATGATCGAACCCTGCCATATATCATACGGCCTCTACAACGTTTCGCCCGAAACTTGAGAAATTATCTGTGGGGGACTCTAAAGACTCGTCAATAATTTGGCTGTGGATTTAACCACTAGCATGTCAGAGGTATTAGCCGTACATAACGGGCTACCAAGTATTGACCAAAAGGGAGGTCGATGAGCGAACTCATCCTGACACCCTACTGAGCCTGTCAGTGACAATATCCGTACAGTCCGGTCCGTTCGTCTATGAGCATTGCATGTCGGGCCTATGGGGTTGGTGAAAGTCAGACCCCCAAAAGCGGTACAAGTCGTGTCGAAGTGTAGCCCAGAACACCTTGAGATACTACTGGAATACCTACCAGTAAATCTCCTGCCTCGGCCGAGGGCTTTGTGTAATGGCTCTCCTAGACACAGCGCGACCTCACCCCCAATACCGGGAGAGACGAAACCCCTGCCGATCCGCTCACTGCCTCCATGTGGCTCGGGACTGTACCCAACTAAAACCTGTTTGCACGACTCCTTTGAGACGTGGTAGGGTAGTAATCAAAGCACAGTGGGAACTCACACGAGACAAATGACGATCTCAGGTCGATGAACTAACCTGTACACATGTCACCAGGGAACTGCTATCTGACGTCAGGTATAATACCAACTAGCATATTCCCGGCGAGTCCTGTCCGGTGTACTCATAACCCAATGAGCACCTGTATACATCTTAGGTGAACCAACTGATACCAATGGATTATGAGACCGGCCACCGCCCCTCGTCGGGGTCTCGACTATATACACTAGTCTACTAATGGAGTATCGATGCCCAGTCTCGAAACTCCCATGACTAGGGACCACTTTAAGGATGTGCTTATAGACCCTAGCTCCCACTTATATGATCGCCATCATACTGCTGGTCATCAAGCAAGAATCATAAGGGCTCTATCAGCGTGCATTAGCGACCTGTAAGGTCCTCCCTCAATCATTGCAATCACGTGCCTGCGATCCAATAATTGACTCTGAGGGCACTATATCCAACAATAACAAGATCAAATTCTTGTAATAAAAGGATCCAACGTATTAGCCTACCTTTAGCATTCTTCTTCGCCAAAAGATGTTTCAAGGCGGAGTGGTCAGTGTACACAACAATAGGTGACCCAATCAAGTAAGGCCTGAATTTTTCTAATGCAAATACAACTGCAAAGAGTTCTTTCTCGGTAGTTGTATAGTTAATTTGAGCGTCGTTCAGGGTCTTACTTGCATAATAGATCACGTGTGGCATCTTTTCAATGTGCTGTCCTATGACTGCACCAACTGCAAAATCTGATGCATCACACATAAGCTCAAAATGGTGGTTCCAATCTGGAGATGATAGAACGGGGGCTGTAGTGAGAGAGTGTTTGAGTGAGTCAAATGCTGCCTCACAATCCGAGTCAAAGTGAAAAGTTGTGTCCTTGACCAAAATAAGAGTTAAGGGTCTAGCAATTTTGCTAAAATCCTTAATGAATCTCCTGTAAAAGCCTGCATGGCTAAGAAAGGATCGTATATCCTTGACGCATTTGGGATGAGGAAGGTTTTGAATGACATCTATTTTTTCTTTGTCAACCTCAATACCTTTTTGTGAAATAACTTGTCCAAGCACAATTTCCTCTTGGACCATGAAATGACATTTTTCCTAATTCAAGGTTATGTTCTTCTCTTTACAACGAGTAAGAACTGCGTCAAGATGAGACAGGCAGTCAGCAAAAGAATCTCCGAATATCGAGAAATCATCCATGAAAATCTCCAGAAAATTCTCGACCATATCCGAGAATATCCCCATCATGCACCGCTAAAATGTAGCGGGAGCATTGCATAACCCAAAGGGCATGCGTCTATAAGCAAAAGTACCAAAAGGATAAGTAAATGTGGTTTTTTCTTGATCCTTTTTGGCAATAGGGACCTGGTTATAGCAAGGGTATCCGTTCATGAAGCAATAATATTCACGTCCAGCTAAGCGTTCTAACATCTGGTCAATGAAAGGTAGAGGAAAGTGGTCTTTCCTCATTGCAGCTTTGAGTTTTCTATAATCAATACATACACGCCACCCAGTTTGAGCGCATGTCTGGATTAACTCATTTGCCTCATTTTTTATGACCGTAATGCCAGATTTCTTAGGGACGACATGAATTAGACTTACCCATTGGCTATCGGAGATTGGGTAAATGATACCATTGTCAAGTCATTTGACGATCTCTTTCTTCACCGCATCCTTCATAACGGGGTTCAACTATCTCTGTGGTTCTCAGGTTGGCTTGGCTTTATCCATCAGATGTATATGATGTTCTACATTCAAGGGACTAATCCCTTTGATGTCGGCCATAGTCCAACCAAACGCCTGCCTATTAGATCTCAATACCGTCAAAAGCGCATTCTCTTGCTCTGAGGCTAGAAAAGCGGATATGATCACGGGTAAAGACTCATTCTCACATAAATATGCATATTTAAGATGAGAGGGTAAAAGTTTGAGATCTAATGCTGGCGGAGAAATTATAGAAGGTGGGGTCATCGAATGATATTCAGAGTCACAAAGAAGCTCGTGGCCTGCAAAAGATACAGACTCGGAAAGTGATGAGTCAAGAGTGTTAGACTCAAGAATGGAAAGAGTGTCTTCACTAAGATGTGCAAAATCAAATATTGATGTGCTAGTGTCATCAAGATTTTCAAAGCAAAGTTCATCAACTTCGTAACTTTCGGGAGCAATCTCATGGACAGAACAAACATCAAGTATGTGAGCAGAGGGTTTAGATGGCTGACTTCCAATTTTGTATATGTTCACTTCAATTGTCATTTTTCCAAAAGATAAGTTCATAGAACCGTTTCGACAGTTAATAACAGCATTGGAAGTGGCAAGGAATGGTCGACCCAGAATCACCGGAATTTGGTTCCGTGGGTTTGCTACAGGTTGTGTATCGAGAACAATAAAGTCCACAGGAAATATGAATTCCCCGACTTTTATCAACACATCCTCTAGTTCACCCTTAGGTTTGGTGATTGAACGATCTGCTATTTGGAGAGTGCAATGAGCTGGTTTTAACTCTCCAATCCCTAACTGCTCATAGACAGAATATGGAAGCAGGTTAACACTTGCGCCCAGGTCAAGTAAAGAACGGTTACCCCCAATAGAAATCGAGATTGTAAAACACCCTGGGTCCTTACGTTTCTTTGGTAACTGTGGGGTAAAAGCAGTACTAATATTATTAGTCATGAAAACCTTTTTGGGCACTTGAGTCTTCCTCTTACTAATGCAAAAGTCTTTGAGAATTTTCGCATAAGCGGGGACTTTTTGAATAGCATCTAGGAGAAGGATGTTGATATTAACCTGTTTGAACATTTCCATAATCTTCTCCATATGTGGACTCAATTTATTTCCCCTTAACCGATTTGGGTAAGGAGCTTTAGCAAAAAGAGCTGGGTCCAACATTGGAGAAGGTGGTGTGTGTGGAACTGATCCCAGAATAGCAGTGGGGATCGTCTTTTGTGGACTAGAAGTGGTATGCTGAGGTGTCGAGCCTTGGGGGAAATGAAGAATAGGCTCGCAAGAAGGTGGTGGGGTAGATAAAGTAGGATTTGAAGTAGAAGTAGATGTGGAAGGAAAAGTGTCAGCCGGGGTATTATTGATAGATTTTTCATTATCATCAATCTCTTCCCCAACGTGATTATTCAGCACTCTTCCGGATCTCAATGTTGTAATGGCATTCACATTGTAATGCCCATGATTTGGTAGGGGTTGAGACGGAAGTTTCCCTTTTCTCTAGCACTCATTTCGGCTTTTAATTGGGCAATTTGAGCTTCTATCGATTTAATACTCTCACTTTGGTAGTCAGAGTTTTTCTGGAATTTATCGAGGGAAGACTTAAATTCAGCCGACATTTGTTTCATGAACATTTCAAAACTCCGTTCGAGTGAAGAGGAATTATCAGTACCAGTCAACAACAAAGGATTATACGGTGCAGGTGTGTTGACCAGATTTTGAAAGTTTTGTGATTGGTAGGGGTGCTGAGTCAGTTGTAATGACTGCTGTTGTGGTGGAGGAGCCCTTTGGAAATTATTTTTGTTTGGAACCGTGTTTTGATTTTTTTGATGGTTCCAAACAAAGTTAGGGTGATTCCTCTAACCCTGATTATAAGTGGAAGAATATGGATCGTTTCTAGGTCTTTGTTGGAAAGCAGCATTGGTATACTCTTGACCTTGAAACGGAGAATTCAATGGACATTCTTCCGTAAGATGAGATAGATTAGAACAGCATTCACAGACAGTTTTGGGGAGTGACATCTGATTTAGGGAGGCTGCTAAAAATTTATGTTCCATAGCTTCGAGTTTCTTTTGCATTGCTGCCATTTCAGCTCTAACTCTTATGGAAACATCAATTTGGTGAATGCCACGCCTAGACGATGACTGGTTTATACTCTCCCACTGTAAAGATTTTTCAGCGAAATCTTCTAAAAATCTCCCGGCTTCACCATCATCTTTATTCAAGAAGGTGCCTTGACACATGGATTCAAGGGTCTGTTTTGTGGTAGGATTAATGCCCTCATATATGATTCTGCACAGATCCCATCTAGGGATTCCGTGATGTGGACATTGAACTAACAGATCCTTGAAGCGTTCAAAACACTTCGAGAATGGTTCATTTGGAAGCTGGGTAAATTGATTTATTTCGCTACGGACTTGAGCTGTTTTATGATTGGGGTAGAATTTCTTAAGGAAAGCTACAATGAATTCATCCCAGTTTGAAATAGAATGTGCGACTGTGTTATAAAGCCACTTCTCAGCTATATCGCACAAAGTAAATAGGAAAAGACGTAGATGCATGTTCATACCATAATATTGCATTATTATATTCCTCATTCTTATTCATTTTATAAATAAACAGGTGTTTTTGACGCATGTCTGCTACATATTACAGGTTACAGGTTCTTGGATCTAAAACAGTGAAAAAGATATAAAGACGATGCAAAAGTGGGGCTTTGACCAACAACAGAAGGACCTTGATCAAGCCTACACAAAAGAACAATTTACAGAGTACAAAGCAAAGCAAGGTCCAAGATTATAAAGCGAACAGGAAAAAAGTCCACTACAATTGTTCACTGGAGATCTGGAAGAACTAGAGAAGCCAAATTGAATAAAGAACCAAAGAAATAAAAAGCCTAAGAATCTCAGAAGCAGCCCACAAAACTCCAGCAGGTGAACCAACCAATGGACCGCGGAACCGCGGCCTAACCCGTACCCACGCCGCGGTTTCGCGGCCGTATAAAGCCCGGATGAAAGAAATTTTTTACCAAAACTTATGCGGCGTTGACTGGTCTTTACAAGGTTATTTTGATAAATGTAGACATGCGGATCAATTGTAACCTAGGGTTTCCTATCCTCCATAAATAGGAACTCTAAATCATTGTATTAGCTATGCCTCCCTATGCCTCTTTTTATGAATAAAATTCAGAATTCTTTTGGAGAGCATCGATGCCTCTTTTCATATCATCTATTCAGATCTAACAACCCTGTGTAAATGTTTGGAGAGAGCCATCTGTAAAGTAAGTAGGTAATTTCAATTCTTGCCCTAAGTAATTTTTCATTTTTTGCCCTAGATAAATGTTTTTAAATTCCCTAAGGAGCGAGTAGTCTCCTTGCTTGTTAGGGTTTGCTTTAGGGAAGGCTTTTGAGAGATGAGATCTCTCATCCCTTTCTTGCCCATTATATATTATCAATAGGACTCCATGCATACACGCACACACTGCGCCCTACGGCACCCTATCCCTCGAGGTAGCGGTGATACCGTAGTATAAAGGCCCGGTTGCGCGTGTTTTCCATGGAGGTTAGGGTAAGGATCGATAAAGGAAGGACAAGAACCTAGAGGAAGGAATACCTTTCCGAATGGATCTAATCCCTTTTATTGATAATTACCATAACTCCTCATAGATCTTCATTTGGGTATAGAAAGTGTTGAGATTTATTTACATTTCCAAACCATTCCTAAACCTAACCCTAGCAAGATTTAGATCTAGATAATCTTAGTATAGATAGATTTAGTTTTTAGATTTAATAAATCAATCCGACTTCCATCGGAATTAACTCGTTTGAGCGATTAGGAAATTCACAACATCCCTGTGGACCGACCCGTACTCACCGGCTAGCTACCAAGCGACGTCGTTCTTGATTGCGGTTTATAGATAGTTTTTGGGATCAATCAAATGGCGCCGTTGCCGGGGATGGCGTAGTATTTCCTTTTTTTGCAATTTCGGGTTAATCAAAATTAAAAAAATCATAAAAATTTGAAAAATACAAAAAAAGATAAAAATATATCATCTGTTATTTTTGGAAAGGGTATTTTTGTGAGAATTTTGCAGGATGTACAAACAACTTCGGATCTGGAAAAATCCAGAGTGCGAAACAGAAAACAGGAGATCAGAACAGAGGGGAATTTCAGAAACAGAACAACAGAAAAAATATCGAGACGCGAGCCACACAGTACACCGTGATTCCGCGGCATAAACCGCCTTCTGCCGCCCATCCGTGGTCATCTGGTCAAGTCTCGGGATCTGCGCCGCCGCCGCGTTTCCGCCGCGCCAAGCCCCTCAGACCGCGGATCCGCGGTTCCCCTGTGTCATCAGCTGGAGAAAATTGCACTGTAAGCTCCTCTGTTCTTGCTCTGGAAATCTAGATATATCTTTTCTGAAAAATTCCTGCAGGATTCTGTGCGCTTTAAAAATCTTTTCCTTTCCAAATAACAAATCTTGTGCAGGATTTTCGGCGCCTCGCTTAAAATAATAATTGATTGCAAGTGATCTTTTCTGATTTGCATATCCTTAATCTTTTTGCCAAAAATTTTTTTTAGAAAACTTGCAAACTTTTGTCGCTAAGAAATCCTTGCACCACCCTACATTCTTTCTCTTCTCTTTCTTCTATCATGGGTACGCCACATCATAAATCTCTTTCCGAACTTTGGTATCCCGAACCTAACTTTGTCTCGTACGTCAATTGTTTCGGTCGATTTAAGGAAGATCCCTCCGTGCCCAAAATTTCTTTGAAAGATCAAATAGAAGCGTCTAGGAGAAACAGTTCGACGTTGCAACCCACTTTGTGTCAACCATGTCAACCTCCACCTTCATACGTTGATACCACTTTTTCAAGTCCTGCTGTAAATCCTAAACCGATGTCCATTGCTGAGCGTATTGCTCAATCTCGTAGCCGATCTTTCACTACTCTCCACACATCCAGTTATAGGGATCAACAAGACCATCCACCTTTTGATCCACATGTTGATCATAATTCTGTCCAACCATCCAGTTCCTACCAGTCCAACCCGACTTTCCCACCTTCACTAGACCCTGTTTCTACACAGCCTTTTGGGAGTTTCACGTATCCAAACAATTTCGAATCTTTTACCGAAACCCCTTCACCACCCATGTCTAGTTTGGAACAGTCGTTGGCAGCTTATATTGCAGCAACAAACAAAATGACTAGGAATGTGGAAGCGTCCATGGCCGCCCTTATGCAACCTATTGAACAGGTAGCTAGTTTCCAACTAGCTTCAAGTTTTTCAATATATGAGGAGGCGGTTGGACAGAGGGAGAATTTGAGAGGAGCGAGTGAGTTCTACACATTCCCAAATCAGACCTACACATACCCTATTGAAGCCTACAACTCCGGTTTTCCATCGATTGTCCTTAATGATTCACATGTTGAAAATGGAGCAAATAAAAACGAGTTGTGTGACTTTGTAGTTCTTGATTTGCCAGATTGTGAAGGACCCCTTTCGAGTGAAACCACACCCAAGCCGTTTGACCTTTACACCTCCACTCTAGAACCTACATTGATAAATATCCATGCTTTTGAGGAGGTGCAGAAAATATTGATTTTCACTTGATTGAGGATATAGACTCCGGGAATATTTTGGATGATGAACCTATCGATTTGAGTGAAATTTTATGTCCAATTCATCATCCCGAGTCATTAATTGTTTCTCCCGAACTTCATATGCGTCTTGATTTTGATGATAATGGCATGGATAGGCTAAATTATGAGTTAACTATTGAGGAGACTTATGAGGATAGTATTGAGGAGAGTCTTGAGGATAATATTGAAGTTGAACAATTTTTGTTTGATGTGTCGGATTTTCCAATTCATCCTTCTGAACCTTTAACTGTTATATCACCCTCCCTCCTTTCCATCGTTCCGACCACACGCAAGATCATGCTTGACGACTGTGAGCTTGAAAATTTTTCCTTTGAATCTGACACAGTTCTCATAATCGATAACACTTACGAGTGTTTCACTTTTTCGGACGATGTTGAAGTCTCACCGCCCGAGTTTGAGTCCTTTGAATTTTCAGATGAGTTAGTTGAATCATCAGACTCGGTTGCTTACAGTCGTTTCGAACCATTGTTGGAATCTTTCTAGTTCGAGACAGTTTACTACGGTGAGAATGAGACTATCCCTAATTCACTCCCTTTCGTCCTACCTATCGTTCCGACCGTACAAGAGACCGTTACGCTTTCATCTCCAATACCAAGTTTGACGGACCCATGTTTTCTTGCGAATCTTGAGGAATTTGACCCCGTTTCTCGACGAGTTGATAGATTAGCTCAATCACTTTTAACACATCGGTCATCACAAATTGTGCTAATTTATTCGCTCGATTTACACCCTCAAGATCGTACTCCACTTCTTTCTCTTTTCCGCCATTCTTCTCCTCCACGAGACCGTATACCGCTTCTATCTCCATACGGTCTCGTGTGCTTATCATTTCTCTTCTTTCCACTCCCTCTTTTCACCAACTCTGCCATTACCACGATAAGATTTTTGAATGGTTGGTGCTAACCTTTGGCTTATATAAGGCCTTGCTTAGTTTGGGGAGGACCTTGTTGTACATATGTATATATATTTTTTTGTTTTCTTTTTCTATAAAAATATAAATAAAAATTCAAAACAATAAAAAAATTCAAAAAAATTGTAAATAAATAAACAGGGGAGTGCCGGCATTTTGACCCTCTTGGTGTAGCATGACAGTGAGGACACTGTTAAGTTTAAGTTTGGGGGTATGCCCGGCAAGTCTTCTTCCTTCGCATTCATATGTATATTTTTGCATTTGCATACTTATTTGAAAACCCATAAAAATTTGAAAATTTTAAAAAATTATAAAAAATATTGTATTCAATTTTGGCCATATTTGATTTGAGTTTGACAAATAGGTCAACTGGCTATGAACAATTAGATCTTAGACTTAGTAAATTAAAAACCCTAAAGATAACCTTCCTTAAACTTTAGCGGTAGAAAGTATATGCCTTTATAGTTTATTTAGAAATAGGCAAATTTTGATTTCACTTCTTGGGCTAAGTCAAAACAAGGGAAAAGTATTGATATTTTTATTAGAGTATAAGTTTGAAAAATAATTCCTAGCTTAAGTCTAGATTCTGAAAATGTATACCATACAAATTGCACTAACACGCACATTGAAACTTGGAATAGTAGAGGAGACCTTGAAATGCTCTTGTCTAAAGTCTTTAGTACGAAGAAAATAAAAGAAAAAAAAGTGAATAAAGAAAAAAAAATGAACACTGGTTTTTGTGATTACTGAAGGATGCAAAAATAGAAAAATATTTAGCGAGGGTGCTTCATCACCTAGTGCCTTAGACCAACTGGTTTGGGAGTCACTGCTAAAGCCTTGGGTGTTGCAAGACTAGGAATTACGCTTTAATGTGCAAACACATCTTGTAATCGGTCGTTGGTACCTCAAGAAGTATTAACGGTCGCATGAAGGATGTGTAAGCAAAATTCATTTAAAAATTCACCAATTAATAAGTGCTTTGGACAAAAGGACAAGAGTATGATTGCTTGATTTGAATTTACATGTGTAGGGGTGATTTATACACACACGTAGGGGTATGTGATTGGAGTTTAGATGAAAGAAAGGAGTGAAGAATAGAACTTGTATCTTTAATAGAGTTGATAAAAATTCCAAAGTAGAGATGGAACCCTAGAATGAAAACTTAAGAGATGCCGAAACCTAAGTAAGTCTACAGAATATATATAATCTTAAGTTAAATGATAAGGAAGCGTGAAGAATATGGGTGGATAATTTACGAGTCGACGATAATAGAATTCCTTGTTAGAAAACCTAATTGGAGAATTACAGTCAATGGGCCAAATTGATAGGATTTTGTGGGTAGTATCCGCTGAAAACCCTCAGGAGACAACACTCCTCCTACTAGGGACACCTAAAGGTTTAACGGCTTGTTGTACGAGCTCAGTGCAATCGTGTTTCCCTGCGAATGTGCGGTTAGGTTTTTGTCAAGAATAAAAAAATAAGTTTGCTCGAGGACGAGCAAAAGATAAGTTTGGGGGTATTTGTTCATACCATAATATTGCATTATTATATTCCCCATTCTTATTCGTTTTATAAATAAATAGGTGCTTTTGACACATGTCTGCTACATATTACAGGTTACAGGTTCTTGGATCTAAAACAGTGAAAAAGATATAAAGACGATGCAAAAGTGGGACTTTGACCAACAAACAGAAGGACCTTGATCAAGCCTACACAAAAGAACAGTTTACAGAGTACAAGGAAAAGCAGGGTCCAAGATTACAAAGTGAATAGGAGAAAAGTCCACTGCAATTGTTCACTGGAGATCTGGAAGAACTAGAGAAGCCAAATTGAATAAAGAACCAAAGAAATAAAAAGCCCAAGAATCTCAGAAGCAGCCCACAAAACTCCAGCAGATGAACCAACCAATGGGCCGCGGAACCACGGCCCAACCCCTACCCACGCCGCGGTTTCGCGACCGTATAAAGCCCGGAGGAAAGAAATTTTTTACCAAAACTTTGTGCAGCGTTGACAGGTCTTTACAGGGTTATTTTGGTAAATGTAGACATGCGGATCAATTGTAACCTAGGGTTTCCTATCCTCTATAAATAGGAACTCTAAATCATTGTATTAGCTATGGCTCCCTATGCCTCTTTTTATGAATAAAATTCAGAATTCTTTTGGAGAGCATCGATACCTCTTTTCATATCATCTATTCAGATCTGACAACCCCGTGTAAATGTTTGGAGAGAGCCATCTGTAAGTAAGTAGGTAATTTCAATTCTTGCCCTAGGTAATTTTTCATTCTTTGCCCTAGATAAATGTTTTTAAATTCCTTAATGAGCGAGTAGTCTCCTCGCTTGTTAGGGGTAGCTTTGGGGAAGGCTTTTGAGAGATGAGATCTCTCATCCCTTTCTTGCCCATTATATATTATCAATAGGACTCCATGCATACACGCACACACCGCGCCCTACGGCACCCTATCCCTCGAGGTAGCGGTGATACCGTAGTATAAAGGCCCAGTTGCGCGTGTTTTCCATGGAGGTTAGGGTAAGGATCGATAAAGGAAGGACAAGAACCTAGAGGAAGGAACACCTTCCCGAATGGATCTAATCCCTTTTATTGATAATTACCATAACTCCTCATAGATCTTCATTTGGGTATAGAAAGCGTTGAGATTTATTTACATTTCCAAACCATTCCTAAACATAACCCTAGCAAAATTTAGATCTAGATAATCTTAGTATAGATAGATTTAGTTTTTAGATTTAATAAATCAATCCGACTTCCATCGGAATTAACTCGTTTGAGCGATTAGGAAATTCACAACATCCCTGTGGACCGACCCGTACTCACCGGCTAGCTACCAAGCGACGCCGTTCTTGATTGCGGTTAATAGATAGTTTTTGAGATCAATCAATGCATAGCATCCACAGAAAGCTGTGAAGTACCCATCATAGCGCATACATTTTCAAATTTGGTAATAAAGACGTATGCGTATTCAGACTCGAGACCGTGATATTTTGGTAGAAGATTGATGAATTGTGGTTTAATTTTAAAATTGTCCCCATTTGCTGGTGGAATGGTGAGACAGGTCGAAAGTGGACTTCGCATAGGGTAACATCTCTCTTGGAGAGAGATGCGGGGTGGATTCTACGCACCTGCAGACGGTGGCAGAGTAGTGTTAAAGAAGTTCGATGGAGAATTGTCCATCGAAGTGGGTGTGGTAGTGGGTAAAGAACAAGTAGACATAGAATTACCGACTTCAGAGTCAATAGGAAGAACGCGGACAAGATGGGCACTAGAATCCCGTGTCCAGCCGAGCATTCACTAAATGGTTTAGCACAAGTGGCAGCGTTGAATGATAATTAAGGAAAAGATGAATTTGGTGTTTGGTTTGAAAAATACGGATTTTTGAAAAATCACACAAACAATGCACAAGCAACCTTAAATCTAGTGGTCACTTAGGTCAAGTCTCTAGACCGCTCCTAGACTTCCCGAAGACATGTCGCAAGATAGATCCTCTACTACCTCTTTCCTTCTCATGTGGCCAGGTAAGTGCCAGGTAACTGGGAGGTTCTCCACTACGTAAGTAGTGGGCCTAATTAAATAACCACTTGCCTTAGACACACTTGCCTTAGACGCCACAAAAGAAACGCGGATAAGCAATAGATTACCCGCGACCTCCTTCTATCCTAAGTGAGCGCGACGGTTCTTAGAGTCATGTCTAGATTTCTTTTAGTTAATGAGGGTGATGCGGATGCAAGTTTGTGATTTTTGGGGATTAGGAAGGGTAATGAACTCCCCACTTAATCTGAATTTGGTCTTTGCCCCTTAATTTCCGTGTTAAAAATGCAAACAACCAAGATCAAACACGCAACAATTTTTCTTTTTGCGGCGCTGCGAATTTTTGCAAAGAATCCTGCAGAAATTGGTTATTGGACAGAGCAGGGAGGAGATAAGAAAGACAGAAGTATACCTGAGAAGTTTGGTGCACTGAAGCCCCAATATCGCCGCGGAACCGCCGCAATAAAGCCCCAACATTCGCGGATGCGCGGTCTAATGAAGAGATCCCTGCACAAAAATTAGTACAGATGCTCCTGTTCACTCACTGAACCCTCTGAGATGTCCTGAAAATTTTTCCTCTCGCTCCACAGATTACAGATCTCCTTGCAACAAATCACAACAAATAGTTAAGCGCTTGTGCGAATTTTGATCTAAAAATTCTGATGGAATAATAAATTTTCCAACTCAAATTACAAAAAACAAACAAATTAGCACACTATCCCCGGCAACGGCGCCATTTGATTGATCGTTTCCGTGTCGTGTTTAGAAATGTTTCACAACCAAAGAAATTTATACCGCAATCAATTGACGGTGTCTATTGTAGTTTCGTCAATGAGAACGGATCGTCCACTGAGAAAGTGTGATTTGATCGATCTTGTTTTAGTTGAGTTGAAAATTAAAAGGAAAAAGAAAATGATTCAATAATTGTGAAATTTAGTTTCAAGAATCATCAAGAACTAGATCTAAAATCAAGAAATACTAAAGATCAAGAAGATGTCCAAATCGAATGAATTATCAAGATTTGTAATGAGGCTTGTAGGAATCGATCCAATTGATAGTGATGATGAAGGATAATGATTACAAATTCTTATCTATTGAAGATTTGTTGCTAGATCAATGATGATCAACGAGGATTAGGGATCTATCGAAGAAACTAGGGTTTATCCATCATCATCCATTGTCCTTTCGTCGATTAGCATTCAAATTCTAGCCTCTAGGTAATTCAATCATCGATCATTGATCTCTAATTTGGAGCGAAAACATTCAAGAAAGCAGCTCGCTCAAAAATAGGTCATCGTTGATTCAATTTCCTCATGTTTACAAAACTCATAAGACTTAAGAATCGTTTAAGAATTTAATCATCATCATCTATATATTTTCTCAATTCCTCCACAAGCAGAGTTTTCACTCAAAAATCATGAAAAAAAAGAAAACAATCAAGAAATCGACAACTCTTCATAATACTCAAATGTAAAGAGAAGCAAGATTTGTATTCTTCACCTTTATTAATCGATGATTAGTTACAATTCACTCGAGTCGAGGTTACAAGAATTGAGGAGAGAACTAGATCGTCGAATTTAGCTTCGCATCGGTCTTCTTGAGTCGCGGATCGTCATGGATCTCTTGCTCGGATGAAGATCGGCGTTGCTTCAAAAGGCTCGTTGAATGCTTGCTTGATTTGGTACTCGATGAATCTTGATTTAACTTTTTGAATTGTATTTGAGGCTAGGGCTTTGGATCACAAGTTGTGTCACTCAACTTGTTTTTGGAATTGTTGAACAACCTCTTCATGAAGCCTTAGGTGCCTTTTATAGTGTTTCCTTTTAGCTTCCCCTAGAAGCTAGGTTTAGCTTCCCTTGGAAGCTTGGTTTTTATGAAGCTTGTATAGGAAGCTAGGTAGTTGTAGAGAAGCTTCTAGATTAAGGTAGTTAGCTAGCTTGCATGAGAAACTTCGTAGGTATTAAGCTTGCAGAAGAAGCTTGGCTGTTAGAAGGGAAGCTTCTGGAGATTTCTAGGGACTGAAGTGTCTTGAAGAAGTTTTGCTATTGAAAGGAGAACTCTGCAAACATAACCAACCATCGATGAGTCAACGCGGCCGCGGATCCGCGGCCGTTTAGTGCGATCACTGCATGAAACTTCCAGGTTGATTTCATGTTGGCTTTATGGCACTTTCCTGATGTCTGGAATATTTTTATTCTTTCTTGTTTACTGCCAGATTTCAAGTTTTTGACTTGACGTATTTTATCAGCACTTTTAGCAGTTCCGGCCTTTTTACCTGGAGAATTTCCTGCACAATCTCGAGACAAGTGTTTGATACACAAAAGATCATGCGTGCAATAATAAACACACAATTTCCCTCATAATGATGGTTATAATATATAACACATGTTATTTGGTATTTTGCAGACAAATTGCTAATATGTGCTATATTTATACCAAACACCTTTAGATGATGGCAAATAGTAGGGAAATTGATGTGTTAAAAATTCAATATTTTCGACTGGTCACCTATGTTAAAAAGTAAAATCCGGACAAGCTCGAGGTAAGATCAATTCTTTGTAAGTTTGTGGGATATCCAAGCAATTCGTATGGATATCTATTCTATCACGGTGAACAACAAAAGGTGTTTTTTGCTCAACATGCCACCTTTTTAGAAAATGAATTTCTTGTTAAAGAAATTAGTGGCGAAGAGGTAGAGCTGGAAGAAGTTCCAGCACCACAAACTACAAATGATAATTTACTGGAACCGGAGGATTCAGTAGTATCCGACGAACCCCAGCCTCTCCGCCGATCTAGTAGAGTTCCTCATTCACCTGAGAGATACTACGATTTTCTCATAGATGGTGGAAGCGAGGATTGCATCATGAAAGATGATGACCCAACTAGCTTCGAGCAGGCCATCACAAATGGAGACTCTGTGAAATGGCTGGATGCAATGGGATCTGAGATGGAATCCATGTACACCAACAAAGTATGGACTTTGGAAGTTGCTCTTGAAAGGGTAAAACCCATTGGGAGCAAATGGATCTTTACGAAGAAACTTGGTATAGATGGAAAAGTTGAGACTTACAAAGCTATACTTGTTGCAAAGGGTTTTCATCAACGACCAGGTGTGGATTATGACGAAAACTTTTCTCCAGTGGCTATGCTTAAGTCTATCCGGATCTTACTTGCCATTGCTGCATACCATGACTACGAAATCTGGCAGATGGATGTTAAGACCGCCTTTCTAAATGGTGCTTTAGAGGAGTTCGTGTACATGACTCAGCCAGAGGGCTTCGTAGATAGCGAGAGCAGCGGAAAGGTGTGCAAGCTGCTTAAATCCATCTACGGGTTAAAGCAGGTATCGCAGAGTTGGAACATCTGTTTTGATGTTGTAGTCAAAGAGTTTGACTTCATCAAAAACGTAGATGAACCTTGTATTTACAAGAAGGTTGCAGAGAGTAAGGTTGTATTCCTCGTATTGTACGTGGATGACATACTCTTGATAGGAAATGATGTTCCTATGATGCATTCGGTCAAGCTCTTCTTATCACATAGATTCTCAATGGAAGATCTAGGTGACGCCTCCTGCATTTTGGGGATTAAGATCTATAGAGATAGATCTAAACAGATACCGGGATTGTCCCAATCCAGGTATATTGACACCATACTAAAGAGGTTTAGTATGGAAGAATCCAAGCATGGGAACCAACCCACGATCTCTGGACTCACTCTCTCCAAAGAGATGTCTCCCAAGACTGATTTGGAGAGAGCTCGCATGCAAGGGATACTCTATGCTTCGGCAGTAGGCTCTATCATGTACGCGATGCTATGTACCAGACCCGATGTAGCATACTCACTAAGTGTAGTGAGTAGGTATCAAGCAGATCCAGGAGAGAGTCAATAGACAGCTGTGAAGAACATTCTCAAGTACTTGAAAGGATTAAGGAGATGTTCTTGGTGTATGGTAATGGAGAACTCCAGGTGGTGTCCTTTACCGATTCGAGCTTCCAAAGTGATAAGGACGACTCTAAGTCGCAATCGGGATTTGTCTTTACCCTAAATGGAGGGGCGGTTTGTTAGAAAAGTTCTAAGAAAGAAACTGTGGCAGACTCGACGATGGAGGCTGAATACATCGCTGCCAACGATGCTGCCAAAGAGGCTGTCTGGATGAAGAAGTTCATCAATGAACTTGGTGTGGTTCCATCCATTGAGCATCCAATACCTTTGTATTGTGATAACAATGGAGTTGTGGCTTTGGCCAAGGAACTCAGGTCCCATCATAAGTCCAGACATATTATGAGGCGGTATCACCTGATCCGGGAGATAGTTAATAGCCGCGAGATCGAGGTCAGGAGAGTTGACACGAAGGACAACACTGCGAATCCACTCACGCAGGCCATACCCTAGATATAGTTTGAGAGACTCTTCGGGATGTTGGGTATGAGATACTACAACAGCTGGCCATACTGCAAGTGGGGGATTTTTAGTTGTATATAAGCCCTAGAGGCCATTGTTGTACGTATGATGTATATTATAGTGGATTCTTGGATATGTATAAAGATGACTTTCTTGCTCGATATGATAGTATGCTATCTGGTTTTACTTTATCTTAACATGTTGACTTGTATTGGTTTATTGTCTTGCTCTCACATGTTGATAAAGCCCTTAGGATATGTACTCGACTACTGGGATTATGATGCAGATCATACTAGTGGGGCCAGGGTAGTTCAAGAGTACATCCTATAACTATTCCTAGTCGAGGGTGTATCGAGACAGGGTATCAATACACTAAAGTAGACTAGCGTATAAGCATCTTGACCCATATGATGGGTGATGGATGATCCCATATCCATCTGTGTTTGACATCAAAGATGGTGTATGGGTGCTCAGTGGAGACTGGGTACACTGAACGGACTCGCCGAGAACTCCTAAATGGTATTATACCTATCATCAGATAGCAGTTCTCTGGTGACACTGGTACAGGTTAGTCTGTAGACCCGAGATCGTCATAGAGTCTTGTGTGATTCCCACTATGCTTTGATTTCGACCTTACCACGTCCAAGAGGGCGTGCAAAACGGTGGCTTTTGGGTACAGTCCCGAATCACATGGAGGCAATGAGCGATAGGAGGGGTTTCGTCTCTCCCGGTATTGGGAGTTGATGTTGCGCTGTGTTCGATTGGATATAACTGGAAGTCCCTGGCCAGAGCTGTTATGGAGATTTACTGGTAAGAGTTATCAGTAGTTTCTCGAATTGTTATGAGCCTCACCTCGACACGAGTTATCGGTTACTGGGGTCTGACGTTCACCACTCCTAGACTGGATATGCGACATATGAGACGAAGAGACCGGACTGTACGGTAGTGTTACTGATTAGCTCGACGGGAGTTTTGACAGCTTTGCTGGTTTTCTTCTGATCGTTCAATACCCGGGTGGCCGTTACGTTTAACTGACCGCTTGCGACTTGTGGGTGTTTGATATGATCATCACCCACTGCCGGCGTATTGACGAGTCTTTGAGTCCCACACAGGAGTTTTCTAGCCCAGGCGAAAAGATGTGGTGTGCATATGAGATATGCGCGGGGACCAGATTGAATATGACTATGTGATATCGTATATTAATCGAGCATTTTACTATTAGTCGGGTCGTATGTGATATGACCGGATTGTTAAATCAATTGTTGATTTAACATTTGACTTTTAGTTTTATTCTTTATTCAAACCCTTTTTCCTAAAGAAGATGTATGCATGTATGCACATGTTGATGTGCATGGACACATACATGCATAGTGTCATGGTTGATGATACATTATTGGTGGCATTACAAGACTTACATGGTTCAATATATATATACATCTATTTTTATTTGGATAATAAATGGCAAATAGAAATTTAAATCATTATTGGATATTTCTACACACTTATTTGCTTTGACCTTGGTTAAACCCTTGGTTTAGTTTCCATTTGGTCTTTAACCCAAATAGAAAAATATCTAGATATTATTTGAACCATGGTTTAAATGAAAGATAAAAAATATATATATGCTATCTTTTCTATTTTTCATTTACGCTTTATCATTATCATTTAGATAAAAGCTTTTGCCATCATTTTCTTCGTCTTCCAAGCACTCTTGAGTTTTCCATAGAGTGAGGAAATAAAAAAGAAAGGGTTTTGATTAAAGAAAACACACCACCTCATCATTCTACTCTAGTCTTGCCAATTAGTTTAGAGTGTTTGGCTTCATCATCTTCTTTGATCAAGTGAAGTTAGGAGCTTGGACGAAATGGACTTCGGGTGGATCATCGTGGACAAAGGAGCTTACTAGCAAGCCTTTCCAAACCCTCAACGATCCTAGCAGTCACAACAAGAGGACTACAAAGGTTGTATTCTTTTCACTTAGTGATTAAATGTTCTTTGTATGAGATACTAGTGATGTTACCCTAAATTTCTAGTTAATGATTCATGGATAGTTTGCTTAGCACCTCTTTAAATTTTAAAGTGGCATGTGATGCTTCCATACTCTTAAGTAGGTTCTAGGGAAACCCAACAGATCTTCTGATCGCTCAATACCCGGGTGGCCGTTACGTTTAGCAGACCGCTTGCGGCTTGTGGGTGTTTGATATGATCATCACCTACTTCCGGCGTATTGATAAGTCTTTAGAGTCCTACACAGAGGTTTCCTGGCTCAAGCGAAATGGAGTAGGAGCACATATGTAATATGTGCGGGACCGAGAATGATACGATATGAGATACCGTATTCTATTCTCACGATTTGTGACATTGGTCGGTTATATGCGATATAGCCGGGTTATCGGATCAAGTGTTGATTCGATAAATTGTTACATATGATATTAGTCGGTTATATGTGATATAGCCGGATTATTAAATTAAGAGTTGATTTGATAATCTAATGTATAATTATATATTTGATATATTTCATTACATTAACTAGTATTAGCTCACTTATGATTTCTTTTCCCACTTGATGTGCACATTGTATATATGTGATATGTATATTTGTGTACATGTACTGTGTCATGCTTGATGATACATGCAAGATGGTTGTATGAGACTTAAACCATGCTAAGGTTAAGTTAGGGTTTTATTTATTTCTTAAGTTATAACAAAAGAGAGAAGACTTGGTAAATGTTGTCAAGTTTGGATGAAGCTTGTAGAAACTGTAGGGTTGCTAGGCACACGCACAAGGGTCTACGAGGCATCAACCATGCCCGAATAAAAATTTAGCCGTGCCGAACAACCCGAATACGGAACTTTAAACTAGAGATTAGGCGAAAAACAACATGCTAAACAATTTAACACTAAGTGAGAGGGATCACAACCTTTGTAGATCCGGTCCTTCACTTCTTCTGCTCCGTGTTGTGGTCCCTTCGCTGCGATCATCGGGTTCCGAACTCTCGAGAGGTTCCACGAAGAGAAAGACGCAACCTTTGCTTCCGATCTTCGATACTGAGATGATCTACCTCGAAGTTTCTTTAACACAAGCTAACACTCATGAAATGATGTGAACACCCTCATCTAAATGGCAAGGGAAGATGAGGATGATGAAGTAAGATTTTTGCTCTATTTATTTATCTTTTTCTCACTATTTATCCATCACAAAATCAAAGCAAGAAACCATTTCAAGCTTAGAAGAAGAAGGAAGAAGATGATGAATAATGTAATTCTTCTTTTGTGATGAATAGGAAAATAATCATATGATAGAATTATGCAACCATGGTCAAGTGAACCTTTGTAGAGAATTAACTAGGGTTAGGGTTTGGGTTTGGTTAAAGCATGACTCATGAACAAATATCTTTCACAAAACAAAATAAAACCTTCTAGAAACATCTAGAAAGTTTAACCCTAATCCAAACCCTAATCATGTTTAAACTCCACTAAACAAGTTGCATTATTTATCATATCATGTTACAATATTATATATCACATATATAATATTTATCGTAACAAAATAAAATAATACAATTAACATATATCGCATATATATCAATGTATTACCCGAGTGAGAAAAAGAATCTTTTAGTGAGCAAATATTAGTTAATGCAATTTAATATATCAAATATATTATTATACATTAAATTATCGAATCAACACTTGATCAGACAATCCGGCTATATCGCATATAACCGACTAATATTTATCCGTACCGATTCATCGAATCAACACTTGATCCGATGACCCGGCTGATATCAAATATCGCGAGAATAGAATACGGTATCACATATCGCATTATCCTCGGTCCCGCACATATCACATATGTGCTCCTACTCCATTTTGCCTGAGTCAAGAAACCTCTGTGTAGGACTCTAAAGAATCGTCAATACGCCGGCAGTAGGTGATGATCATATCAAACACCCACAAGCTGCAAGCGGTCAGCTAAACGTAACAGCTACCCAGGTATTGAGCGCTCAGAAGATCAACAAGCAAGCCTGTACTTTCTCCTGTGGATCCAAACAGTAACACTCCCGTACAGTCCGGTCTCGTCGTCTGATATGTTGCATATCTCGCCTAGGGGTGGTAAACGTCAGACCCCAGTAGCTCGATAAGTCGTGTCGATATGAGGTCTATAACAGTTCGAGAAACTACTGATAACACTTACCAGTAAATCTCAGCAACCCTGGCCAGGGATTTCCGGTTATAGCCAATCGAACACAGCACAACATCAACTCCCTATACCGGGAGAGACGAATCCCCTCCTATCGCTCATTGCCTCCATGTGATTCGGGACTGTACCCAAAAGCCACCTTTTTGCACGCCCTCTTGGACGTGGTATGATGGAAATCAAAGCACAGTGGGAATCACACAAGACTCTATGACGATCTCGGGTCAACAGACTACTCTGTACCAGTGTCACCGGAGAACTGCTATCTGACGTATGGTATAATACCATCTGGGAGTTCTCGGAGAGTCCGTCCAGTGTACCCAGTCTCCACTGAGCACCCGTACACCATCCTTGATGTCAAACACCGATGGATATGGGATCATCCATCGCCCATCATATGGGTCAAGATGCGTATACGCTAGTCTACTCTGGTGCATCGATGCCCTGTCTCGATACACCCTCGACTAGGAACAGTTATAGGATGTACTCGTCGACTACAGTGGCCCCACTAGTATGATCTCATCATAGTCCCAGTAGTCGAGTACATATCCTAAGGGCTTTATCAACATGTAACATAGAGACAATCAGAGTACATGTCAAGATAAAGTACAACCAGATAGCATACTATCGTGTTGAGCAAGAAAGTCCTCCTTATATATGTCCTAGCATCCACTACAATATACATCGTATGTACAGTAATGGCCTCTAGGGCATACATATAACTAACAATCTCCCACTTGCACTAGGGCCATCTGTTTTGGTATCGCATACCCAACAATTAGCTGCGGTTGAAGTATCTCATACTCAACCATCCCATAAAAGTCTCTACTGGGAAAAAAGGCCTTTGTGAGTGGATCCGCGCTGTTGTCCTCTGTGTCTACTCTCCTAATCTCGATCTCCCTGGAGATCAACCATCTCCATGATCAGGTGATACTGCCTAAGAATTATATCTGGATTTCTGATGGGACGGTAGTTCCTTGGCTAAAGCCACAACTCCATTGTCACACAATGGTAGGAACGAAGTTCATCTTATGAACTTATAAATATCCAGACTGCCTCTTTGGTAGCATCCTTGGTAACGATGTATCTTGCCTCTAATCGTCTAGTATGTCACGGTATCTAGCTTGGAACTCTTCCAACATACCGTCCCTCCACCGAGGGTGTAGACAATGCCTGCGACTGACATTCAGTCGTCCTTATCACTCTGGAACCTTTCCAGTGATTCTCCCCAGGATCGATTGATACCATCTCACTACAACTAGTGAGTATCCTAACATCCAATTAGATCTATCTCATAGATCAAAACCCAGGATTTAGGAGGTATCACCTTGATCCTATATGGAGAATCCTTGTGATAAGCGGAGATTGACCGAGCGTAGCATAGGAAACTCCTTTCCTATCAAGAGTATGTCATCCACGTACTCTACGAGGATCACCACCATACTCCCTACTACCTTTTTGTATATACAAGGTTCATCTACCATTTTGATGAAGTCAAACTCTTTGACTACCACATCAAAACAGATGTTCCAACTCCGCGATGCCTGTTTTATCATATAAAACATCTTGCACTCGTTTCCGCTGCTCCCACTGTCTACGAAGCCCTCTGGCTGTGTACTTATAGACGCTCTTTTCTAAAACATCATTTAGAAAAGAAGTCATGACACCCAACCACCAGATATCATAGTCATGGTATGTAGCCGTGGCAAGTAGGATCTGGACGGACTTAAGCATAGCTCCTTAGAAAAGGTTTCATCATAATCCATCCCTGGTCAATGATGCAAACCTTTAACAAGTCTAGCTTTGAAAGTCTCAACTTTTCCATGTACACCAAGTAATCTTCTCAAGATATACTTGCTCCTGATGGGGATTTAACCCTTCAGATAAAGCAACCAAAGTCCATACTTTGTTGGTGTATAAGGATTCCATCTCAGATCGATAAGCATCCATCCATTCTTACAGAGTCGCACTCCTGATGGCCAGCCCGAAACTAGTTGGGTCATCATCTCATGATGCAATCCTCGCTCCCACTGTCATAGAGAAACCAAAGTATCTCTCAGGTGGGTGAGGAAACCTACTAGATCGGCGGAGAGGCTGAGGTTCGTTGGTATCTACTGAATCCTTTGGTTGTACCAAATCTTCAGCTGTAGTTTGTATAGCTGGAACATTTCCAGTTCTACATTACAGACCTTGCCTCGAGCTTGTCTGGATTTTGCTTTTAGACATAGGCCGGACAACCCCAAATCTTAACTAACTTAAGATATGGGCTCTTCCCTTTCCATATCACATATGAAGTGGTAGGCAACTGATTTGATTCGAACCCTATTCAATAGGTATGCAACTTCACAAGTGCATAACTCCCTAAAGGAAATAGGAAACTCAGTAGTACTCATCATAGAGCACACCATATCACATAGGGTGAGTTTGCTCCGCCCCGATATACCATCGTGCTATGGTGTATACGGAGGAGTAATGCTGAGAGAGAATCTCATTCTCCTTTAGAATAGTCCAGGAATTCCGTGCTCAAGTATTCTCCTCCTTGATCTCATCAAAGGACATAATACTTTTACCCGTATTTTGGTTCTCTACTTCTAACTTATATTCTGTGAATATCTCAAAAGGTTCGGACTTGTGTTTCAACAGGAACATATGTCTGAATCTTGAGAGATTATCAGAGAATGTAATGAAGTATAAAGAACCGATCTTGGCATGTGTAGACAGGGGACTTTCATACATCAGCATGTATCAATCCCAAAAGTTCACTAACTCTTTCTCTGTTTCCAATAAACAGAGCTATGGTCATCTTATCTCTGTGACATGACCGGAAAGTTTCACAAGATGTAAATTCAAACTAATTTAAATATGCATCTATATGTAACTTCAGCTGGTTGGGTCGCAATGATATGACCTAGTCTACAATACCTCAAGAAGGATTTTTTCATTTCTGAACTCTTCCTCTTGTGTGTATTCTATATACTAAGAACTGTGGTTTGATTTAGAACGTCAATGCTTTTAGATAACGTACCTGAACCGATCAACTATTGATATAGGAAATGTTCAAAACATTATCCAACAATACAAAATTATATCCTTTCTTTACTAATAAAGAGACTGATATGATTTTGTATATCAGGTTTGGTATCTAATAACATTTGTTCAGAATCAATGTATTCCGGTAATACTGGGTGACAGTGACCAACAGACTTGGCTGCAACACTTGCACCGTTTTCTGTCTCATGAAACTTATCACCCGTTCTCAGTTCTCTACCTTTCTGTAGCCCATGTAACAGATTACATATGCGGGATCCTGATCCGGTATCACATACCCAGGACGTAAAGGATACTGAGAAACAGTTCTGTGTATTGAACACACCCGAAGATGATGCATCAACATGCATTTTCTTCGTTTGGGCGGCACGGGAAATCTGGCATTCCCCGATTTCCTGCTCTGTCTTATAACAATTATAAGTTGGAGCGGGACCAACGTTCCCCAGCTCAGTATAACAAGCGGGTTCAGTCAATATATCCGTTTTATTATCTTGATTAAGGCGTGATATGGTCGCTATCTGGAGAGAGAGAGAAGAAAACACTCAGCGTATGCTCTTGCAAGATTAGATTGGTTATCTAATATATCTAATCAGGATGTCTCCCACTGTTCTAATCAAATCTTCCTTCAAACCCTAAAAGGAAAGACCAGCCGGGATTAATTACACGCTACAAGTTCGCCAATCTTTCAGCCAGGCCAGTGTCGGTACTTTGAGGGAGGTCCCCCGTGCTTACGCACGAACCTAATTAATGTAAACCTCGTTTTCCCAGAGGCGTAACCCCGTTAACACCTTTCTAGACACCTACTTGATCGGCTAATTGTAATGTGTAAAACTCTCCCAGGAGTAACTCTTACTCGCAGCGGGTATCGGGATCCAACTATCTTATAGAAGGTATTCAATCTCATTGCAAATTTCAACACTTGAAATTCCCAATAATATTTTACCCCTAGCAGCTATATGACCTTAACATAGTCAATAAATCATAAGTGCTAGTCAAGTTCAACCCGTCATTTCCCGATTGAATTAAACCCACCCGCACGACCCTTAACATAGTCAACAAAGTCGCACGACTACCCTAATCCAATCGCATCATATGCTTATACAGATAAGCACTAATCAGCTACCGCACACTACGCCTTAACATAGTCAACAAACGCAGCACGAATACTAACTAGTACTTATCTGAAATGACGGAGGGTTACGAAGGGTTTTTCAGAAAACCCTTTGCGTAATGAACTTGATATCGTCGTAGAATCGAGTGATTTTAAATGGAGTGTTTTTTAGGCTTTTCTAGTTTTGCTAAAGGGGTCACTCCCGGTGAAGGGATCGTCGGCCCTTTCCTCATCGAATAAGGTGCAGGATATATCACATATACCGCTGTGCAAAGCAAGAACTATAGAAGCAATCAAAAGACAAACCGAGTTTGTAGCATCTGCCAGTTATTGCTAAAGGAGTCACTCCCGGTGAAGGGATCTCGGTCCTTTCCTTATCGAATAAGGTGCTGGAAGTTCTACAAGGAACACCGCTATGCAAAGCAAGAACTGTAGCTACCAGTTTTTATAAACAAGTTTCTACAACATCTTAGGTTTCTTTTATTTCATTAATCTCATTAATGAAGTCCCATTTTAATTATGCTTCATAAGCATCTCTTTTGAAACGAAATCTGCAATATAACATATATCTCATATATATAATATATAAACATTCGTCTCAGGCAGTAATATGATCTCATCACAGAACATTGCAGCAGAAGAACATATATGAAATATTGGATATACTAGGACGTCCGTGTTTTCAATACGAGCCTGTATAAAACACGGATTCCACGGTCGCGATGAATAGCCAAACCCACATCCCTAGACCCCTACGAGAGCGACAAGTAACACTGCCAATTCTAGGGTTAGGAGACCCGGTCTCGACTCCTCGAGATGGTCTCCCACTGGACCCTAGAACCCGGTTACTTGTGCTCCCCGCCTTGGGTCTACCTAATGCGGAAAAATAAATAATATACAACGGTGACATCTTCCGCTACCTGGAAGTGCCCCAATAAAAGAATATTATATACAAATGAATTTTACATGAATGAAAAAGAAAAAACTCTCATCTCACATAAAACCCCCGGCTATTCAAAACACGACGATCCAATATAACATATCACGGCAACACATAATATCGCATATCATCAACGTAAGCAAGTATGCGTATCCCGATTGTTGTTGATGTATAGCAACGAAGCCGGCGATACACCACATACTACGCTTACGGTCACAGAAAAGAAAGTGTAAAACTACAACAGTTGGAATCCGCAACCTCCTTAGACATCGCATGCCTAACCAAATGAATTCCTTTAGACATCGCATGCCTAACAATTATAAACCCCGCATTTTTGTCTCATTATCGAAAACTCTTTTCAATATCAAGTCGGGCAATTCAACAAGATTCCCGACGTCATGATCGAATGCTCGTCGCAAACTTTAGTAGACGGCCGCACCCCCGATACCGTCGACGAAGTGCACCAAGGAGGAACACCGCTACCGGGAGCACCCGAACGGATGCTTTCGGCGACGGGGTTCTCCTACAGTCACTTGGTCGGGGCTATGAAGTGAGGTTGTCTATTAAGTTTACCCGGCGAGTATCCGCGTACGCTACGTGATTGCGACGGACTTTTGATCGCATCAAAATTCCGTGGCAACCGATCATCTGAGACTAAACTGCTATGTCTATAATATTCAAATCAGTTATCTCATAACTACCTGTGGATTCCAATTATTGTATCACATTCCAGATAAACAGAAAAAGTTAAACTTTCCGATCGAATCATCAAGCACCCAAGATTTCCCCAATATATCTCAACACTTGAAATCAGTTTAAAAAACGTCCATCACATGCCACAGTACCAATGGTCCAGCCGTAGAAGGGTCAAGCCAACGCCTCACATGTGGCACGCCGTACTGCCCCAAACCCTAAGGTTCAAAGGGCAGTTCAAGACGGTCACATAATCGAGTTAAGGTTTGTTGTCTTCTAGAGGGTCCACTGAGTTACTTGCATGACTTAGAACATTCTTAAACACAAAAAAAAATCCAACTTTTGAAAAATTTTCCGACAGGGGAAAAAGTGAGTTATTGATATCCGTTCGAACTTTTTAACAATTTCTAAAAATAATCCGGAAAGCCAAATAGAAAAAATTTGATACCCCGATCGAAACACCGAATTCCCAAAACAACTCAGAAAATTCAACTCTTGAAAAAATATTAAAAACTCCCAGAAAAATCACCACTGGAAACTAACAGTTACTGTGCAAAATAAATTAAATATTTTGGCCGTACGGCCGCGGAACCGCCGCATGAGCTATTGCTCATGCCGCGGATCCGCGCTCTCAATATTGAATTGGGCCTCTAAATTTTACAGTAACTCTTAGATATTTGTGATGTGTTCTCTGGATATTTTTAATTTTGAAAAAGACCAGATTTCAGAAATCGTCCAGAGAGCAATTTTGGGTTCGGGTTTTCAGTTCGTCCGGGTTTCAAATTCCGTCTAGACTTCGCCTAAAGCTCTAGCTTGGCTCTGATACCACTGTAGGGTTGCTAGGCACGCGCACAAGGGTCTACGAGGCATCAACCATGCCCGAATAAAAATTTAGCCGTGCCGAACAACCCGAATACGGAACTTTAAACTAGAGATTAGGCGAAAAACAACATGCTAAACAATTTAACACTAAGTGAGAGGGATCACAACCTTTGTAGATCCGGTCCTTCACTTCTTATGCTCCGTGTTGTGGTCCCTTCGCTGCGATCATTGGGTTCCGGACTCTCGAGAGGTTCCACGAAGAGAAAGACGCAACCTTTGCTTCCGATCTTCGATACTGAGATGATCTACCTCGAAGTTTCTTTAACACAAGCTAACACTCATGAAATGATGTGAACACCCTCATCTAAATGGCAAGGGAAGATGAGGATGATGAAGTAGGATTTTTGCTCTATTTATTTATCTTTTTCTCACTATTTATCCATCACAAAATCAAAGCAAGAAACCATTTCAAGCTTAGAAGAAGAAGGAAGAAGATGATGAATAATGTAATTCTTCTTTTGTGATGAATAGGAAAATAATCATATGATAGAATTATGCAACCATGGTCAAGTGAACCTTTGTAGAGAATTAACTAGGGTTAGGGTTTGGGTTTGGTTAAAGCATGACTCATGAACAAATATCTTTCACAAAACAAAATAAAACCTTCTAGAAACTTCTAGAAAGTTTAACCCTAATCCAAACCCTAATCATGTTTAAACTCCACTAAACAAGTTGCATTATTTATCATATCATGTTACAATATTATATATCACATATATAATATTTATCGTAACAAAATAAAATAATACAATTAACATATATCGCATATATATCAATGTATTACCCGAGTGAGAAAAAGAATCTTTTAGTGAGCAAATATTAGTTCATGCAATTTAATATATCAAATATATTATTATACATTAAATTATCGAATCAACACTTGATCCGACAATCCGGCTATATCGCATATAACCGACTAATATTTATCCGTACCGATTCATCGAATCAACACTTGATCCGATGACCCGGCTGATATCAAATATCGAGAGAATAGAATACGGTATCACATATCGCATTATCCTCGGTCCCGCACATATCACATATGTGCTCCTACTCCGTTTTGCCTGAGTCAAGAAACCTCTGTGTAGGACTCTAAAGAATCGTCAATACGCCGGCAGTAGGTGATGATCATATCAAACACCCACAAGCTGCAAGCGGTCAGCTAAACGTAACAGCTACCCAGGTATTGAGCGCTCAGAAGATCAACAAGCAAGCATGAACTTTCTCCTGTGGATCCAAACAGTAACACTCCCGTACAGTCCGGTCTCGTCGTCTGATATGTTGCATATCTCGCCTAGGGGTGGTAAACGTCAGACCCCAGTAGCTCGATAAGTCGTGTCGATATGAGGTCTATAACAGTTCGAGAAACTACTGATAACACTTACCAGTAAATCTCAGCAACCCTGGCCAGGGATTTCCGGTTATAGCCAATCGAACACAGCACAACATCAACTCCCTATACCGGGAGAGACGAATCCCCTCCTATCGCTCATTGCCTCCATGTGATTCGGGACTGTACCCAAAAGCCACCTTTTTGCACGCCCTCTTGGACGTGGTATGATGGAAATCAAAGCACAGTGGGAATCACACAAGACTCTATGACGATCTCGGGTCAACAGACTACTTTGTACCAGTGTCACCGGAGAACTGCCATCTGACGTATGGTATAATACCATCTGGGAGTTCTCGGCGAGTCCGTCCAGTGTACCCAGTCTCCACTGAGCACCCGTACACCATCCTTGATGTCAAACACCGATGGATATGGGATCATCCATCGCCCATCATATAGGTCAAGATGCGTATACGCTAGTCTACTCTGGTGCATCGATGCCCTG
Source organism: Agapanthus africanus (assembly GCA_030015575.1). Lineage (NCBI taxonomy): Eukaryota > Viridiplantae > Streptophyta > Magnoliopsida > Asparagales > Amaryllidaceae > Agapanthus > Agapanthus africanus. Next base: position 685,404,033 of record CM057339.1, read on the forward strand.
TCTCGATACACCCTCGACTAGGAACAGTTATAGGATGTACTCGTCGACTACCGTGGCCCCACTAGTATGATCTCATCATAGTCCCAGTAGTCGAGTACATATCCTAAGGGCTTTATCAACATGTAACATAGAGACAATCAGAGTACATGTCAAGATAAAGTACAACCAGATAGCATACTATCATGTTGAGCAAGAAAGTCCTCCTTATATATGTCCTAGCATCCACTACAATATACATCGTATGTACAGTAATGGCCTCTAGGGCATACATATAACTAACAGAAACATTGACAAAGTCCACTCTTTTGTCTAGCTTAGGATATTTTGTTAACCCAACCCTTAACCTTATCCCTTGGTTTATTCTCTACATGAGTTAGGTATGAGGATTTAACTCACCCATGGTTGCAATAATTCATTCTTACTTGATGAGTTCATTCTTCTTCTTCTTTCTCAAAGCTTTCTAGCTTCAATGGAGGTATGAGAAAAATGTGAGAAAATCAAATCTAAAGTGAGCTCACTTCCTACTTCATCATCCTCTACTGCTTTCCATTTAGTATAAGGTGTTTGCTTCACTAATTCCATAGTTAGTGAAGAGATAGCTTGGGTTAGTGTCTCCTCGACGTAGATCATTTTCGGCCTCGAAGTCTTCGAAGCAAGCATGTTCGTTTCTTCAATGGAGCCTCTCTAGAGTCCGGAGTTCACGATCGCAGCGAAAGGACTACTACACGGAGCTATTGAAGTGAAGGACCGGTCTACAAAGGTTGTATTCCTTGCTCACTTAGAATGTAAAGTGTTTACATATGTTATTCCGTCGATTTCTAGTATATGATTCATGGTTGGGGTTAGCTAGAACGGCAAATTTTTGAATTTGGCATGGACGATGCCTCACGAAACCTTGCTGCCGTCCTAGGTAACCCTGTAGTAGTATCAGAACCGTGCTAGAAATTTATACGGATTTTGTTAAGATTACGAAACCGAAATACTCCTAAACTTGAAACGCCAAAATGTGGTTTCTGTCGATTTTAAATAATTGTCAAAATTTTTTTTAAACAAGTACAGAATGATGTATGGGATATATTAAGAACACCGTGAAAATTTCAGGGGGTTTCAAGAATTTTTGGCCGGCCACCACCATGTACATCTCGGCCAAATCCGAGCCCCCTCCCCTGAAAATTTTTGTGTGTTCCAGTGACTTAGTTTTGATGTTTCAGGTGTTATTTGTTTTTGCTAATTTTGCATGTGATGTAATCTTACACTATAAGCAAATCGGAGTGTTTCATATTCGTAGTTTTAACATTGTTTCGGGTTATTCGCATGTTGTCTAGACGAAATTCAAAAGTTCGATCGAATGTCAAAAACCCATTTTTCCAAGTTTAACATATTTGGAAAACATGCAAGTGATTCTATGAACCCTCTAGAAGAATGAAACTTTAACTCGACTTTTTTGGATCGCGGAACCGTAGTCAAACCCTAGGGTTAGCAACATGAGTGAGGCTTGGGTTTTCCCTTCTATGGCTGGTGCATAGGTACTGTGGCATATTCTGGGCATTACAAAAACTGTGCTCAAGTGTTGAGCTGTTGGGAAATTGTGGGACTTTGATGAATCGATAGAAGAGTTTAACATCGTCCGAATATTATTTTATGGGATACAATATTTGGAATCCATAAAAGTAGTTATGAGATAACTAATTTGAATTTTATAAATCTAGCAGTTTAGTCTCATTTGATCGGTTGCCACAGGATTTTGATGTGATCAAAAGTCCGTCGCAATCACGTAGCGTACACGGATACTCGCCGGGTAAACTTAATAGATAACCACGCCCCATAGCCCCGACCAAGTGACTGTAGGAGAACCCCGTCGCCAAAAGCATCCGTTCGGGAGCTCGCGGCAGCGGTGTTCCGCCTTAGCGCACTTCGTCGACGATATCGGGGGTGCGCCCTTCTACTAAAGTTTTCGACGAGCATTCGATCAGGATGTCGGGAACCTTGTTAAATTGCCCGACTAGATATTGAAAAGTGTTTTCGAGATCGAGACTAAAATGCAGGGTTTATAATTGTTAGGCACGCGATGTCTAAGGAATTCATTTGGTTAGGCATGTGATGTCTAAGGTGGTTGCGGATTCCAACTGTTGTAGTTTTTCACTTTCTTTTCTGCGACCGTAAGTGTAATATATGGTGTATCACCGGTTTCGGTGCTATATGTCAACAACAATTGGGATACGCATATTTACTTACGTTGATGACATGTGATGTTATGTGTTGCTGTGATGTGTTATATTGGATCGTCGTGTTTGAATAGCCGGGGGTTTTATGTGAGATGAGAGTTTTTCATTTTCATTCATGTAAAATTCATTGTATATAATATTCTTTTATTGGGGCACTTCTGGGTTGAGGATGATGTCACCATTGTATATTATTTACTTTTCCGCATTAGGATAGACCCAAGGCGGGGGTCACAAGTAACCGGGTTTTCGGGTCCGGTGGGAGACCATCTCGAGGAGTCGAGACCGGGTCTCCTAACTCTAGAATTGGTAGGGTTGTTTGCCGCTCTCGTAGGGGTCTAGGGATGTGGGTTTATCTATTCATCACGACCGTGGAATCCATGTTTTATACAGGCTTAAAATAAAACCTGGAAATCCTAGCATATCCAATATTTCATATGTTTTTATTCTGCTGCGATATTCTGTGTTGTGATCATTGATTATATTATGAGACGAGTGCCTTTATTATATATATGAGATATAATTAATATTGCCGCTTTCGTTTCATATGTGATGCTTAGGAAGCATAATAAATGGGACTTCATTAATGAGATTAATGAAATAAAAGAAACTTAAAGATTTTGTAGAAACTTGTCTCGAAAACTGGCAGCTCTAGTTCTTGCTTTGCATAGCGGTATTCCTTGTTGAATATCCAGCACCTTATTCGATAAGGAAAGAGCCGAGATCTCTTCACCGGGAGTGACCTCTTTAGCGAAACTAGCAGATGCTACAAACTCGGTTTGTCTTTTGATTGTTTTTATAGTTTTTGCTTTGCATAGCGGTATTCCTTTTAGAATATCCAACACGTTATTCGATAAGGAAAGAGCCGAGATCCCTTTATCGGGAGTGACCTCTTTAGCAAAACTAGTAAAAGCCTCAAAAGTACTCCTTTTCAAAATCATTCGATTCTACAACGATATCAGGTTCGTTACGCTCATGATTTTCTTAAAAACCTGTGTAGCCCTCCATCATTTTAGATAAGTACTGCTTAGTATTCTTGCTGCGGTAGTTTGGCCTCCGTCAAGGCATAGTGTACGGTAGCTGACTAGTGCTTATCTGCCAACATACGATGCGATTGGATTAGGGTATTCGTACGGCGTAGTTTGACCTCCGTCAAAGGTCGTGCTGGTGGGTTTAATTCAATCAAGAAATGAACGGGTTGAACTTGACTAGCGCACTATGGGTAGTTTGGCCTCCGTCAAGGTCATAGAACACTAGGGGTAAAAACCATTATCGGGAATTTCAAGTGTTGAAATTTGCAATGATATTGCATACCTTCTATAAGATAGTTAGATCTCGATATCCATTGCGAGTGAGAGTTACTTCTGGGAGAGTTTTACACATCTCAATTAGCCAATCAAGTCGGTTTCTAGAAAGGTGTTAACAAGATAATGCCTATGGGAAAACAAGGTTTATTTTAATTAGGTCCGTGCGAAAGCACGGGGAACCTCCCTCAAAGTACCGACACTGGCCCGGCCGAAAGATTAGCGAACTTGTAAGGTGTAATTAATCCTGGCTAATCTTTCCTTTTAAGGTTTGAAGGAAGATTTGACTAAAACAGTGGGAGCTATCCTGATTAGATAAATTAATAACCAATCTAATCTTGTAAGAGCATACGCTGAGTGTTTTCTTCTCTCTCTCTCCAGGTAGCGACCATGTCACGCTTTAATCAAGATAATAATACGGATGTATTGACCGAACCCACTTGTTATACTGAGCTGGGGAACGTTGGTCCCGCTCCAACTTATAATTTTTATAAGACTAAGCAGGAAATAGGGGATTACCAGGATTCCCGTGCCGCCCAAACGAAGAAAGTGCATGATGATGCATCTTCTTCGGGTATGTTCATTACAGAGAACTGTTTCTCAGTATCTTTTATGTCCTGGGTATGTGATACCGGATCAGGATCCCACATATGTAATATGTTACATGGGCTACAGATAGGTAGAGAAATGAGAATGGGTGATAAGTTTCAAGAGTTGGAAACGGTGCAAGTGTTGTAGCCAAGTTGTTGGCAGTTATCACCATGTATTACCAAATACATTGATTCTGAATGAATGTTATTAGATACCGAACCTGATATACAACATCATATCAGTTTCTTTTTTAGTAAAGAAGGATATAATTTTGTATTGTTGGATAATGTTTTGAACATTTTCCTATAACAAAAGTTGATCAGTTCAGGCATGTTATCTAAAAACATATATGTTCTAAATCAAACAACAATTCTTAACGTACAGAACACACACAAGAGGAAAAGTTCAGAAATGAACGAATCCTTCTTGAGGCATTGTAGACTAGGTCATATCGATGCGACCCGACTAGCTGAAGTTACATAAAGATGCATATTTAAATCAGTTTGAATTTACATCTTGTGAAACTTGCCAGTCATGTCACAATGATAAGATGACCGAAGCTCTGTTTATTGGAAACAGAGAAAGAGTTAGTGAACTCTTGGGATTGATACATGATGATGTATGTAGGTCCCCTGTCTACACATGCCAGGACCGGTTCTTTATACTTCATTACATTCATTGATAATCTCTCAAGATTCGGGCATATGTTCCTGTTGAAACACAAGTCTGAAGCTTTTGAGAAATTCAAAGAATATAAGTTAGAAGCAGAGAACCAAAACGGGTATAAGTATTATGTCCTTTGATGTGATCATGGAGGAGAATACTTGAGCACGGAATTCCTGGACTATTCTAATGGAGAATGAGATTCTCTCTCAGCATTACTCCTCCGTATACACCACAGCATGTTGGTATATCGGGGCGGAGCAATTGCACCCTATGTGATATGGTATGCTCTATGATGAGTACTACTGAGTTGCCTATTTCTTTGGGGGGTTATGCACTTGAGAAGTTGCATACTTATTGAATAGGGTTTCAAATCAAATCAGGTGCCTACCACTCCATATATGATATGGTATGGGAAGAGCCCATCTCTCAAGGATGTTAAGATTTGGGGTTGTCCGGCCTATGTCTAAAAGCAAATCCGGACAAGCTCGAGGCAAGGTCAGTTCTGTGGAAGTTTGTTGGATATCTCAAGCATTCGCAAGGGAATATCTTCTACCACACTGATGAGCAAATGGAGTTTTGTTTCTCAGCATGCCACCTTTTGGAAAGGGAATTTCTTGTGAGGAAATTAGCGGTCATGAGGTAGAAATGTAAGGAGTTCCAGCTATACAAGCTACAGCTGATGATTTGGTAGAACCGGAGGATTCAATAACTCCCAACGAACCTTAGCCTCTCCACCAATCTGGTAGGGTTCCTTACCCACCTGAGAGGTACTTCGGTTTTCTCTGTGACAGTGGGAGCGAGGATTGCATCATGAAATGATGACCCAACTAGTTTCGAGCAGGCCATCAAGAGTGGGGACTCTGTAAGAATGACTGGATGCTAAGCGATCTGAGATGGAATCCGTATACACCAACAAAGTTTGGACTTTGGTTGCTATATCTGAAGGGTTAAATCCCCATCAGGAGCAAGTATATCTTGAGAAGATTACTTGGTGTACATGGAAAAGTTGAGACTTTCAAAGCTAAGACTTGTTGCAAAAGGTTCTCGTCATCCACCAAGTGTGGATTATGATGAAACCTTTTCTAATCCCTATGCTTAAGCCCATCCGGATCCTATTTGCCATTGCTACAAACCATGACTACGATATCTGGTGGTTGGGTGTCATGACAGCTTTTCTAAATAGTGATTTAGAAGGAAGCGTCTATAAGTACACAGCCAGAGGGCTTCATAGACAGTGGGAGCTGCGGAAACGTGTGTAAGTTGCTTTATGGGTTAAAGCAGGCATCGCGGAGTTGGAACATCTGTTTTGATATGGTAGGCAAAGAGTTTGACTTCATCAAAATGGTGGATGAACCTTGTATATACAAAAAAGTAGTAGGGAGTATGGTGGTGATCCACGTATTGTACGTGGATGACATACGCTTGATAGCAAAGGTGTTTCCTATGCTACACTCGGTCAATCTCCTCTTATCACAAGGATTCTCCATATAGGATCAACGTGATAACTCCTAAATCCTGGGTTTTGGATCTATGAAATAGATCTAAATGGATGTTAGGATTCTCACTAGGTGTAGTTAGATGGTATCAATCGATCCTGAGGAGAATCACTGAATAGCTTCCAGGGTGGTAAGGTCGACTGAATGTCAGTCACAGGCATTGTCTTTACCCTTAGTGGAGAGACGGTGTGTTGGAAGAGTTCCAAGCTAGATACCGTGGCATACTAGACGATAAATGTTGGATACATGGCTACCAAAAATGCTACCAAAGAGGCAGTCTGGATATATATTTGTTCATACGATGAACTTCGTTCCTACCATTGTGTGACAATAGAGTTGTGGCTTAGGCCTAGGAACCCCCTTCCCATCTGTAATCCAGATATATTCTTAGGCAGTATCACCTTATCATGGATATGGTTGTTCTCTAGGGAGATCGAGGTTAGGAGAGTAGACACAGAGGAGAATAGGGTGGATCCACTCACAAAGGCCTATTCCCAGGAGACACTTTTATGGGATGGTTGTGTATGAGATACTACAGCTACTGCTGATTGTTGGGTATGAGATACAACAACAGATGGCCCTAGTGCAAGTGGGAGATTGTTAGTTATATGTATGCCCTAGAGTCCATTACTATACATACGATGTATATTGTAGTGGATGCTTGGACATATATATGGAGGACTTTCTTGCTCGACATGATAGTATGCTATCTGGTTGCTCTTTATCTTAATATGTACGATGACTGTCTCTATGTTACATGTTGATAAAGCTATTAGGATGAGTACTTGATTACCTGGATTATGATGCAGATCATACTAGTAGGGATAGTGTAGCCACTAAGTACATCCTTCAAATGTTTCTTGTCGTGGGTGTATCGAGACAGGGCATCGATATACCAGAGTAGACTAGCATATAGCTTCTCGACCCATGTAGATGGGCGATGGATGATCCAATATCCATTAGTGTTTGACATCAGAGACAGTATACGGGTGCTCAGTGGAGACTGGGTACACTGAACGGACTCGCCGAGAACTCCCAGATGGTATTATACCTAACGTCAGTTGGAAGTTCTCTGGTGACACTGGTACAAGTTAGTCTGTAGACCCGAGATCGTCATAAAGTCTTGTGTGATTCCTGATTGTTAGGGATTCTGCGTGTTCAAGTTTAGTTAAGTACCGCAATCAAGACGGTTTCGCTTGTAGCTAGCCGGTTGAGTACGGGTCGTCCGCAGGGAGATGGGAGTCTTTTTCTATGTGCTTTAATGAGTTAATTCCAGTTTTTCAGATTTTGTTATGATTAATTAAGTGGTAAAATGATATGTAAAGAGAGCTTGTTATGGTTAGGATTAGGTTAGTTTGAGTTAGGAGTCTCCCACATCTTTCGTTGCCCCTCTTAATATCGGCGTTACGGTAATCGGCAACAACGGGGATTAGCACGACTAGGAAGGAACTTGCGAGTATAAGCTAGACTTTCCAACGCATAAGTTCTTCCTTTTGGTGCTTGTCCGTCCGTTCTTGGCTCTTAGCCATAACCTCCGGTTAATTCAACCACAACCGGTCTCACTACGGAATCACCGCTATCATGTAGGATAGGGTGCCGTAAGGAGTGGATTGTGGTTCAATTAACGGGAGTCGAATTAAGTTGTTGGGCAAGGAAAGAGTGAGAGAGATTTCCTTCTCTCAAACTTCCCTTATCCTACCCTAACAAGTATGAAACTACTCACAAATCATAATGAAAAGAAAACAAAAAAAAAGAGGAAGATAGAAAGAAAGAGATTAGAAGATAACAACTAGCTATTTGCGACCTCACTTTGGCAAGGATCAAGCGTAAGCATCATGGTTGTTTTAAGGATAAAGAAAAAGAGAAAAGAAAGAAACAACAAGAAATAACAACAACTAAGTTAACAAATTAAAATTACAAGCAATTATAAAAGAAAAAGACAAGATATAATAGCAAAATAGTCTTCTTGATTCATCATTCTTCACTCACAAAGCTCACTACAAGTTTTAATGGAGAAGAGATGAGAAGAGGAAGAAGAAACACAACTAAACCTAGAAAATAAAATACAAGATTATGCACCCTTGGCTTCACAAGGATCTGGGCTATTTATAGGCAGGGAAATGGATATCTAGGGCAAAATTCTTCCTGTACATAGAAAGACCAAAATACCCTCAAAAATTGGTCAACTGCCGCCACTATACGGCCACGGATCCGCGGCCTAAGCCAGCTTATGCCGCGGAACCGCGGCCTTTTAGTGGAGTTAGGTGACCAATTTTTGTAGGGTTTCCTGGTTTGCTGTGCCCATTAGTCTGGTACATGATTTTTCTCAGAATTGCTTCACAATTTTTCCAGAATTTCTGTTGAGGGAAAGATGATTTGATGAGGACTTTTTGTCATGATTTCCTCGAGCTCCGCGTAGATTTCTTGGAACTTGTGTTGCCATTGAGCCTTGTACATGAAGGTGACAATCGATTTGCCATTTTGTCTCCTAAAATGGTGTGTGGCAACAGACGGATAAAGAGCGGAGATCCGTATTTTATCTGTGGTTGGCAGGAACCCGGATTTTGTCGTGTTTTCCATGAATTTCACCGTTTTAGAACCGAGAACCTGTATCCTGCAATTGACTAGCAAACACGGCTCAAGAGTATCTACCGATATGCAATGTGATAAAAATTGGGCGGTATGAAAATGCAAAAATCTGATATGAACAAATACCCCCAAACTTATCATTTGCTCGTCCCGAGGAAAGCCAATTTATTCACAAAAAATTTCCTAACCTCACTTTCGCAGGGAACGCGATTGCACTGAGCTTGTGCAACAAGCCGTTAAACTTCTAGGTGTCCTTAGTAGGAGGAGTGTTGTCTCCTGAGGGTTTTCAGCGGATACTACCCACAAAATCCGGTCAAGCTAGTTTTGTAAAATAACTAAGATTCAAACCCCTAAAGTTTTGTTTCAGAAAATAACAATTCTATGATCCTAGGTCTAGACTATCGAACTTTTATTTTTCACACCTCGCTTCATATTTAACTACAGATTTTATATGTCTTTACGTGTAGTGCAAATAGTGTCGTTAAGTTTCCAGAAGGATCGATTTAAGTCATCATGTCACACAATAAAGCCCAGATAACAATTTTAAAAGGATCACATAAGTTTTATAAAGAGTTAAGCATTTTTCAAGTTTCGTTTTCCAGTAAAGTTTCAACTTCAGAATTTCAATCTTCCGTAACAGGAAACTAGGTCTTATTTTTTACTCCACTTTTTTCTTGTTTTCATTTCATACACACCTCTGTGAACGTGCAATAGTCTTTATCATAGAATAAAACCTTCATATCTCCGCTAAATTTTTTATAAAAGCCTGTCTTTTATCAAGATTATTCTCACACAAAGAACCGTTAGGAATTTTAACTCGGAGAGAACACTTGCTTGATTTTATTTTAATCTGGACTTTCTAGGCTTCTTAGCGAGCTTTGGGCCAATGCACCCAAACCAGTTGGTTTTAGGGCATTAGGTGTAAAAACACCCCGGCGGACTTAATTACTCAAGTTACCCAGGTCCAAAAAACAAAAGACAGTTTGGCGTGAAAATCAGATGATTTAATACGAACGGAGATATAACCGGCAGTTCAATTATTTTTTTGGATAAAAGACGTGTTTAGTGGGTTCGGTGTGCAATCATTCCAATCAAGTTCCAGATGGGTAATTTTTCAGACTTTGTTCCAATTACGGCATCAATAACATTCCTTCATATTCGCTTTACTTCATAAACTATTCTTGACATTACTTATTTCAGAACAAACCTATTTGATCCTCAGAAAATCATTTATCTGTTTAAAAGTTTTTAAATATAAAAGGCTTGTCATCTAATTTCAAAAAACTCACGACACGTGTAGTGTGATGTAAAGACGTATATCAGCTATAGTTATTTTCAAAGGAGAGTTATCTTTCAGGTTTTCAAAATCTAAACATAAGATTTAGTTATTCTTATTTTATCAAACAAAACCGTCGAAATGTTGAATCAGAGTCCTCCCACTAGCTAACTTGACAGAAAAGTTTTTATGTTTCTAGAAAATTTTCAGATTTTTATGGATTTTATGGATTTTACTATGCAGATGCAAAATATACATGAATGCGAAGGTAAGAAATGCGTACCGAGCGTACCCCCAAACTTAAACTGGACAGTGTCCTCACTGTCATTTCATGAAGAGATCATTTGAAGGGTCAAAATTGTCGGTTAGCGATACACAATTTTTTTTTGTTTTTGTTTTTAAAGAAAAGAAAAAGAAAAAGAATATGGTTTATACATACCCCCAAACTTATTTGGAACAGTGTCCACTTGTTCTTGGCTGGATAACCGAAGTTTGGAGGTAGGCAGAGGAAGATTATGCAGGGTAAACCGGCTCCTGTAAGAACAGGAGCTCCTCTGTTGGTTCGGCGCTAAGGTACGGTTTTAGTCGGTGTCCGTTCACTTTGAAAAATGAACCGTCCTTTGGATTTTCCAAATCCACAGCGCCCTGCGGATACACATTCCGCACAAAATACGGCCCTTTCCAGCGAGATCTGAGCTTTCCTGGATGGAAGTGAAGTCGGGTGTCGTAAAGCAGTACCTGATGACCAGGCACGAAGGTTTTGCGCAAAAGGTGTTTATCGTGAAACACCTTCGTTCGGTTCTTAACGACAACCGCGTTATCGTAAGCCTCATCCCTAAGCTCGCTTAGTTCGTTCAACTGCAGCTTCCGATGGCTGCCCGCATCCTCGAGAGACAGATTCAGCTCTTTTATCGCCCAAAATGCGCGATGCTCTATTTCGACAGGTAGGTGGCAGGCTTTTCCGTATACAAGCCGATAGGAAGACATGCTAAGGTCGGTCTTATAAGCGGTTCGAAATGCCCAAAGGGCATCAGTGAGTTTCAGCGACCAATCCTTACGGTTCTTGGAAACCGTCTTCTCCAGTATCTGCTTGATTTTCCGATTTGAAACTTCGGCCTTCCCGCAGGTTTGGGGGTGGTAGGGCGTAGAGAGCTTATGATTAATGGAGTATTTCCGCATCAAGGCCTCGAAAGTCTTGTTGCAGAAATGACTTCCATTGTCGCTAATGATCGCTCGGGGGTGCCCAAACCGGGAGAAAATGTTTTCTTTAAGGAACCTAACGACAACCTTGTTGTCGTTAGTCCGGCTGGGCACAGCCTCGACCCATTTAGAGACGTAATCAAAAGCGAGAAGGATGTACAAGTTCCCAAAAGAGCTGGGAAACGGCCCCATGAAATCTATCCCCCAAACATCGAAAATCTCCACAACCAAGATCGGTTGGAGCGGCATCTCGTTCCTCCGGGATATCCGGCCCATGTGTTGGCACCGAGAGCAAGTCTTGCAATAGTCATGAGCGTCTTTGAAGAGTTGTGGCCAGTAGAAACCACATTGCAAGATCTTCTCAGCTGTCTTTCTGGGGCCAAAATGCCCGCCACACCCCTGATCGTGGCAAAACGACAGCACACTCTTGAATTCCTCATCAGGGACACACCGACGAATAATCTGGTCGGGACAGTACTTGAACAGATAGGGTTCGTCCCAGTAAAAGTGTTTTACTTGGGATAAGAAGCGAAGTCTGTCCTGACTTGACCATTCAGTCGGTAGTAATCCCGTGGCCAAATAGTTCACAATATCTGCGAACCAGGGTTCGCACGATACTGTCAAGAGCTGTTCATCCGGGAAAACGTCGTTGATCGGAATTTGAAGCGAAGGCGAAGAAGGAAGTCGGGAGAGATGGTCGGCAACTACGTTTTCACATCCTCGTTTGTCCTTAATGACAAGGTCAAACTCTTGAAGCAAGAGGATCCAACGTATTAACCGAGATTTTGCATCTTTCTTCGCAAAAAGATAGCGCAGAGCAGAATGGTCAGTGTAGACAATGACATGAGAGCCGATGAGGTAGGGCCTGAACTTTTCTAAAGCAAATACAACAGCCAAGAATTCCTTCTCAGTTGTTGTATAATTGAGTTGGGCGTCGTTCAGGGTTCGGCTCGCATAATAGATTACGTGCGGCATCTTGTTGATGTGTTGTCCAAGGACAGCACCAATGGCAAAGTCAGATGCATCGCACATAATCTCGAATGGGTGCGTCCAGTCAGGTGAAGAAAGAACAGGAGCAGAAGTGAGTGAGCGTTTTAGTGACTCGAATGCAGTGACACAGCTCGAGTTGAAGTCGAATGGCGTATCCTTGGCCAGCAAAAGAGTCAAGGGCCTAGCAATCTTGCTAAAGTCCTTGATGAACCGTCTATAGAAACCGGCATGGCCAAGGAAGGCTCGGATATCTCTGACGCATCGGGGAGGAAGCAGATTGGAAATGACCTCAATCTTTGCTTTGTCAACCTCTATGCCATTTTGCGAGATGATATGTCCTAAGACAATACCTTCGCGCACCATGAAGTGGCATTTCTTCCAATTCAAAGTGAGATTCTTGTCCTTACATCGGGTAAGGACAGCGTCAAGATGCAGCAAACACTCGTTGAAGGAGTCGCCGAAGATGGAGAAATCATCCATGAAAATCTGCAGAAATGTTTCCACCATGTCTGAGAAAATTCCCATCATACACCGCTGGAAGGTAGCGGGCGCATTGCATAACCCAAAGGGCATGCGACGATATGCAAACGTGCCGAAAGGACAAGTGAATGTGGTCTTGTCCTGGTCTTTTTCGGCGATAGGAATCTGATTGTGGCCGGAGTAGCCATCAAGAAAGCAGTAGTACTCGTGTCCGGCCAATCGTTCAAGCATCTGGTCAATGAAAGGTAGCGGAAAGTGGTCTTTCCGCGTTGCGGCGTTGAGTTTTCTGTAATCAATGCATACTCGCCACCCAGTTTGGGTGCGGGTAGGGATTAACTCGTTCGCCTCGTTGGTTATGACCGTGATGCCCGACTTCTTGGGGACAACATGAATGGGGCTAACCCACTGGCTATCAGAGATAGGGTAAATGATACCACTATCTAGATATTTTACGATCTCCTTCTTCACAGTCTCTTTCATGACTAGATTGAGACGTCTTTGAGGATCCCGGGCTGGTTTGGCATCATCCATCAGATGAATGTGATGCTCAACGATCAGGGGACTAATCCCCTTGATGTCCGCCATGGACCAGCCAAAAGCTTGCCTGTTGCTATGCAAGAGCGCGAGAAGGGCTTTCTCTTGCTCTGGAGCTAGAGAAGCCGAAATGATGACAGGGAGGGTCTCGTTCTCACCTAAGTAAGCATACTTAAGGTGAGATGGCAAAGGCTTGAGTTCGAGCGTTGGAGGTGAAACGATGGAAGGCAAGATTGGTGCAGAGGTCTCGAACTCAAAGGACTCCAGCAAAGGTTCAAAACGAGTGTAGGCGACCGAGTCGGATGGTTCAGGTAACTCATCCGGAAATTCGAAGGATTCAAACTCGGGTTGTGCGCGGCTAAGATCGTTCAAGAACGTGAAACACTCGTAGTCGTTGTCGGGCGCAGAAACAGCAGCAGGGTCGAGGAGGAATGCACTAGTGGCGTTAAGATTATCGTGATCAAACAGAAACTCCTTGAATTCACACTCTTCAGGGATGATCTCCTGGATCGAGCAGAATTCCAGTATATGAGCAAATGGTTCGGCGGGCTGATTCCCCAACCTAAAAATATTGAGTTCAATCGTCATGTTTCCAAAAGTGAGGTTCATCGAACCATTGCGACAATTGATCACAGCATTTGAGGTTGCAAGAAATGGGCGACCGAGTATCACCGGAATTTGATTCCGGGGGTTAGCTACAGGCTGTGTATCTAATACAATGAAGTCAACGGGGAATATGAAGTCCCCGACTTTTATTAACACATCCTCTAGCTCACCCCTAGGATGGGTGATCGATTGGTCGGCCATTTGGAGAGTGCAGTGTGTGGGTTTCAGCTCTCCGATGCCTAATTGCTCGTATACTGAATACGGAAGCAGGTTAACACTGGCACCAAGATCTAATAGTGCGCGGTTGATGTTCTTATCCCCAATGGTAATTGAAATCGTAGGACAGCCAGGGTCCTTCCGTTTTTGTGGTAATGATTGGGTAAGGCCATCACTCACAGCACTAGCCAAGAAAACTTTCTTGGGTACCTGAGACTTCCTCTTTTTCGTGCACAAGTCCTTTAAGATTTTCGCATAGGACGGGACTTGTTGGACAGCATCTAAAAGAGGAATGTTAATGTTAACCTGCTTAAATAACTCCAGAATCTTCTCCATTTGAGGATTTTGTTTATTAGACCTCAACCGGTTTGGAAATGGAACATTTTTAAAATTGGTTGAGTCTAATGCTGGAGGAGGAGATTGTGGAGTTGGAACGGATCCCAGAACATGTGTTTTCGTGGAGTGAGAAGTGGATCCATTCAGAGCAGAAGAAGAGGAAGGAGAGCCTTGTGAAGAACGGAGAATGGGCTCAGAAGACGAAGAAGAAGAAGAAGAAGAAGAAGAAGCAGCGGCCGGGGTGTCTTCGTTGATTCGTGTGCCGATGTTGTTTTGCAGCATCCTTCCAGATCTCTGTGTGGTCACGGCACTCATATTATGGTTTTGTTGTTCAAGAGCAACATGTGCATTATGTGGGTGACCGGGATTTGGGAGTGGCTGGGACGAGAGCTTCCCCTTTTCTCGCTCGCTTAAGGCCGCATTCAGTTGTGCAATCTGGGCCTCGATGGTCTTGATGCTTTGCCCGTGAGCGGCAGTGTGTTGCACTAAGGACTGAATGGAAGACTGGATGTTTGCGGTGGATTGTGTCGATTGTTTAACGAACGCCTCCAGACTTCGTTCGAGCGAGGAAACCTTATCGTTGTTTGACGGAACAAAGTTGTTTGGTGGAAAAGAATTGTTGGGTGCAAAGTTGTTCGTCTGATTTTGGAATGGTTGGGGTTGGAAGGGCTGTTGAAACTGCTGTTGAGTTTGTTGTTGCGCTTGTTGTTGTGGCGGAGGGGCCCTTTGGAAATTGTTGCCTTGGAATTGATTCCGATTCTGATTCCAGGCGAAATTGGGGTGGTTCCTCCAACCGGGATTGTAGGTGGAAGAGTATGGATCATTCCTCGGTCTTTGCTGAAATGCAGCATTAACCTGATCCTGTCCTTGCGATGGTGGATTGTAAGGACACTCTTCGGTCAAGTGAGAAGGATCGGAACAACAAGCGCATATGGTACGAAGGGGAAGAACAGGGGCAGGAGCAGAGAATTTGCTCTCTATCGCTTCAAGCTTTCTTGTTATTGCAGCCATTTTAGCTTTCATCGCAATAGAGACATCAAGTTGGTGAATTCCTACCCTAGACTGACCGATAGAAGTGGAGGTAGAAGAAGAAGAAGTCGGTCCGGTGCTCTCCCATTGTAGCGTTTGCTCCGCAAGGTCGTCAAAGAACTGCCACGCTTTCTCGTCAGATTTCGATAGGAAGTGGCCCTGACAGATGGTTTCCAACAACTGCTTCGTTGCTGGGTTCAGACCCTCGTATAAGGTTTGGCAAAGTTGCCATTTCTCTATACCGTGGTGAGGACACTGAACAAGAAGATCTTTGTACCGGTCAAAGCACTTCCAAAAGGGTTCAGAAGGAAGCTGAGAGAATTGGTTGATTTCATTTCGAATCCTTGCGGTTTTATGATTCGGATAAAATTTCTTTAGAAACACTTTAACAAACTCGTCCCAACTGGTTATGGAATGGGAAGCGGTGCTATACAGCCATTTTTCAGCAAGATCGCATAAAGTGAACGGAATGACCCGTAGACGTATAGCATCGTCCGACAGTTGGGTGGTTTTCATCATGGCACAGACGTTTTGAAATTTATTGATGAAGATATAGGCATCTTCAGATTCAAGCCCATGAAATCGTGGGAGCATGTTGATGAAGTGGGGCTTAATTTCAAAATTATCCCCATTGGCCGGAGGAAGAGAAAGGCAGGTGGGAAGTGCAGAACGGGTGGGGTAGAAACGATCCTGGAGCGCGATTCGCTGCGGCGCACCAGGCGGTGGTGGTGGGATATTGGTCTCCGTAGGAGGTGGAGCCAATCCAGCGGTAGTCAAAGAGATGTTCGGATTAAATCCCGACATCGTGGAAGAAGAGGTTGGTGAAGGTGAAGGTGAAGATGTATGAACAGAATTCCGGTCAACGTCGGAGTTGGCCGGCAAAGGAAGGGGTGAAAGAGGAATGGACAGAGTTTCGACGTCGGAGTCGATCGCGTAGTCGGTAGCGACTAACGTAACGTGGACTAGACGGGCGCTAGTGTCCCGAGTCCAAGCGGACATACACTAAACGAGTTTAGTATAGTCAAAGCGGAGAAGGTGAGGGTAGGAAAACGTCAATGGAGAAAAACGATGGGTGGTGGGTGAAAAGTGGATTTGGCGACAAAGGGCAAGTTTTTATAAAAGTTTTTGATTTTTTTCTTTTTTTTTTAGAAAGAGCTTTACAGAAATATGTACGGACTTACGGCTTTAAGCAATCACAAATAAGATATGCACAATCTCACCTAGATCTGGGGTCACCTAGGTCTACTAGACCTGCTCCTAACTGTTCTAGAGGGCTAGAAAAAGGACCTCAAACCGCCTCTTCTCCGTCTAATGCGGCCAGATAAGTGCCAGGTAAGTGGGAGGTTGTCCAACACTTTTGCGAAGTTCCTTAATTAAATAACCACTTGCCTTCGTCACACTTGCCTAGGCACCGCAAAAGTCAGATAGGATAAACGGCCGATGCCTGTAACTAGTCCTCTGTCCTATTGAGCGCGAAGTCCTTAGGGCTGAGTCTAGTATTTTTTAATTTTAACAATGGTCAATGCATATGCTTTTTGTGATTTTTGGGGTCCTGGGAAGGGTGATGAAATCCCCACCCAATCTGAATTGGTTTCAAGCCCCTTAAGTCCGTATTAATTAATGCAAAACGATAACCAATCAACTGCAAACAATTTTTATTTTTAGCGCAGCGCAAAGAATCCTATACAAGAACAGTTTATTGGAAGGTGGAAGAGAGTTTGCGCAAAGAATTCTGCAGAAAACACAATTTATTGGAGTTCAGAGGAGTGGGGAGAAGAATAAAGACTTACAGAAAGAAAATGGTACCCTGAATCCACCAAGTGGCCGCGGTTCCGCGGCCTAAGCTTGCTTATGCTGCGGTTCCGCGGCAGTTCTGGGGAATTGGGACTTCAGTTTTCTGGTTTGGGCTATTTTGGGTGTCCTCTGCTGTTTTTAAGACCCTGAATATGGATTTGCTCACTGGAACTGCTCCAGAATCTTAAAGTAGACAGTTTGCTTCGTTTTGTCCGTCGCGGTGTAGCCGCGAAATGTGGGTCTATCTTCCCACGTCTTTGGCACTGAACTTGAACTCCGTATTATCCTGCACACTTGCACAAAAACTAATCAAAAATAACAAATGATTTTATTTTATTTTTTACAAAGTATATTTTTTTTTAGTTTTTCGGTTATATTCACAAGTTAACCCGAAATTACATAAAGAAATAAACTACCGTCTTCCCGGCAACGGCGCCATTTGATTGTTAGGGATTCTGCGTGTTCAAGTTTAGTTAAGTACCGCAATCAAGACGGTTTCGCTTGTAGCTAGCCGGTTGAGTACGGGTCGTCCGCAGAGAGATGGGAGTCTTTTTCTATGTGCTTTAACGAGTTAATTCCAGTTTTTCAGATTTTGTTGTGATTAATTAAGTGGTAAAATGATATGTAAAGAGAGCTTGTTAGGGTTAGGATTAGGTTAGTTTGAGTTAGGAGTCTCCCACATCTTTCGTTGCCCCTCTTAATATCGGCGTTACGGTAATCGGCAACAACGGGGATTAGCACGACTAGGAAGGAACTTGCGAGTATAAGCTAGGCTTTCCAACGCATAAGTTCTTCCTTTTGGTGCTTGTCCGTCCGTTCTTGGCTCTTAGCCATAACCTCCGGTTAATTCAACCACAACCGGTCTCACTACGGAATCACCGCTATCATGTAGGATAGGGTGCCGTAAGGAGCGGATTGTGGTTCAATTAACGGGAGTCGAATTAAGTTGTTGGGCAAGGAAAGAGTGAGAGATTTCCTTCTCTCAAACTTCTCTTATCCTACCCAAACAAGTATGAAACTTCTCACACATCATAATGAAAAGAAAACAAAATAAAAGAGGAAGATAGAAAGAAAGAGATTAGAAGATAACAACTAGCTATTTGCGACCTCACCTTGGCAAGGATCAAGCTTAAGCATCATGGTTGTTTTAAGGATAAAGAAAAAGAGAAAAGAAAGAAACAACAAGAAATAACAACAACTAAGCTAACAAATTAAAATTACAAGAAATTATAAAAGAACAAGACAAGATATAATAGCAAAAGTGTATTCTTTATTCATCATTCTTCACTCACAAAGCTCACTACAAGTTTTAATGGAGAAGAGATGAGAAGAGGAAGAAGAAACACAACTAAACCTAGAAAATAAAATACAAGATTATGCACCCTTGGCTTCACAAGGATCTGGGCTATTTATAGGCAGGGAAATGGAAATCTAGGGCAAAATTCTGCCTGTACATAGAAAGACCAAAATACCCTCAAAAATTGGTCAACTGCCGCCACTATATGGCCGCGGATCCGCGGCCTAAGCCAGCTTTTGCCGCAGAACCGCGGCCTTTTAGTGGAGTTAGGTGACCAATTTTTGTAGGGTTTCCTGGTTTGCTGTGCCCATTAGTCTGGTACATGATTTTTCTCAGAATTGCTTCACGATTTTTCCAGAATTTCTGTTGAGGGAAAGATGATTTGATGTGGACTTTTTGTCATGATTTCCTCGAGCTCCGCGTAGATTTCTTGGAACTTGTGTTGCCATTGAGCCTTGTGCATGAAGGTGACAATCGATTTGCCATTTTGTCTCCTAAACTGGTGTGTGGCAACAGACGGATAAAGAGCGGAGATCCGTATTTTATCTGTGGTTAGCAGGAACCCGGATTTTGTCGTGTTTTCCATGAATTTCACAGTTTTAGAACCGAGAACCTGTATCCTGCAATTGACTAGCAAACACGGCTCAAGAGTATCTACCGATATGCAATGTGATAAAAATTGGGCGGTATGAAAATGCAAAAATCTGATATGAACAAATACCCCCAAACTTATCATTTGCTCGTCCCGAGCAAAGCCAATTTATTCACAAAAAATTTCCTAACCTCACTTTCGCAGGGAACGCGATTTCACTGAGCATGTGCAACAAGCCGTTAAACCTCTAGGTGTCCCTAGTAGGAGGAGTTTGTCTCCTGAGGGTTTTCAGCGGATACTACCCACAAAATCCGGTCAAGCTAGTTTTGTAAAATAACTAAGATTCAAACCCCTAAAGTTTTGTTTCAGAAAATAACAATTCTATGATCCTAGGTCTAGACTATCGAACCTTTATTTTTCACACCTCGCTTCTTATTTAACTACAGATTTTATATGTCTTTACGTGTAGTGCAAATAGTGTCGTTAAGTTTCTAGAAGGATCGATTTAAGTCATCATGTTATACAATAAAGCCCGGATAACAATTTTAAAAGGATCACATAAGTTTTATAAAGAGTTAAGCATTTTTCAAGTTTCGTTTTCCAGTAAAGTTTCAACTTCAGAATTTCAATCTTCCGTAACAGGAAACTAGGTCTTATTTTTTACTCCACTTTTTTCTTGTTTTCATTTCATACACACCTCTGTGAACGTGCATTAGTCTTTATCATAGAATAAAACCTTCATATCTCCGCTAAATTTTTTATAAAAGCCTGTCTTTTATCAAGATTATTCTCACACAAAGAACCGTTAGGAATTTTAACTCGGAGAGAACACTTGCTTGATTTTATTTTAATCTGGACTTTCTAGGCTTCTTAGCGAGCTTTGGGCCAATGCACCCAAACCAGTTGGTTTTAGGGCATTAGGTGTAAAAACACCCCGGCGGACTTAATTACTCAAGTTACCCAGGTCCAAAAAACAAAAGACAGTTTGGCGTGAAAATCAGATGATTTAATACGAACGGAGATATAACCGGCAGTTCAATTATTTTTTTGGATAAAAGACGTGTTTAGTGGGTTCGGTGTGCAATCATTCCAATCAAGTTCCAGATGGGTAATTTTTCAGACTTAGTTCCAATTACGGCATCAATAACATTCTTTCATATTCGCTTTACTTCATAAACTATTCTCGACATTACTTATTTTAGAACAAACCTATTTGATCCTCAGAAAATCATTTATCTGTTTAAAAGTTTTTAAATATAAAAGGCGTGTCATCTAATTTCCAAAAACTCACGACACGTGTAGTGTGATGTAAAGACGTATATCAGCTATAGTCATCTTCAAAGGAGAGTTATCTTTCAGGTTTTCAAAATCTAAACATAAGATTTAGTTATTCTTATTTTATCAAACAAAACGTCGAAATGTTGAATCAGAGTCCTCCCACTAGCTAACTTGACAGAAAAGTTTTTATGTTTTTAGAAAATTTTCAGATTTTTATGGATTTTATGGATTTTACTATGCAGATGCAAAATATACATATGAATGCGAAGGTAAGAAATGCGTACCGAGCGTACCCCCAAACTTAAACTGGACAGTGTCCTCACTGTCATTGCATGAAGAGATCATTTGAAGGGTCAAAATTGTCGGTTAGCGATACACAATTTTTTTTTGTTTTTGTTTTTAACGAAAAGAAAAAGAAAAAGAATATGGTTTATAAATAACCCCAAACTTATTTGGAACAGTGTCCACTTGTTCTTGGCTGGATAACCGAAGTTTGGAGGTAGGCAGAGGAAGATTATGCAGGGTAAACCGGCTCCTGTAAGAACAGGAGCTCCTCTGTTGGTTCGGCGCTAAGGTACGGTTTTAGTCGGTGTCCGTTCACTTTGAAAAATGAACCGTCCTTTGGATTTTCCAAATCCACAGCGCCCTGCGGATACACATTCCGCACAAAATACGGCCCTTTCCAGCGAGATCTGAGCTTTCCTGGATGGAAGTGAAGTCGGGTGTCGTAAAGCAGTACCTGCTGACCAGGCACGAAGGTTTTGCGCAAAAGGTGTTTATCGTGAAACACCTTCGTTCGGTTCTTAACGACAACCGCGTTATCGTAAGCCTCATCCCTAAGCTCGCTTAGTTCGTTCAACTGCAGCTTCCGATGGCTGCCCGCATCCTCGAGAGACAGATTCAGCTCTTTTATCGCCCAAAATGCGCGATGCTCTATTTCGACAGGTAGGTGGCAGGCTTTTCCGTATACAAGCCGATAGGAAGACATGCCAAGGTCGGTCTTATAAGCGGTTCGAAATGCCCAAAGGGCATCAGTGAGTTTCAGCGACCAATACTTACGGTTCTTGGAAACCGTCTTCTCCAGTATCTGCTTGATTTGCCGATTTGAAACTTCGGCCTTCCCGCAGGTTTGGGGGTGGTAGGGCGTAGAGAGCTTATGATTAATGGAGTATTTCCGCATCAAGGCCTCGAAAGTCTTGTTGCAGAAATGACTTCCGTTGTCGCTAATGATCGCTCGGGGGTGCCCAAACCGGGAGAAAATGTTTTCTTTAAGGAACCTAATGACAACCTTGTTGTCGTTAGTCCGGCTGGGCACAGCCTCGACCCATTTAGAGACGTAATCAAAAGCGAGAAGGATGTACAAGTTCCCAAAAGAGCTGGGAAACGGCCCCATGAAATCTATCCCCCAAACATCGAAAATCTCCACAACCAAGATCGGTTGGAGCGGCATCTCGTTCCTCCGGGATATCCGGCCTATGTGTTGGCACCGGGAGAAAGTCTTGCAATAGTCATGAGCATCTTTGAAGAGTTGTGGCCAGTAGAAACCACATTGCAAGATCTTCTCAGCTGTCTTTCTGGGGCCAAAATGCCCGCCACACGCTTGATCGTGGCAAAACGACAGCACACTCTTGAATTCCTCATCAGGGACACACCGACGAATAATCTGGTCGGGACAGTTCTTGAACAGATAGGGTTCGTCCCAGTAAAAGTGTTTTACTTGGGATAAGAAGCGAAGTCTGTCCTGACTTGACCATTCAGTAGGTAGTAATCCCGTGGCCAATTAGTTCACAATATCTGCGAACCAGGGTTCACACGATACTGTCAAGAGCTGTTCATCCGGGAAAACGTCGTTGATCGGAATTGGAAGCGAAGGCGAAGAAGGAAGTCGGGAGAGATGGTCGGCAACTACGTTTTCACATCCTCGTTTGTCCTTAATGACAAGGTCAAACTCTTGAAGCAAGAGGATCCAACGTATTAACCGAGATTTTGCATCTTTCTTCGTAAAAAGATGGCGCAGAGCAGAATGGTCAGTGTAGACAATGACTGGAGAGCCGATGAGGTAGGGCCTGAACTTTTCTAAAGCAAATACAACAGCCAAGAATTCCTTCTCAGTTGTTGTATAATTGAGTTGGGCGTCGTTCAGGGTTCGGCTCGCATAATAGATTACGTGCGGCATCTTGTTGATGTTTTGTCCAAGGACAGCACCAATGGCAAAGTCGGATGCATCGCACATAATCTCGAATGGGTGCGTCCAGTCAGGTGAAGAAAGAACGGGAGCAGAATTGACTGAGCGTTTTAGTGACTCGAATGCAGTCACACAGCTCGAGTTGAAGTCGAATGGCGTATCCTTGGCCAGCAAAAGAGTCAAGGGCCTAGCAATCTTGCTAAAGTCCTTGATGAACCGTCTATAGAAACCGGCATGGCCAAGGAAGGCTCGGATATCTCTGACGCATCGGGGAGGAGGCAGATTGGAAATGACCTCAATCTTTGCTTTGTCAACCTCTATACCATTTTGCGAGATGATATGTCCTAAGACAATACCTTCGCGCACCATGAAGTGGCATTTCTCCCAATTCAAAGTGAGATTCTTGTCCTTACATCGGGTAAGGACAGCGTCAAGATGTAGCAAACACTCGTTGAAGGAGTCGCCGAAGATGGAGAAATCATCCATGAAAATCTCCAGAAATTTTTCCACCATGTCTGAGAAAATTCACATCATACACCGCTGGAAGGTAGCGGGCGCATTGCATAACCCAAAGGGCATGCGACGATATGCAAACGTGCCAAAAGGACAAGTGAATGTGGTCTTGTCCTGGTCTTTTTCGGCGATGGGAATCTGATTGTAGCCGGAGTAGCCATCAAGAAAGTAGTAGTACTCTTGTCCGGCCAATCGTTCAAGCATCTGGTCAATGAAAGGTAGCGGAAAGTGGTCTTTCCGCGTTGCGGCGTTGAGTTTTCTGTAATCAATGCATACTCGCCTCCCAGTTTGGGTGCGAGTTGGGATTAACTCGTTCGCCTCGTTGGTTATGACCGTGATGCCCGACTTCTTGGGGACAACATGAATGCGGCTAACCTACTGGCTATCAGAGATAGGGTAAATGATACCACTATCTAGATATTTTACGATCTCCTTCTTCACAGCCTCTTTCATGACTGGATTGAGACGTCTTTGAGGATCCCGGGCTGGTTTGGCATCATCCATCAGATGAATGTGATGCTCAACGATCAGGGGACTAATCCCCTTGATGTCCGCAATGGACCAGCCAAAAGCTTGCCTGTTGCTATGCAAGACCGCGAGAAGGGCTTTCTCTTGCTCTGGAGCTAGAGAAGCCGAAATGATGACAGGGAGGGTCTCGTTCTCACCTAAGTAAGCATACTTAAGGTGAGACGGCAAAGGCTTGAGTTCGAGCGTTGGAGGTGAAACGATGGAAGGCAAGATTGGTGCAGAGGTCTCGAACTCAAAGGACTCCAGCAAAGGTTCAAAACGAGTGTAGGCGACCGAGTCGGATGGTTCAGGTAACTCATCCGGAAATTCGAAGGATTCAAACTCGGGTTGTGCGCGGCTAAGATCGTTCAAGAACGTGAAACACTCGTAGTCGTTGTCGGGCGCAGAAACAGTAGCAGGATCGAGGAGGAACGCACTAGTGGCGTTAAGATTATCGTGATCAAACAGAAACTCCTCGAATTCACACTCTTCAGGGGTGATCTCCTGGATCGAGCAGACGTCCAGTATATGAGCATTAGGTTCGGCGGGCTGATTCCCCAACCTAAAAATGTTGAGTTCAATCGTCATATTTCCAAAAGAGAGGTTCATCGAACCATTGAGACAATTGATCACTGCATTTGAGGTTGCAAGAAATGGGCGACCGAGTATCACCGGAATTTGATTCCGGGGGTTAGCTACAGGCTATGTATCTAATACAATGAAGTCAACGGGGAATATGAAGTCCCCGACTTTTATTAACACATCCTCTAGCTCACCCCTAGGATGGGTGATCGATCGGTCGGCCATTTGGAGAGTGCAGTGTGTGGGTTTTATCTCTCCGACGCCTAATTGCTCGTATACTGAATACGGAAGCAGGTTAACACTGGCACCAAGATCTAATAGTGCGCGGTTGATGTTCTTATCCCCAATGGTAATTGAAATCGTAGGACAGTCAGGGTCCTTCCGTTTTTGTGGTAAAGATTGGGTAAGGGCATCACTCACAGCACTAGCCAAGAAAACTTTCTTGGGTACCTGAGACTTCCTCTTTTTCGTGCACAAGTCCTTTAAGATTTTCGCGTAGGATGGGACTTGTTGGACAGCATCTAAAAGAGGAATGTTAATGTTAACCTGCTTAAATAACTCCAGAATCTTCTCATTTTGAGGATTTTGTTTATTAGACCTCAACCGGTTTGGAAATGGAACATTTTTAAAATTGGTTGAGTCTAATGCTGGAGGAGGAGATTGTGGAGTTGGAACGGATCCCAGAACAGGTGTTTTCGTGGAGTGAGAAGTGGATCCATTCAGAGCAGGAGAAGAGGAAGGAGAGCCTTGTGAAGAACGGAGAATAGGCTCAGAAGACGAAGAAGAAGAAGAAGAAGCGGCCGGGGTGTCTTCGTTGATTCGTGTGCCGATGTTGTTTTGCAGCATCCTTCCCGATCTCAGTGTGGTCACGGCACTCAAATTATGGTTTTGTTGTTCAAGAGCAACATGTGCATTATGTGGGTGACCGGGATTTGGGAGTGGCTGGGACGGGAGCTTCCCCTTTTCTCGCTCGCTTAAGGCCGCATTCAGTTGTGCAATCTGGGCCTCGATGGTCTTGATGCTTTGCCCGTGAGCGGCAGTGTGTTGCACTAAGGACTGAATGGAAGACTGGATGTTTGCGGTGGATTGTGTCGATTGTTTAACGAACGCCTCCAGACTTCGTTCGAGCGAGGAAACCTTATCGTTGTTTGACGGAACAAAGTTGTTTGGTGGAAAAGAATTGTTGGGTGCAAAGTTGTTCGTCTGATTTTGGAAAGGTTGGGGTTGGAAGGGCTGTTGAAACTGCTGTTGAGTTTGTTGTTGCGCTTGTTGTTGTGGCGGAGGGGCCCTTTGGAAATTGTTGCCTTGGAATTGATTCTGATTCTGATTCCAGGCGAAATTGGGGTGGTTCCTCCAACCGGGATTGTAGGTGGAAGAGTATGGATCATTCCTCGGTCTTTGCTGAAATGCAGCATTAACCTGATCCTGTCCTTGCGATGGTGGATTGTAAGGACACTCTTCGGTCAAGTGAGAAGGATCGGAACAACAAGCGCAGATGGTACGAAGGGGAAGAACAGGGGTAGGAGCAGAGAATTTGCTCTCTATCGCTTCAAGCTTTCTTGTTATTGCAGCCATTTCATCTTTCATCGGAATAGAGACATCAAGTTGGTGAATTCCTACCCTAGACTGACCGGTAGAAGTGGAGGTAGAAGAAGAAGAAGTCGGTCTGGTGCTCTCCCATTGTAGCGTTTGCTCCGCAAGGTCGTCAAAGAACTGCCACGCTTCCTCATCAGATTTCGATAGGAAGTGGTCTTGACAGATGGTTTCCAACAACTGCTTCTTTGCTGGGTTCAGACCCTCGTATAAGGTTTGGCAAAGTTGCCATTTCTCTATACCGTGGTGAGGACACTGAACAAGAAGATCTTTGTACCGGTCAAAGCACTTCCAAAAGGGTTCAGAAGGAAGCTGAGAGAATTGGTTGATTTCATTTCGAATCCTTGCGGTTTTATGATTCGGATAAAATTTCTTTAGAAACGCTTTAACAAACTCGTCCCAACTGGTTATGGAATGGGAAGCGGTGCTATACAGCCATTTTTCAGCAAGATCGCATAAAGTGAACGGAATGACCCGTAGACGTATAGCATCGTCCGACAGTTGGGTGGTTTTCATCATGGCACAGACGTTTTGAAATTTATTGATGAAGATATAGGCATCTTCAGATTCAAGCCTATGAAATCATGGGAGCATGTTGATGAAGTGGGGCTTAATTTCAAAATTATCCCCATTGGCCGGAGGAAGAGAAAGGCAGGTGGGAAGTGCAGAACGGGTGGGGTAGAAACAATCCTGGAGCGCGATTCGCTGCGGCGCTACAACAGGCGGTGGTGGTGGGATATTGGTCTCCGTAGGAGGTGGTGCCAATCCAGCGGTAGTCAAAGAGATGTTCGGATTAAATCCAGACATCGTGGAAGAAGAGGTTGGTGAAGGTGAAGGTGAAGATGTATGAACAGAATTCCGGTCAACGTCGGAGTTGGCCGGCAAAGGAAGGGGTGAAAGAGGAGTGGACGGAGTTTCGACGTCGGAGTCGATCGCGTAGTCGGTAGCGACTAACGTAACGTGGACTAGACGGGCGCTAGTGTCCCGAGTCCAAGCGGACATACACTAAACGAGTTTAGTATAGTCAAAGCGGAGATGGTGAGGGTAGGAAAACGTCAATGGAGAAAAACGATGGGTGGTGGGTGAAAAGTGGATTTGGCGACAAAGGGCAAGTTTTTATAAAAGTTTTTGATTTTTTTCTTTTTTTTTAGAAAGAGCTTTACAGAAATTTGTACGGATTTACGGCTTTAAGCAAGCACAAATAAGATATGCACAATCTCACCTAGATCTAGGGTCACCTAGGTCTACTAGACCTGCTCCTAACTGTTCCAGAGGGCTAGAAAAAGGACCTCAAACCGCCTCTTCTCCGTCTAATGCGGCCAGATAAGTGCCAGGTAAGTGGGAGGTTGTCCAACGCTTTCGCGAAGTTCCTTAATTAAATAACCACTTGCCTTCGTCACACTTGCCTAGGCACCGAAAAAGTCAGATAGGATAAACGGCCGATGCCTGTAACTAGTCCTCTGTCCTATTGAGCGTGAAGTCCTTAGGGCTGAGTCTAGTATTTTTTTAATTTTAACAATGGTAAATGCATATGCTTTTTGTGATTTTTGGGGTCCTGGGAAGGGTGATGAAATCCCCACCCAATCTGAATTGGTTTCAAGCCCCTTAAGTCCGTATTAATTAATGCTAAGCGATAACAAATCAACTGCAAACAATTTTTATTTTTAGCACAGCGCAAAGAATCCTGCACAAGAACAGTTTATTGGAAGGGGGAAGAGAGTTTGCGCAAAGAATTCTGCAGAAAACACAATTTATTGGAGTCCAGAGGAGTGGGGAGAAGAATAAAGATTTACAGAAAGAAAATGGTACCCTGAATCCACCAAGTGGCCGCGGTTCCGCGACCTAAGCTTGCTTATGCTGCGGTTCCGCGGCAGTTCTGGGGAATTGGGACTTCAGTTTTCTGGTTTGGGCTGTTTTGGGTGTCCTCTGCTGTTTTTAAGACCCTGAATATGGATTTGCTCACTGGAACTGCTCCAGAATCTTAAAGTAGACCGTTTGCTTCGTTTTGCCCGTCGCGGTGTAGCCGCGAAATGTGGGTCTATCTTCCCACGTCTTTAGCACTGAACTTGAACTCCGTATTATCCTGCACACTTGCACAAAAACTAATCAAAAATAACAAATGATTTTATTTTATTTTTTACAAAGTATATTTTTTTGTTTTGTTTTTCGGTTATATTCACAAGTTAACCCGAAATTACATAAAGAAATAAACTACCGTCTCCCCGGCAACGGCGCCATTTGATTGTTAGGGATTCTGCATGTTCAAGTTTAGTTAAGTACCGCAATCAAGACGGTTTCGCTTGTAGCGAGCCGGTTGAGTACGGGTCGTCCACAGGGAGATGGGAGTCTTTTTCTATGTGCTTTAACGAGTTAATTCCAGTTTTTCAGATTTTGTTATGATTAATTAAGTGGTAAAATGATATGTAAAGAGAGCTTGTTAGGATTAGGATTAGGTTAGTTTGGGTTAGGAGTCTGCCGCATCTTTCGTTGCCCCTCTTAATATCGGCGTTACGGTAATCGGCAACAACGGGGATTAGCACGACTAGGAAGGAACTTGCGAGTATAAGCTAGGCTTTCCAACGCATAAGTTCTTCCTTTTGGTGCTTGTCCGTCCGTTCTTGGCTCTTAGCCATAACCTCCGGTTAATTCAACCACAACCGGTCTCACTACGGAATCACCGCTATCATGTAGGATAGGGTGCCGTAAGGAGCGGATTGTGGTTCAATTAACGGGAGTCGAATTAAGTTGTTGGGCAAGGAAAGAGTGAGAGAGATTTCCTTCTCTCAAACTTCCCTTATCCTACCCTAACAAGTATGAAACTACTCACACATCATAATGAAAAGAAAAAAAAACAAAAGAGGAAGATAGAAAGAAAGAGATTAGAAGATAACAACTAGCTATTTGCGACCTCACCGTGGCAAGGATCAAGCGTAAGCATCATGGTTGTTTTAAGGATAAAGAAAAAGAGAAAAGAAAGAAACAACAAGAAATAACAACAACTAAGTTAACAAATTAAAATTACAAGCAATTATAAAAGAACAAGACAAAATATAATAGCAAAAGAGTATTCTTTATTCATCATTCTTCACTCACAAAGCTCACTACATGTTTTAATGGAGAAGAGATGAGAAGAGGAAGAAGAAACACAACTAAACCTAGAAAATAAAATACAAGATTATGCACCCTTGGCTTCACAAGGATCTGGGCTATTTATAGGCAGGGAAATGGAAATCTAGGGCAAAATTCTGCCTGTACATAGAAAGACCAAAATACCCTAAAAAATTGGTCAACTGCCGCCACTATACGGCCGCGGATCCGCGGCCTAAGCCAGCTTATGCCGCGGAACCGCGGCCCTTTAGTGGAGTTAGGTGACCAATTTTTGTAGGGTTTCCTGGTTTGCTGTGCCCATTAGTCTGGTACATGATTTTTCTCAGAATTGCTTCACGATTTTTCCAGAATTTCTGTTGAGGGAAAGATGATTTGATGTGGACTTTTTGTCATGATTTCCTCGAGCTCCGCGTAAATTTCTTGGAACTTGTGTTGCCATTGAGCCTTGTGCATGAAGGTGACAATCGATTTGCAATTTTGTCTCCTAAACTGGTGTGTGGCAACAGACGGATAAAGAGCGGAGATCCGTGTTTTATCTTGTGGTTGGCAGGAACCCGGATTTTGTCGTGTTTTCCATGAATTTCACCATTTTAGAACCGAGAACCTGTATCCTGCAATTGACTAGCAAACACGGCTCAAGAGTATCTACCGATATGCAATGTGATAAAAATTGGGCGGTATGAAAATGCAAAAATCTGATATGAACAATTCCCACTGTGCTTTGATTTCCACCTTACCACATTCAAGAGAATGTGCAAAATAGTGCCTTTTGGGTACAACCCGAATCACATGAAGGCAATGAGCGATAGAAGGGATTTCTTCTCTCCCGGTATTAGGAATTGATGTTGCGCTGTGCTCGATTGGCTATAACGGGATGTCCTTGGCCACGGATGCTTCAGAGATATACTGGTAAGTGTTATCAGTAGTTTCTCGACCCATTATGAGCCTCATATCGGCATGACTTATCGAGTTACTGGGGTCTGACGTTTACCACCCCTAGACGAGATATGCGACATATCAGACGAAGAGACCGGACTGTACGGTAGTGTTACTGATTGGATTCGTAGGAATGTGAGTAGGCTTGCTTGTTGATCTTTTGATGGCTCAATACCCGCACGGCCGTTACGTTTAGCAGAACGCTTGTGTCTTGTGGGTGTTTGATATGATCATCACCTACTGCCGGCGTATTGACCAGTCTTTAGAGTCCTACACAGAGGTTTCCTGGCTCAAGCGAAATGGAGTAGGAGCACATATGTGATATGTGCAGGACCGAGATTGATACGATATGAGATACCATATTCTATTCTCGCGATTTGTGACATTGGTCGGTTATATGCGATATAGCCGGGTTATCGTATCAAGTGTTGATTCGATAAGTTGTTACATAAGATATTAGTCGGTTATACGTGATATAGCCGGATTATTAAATCAAGAGTTAATTTGATAATCTAATGTATAATTATATATTTGATATATTTCATTATATTAACTAGTATTGGCTCACTTATGATTTCTTTTCTCACTTGATGTGCATATTGTATGTATGTGATATGTATATTTGTGTACATGTATTGTGTCATGCTTGATGATACATGCAAGATGGGTGTATGAGACTTAAACCATGCTAGGGTTAAGTTAGGGTTTTATTTATTTCTTAAGTTATAACAAAAGAGAGAATACTTGGTCAATGTTGTCAAGCTTGGATGAAGCTTGTAGAAACATTGACAAAGTCCACTCTTTTGTCTAACTTAGGATATTTTGTTAACCCAACCATTAACCTTATCCCTTGGTTTATTCTCTACATGAGTTAGGCATTAGGGCTTAACTCACCCATGGTTGCAATAATTCATTCTCACTTGATGAGTTCATTCTTCTTCTTCCTCCTCAAAGCTTTCTAGCTTCAATGGAGGTATGAGAAAAAATGTGAGAAAATCAAATCTAAAGTGATCCAACTTCCTACTTCATCATCCTCTACTACTTGACATTTAGTATAGGGTGTTTGCTTCACTAATTACATAGTTAGTGAAGAGATAGCTTGGGTTTGTGTCTCCTCGACGTAGATCATGTCCGGCCTCGAAGTCTTCGAAGCAAGTATGTTCGTTTCTTCAAGGGAGCCTCTCTAGAGTCCGGAGTTCACAATCGCAGTGAAGGGACTACTACACGGAGCTATTGAAGTGAAGGACCGGTCTACAAAGGTTGTATTCCTTGCTCACTTAGAATGTAAAGTGTTTACATATGTTATTCCGTCGATTTCTAGTATACGATTCATGGTTAGGGTTAGCTAGAACGGCAAATTTTTGAATTTGGCATAGACGATGCCTCCCGAAACCTTGCTGCCGTCCTAGGTAACCCTACAAGTGCAAGTGGGAGATTGTTAGTTGTAAGTCCACGTTACCTCTCCCGGTTCTTTCGGGCTTGCGGAAATGATGAAAAACGATTTTTCGGGTCATGGTAACATGGACTATAAAACACGGATCTTTGCTAAACTACACACTAGCAACTAACTAGAGCTTTTCCTACTCGGTTAGGGGTTATACCTCAACTTGAACTCCTTCTCTTGGGCTCTTGTGGTAGTCGGATGGTTCGTTCCTCGTCGCCTTCTCTTGCCGAAGATGGATCCACCTGAGGGTCTCAACCTTGAGCTTTTTTCTCGAACTTGAGAAAACTAAAGTGTCCGGCTTGCTAAACCTTCAACCTTAGGATGAGTAGAGAGTGGCTTTGGTGTTTTATCTCCAAGGAAATGTTTCTCAACACATGAGAAGAATTTTCCTTGAGCTAGAGAAAGAGGAAGAAGAAAGGATGAGAGAGAATCAATATGATAGAATGAGAATAGTTTTACAGCCATATCAAATATATGTGAATTAATCTAATTAATAATATTAATCAAAATGAAAAAGTTGTTGGTTGGTTTGATAAGACCATTATCATTTCACATTAAATGTTTTTGCAAAGATCAAAGAGCATCTTTGGAAAGAAATGATGATGGTCAATGTTTCAACCTTGGTCAACAAGTCAACCTTGGTCAACAAGTCAACAAACCCTAACCATAACCTAATTTTATTTAAATAACATTATCAATTGATATTTCACATATTCATTAGGGTTTGGTAAACGACAACCGTCAACTGTGCATACACACCCGTACCAAAACCCTAATGAGAATCCTCCTCTTCTGTCTCAGTCAACTGTGCATACACACCCACATTCGTGTTCCGAGGAGCACGAATACTATGAGATAAAACTAACCCTAAAGCATATACTAGGATCTGGCTCAAACCAGAGCCCGCTAGTAACAACTGTCCGGACACCAAACGTGCACAAGTGCGCGGATGTGAACGAACCCTGTCGCAAAACCATGCGACCTCTACTCTGTTTTGCCCAAAGGCGAATAACCCTCTGTGTGGGACTCTAAAGACCCGACACTACGCTGGCAGTGGATTTAACCACAGACCGCAAGCGGCATTAGCTGTACGTAACGGTCCCCAGGCAGATGCCGATAAGAAGACGGACGAGGTGAAACCCATCTGAACTCCTACTAAGCCTGAATGTGACAATCTCTGTACAGTCCGGTCTGTTCGTCTGAGAACATCGCATGGTGGGCATAGGGGGCGGTAAACGTCAGTCCCCTAATTGCGGTACAAGTCGTGTCGGAGTGTAGCCCAGAACACCCTGAGATAACACTGGAAACCTAACAGTATATCTCGCTTGCCCTGGCCAGGGACTTTGTGTAATGGCTCTCCTAGACACAGCGCGATATCAACCCCCAATACCGGGAGAGACGAATCCTGTCTAACCGTCACTGCCTCCATGTGCTTCGGGAATGCACCCAAAAACTACCTGTTTGCACGACTCCTGTGAGCCGTGGTAGGGTAGTAATCAAAGTACAGTGGGAACACACTCGAGGCGAAGTGACAGTGTCAAGTCAGCGGACTAAGCTGTACTCATGTCACCTGGGAACTGATAACCAACGATAGGTATAGTACCAACCAACAGTTCCCGACGAGTCCTGTCCAGTGTACTCGTAACCTAACGAGCACCCGCATACTATCCCAAGTACGATGTACTGACGGCTGTGGGACAGGCCGTCTCCCAAGCTAGGATGAGAAGCGCATACGCTAGTCTACTACGGAGTATCGATGCCCTGTCTCGATAGTCCTACGATTAGGGACCTGCATAAGGATGTGCTTGTAGATTACCCAGCCCCCACGAGTGTGACTGCCATCACAACGCTGGTAATCAAGTAAAGATCCTAAGGGCTCCACTAATGTGTAATGGCGATATGCTATAATAAACACATGCACACATTAAAGTAGAAACAAACCAAGTAGCATACTACTCTATTGAGCAAGATTGTCAATACAAGGTGAATATCCCAAGCTTCCATCAAGTAATATACATACTAGTATGATACAGTAATGGCCTCTAGGGCATATACACTAACAATCTCCCACTTGCACTAAGGCCATGTACTGGCGTATCGAAGACCTATCATCTCGATCAGCCGCTCGAACTGAGTCTGGGGTAAGGCCTTTGTCAGTGGATCAGCAGTGTTATCTTCTTTAGCAACTCTCCGAACCTCGATCTCCTGGCGAACCACGATCTCCCTGATCAGGTGATACCGCCTCAAGATGTACCTGGACTTCTGATGGGACCTGGGTTCCTTCGCTAAAGCTATAGCCCCGTTTTTGTCGCAATACAGAGGTATTGGATCAACAATGGACGGAACCACCTGAAGTTCTATCAAGAACTTCCTTATCCAGAAGGCTTCTTTTGCGGCATCAGATGCAGCGATATTTTCCGCTTCAATCGTCGAGTCAGCAACGGTTTCCTGTTTGGAACTCTTCCAACACACCGCCCCTCCATTGAGGGTAAAGACATAACCCGACATGGACTTGGAATCATCCTTGTCACTCTGGAAGCTGGAGTCAGCAAAGGCCTTGATCTGGAGGTCTTTTCCGCCATACACCAAGAACATCTCTTTAGTCCTTCTCAGGTACTTGAGAATGTTCTTTACCGCTATCCAGTGCTTCTCCCCAGGGTTTGACTGATACCGGATTACTACACTCAGTGCATAAGCTACATCTGGTCTGGTACACAACATCGCATACATTATAGAGCCCACCGCAGAAGCGTAGGGTATAATAGACATGTGATCCCTTTCCAAATCAGTCTTGGGAGACATCTCTTTGGAGAGGGTGATCCCGTGACAAGACGGTAGATTACCGCGCTTGGAATCTTCCATACTGAATCTTCTTAGTATGGTGTCGACGTACCTGGACTGTGAAAGTCCTAATATCCTGTTGGATCTGTCACGATAGATCCGGATCCCCAGAATGTAAGAGGCATCACCCAGGTCTTTCATGGAGAACCTGTGTGACAAGAACCCTTTGACAGATTGTAGCATAGGAATGTCATTTCCTATCAAGAGAATGTCATCCACGTACAAAACGAGGAATACGACCGTTCGTGCTACATATCTACTATAGATGCATGGTTCATCTGGATTTTTGATAAAGCCAAAATCTTTGACCGTCTCATCAAAATAGATTTTCCAACTCCGCGATGCCTGCTTTAGTCCATAGATGGACTTAAGCAACTTGCACACCTTTCCGCTGCTCCCACTCTGAATGAAACCCTCTGGCCGGTCCATATAGACACACTCCTCTAAATTTCCATTCAGAAAAACGGTCTTTACGTCCATTTGCCAAATCTCATAATCGTGGAAGGAAGCAATGGCAAGAAGGATCCGAATGGATTTCAGCATAGCCCCTGGAGAAAAGGTTTCGTCATAGTCCAAACCAGGTCTTTGACGAAAACCCTTTGCAACAAGTCTAGCTTTATAGGTCTCAACCTGTCCATCTACACCAATCTTCCTTTTGAAGATCCACTTGCATCCTACGTGTTTTACCCCATCTGGAGCAACGTCCAACGTCCATACTTTGTTGGTGTACATGGACTCCATTTCAGTCCGCATTGCATCCAACCATTTTACCGCGTCAACGCTCTGAATGGCCCGTTGGAAGCTAGTCGGCTCATCACTATCAATGATACAATCCTCTCTATCCCCGTCTATGAGAAAACCGTAGTATCTCTCGGGTGGATGAGACTGCCTACTTCTCCTGCGGAGTGGCGCAGGAATGTCCTAATCTTTCGAATCCTCTGGTTCTACTAAGCTTTCAGTAATAGATCTTGGTTCTGGAATTTCATCCAGTTCTATTGCGCTCCCACTTATCTGATTTTCCAAAAACTCAGTTTCCAAGAAGTGGGCATGACGAGAAACAGAAACCTTTTGTTCCTTTTCGCAATACAAGAAATATCCCTTGGAGTTCTTTGTATATCCCACAAACTTGCACTGTACTGAGCGTGCCTCGAGTTTGTCTGCATGCTCCTTTTTGACAAAAGCTGGACATCCCCATGTCTTAATGTGCTTAAGATAGGGTTTCTTCCCACACCACATCTGATATGGTGTGGTAGGCACAGTCTTAGTTGGAACTCGGTTCAAAAGGTATGCAGCTGATTCTAGTGCATATCCCCAGAATGATCGCGGTAACTCAGCGCTACTCATCATGGAACGTACCATATCCAATAGGGTCCGATCCCGTCTCTCCGATACACCGTTATGTTGCAGAGTGTATGGAGGAGTAAGCTGAGAGAGAATTCCATTCTCTTTTAAGTAATCCAAGAACTCGGCACTTAAGTATTCACCACCTCGATCAGATCTCAGTGTCTTGATACTTTTGCCTGTTTGTTTTTCTACTTCATTCTTATATTCCTGGAATTTTCCAAAGGCTTTGGATTTATGTTTCATTAAGAAGACATATCCGTATCTTGAAAAGCCATCCGTAAAAGTAATGAAGTAAGAATAACCGCTTCGCGCATGTGTAGACATTGGACCGCACACGTCGCTGTGTACGAGTCCCAAGAGCTCGCTCGCTCTTACTCCGTGTCCAGTGAACGGAGCCTTTGTCATCTTTCCTTTAAGACAGGATTGACAAGTTGCATATGATTGATATTCGAACGGATCCAAATATCCTTCTGTATGTAACTTTGTCAACCTTCTCTCATTGATGTGACCCAGTCTACAATGCCATAAGAAAGCCTGATTTGTTTCCGGAGACTTTCTTTTGTGTGTATTCTGGACATTGAAAATCTGTGGTTAGTTTAATATGTATATTCCATTGTTTAATGTACCTGACCTAATCAGAACTTGATTAAGGTGAATGTTTACAACATTGCTTACAAATGCAAATTCATAATCTTCTTTAGATATTAAAGATACAGAAATGATATTACAAGTTGCATTGGGTACAAAATAACAATTACGCAAAACCAAAACGTGTCCATCTGACAACCCCATGTGATAGTCCCCCACGGACTCAGCATCCATGCCAGCTCCATTTGCAACTCTGAGGGTCATATCACCTGCCTTCAAAACCCTACGGTTTCTCAACGCTTGCAAAGAATTACAGATATGAGATCCTGATCCGGTATCCAATACCCAGGAAGTAGAGTTTATTGATAGACAATTTTCAATAACATACACACCTGAAGCTGAAGCCGCAACTTGCTTCAGATCCTATGTTCTGGCCTTCCAAGGTCCACTCTTGTCACAGTAAAAGCATTTTTCCTTTCCCACAAGCTTTCCCGCTACCATTGTTGCCTTTGCCTTTCACTTCGTATCCACTTTACTAACACCGCCCCTTGGTTTGGTGGGGGTTTTCTTCTTCTTTCCCTTGGCTTTCGCCTTGGACCTAGAAGAGGAAGATCCTCCTACAAACAAAGTGAATGTTTCCCTACCTTTCTGTAGGGTGCCCTCTGCACACCTCAGCATGTTGAGGAGTTATGAAAGTTCAACTTCTTTTTCTTGCAAGTTGAAGTTCAGTATAAACTGGGCGTAAGTGGAAGGAAGGGACTGGAGAATCAAGTCCGTGTAGAGCACGTTCTCTAACGTGGTCCCAAGGTCCGCGAGCTCCTCAATGAAGCCAATCATCTTAAGCACGTGTTCCGCTACCGATGATCCGACGGCCAATCTCGCCGAAAACAACTTTTTCGAGACTTCGTATCTGGCGATACGGGATTGCTCTCCATACAGTTCTTTTGTATGAAGAAATATAGATTCCAGGTCCATATTCTCGTGCCTCCTCTGATGTTCATTGTCCATAGAGGCAAGCACGAGGCACTTGGCCTTCGCGCAATCGATTTCCCAGGTCTTACGGATTTCCTTATCCGCGACGCTGGTTTTGGGACCTGGGACAGGGGGAGCTTTGGTGGTGAGGAGTTACCCCAACTTGTCATAAGTGATTGCTATTTTGACATTCCTGAGCCAATCTTTGTAGTTTGGCCCTGTCAGTATGTTTTTATCTAGTAATAACTTAAGTCCGGTCATGATGTTTGGTCACTGCAATTAGGAGAGAGAGAAGAAACACTTTAGCATGATGCTCTTGCAAGTTTAGAGTGGTTTTTAATTTGTCTAAACAGGATGGCTCCCACTGTCTCTCGAATCCCTCCTCAAACCAAAAAGAAAGAATTAGTCAGGATCAATCCCACCGTACAATACTTGCTTAACCGTTCAGCCAGGCTAGTGTCGGTACTTCGGGGAGGTTTTCCAACGCTTTCACGAAGTTCGATAATTAAATAACCTCTTTTTCCTGGGGGCGTAGCCCCGCTAACACCTTTCTAGACACCTACTAGGTTTATAGCATTGATCGTTAAGTGAGAAATTTCCCGAGGAGTAGCATATACTCAGAGTAGGATCGGGATCCAAATATCATTGCGCGACAAAACTGAAGGAATCCTACCAGAATCATCACACTCCAAATGGTATGCAGCGCTAGCAAGTTTCAGTTCTTTTGAAACTCCCGATGTGGATTTTTGCCCCATGCTCTTATGACCTTGACTTTGGCCAACAAATCATAAGTCACATGTCAAGTTCTATCCGTCATTCTCCAGGTTAATTTGAACCCACCCGTACCTACCCTTGACTTTTTCCAACAAGGTAGTACGACTATCCCAAACCAACACATCTATCTATGCTGCACATGAATACCCAATAGCTACCAATCACTATGCCTTGACTTTGGCCAACAAACATAGCTTGAATACTATTGACCATCCATGTGAAACGACGGAGGGCTACGAATGGTTTTGGCGAAACCGTGAACGTAGTGAACTTGATATAATCGATGGAACGGGATAGCTTTTAAAAGGAGTGGTTTAAGCTCCGCGTTTAAAAGTTATTTTGAAAAGAAACTGAGTGGTTTTGAAAGTGTTCCAACGACTTTTATTTTGGTTTATTTTTCTTGCATTAATTTTAATGCGTCCGATCAATTAATCCTACCATTGCAGAAAACAACAAAAATATGACGTACGCTTATGCCATCCGCATTCGCCACGGGGTCCCGTCATCACCCGTTAGGTTACTTAACTAATGACAGAGCGAGGGCTGGACTAGCACGGATGCAAAACATAAGCAACGCCTAAATAGATATCTACATATAGATATATATATTCGTCAGATGCAATGATAGCCATTCCAGATCACAGATGAATACATTGGATATACTAGGAATCCGCATTCCGTTCGAGCCTGTAACGAAAAGCGGATTACACGGTCGCGATGAATAGCCAATACCCTACCCTAGACCCCTACGGGTGCGGCAAACTACCCGCCAAGTACCCGAAGCGAAGCAACCTCCCTCAACGACATGAGTAGGCCACTCGGCACTTCGAGATACCCGGTAGTTTGTGCACCCCACCTTGGGTCTATCCTAGTAGCAAAAACAGTAAAAAGAAATTATACAATGACGGCTACATATTACATCAATTTACATATTACATGAATTGAAAGATAAAGAAAACTCTCATCTCACAACCCCCGGCTATTCTTCCGCGACAATCCAACGAATTCATATACACAAACCATCAACATAACATATCACAGATATGTATAACCCCCACTAATCGACGTATAGCGATTAACAAACGTTCAATACATATATAACATCACAGATACAACCCATTAGCCAAAGTCTACAGAAAATCGACCAAAATACGGATTTGTAACCACCCCAAAAACAAACTTGTTCTCTGGAAAATCTGGGCAGAAACAAACCATCTCAAAAATCACAAAACACCAACAGGAGAAAACTGCAGGAGAAACGATCCACGGCCGAGTCAACTCGGCCGCGGATCCGCGGCGGGAGCAAGCTCCTTCCGCGGATCCGCGGTGAGTTGATCGACTCACTGGATCGTTTTTCTTGCCTGTTCTTTAAAAATCCTGAGCCGATTTTTAATACATGATTTATTATTTTTTGAGCAGAAATAAAAATCGGCAGAAACTTGATATTTTTAACGTGTTTTGCGGTTTTTCGTCCGATCGAAATTCTAGATACTTTGCTAACATGCTAGGGTGTGTTTAGCTAGTCTCTGATACCATGTTAAGTCCACATTACCTCTCCCGGTTCTTTCGGGCTTGCGGAAATGATGAAAAACGATTTTTCGGGTCATGGTAACATGGACTATAAAACACGGATCTTTGCTAAACTACACACTAGCAACTAACTAGAGCTTTTCCTACTCGGTTAGGGGTTATACCTCAACTTGAACTCCTTCTCTTGGGCTCTTTGTGGTGGTTGGATGGTTCGTTCCTCGTCGCCTTCTCTTGCCGAAGATGGATCCACCTGAGGGTCTCTACCTTGAGCTTCTTTCTCGAACTTGAGAAAACTAAAGTGTCCGGCTTGCTAGACCTTCAACCTTAGGATGAGTAGAGAGTGTCTTTGGTGTTTTATCTCCAAGGAAATGTTTCTCAACACATGAGATGAATTTTCCTTGAGCTAGAGGAAGAGGAAGAAGAAAGGATGAGAGAGAATCAATATGATAGAAGGAGAATAGTTTTACAACCATATCAAATATATGTGAATTAATCTAATTAATAATATTAATCAAAATGGAAAAGGTGATGGTTGGTTTGATAAGACCATTATCATTTCACATTAAATGTTTTTGCAAAGATCAAAGAGCATCTTTGGAAAGAAATGATGATGGTCAACAAGTCAACCTTGGTCAACAAGTCAACCTTGGTCAACAAGTCCACAAACCCTAACCATAACCTAATTTTATTTAAATAACATTATCAATTGATATTTCATATATTCATTAGGGTTTGGTAAACGACAACCGTCAACTGTGCATACACACCCGTACCAAAACCCTAATGAGAATCCTCTTCCTCTGCCTCAGTCAACTGTGCATACACACCCGCATTCGTGTTCCGAGGAGCACGAATACTATGAGATAAAACTAACCCCAAAGCATATACTAGGATCTGGCTCAAACCAGAGCCCGCTGGTAACAACTGTCCGGACACCAAACGTGCTCAAGTGCGCGGATGTGAACGAACCCTGTCGCAAAACCATGCGACCTCTACTCTATTTTGCCCAAAGGAGAATAACCCTCTGTGTGGGACTCTAAAGACCCGACACTACGCTGGTAGTGGGTTTAACCACAGACCGCAAGCGGCACTAGCTGTACGTAACTGTCCCCATGTAGATGCCGATAAGAAGACGGACGAGGTAAAACCCATCTGAACTCCTACTGAGCCTGAATATGACAATCTCTGTACAGTCCGGTCTGTTCGTCTGATAACATCGCATGGTGGGCCTAGGGGGCGGTAAACGTCAGTCCCCTAATAGCAGTACAAGACGTGTCGGAGTGTAGCCCAGAACACCCTGAGATAACACTGGAAACCTACCAGTATATCTCGCTTGCCCTGGCCAGGGACTTTGTGTAATGGCTCTCCTAGACACAGCGCGATATCAACCCCCAATACCGTGAGAGACGAATCCTGTCTAACCGTCACTGCCTCCAAGTGCTTCGGGACTGCCCAAAAACTACCTGTTTGCACGACTCCTGTGAGCCGTGGTAGGGTAGTAATCAAAGTACAGTGGGAACACACTAGAGGCGAAGTGACAGTGTCAAGTCAACGGACTAAGCTGTACTCATGTCACCAGGGAACTGATAACTGACGATAGGTATAGTACCAACCAACAGTTCCCGACGAGTCCTATCCAGTGTACTCGTAACCTAACGAGCACCCGGATACTATTCTAAGTACGACGTACTGACGGCTGTGGGATAGGCCGTCTCCCAAGCTGGGATGAGAAGCGCATATACTAGTCTACTCCGGAGTATCGATGCCCTGTCTCGATAGTCCTACGACTAGGGACCTACATAAGGATGTGCTTGTAGATTACCCAGCCTCCACGAGTGTGACTGCCATCACAACGCTGGTAATCATGCAAAGATCCTAAGGGCTCCACTAATGTGTAAAGGCGATATGCTATAATAAACACATGCACACATTAAAATAGAAACAAACCATGTAGCATACTACTATATTGAGCAACATTGTCAATACAAGGTAAATACCCCAAGCTTCCATCAAGTAATATACATACTAGTATGATACAGTAATGGCCTCTAGGGCATATACACTAACATTAGTTATATGTATTCCTTAAAGGCTATTACTGTACATGCGATGTATATTGTAATGGATGCTTGGACATATATAGGGAGGACTTTCTTGCTCGACATGATAGTATGCTATCTTGTTACACTTTATCTTAACATGTACACTTATTGTCTCTCTATTACATGTTGCTAAAGCCTTTAGGATGAGTACTTGACTACCAGGATTATGGTGCAGATCATACTAGTAAGGACCAGGGTAGTCGGAATGTACATCCTTCAAATGTTTCTAGCCGTGGGAGTATCGAAACAGGGCATCGATATTCCAGAGTAGACTAGCGTATACGCTTCTCGACCGATATGATGGGCGATGGATGATCCCACATCCATTAGTGTTTGACATCAGAGAAGGTATACGGGTGCTCAGTGGAGACTAGGTACACTGGACGGACTCGCTGAGAACTCCTAGCTGGTATTATACCTATCGTCAGATAGCAGTTCTCTGGTGACACTGGTACAGGTTAGTCTGTAGACCCGAGATCGTCATAGAGTCTTGCGTGATTCCCACTGTGCTTTGATTTCCACCTTACTACGTTCAAGAGATCGTGCAAAACAGGAGTATGAGCAAGCTTGCTTGTTGATCTTCTGATCGCTCAATGCCTGGGTGGCCGTTACTGTCACGACCCGAAAGAGCACGTGACTGGCCCTTGAACCATATGAAGTCTATAGGACTCCATCTGATCCAAGTAAGCCAAAAGCCCAGAAATCTAAAACCATTTAGAGTAAAGAAACAAACAACAAACAACAACAACAACTGAGCCTTTTATCCCAAGCATATGGGGTAGGCTACATGAACCAACATGAGAATCACGCCGGGTCCAGCACATGAATCCTCTGTCTCCACTCACTTCTATCGAATAATATACTTTCATTGAGTCCTTTAGCAACCATATCGTTTCGTATCACCTCCATCCATGTTTTCTTCGGTCTCCCTTTTGCCCTTTTCCCATTACCCATATCGAGAGTATCTATTCGTCGAACCGGTGCTTCTATAGGTCTGCGTCGCACATGACCAAACCATCTAAGCCGGTTTTCCCGCATCTTCTCCTCCACGGGTGCTACACCAACTTTTGCACGAATATCCTCATTTCGCACCTTGTCTTTTCTAGTGTTACCGCACATCCAACGAAGCATGCGCATCTCCGCTACGTGCATCTTTTGTGTATGATGCTTCTTAGGAGCCCAGCATTCTGTACCATATAATAAGGCAGGCCGAATAGCGCTCCGATAAAACTTCCCTTTCAATTTTAACGGAAAGTTACGATCACACAAAATCCCTGTTGCACTCCTCCATTTCAACCAACCAGCTTGGATCCTTTGATTAACATCACTATCGATCTCCCCATTCCTTTGGATGATGGAACCTAGATATCTAAACTGGTCGCTCGGTGATATCTCTTGCCCTTCCAATGTTATACCAATATGGTTTTGACTTCTCTGGCTACTAAATTTGCAGTGCATATATGCTGTCTTGGACCTGCTCAATCTGAATCCCCGAGATTCCAATGTTTGTCTCCATAATTCCAATTTGGCATTAACCCCTGCTTTCGTCTCATTTACTAGAACAATATCATCAGCGAATAGCATACACCAAGGGACCTCATCTTGGATAGTTCTAGTAAGCTCATCCATCACGATGGTAAACAGGAAAGGACTTAATGCAGATCCTTGATGTAAACCAATAGTAATCGGAAAATCACTTGTTAAGCCACCGCAAGTTCTGACATTTGCCACTACTCCGTCGTACATATCCTTGATTATGTCAATATACTTGACGGGGACCCCCTTTTTCATCATTGTCCCCCATAATACCTCTCTAGGTATCTTGTCGTACGCTTTTTCTAAATCAATAAATATCATATGCAAATCTCTTCTCCTCTCTCGAAAGCGCTCGACAAGTTGACGAAGCAAATGAATCGCCCCTGTCGTCGATCGTCCAGGCATGAACCCAAATTGGTTCTCTGTTATCTTAATATCCTTCCTTAGCCTGTGTTCAATCACTCTCTTCCAAAGTTTCATGGTGTGACACATTAGTTTTATTCCACGGTAGTTTGAGCAACTTTGAATGTCACCCTTATTCTTGTAGATAGGTACAAGGATACTTTTCCTCCATTCATTTGGCATCTTTTTTGTCTGCCAAATCTTATTAAACAGATCTGTCAGCCATTTAACGCCTATTTCTCCTAAGCATCTCCAAATCTCGATAGGAATCCCGTCAGGACCAACCGCTTTTCTTAAACCCATTCTGTTCAAAGCTTCTTTAACCTCAGTAAGTCTTATTTTACGCATGAAATCACGATTTATATCTTGAGATTGAATGACAAGTCCATCCAAATTCTTAGTAAAGCTCTCATTGAACAATTTGTCAAAATAATCTCTCCATCTTTCCTTGATATCCTCATCTCGAACTAAAACCTTCTGATTTTCATTTTTGACACACTTCACCG
Organism: Agapanthus africanus; assembly: GCA_030015575.1. Lineage (NCBI taxonomy): Eukaryota > Viridiplantae > Streptophyta > Magnoliopsida > Asparagales > Amaryllidaceae > Agapanthus > Agapanthus africanus. The sequence continues at coordinate 685,447,992 of CM057339.1, forward strand.
CACATAAGTCTCTAGTCTTCTTTTCCCGCATTCGAGCAATCCGGTATATATCATTTGCAGCCTCTTTAGTGTCTAATTTCTCGTACACCTCCTTGTAGACCTTAGATTTAGCTTCCCGAACAGCTTTCTTAACTTCCTTTTTAGCCATTTTGTACTTCTCAAATCTCTCCACATCTCTACTTTTCTTCAAATCTTTATAAGAATCTCTTTTAATTTTAATAGCAGCCTTTACATCTTCATTCCACCATGATATGTCCTTAGATGGTGGAGCACCGCCTCTCGACTCACCAAGTAGATCTCTAGCTACTTTCTTGATACAACTAGCCATTTTGTTCCATGTTTTGTCTGGATCATCTTCCGACTGCCAATCCGCTTCTTGTACTACACAATCTATAAAAGCCTTTTGATTACCTTCTTTCAATCGCCACCATTTAATTTTAGGCTCTACCTTACGTCTAATCTTCCTAGGTTCTCTTCTAAATCGAAAATCTAGAACTAAAAGTCTATGTTGAGTAGTTACACTCTCACCTGGCACTACCTTACAGTCGATACAACAACCTCTATCTATTCTTCTCGTCAGAAAAAAGTCTATTTGACTAGCATTTGATCCGCTCCTAAAAGTGATAAGGTGGGACTCTCTTTTCCTAAACCAGGTGTTTGCTAAGATCAAGTCATAAGATAAAGCAAAATCTAGAATCGAGTCACCTACTTTATTCCTTTGTCCGAAACCAAAACCTCCATGGATAGTATCAAACCCACTACGACTAGTACCTACATGTCCATTAAGATCACCACCAATAAATAACTTCTCTCCACTAGGTATACTTTGCACCACCTCGTCTAAATCCTCCCAGAATAGACGCTTACTAGCGTCATCAAGACCTATCTGTGGTACATAAGCACTAATAACATTAAAGATCTCTCCACCTAGAATAAGCTTAACCAGTAAAATTCTATCACCTTTTCTCCTAATCTCAACTACATCCTCAAGCAACCGTCTATCTATGATTATACCTACCCCATTACGATTTTTATCTCTACCCGTATACCAAAGCTTATAACCCCAAGGCTCTATGACTCTAATCTTTTCACCTACCCACTTAGTTTCTTGCAAACACATAATACCAACTCTCCTCCTAATCATCACCTCCACTAATTCTATTAGTCTACCCGTAAGGGAACCTATGTTCCAGGAAGCTAGACGGATCCTATGAAACCCTTGCTTATTTTTCACTACACCCGGGGTCCGATGTAGCGCGCCGTCTCTGGACGACGAACCTTGCTTATTTGTCACTACACCCGGGGTCCGATGTAGCGCGCCGTCTGTAGACGACGACCCTTGCTTATTTGTCACTACACCCGGGGTCCGATGTAGCGCGCCGTCTCTGGACGACGACCCTTGCTTATTTGTCACTACACCCGGGGTCCGATGTAGCGCGCCGTCTCTGGACGACGACCCTTGCTTATTTGTCACTACACCCGGGGTCCGATGTAGCGCGTCGCATCTGGACGACGACCAAGCCCTTGCATATTTAACACTACACCCGGGATCCGATGTAGCGCGGCGCTGAGTAGGGGACGCCCCAACGATATTCTTATTATGGTTCATGTCATAGAATGTGACAAAGTTTTACGTTGGCTGTCACAAGCCTACCACAACCCTCACCCTTTCTCATCCGGACTTGGGACCGGCAACGGTGGGTTTATTTAGAGTAAAGAAACATATTTTGTAAATTATTTTCCAATGTGGCATTTTATCACACACTTACAACGCCTAAGCAAAGAGCATAACCCACACGAGCAATATAATATACAACGCCGAAGGGCGAGGATCAAACCCAAGAGAATCTCCAATAAGCAAGAAAATCGTAATACTACTGAGCGTGACTCTAAGGTCGAAATAATACATCACATGCGTCTAAGTCTGAAACAATATACATGTTTTGGTTGATGGAAATTCTAGATACAAAGAATAATACAAGTACAATGGTGGTTCTGATGCAAAGAATCCACCTACCGAGCAAATCACCCACAAAGGAAACAATGTGCCGGAAATGCCGCTATGGAACCTGTACGGCAAAACCTGCAAGAACTGTGGCACAACGGGGGTGAGTTGCCAACTCGTGAATAGAAAATATCTACAAGCAGAAATTAGAAGCAAGACATAAACCTAAGTCATAACGATCAGCTATAATATAAACCTCAAATGAAAAAGTTTGAAGCATAGTAAAGTAGCAATGTAACATCTGAACATAAGTATAGTGCCGAGTACTCATACCAGTGCCTCACGTAACACTATATCACAGATATGATGTATGTATGCGGTAAAATGAAAACAGGAGATATCGTGAATGAAATCATCAGAAAATCAACGTCGAGCATTGACACAAACTATATATCTCAATAACAAATGAAACCCATATATCATGTATCCGACATGTATGCAACATTCATGAGGGTACTCTATCAGGTACTACTAATAGGTGATGCAATGCATATACAATAAATGTGGGGTAGGGGAGATATAATATACCATCGACCATAAAGGCCCCGAGCACATAGGCTCCTCTCACATCGAGCTCATAGGCTCCGAGCACATGGGCTCCTCTCACATCGAGCTCATAGGCTCCGAGCACATAGGCTCCGAGCACATAGGCTCCTCTCACATCGAGCTCATAGGCTCCGAGCATATAGGCTCCTCTCACATCGAGCTCATAGGCTCCGAGCACATAGGCTCCTCTCACATCGAGCTCATAGGCTCCGAGCACATAGGCTCCTCTCACATCGAGCTCATAATGCATATGTAAATTTGCATAGATCATCATAATGATATATTAAGTATGCGTATATATATATCAGCGTCCCATACCACTAATATATATATACTCTATGGGTATACATATATATTTCAGCGTCCCATACCACTGATATATATATGCAGGAGTAAAATAATCTAGAATCATCATATGCAACCATATCACAGTGCGAAACCCATGAATTATAATACATGCAACAAGAACACTAATATAAGCATGCAACTATGTAAAGGCATGTGCACAAGGAATATGAATCATTAACATATGAGCATGCAATGCAATGCGAGCCATAGAATAAATGGTAAATGAATAATAATGTAGCTTACCATTTGAAATAAGACAAATCGGGGTTTTTGTAATAGGTATGACTTTGGTCTAGTCTACCATCTATTATGCAAACCACAGATCTAAGTATCAAGTCAACCGGGAGGGGTATGGAATCCACCTAAATCCAGGTCGATATAAATATATATATCCATATAATAGTCAGTGATTCCACCTCAATAGTATCGCGTACAACACAGTATATCATATGGCAATCCTCAAGTCATGAGTGCGGATCTATCATCAATATAAAGCTCGTACGGTAAATCGTCGTACGGCGTCCCAATAGCTGGGTACGGTCACTATCACATTATCTCATCAAGTACCTGGTATTCTCATCATCATAACACATAATCTGGGATACTGAATCTAATCCTAGTACAAATCGATACCATCTATATAATTATGAATGCGGGGGTAAAACACATGCCCAAAGGCCCGCTAAGAATCACATATCGTATCCCAAATACGAATCATATCAAATCACCGATCTCACGACACCCAGCCCAATATCATTGACTCATCTCCAAAGTCATCCAATATCATCATCAACGCAGTGTAAGTATAATGAATATGCAAGGGTGTGCGTGTGGGTGTAAACCTATTCTAGGGTTCGTGGCTATGAACTACACTAGTTTACTTCTAAGCCTAAACTATCCATAAAACACCTAATACAATATCCATGACACACTGTAACTATCATATATAGTATAGCAACTACGGACTGCGGGGGTGCTATACGTCATCCCCCGACTTCCCCCTGTAGATATAATCTACTCACCTTGCGTCTTCATTTGTCGATGTCACCACGCGCATTGCTTGTCGTCCCGAAGTCTTCATGGGGTACCTACACATCAACGTATCGTATATGCGTATTAAAACCAAATCAAAGCTAAATGGCACACGAAACCCAAAACGATACGATAAGGGGCCTATGGGTTAGAACCTATGGCATGCCTTCAAAACCATCAATAAATCCTCTATATCGTCGTATAAACGCCAAATAGTCAAGGCAAAACACAATCCACAATTGCAGAATTAAAAATACGGAATACGGAAACATGAATCCAAAACAGCAACTTAGGAAATATGTCCCAGATTTCACCCTAGGTCACTTTATACAAATCTATATATACCGGGGGTCTAACATGAACATGTAAGAGCTACAGAACCAATACGAGCCAAAATGGTGGGACCCAGGCCGAAATTTGCGGCCAATGGGAATAAATTGGCGGCCTGGAAGAAGAAATGGGAGCTGGGGTCTTAGGGTTAGCTTCCTGGGTGCCTGCACATCTCACTTTCCACTTAATTTTATTTTCAGAGTCTCGGGGTAAAAGCAGATTCAATAAACACTACACAGATTTCATAAATTCCCCGATATCGGTTTCTAAAATCCGTATTCTTGGTTAAGCTTCAGGTTTTGGGTTCCAATTTATACACTAGGGTGTTGGTAAAACCTCTACTGAGCTCAATTTCATAATACAACACCAATTTCCTCAAACCCTAACTTGGTTATCCTCAAGTCCACAATATCACACAATATCGATTCTATAACAATATTGGGGTATAAGGAATGCTAGAATTAAACTAATGATCCAGAAATTACCTCATTTGGCAACTCAAGAAATTTCTTGAGTTGCCCCTAGTCGCCAAAATCCTTGCTTCTTTAGCTCCAAGTGTAGATCTAGGGATTGTGCACACTTTTAATGAAATGAGTGTGTGGTTTTGGTGTAGTTTTAGAGGTGTTTTGAAGCTTTTGAAGAGGGGAGGGGATGAGGTGCAGGAGCAGCAGCAGAAGAAGAGAGAAGAGGGAGGGAAAATGAGGGGGGAAATGGCTAAGGGTTTTGGTCAAATGAAGCCCATACCTCACTCTCTCACCAACCCTCAATTCCTTATTCTTTTCTCTTTTCTTTTCCTTATTTTCTTTTCTTTTAAAACTCTTCTCACTCAAATAGTAACCCCAAAACAACCATGGCAATAAAAAATGTAACATAAGTGTGAAAAAGTGATATGTGCATGTTTTGCACAAAAATGCTAAAAACCAATTAGCGATTTTTTAATCGCGATTAACACTAATTGCGCATATAACTAATCAATTAAACTTAGAAATAGCATAATTCTCTAATTTACCCTATTTTAGAATTTTCCATAATTTTTCTCAAATTTTTCCTATTTATTTGTATTTAATAATGCCAAAATATTAAAATATTCAATAAAATAATATTAAATTATAAAAATTCCCAAAAATAATATTTTTATTAGTTCGAAATGTTACAATCTACCCCCTTAAAGAAATTCGGTCCCCGAATTTAAAAATCTAACTATACGCACCTTCAAAAAGATAGGGATACCTTTTCCTCATCTCGCTCTCGGTCTCCCAAGTGACTTCCTCGCCCATCTGGCCACGCCAAAGTACCTTGACGGACGGTATCTCTTTCGACCTCAATTTCTTCACTTGCCGATCCAAGATCATCACCGGCTGCTCTGCATAGGAAAGGTCGCGCTCAAGCTGGATCGTCGGGTGCTGAATCGCATGCGAAGGATCATGAAGATATCTGCGGAGCATCGAAACGTGAAATACGGGGTGTACGTCTGGAAAAATGGGCGGAAGGGATAAACGATACGCAACCGCACCAACACACTCAAGGATCTCGAAGGGGCCCATATATCTGGGACTAAGCTTTCCCTTCTTCCCAAACCTCATCACGCCTTTCATTGGGAAGACCCTCAAGAAAAACATGATTACCAACGGAAAACTCAAGTCTGCGCCAACGACGGTCCGAATAAGACTCTACCTACTCCGGGCTGCTCTCATCCTATCGCGAATCAACTAGATCTTCGCGGTCGTCTCCTCCACAATCTGCGGCCCTAAGATACTGCTCTTTCTGAGCTCCGTCCAACAGGTGGGCGACCTACATCTCCTCCCATAAAGAGCCTTAAACGGTGCCATCTGAAAGGTCTCCTGGTAGCTGTTGTTGTAGGAGAACTCTACTAAGGGCAAATGATGATCCCAGCTACCTCCGAAGTCTAATACGCATGCTCTGAGCATGTCCTCGAGAGTCTGAATAGTCCGCTCTGATTGCCCGTCGGGCTGCGGATGGAATGCTGTGCTGAAACTCAAGCGAGTGCCCAAAGCCTCCTGAAGCCTTTGCCATAGCCGGCTGGTAAACTGGGTGCCTCTATCGGACACGATACAAGTCGGAACTCCGTGCAGTCGTACAGTCACATCCATGTAAATCTGGGCATACTGAGCAAAACCGAAAGTCGTCTTCACCGGTAGGAAGTGAGCCGCCTTCGTCAAACGATCCACGATCACCCAGATGGAGTCATACCCTCGACTAGTCCTGAGTAGACCCACAATGAAATCCATAGATACCTGTTCCCATTTCCACTCCGGAATGGGTAACGGCTGTAGCTCTTCCGCAGGCCTCTGGTGCTCAGCCTTGACTTGCTGACAAGTCAGGCATCTCGACATAAAATCTGCAATGTCCCTCTTCATACCGTCCCACCAGTAAACATCTCTCATATTATGGTACATCTTGGTGGAACCGGGATGAACACTATAAACCGACCGATGTGCCTCCTCAAGAATCTCACGCCGTAATCCCTCAGCATCTGGTACGCACAGTCTAGCTCCAAATCGTAGTATCCCCTGATCATCGATCACGAACTCGGAAAATCTACCCTGTCCCATCTGTGTCCTGATCTCTGAACAGCGGTCATCACTGTACTGTGCCTCATGTATACGGTCAAGCAACTGTGAGCATGCATGAACATGCGCAATTTGTCCTCCGATCGGCGTAAACTCGAACTGTACCCGGCTGTCGCATAAGACCTGCCAATCCGCCGACGACTGCCTCTGCACTGCGCTTAAACAGGATAGACTACCCCCGGGCCTCCTGCTCAAAGCACCCGCCACTACATTCACCCTGCCCGGGTGATACAAGATCGCACAATCGTAGTCCTTCACTAATTCCATCCATCGGCGTTGTCTAAGGTTCAGGTCTCGCTGCTGAAATATGTACTTTAATCTCTTGTGGTCAGTGAATATCTGGCACGACTCTCTATACAAATAATGTCGTCAAATCTTGAGTGCAAAGACCACTGCAGCCATGCCCTGGAAGGGATCCCGCTCAAGGTTCCTCCGATCTTGCCTATGCCGAACTGTACGAAGGCTGGCTCTCTTGCATAATCTCTTCTCACTCGATGGACATCTGAGTCCTCAGCACAAAATTTCTCGGAAACCGGTCGCATCCTAACGCCTCTGTAAGCATATCAAGTCTCTGGTCTCGACGGAAAGTAATGACAGCTCGTCAGTGTCTCGCACGAACCTCTGGTTCTACCTGTCTCTATCGTCGTCCACTATGACGTCACGCCATGCTATCTACGCACTGCACTGTTCTCGGCCACGGTCAATCTGAAGTCTCTCGCACGGACTCGAAATCGCGTACTCTGTAGCTTCATCCTTCTGTAGAAGATGTCAGGCCGAACAGGTCCTCGGGAACACGTCCCAACCATCGGAGGAATACTCAATACTCGTCCGTCCTTGATCGATTCACAACGCATCTGGGTAAGTTCCTTTATCCGAATTTGGTCAACTATCTCGTCGACAATGCTAACTCTGGCCTGCTGGTTGTGCGCAATATGACCACTCCTGGGTCTAGGTCTTCTCGTATCGTTTCCCACAAAGGTCCTGTCGAGGTTTCTCTCTCAAATCTCATTCCTACCGAATTGTCCGGAAGTCACCATCCATTGCTGAAGCTAATTCTTATTCCGGAACGGCTACATACTTATCGCGCTTCTTTCTGGAAGATATATCCATATACAACGCCTCTGGGTGCGTATCACATCTCTGATGTCGGCGGAGTGGGACGTCATCTCGTCGAAATCTCTTGCGAACTCTTTTCTTCATTCTGCTTCAATATCGACTGATTCGGACTCGTCTCATCGCGGCTGCATGGACTGTGCTCCAACGGCTATACTCGTATCTGGAGTCTCCCAAGCAAGCATCCCATCACATGATATCCGAATGACGTCGAACATTCGATCGACTCGTCAGAACCTTATAATCCCCCAAGAGATCACATCATGGGTACAGTTTAATAGTATCGAGTACATGCCACAGCGTCGGTGGTCCAGCCGTAGAAGGGCAAACCAAGCCTCACTAATGGCGCCGCGGAACTGCCGCAAATTCTAAGGTTCAAAGGCTTTCACACGGTCATTAAGTCGAGTTAGGGTTTCATTCTTCTAGAAGGTCCATAGAATCATCTGCATGTCTATCCGTATACTTAAACTTGGAAAATGGGCTCCTGACACTCGATCGTCTCTATCGACTCTCAATGAACCTGCGTGAAGTCGTCTCTAGCTGGGAACAATCTATCTGATGACCTCGCATCGGTAAACGAACGAACCACATGTCCTAGTCTTTCATCCTCAGGTGACTAGCGACTCGCTATCATCTCTCTAAGTAAATGCTCACGCTGCAGTAGCTCCAACCATCTAGGCGATATCTCGTCATTTGCAGCAACAACTGGCTCATTTTCCTGTACGCCGAACAGCGTCTCAATCCTCCAGGAAAGGCGATACATTGGCGGTCATCTCTGAATCGGTCTGCTCTAGATCTGAGTAAGACTCTTCACACTGGAAATCTTCAACTCAACTGGGCCCGCTCCGGCGCATAAATCGGACGAATCACCTTCGTCTCTCAAATCGGGTAGACTAACTATCATCTGTCTCATATCTGCCTGGAAGCTCCGGCAATCTCAGCTCGTAAGCTCCGGAAGCGATATCATGTCAATCTCAGCAACGGCCGGTCCATCTGTCTGCACGGTAGGCGACATCATAATCTCTGAGGTATGTTGTATATCAACAGTCCTCTCTCAACTGGCAGCTCTAACAATGGCCCGATCATCCGGTGCAAAACCAAGCACTCGCCTCCACCAGAGGTCACAATCACCAAGACTAACTCGAGATGTTCCCATGTCACCAGAAAACACAATGGCCGGCCCTCGTACCAGACGAGCTCGCACTGACCGTAACCTTAGCAGCAGCCCAAACTGCGCTCAATCATGGCGACAGGAACCTCAATCGAGTATCGAAGAGAGCAGATCAATGGCAAGAAAGGAAACAACAGATCCAGAGTGGATACATGATCATAAGAAGGAACAGCATCAATAAAAGGTATGATCATGAACTATTAGAATCGGGGATCTCAAAGGGATGTATAACCATGGATATAAAGAGAATCACTGATCTCGAAAATATGTACATCCTAAGGTTCCTTAAGCGGAGTGGCGTGTCGTAAGCATGCCGCGGAACATACCAACGGTACGTCACTCTACTTTAGTCACCTATTCCATCAACCAAGGGTCATCCTACGCGAAGAAAGTTCGGGTCTAATACCCCCTCGACCAAGTCTAAGTTCCGTAAGGTCAAGCCGAAGTTCCGTATATATATAAACGCCCTAGGCTCCACATAGTCAAACTCAGACTCGAACCAAGGTCAACCTAGCGCTCTGATACCAACTTTGTCACGACCCGAAAGAGCACGTGACTGGCCCTTGAACCATATGAAGTGTATAGGACTCCATCTGATCCAAGTAAGCCAAAAGCCCAGAAATCTAAAACCATTTAGAGTAAAGAAACATATTTTGTAAATTATTTTCCAATGTGGCATTTTATCACACACTTACAACGCCTAAGCAAAGAGCACAACCCACACGAGCAATATAATATACAACGCCGAAGGGCGAGGATCAAACCCAAGAGAATCTCCAATAAGCAAGAAAATCGTAATACTGCTGAGCGCGACTCTAAGGTCGAAATAATACATCACATGCGTCTAAGTCTGAAACAATATACAAGTTTTGGTTGATGGAAATTCTAGATACAAAGAATAATACAAGTACAATGGTGGTTCTGATGCAAAGAATCCACCTACCGAGCAAATCACCCACAAAGGAAACAATGTGCCGGAAATGCCGCTATGGAACCTGTACGGCAAAACCTGCAAGAACTGTGGCACAACGGGGGTGAGTTGCCAACTCGTGAATAGAAAATATCTACAAGCAGAAATTAGAAGCAAGACATAAACCTAAGTCATAACGATCAGCTATAATATAAACCTCAAATGAAAAAGTTTGAAGCATAGTAAAGTAGCAATGTAACATCTGAACATAAGTATAGTGCCGAGTACTCATACCAGTGCCTCACGTAACACTATATCACAGATATGATGTATGTATGCGGTAAAATGAAAACAGGAGATATCGTGAATGAAATCATCAGAAAATCAACGTCGAGCATTGACACAAACTATATATCTCAATAACAAATGAAACCCATATATCATGTATCCGACATGTATGCAACATTCATGAGGGTACTCTATCAGGTACTACTAATAGGTGATGCAATGCATATACAATAAATGTGGGGTAGGGGAGATATAATATACCATCGACCATAAAGGCCCCGAGCACATAGGCTCCTCTCACATCGAGCTCATAGGCTTCGAGCACATGGGCTCCTCTCACATCGAGCTCATAGGCTCCGAGCACATGGGCTCCTCTCAAATCGAGCTCATAGGCTCCGAGCACATAGGCTCCTATCACATCGAGCTCATAGGTTCCGAGCACATGGGCTCCTCTCACATCGAGCTCATAGGCTCCGAGCACATAGGCTCCTATCACATCGAGCTCATAGGCTCCGAGCACATAGGCTCCTCTCACATCGAGCTCATAGGCTCCGAGCATATAGGCTCCTATCACATCGAGCTCATAGGCTCCGAGCACATAGGCTCCTCTCACATCGAGCTCATAGGCTCCGAGCTCATAGGCTCCGAGCACATAGGCTCCTCTCACATCGAGCTCATAGGCTCCGAGCACATAGGCTCCTCTCACATCGAGCTCATAATGCATATGTAAATTTGTATAGATCATCATAATGATATATTAAGTATGCGTATATATATATTAGCATCCCATACCACTAATATATATATACTCTATGGGTATACATATATATTTCAGCGTCCATACCACTGATATATATACGCAGGAGTAAAATAATCTAGAATCATCATATGCAACCATATCACAGTGCGAAACCCATGAATTATAATACATGCAACAAGAACACTAATATAAGCATGCAACTATGTAAAGGCATGTGCACAAGGAATATGAATCATTAACATATGAGCATTCAATGCAATGCGAGCCGTAGAATAAATGGTAATGAATAATAATGCAGCTTACCATTTGAAATAAGACAAATCGGGGTTTTTGTAATAGGTATGACTTGGGTCTAGTCTACCATCTATTATGCAAACCACAGATCTAAGTATCAAGTCAACCGAGAGGGGTATGGAATCCACCTAAATCTAGGTCGATATAAATATATATATCCATATAATAGTCAGTGATTCCACCTCAATAGTATCGCGTACAACACAGTATATCATATGGCAATCCTCAAGTCATGAGTGTGGATCTATCATCAATATAAAGCTCGTACGGTAAATCGTCGTACGTCGTCCCAATAGCTGGGTACGGTCACTATCACATTATCTCATCAAGTACCTGGTATTCTCATCATCATAACACATAATCTGGGATACTGAATCTAATCCTAGTACAAATCGATACCATCTATATAATTATGAATGCGGGGGTAAAACACATGCCCAAAGGCCCGCTAAGAATCACATATCGTATCCCAAATACGAATCATATCAAATCACCGATCTCACGGCACCCAGCCCAATATCATTGACTCATCTCTAAAGTCATCCAATATCATCATCAACGTAGTGTAAGTATAGTGAATATGCAAGGGTGTGCGTGTGGGTGTAAACCTATTCTAGGGTTCGTGGCTATGAACTACACTAGTTTACTTCTAAGCCTAAACTATCCATAAAACACCTAATACAATATCCATGACATACTGTAACTATCATATATAGTATATCAACTACGGACTGCGGGGGTGCTATACGTCATCCCCCGACTTCCCCCTGTAAATATAATCTACTCACCTTGCGTCTTCATTTGTCGACGTCACCACGTGCATTGCTTGTCGTCCCGAAGCCTTCATGGGGTACCTACACATCAACGTATCGTATATGCGTATTAAAACCAAATCAAAGCTAAACGGCACAAGAAACCCAAAACGATACGATAAGGGGCCTATAGGTTAAAACCTATGGCACGCCTTCAAAACCATCAATAAATCCTATATATCGTCGTATAAACGCCAAATAGTCGAGGAAAAACACAATCCACAATTGCAGAATTAAAAATACGGAATACGGAAACATGAATCCAAAACAGCAACTTAGGAAATATGTCCCAGATTTCACCCTAGGTCACTTTATACAAATCTATATATACCAGGGTTCTAACATGAACATGTAGGAGCAACAGAACCAATACGAGCCAAAATGGTGGGACCCAGGCCGCAATTTGCCAATGGGAATAAATTGGCGGCCTGGAAGAAGAAATGGGAGCTGGGGTCTTGGGGTTAGCTTCCTGGGTGCCTGCACATCTCACTTTCCACTCAATTTTATTTTCAGAGTCTCGGGGTAAAAGCAGATTCAATAAACACTACACAGATTTCATAAATTCCCCGATATCGGTTTCTAAAATCCGTATTCTTGGTTAAGCTTCAGGTTTTGGGTTCCAATTTATACACTAGGGTGTTGGTAAAACCTCTACTGAGCTCAATTTCATAATACAACACCAATTTCCTCAAACCCTAACTTGGTTATCCTCAAGTCCACAATATCACACAATATCGATTCTATAATAACATTGGGGTATAAGGAATGCTAGAATTAAACTAATGATCCAGAAATTACCTCATTTGGCAACTCAAGAAATTTCTTGAGTTGCCCCTAGTGGCCAAAATCCTTGCTTCTTTAGCTCCAAGTGTAGATCTAGGGATTGTGCACACTTTTAATGAAATGAGTGTGTGGTTTTGGTGTAGTTTTAGAGGTGTTTTGAAGCTTTTGAAGAGGGGAGGGGATGAGGTGCAGGAGCAGCAGCAGAAGAAGAGAGAAGAGGGAGTGAAAATGAGGGGGAAAATGGCTAAGGGTTTTGGTCAAATGAAGCCCATACCTCACTCTCTCACCAACCCTCAATTCTTTATTTTTTTCTCTTTTCTTTTCCTTATTTTCTTTTCTTTTAAAACTCTTCTCACTTAAATAGTAACCCCAAAACAACCATGGCAATAAAAAATGTAACACAAGTGTGAAAAAGTGATATGTGCATGTTTTGCACAAAAATGCTAAAAACCGATTAGCGATTTTTTAATCGCGATTAACACTAATTACGCATATAACTAATCAATTAAACTTAGAAATAGCATAATTCTCTAATTTACCCTATTTTAGAATTTTCCATAATTTTTCTCAAATTTTTCCTATTTATTTGTATTTAATAATGCCAAAATATTAAAATATTCAATAAAATAATATTAAATTATAAAAATTCCCAAAAATAATATTTTTATTAGTTCGAAATGTTACAGTTACGTTTAGTAGACCGTTTGCAGCTTGTGGGTGATTGATATGATCACAACCTACTGCCGGTGTATTGACGAGTCTTTAGAGTCCTATACAGAGGTTTCCTGGCTCAAGCGAAATGAAGTAGGAGCGCATATGTGATATGTGCGAGACTGAGATTAATACGAGTATGTGATACCATATTCTATTCTCGCGATATGTGATATCGTTCGGTTATATATGATATAACCGAGTTATCGAATCAAGTGTTGATTCGATAAGTTGATACATAAAATATTAGTCGGTTGTATGTGATATAGCCGGATTATTAGTGTAACATTTCAGAAAAATAAAATATTATTTTTGGAAAATTAAGTAATTAAATAATAAATATTACGAATATTTTAATGATACGGTATAATTAAATACCGATAAATTGGGAAATATCTGGAAAATTCCAGGAATTACTGAAATGAGGGTGTTTTATATGCTTTAAGAAAATTTTAAATTCTTTATGATTTATTTTATTCCATATTAATACTAATCGCGATTAAATATCACTAATCATGCATTAAGCTTGATTTGTGCACATGACATGCACCATGTCATATTACACATTGTTACATTTTCTACCGTGTCTTTCTCTTCATTTTCATGCATGGTTGGTTTTAAAATGAGAGGATGAGAAAAGAAAAGAAAAGAAAAGAAAAAGGAAAATATTAAAGAGTGGAGGTATGGGCAAGAGAGAGAGAGAGGAGGTGAGGGGTCAACCTAGGCATGGCTCATCTTCATGCTTTCCCTTTTCATCATTTTCCTCCTCTCTCTTCAACCTTGGCTGCCCTCACCACCTCTACCACATACACCCCTCACTTCATCCCCAAAAATACACCAAAACCATGCACCCTCTTCACAAAAAATGTGTACCAGCTCACTACAAGCATGAGGAACCAACAAAATAGGATTTTGATGCTGTAGGGGACCCTTGAGTGTCAAATGGGGTAATTTCTTCACATTTAGTATAGTATTGCATTTACTTTAGCACCTATACATGTTTAGAAACCGTTTTAGTGAGGCTTTGTGACATTTGGAAATTCCTAGATGTGGTTTGAGGGATTCTTAAGTTGTGATAGTGCCATCGGCTTTAGTGGTGACCTTAAACCCCCCCTAAATGTTAGAAACCTAGACCAAACAGAAATAAACCAACTTGGATTTGAATTTCCAAATGTCGGTTTTGTGTGTAATTAGTGGCCTACATGGAATCTGGAGTGACCCGGGGTTTTTATTGGAAAAGCAAACAATACCAGAGACCTAATTAGAGCCATAGGAAGCTACCCTGCAAATACGGGACCAATCCAAGCATAAAGAACCGAGGAGGCCGGAATTTTTGTGAATGTGGCCGGCCAAATCTTGTAGTCTTGGGTCCAGGTTTCTTCAGTATCTCATATACCCTCTATACATCACCCCAGAACTGTTTGTTCATCCCTATTTCACTTGATCCAAAATCTGGGACCATTTTATTGAGTTGATGTTTTGAATTGTAGGTTTTAAACGAATTGAACTTGTGATATTTGTGTTTAGTGTTGGTCACTCGACGTTTGTACGTCGATATTGGGTGTTATTTGGTTAAGTTTCATGAGTTGACCATAGGTTGTGTGATACTTGTGTCGTTTTAGTTTTCGTACGTGATTTCGGTTTACGATGCTTGTGTGTATATATGTAGGTACCCTCACGTGGACTTCGGATGATGAAGAAGAGGATGGCGACATCGACTTCGGCAAGCAAGGATCAAGATGAGTAGATATATATCTACGGGGGAAGTCAAGTGGATGGCGTATAGCACCCCCGCAGTTTCGTAGTATAGAACGCGAATGCGATACACACACACACACACACACACACACGGATGTGATATGAGTTGAGTTTACCTAGTAAGAAATGTTTAGATGACTTTGGTCTAGTATAGTGTACTAGTAAGATAGCGTTTTAGTTAGTTTCTTAGTCGCGAACCCTAAAGTAGTGATTTGCATACACGCGCACACACACACGCTTACATTTTATTTTCTTATGCGTATATGGGGATATGCATATATATATATATATATATATATATATATAAACATAAATATGGGACTATGTGTATGTGTGTGTGTATATATATATACGTATACATGGATGATAAGGATAGTATATGGTACTTGGAGATGAGTCGATGTGATTGGGCATGATGCCATGAGATAGGTGATGTGATTTGGTTCATATTATGAGATACGACATGAGATTATAGCGGATCTTTAGGCGATGTGTTTTCATACACATACATATATGTATGTTGATGTTATCAGATTGTACTAGATTTTAGATCAGTACCCCTAATTCAGGATATGATGACAAGGATACAGATGAATAATGAGATAAATGCGATATTTGACCAGCACCCAGATTTGGGATGCCGTACGATGGAATTACCGTACGAGCTATAATTTTGATGATTGATCCGCACTCTTGACTCGAGGATGTCATATATATGTATTGTATCATACGTGATACTATTGAGGCGGGATCATCGACTACTAGATATGGATATAGATTCAGACTTAGGTGGTTTTCCTTACCCTTTCGATTATTCTGTTAGTTTAGTCCTGTAGTTTACTTAGTAGATGTTAGACTGGGCTCCAGTCATACATATTTCCAAAACTAATGAATAGTGAGTATTTTAAAGACAGGCCAATGGATACTACAGATATTTCAAAGGACGTACATTTTCTTAAAAACATCGTAGCCCTATTTTCTAAACACCACGATTCGTGTTATTTCAAATGCCAAAACAGTATGACTCGATTATATAAATGTATATTCTTTATTGATGCGTTTACCATCCATTTCCGCATATTCTTATTATTCGCATCGCATTGCATGCTTATTTGTGTTTTCTTAAATATTATGAAACCCATGCTGTCAGGACACCAGCACCATTACCGATGATGCGTATGCTCCACGTACACCTGCTTGCCGGCTCACACACATCATCATCGGTAATTGCCATGTCACGTACACTTTAAAGAATAATACTTTATTGATATCATTTGCTAGCTGATAGTTCCGATATATCATTACTGTGCTAGTTTAGATATTGTATTTATTATTGTGATATTTCATGCATATTTATATATTCATTTGTCATGCAATATTACGGGCTAGTCTGGATTGCCGGAGCCCGATATTCACTGTTATTTACTCTTGAGATTTGGATTTCGGATTTCCATGAGATTTCTGGATTTGGAAAAACCGCAAAGATTTTATAAACTGATTATCATTTTCAAAAGATAGAAAATTACAGTTTTCTCCTAGTATGATTTGAGATATGTCCACCATGAGTTTTTCTCGGCTCTTGAGCGATATCATACACCCGATTCGAGGAGGAGGAGGAACCGTCTGTGGGTGCATGGTGGACCCGGTGCGGTACCCCGGGGCGAGAAGGTCGCGGATGATGGCGTTGAGCCTGAGACAGAGGAGCACTATTGACCGGTGATTTTATTGTGACACGCCGGATATCCAGAGGATACCGACATGGTCTTGAGATTTGATGATATGGGCCAGTCCGGATAGCCGGAGCTCTAGATATTGAGATTTGATGATATAGGCCAGTCCGGATAGCCGGAGCCTGAGATATTGAGATATTGAGATATATTTTTGTGTCGATACTAGACACTGATTTATGTTGATTTCATTGATGATACCTCGATTTAAATATAAAGAAATCTCAATATTTTAAGAAAACAGCTTTCCATTCATGATGTATTTTGTTTTCATTTCGATGCAATCATACATAATATATATGATTTATTGCTACCTGAGGCACTGACACGAGCACTTGGTATTACATTTATGTACAGATGTTTACCCTGGCTATTAGCATATGTTTCAGGTTATATTATTATTTTGAGGATATTTATTATGATCATATGACCTAGGATTGAGTCATACATGCGATTTCTGCTCTGTGATGTTTTCTACTCACAAGTTGGCAACTCACCCCCATTGTGCCACAGTTTCTTGCAGGTTTTGCCATACAGGTTCTCTTGGTGGCTTTGCTGGCACACTGCTTCCTTTCAGGTGATTGCTTTGGTAGGTGGGTTCACTCATATCGTGACCACCCTTGTATTTTATTTACATTGTTGTATCTAGTAAACTCTATCAACCAGACTTGTATATTTTATAACCGTAGAAGACCAGTTGTATATTCTTTCAACCTTAGAGTCGCGTGTTGTATTATTATGGGTTTTCTTGACGTTATTCAGTTTCGTTTTGAGTTTTGATCCTCACCCTTTGGCGTTGTATATTATATTGCTTGCGTGGTTGTAACCGCCAATTGGCGAAGAGCTAGCTCCCGCTTGGGGATGCCTTTATTCATATTATGCATGTTGTACCCCTTTTGGGGCCAGTATATACAAAGAAAACTCTGCCGAAATTTTCAGAAAAGACTTGAGATTTTAAAAATGCAATACTTCGGCTTATGTTATTAAAACCATTTGTTTTAAAATAAGTTTTCTTCACTTCTTCTTTAAAATGGTTTAGATTTCTGGGATTTTTGGCTTACTTGAATTAGATGGGGTCCTATACACTTCATATGATTCAAGTGCTAGTCACGTGCCATTTCGGGTCGTGACAAAGTTGGTATCAGAGTGCTAGGTTAACCTTGGTTCGAGTCTATGCTTGACTATGCGGAGCCTAGGGCGTTTGTATATATTCGGAACTTAGGCTTGACCTTACGGAACTTAGACTTAGTCGATGGGGTATTAGATCCTAACTTTCATCACGTAGGTTGACCTTAGTTGATGGAGTAGGTGACTTAAGTAGAGTGGCTTACGTGTGTATATTCCGCAGCATAATTACGATACGCTACTACACTTAAGAAGCCTTAGGATGTACATTTCCTTGCACATTATTATATTCATTCCTATGATCTATCCTCATAGATATTGGTTTATGGTTTTGCTGCCACGATTACGCAGAGAGAGCTACGGCTAGAGTTGCGTCAGCACGAGCTCGTCACGGACGAGGACTGACTAGGGCGTGATTCCAGGGATACACGATTGCATAGATGTATCGTCCTATTGTGTTTTCGTGCCATGAGCGTTTGATGGATCGTTTTTACAAAATTTCTCGAACGTGCAGATCAGCACCAGAGGATTGGGCCACTGCTAGAGGCCAGCTAGAATGAGATGACCTTCAATGCACCGATTATTCTTGACGATTGAGGCACTGTTCAACATGCAGACGAATGATTCAGTTGTTGCTGTGACTGGCGAGATATCGCCCCAGATGTTTGAAGATAATGCCGCACGAGTTGTACTTAGAGATATGATAGAAGATCGCTAGTCACCCAAGGAGGAATGGCTAGGACATGTGATTCATTGCCTACCCCGATGCGAGGTCATCGGATTGATTGATTCCAGC
This sequence comes from Agapanthus africanus, assembly GCA_030015575.1. Lineage (NCBI taxonomy): Eukaryota > Viridiplantae > Streptophyta > Magnoliopsida > Asparagales > Amaryllidaceae > Agapanthus > Agapanthus africanus. Next base: position 685,467,092 of record CM057339.1, read on the forward strand.
TTGAGACGACTTCACGCAGGTACGTTGAGAGTCGATAGAAGACGATCGAATGTCAGATACCCATTTTCCAAGTTTAAAGTATTCAGAAAAACATGCAAGGAATTCCGTGGACCCTCTAGAAGAATGAAACCCTAACTCGATATAATGACCATGGGAACGCTTTGGAACCTTAGGGTTTGCAGCAGTTCCGCGGTGCCATTATTAAGGCTTGGGTTTGTCTTTCTATGGCTGGTCCATAGGTACTGTGGCATGTACTGGAATACTATTAAACTATACTCAAGATGTTGATATAAGTCTACGGTAGCGCCCTGGCCGTCATTCTGACGCCAAACGCGGAACAAAAACTTTTATAACTGGCGCAATCGCATACTATAACCCGGATCTTTCCATTAACGCTAAACTAACAAACTGTAAAGAGGTAGAAAGGCTATACCGATCAATCCGAGTCCTTCGGTCTTTAGCCATCATCCCACGCTCCTCGCGGCAACTCCGATCTCTTGTCTCCTTATCGAGGTGGCACCACGTCAACGGATCTTTAAACGGGCTCCCGCCTCTATACCGAGGCAACTCGGTCATCAAGTATGCTAAAAGAGATGACCAAGATAAAGTAGAGAATGAGTAGAATACCTTGTCTCAAACACCCTAGGGTTCTCATCGCATGAGAAGGGTAGGGTTGAGGTAGAAGAAGATGTTTAGGATTGGAAATGGTGAACTCAAGAAAATCAAGAGAGCAAAAGAAAACCAAGCATATAAAAACTTCCCTCTTATTTTCTTCTCATGTGAATAGATATATGAGGTTCTCATCTTTTATCAAAAACCAAAGAGAAATATCTAATGAAAATATCTTCTCAAATATCTCTTCACAAAACAAAACACATTAATTCTTAATGACTCACTAGATGACTCATTACATGAGTCATTAGTAATCATTGTAGAAGTAATGAGTCATAAACATAAGTCACCCTTTCCAAAACCAATAATCATTTAAACAAAAATGATTAATCCAAAAAGAAATGCATCTTCTAAAATATTCTCGTAACGGATTACGAAAATACCCCTCACCTGTATATACATACCTGTATCCGTATTCCGACCGAATACGAATACGAGAGACTAAAATATTTCGACTCAATATAATACATGGATCCAGCTTAAACCAAAACCCACCAGTATTATCTTCCCGAAATATGACGCGTGCACACATGCACGTGCATTTTCGAACCCTGCCATAAAACCATACGGCCTACAACTTTTCGCCCGAACTTGGGAAACTATCTGTGGGGGACTCTAAAGACTCGTCAGTATCCTGGCAGTGGGTTTAACCACAAGCACGTCAGCAGCACTAGCTGTGCGTAACGTCTGCCCATGTACTGACCTCAAGGGAAGCCGATGAGCGAACTCATCCTGGAACCCTACTGAGCCTATCAGTGACAATATACATACAGTCTGGTCCGTTCGTCTATGAGTATCGCATATCGGGCCTAGGGGGCTGGTAACGTCAGACCCCCAATAACGGTATAAGTCATGTCAGAGTGTAGCCCAGAATATCTTGAGATACTACTGGAGTACCTACCAGTAAATCTCCTGCCTTGGCCGAGGGCTATGTGTAATGGCTCTCCTCGACACAATGCGATCTCACCCCCAATACCGGGAGAGACGAATCCCCTGCCGATCCGCTCACTTTCCTTAATGCTACTCGGGTCTGTACCCAAAAAAACTATTTGCACGACTCCTTTGAGCCGTGGTAAGGTAGAAATCAAAGCATAATGGGAACTCACACGAGACAAATGACGATCTCAGGCAGATGAACTAACCTGTACACATGTCACCAGGGAACTGCTATCTGACGCTAGGTATAATACCAACTAGCAGGTTCCCGACGAGTCATGTCCGGTGTACTCATAACCCAATGAGCACCTATATACATCTTAGGTGATCCAACTGACACCAGTGGCTTGTGAGACCGGCCACCACCCCTCGTCGGGGTCTCGACTATATACACTAGTCTACTCCGGAGTATCGATGCCCTGTCTCAAAACTCCCACGACTAGGGACCACTTTTAAGGATGTGCTTATAGACTACCCAACTCTCACGTATATGATCGTCATCATACTGTTGGTAGTCAAACAGGATCCTAAGAGCTCTATCAACGTGTAATAGTGAACAATCACCTAAAGCTGTATATGATGATAAAGGCAAACCAGATAGCATACTATCATCTCAAATAAGACTGTCCTACCGGTATAGGTCCTCCCTCAATCATTGCAATCACGTACCTGCGATCCAATAATTGACTTTGAGGGCACTATATCCAACAATCTCCCACTTGCACTTAAGGCTAATTATTGCGATGTCGCATACTCACAGCCCGTGTGATACCGAACACCCAACTCTTCTACTAATCAGTTTCACAAAGCTCGTTTGTAAAACTCTTGTGTTCGAGAAATAGCCTCAATGAGTAGATCCGCCCTGATGTTTCTTTCTATGTCTCTCTTAATCTCAAGTCCGCGGAGAAAACCATCTCCCGAATTGAGTAATACCTGTCTTAGAATATGTCTGGATATCTGATGGGACCTAGTTCATAAATGAACTCCAAATCCAAACTTCTTAGACTGTATCGATAACTGAAACTAATCATTGTCCAGCACCATGCCTCCCAAAGTATCCTCTTAGACCACCTGTCCATAATACTGCCCCCTTCGTCAGAGGGAAAACTATAACTCTGACAATCACTCTGTCATCCATGTCACCTTTGAAGCCTGGAATGATAACCGTCCCCCGAAGGAGGCTGTCGTCATCAAATCCGTAGAACATCCACTTATGTTCTAAAAACTGCTTTCGAATGTTTCTCCAGGATTGGATTAATATAAACTTATTGCATCTAGTGCAAAAACAATATCTGGTGTGGTACTTGACATCTCATGATTGACTCAATTTCCTAAGCAAGTGATATGCCAATCATGCACATCCCTCTCCCCTTTAGTCTGTAAGACACCTTTAGAGAGAGTGACTCCATAACATGTAGGTACACTACCATGCCAGGAGTCGTCTATTCTAAAATACTATTAGAATACTGTCAAAGTACCCAGATTGGGAAACTACCCAAATCTAGATCTAAAACCATATATCTAGTAACCAGAATGTCTGATATCATATCCATATCCTATGTGGAGAAACAACTGTGTGACAACCACAGTACAACCGATCGTAGTATAGGAATTTTACTTCCTACTCTGTGTATGCCATCCAAATACCAGGACATCACACCTTATTACCTTCTCAATAGATCCATCCCCTATTCTGATGAAGTCAAACCAATGACTGTCATATCAAAATTAGATGATCTATTTCCGCTATATCTGCTTTAGTCTATAAATAGACTTAAGCTCCTTGCCCACTATACTTCCGCTGCTCCCACTGACCACAACAACCCTTTGGCAGAATAATATATACGTGCACTTCTAAAGCTAGCTTAGAACGACGCTATACTTAACCTCCTGCCAGGTCTCATAGCCTGGAACAACAGTAGTGTCAAGTCTGGGTTGTCACCGTCCTTGAGGCTACCGGAGTACCTCTCGGGTACCTGAGGTTACCCACCATATCTGCGGAGTGGCTAATGGAATGTCAAACATGATTGAATCTTTAGGTCCTATTAAATTTTCCGTAATCGTTTGCGGTTCTGGAATCACTTCCAGTTCTACCATACTCCCACTGCTATTTTCTGAAAAAAAATCCATTTTACTAAAACTGTGGTGAGTTAAGAACAATATCACCATTGATCTTCCAGATGGTAGAAAGTCAACCCTCATCATAGCCTGGGCCAACCCACAAACTGCCATTACAGAAACGTGCCTTGAGTTATCCAGAGTCTGGTTTTAAGTATAATCTGGACAACTCCACGTACCTTAACATCGTTAATATATAAACCATTCTATATCCAATATAGAAACTTTGGCACTTATTTAATTGGAACCAGATTCAAATCATGCAGCTGTCTCCAGTGCATATCAACTTAATGGAGAGAGGCTAATCAGCATTACTCAACTTAGGAATACATCCAATTATGAGTAACCTGAAAGAGAACAGGTTTCTCAAAACCATTACTATCAACTGAATACCAATCACAAGTATCTACATCTTCGATCTCTTTGAAGAATCCCGATACTTGCGATACCTGGTTCTCTACTTTATTCTTATACCCACAACTTCTCAAAAATTTAGACCTTGTATTTCTACGAAACACTTTTCTAAAAACTAGAGAAGCCATAAGTAAATAGAACATATTACGGGGACCAACCCCTTTGTCCTGATGGATACTGGACAGCATGTAAGTCCACGTTTCTCACCCCGGTTCTTACGGGGAGGCGGAAACGGCGAAAAACAATTATTTAGCGCAAAGGCAACATGGACTAAAAGCCGGATCTTTGCTAAACTAGAAACTAGCAAACTACAAGAAGCGTTAACTACTATGCCGTAGAAATTATACCTCACGAAACCGGTCCTTCGGGTCTTCTCTCCGCTGTCCGGCTCATCCATCCACTCTCCGAGGGTAAATCCAGATCTAAGTCACCTCCGCGGCCTTCTTGAGTCGAAGACGATCCACCCGAGAGATGTACACCGAGCTCTACCTCGAGCCGAGGCAACTAGGGCAACAAGATCGCTAGTCTTGAAGTCCTAGGTTATGTAGAAGAGATAGATGGAAGTGTTTGTCTATGTGGATTCTTTTTCTCTCAACACATGAGATCAAAAGAAGAAATCAAGAGGAGGAGGAAGGAGGAGATCAAGCAACCATGGAGCTCTCTTTCTTTCTTCTCACTTTCAAGAGAGAGAATGAGAATGAGAAAATGAATTATATTAACTAAAGAAAAATGAACCATGGTTGCAATAATACACCAAAACCATCATTAATAATCCTATCATGATAAAGTTGATGGCACTAATGACTTGACCATTTTCATAACTCAAGAAATAAAAAGAAAACCAAAGAAGAGTGTAGACCTCTCATGAAGGTCAAGGTCAACTTTGGTCAACGGGTCAACAAAGTCAAGAGTCAAGGTGGTCAAATGGTCAAAGCAATTAGCCATCACAAAATTATCACTAAAAGAATTAGTAAATAATGTCTCCGGCTCATAATGGTTTTGATCGAACGAATTGCCAAAACCCTAATGAGCCTGCCACATAGCGGTTTTGGCCGAACCATCTTCTAAAACCCTAATGAGGCACCTCCTCCTTCATCGCTCCTCAAAACTGTGCATACACACCCTCATCCGCATTCCGTAGAATACGAATGCACAGAAGACAAAACAAATCCATATGTGCAATACTAGGATCCGGCTTAAACCAAAGCCCACTAGTATTGCCTGCCCGAACAGCATACGCACACAAGTGCACGTAAGTGATCGCAGCCCTACCGTAAAACCATACGGCCTCTACACGTTTCGCTCAGTGCAGGGAAACTCTCTGTGTGGGACTCTAAAGACTCGACACTACGCTGGCAGTGGGTTTAACCACAGACCGCAAGCGGCACTAGCTGTACGTAACGGTCCCCAGGTAGATGTCGATAAGAAGGTCGATGAAGTAAACCCATCCGAACTCCTACCGAGCATGTATGTGACAATCTCCGTACCGTCCGGTCTGTTCGTCTGATACATCCCATGGCGGGCCTAGGGGGCGGTAAACGTCAGTCTCCTACTAGCGGTACAAGTCGTGTCGGAGTGTAGCCCAGAACACCTGAGATAACACTGGAAACCTACCAGTCTATCTCGCTTGCCCTGGCCAGGGACTTTGTGTAATGGCTCTCCTAGACACAGCGCGATATCAACCCCCAATACCGGGAGAGACGAATCCTGTCTAACCGTCACTGCCTCCAAGTGCTTCGGGACTGCACCCAACTACTACCTGTTTGCATGACTCTTTTAAGCCGTGGTAGGGTAGTAATCAAAGTACAGTGGGAACACACTCGAGGCGAAGTAACAGTGTCAAGTCAACGGACTAAGCTGTACTCATGTCACCTGGGAACTGATAACTGACGATAGGTATAATACCAACCAACAGTTCCCGACGAGTCCTGTCCAGTGTACTCGTAACCCAACGAGCACCCGCATACTATCTCCAGTACGACGTACTGATGGCTGTGGGACAGACCACCTCCTGTGCTGGGATGAGAAGCATATACGCTAGTCTACTCCGGAGTATCGATGCCCCATCTTGATAGTCCTACGACTAGGAACCTGTATAAGGATGTGCTTGTAGATTACCCAGCCCCCACTAGTGTGACTACCATCACAACGCTGGTAATCAAGCAAAGATCCTAAGGGCTCTACTAATATGTATAAGCGATATGCTAAAAGAAACACATGCACATATTGAAGTAGAAACAAACTAAGTAGCATACTACCATTTTGAGCAAGATTGTCTATACAACTGTGAATATCCCAAGCTTCCATTAAGTAATATACAAGCTAGTATGTTATAGTAATGGCCTCTAGGACATATACACTAACAATCTCCCACTTGCACTAAGGCCATGTACTGGCGTATCGAAGACCTATCATCTCGATCAGCCGCTCGAACTGAGTCTGGGGTAAGGCCTTCGTGAGTGGATCAGCAGTGTTATCTTCCGTATTTACTCTCTTCACCTCGATCTCCCGGCGATCTACGATCTCCCTGATCAGGTGGTACCGCCACAAAATGTGCCTGGACTTCTGATGGGACATGGGTTCCTTCGCTAAATCTATAGCACCGTTGTTGTCACAATACAGCGGTATTGGATCAACACTGGTAGGAACCACCTGAAGCTCCGTGAGGAACTTCTTCATCCAGACAGCTTCTTTTGCGGCATCGCAAGCAGCTATGTACTCCGCTTCCATAGTTGAGTCAGCAACGGTTTCCTTCTTGGAGCTCTTCCAGCAAACCACCCCTCCATTGAGGGTAAAGACATAACCCGACATGGACTTGAAGTCATCCTTGTCACTCTGGAAGCTGGAGTCAGCAAAGGCCTCGATCTGGAGGTCTTTTCCGCCATACACCAAGAACATCTCCTTAGTCCTTCTCAGGTACTTGAGAATGTTCTTTACCGCTATCCAGTGTTTCTCCCCAGGGTTCGACTGATACCGGCTTACAACGCTTAATGCGTATGCTACATCTGGTCTGGTGCATAACATCGCATACATTATAAAGCCTACCGCAAATGCGTAGGGTATAGATGACATGCGAGCCCTTTCCAAATCAGTCTTGGGAGACATCTCTTTGGAGAGGGTGATTCCGTGACAAGCCGGTAGATTACCGCGCTTGGAATCTTCCATACTAAATCATTTTAGTATGGTGTGTATGTACCTCGACTGTGAAAGTCCCAACATCCTCTTAGATCTATCACGATAGATCTGGATCCCCAGAATGTAGTTGGCATCACCCAGGTCCTTCATGGAGAACCTTTGTGACAAGAATCCTTTGACTGACTATAGCATAGGAATATCATTTCCTATTAGGAGAATGTCATCCACGTACAAGACGAGGAATACCACAGTTCTCCCTACAATCTTACTGTAAATGCATGGTTCATCTGGGTTTTTGATAAAGTCGAATTCCTTGACAGTATCATCAAAGCAGATGTTCCAACTCCGCGATACCTGCTTCAGTCCATAGATGGACTTGAGCAACTTGCACACTTTACCACTGCTCCCACTCTGAATGAATCCCTCCGGCTGATCCATATAGACGCACTCTTCCAAATTTCCATTTAGGAAAGCCGTCTTTATGTCCATCTTCCAAATCTCATAATCGTGGAAGGCAGCAATGGCAAGAAGGATCCAAATGGATTTGAGCATAGCCACTGGAGAAAAGGTCTCGTCATAGTCCAAACCAGGTCTTTGACGAAAACCCTTTTCTACAAGTCTAGCTTTATTGGTTTCAACCTGCCCATCTACACCAATCTTCTTTCTGAAGATCCATTTGCAGCCTACGGGTTTTACCCCTTCTGGAGCAAAGTCCAAAGTCCAAACTTTGTTGGTGTACATGGACTCCATCTCGGTCCGCATTGCATCCAGCCATTTTACCGAGTCACCGCTCTGAATGGCTTGCTGGAAGCTAGTAGGCTCACCATAATCAATAGTGCAATCCTCTCTATCCCCATCTATGAGAAAACCGTAGTATCTCTCGGGCGGATGAGACTGCCTACTACTCCTGCGGAGTGGTGCTGGGATGTCCGTTTCTCCTGAACCTTCTGGTTCTACTAAGGTTTCAGTAATAGCTTGTGGTTCTGGAATTTCTTCCAGTTCTATTGCGCTCCCACTTATCTGATTTTCCAAAAATTCAGTTTCCAAGAAGAGGGCATGACGAGAAACAAAAACCTTTTGTTCCTCTGCATAATAGAAAAGATATCCCTTGGAGTTCTTTGGGTATCCCACAAACTTTCACTGTACTGAACGTGCCTCGAGCTTGTCCGCATGCTGCTTTTTAACAAAAGCTGGACACCCCCATGTCTTAAAGTGTTTAAGACAGGGTTTCTTCCCACTCCACATCTGATATGGTGTGGTAGGCACTGACTTAGTAGGAACTTGGTTCAAAAGATATGCAGTTGTTTCTAGTGCATAACTCCAGAAGGATCGCGGCAACTCAGCCTTACTCATCATGGAACGAACCATATCCAATAGGGTTCGATTTCGCCTTTCCGATACACCGTTGTGTTGTGGTGTGTATGGAGGAGTACGCTGAGAGAGAATTCCATTCTCTTTTAAGTAGTCCAGAAACTCGGCACTCAAGTATTCACCATCTCGATCAGATCTCAGTGTCTTGATACTTTTGCCTGTTCATTTTTCAACTTCATTCTTGTATTCCTGAAATTTCTCAAAGGCCTCGGATTTGTGCTTCATTAAGAAGACATGTCCATACCTAGAGAAATCATCTGTGAAAGTAATGAAGTATGAATAACCACTTCGCGCATGTGTAGACATTGGACCACACACATCACTGTGTATGGGTCCCAAGAGCTCGCTTGCTTTTTCTCCGTGTCCAGTGAACGGAGTCTTTGTCATCTTTCCTATGAGACAAGATTCACAAGTGGCATAAGACTGATACTCGAACGGATTCAAGTATCCCTCTTTATGTAACTTTGTTAACCGTGTCTCATTAATGTGACCCAGTCTATAATGCCATAAGAAAGCCTGATTTGTTTCTGGAGACTTTCTTTTAAGTGTGTTCTGGACACTGAAAATCTGAGCTTGATTTAATACGTATATACCGTTTTCTAATGTACCTGACCCAATCAGAACTTGATTTAGGTGGATGTTTACTACATCGCTTACAAAAGAAAATCACATCCTTCCCTAGAAAGTAAGGATACAGATATGATATTACAAGTCGCACCTGGTACATAAAAACAGTTACGCTGAATCAATATCTGCCCAGTTGTCAGTCCAAGATGATATTCCCCTACGGATTCAGCGTACATGCTCATTCCGTTAGCAACCCTGAGAGTCATATCACCTTTCTTGATAACCCTACGGTTTCTCAGAGCCTGTAATGAATTACAGATATGAGATCCTGATCCGGTATCCAATACCCAGGAAGTAGGGTTAACTGGCATACAGTTCTCTATTACAAACACACCCGAAGCCGAAGCCACAACATGCTTCGAATTCTGGCTACTGGCTTTGCAAGCCCTGCAATCCTTCTGCCAATGTTCATTCCTGTAACAATCGGAACATCCCTCCTTTTCTACATCCAGTCCCGAAACTTTTGCCCTTCCCTTTCTTTCTACTTCCCTGGTTTCCTTTCAGGGTAGTAGGTAGAGACTGTAGAACTAAGTCAGCATCTGACCCGTTCTTCAACGTGGTCTTCAGGTCCGGGAGCTCAAAAGAGCTGGTCTCTGTAAGGACGTTGCCCCCTACAGATGACCCGATAGCCAACCTCGCTTGAAGCAATTCTTTCGAGGTCTCATATCTTGCGATACGAGATTGCTCTCCATATAAATCTTTGTTATGGAGAAAGATAGAATTAAGTCCATCTTCTCATGCTGCCTCTGATATTAATATCCGTGACAGGGGAAACTGGACCTAAGACGGCGGGGGTTGGATCAGTCAAGAGGTGTCCCAGCTTGTCATGGGCAATGGACATCTAGACAGACCTTTGCCAGTCAAAACAGTCAGATTCAGTCATTTTATTATCTAGATGTAACCTATGTCTGGTCACTGGGTCGCTGCAATTAAGAGAGAGAGAGAAGAAAACACTTTAGCATGATGCTCTTGCAAGTTTAGATTGGTTTTTAATTTATCTAAACAGGATGGCTCCCACTGTCTCTCGAATCCCTTCTCAAACCATAAAGGAAGAATTAGTCGGGATCAATCTCACCGTACAATACTTGCTTAACCGTTCAGCCAGGCTGGTGTCGGTACTTCAAGGAAGGTTTTCCAACACTTTGGCGAAGTTCCTTAATTAAATAACCTCTTTTCCCTGTGGGCATAGCCCCGCTAACAACTTTCTAGACACCTATTTTGTTTATAGCATTGATCGTTAAGTGAGAAAGTTCCGGAGGAGTAGCATATACTCACAGTAGGATCGGGATCCAAATATCATCGTGTGACAAAACTGAAGGAATACTACCAGAATCATCACAATCCAAATGGTATGCAGCGCTAGCAAGTTTCAGTTCTTTTGAAACTCCCGATGTGGATTTTTGCCCTATGCTCTTATGACCTTGACTAAGGCCAACAAATCATAAGTCACATGTCAAGTTCTACCCGTCGTTGTCCAGGTTGATTTGAACCCACCCGTATATACCCTTGACTATGGCCATCAAAGTAATACGACTGTCCCAAACCAACGCATCTATCTATGCAACATATGAATACCCACCAGCTACCAATCACTGTGCCTTGACTATGCCCAACAAACACAGCTTGAATATTGTTGGATATTCATATGAAACGACGAAGGGCTACGAATGGTTTTGGCGAAACCGTGAACGTAGTGAACTTGATATAATCGAAGGAACGAGATAGCTTTTAAGAGGAGTGGTTCAAGCTCCGCGTTTAAAAAGCTGGTTTTTGAAAAGAACCGAGTGGTTTTGAAAGTGTTCCAACGACTTTTATTTGGTTTATTTTTTTTTCTTGCATTAATTCCAATGCGTCCCATCATTAAATCATACCATTGCAGAAAACAACGAAAATATGACCTACGCTTATGCCATCCGCATTCGCCACGGGGTCCCGTCATCACCCGTTAGGTTACTTAACTAACGACAGATCTGGGGCTGGACTAGCGTGGATGCAAAACATAAGCAACGCCTAAATAGATATCATATAGATATATATAAACATTCATCACATGCAAAGATAGCCATTCCAGATCACAGATGAATACATTGGATATACTAGGAATCCACAATTCGTACGAGCCTGTAACGAAGAATGGATTACACGGTCGCGATGAATAGCTAAACCCCACCCTAGACCCCTACGGGTGCGGCAAACTACCCGCCAAGTACCCGAAGCGAAGCAACCTCCCTCAACACCGTGAGTAGGCCACTCGGCACTTCGAGATACCTAGTAGTTTGTGCACCCCACCTTGGGTCTATCCTAGGAGCAAAAACAGTAAAAAGAAATTATACAATGACGGCTACAACCCCGACCCGGTTGTGCGGCCAAACAAATAATATTATATCAATTTACATATTACAAGAATTGAAAGAATAAGAAAACTCTCATCTCACAACCCCCGGCTATTCATCCGCGACAATCCAACGAATTCATATACACATACCATCAACATTACAGATCACAGATATGTATAACCCCCACTAATCGACGTATAGCGATTAGCAGACGTTCAATACATACATCACATCACAGATAATATCCATTAGCCAAAGTCTACAGAATATCGATCAAAATACGGATTTGTAACCACCCAAAAAGTCAATTTGTTCTCTGTAAAATCTGGGTAGAAACAACATGTACTAAAAATCCCAAAATAGCCAACTAAGCACACTGCACCAAACTCGGTCCACGGCCGAGTCAACTCGGCCGCGGATCCGCGGCAAGAAGCATGTTCTTGCCGCGGAACCACGGCGCTTTGATCGGTTCAGTGGACCGTTTTTGGTCTGTGTCTTTAGAAAACCCTGAGCCGATTTTTCATATATGTTAAATTACTTTTTGAACAGTATAAAAAATCGGCGGAAAGTTAAATTTTTCGGACTTGTTTTGCGAATTTTTTCCGATCGATATTCTAAATACTTTGCTAACTTGCTAGTTTATGTTTAGCTAGGCTCTGATACCACTGTAAGTCCACGTTGCTCACCCCGGTTCTTACGGGGTGGCGGAAACGGCGAAAAACAATTATTTAGCGCAAAGGCAACATGGACTAAAAGCCGGATCTTTGCTAAACTAGAAACTAGAAAACTACAAGAGGCGTTAACTACTATGCCATAGAAATTATAACTCACGAAACCTGTCCTTCAGGTCTTCTCTCCGCTGTCCGGCTCATCCATCCACGCTCCGAAGGTCGATCCAGATCTAGGTCACCTCCGCGGCCTTCTTGAGTCGAAGACGATCCACCCGAGAGATGTACACCAAGCTCCACCTCGAGCCGAGGCAACAAGATCGCTAGTCTTGAAGTCCTAGGTTATGTAGAAGAGATAGATGGAAGTGTTTGTCTATGTGGATTCTTTTTCTCTCAACACATGAAATCAAAAGAAGAAATCAAGAGGAGGAGGAAGGAGGAGATCAAGCAACCATGGAGCTCTCTTTCTTTCTTCTCACTTTCAAGAGAGAGAATGAGAATGAGAAAATGAATTATATTAACTAAAGAAAATGAACCATGGTTGCAATAATACACCAAAACCATCATTACTAATCATATCATGATAAAGTTGATGGCACTAATGACTTGACCATTTTCATAACTCAAGAAATAAAAAGAAAACCAAAGAAGAGTGTAGACCTCTCATGAAGGTCAAGGTCAACTTTGGTCAACGAGTTAACAAAGTCAAGAGTCAAGGTGGTCAAATGGTCAAAGCAATTAGCCATCACAAAATTATCACTAAAAGGATTAGTAAATAATGTCTACGGCTCATAATGGTTTTGATCGAACGAATTGCCAAAACCCTAATGAGCCTGCCACATAGCGGTTTTGGCCGAACCATCTGCCAAAACCCTAATGAGGCACCTCCTCCTTCATCGCTCCTCAAAACTGTGCATATACACCCGCATCCGCATTCCGTAGAATGCGAATGCACAGAAGACAAAACAAATCTATATGTGCAATACTAGGATCCGGCTTAAACCAAAGCCCACTAGTATTGCCTGCCCGAACAGCATACGCACACAAGTGCACGTAAGTGATCGCAGCCCTGCCATAAAACCATACGGCCTCTACACGTTTCGCTCAGTGCAGGGAAACTCTCTGTGTGGGACTCTAAAGACTCGACACTACGCTGGCAGTGGGTTTAACCACAGACCGTAAGCGGCACTAGCTGTACGTAACGGTCCCCAGGTAGATGTCGATAAGAAGGTCGATGAGGTAAACCCATCCGAACTCCTACTGAGCCTGTATGTGACAATCTTCGTACAGTCCGGTATGTTCGTCTGATACATCGCATGGCGGGCCTAGGGGGGCGGTAAACGTCAGTCCCCTACTAGCTGTACAAGTCGTGTCGGAGTGTAGCCCAGAACACCTGAGATAACACTGGAAACCAACCAGTCTATCTCGCTTGCCCTGGCCAGGGACTTTATGTAATGGCTCTCCTAGACACAGCGCGATATCAACCCCCAATACCGGGAGAGACGAATCCTGTCTAACCATCACTGCCTCCAAGTGTTTCGGGACTGCACCCAACTACTACCTGTTTGCACAACTCCTTTGAGCCGTGGTAGGGTAGTAATCAAAGTACAGTAGGAACACACTCGAGGCGAAGTGACAGTGTCAAGTCAACGGACTAAGCTGTACTCATGTCACCTGGGAACTGATAACTGACGATAGGTATAATACCAACCAACAGTTCCCGACGAGTCCTGTCCAGTGTACTCGTAACCCAACGAGCACCGGCATACTATCTCCAGTACGACGTACTGATGGCTGTAGGACAAACCACCTCCCGTGTTGGGATGAGAAGCATATACGCTAGTCTACTCTGGAGTATCGATGCCCCGTCTCGATAGTCCTACGACTAGGGACCTGTATAAGGATGTGCTTGTAGATTACCCAGCCCCTACTAGTGTGATGCCATCACAACGCTGGTAATCAAGCAAAGATCCTAAGGGCTCTACTAATATGTATAAGCGATATGCTAAAAGAAACACATGCACATATTGAAGTAGAAACAAACCAAGTAGCATACTACCATTTTAAGCAAGATTGTCTATACAACTTTGAATATCCCAAGCTTCCATTAAGTAATATACAAGCTAGTATGATACAGTAATGGCCTCTAGGGCATATACACTAACACAGCATACAATACTCTGTATGAGTCCCTTGAGTCGAATAACTCAAAACATATGCATCGTAGGTTGAAAACTGTACTTTTGGTTAAGAACTACTCCGCTGTTCAATGCTCCTTACCCAATCGTCAACTGATATAGGTAAATGTCACGGACATAATTTCAAAAAGATATATCCCACTTTATAATAATAAACGTACAGATATATCATTTTGAAATTGGTGCACAACAACGGATACTCAAAACCAAATACTTGCCGTCTGGCAAAAACCCAGGCGATTTCCTTAAATATCACCAATTACAACGAATTCCGATATAATGAGGATGATCACCTAATTCCCAATAACTTTCCCCACTCATCATCTGTAAAACCATATAGATGTGAGAATCATACCTGTTAAATACATACCCTGGAGTAAGTATCTAATCGGGAAATCAGTTTTCCTTTAACAATGCACAGTGAAACTGAAACATGAAAATGTTTCGTAGTGGTATCCTGGTATTCTTAGTAATGCCTCTTCCATAATCCAATTCATGACTGTAGCCGTATATTTCTTTGCCATCTCTCTAAATCCCTTTATTTTTCTTTAGTCGTTACCTTCTATACACCCCTTTAGGCTAAGTGGTTTTCTTCCTTCCCTACCGTTCGGCACCAACCTATGGTTTGGAAGAAGACTATCCAGTAAGCATAATCGGTGTACTCTCCTAATCTTAGTAGTACTCGCAACCTGAGAGAAGGTGATGATAAAAGACAACTGAATAATACCTTATTCTATTTCTCCCTAACTGGGGAAAAAACCAAAGGTTAAGTAGGAGTGGCGATGGAGTACGAGGTTTGGTCGTGAATGATAGCAGTCGCAATTTACTTTGCCCTCTTTCTAATCCCTTTATTTTGTCTTTACTTATTACCTTCTGTACACCCTACTTAGGCTAATTGGTTTTCTTCATTCCCTATCTTTTGGCACCTGCCTATGTTTTGGAAGAAGACTATCCAATAAGCGTAATAGGTGTACTCTCCTAAACCAAGGAGCCCTCGCAACCTGAGAGAAGGTGATGATAAAAGACAACTGAATAAACCAATTCAATTTCTACTGAACATGGATCCATCCTCGAAGAAGTCCCTTCGAGTTCGTATATAACCATACGATGGATCTATCCAATGGAAGTGGATGTTCGTAGTGATACGAGGTGTTCTGAGAAATTCAAAGGTAAAAAAAAGGAGCGGCAATGACTTATGCAACTCTGACAATCCAAAAGCCAGTATTTTAAAAAGGTTCGGTCAACTTGGTCACTGAGTCATAGTCTAGGGTCGGTCAAAGGTCGCTGCCAAAGAGAGAGAGAAAAGAAACACTCCGCGTGCACTCTAACCTAGATCAAAATGATTATCACTTTATCTAATTAGGAAACCTCCCACTGTACTGTCAAATTCTCCTCCAAACCTGAAAGAAGAATCAATCGGGATCACCCGAAGAGTAAACCAACTCATCAGTGGGAATTGGGATCCAACTCTTATCGCATGATAACGTGAA
The DNA here is from genome assembly GCA_030015575.1 of Agapanthus africanus. NCBI lineage: Eukaryota > Viridiplantae > Streptophyta > Magnoliopsida > Asparagales > Amaryllidaceae > Agapanthus > Agapanthus africanus. Next base: position 685,483,057 of record CM057339.1, read on the forward strand.
GGTATCTACTCATGTTATCACACTCCAGAAGGTATGCGCATGCCTGGCAAGTTTCAGTTTCTTTAGAAACTCCCGATATGATTTTTACCCCATGTTCTTATGACCTTGACGAAGGCCAACAAATCATAAGTCACATGTCAAGTTCTACCCGTCATTATCTTGTCAATTTGAACCCACCCGTACATACCCTTGACGAAGGCCAACAAGGTAATACTACTGTCCCAAACCAACTCATCTATCTATGCAACAGAAAAGTAACAAGCAGCAACCATCCACTATGCCTTGACGAAGGCCAACAAACATAGCATGAATACTACGTGCTACCGTCTGAAACGACGGAGGGCTACGGCTGGTTTTTGGAGAAAAACCTTTAACGTGATGAACTTGATCTCGTTGAAGGAACCTGATAGCTTTTTATAAAAATATAGTGGTGAAAACCTTTGCTAAAGAGATCACTCCCGGTGAAGGGATCTCGGCTCCTTCCTCGTGGAATGAGGTGCAGGATATTCCAACTGAATATCGCGATGCAAAGCAACATGTAATCGACTATAGTGAAGTTATTACCCTGATGCAAACTTCTGCCCAAGGGGTCACTCCCGGTGAAGGGATCTCGGACCTTGCCTCGTCGAATGAGGTGCAGGATATTCCAACTGAATACCACTAAGTAAAACAAAAGAAAACGTCTTTGTAATAACACTTTTTAAAACTGTTCCAACAACATCCAAACAGGTTTGTTTTCCTTTGCATTGATCAGAACCAACGCAGTCCCATCAATCAATCACACCAGAAAAGAACAAAAATAAAATGTACGTATATGCCATCCGCATTCGTCACTGGGTCCTGTCATCACCCGTTCGGTTACTTAACTAACGACAGAGCGGGGACTGGACTAGCGCGGGTGCAAAACAGATACAACATCTACTAGTATATATACCAATATACAATAATCTCTCCAGGCGTGATAATATGCAACATTGCAGAAAATTAATAAGCATCACAGAACAATACAGATAATTTGGGATCCCCGGGTTTCACAGAGCCGCTGCTGAAACCCGACGTTCCCCTGGTCGTGTGGATAGCATGTGCAATGAAAACCTAGACCCCTACGGGTGCGGCAAGTTACCCGCCAAAACCTGAAGCGAGGCAGCCCCCTACAGCATAGTGAATGGACCACCTTATACTTCACGGAATCCGGTAACTTGAGCACCCCTCCTTGGGTCAACCTGTACCCCCTATGAGTGTGGCGAATAGTCTGCCAATTCTAGAGTGAGGCCCCTCTGCCACTCAAAGCCATGAGATGCAGACCCGTTGCTCCCCAGAACCCGGTTATCTGTGCACTCTGTCGCGGGGTAAACCTAGTACAGAAATGAAAAAAATGTACAACGGGTACATCGACCTCAGCCCGGTCGTGCCCCAAAAGAATATTATACAAACAGTCAGAGAAAGCAGTCCACATGTTGGACGCTTGCCCCGCAATATCAAATGTACAAATAAATCCAAACCGCACTACCATTGCACACAGCTATCCACCACGACAAATCCGCAACATCACAGCACAACACAGAACATCAACGCGAATGTCACGTTCGCAAACCCGTCTAAAAGGACTATAGCAATTAGACGCAATTTACCGCTCGAATGACATTCACGGTCGGAGATATAATGTAAGTACTGTAAACTAACAAGTTTAAAATTCCGATAGACAAAACTTCCTGAAGTGGGCCCCACGTACATCTGCAGTACTCTAATAAAATCTGGGCCCAAAAACAAATATTCCAGAAACCACAATTCCCTATGCAAGAGCCCAGAAGAAAAAATGGTGTACTGTTACCACTAACTGGCGGCGGAACTGCGGCCAAACCATGGTTTGTGCGGCGGTTCCGCGGTAGCACGGTGGTTTCAGTCGACCAAATTTCATCAGAATTCTTAAAAAAGACTGCTCAATTTTCTGAGATGCACAAAATGATTTTTAGACCTGTTTAAAGATTCGACAGAAACTTTGGCCTAAAAATTGCGGTTTTGGAAATTTCGTTCGATTGTTGTTTTAAACACGTTAGAACAAGTTAGTAAAGGTTAATGGCGTGGCTCTGATACCATGTAAGTCTACGGTAGCGCCCCGGCCGTCATTCTGACGCCAAACGCGGAACAAAAATTTTTATAACTGGCGCTATCGCATACTATAACCCGGATCTTGCCATTAACGCTAAACTAACAAACTGTAAAGAGGTAGAAAGGCTATACCGATCGATCCGAGTCCTTCGGTCTTTAGCCATCATCCCACGATCCTCGCGGCAACTCCGATCTCTTGTCTCCTCATCGAGGTGGCACCATGTCAACGGATCTTTAAACAGGCTCATGCCACTATACCGACGCAATTCGGTCATCAAGTATGCTAAAAGAGATGACCAAGATGAAGCAAAGTACGAGTAGAATACTTTGTCTCAAACACCCTAGGGTTCTCATCGCATGAGAGGGGTAGGGTGGAGGTAGAAGAAGATGTTTAGGATTGGAAATGGTGAACTCAAGAAAATCAAGAGAGCAAAAGAAAACCAAGCATATAAAAACTTCCCTCTTATTTTCTTCTCATGTGAGTAGATATATGAGGTTCTCATCTTTTATCAAAAACCAAAGAGAAATATCTAATGAAAATATCTCCTTAAATATCTCTTCACAAAACAAAACACATTAATTCTTAATGACTCACTAGATGACTCATTACATGAGTCATCAGTGATCATTCTAGAATTAATGAGTCATAAACATAAGTCACCCTTTCCAAAACCAATAATCATTTAAACAAAAATGATTAATCCAAAAAGAAATGCATCTTCTAAAATATTCTCGTAACGGATTACGAAAATACCCCTCACCTGTATATACATACATGTATCCGTATTCCGACCGAATACGAATACGAGAGACTAAAATGTTCCGACTCAATATAATACATGGATCCGGCTTAAACCAAAGCCCACAAGTATTATCTGCCCGAAATATGACACGTGCACAAGTGCACGTGCATTTTCGAACCCTGCTATAAAACCATACGGCCTATAAAACTTTTCTCCCGAACTTAGGAAACTATCTGTGGGGGAATCTAAAGACTCGTCAGTACCCTGGCACTGGGTTTAACCACAAGCACGTCAGCGGCACTAGCTGTGCGTAACGGCTGCCCATGTGTTGACCTCAAGGGAAGCCGATGAGCGAACTCATCCTGGAACCCTACTGAGCCTATCAGTGACAATATACATACAGTCCGGTCAGTTCGTCTATGAGTATCGCATATCGGGCCTAGGGGGATGGTAACGTCAGACCCCCAATAGCGGTATAAGTCGTGTCAGAGTGTAGCCCAGAACACCTTGAGATACTACTGCAGTACCTACCAGTAAATCTTCTGCCTCGGCCGAGGGCTATATGTAATGGCTCTCCTAGACACAACGCGATCTCACCCCCAATACCGGGAGAGACGAATCCCCTGCCGATCCGCTCACTTGCCTCCATGTGGCTCGGGACTGTACCCAAAAAAAACTTGTTTGCACGAATCCTTTGAGCCGTGGTAGGGTAGAAATCAAAGCATAGTAGGAACTCACACGAGACAAATGACGATCTCAGGTCGATGAACTAACCTGTACACATGTCACCAGGGAACTGCTATCTGACGCTAGGTATAATACCAACTAGCAGGTTCCCGGCGAGTCCTGTCCGGTGTACTCATAACCCAATGAGCATCTGTATACATCTTAGGTGATCCAACTGACACCAGTGGCTTGTGTGACCGGCCACCGCCCCTCGTCGGGGTCTCGACTGTATACACTAGTCTACTCCGGAGTATCGATGCCCTGTTTCGAAACTCCCACGACTAGGGACCACTTTTAAGGATGTGCTTATAGACTACCCAACTCTTACGTATATGATCGTCGCCATACTGTTGGTAGTCAAGCAGGATCCTAAGGGCTCTATCAACGTGTAATAGTGAACAGTCACCTAAAGCTGTACACGATGATAAAGGCAAACCAGATAGCATACTATCATCTCGAGTAAGACCGTCCTACTAGTATAGGTTCTTCCTCAATCATTACAATCATGTACCTGTGATCCAATAATTGACTTTGAGGGCACTATATCCAACGGTTGAGCTCTTGGGGGATTATGGAACATTGATGAATCGATCAAAAAGTTCGACATCGTTCAGATATCATGTGATGGGATACATTTCTTTGGAGACTCCAGATATGAGTATAGACGTTGGAGCGCAGTCCATACAGCCACGAAGAGACGAGTCCGAATCAGTCGACATTAGAGAAAAGTGGAGTAAGAGGCTCGTACGAGATTTCGACGAGATGACGTTTCACTCCGCTGACATCAGAGATGTGATACACATGTAGAGACGTTGTATATGGATGTATCTTCCAGGAGGAGTCGTGATGAATGTGCATCCGTTCCGGAACAAGAAACAGATTTAGTAAAGGGTGGTAACTTCTGGGCAGTTAGGCAGAAATGAGATTCGGGAGAGACCCTGACAAGATCTTTCTGGAATACTATAAGAGAATACTTAGACCCAGGATCGGTCATATTACGCACACCTAGTAGACCAGAGTTCGGCATCGTCGACGAGACGTATTATGCGTGACCATGACAGTTGGCCAGAGATCTTTAGAGGATATGCTAGAGCGGGATTGTTTCCGCCAACTTTGATTTCGGTACTTTGGGTGATTTATTTGCATGATTGAGATTTTGTGCACCACAGGTGCACTTGACTTCGATTGGATGTCATTCGAGATGATGATTCTGATTTCATGCCTATGGTATGCATGTGATTTGACTTATGCTTTTGGCACAGTTTTCATGCACATTTAGTATTTTGATTCGATTTTGTGCACGCTGATGCACATGGTTGTGAGATTATATATCACGGTATACTTGATTTGGATTGAGATATGTTGTATACCGTCAATTTCGATTGTGATACTCGATATTTATTTTCGTGCACCTTGTGCACTTGAGTTGGATTTTGCGCATACTTGACGCGCTTGATGCGATGTTGGTGCACACCAGATGCACTAAATCGGGATTCTTTATGCATATCAGATGCACTTGATATCGCTGTCAGGCATATACGTTGTCCTTGACAGGTGTTTTCGTCACACCCGTTGCACTTCAATTTTGTTTATGTGGACATGTATGGCATATTCATTGATTTCGATTTCCGTGCGCACCAGATGCACGTGGCATTCTTATGCACATTTTGGGATTGATTTCTTTTGAGCAGTATGTTTTATGATATTTACTATATGTTTTAGTACTGAGCAGGACTAGTCAGAGGACAGTACCTGAATATGTTTTTGCATGCATCGATAGTTATCGAAGGGATTTTCAAAAAAGAGCTATAGTCTCAGTATTTACTTACGTGTCCGAGATGACACAAAACATTTTATAAAGGAAACCTTTCTAAATTATTTTTCAAAACGGCGAGACGTATATTAAACGAAAGACATATATATGTATTTAGAATTATTTTCTTACAATAAACGTCCGCCACTGTGCCGCGATACGCGCATCGCACAACAACATGAAAGGTTTGGCATGCATTTCATTCAGATGTTTTGACGAATTTACAACGATGTGTACATGTATAGTTTTGACGTACATCATGTTGGTTTTCTTATTGGGCATTGACATTGGTGTCTTCACTATAACTCCGATGATTACGGGATGCTTAACGGAGTTTTGATTTTTGTTTCTGTACTCGTTTTCATGCGCATGCATTGCGCTACGATGTATTTTATGTATTTATGATTTCGGAGCCCCGACGACTTGATCATTTAACTGAAATGTTTTAGTATTTGAGGGGTTTTAATTTAAATTCAGGGACCGAATTTTTTTAAGGGGGGAATATTGTAACATTTCAGAAAAATAAAATATTATTTTTGGGAAATTAAACTATTAAATATTAAATATTACTAATATTTTAATAATACGGTATAATTAAATACCGATAAATTGGGAAATATTTGGAAAATTATAGGAATTACTGAAATGAGAGTGTTTTATATGCTTTAAGAAAATTATAAATTCTTTATGATTTATTTTATTCCATTTTAATGCTAATCGCGATTAAATATCACTAATCGTGCATTAAGCTTGATTTGTGCACAAGACATGCACCATGTCATATTACACATTGTTACATTTTCTATCATGTCTTTCTCTCCATTTTCATGCATGGTTGGTTTTAAAATGAGAGGATGAGAAAAGAAAACAAAAGAAATGAAAAGAAAAGAAAAAGGAAAATATTAAAGAATGGAGGTATGGACAAGAGAGAGAAAGAGAGAGAGAGAGGGTGAGGGGTCAACCTAGGCATGGCTCATATTCATGCTTTCCCTCTTCATCATTTTCCTCCTCTCTCTTCAACCTTGGCTGCCCTCACCTCCTCCACCACTTACACCCCTCACTTCACCCCCAAAAATACACCAAAACCATGCACCTTCTTCACAAAAAATGTGCACAAGCTCACTACAAGCATAAGGAACCAAGAAAAATAGGATTTTGATGCTGTAGGGGACTCTTGAGTGCCAAATGGGGTAATTCCTTCACATTTAGTATAGTATTGCATTTACTTTAGCACCTATACATGTTTAGAAATCGTTTTAGTGACGTTTTGTGACATTTGTAAATTCATAGATGAGGTTTGAGGGATTCTTGAGTTGTGATAGTGCTATGGGCTTTCGTGGTGACCTTAAACCCCCCTAAATGTTAGAAACCCAGACCAAACAGAAATAAACCAACATGGATTTGAAATTTCAAAATGTCGGTTTTGTGTGTAATTGGTGGCCTACAGGGAATCTGGAGTGACCCGGGGGTTTTACTGGAAAAGCAAACAATACCAGAGACCTAGTTAGAGTCATAGGAAGCCACCCTGCAAATACGAGACCAATCCAAGCATAAAGAACCGAGGAGGCCGGAATTTTTGTGTATGTGGCCGGCCAGATCTTGTAACCTTGGGTCCAGGTTTCTTCAGTATCTCATATACCCTCTATACATCACCCCAGAACTGTTTGTTCATCCCTATTTCACCTGAACCAAAATCTGGGACCATTTTATTGAGTTGCTGTTTTGAATTGTGGGTTTTAAACGCTTGAACTTGTGATATTTGTGTTAGTATCAGTGACTCGATGTTTGTACGTCGATATTGGGTGTTATTTGGTTAAGTTACATGAGTTGACCATTGGTTTTAACCTATGTGTGATACTTGTGCCGTTTTGGTTTTCATGCGTGATTTCGGTTTATGATGCTTGTGTGTATATATGTAGGTACCCTCACGTGGACTTCGGACGATGAAGAAGAGGATGGCGACATCGACTTCGGCAAGCAAGGATCAAGATGAGTAGATATATATCTATGGGGGAAGTCGGGTGGATGGCGTATAGCACCCCGCAGTTTCGTAGTATAGAACGTGAATGCGTTATGATTATATATATATATATATATACATATACGGATGTGATATGAGATGAGTTTACCTAGTAAGAAACGTTTAGATGACTTTGGGTTAGTATAGCGTACTTGTAAGATAGCGTTTTAGTTAGTTTCTTAGTCGCGAACACTAGAGTAGTGATTTGCATACACGCGCGCACACACACACGCTTACATTTTCTTTCCTTATGCATATATCGAGATATGTATACACACACACACATAGGTATGGGACTATGTAAATATATATATATACGTATACATATACATGGATGATGAGGATAGTATATGGTACATGGAGATGAGTCGATGTGCTTGGGCATGATGCCACGAGATCGGTGATGTGATTTAGTTCGTATTATGAGATACAACATGATATTATAACGGATCTTTAGGCGATGTGTTTTCATACACATGCATATATGTATGTTGATGGTATCAGATTGTATTAGATTTTAGATCAGTACCCCTAATTCAGGATATGGTGATAAGGATACCAGATGAATAATGAGATAAATGCGATATTTTACCAGTACCCAGATTTGGGATGCCATACGATGGATTTACCATACGAGCTATAATTATGATGATTGATCCGCACTCTTGACTCGGGGATGTCATATATATGTATTGTATCGTACACGATATTATTGAAGCGGGATCACGGACTACTAGATAAGGATATCGACTTAGACTTGGGTGGTTTTCCTTACCCTTTCGATTAGTCTGTCAGTTTAGTCATGTAGTTTACTTAGTAGATGTTAGACTGGGCTCCAGTCATACCTATTTCCAAAACTAATGAATCGTGAGTATTTTAAAGACAGGCCAAGGGATATTACGGATATTTCAAAGGACGTACCTTTTCATAAAAATACTGTAGCCGTATTTTCTAAACACCACGATTCGTGTTATTTCAAATGCCAAAACAGTATAACTCGATTATATAAATGTATATTCTTTATTGCCGCGTTTACCATTCATTTTCCGCATATTCTTATTATTCGTATCACATTGCATGCTTATTTGTGTTTTCGTAATTATTATGAAACCCATGTTGTCAGGACACCAGCACCATTACTGATGATGCTATGCTCTACGTACACCTGCTTGCCGGCTCACACACACATCATCGGTAATTGCCATGTCACGTACACTTTAGATAATATTACTTTATTGACATCGTTTGCTAGCTGATAGTTCTGATATATCATTACTGTGCTAGTTTAGATATTGCATTTATTATTGTGATATTTCATGTATATTTATATATTCATTTGTCATACAATATTACGGGCCAGTCCAGATTGCCGGAGCCCGGTATTCACTGTTATTTACTTTTGAGATTAGATTTCGGATTTCTATGAGATTTCTGGATTTGGAAAAACCGCAAAGATTTTATAAACTGATTATCATTTTCAAAAGATAGAAAATTACGGTTTTCTCCTGATATGATTTGAGATATGTCCATTATGAGTTTTTCTCCGCTCTTGAGAGATATCATACCCCCGATTCGAGGAGGAGGAGGAAGCGTCTGTAAGTGCATGGCGGATCCGGTGCGGTACCCCGGTGCGAGAAGGTCGCAGATGAAGGCGTTGAGCCTGAGACAGGGGAGCACCACTGACCGGTGATTTTATTGTGACGCGCCGGATATCCGGAGAATACCAACGTGGTCTTGAGATTTGATGGTATGGGCCAGTCCGGATAGCCGGAGCCCTAGATATTGAGATTTGATGATACAGGCCATTTCGGATAGTCGGAGACTGAGATATTGAGATATATTTTTGTGTCGATGCTAGACACTAATTTATGTTAATTTCATTGATGATAGCTCGATTTAAATATACAGAAATCTCACTATTTTAAGAAAACAGTTTTCCATTCATGATGTATTTTGTTTTCATTTCGATGCATTCATACATCATATATATGATTTATTGCTACCTGAGGCACTGACACGAGCACTTGGTATTACACTTGTGTACAAATGTTTACCTTGGCCATTAGCAGATGTTTCAGGTTATATTATTGTTTTGAGGATATTTATTATGATCGTATGACCTAGGATTGAGTCATACATGCGATTTCTGCTTTTTGATGTTTTCTACTCATGAGTTTGCAACTCTTCGGCGTTGTATATTATATTGCTTGCGTGGTTGTGACCGCCAATTGACGAAGAGCTAGCTTCCGCTTTGGGATACCTTTATTCATATTATGCATGTTGTACCCCTTTTGGGGCCAGTATTTATAAAGGAAACTCTGCCGAAATTTTCAGAAAAGACTTGAGATGTTAAAAATGCAATACTTCGGCTTATGTTATTAAAACCACTTGTTTTAAAATAAGTTTTCTTCACTTCTTCCTTAAAATAGTTTAGATTTCTGGGATTTTTGGCTTACTTGAATTAGATGGGGTCTTATAAACTTCATATGATTCAAGTGCCAGTCACGTGCCATTTCGGGTTGTGACAATTAGATCAAGCGTTTATTTAATAATTTAATGTATAATTATATATTTGATATATTAATTTACATTAACTAATATTAGCTCACTTAAGCATTTGTTTTTCTCACTAGTGTACACTTAGTATATATGTGATATATATTAATGTAAATTTTTTGTGTCATGCTAGATGTCACATGCTACATGGGTGTATGAGACTCACACCATGCTTATAATAACGATATGGTTTTAATCATTTAAGGTAAATCATATTAGTTGGAATTTAGTCATATGGTTGAAGCTTGTAGAAGCTTGTGGAACCATTGACCAAGTCCACTAATTTTGTTTTACTTGTAGATATATTTATTAATATAACCATTATTGTTAGCCATGGTTTATCTCTACATGAGTTATTATATGATACTAACTCACCCATGGTTGCTATTCTCACCTCATGAGTTTCATTCTCTTCTCTCTTCATCTTCTTCTTCATCAACAGCTTAGCTCTCTAGGTTTATGGGAGATGAAGAAAAATAGTGAGAAAATTATTTCTAAAGTGAGAAAAATTCCTACTTCATCAACCTCTTCTCTACTAGCCATTTAGATTGGGTTGTTTCTTCACTAGTTCATCACTTAGTGAAGAGGTAGATTGAGTTAGTGTCTTCTCGACGTAGATCATCTTCGACCTCAAAGACTTCAAGAAAGCTTGTTCATTTCATCTTGTGGAGCCTCACTAGAGTCCGGAAGATTACTACTTGGAGCGAAGGGACTACTACACAGAGCTATTGAAATGAAGAACCGGTCTACAAAGGTTGTATTCCTTGCTCACTTAGATGTAAATATATTTACATGCTTGTTCGTATAATTCTCTAGTTTAGATTCTAGCGTTAGGGTTATTTAGCGCGCCATTTTTTTGAAAATGGCATGGTCGATGCTTCCCGAAACCCAGTGGCCGCCTAGGGAACCCTACAGATTCCTCGTCTAGTACATGGATGACTTTCTCTTAATAGGAAATGACACTCCTATACTACAATCAGTCAAAAGATGCTTGTCACTAAGGTTCTCCATGATTGACCTGGGTGATGCCAACTACATTCTGGCGATCCAGATCAATCATAATAGATCAATGAGGATGGTGGGACTTTCACAGTCAAGGTACATCAACACCATACTGAAATTATTTAGTATGGAAGATTCAAAGCACGGTAGTCTACCGGCTTGTCACGGAATAACTTTCTCTAAAGAGATGTCTTCTAAGATTGATTTGGAAAGGGCTCGCATCACATCTATACCCTACGCTTCTGCGGTAGGCTCTATAATGTATGCGATGTTATGTACTAGACCAGATGTTGCTTACGCACCAGGGTGGTAATCCTGTATCAGTCAAACCCAGGGGAGAAGCACTGGATAGCAGTAAAGAACGTTCTCAAAGTACCTGAGAGGGACTAAGGAGATGTTCTTGGTATATGGCAAAAAAGACCTCTAGATCGAGGCCTTTGCTGACTCCAGCTTCCAAAGTGACAAGGATGACTCCAAGTCCATGTCGGGTTATGTCTTTAATCTCAGTTGAGGGGCGATTTGTTTGAAGAGCTCCAAACAGGACACCGTTACAAACTTGACAATGGAAACGGAGTAGTTCACAGCATGAGACGCCGCAAAAGAGGCAGTCTCGATGAGGAAGTTCTTTACTGAATTTTAGGTGGTTCCTTCCATTGTTGGTCCAATACTTTAGTATTATGACAACAAATTGCGCTATAGCTTTAGGGAAAGAACCCATGTCCCCTCAGAGATCTAGACATATCTTGAAACGGTACCACCTAATCAGGGAGATCGTTGGTCCCCAGGAGATTGAGGTGAGGAGAGTAGATATGAAGAACAACAATGCAGATCTAATCACAGAGGCCATCCCTAAGACAGAGTTCGAGAGGCTATTCACAAAAATTCAGATTTCAATGACCTTTGAATTTCATTTTTAACGCCAGCTGTGACCATAGTAGCTGCATGAATCGAAGCAAATACTGGAGTGGAGTTTGAGGACTCCTGGAAAGGGTCTCAAACTCTTAGGTCTACGATATGCCAATATATGGCCTTAGTGCAAGTGGGAGATTGTTAGTGTTATATGCCCTAGATGCCATTATTGTATCATATTGGTTTGTATATTACTTAATGGAAGCTTGGGATATACACAGATATAGTAAAAGTCTTGCTCGAAATGGTAGTATGCTACCTGGTTTGTTTCTACCTTAATATGTGCATATCCTTTCTTAGCATATCACTTATACATATTGGTAGAGCCCTTAGGATATTTTGCTTGATTACCAGTGTTGTGATGGCAATCACACTAGTGGGGGCTGGGTAGTCTACAAGCACATCCTAAACAGTTCCCTAGTCGTAGGATTATCGAGACGGGGCATCGATACTCCAGAGTAGACTAGTGTATACGCTTCTCATCCCAGCAGGGGAGATGGTCTGTCCTATAGCCATTAGTACATCGTACTATAGATAGTATGCTGGTGCTCATTAGGTTATGAGTACACCGGACAGGACTCGTCGGAAACTGTTAGTGGGTATTATACTTATCGTCGGGTAGCAGTTCCCAGGTGACATGAGTACAGCTTAGTCCGTCGACTTGATACTGCTACTTCGCCACGAGTGTGTTCCTACTGTACTTTGATTACTACCCTACCATGGCTCAAAGGAGTCATGCAAACAAGTAGTAGTTGGGTGCAGTCCCGAAGCACTTGGAGGCAGTGGCGGTTAGATAGCATTCGTCTCTCCCGGTATTGTAGGGTTGATATCGCGCTGTGTTCGGAAGGCCATTACACAAAGTCCTGGGAAGGGAAAGTAAGATTTACTGGTAGGTACTCCAGTAGTTTCTCAGGGTGTTTTGGACTGTACTCCGACATGACTTATACCACTATTATGGGTCTGATGCTTGCCGCCCCCTAGGCCCGATATGCGATACTCTCAGATGAACAGACCGGACTGTACGGAGATTGTCACAGATAGGCTCAATAGGAGTTCAGATGAGTTAATTCATCGGCCTTCTTATTGACATATACCTAGGTAGCCGTTACGTGCAGCTAGTACCGCTTGCAACTTGTGGTTAAACCCACTACCAGCGTAGTGTCGAGTCTTTAGAGTCCCACACAGAGGGTTTCCCAACACTGGGCAAAAGGTGTAAAGGCCGTATGGTTTTACGGCAGTGCTTTGATCACTTACATGCACTTGTGCACATATGATGATTGGGCGGATAATAGTAGTGGGCTTTGGTTTAAGCCAGATCCTAGTATTATATTGATGGATTGTTTTCGTCTCTTTGTATTTGTATTCTTCGGAATGTGGATGCGGGTGTGTATATACGGATGGGGGGAATTCTCGTAATTTCTCAGGAAAGCTTCTAGAAGAAACACCTCATTAGGGTTTCTTTTTCTTTATGGATTAAATTTTTAATGGGGTGGAGGAAATGAGGTGGAGGCTTGACAAAATATCTAGCATGGCTCTTGGTGACTCACCATAAGATATTTTGTGAACCATATTAGATATTTGTGTGAGATATTTATCTTACTCAATTATTTAGCTCGGTTTAACTATTCATCACAAAAAACCAAGCTTATTCTTGAGTTGCTTCTTCACTCTCTTTTCCTCAAGTGATCTTCTTCTTCCTCTATACCCTGATCTCTCATGTGTTAAGAATCCTAGTGTTTCAAGAGACAAATCAATCCATCTTCTTACTCTACACCATCTAGGGCTTCTAGTTCAGCGAACTAGAAGCCGTAGTTACTTCAGATTCGAGGTAGGAGTTCGGACTATAGACAATATCATGATGCAGCAATCCTACTTTGTAGTGACATGGCAATTATCGATGATGGAGTGTGTGAGCCTACAATCTTTGTACGTGTAACATACGCATCATCGATAATGGTCCAGGTGTACGATCACAGGTATAAGTGATGCAATGCGAATAACATGAAGGCAGCATAAGGTAAATCATGTACAAATGCTGACGGGTATACGTATCTAACATGACCGAGTCGGTGAATCTAACAATCAGCATCTAACCACACCACATCGCATACGGTACAATCCATCGTAAGACATCCTCTAGTCAAGGGTATGGATCAATCATCAAGTCAAACTCAACACGCACGGAAAATCATCGTACGACGACATTAAGCTATTAGGGATCCTATCAACCTATAAGACGAGGAGGGTACGGACCTAACGTCATGTACGGCTAACACTCACGATTCACAGCATATATAAATATCTCTATATACCTTTGTCCTAGGTCATATCCGCAACAATCTCATATCAGGGGACCGGCAGGGTATCAATCATCTCAATCGACTCGCATCTGTATACCAACATATCACCAAATCATCATATCACGTCATATATTCTTTTCATCGCATTTATATCCCTCATCAAGTCAATTTTACAAATACATTCTACCTTTACTATAAGCATAAGTATCTAATCTAACATACACACCCGAACCATACAACCAGTTTTTTTGAAAGATGCGAATCGTAGTTTTGAAAGTAGGGCTACGGTGTTTTTAAAGAAAAGATATCATTTGAAAATCCGTAACGTCCCTCAAGATATCTGTTTAAAAGATGCATACGATTCTTCAATTTGGAAATAGGTATGGTTCGGATGACACATCTACGTCGACTATCTAGTCCTATAGTACCCTAAACGGCAATATCATCAAATCTCATCCTCAAGTCCCGTCATCACATACTAGTCGTATCATATCACTTCTAACTATCCTTAGTTTCTAATATGGTTCTCTAGCTACCATTTTACTCTATCTATAGTTTTCTATTAAAGGTTTCATTGACCATAATCTATATATAAATCGGTTTCCATCAAAGTGTGCGGGGGTGCTATACGCCATCAACCCGACTTCCTCCGTAGATATAGATATACTCACCTGATCTTTGCCTGCCGAAGTCGATGACGTCACGCTCATCCTCGTCGTCTTGAAGTCCATATGGGGATACCTACAATTTCCAATGCGTCATATAGTATCAAGAATCGAACATGAAAACCAAAGCTGCATGCGAATCGCTTATAGGTTAGAACCTACAGCCTACGCCTGCAAAACCACTAAACAACCCCCGTCGCTGACGTAAAAACATCAAATGACGGAACACAATATCAAATACTAAATATCAAATTAAAACGAGGTCGTAAAACAATGCAGCAACTCAAGAAAATGGTCCCAGATTTTACCCTAGGTGAAATTAGCCAATTTTGCATACATGGAAGGTCTAATTTACTGAAGATAGAGCCATGGATCAAACACAGATCAGTTTGGTTGTACCCAGGCTGTAAATTGTGGCAAAAATAATTAAATTTGCGTCCAAGATGAATGGGTTGGGGCTCAGGTTTCAGTGGGTGATTCATGGTTGCCTTCACGTCTCATGGTTAATGGAACTTTTTTATAAAGGCCTCGGGTCATCCCAGATTCCCGTATACCATCACTAATTCCACAAAAAACCGATATCGACGAATCTAAAGTCAGTATTTTGGGGTTTTGGTCACTTGTCCAGGTCAAGAATTGGTCTATAGGGTCTTGTGACAGCCACTAGGCATCACCCAATCCACACAACACACAAACCCCTCTCTAGCAATTTCCAAGTTCACAAATCCACCACTAAACGAATTCTAAACTAAACTAAATTATAAGAAAACTCAAAACTAACTAATTAGAAGAAGATATACCTCACTTGGGCATCTCAAGAAAACCCTATCTCGACCAAAGTCTCCAAAATCAAACTTTGCTTGGTCTATTTTGTAGAGGATGAAGATGGGGTCATTTTTAATGAAAGGGGATTAGGGTTTTGATGAATATTTGGAGATGGATCTTAGGGTGGAGGTGGAGGGATATGAGTTTAGGAGAAAGATGAAGTAAATGATAGGGAAGGGAAAAGAATGGCTGCCCTCTCTCTCTCCTACTCTCACTCTCTCTTATTCTCACCCTCCTTTTCTCTCTCCAATCATTCTCACTTTTTAACCCTTTTCTTTTTTCTTTTAAAACCAAGCCATATAATACGCCAAAATAATACAAGAAAACAACATATAACCAAAATGCAACATGACATGGTGCACTAGTCATTAAAAACTGTAGAAACACGGATTTGGCTTAATCGCGATTAGCAGTGCACTAATCGTGTAAAATTTTAAACTTGCATATAATTAATTGTAAAAATGCCAAGTCTAATAAATATATTTTTAAATGAATAAATCATTTTAATTTCCATTTATTTCACAATTATCGGTATATATTTATACCTTTTTCGAAAACCCAAATTTCGCAAATCGGGTAGTTTTCGGGAAATATATTATTTTAATATTAAATTCCAAAAATAATATTTTCTATTTTCTGAAATGTTACGGTCATGTTCGCAAACCTGTCGAAAAGACATATTGCAATTAAACGAGTTGTACCGCTCTAATGACATTCACGATCGCAGATAGTAATGTATGTATTGAAAACTTTTAAACAGTGTTCAAAACAGCGACTTCAAATCCCCCGAATTTCCCCCAAACAAAAGATAACACAATATCCAAACTGGGCAAACAAAAAACCAAAAACCAAATTTTCCAGAGACCAGAACACCAAAAAAAATCAAGTCCCAATTCCCACTTTGGACCGGCCAGGCCGAGTATATCCATCATCTCGCCAGCCTAAATTTTGAAATTGGCGCTCGTATTTTGATGGTGTTCTAGTTGTCTCACAAATAGTCTTCTACAATTGTTTTAAAAAAAATTTGAAGACTACAAAATTTTGACAGAAACTGGAACATTATGGGTATTGTTTCGGAGTTGTTTCGGTTTCGATACTTTAAACGATGTTTAAACCAGCTAGAATAGGGTTTATGGGTTTGCTCTGATACCATGTTGGATTATGCCAATGCCTTGTCCATCAAACCGTGGCCAATCGCGGAACAAAATTTTTACAAAAAATGGCGCTAACACAACCCACGAATACGGATCGACCATAAACCATAAACCTAGCAAGTTATATAAAGAGATGAGATGGTTATACCGAATGATCCGTGTCCTTCGGTCTTTAACCTCCTTCCCAAGCTCCTAGTAGCCACCATGATCAAGTTTGGTCGCCGGTCTCCCTCCATCGAAGATGATCCACCTGAGAGTCTATGAATCGAGCTCCTACCTCATAAAAAAAGTAACTAGGATACCAAGTTCGCTAAACTAGATAGCCTAGATAATGTAGAGTCTAGTGATGGATTGATTTATCTCTAAATACCCTAGCTTTCTCAACACATGATACTATTAGGGTGGAGGAAGAAGAAGAAGCCATGAGAGATGAGAGTGTGAAGCAAAGAGCAACTCAAGAAAAGGCTAATTGTTGTGAGAATGAAAAGAATGAAGCAACTAAAGAAATAATATCTCACAACCCATAACAAATTTTAAGCATGGCTCAATAGTAATTCATGAGTAACCCCATTGAGTCGCCTCCATGAGTCATTCTTCAATTAAAGCCAAGCACACTCATCCCTCCACCTCATTAAATCTTTTAAGAAAAATATTAAAACAAAAATGTGGTGGAAACTTATAGAAACTATCCTGTAATAAATTACAAGAATACCCCTCAACCGTATATACATACCCGTATCCGTATTCCGAAAAATACGACTACAAAAGAGACGAAAATAATCCAACAATATAATACTAGTATCCGGCTTAAACCAAAGCCATTAGTAAAATCCGTCCGAATCATGATACGTGCACAAATGCATGTATATTATCGAACCCCGCCGTAAAACCAAACGACATCTACATCATTTCGCCCAAAGCAGGGAAACCCTCTGTGTGGGACTCTAAAAACTCGTCAATACACTGGCAGTGGGTTTAACCACAAGCACGTCAGCGGCACTAGCTGTGCGTAACGGCTACCCAGGTATTGAGCGAAGGGAAAGCCGATGAGCAAACTCTTCCTGATCCCTACTGAGCCTGTCCGTGATAATATTTGTACAGTACGGTCTCTTCGTCTAAGAGTATCGCATATCGAGTCTAGGTGGTGGATAAAGTCAGACCCCTAATAACGCGGCATTTCGTGTCGGTATGAAGCCCATCACAACCTGAGGAACTACTAATCCAAATCAGTAATTCCCTACTACCTTGATCAAGGATTTCTGGTGATGGCTACCCGTTCACAACGCGACATCAACCCCCAATACCGGGAGAGACGAATCCCCGATGATTCGCTCACTGTCTCCATGTGGCTCGGGACTGTACCCAACTAAAACCTGTTTGCAGGACTCTTTTGAGCCGTGGTAGGGTAGTAATAAAAGCACAGTGGGAACTCACACAAGACAAATAACGATCTCAGGTCAACAGACTAATCTTTACACATGTCACCTGGGAAATGCCATCCGACAATAGGTACAATACCAACTAGCATGTTCCCGGCGAGTCCATCCAGTATACTCATAACCCAATGAGCACCTGCATACTATCTTAGGTGAATAAACTAACACCAATAGCTTGTGAGACCGGCCACCGCCCCTCGACGGGGTCTCGATCAGTATACACTAGTCTACTCTGGAGTATCGATGCCAAGTCTCGATACTCTCATGACTAGGGACATTTAAGGATGTTCTTATAGACCACCCAGCTCCCACGTATATGATCACCATCATAATGCTGGTAGTCAAGCAATAATCCTATGGGCTCTATCAACATGTAATAGTGATATGTAATACTACCTAAAGCACGTACATGATGATAAAAATAAACCAGATAGCATACTATCATTTTGAGTAAGACTGTTCTATCCGTATAGGTCTCCCCTCAATCATCGCAATCGCGTACCTGCGATTCAATAATTGACTTGAGGGCACTATAACTAACACCACGGCTCAAAGGAGTCGTGCAAACAGATTTTAGTTGGGTACAATCCCGAGCCACATGGAGGTAGTGAGTAGATCATCGGGGATTTGTCTCTCCCGCTATTGGGGATTGATGTCGCGTAGTGCACGGGTGTCCATCACCAGAAATTCTTAGCCAAGGTAGACAAGAATTACTGATTAGTATCAGTAGTTTCGCAGTTGGTGTTGGGCTTCATACCGACACAAAATATCGCGTTATTCTGACTTTATCCACCCCGTTGAAATGCGATACTCTTATATGAACAAACCAGACTGTATGGAGATTGTCACGAACGGGCTCAGTAGGGGTTCGGATGAGTTTGCTCGTCGGCCTTCCTTTAACTCAATAGCTGGGGAGTTATTACGTACAGCCAGTGCCACTGACGTACTTGTGGTTAAACCCATTGCCGGCGTATTGACGAGTCTTTAGAGTTCCACACAGAGGGTTTTCCTGGTTCAGGCGAAACGTTGTAGTAGTCGTATTGCATACGTGCATGGTTTCGATCGATTGATTGTACTATGTACCAGGACTTTTGATCGGACATTTGATAATACCAGCTGTCTCGGGTTTGAGCTGGATTATTAATTCAGGTATTAATTTAATAATTTACGTATATGTATTTCGATATGTATATTCTATTATTATGTTCTTTGTGTTATTCTATCTTTTCGGGTATTCGTATTTCGGTACGAATACATGTATGTATATACATGAGAGTGTAATCCGTATTTTTATAGATAACATTCTAGAAGGTGGACAGCTAATTTTGGATTTATCCATTTATCATAAATGGATAATGAGGCGGAAAAGGAAAAATGAGAGTATGTTGAGAATCATGCTTGAATAGTGTTGACAAATTAATTGTTAATTCATTTGTGCTCACTATTCAAGTATGGTTGCATTTTAAAAATTAGAAATATGAGTTTGATAAAACCATGCTTCATGGTTTGCTCTCTTGGATGGTTGGTTCATTTTTTTAAGATGACAAAAGCACTCTCACCATTAGCTTCACTCTCCTCTTTCTTTTCTTGAGTTCATCCACCTCCATATTCAACCTCCTCTCTTCAATCTTATGTGTTGAGAATCAAGAGAGGAGGTGAGGAAGAGATACACTTAGAAAACTCCACTACATCCTAGGCATTCTAGACTAGCCATCTAGAATCCCTAGTTGCTTCACTTGATCTTTAATGTCGAGCTAGAGCTATGAGCTACATCCCTCGGGTGGATCATCTTCGACGGAGGAAGACCGGCGGCCAAGCTCGATCTAAAGGACCTCAAGGAGCTAAAGGAGATGGTGGAAGACCGAAGGACACAGTTCGTTCGGTATAACACTCTATCACAGTAGTTAGACTCCTTTAGATTAGTAGTTTCATGTTTGGATTCGATTCTAAGTAGTTGTTTCTAACGCCAAGTTCTCTAAACGCTAAAATTTTTGTTCCGCAATCGGCCACGGTAGATGCCAGGGCGCTAGGAACCCCAACTGGTATCAGAGCCACCCAAAAATTAGAAACTAGTAGTAGACGATGCATTAGTTTCAAAACCAAAAAACTGCGATTTCAAAACCCACTCTATGTTCTGAAAATTTTTGGATCTATGAATTTTTTTTTAAACAGTTGCCGAGTCTTAGTCTAGACATGAGTATGACACAGAATGAAAATGAGGCATTTTCATGCAAACTTGGCCGGCCACATTGCCCAAATTCCCGGCCCCACCTTTATACTATTCACCAGCGGGCCCTATTTTCATTCTATGTCTTGGGTTTTGTAAATTGGTGTTTTTAGTCTTTTTTGTTTTCCCCAGATTTCACTTAGTGTTGCCTTTGCTTTGGGGGGAACTTGGAAAGTTTCAAAACTTGAAATTTTTCATCTTTGATATCTGTGATGTGGTGTATGTGTTTTTCAAACATCGTCTATTTGCTCTATGTCGTTTAGACGGGGTTGCACACACTTTCTTATACTGCTGTGATGTTGATATCTATAATGGCTTTGTTCGGATTGTCATGTGGGATAGCCTCTTATGAAATGGTATTTATACAATTTATATTCATTTGTATATTTAGTGTTGCAGGGCGAGCGTTCGACATGTGCACAGCCGTCTCTGCCAGATTGTATTCTTTTATTGGGGCATGACCGGTTTGAGGTCGATATCACCGTTGTATACACATGTTTTTCTTTCCTGTACTAGGATTACCCCGCGGTGGAGTGCTCGAGTAGCTGGGTTCTAGAATGCAACGGACCCGCATCTTATGGCGTTGATACGGAGGGAGCTTTACTCTAAAATTGGCGGGCTATTTGCCGCACTTGTAGGGGGTATAGGATGACCTACGGAGGGGCGCTCAAGTTACCGGATCCCGTGAAGTGCTCGGTGGCCCATTCACTTTGTTGATTGGGGTAGCCTCACTTCTGAGATTGGTGGGTAACTTGCTGTGCTCGTAGGGGTCCAGGTTTTTCATTGCATAGGCTATCCATACGACCGGGGAACGTCGGGTTTCATTTGCAGCTCAAAGGAAACCTGGGGCTCCTAGATTATCCGTTATTTTGTATTGCTTATCGTTTTTCTGTGATGTTGCTTATATCATGCCTAGGATGAATGTTATATATATATATATATATATATTTATGTATATACTGGTAGATGTTGTATATAATTTGCATCCGCGCTAGTCCAGCCCACGCTCTGCCGTTAGTTAAGTAACCTAATGGTGCATGACGGGGCCCGTGGCGGATGCGAATGGCATATACGTACATTTTATTTTCGTTCCTTTTTCTGGTGTGATATGGATTAATTGATGGGACTGCATTAAATATGATTAATGCAAGGAAAAACAAACCTAAATGATGTTGTTGGAACCAAATTTTGAAAACTGTTATTACAGACGTTTCGTTTTGCTTTGCACAGCGGTATTCGGTTCTGAATATCTAGCACCACATTCGACGAGGCAAGAGCCGAGATCTCTTCATAGGGAGTGACCTCTTGGGCAAAAGTTTACGTCATTGTAATAACTTCACTATAGTCAATTCTTTTTCTTTGCATCATGGTATTCAGTTAGGAATATCCTGCACCTCATTCGATGAGGAAAGAGCCGAGATCCCTTCACAGAGAGTGACCTCTTTAGCAAAAGTTTACGCAACTATATATTTCTAAAACCACTCGGGTTCCTTCAACGATATCAAGTTCATTACGTTAAAGGGTTTTCACCAAAAACCAGCCGTAGCCCTCTATCATTTCCTACGAGTAGTACTTAGTATTCGTGCTGCGTTTGTTGACTTTGTCAAGGCGTAGTATACAGTAGCTGAGTGGTGTTTGTTTGTAGCATATGATGCGATTAACAAGGACAGTCACATAGCCTTGTTAACCTTGTCAAGGGCTTATACGGGTGGGTCTAGGATAATCAAGATAATGACGGGTTGAACTTGACTAGCGACTTATGATTTGTTGGCCTTGTCAAGGTCATAGGTCGTTAGGGGTAAAATCTACACCGGGAGTTTCAAATATACAAGAAAATTGCCAAGCATGCGCATACCTTCTGGAGTGTGGTGACTTGAGTGGCTTCCATCAAGTTATCATACGATGATAGTTGGATCACTATTCCTATTGATGAATAGGTGTTACTTCTCGGGTGATTTTAGATGATCCGGACTAATTCTCCTTTTAGGATTTGAAAGAGAATTCGAGAAAACCGTGGGAGCCATCTTGATTAGATAAAGTGATTAACCAATCTAATCTAGATTAGAGTGACGCTGAGTGTTTCTTTTCTCTCTCTCATTGGCGGCGACTTTGGCCTGACTTTAAAAACTCATGAACCAAGTTAACCGAGCCTTCTTAAAACACTTTGGCTTTTGGAATGTCATTTAGTCGTATATATCATTGCCACTCCTACATCCCCTTTGCATTTCTCCAGAACACTCCATATCACTACGAAGATCCACATTTCTTGGATATTCCATCATGTAGTTACATACGAACACGAAGGAACTTGTTCTAGTTCAAGGATGGATTCCGGTTCTGGAGAAATTGAATATGATTGTTCGATTGTCTTTTACATTTACATTCTCTCAGGTTGCGAGGGCTCCTAGTATTAGGAGAGTACACCTATTGCGCTTATTAGATAGTTTTCTTCCAAACCATAGTAAGGTATCGAAAGGTAGGGAAGGAAGAATACCAATTAGCCTAAGTGTGGTGTACAGAAGGTAATAAGTGTTGGCTATAGTGCCCTCAAGTCAATTATTGAATCGCAGGCACGCGATTGCGATGATTGAGGGATGACCTATACATATAAAACAGTCTTACTCAAAATGATAGTATGCTATCTGGTTTGTCTTTATCATCATGTACATGCTTTATATGGTATTACAAATCACTATTACATGTTGATAGAGCCCATAGGGTTCTTGCGTGACTATCTGCATTATGATGGCGATCATATACGTGGGAGCAGGGTGGTCTATAAGCACATCCTTAAATGTCCCTAGTCGTGGGAGTATCGAGACTGTGCATCGTTACTCCAGAGTAGACTAGTGTGTACTTATCGAGACCTCGACGAGGGACAGTGGCCAGGTCCCACAAGCCATTGGTGTTAGTTTTTTCACCTAAGATACTATACAGGTGCTCATTGGGTTATGAGTACACTGGACGGACTCGCCGGGAACCTGCTAGTTGGTACTATACCTATTGTTAGATAGCAGTTCCTAGGTGACATATGTACAGGTTAGTCTGTCGACCTGAGATCGTCATTTGTCTTGTGTGAGTTCCCATAGTGCTTTGATTACTACCCTACCATGGCTCAAAGGAGTCATGCAAATAGGTTTTAGTTGGGTACAGTCCCGAGCCACATGGAGGCAGCGAGTGGATCGTCGGTGATTCAGCTCTCCCGGTATTGGGGATTGATATCGCGCAGTGCATGGGTGACCATCACTAGAAATTCTTGGCCAAGGTAGTCGAGAATTACTGATTTGGATCAGTAGTTTCTCAGTTGGTGATGGGCTTCATACCGACACGAAATGACGTGTTATTAGGGGTCTGACTTTATCCTTCCACTAGACTTGATATGAGATACTCTTAGACGAACAGACCGAACTGTACGGATATTGTCATGGACAGGCTCAGTAGGGGTTCAGATGAGTTTGCTCGTCGGCCTCCCTTTCGCTCAATGCCTGGGTAGCCGTTACGTACAGCTAGTGTCGCTGGCGTGCTTATGGTTAAACCTACTGCCAGTGTATTGATGAGTCTTTAGAGTCCTACACAGAGGGTTTCCCTGCTTCGGGCAAAACGATATAGAGGCCGTATGGTTTTACGGCAGGGTTTGATCATATACGTGCACTATCATGATTTGGAAGGTTTATACTAGTAGGCTTTGGTTTAAGCCGGATTTTAGTATTATATTGTTGGATTATCTTCGTCTCATTGTATTCGTATTTTGTCGGATTACGAATACGGGTATGTATATACGGATGAGGGGTATTCTTGTAACTTATTACAAGATTGTTTCTAGAAGATGCCACCTCATTTAGATTTAACCAGTTAGGATTAAACGGTTAATGATGTGGAGGATGAGGTGTTGTAAGAATTTATTTCAAGCATGACTCATGGGGTGACTCATAGATTCACTATCGAGGCATGTTTGATATTTGTTTGGGATTGGAGACTTGAGATATTTTGGAGACTTGAGATATTTATTGGATGCTTCATTATTGCTCACAAAACTTAGCCTTTTTCTATGAGTTTCTTCACAGTCTCATCCTTAAGATTCTTCTTTGTAACATTTCAGAAAATATAAAATATTATTTTTGGAATTTAATATTAAAATTATATATTTCCCGAAAACTGCCCGATTTGCGAAATTTGGGGTTTTCAAAAAAGGGTATAAATATATACCAATATTTGTGAAATAAATGGAGATTAAAATGATTTATTCATTTAAAATTATATTTATTGGATTTGGCATTTTTAAAATTTATTATATGCGATTTGGATAAAAATCGATTAGTACACTACTAATCGCGATTAAGCCAAATCCGTGTTTTTACAGTTTTCCGTGGCTAGTGCACCATGTCATGTTGCATTTGATTATATGTTGTTGAATTTTTATTGTTTTATGGGTATTACGTGGTTTGTTTTTAAAAAGAAAAGAAAAGATAAAATGTTAAAGAAAGAGAATGATTGGAGAGAGAGAGACATGAGAGTGAGAGGGTGAGAATAAGAAAAAGAGAGAGAGGGCTGCCCATTATTTCCCCTTCTCATTATTTTTCCTTAATCTTCTTCAACCTCATCTCCCTCCACCTCTACCCTATGAAACCATCTCAAAATCTCCATCAAAACCCTACACCCTCTTCACAAAAGATGATCCCCACTTCTTTCTCAACACATTGGACCAAGAAAAGTTAGATTTTGATGACTTTGAGAAGCTAAGGTTTTTCTTGAGTTGCCTAAAGGTGGTATAAATTCTTCCATTTAGTTTAATTTTTAGTTCTTTATATTTTAGTTTAGTTTAGAAGTTGTTTTAGTATGGAATTGTGATGTTAGAAAATTCAAGAGAAGGGTTTGAGTGTTTGTGTGGATTGGGTGATACCTAGTGGCTGTGTACAAGACCCTAGTATGGATTCCTTGCCTAAAAAAAGAGAATACGAACTTTAGAATTGCCGATATCAGGTTTTTTGTGGATTTAGTGATGGTATTTAGAGATCTGGGTTGACCCGAGACCATTGTAAATAAAGTTCCCTTGACAGTGAGACGTGCAGGCAACCAGGAAGCAACACCTGAAACCCTAGCCCATATGGGTCTTTTTTGGCCGTAGATTTATTCATTGTGGCCGCAAATTGCGGCCACATTTTGGTGGAATTCAATGATTTTTGATCTGGGGCATTGTTATCCTATATATAGAGCAACCCCATATGCCAAATTGGCTAATTTTACTTGATAGAAAATCTGGGAGCACTTTGGCGTGATTTTTTGTTATGTTTTCCATATTTTGAATGCTTGGTTTTGGAAATTGGTATTGTATTTGGTTTTGGGGCGTTTGTACGTCAACAAAAAGGGTTGTTTGATTGTTTTGCATGCGTAGGCTGTAGGTTCTAACCTATGAGCGCACCGTGTGCCGTATTGGATTTCCGTACTTGATTTTAATGCTATTGCGACTGTGTATGTATTGTAGGTACCTTCGCGTGGATTTCGAGATGACAGAGCATGGCGTCATCGACTTCGGCTAGCAAGGATTAAAGTGAGTAGATCTATATCTACGGGGGAAGTCGGGTGGATGGCGTATAGCACCCCCGCAATTTGATAGAAACCGATCTATAGGATACAGTCGTAGAAATCTAGATTAGGAAACTTGGGATATGGCTAAAAGGATAGTTAGAAGTTATATGATATGGTTAATATGGGATGACTGGATTCGAGGATGATGTTCGATGATATTACTGTATTGGATACTATAAGACTAGATAGCTGATGTAAATGTGTTAACCGAACCATACCTATTTTCAAACTGAAGAATCGTATGCATCTTTTAAACAGATACCTTGAGGGACGTTATGAACTTTCAAACGATATCTTTTCCTTAAAAACACCGTAGCCCCTACTTTCAAAACCACGATTCGCATCTTTTTAAAACTGATTGTATGGTTCGGGTGTGTTTGTTAGATTAGATACGTATGCTTATAGTAAAGGTAGAATGTATTTATAAAACTGACTTGATGTGGGATATAAATGCAATGAACAGAAAGTACGATGTGATATTGTCACGACCCGAAGGTATGGAACGTGACCGGCACTTAAATTACGAAATGTCTAGAGGCGTAACGTAATCTAACCAAGCCGAAGCCCAGAAATCTAAACCATTTAAAAGAAGAAGTGAAAGAAAACATGTTTAAAAGAAACATCAAATTTTCTCAAAAATTTCGGCAAAGCCTCCTTTATAAAAACTGGCCCCAAATGGGTACAAACAAGAATATATACATAATCAATAACAAAAGGCATCCCCAAGCGGGAGCTAGCTCTTCGCCAATTGGCGGTCACAACCACGCAAGCAATATAATATACAACGCCGAAGAGCGATGAACAAAACTCAAAGAAAACCATCAAAACCACCAGAAAACCATAATAGTACAAGCGCGACTCTAAGGTCGAAAGAATAAACAACTGGTCTTCTAAATCTATCAAGTAATACAAATCTGGTTGATGGAGCTTACTAGATACAACTGAAAAAAAGTACAACGGCGGTCCCGATACAATGAGCCAACCTACCAAGCAAATCACCTTGAATGAAATGATATGCCAGCAAGCTGCCAAGGAAACCTGTACATCGAAACTTGTAAGAAAATTTGGTACAACAGGGGTGAGTTGACAAATCGTGAGTAGAAGACATCTGCGAGTAGAAATCGCATGCACGACGATCTCCTAGGTCATAATAATATACTTAACATAACACTAGTCATTTAGTAGTGACAGGGTAATAATCTATACACAAGTGTAATACTCGGTGCTCGTGTCAGTGTCACTAAGTAGCATCATGTCATGTATGTATATGCATGCATCATGAATGAAAAACAATTAACTACGAAATCTGGATATATCTATAGAAGAAAATCTTTACTTTTATCATAGAAAAATTCTTCTGAAATAACTCAAGTACCATCAATAAAATCCATGGAAATCCGTGTCAAGCATCGACACAAAACATATATATCTCAATGTCTCAATGTTTCAATATCTCAAATCTCAATATCTCGGGCTCTGTCAGTCCGGATCAGCCCATATCATCAAATTTCACGACAACGGTCGGTATCCTCCGGATATCCGCCGCGCCAGACATCACCGGTAGGTAGTCTTCCCCTGCCAGGCTCATCGTCTACAACTTGAGCTTCTTGCCCTGGGGTACCATACCAGGCCCACCATGTACCCGAGACGGTTCATCCACTTATCGAATCGGGTCTGGAAATCCAACAGAAAACAAGAAATCTCAAGGTGGACGACGCATACATCACGAGAAAACCGCAACTTGCATTTTAAAAATGATGATACTAAGCTTTTATTAAATTCTTGCGTTTTCCCCCCAAAATCTAGAAATCTCATAGAAATCCAAAATCCTAAAATCATGAGTAAGTAATTAATGAGCATCGGCATAAGCCCCAAAATACTGCATGATAATATGAATATGTGAATGCATGAAGTGTCTAAGTAATAAATGCAATGTCTAAACTAGCATATGAGGGTAATCACACAATATTATATTGGACTAGCATTTAGCTGATTATATCAATAAAAGACAATATGTTCTAAAGTGTACGTGAAATGACAATTACCGATAATGATGTGTGTGAGCCAGCAAATAAGTGTACGTGGAACATGCGCATCATTGGTAATGGTGTTGGTGTCCTAACAGGCAAAGTTCCATATTAGCTAAAGAAACATATGTATGTACATGCAATGCGATGAATACAACATGAATATAATGGTGAATGTGTAGTAAACGCACAACTAGAGAATACACACTAATTACGAGTCATACAGTTTGTTGTTTAAAAAAGCACGAATCGTGGTTTTTAGAAAATTAGGGGCTACGGGGTTTTTATGAAAAGATACGTCCTTTAAAAAATCCGTAGTATCCCTCAGGCTATCTTTAAAAATACGCACGATTCGTTAGTTTTTAAAATAAATATGACTCGAGCCTAAACTAAGATCTACCTAACTAACTAAGGAACTAACTAAAGAAACTAGTCGAAAGGTATGAAAAATCTTCCTAATGTCTGAGTCGATATCTCTAGTAGTCGGCGATCCAGCCTCAATAGCGTCGCATACGTAGTACGACTTCCTTGAGTCAAGAGTGCGGATAAATCATCGCATCTATACCTCGTACGGTAAAATCTATCGTACGACATCCCAAAATCGGGGTACATGTCAACTATCACAAATATATACATCATCGTTTGTATAGTTTCATCATCAAACAATATCATGATCAAGGGTACTGTACTATAATCGCATGCATTCCAATATCATCAAACATATATCATCGTCGGCGTAAATATACATCGTCAAATGATCTACTAAAATATCATGTCATATATCATATCGTGATTAAGTAACATATTACGATCTGGGTTTTATTCTAGAGTCTCATTTATTTCAATGTCATCTACATATATCATTGTTTATATATTTTCTCATTACCCAACGATCCGCTAATATCGTAACACACTTCATATCATATCTCGGTAATATATCCAATATCTCACGGCATCATACCCGATCATATCGACTCATTCCCAAGTATCATATAATACCCTCATATCACATGTATATGTTGTGTGTGTGTGTGTACACACACACACACATTCCAATATATATATACACACATATATACACCAAGTCAAGTTTATGTGTGTGCGTGTGTGTGTCTACAAGAAACCTACGAATTCCCTCCAAGGCAATCATCCTCTGGTTAATTCTTTCTAAATCAGTCTAATCCAACTTAATGTCTTCAATACTACCCTACTCGCTAAGAATCTAAGGTCACGTCCGACTTCCTAATAATAGTACATAATATCCTTACTCTACGTTTGCGGGGGTGCAATACGCCATCCACCCGATTTCCCCCATAGATATATATCTACTCACCTGGTCCTCGCTTACCGAAGTTGATGCCGCCATCCTCTTCTTCATCGTTCGAAGTCCACGTGAGGTGTACCTATACGCAAACATATATAATATCGTAAACTGAAATCGCGGAAAAAACCAAAACGACACACGAAACGCGCATAGGTTAAAACCTATGACCTGCTCATGCAAAAGAACCAAATAACCCTCAATATCGGTGTACAAACGCCGATTGATCGAGATAAAACACAAATGTACAAATCGTAGTTCCAAAACTCACTAATTATAATATAAAATAGGGTTTAAATCATCAAGCCTTAAAATTAATCAAATCGTTTTATTTCACAAAAACCTAGAAAGCATCAAATAACCGTTTTGGTTCGAACTTGATATTTAAACAAATCTAGTGGCCAAAATATTCACTAAATATCCTAACTAAATCATACAAACCATTACCATAATTTAATCTCCTAAATTTTCATTAAACCCAAAATCCTAGTTTGCAAATTTATCCAATTTTAACAATTTCATAGTAAAAATGCACAAACAACAATTAAGCTTGGTTTTGCATGATATAAAGTATTAAACTTAACTTATAATGTTAATAATGTCATGAATACCCAAATTAGATTTTTATCTCAATTATTTAATCAATTTCCAAAAAACTAGTTTGCAAAATAGCATAATTATCAAAATTTTAAAGTAAAAATTAGCAAACTAGTAACTAGATTAGGTTTTGCATTCCATTAACATGTTAATCTACTCACTAAAACCATAATCTAATGATAAAAACCCTCACTAGAATTTTATCTCACATACATATATATTTTACATAAACCTAGTTTGCAACAATTAAGCAATTTGAACAAATTAGTTGTAACAATTAGTAACTTAGCAATCTAAATTAGAATTTACATGTCTTTATGTGTTAAGCTACATATTAAAACCATGAACAATTTATAAAAACCCTAGCTTGATCACAAACCCTTTCTTGAATTTTTAATTTAGCAACTAGAACACTAATTAAACACCGAAATCCATTCAATTTAAGTAATTAACCTACAATTAACACTAGGGTTAGGATTATACCTCACTGAACATGAGATCAAACATGCACCCAAGCCTCCCAAATATGCTATCTTGCTCCAAGATCCATACTAGATAGGCCAAAGAATAATGGGTAGGATTTAGATTAGGAATTTGTGGTATTTTATTTTTGATTTTTCATGAATTTTTGGAGATTTTTGAAGGGAAAATGAAATGGAGAAATGGGAATTGGAGGGCTGCCATTTTCGGCCATGGAGAGGGAGGGGAGTGGAGAGAGAGAAAAATGTGTGGTATTGTATAGAAAGTTCATAAATAAATGCATCTTTCACTTAAACCCTTAATTATCTTACTTTTTCAATTTAACCATTTTCCTGGAAATTTCTAGAACCATGAAGAGATTTTGAAAAAGAATTTTGCATGATACACACTTGTTTTAAATTGTCATGGTTCACTTTTGTAAAATTAACCCATTCAAATTTTTATTTATCACTAATTAAATGTATAATTAAAATCTTATGTAAATATTGAAAACTAATTAATTACGGAAAATATTTTAGTAGACTAATAATTTATAAGTCACTAAATAATATCAATTACTTGCAATTATATGATTAAAATAAGCATATGTAAATCTATATTGAAAAATAATTGTAGTTGAGTTTTACGGAAAATACGGTTTATTTTACAGATTATCAGAAAGTTCACCTAAAGGATTTTATTTATCTATTTATTTATTTATTTAATTTTAAAAATGTTACAATCTTCCCCCTTAAAGAAATTCGGTCCCCGAATTTAGATCAAAACTCCCCCAAATACTAAGACATTTAGCAAAACACTCAAAGCGCCGGGGCTCCGAAATCATCAATATTTAAAACACATTTTAGCGAAATGCATTCGCATGAAAAAAACAAGTACATAACTCAAAATCAAAACTCTGTCAAGCATAATGCAATCATCGGAGTTATGGTGAAAATACAATGTCAAGTCCAATACGGAAACCAACATGAAATACATCAAAACTATAACTTGTATATAGTGCGCATCGTAGTAAAATCGTCCAAACATCTGAATAGAGAAGCGTACAAAAACATCTAGGTACTGGTCTCAGAACAGTCCTGCTCGATTATTAAACCAAATAGTAAATATCATAAAAACGTACGGCTCAAAATGAAATCAATCTCAAATACAATATACAAGGTACCACGTGCGTCCAGTGCGCACAGAAAATCAAAATCAAATACAGATGCCACAAATACACACAGAAACAATACTAAGTGCAACGAGTGTGCACCAAAAACATCTGTCAAGTGCAACGGGCGTACACGGCAATAATATCAGGTGCATCTAATCTGCGCAAATCAAGATTTAGTGCATCTGGTGTGCACAAAATCCCATCAAGCGCGCCAAGTGTACGCAAGAATCTCAATCAAGTGCACATGGTGCAAGAAAACATATATCGTATATCAAAATCGAAATCAGCGGTATACGACAAACACCGAATCAAAATCATGTATACCGCGATGGATAAACTCAAAACTACATGCATCAGTGTGCACAAGACCAAATCAAAGTACGAAGAGTGCAAGAAAACTATATTGAAAGCAGAAGTCCAAAATCATGTGCAACCCATATACACAGAATCAAATCAGTATCTCAAAATGTACAAAATCAAAATCAAGTGCAATGGGTATGTACAAAACGAACATCAATACATCTGATACATGGAACACGAATCGAGTGAAAAGAACGAGTACATAGGAAAACCAATCATAAAACAAAATCCTCAAAATACCAGAATCCAAACAATGGAAATATGAAATTCAAATCACCAAATCGCAATCGTAAACACTATCGTCATTGTGTGCCTTTTCTAATGTCGACTGATTCGGACTCATCTCCTCATAGCTGTGCTGACTGCGCTACAAACGGCTATGCTCATATTTAGAGTTTTCCGAGTAATGTATTCCATCACATGATATCCTGACTATGTTAAACTTTTCGATCGATTCATCATAGTCCCATAATTCCCCGAGAGCTCAACACTCAAGTACAGTTTAAAAATATCCAGTACATGTCACAGCATCTGCGGACCAGCCGTAGAAGGGCAAACACAAGCCTCACTAATGGCACCACGGAACTGCCGTAAACCCTAAGGTCTAAAGGCGTTCTCATGGTCATTATGTCGAGTTCATTCTTCTAGAGGGTCTATAGAAATACCTGCATGTTCTTCCGAATACCTCAAACTTGAGAAAATGGGTTTCTGACATTCGTTCGAACTTTTTAACTTCGTCTGGACGACATGTGAATACCCTTCGTTCGCACGCTAAACAGTGCTTCAACCTTCCAGAATAGACAATACCCTAATGGTCATCGCATTCTATCCGCAGCTCTCTCTGCCCGTGCGACCGTAGTAACAGAAACCACCATACGATATCGATGAAGATGGATCAAAGGAACGAATAGAATACGGTGCAAAGAAATGTACATCTTAAGGCTTCTTAAGTAGAGTAGTGTATCGTAAGTATGCTGCGGATCATACCCACGATACGTCACTCTACCTAAATCACCTACTCCATCAACCAAGGTCAACCTTGACTTAGACAAAGGTTAAACCTAGCGCTCTGAGACCAACTTTCTCACGACCCGAAGGTACGGAACGTGACCGGCACTTAAATTACGAAACGTCTAGAGGCGTAACGTAATCTAAGCAAGCCGAATCCCAGAAATCTAAACCATTTAAAAGAAGAAGTGAAGGAAAACATGTTTAAAAGAAACATCAAATTTTCTCAAAAATTTGGGCAAAGCCTCCTTTGTAAAAACTGGCCCCAAATGGGTACAAACAAGAATATATACATAAGCAATAACAAAAGGCATCCCCAAGCGGGAGCTAGCTCTTCGCCAATTGGCGGTCACAACCACGCAAGCAATATAATATACAACTCCGAAGGGCGAGGAAAAAAACTCAAAGAAAACCATCAAAACCACCAGAAAACCATAATAGTACAAGCGCGGCTCCAAGGTCGAAAGAATAAACAACTGGTCTTCTAAGTCTATCAAGTAATACAAATCGGTTGATGGAGCTTACTAGATACAACTGAAAAAAAGTACAACGGCTGTCCCGATACAATGAACCAACCTACCAAGCAAATCACCCTGAATGAAATGATATGCCAGCAAGCTGCCAAGGAAACCTGAACATCGAAACCTGTAAGAAAATTTGCCACAACGGGGGTGAGTTTCCAACTCGTGAGTAGAAGATATCTGCGAGTAGAAATCGCATGCACGACGATCTCCTAGGTCATAATAATATACTTAACATAACATTAGTCATTTAGTAGTGACGGGGTAATAATTTATACACAAGTGTAATACTCGGTGCTCGTGTTAGTGTCACTAAGTAGCATCATGTCATGTATGTATATGCATGCATCATGAATGAAAAACAATCAACCACGAAATCTGGATTTATCTGTAGAAAAAATCTTTACTTTTATTATAGAAAAATTCTTCTGAAATAACTGAAGTATCATCAATAAAATCCATGGAAATCCGTGTCAAGCATCGACACAAAACACATATATCTCAAAGGCTCAATGTCTCAATATCTCAAATCTCAATATCTCGGGCTCCGTCAGTCCGGATCGGCCCATATCATCAAATCTCACGACAATGGACGGTATCCTCCGGATATCCGCCGCGCCAGACATCAGCGGTAGGTAGTCTTCCCTTGCCAGGCTCATCGTCTACAACTCGAGCTTCTTGCCCCGGGATACCATACCGGGCCCACCATGTACCCGAGACGGTTCATCCACTCCTCGAATCAGGTCTCAAAATCTAACAGAAAACATGATATCTCATGGTGGACGACACATACATCACGAGAAAACCGCAATTTGCATTTTAAAAATGATGATACTAAGCTTTTATTAAATTCTTACGGTTTTCCCCCAAAATCCAGAAATCTCATAGAAATCCAAAATCCCAAAATCATGAGTAAGTAATTAATGAGCATCGGCATAAGCCCCAGAATACTGCATGATAATATGAATATGTGAATGCATGAAGTGTCTAAGTAATAAATGCAATGTCTAAACTAGCACATGAGGGTAATCACACAATATTATATTGGACTAGCATTTAGCTGATTATATCAATACAAGATAATCTATTCTAAAGTGTACGTGACATGGCAATTACCGATCATGGTGTGTGTAAGCCGGCAAATAAGTGTACGTGGAACATGCGCATCATCGGTAATGGTGCTGGTGTCCTAACAGGCAAAGTTTCATATTAGCTAAAGAAACATATGTATGAACATGCAATGCGATGAATACGACATGAATATAATGGTGAATGTGTAGTAAACGCACAACTAGAGAATACATACTAATTACGAGTCATACAGTTTGTTATTTGAAAAAGCACGAATCGTGGTTTTTAGAAAATTAGGGGCTACGGTGTTTTTAAGAAAAGATATGTCCTTTGAAAAATCCGTAGTATCTCTCAGGCTGTCTTTAAAAATGCGGACGATTCGTTAGTTTTGAAAATAAATATGACTTGAGCCTAAACTAAGATCTACCTAACCAACTAAGGAACTAACTAAAGACACTAGTCGAAAGGTAAGAAGAATCCTCCTAAATTCTGAGTCGATATCTCTAGTAGTCGGCGATCCAGCCTCAATAGCGTCACGTACGTAGTACGGCTTTCTTGAGTTAAGAATGCGGATCAATTATCACATCTATGCCTCGTACGGTAAAATCCATCGTACGGCATCCCAAAATCAGGGTACAGGTAAACTATCACATATATATACATCATCGTTCGTATAGTTTCATCATCAAACAATATCATGATCAAGGGTACTGTACTATAATCGCATACATTCTAATATCATCAAACATATATCATCGTCTGCGTAAATATACATAGTCAAATGATCCATTAAAATATCATGTCATATATCATATCGTGATTAAGTCACATAATACGATCTGGGTTTTATTCTAGAGTCTCATTCGTTTCAATGTCATCTACACATCATCGTTTATATATTTTCTCATTACCCAACGATCCGCTAATATCGTAACACATTACATAGCATATCTCGGTCATATATCCAATATCTCACGGCATCATGCCCAATCATATCGACTCATTCCCAAGTATCATATAATACCCTCATATCACATGCATATGTTGTGTGTGTGTGTGTGTGTATACCTACACAAATTCCTATACACACACACACACACACACACACACATACACCAAGTCAAGTTTATGTGTGTGTGCGTGTGTGTGTCTACAAGAAACCTATGAATTCCCTCCAAGGCAATCATCCTCTGGTTAAGTCTTTCTAAATCAATCTAATCCAACTTAAAGTCTTCAATAGTACCCTACGAGGCAAGAATCTAAGGTCACGTCCGACTTCCAAATAATAGTACATAATATCCTTACTCTACGTTTGCGGGGTGCTATACGCCATCCACCCGATTTCCTTCGTAGATAAACATCTACTCACCAGGTCCTCGCTTGCCGAAGTCGATGCCGCCATCCTCTTCTTCATCGTCCGAAGTCTACGTGAGGGGTACCTATACGGAAACATATATAATATCGTAAATCGAAATCGCGGACAAAACCAAAACGGCGCACGAAACGCGCATAGGTTAAAACCTATGACCTGCTCATGCAAAAGAACTTAATAACCCTCGATATCGACGTACAAATGCTGATTGATCGAGATAAAACACAAACGTACAAATCGTAGTTCCAAAACTCACTAATTATAATATAAAATAGGGTTTAAATCATCACGCCTTAAAATTAATCAAATCGTTTTATTTCACAAAAACCTAGAAAGCATCAAATTACCGTTTTGGTTCGAACTTGATATTTAAACAAATCTAGTGGCCGCAATATTCACTAAATATCCTAACTAAGTCATACAAACCATTACCATAATTTAATTTCATAAATTTTCATTAAACCCAAAATTCTAGTTTGCAAATTTATCCAATTTTAACAATTTCATAGTAAAAATGCACAAACAACAATTAAGCTTGGTTTTGCATGATCTAAAGTATTAAACTATAACTTATAATGTTAATAATGTCATGAATACCCTAATTAGATTTTTATCTCAATTATTTAATCAATTTCCAAAAACCTAGTTTGCAAAATAGCATAATTATCAAAATTTTAAAGTAAAAATTAGCAAACTAGTAACTAGATTAGGTTTTGCATTCCATTAACTTGTTAATCTACTCACTAAAACCATAATCTAATGATAAAAACCCTCACTAGAATTTTATCTCACAAACATATATATTTTACAAAAACCTAGTTTGCAACAATTAAGCAATTTGGACAAATTAGTTGTAACAATTAGTAACTTAACAATCTAAATTAGATTTTACATGTCTTTATACGTTAAGCTACATATTAAAACCATGAACAATTTATAAAAACCCTAGCTTGATCACAAACCCTTTCTTGAATTTTTAATTTAGCAACTAGAAACCTAATTAAACACCGAAATCCATTCAATTTAAGTAATTAACCTACAATTAACACTAGGGTTAGGATTATACCTAACTAAACATGCACTCAAGCCTCCCAAATATGCTATCTTGCTCCAAGATCCATACTAGATAGGCCAAAGAATAATGGGTAGGATTTAGATTAGGAATTTGTGGTATTTTATTTTGGATTTTTCATGAATTTTTGGAGAATTTTGAAGGCAAAATGAAATGGAGAAATGGGAATTGGGGGGCTGCCATTTTCGGCCATAGAGAGGGAGGGGAGTGGAGAGAGAGAAAAATGTGTGGTATTGTGTAGAAAGTTCATAAATAAATGCATCTTTCACTTAAACCCTTAATTATCTAACTATTTCAATTTAACCTTTTTCCTAGAAATTTCTAGAACCATGGAGAGATTTTAAAAAAGAATTTTGCATGATACACACTTGTTTTAAATTGTCATGGTTCACTTTTGTAAAATTAACCCATTCAAATTTTTATTTATCACTAATTAAATGTATAATTAAAAGCTTTTGTAAATATTGAAAATTAATTAATTACGGAAAATATTTTAGTAAACTAATAATTTATAAGTCACAAATTATATCAATTACTAGCAATTATATAGTTAAAATAAGCATATTTAAATCTATATTGAAAAATAATTGTTGTTGAGTTTTACTGAAAATACGGTTTATTTTACCGATTATCAGAAAATTCACCTAAAGGATTTTATTTATCTAATTATTTATTTATTTAATTTTAAAAATGTTACAGATATGATGGCCTGATGATGTGTTGGTATACAGATGCGAGTCGTTTGAGATGGTTGATACCTTGTCGGTCCCTGATATGATATTGTTATGGATGTGATCTGGGACATGGGTATATAAATATATTTATATATGTTGTGAATCGTGAATGATTGTCGTGCGAGACCTTAGGTCCGTACCCTCGTTCTCATATAGGTTGATAGGATTCCCATTGGTTTAATGCCGCCATATGATGGTTTTCCGTACGTGATGAGTTTGACTTGAGGTTTGATCCATACCCTTTACTAGAGGATGTCGTACGATGGATTATACCGTACGTGTTGCTATGAGGCTGGATGCCGATTGATAGATTCACCGACTCGGTCATGTTAGATATGTATACCTTGTAGCTTTTAACTGACGATTTACCTTATACTGCATTCATGTTATTCTCATTGTATTGCATATACATGTGCTAGTACACCTACACCTTTATCGATGATGCGTATGTTAAACTTACACAGATTTGCCGGTTCACACACTTCATCATCGATAATTGCCATGTCACTACACAGTAGAATTGCTGCATCATGATATGACTCCTTGCATGAATTACTTGCTTTGTTCACATCATTATGATATGTCGCATGATATACTGATATTGTCACCTCACTGTTCCATGTTGCATGATATACGGATATGCTTAAATTTCTGTTATATGTCGCATACATCATGCTTTACGATTATACGTATTGAGATATGTTGTTTTCATGAGATTTCTCGATTTGAGAACCATGGTCATTTTAAAAAAAATTATGTATTGTTTTTAAAAACCCGGTTTCTTTTGATATGGTATTTCAGTATGTCCACCATGCGTTTTCTCGGTTCTGAGACGTATGATAGAAACCCGATTTGAGGAGGTGGATGATCCGTTTGCGGGTTCATGGTGGACCCGGTATGGTTCCCCGGGGCGAGAAATGTTTTTCGTGGAGTAGACGATGAGCTTGGCAGGGTGGCTAGTACCTACCGGTGATTGGTTGGACCTGGCGGCTATCTGGAGGATACCGACCGGAGTCGAGAGATGTTATAGGACGATCCGGACTGACGGAGCCCGTGGGCCGATCCGGACTGACGGAGCCTGAGAGATATGAGGATTTACGTGTCGATGTTGGGCATGGGTTTCATGATGTTTTGAATGTCGATGCTGGACACTCAGGTTCCATGATTTGATGTGTCGCGAGGGACACACGTTGATTTATATCCTCATAATTTCATGCATATGCTTTTATGATATTTACATGCATGATGTTGTTGTGTCATTGGTTGACACGTAGACGAGATCTACATGCATACATACATCGATTATATGGTTGGATGATATCCACAGGCTAATAGGCATTTAGTTATAGTGTTGGCACATATGCAGATACGGTCACCCTAGATATCATAGTATTATCTTTATGATACAGTTGACCTAGGAGTCGTTGTTTATTCGATTTCTACCTGTTGATATTTTTTCTACTCACGAGTTGACAACTCACCCCCGTTGTGCCACAGTTCTTGCAGGTTGACCGAATGGATCAGTAGCGGTATAGCTGGCACACAGTTGCATTCGGGTGTTTTGCATTGGTAGCTGGGACATTTGCATCGTTCCCGCTCTTGTATTTACTATTCATATTGTATCTAGTCAACTCCATCAATCAAACTAGTATTTGTGTAAGTAATGAGACTTAGTGAAATTGTAGTTGCGAGACTTAGAGCGAGAGTTATTCCGCTATTTGTGGTTTTTGATGGCTCGCTTATTTATTTATCTTTTGTGGTGAACTTCGCCGTTGGGCGTCGTATACTTATATTTATATTTTGCGTGGTTGTGGATCCGCCATTTGGCGAAAAGTTAGCTCCTGCTTGGGGATGCCTTTTATATTATCTTGTATTGTGGTTTTGGATCAAAATATATGAAGGAGGTGCTGCCCAAATTTT
Organism: Agapanthus africanus; assembly: GCA_030015575.1. Classification (NCBI taxonomy): domain Eukaryota; kingdom Viridiplantae; phylum Streptophyta; class Magnoliopsida; order Asparagales; family Amaryllidaceae; genus Agapanthus; species Agapanthus africanus. Next base: position 685,522,764 of record CM057339.1, read on the forward strand.
TAAAAGATGAAACATGTTTTTCAACTAGTAAATCCACTTGTATTTTTATGTTCCATTGTTTACGTATTTAGAAAAACTTTGATTTCATCATACATCATTTTCAAACCATCACCTCTTTTATTTTCTTAAAAAGATTTAGATTTCTGGATTTTGGCTTACTTGAATTGCGTTACGACTTTAGACGTTGCGTGATTTAAGTGTCGGTTACAAGCTAAATTCGGGGCGTGAAAAAATTGGTATCAGAGCCCTATGTTTAACCATGGTTCGAGTCTATGTTTGACTATGCGGAGTCTAGGGCATGTATATATTTCAGAACCTAGGCTTGACCTTACGGAACTTAGACTTGAACGGGGGGGTATTAGACCACAAATTTCGTTTCATAGGTTGACCCTGATTGATGAAGTAGGTTGCTTGAGTAGAGTGACATACCGTACGTATGTTCCGCGGCATATTTATGATACGATACTCCACTTAAGAAACCTTAGGATCTACATATTTTGAGATCCGTGATTCTCTTCGTACCCATGATTATACATCCATTTGAGATCATTGATTCTGTTCGTTCCAAGATCATACTTTCATTGATGCTGTTTCTTCTTATGATCATGTATCCATCTGTCACGACCCGAAATTGGCACGTGACGGCCCTTAAACTACGCAACGTCTACAGATGTAACACAATTTAAGTAAGCCGAAAACCCAGCAATCTAAACCATCAAAAGTAGTAAGTGATAATAGCATTTTCAAAACTTTTGAAATCTCAAACCAAATTCTTTAAAGTCCAATTTTACTTTCTTAAGAATTTCGGCAGCACCTCCTTTGTAAAAACCAACCCCTAAAATGGGTACAATATAAATATAAGTAAAGCAACCCCAACGGGAGCAAATCCACGCCCAACGGCGGAAAACAACCACTACAACAGATATACGACGCCGTAGCGAAGAAATAAAAGACGATATAAGTAAAACTGCGTAAGAGACCTCCAAGCTATAAAATAATACAATATCATCCTAACATCAATTCTCTAAGTCATACAAGATAATAGTAGATGGAGAGTACATGGATACAACGAATATACAATAAGCAACATTGGATAACCGCAAAACCCACCTAAGCAAAACTGCACACTATGAGCCGAAGCGGTATCCGCAGCAAAAGATGATAAGATAGATGAATAGCCTGCCTCGACTACTCTGGGGAAACAACCTGCAAAACACTGTGGCACAACGGGGGTGAGTTGCCAACTCGTGAATAGTAAATAACATATGCAGGTAATCGCAAGTATGCACGTACAGCGCGAATCTAACATAGGCAAGCTAATAGCAATAAAAGGTTATATGTATGCAATAGTCATGAAAGGTACACTGGCAGGTACAACTAATACATGAAGCAATAATATGACAATATGTAAGCAACAGACATGTAAGGTACTCTATCAGGTACTACTATTATATGAAGCAATGATATGACAATGTATATATGCAACAGTCATGAAAGGTACTCTAGCAGGTACAACTAATATATGAAGCAATGCATATAAAATAAATATGGAGTATGGGGTAAAACATGTCATTCCCACGGAATTCTGACATCGTGGTAGGACCCAAAGACTATCAAGGCAATCCAAATCCCAATTTCCTCAAATCAGCCCCCAAATTGGCTCTCATATCATGTAAGTCTAAAAAATCCTGAATGTACAATATCAAGTAAATCTCATATATCCTGAATGTACAATATCAAGTCAATCTCATATATCCTGTATCCAATATCAAGTCAATCTCATATATATTTTGTATCCAATTATCAAGTAAATCACGTATATCGTAAGTGTCCAATATCAAGTAACTTTCATATATCCTGTAAATCTCAGCGAATCCTAAGTTCTAAACACCGACACTCATGATCCAAAACAGCGAATCCTAAGTGCCAAACACCGACACTTATGATCCAAAACATATTTATACATCCTTCGAATCTTAAGTGACAAACACCGACACTCTCGATCCCGTATCGGTATTATACGTCCTTCGAATCTTAAGTGCATAACATTGACACTCTCGATCCCGTATCGGTATTATACGTCCTTCGAATCTTAAGTGCCAAACACCGACACTCTCGATCCCGTATCGGTATTATATGTCCTTCAAATCTTAAGTGCCAAACACCGACACTCTCGATCCCGTATCGATATTAAAACAAATCTCTGAGTGGATGCATACAAACATCAAGTAAAGAATAAGAATATTTGCATAATTTCATGAAACCACTACGATCCTCAAATCCAGAAAACATCAAGTAATGAATAAATATAAATGCATGAATCAATACACATATATTAGCGTCCCATTCCACTAATATATGTATATAGACATATAAAACAACGTCCCATTCCACTGTTATATATACTCAGGAGTAAAAATATCAGAGAACATCATATGAAGTCCATGAATGTAATATATGCAACATGAAACCGTAATATGAGCATCTAAAAGAAAAACCGTTATTTAACCGCAATAAGTTAATATATATATATCATGGTGTTCCTAATTTCCTCCAAATCCATATAACATCAAATAAAGATGAACATGTAGCTATAGCCAGGTATGCGTAACCATGTTGGCATAGCAAGATATGTGTATCTACCTATCAATAATGATGTAATACCCTCCAGGTATAAGTGAAGTACGTATGCAAGGTATACATGTAGCTATGTCATTACGTGTGAAATATACCTATCACTAATGGTAACTAGCATGTAAGCATGTCAAGGCATATGTATAAGCATGTAGGTATACAGGTATGCTATATGTCATATGCATAAATAAATATGAATCAATGTCTTAATGTCTCTAACCAAACAATATCATATAGGTATGTGTGTTGTGCGTGTCATGGCAATTTTTGACGGTGTCTGTGGCATACAATCAGTACTCGTGCAACATGTGTCGTCAATAATAGTGCAGTGTCCTAAGGGTACAAGTCCAAGCACAACCAATAAGTAGGCAATAAGGTGTATGCGCAACTCTATATATGAAATAGAATATGCGACAATATCATGTCATTAAGTCCATGTCACACACCCCACGAACTTGCGGGGAGGCGGAATATATGAAAAACGATTATCAAAGCTTCATAACACGGACTTGAGCGCATGAATCGTATCTAAACCGTTACTAGCAAACTACGAGAGGTTTAACTACTTGGATACGAAGTTATACCTCATGTTACTTGTCCTTCGGGTCTTCATCGTTGTCCTCCACTCCTCGTAGGCTCCTTGGAACATCGGTACCTCAACGGCCTCCTCGAATCAAAGACGATCCACCCGAGAGCTCATACACCAAGCTTGATCTCTAACTTGAGATAACTAGGTTGCTCAAAGTGCTAATCTAAGCTACCTAGGGGATAAAGAGTGAGGTTATGGATGTATTAGTCTAGCTAACCCTTGATCTCAACAGATGAGAGGTTAGGGTTAGGGTTTCAAGAATGAGAGAGCTTGAGGAGAGAGAAGGTGATGATGAGAATGATATTGAAAAATGAACTCATTAGAATATATCAACCATAACAATTTATCAAATAAATAATATATATGATTAATCATCATGGTTGATGCATTCACCTTGTGTGATTCATCTCATGAGTCATTAGCTCATTAAATGAAGCATTAACTCCATGGATGAATAACACAAATGAGTCATTAAGCAATAAATGCTTATGCCACCTTAACCCCCAAGTCACCATGCTTCTAGAAGCTTCCTAGAAAATTACGAGAACGCCCCTCCAATCCGTGAAAACACGGAAAAACATTAGACTGTATAAATCCAATAACCTGATATTAGAATCTGGCTTAAACCAAAGCCGGCTAGTAAAAACTGTCCGAACGCCGTACGTGCGTAAATACATGTATGCGTCCGAACCCTTGTCGTAAAACCATACGACCTCTATATCGTTTCGCCTGGAGCAGGGAAACCCTCTGTGTGGTACTCTAAAGACTCGACACTACGCTGGCAGTGGGTTTAACCACAGATCGCAAGCGGCACTAGCTGTACGTAACGGTCCCCAGGTAGATGTCGATAAGAAGGCCGATGAGGAAACCCATCCGAACTCCTACTGAGCCTGATGTGACAATTTTCGTACAGTCCGGTCTTTTCGTCTAAGACTATCGCATATCTAGCCTAGGGGGCGGAAAGCTTCAGTCCCCTAATAGCGGTATAAGTCGTGTCAGAGCGTAGCCCATTACACCCTGAGAAACTACTTGAACCTACCAGTAAATCTCGCTTGCCCTGGCCAGGGACTTTGCGTAATGGATCTCTGACACACCGCGATATCAACTCCCAATACCGTGAGAGACGAATCCTTTCTAACCTCCACTGCCTCCAAGTGCTCGGGACTGCACCCAACTGCTGCCTTTTTGCATGACTCCTTTGAGCCGTTGTAGGGTAGCAATCTAAGAACAGTGGGACACACTCGAGGCGAAGTAGCAGTGTCAAGTCCGCGAACTATGTTGTACTCATGTCACCTGGGAACTGTTAACTGACGACGGGTATAATACCAACCAATCAGTTCCCCTGCGAGTCCTGTCCGGTCTACCCGTAACCTAACGAGCACCTGTATACTATCTCCAGTACAACGTACTGATGGCTGTGGGATAGACCATCTACCCAACTGGGATGAGAAGCATACACACTAGTCTACTCTGGAGTATCGATGCCCAGTCTCGATAATTCTACGACTAGGGACATGTATAGGATGTTGCTTATAGACTACCCAGCCCCCACTAGTGTGACTGCCATCACAACGCTGGTAATCAAGCAAAGATCTTATGGGCTCTACTAATATGTATGAGTGATACGGTACAAGAAACATATGCACATATTAAAGTAGACACAAACTAAGTAGCATACTACCATTTTTAGCAAGACTGTATATACAACTGTGAATATCCCAAGCTTCCATTAAGTAATATACATACAAGTATGATACAATAATGGCCCCTAGGGCATATACACTAACAATCTCCCACTTGCACTAGGGCCATGAGCTGGCATATCGTAGACCTATCATCTCGAATAGCCTCTCGAACTGCGTCTGAGGAATGACATTTGTGAATGGATCAGCAATGTTATTCTCTGTCTCTACTCTCTTTATCTCGATCTCCCGGCGATCTACAATCTCCCTGATCAGGTGATACCGTCTTAAGATGTGTTTGGACTTCTGATGGGACCTGGGTTCCTTCGCTAAAGCTATAGCGCCGTTGTTGTCACAATACAAAGGTATTGGATCAACACTGGTAGGAACCACCTGAAGTTCTGTGAGGAACTTCTTTAGCCAGACAGTTTCTTTTGCGGCATCGCAAGCAGCTATGTACTCCGCTTCCATTGTTGAGTCAGCAACGGTCTCTTGCTTGGAACTCTTCCAACAGACCGCCCCTCCATTGAGGGTAAAGACATAACCCGACATAGACTTGGAGTCATCCTTGTCACTCTGGAAGCCGGAGTCGGCAAAGGCCTCCATCTGGAGGTCTTTCCCGCCATACACCAAGAATATCTCCTTAGTCCTCCTCAGGTACTTGAGAATGTTCTTTACTGCTATCCAGTGCTTCTCCCCTGGGTTTGCCTGATACCGGCTTACAACGCTTAATGCGTATTCTACATCTGGTCTGGTACATAACATCGCATACATTATAGAGCCTATCGCAGAAGCGTAGGGTATAATCGACATGCAATCCCTTTCCAAATCAGTCTTGGGAGACATCTCTTTGGAGAGGGTGATTCCGTGACAAGCCGGTAGGTTACCGCGCTTAGAATCATCCATACTGAATCTCTTCACTATGGTGTCTATGTACCTGGACTGCGAAAGTCCCAACATCCTCTTTGATCTATCACGATAGATCCGGATCCCCAGAATGTAGGTGGCATCACCCAGGTCTTTCATGGAGAATTTATGTGACAAGAATCTTTTGACTGACTGTAACATAGGAATATCATTTCCTATTAGGAGAATGTCATCCACGTACAAGACGAGGAATACTACAGCTCTCCCTACAATCTTACTGTATATGCAAGGTTCATCTGGATTTTTGATAAAGTCGAATTCTTTGACAGCATCATCAAAACAGATGTTCCAACTCCGCGATACCTGCTTTAGTCCATAAATGGATTTAAGCAGCTTGCATACTTTACCGCTGCTCCCACTCTGAATGAATCCCTCTGGCTGATCCATATAGATGCTCTCTTCCAAATTTCCATTTAGAAAGACCGTCTTTACGTCCATCTGCCAGATCTCATAATCGTGGAAGGCAGCAATAGCAAGAAGGACCTGAATGGATTTAACCATAGCCACTGGAGAAAAGGTTTCGTCATAGTCCGAACCAGGTCTTTGATGGAAACCCTTTGCAACAAGTCTAGCCTTATAGGTTTCAACCTGTCTATCTACACCAATCTTCTTTTTGAAGATCCATTTGCATCCTACGGGTTTTACCCCATCTGGAGCAATGTCCAAAGTCCATACTTTGTTAGTGTACATGGACTCCATTTCGGTCCGCATTGCATCCAGCCATTTTACTGAGTCACCGCTCTGAATGGCTTGCTGGAAGCTAGTATGCTCATCATAGTCAATAGTGCAATCCTCTCCATCCCCATCTATGGGAAAACCGTAGTATCTCTCGGGCGGATGAGACTGCCTACTACTTCTGCAGAGTGGCGCTGGGATATCCTGTTCTTCTTGACTTTCTGGTTCTTCCAAACTTTCAGTAGTAGTTTGTGGTTCTGGAATTTCTTCCAGTTCTATTTCGCTCCCACTTGTTTCCTTTTCTAAAAATTCAGTTTCCAAGAAGTGGGGATGCTGAGAAACAAGAACCTTTTGTTCCTCTGCGTAATAGAAAAGATACCCCTTGGAGTTCTTTGGGTATCCCACAAACTTACACAGTACTGAGCGTGCCTCGAGCTTGGCTGTATGCTGCTTCTTTACAAAAGCTGGACATCCCCATGTCTTAAGATACTTAAGACAGGGTTTCTTCCCACTCCACATCTGATATGGTGTGGTAGGCACAGTCTTGGTTGGAACCTTGTTCAAAAGATATGCGGCTGTTTCTAGCGCATAACCCCAGAAAGATCGCGGAAATTCAGCCTTACTTATCATGGAACGAACCATATCCAATAGGGTTCGATTCCTCCTTTCTGATACACCGTTGTGTTGTGGTGTGTATGGAGGAGTAAGCTGAGAGAGAATTCCATTCTCTTTTAAGTAACCCAGGAACTCGGCACTTAAGTATTCACCACCTCGATCAGATCTCAGTGTCTTTATACTCTTGCATGTTTGGTTTTCTACTTCATTCTTGTATTCCTGGAATATTTCAAAGGCTTTAGATTTATGTTTCATTCAGAAGACATATCCGTACCTTGAAAAGTCATCCGTAAAAGTAATGAAGTATGAATAACCGCTTCGCGCATGTGTAGACATTGGACCGCACACATCACTGTGTACGATCCCTAAGAGCTCGCTCGCTCTTACTCCGTGTCCAGTAAACGGAGTTTTTGTCATCTTTCCTATGAGACAAGATTCACAAGTAGCATAAGATTGATATTCGAACGGATTCAAATATCCTTCTCTATGTAACTTAGCCAACCTTCTCTCATTGATGTGACCCAGTCTACAATACCATAAGAAAGCCTGATTTAATTCTGGAGACTTTCTTTTAAGTGTGTTCTGGACATTGAAAACCTGAGCTTGACTCAATACGTATATGCCTTCATCTAATGTACCGGACCCAATCAAAACTTGATTTAGGTGGATGTGAACTACATCGCCTACGAATGTAAAATCATATCCCTCTCTTGAAAGTAAGGATACTGATATGATGTTACAAGTCATACTAGGTACATACAGACAGTTACGTAGAATCAATATCTTCCCACTTGTCAAACCTAGGCGATATTCTCCCACGGATTCAGCGTCCACGCTCATTCCGTTTGCAACTCTGAGAGACTAATCACCTACCTTTATAACTCTACGGTTTCTCAAAGCATGTAATGAATTACATATATGAGATCCTGCTCCGGTATCTAGTACCCAGGAAGTAGAGTTAATTGACAAACAGTTCTCAATTACAAACACACTTGAAGCTGAAGCCACAACATTCTTCGAATCCTGGCTACTGGCTTTGCTAGCCCTGCAATCCTTCTGCCAAAGTTCATTCTTTTAACAATAGGAATGCCCCTATTTTACTATATCCAGTCCCGAAACTTTTGCCTTTCTCTTTCCTTCTATATCCCTGGTTTCCTTTAGGGTAGAAGGCAGAGACTTTAGGATCAAGTCAGTATCTGTCTCGTTCCCCAACGTGGTCTCCAGGTCCTGGAGCTCATCAATACAGCTAGTCATTGTAAGGACGTTGTCCCCTACAGATGACCCGTCAGCCCACCTCGCTTGAATTAATTCGTTCGAGGTTTCATATCTTGTGATATGAGATTGCTCTCCATATAAATCTTTGTTATGGAGAAAGATGGAAACTAAGTCCATCTTCTCGTGCTGCTTCTGGTATACACCATCAACTGAAGCTAACACGAGGCACTTAGCTTTCGCTTTATCTTTTTCCCTTGTCTGACGGATATCTATATCCGCGACAGTGGAAACTGGACCTGGGACGGCGGGATCTTGAGTAGTAATAGGGTGGTCCAGCTTGTCATAGGTAATGGACATCTGGACAGACCTTTGCCAGTCATATAAGTCAGATTCAGTCAATTTGTTATCTAGATGTAACCTAGTCGTGGTCACATGGTCGCTGCAATTAAGAGAGAGAAGAAAACATTTTAGCATGATGCTCTTGCAAGTTTAGATTGGTTTTTAGTTTATCTAAACTGGATGGCTCCCACTGTTTCTCGAATCCTTCCTCAAACCATAAAAGAAGAATTAGCAAGGACTATTCTCACCGTACATTACTTGCTTAGCCGTTCAGCCAGGTCAGTGTCGATACTTCGAGGGAGGTTTTCCAACGCTTTCGCGAAGTTCCTTAATTAAAGAACCTCTTTTCTCTGGGGGCGTAACCCCTCTGACACCTTTCTAGGCACCTACTTGGTTTATAGCATTGATCGTTAAGTGACGAATCTCCTAATAAGTAGTATATACTCATAGTAGGATCGGGATCCAAAATATCATCGTATGATAATGTTGAAGGAATCCTACCAACATTCATCAAACTCCAAAATGGTATGCATCTCTCTGCAAATTTTAGTTTCTTTAGAAATTCCTGATATGGATTTTTGCCCCATGCTCTTATGACCATGACTTTAGTCAACAAATCATAAGTCACATGTTAAGTTCTACCCGTTATTATCCAGGTTAATTTGAACCCACCCGTACATACCCTTGACTTTAGTCAACAAGGTAATACGACTGTCCCAAACCAACGCATCTATCTATGCTGCATATGAATATCCAACAACTACCAAACACTGTGCCTTGACTTTAGTCAACAAACACAGCTTTAATACTATTGACTATCTATATGAAATGACGGAGGGCTATGAATGGTTTTGGCAAAACCGTGAACGTAGTGAACTTGATATAATCGAAGGAACCTGATACTTTTTAAAACGAGTGGTTAAAGCTCCGCAATTAAAAATTCTGATCTTTTAAAATAACCGAGTGGTTTCTTTTAAATTTGTTCCAACGATTTAAAGTTTGGTTTATTTTCTTTGCATTATAATAATGCGTCCCATCATTTATCCTATCGTTGCAGAAAATAACGAAAATACCACGTCCTCTTATGCCATCCGCATTTGCCATGGGGTCCCGTCATCACCCGTTAGGTTACTTAACTAACGACAGAGCGGGGGCTGGGCTAGCGCGGGTGTAAAACATAAGTGACGTCTAATAGCTATCATATATAGATATTGTACATTCGTCAGACGCAATAATAAGCATTCCAGATCACAGATGAACTTTATTGGATATACTAGCAATCCGCATTTGCTTTGAGCCTGCAATAAAAGACGGATTAAAAAGGGTTTAGGGATGTTCATCATCCATTAGCCTACCCTAATCCTACGAACCCTAACAAGCGGAAAATTACTCGCGCATGTTGGGAGAAAAAGGGATGGAAAGAAATTGCATAATTAAACTACGAAGAAATAGAATAAGAAAAAGAAAGCTACCTTTATTAATCAACAATATTCATTACACTTGAATCCTTAGAAAATGATTACAATTTCTAGTTGCTTCTCGATCTCTTCTAAGGAGGTAGACGAACAGTTGATGATCAGCCTGGATGCGTGAGCCGTCTTGGACTTCGTGATCTCGTCGGCTTGATGATTTTTCCAAGAGGCTCTCGGTGCCTTTTTATAGTGCCAAAGCCAGAATCCAAGCTTCTAAATTAGGAAGTAAGAAGCAAAAGATCCTCCCCAAAAATCCTCGGCTTCCAATTCCCTCTAACTGCGGCGGATCCGCGGCATAAAGGGGTTAATACCGCGGATCCGTGGCCTTCTCATCGTGGCCGTTGATCAATCTTCTGGGGATGTCTCGTAGTGACATTTGGCGATCCTTGGAACCCTCAGAATTTGGAAATCTTTTCATGGTTGCTTCCAGACTTGGTCGCCAAGTTTTGCTTCTTAATTAGGCAAGTCTTCTTCAACAACTTAATTTGCTTGATTCTAGTCTTTGAAAAATTCTACACACTTGGAAATCTTTTGCACAACAACTCAAATAATATTTAGTAGACTTTGTTCTACTAGGATTTGGTCAATGAATTTATTTGCATAAATTTTCCTACCAAATGCTAATTATAATATATCAACACATGGAAAATAGTATTTTTACACATAAACCCTCATATGTATGATATATTATAATAAAGTCCTTCTTTAATATGAAAATAGTAGGAAAAATGTAATACAAATGTGCAGTTTTATCAACTGAACAAATACCCCAAACTTATCTTTGATCGTCCCGAGCAAACTAGTTTATTCAAGAGGAGAAAAAGAAAGGAGAAAACTAAGCACACTTTCGTAGGCAGACACGATTGCACTGAGCACGTGCAACAAGCCGTTAAACCTCTAGGTGTCCCTAGTAGGAGAAGTGTTGTCTCCTGAGGGTTTTCAGCGGATTACACCCACAAAATCCTATAACAAAAGAGAGATGGTGAAATTTACATATAAAGATAAGAGCCATAAAAGAAAGACTTTGAAAATAAGAGTTTCCAACTACACTAGCTTTTTAGTTGTCATGAGCCTTATCTTAATAGTCATGAAAAGATGTTAGAAATCATATTATCCCTCAATAAAACATCACCTTTATTCTTCATTCCTACCTTTCGTCCAAACATTGATTATATACCCCTACGTGTGTGAATAGAACATCCCTACACCCGGAGAATTCAATTCAAGCTTTCATACTCTTGTCCATTTGCCTTAAATATTTAGGTTTGCTCACGCCTTTTCATGCGACCGTTAATACTTCTTGAGGTACTAACCGACCGATTACTCATGTGCTTGCTGATTAGGTGATAATATTTTCCCCGTCTTGCACCACCTAAGGCTTAGCAGTGACTCGCAGACCAGTTGGCCTTAGGGCACTATTTTTTTATTGCTGCCTTGGCGATACAAAACCAGTGTTCATTTTTTTCACCATTTTTATATTTTCTTCATTTTTTCATTTCCTTCATACTTTGGCTTTTAGACAAGAGCATTTCAAGGTATCCTCTACTATCCCGAGTTTCAAGACGTGTGTAAGTGCATACAGTAGGGTATCAACATTCAAATGTTTGGCTTCCAGAATAGAAACTATTTTTGAGACTTATTTTTATCCTCAGATTAGTGACTTCCTTCATCTTACTAACCCTTGGGACAACAGCTCATAACTACTTATTACTAGTTCGTTTGAGAAAACTTCTAATTTTCTTGGTTTTCTTAAACTATTCTTATCTTTTGGATGTAATTTTTCACACTCTACTCTTTTGTTATAAAAAAAATTGTTTTTTTTCTAAAAAAGTTGTGCTTATGCAAAATATGATGCAAATTGATGTGTAAATAAGCACAAACATCCCCCAAACTTGTTTTCAACAGTGTCCTCACTGTTACTATCTGCTGGATCACAAAAACCTGTAAGCTTGGGAGGACATTATTAATGGGGGCAAAAATATATGAAAATGAAAATCCTCCCCCAAACTTATTTTTGGCTCACAAATTTGAGGACAAAAGTTATGTTCAAGAGCCAAAAATATATCCCCTCTCAAACATGAATTAGACAATACGAAGTATTTTAAGAGGGGTTGAGTCATTTGGTCAAAGTAAGACTTTACAAAGACCAAAAGTTAACACCAACCATTCAAAAATTTTATCAGTATAGCGTATAGGTTGGTAGAAGAATGTGTCACTTTTCGACGTGAAGAAGTGGGGAGGTGATAAGAGGTGTAATGGAAAGGGTTTGAAATTAGAGAAAAGAAAGAATGGGGATGAATGTGAATGATTAGGAAGAAGGAATGGTGACGGTTCAACCTCTATAGGTGGAGATTGATCAATCAAAAAATCCGTATTGTTTAAAAATTCAAGTTCGTCAGCAAAAAGTTCTTCAAAACTTTTATCAATGGTGTGATTGAACATTTTGCTGTCAAAGAGTTTTGTGCCAGAATTTATTCTACTTGATTCATCAAAAATCATTGAGGTATAGGACTCGAAAAACTCATCTACCTCATTTTCAAAAATATCCAAATCAAGTTGAATTTCTGGTATTATTGAACTTGAATTAACGGATTGTGATTCATCAAAACTCACTGAAACTATAGGAACAGAAGAAGAACCGGAGAAAATGGAAGGTGAGATGGGTAAACAAATTGGTGTGTCGAGTGTTGCTTTACCAGATGTGGAAGATGGAGGCTGTATTTCGGTCTGATCTTCGGGTATACCATTATCATCAACTTCAAGACATATTTGGGGTTCGGGAAGAATTAAAGGCTCAAGATGATGACCACAAGGAAGTGAAAGGATTTGATGAATTGGTGGTAAAAGTCATCCAAAATTTCGGGTTCATCAATCAATATATCCCCAACGTCAATCACCTCATTCAAGTGAAGGTTAAAATTCTCAAACACCTCATCAAAAGTATGGTTTTCAATCAGTTTTGGTTCAAGAGTGGAGGTGTAGAGATCACAAGGGTTGGGTATGGTTTCACTTGAAATGGACCCTTCACAGTCGGGTAAATCTAACACTACAAAGTCACACAACTTATCAGTCATTCTATTTGGTGTACTTGATGAATCTATGAAACTGGAGTTGTGGATTTCAGTTTGGAATGGGGAGGTTTGATTAGGAAGGGTGTACAGTTCTGTCTTACTACCCAAATCCTTCCTAATTTGGTTTGACAGTTCCAGAAATTTTTCTAATGTCTGCTCTAGACTAGTCTTGGGTTGATAAGGGGTTTCAGTATAAGATTGAAATTCCTGTGGATAATTAAAACTCCCAAATGACTGATTAGAAGAACTGTCTAGAGTAGGTGGAAAAGTCGGATTGGATTGATAGGAATAGAATGGTTGCGGAACTTGGGTAGGAGTAGGATCAATATAATGATAAGAAGAATATTGATATAGGTTGGTTGGTTGGCTATTTTCAACAGACATCTTATATGCCACAAACCTCATATCAAACTCTTCTCCGGACAGTGGTGGTGATGGTTTATATTGGTCCGGGTTGAAACTTTGGCCTCTAGACCTAGCTATGTGCTCAGCAATGGACATTCGTCTAGGGGCTTTCTCACTCTGGGTATGAACTGAAACAGGTGTACGATTAGGATACGGTTGATAAGACCTAGACTGAGGTGGCCAACTGTTTCTTCCTGCTTGTTCTATATGATCTCTTAAGGATATGGAAGAGCCGGATGGTATACCGAAGGGATTACGAAAACAAGAGATATCTGGTTGTGGACAGCAAAGCTCGGCAAGTGTTCTTCTGTTTAGGTCACCCATTATAAGAAGAGAAGAAGGGGGAAGGGGTAAAAAGGGGAGAAAATAATTGGTTTGTTTTGAAAAATGACGGATTTAGACAAATCACACAAAAATGCACAAGCAACCTTAGAACAATGGTTACCTAGGTCCAGTCTCTAGACCGCTCCTAGACTTCCAAAGGACAAGCCGCAGGATAAATCCTCTACCGCCTCTTTACTACCTTTGTGTTAGTGTATATACCCTAGAGGCTATTACTGTATCATACTAGTTTGTATATTACTTAATGGAAGCTTGTGATATTCACCTTGTATAAACAATCTTGCTCAATATAGTAGTATGCTACTTGGTTTGTTTCTACTTCAATGTGTACATGTGTTTATTTTAGTATATCACCTATACACATTAGTGGAGCCCTTAGGATCTTTGCTTGATTACCAGCGTTGTGATGGCAGTCACACTAGTAGGGGCTGGGTAATCTATAAGCACATCCTTATGCAGGTCCCTAGTCGTAGGACTATCGAGACAGGGCATCGATACTCTGGAGTAGACTAGCGTATGCGCTTCTCATCCCAGTATGGGAGATGGTCTGTCCCACAGCCATCAGTACGTCGTACTGGAGATAGTATGCGGGTGCTCGTTGGGTTACGAGTACACTGGATAGGACTCGTCAGGAACTGTTGGTTGGTACTATACCTATCGTCAGTTATCAGTTCCCAGGTGACATGAGTACAGCTTAGTCCGATGACTTGACACTGTCACTTCGCCTCGAGTGTGTTCCCACTGCACTTTGATTACTACCCTACCACGGCTCAGAGGAGTCGTGCAAACAGGTAGTTTTTGGGTGCAATCCCGAAGCACTTGGAGGCAGTGACGGTTAGACAGGATTCGTCTCTCCCGGAATAAGGGGTTGACATCGCGCTGTGTCTAGGAGAGCCATTACATGAGTAGTCCCTGGCCAGGGCAAGCGAGATATACTGGTAGGTTTCCAGTGTTATCTCAGGGTGTTCTGGGCTTCACTCCGACACGACTTGTACCTCTATTGGGGGACTGACGTTTACCGCCCCTAGGCCCGCCATGCGATGTATCAGACAACAGACCGGACTGTATGGAGATTGTCACAGTCAGACTCAGTAGGAGTTCATATGGGTTTCACCTCGTCACTCTTCTTGTCGGCATCTACCTGGGGACCATTACGCACAGCTAGTGCCGCTTGCGGTCTGTGGTTAAACCCACTGCCAGCGTAGTGTCGAGTCTTTAGAGTCCCACATAGAAAGCTATTCGCCTTTATGCAAAAGAGTAGAGGTCGCATGGTTTTGCGACAGGGTTCGGTCACATCCGTGCACTTGTGCACGTACAGTGTCCGGACAGTTAACACTAGCGGGTTTTGGTTTAATCTAGATCCTAGTGTACGTTTTTGGGTTGGTTTTATCTCGTATGTATTCGTATTCCTTGGAACGCGGATGCGGGTGTGTATGCACAGTTGACAGAGAGACAGAGGCAGAGTATTCTCATTGGGGTTGTTGACTGTTGACTGTTGACAGTTGACTGTTGACCATTAACTTTTGCTCAACCCTAATGAGAATAAGATATATGATTAACATTAATATTAATTAAGTATTATAGTGACATGGTTATTGAGGGGTTGACATTGTTGACTCTGTTGACCGGTTGACTGGGTTGGACTAGTTGACCGTCATCATGACAATGGCTATCATTCCATAGCAAAGACTTTTGCTTGCTTGTTTATTTATGAAAAATGAGTGCATGAAATGATATAGCCATTTTGACTTAAACCATTTACACAATACTTGATTACTATTTTTGTTATGATGGCTTTTGGATTATGAGAGGTGAGAATGAGAAGAGTATGGTTGATTCTATCATTTTGCTTTCTCTCTCTTGAGCTCTCTCATTCTCAAGCTCTCCCTCTTCCTCTCTCTACCTCAAGGCAAATCATTCTCATGTGTTGAGACTCATTGCCTTAGAGATAAAAAGACACCAAAACATTCCTCTACTCATTCTAGTTCACAAGGCCTAGCAAGCCAAGTGATCTTGTTTCTTCAAAGTTCGAAGAAGAAGCCAAAGGTAGAAGCTTTCGGGTGGATCCATCTTCGGTGCAAGGAGACGGCGAGGTGAGGCCGATCCGTACACCGGGAGGAGTCGAGGATGAAGGAGTTCAAGAAAGGTATAGCCCCCTAACCGAGTAAGTAAACTCTTGTTAGGTTGTTAGCTAGTAGTTTAACAAAGATCCGTATTGGTAGTCCATGTTACCACCCTCTTGAAAATCATTTTTCATCAACTCCACAACCCCGTAAGTATCGGGGAAGGGTAGCATGGACTTACAGTGGTATCAGAGCCAGGTTAAACACTACCTAACATGTTAGCATAGTAACTAGAAATTCGATCGGAGAAAAAGTCGCAAAATACACCCCGATATCTAACTTGCTGTCGACTTTCAAAGTGCTGTAAAAGTAATAAATCATGCTTTAAAAATCGACTCAGGGTTTTTATAGTCTACTGTAGAAAAACGGTCCAGAGATCCCACCAAACCGCCGCGGAAACGCGGCAATAGCTTGCTATTGCCGTGGTTCCACGGCCGATTTATCTCCACTCTGGATCGTCTTCACTGCAATTTGTTCTATGGGGTATTTTGGGAATTTTGGTATATGTTTTTTCAGCCCAGATTTTCCAGAAAGAAAAATTTGTTTTTGGGGCTTTAAAAACCGTATTTTGATCGAGTTTCTAAAGACTTAAGCTGACGGGTATTTATCTGTGATGTGATATTTGTATTGAACGTCTGCTAATCGCTATATGTCGATTAGTGGGGGTTATACAAATCTGTGATCTGTAATGTTGTTGGAATGTGTATATGAATTCATTGGATTGTCGCGGGTGAATATCCGGGGGTTGTGAGACGAGAGTTTTCTTTTCTTTCAATTCATGTAAATTTGTAAATTGATGTAATAATTATTTATATGGCCGCACAACCGGGTCGGGGTTGTAGCCGTCATTGTATAATTTCTTTTTACTGTTTTTGCTCCTAGGATAGACCCATGGAGGGGGTGCACAAACTACTGGGTATGCCGAAGTGCCGAGTGGCCTACTCACGGAGTTGAAGGAGGTTGCTTCGCTTCGGGTACTTGGCGGGTAGTTTGCCGCACCTGTAGGGGTCTACGGTGGGGTATTGGCTATTCACCGTGACCGTGTAATCTGCTTTTCGTTACAGGCTCGTACGAATTGCGGGTTCCTAGTATATCCAATGTTTTCATCTGTGATCTGAAATGGCTATCATTGCAATATATCTATATATGATATTATTTAGGTGTTGCTTATGTTTTACAGCCGCGCTAGCCCAGCCCCCGCTCTGTCATTAGTTAAGTAACCTAACGGGTAATGATGGGGCCCCTTGGCGAATGCGAATGGCATAAGCGTACGTCATATTTTGGTTGTTTTCTGCAATGGTAGGATTAAATGATGGGACGCATTAAAAGAACTAATGCAAGAAAAATACGCATTAAAAGAACTAATGCAAAGAAAAATAAACCAAGTAAAAGTCGTTGGAACACTTTCAAAAACCACTCGGTTTCTTTTCAAAATAACTTTTAAACGCGGAGCTTAAGCCACTCCTTTTAAAAGCTATCTCGTTCCATCGATTATATCAAGTTCACTACGTTCACGGTTTCGCCAAAACCATTCGTAGCCCTCCGTCGTTTCACATAGATGGTCAATAGTATTCAAGATATGTATGTTGGCCAAAGTCAAGGCATAGTGATTGGTAGCTATTGGGTATTCATGTGCAGCATAGATAGATGTGTTGGTTTGGGGTAGTCGTACTACCATTTTGGCCAAAGTCAAGGGTATGTGCGGATGGGCTCAAATTAACCTGGAGAATGACGGGTAGAACTTGACATGTGACTTATGATATTTTGGCCAAAGGCAAGGTCATAAGAGCATGGGGAAAAAATCCACATCAGGAGTTTCAAAAGAACTGAAACTTGCTAGTGTTGCATACCATTTGGAGTGTGATGATTCTGGTAGGATTCCTTCAGTTTCGTCACGCGATGATATTTGGATCCCGATCCTGCTGTGAGTATATGCTACTCCTCGGGAAATTTCTCACTTAACGATCAATGCTATAAACCAAGTAGGTGTCTAGAAAGGTGTTAGCGGGGCTACGCCCCCAGGGAAAAGAGGTTCTTAAATTAAGAAACTTCGCGAAAGCGTTGGAAAACCTCCCTCGAAGTACCAACACCAGCCTGGCCGAACGGTTAAGCAAGTATTGTACGTTGAGATTGATCCTGACTAATTCTTCCTTTCTAGTTTGAGGAGGGATTCGAGAGACAGTGGGAGCCATCCTGTTTAGACAAATTAAAAACCACTCTAAACTTGCAAGAGCATCATGCTGAGTGTTTCTTCTCTCTCTCCTAATTGCAGCGACCAATCGACATGACTGGACTTAAGTTACTTCTAGATAAAAACATACTGACAGGGCCAAACTACAAAGATTGGCTCAGGAATGTCAAAATGGCAATCACTTATGACAAGTTGGGGTATCTCCTTACCACCAAAGCTCCCCCTTTCCCAAGTCCCACCTCCAGCGTCGCGGATAAGGAAATCCGTAAGACTTGGGAGATTGATAGCGCGAAGGCCAAGTGCCTCGTACTTGCCTCTATGGACAACGAACATCAGAGGAGGCACGAGAATATGGACCTCGAATCCATATTTCTCCATACAAAAGAACTGTATGGAGAGCAGTCTCGTATAGTAAGATACGAAGTGTCGAAGAAGTTATTTTCGGCAAGGTTGGCCATCGGATCATCGGTAGCGGAACACGTGCTTAAGATGATTGGCTTCATTGAGGAGCTCGCGGAACTTGGGACCACGTTAGAGAACGAGCTCTATACGGACTTGATTCTCCAGTCCCTTCCTTCCACTTATGCCCAGTTTATCCTGAACTTCAACTTACAAGAAAAAGAAGTTGAACTTTCAGAACTCCTCAACATGCTGAGGAGTGCATAGGGCACCCTCCAGAAAGGTAGGGAAACATCCACTTTGTTTGTAGGAGGATCTTCATCTTCTAGGTCCAAGGCGAAAGCTAAGGGAAAGAAGAAGAAAGCCTCCGCCAAACCAAGGGGCGGTGTTAGTAAAGTGGATATGAAGGGAAAAGCAAAAGCAACAAAGATAGCGGGGAAGCTTATAGGGAAGGAAGAGTGCTTTTTCTGTCATAAGAGTGGTCACTGGAAGAAAGATTGCAGGGCTTGGAAAGCCAGGACACAGGAACTGAAGCAAGTTGCGGCTTCAGCTTCAGGTGTGTATGTTATTGAAAACTGTCTATCAATAAACTCTACTTCCTGGGTATTGGATACCGGATCAGGATCTCATATCTGTAATTCTTTGCAGGCGTTGAGAAACCATAGGGTTTTGAAGGCAGGCGACATGACCCTCAAAGTTGCAAACGGAGCTAGCATGGATGCTAAGGCCGTGGGGGACTATCACCTGGGAATGTCAGATGGACATGTTTTGGTTTTGCGTAATTGCTATTTTGTACCGAACGCAACTTGTAATATCATTTCTGTATCTTTGATTTCTAAAGAAAGTTATGAATTTGCGTTTGTAAGTAATGTTGTAAACATTCACCTTAATCAAGTTCTGATTGGGTCAGGTACATTAAGCAATGGTATATACGTACTAAACCAACCACAGATTTTCAATGTCCAGAATACACACAAAAGAAAGTCTTCGGAAATAAATCAGACTTTCTTATGGCATTGTAGACTGGGTCACATCAATGAGAAAAGGTTGACGAAGATACATACAGAAGGATATTTGAATCCGTTTGAATATCAATCATATGCTGCTTGTCAATCTTGTCTCAAAGGAAAGATGACAAAGACTCCATTCACTGGACACGGAGTAAGAGCGAGCGAGCTCTTAGGACTCGTACACAGCGACGTGTGCGGTCCAATGTCTACACATGCGCGAAGCGGTTATTCTTACTTCATTATTTTTACGGATGACTTTTCAAGGTACGGTTATGTCTTCTTAATGAAACATAAATCCGAAGCCTTTGGAAAGTTCCAGGAATATAAGAATGAAGTAGAAAAACAAACCGGCAAAAATATCAAGATTCTAAGATCGGATCGAGGTGGTGAATACTTGAGTGCCGAGTTCCTGGACTATTTAAAAGAGAACGGAATTCTCTCTCAGCTTACTCCTCCATACACTCCGCAACATAACGGTGTATCGGAGAGACGGAACCGGACCCTATTGGATATGGTACGTTCCATGATGAGTAACACTGAGTTACCGCGATCATTCTGGGGATATGCACTAGAATCAGCTGCATACCTTTTGAACCGAGTTCCAACTAAGACTGTGCCTACTACACCATATGAGATGTGGTGTGGGAATAGACCCTATCTTAATCACATTAAGACATGGGGAAATCCAGCTTTTGTCAAAAAGCAGCATGCGGACAAGCTCGAGACACGCTCAGTAGAGTGCAAGTTTGTGGGATATCCAAAGAACTCCAAGGGATATCTCTTCTATTACGCAGAGGAACAAAAGATCATTGTTTCTCGTAATGCCCATTTTCTAGAACACCAGTTCTTAGAAGAGGAAACAAGTGGGAGCCAAATAGAACTGGAAGAAATTCCAGAACCACAGACTATTACTGAAAGCTTAGTGGAACCAGAGGGTTCAAAAGAAAATGACATTCCTACGCCGCTCCGCAGGAGTAGTAGGCAGTCTCATCCGCCCGAGAGATACTACGGTTTTCTCATAGACGGGGATAGAGAGGATTGCATCATAGATTATGATGAGCCGACTAGCTTCCAGCAGGCCATTCAGAGCGTTGACTCGGTAAAATGGCTGGATGCAATGCGGACCGAAATGGAGTCCATGTACACCAACAAAGTATGGACGTTGGACGTTGCTCCAGATGGGGTAAAACCCGTAGGATGCAAGTGGATCTTCAAAAGGAAGATTGGTGTAGATGGACAGGTTGAGACCTATAAAGCTAGACTGGTTGCAAAGGGTTTTCGTCAAAGACCTGGTTTGGACTATGACGAGACCTTTTCTCCAGTAGCTATGCTGAAATCCATTCGGATCCTTCTTGCCATTGCTGCCTTCCACGATTATGAGATTTGGCAGATGGACGTAAAGACCGCTTTTCTAAATGGAAATTTAGAGGAGTGTGTTTATATGGACCAGCCATAGGGTTTCATTCAGAGTGGGAGCAGTGGAAAGGTGTGCAAGTTGCTTAAGTCCATCTATGGACTAAAGCAGGCATCGCGGAGTTGGAACATCTGTTTTGATGAGACGGTCAAGGAATTTGGCTTTATCAAAAATCCAGATAAACCATGCATCTATAGTAGATTTGTAGCGAGAACTGTAGTATTCCTCGCTTTATACGTGGATGACATTCTCTTAATAGGAAATGACATTCCTATGCGACAATCTGTCAAGTGGTTCTTGTCACACAGGTTCTCCATGAAAGACCTGGGTGATGCCTCATACATTCTGGGGATCCGGATCTATCGTGACAGATCCAAGAGGATATTAGGACTTTCAGAGTCCAGGTACATCGACACCATAGTGAAAAGATTCAGTATGGAAGATTCCTAGCGCGGTAATCTACCGGCTTGTCACGGGAGCACCCTCTCCAAAGAGATGTCTCCCAAGACTGATTTGGAAAGGGATCGCATGTCTATTATACCCTACACTTCTGCGGTAGGCTCTATAATGTATGCAATGTTGCGTACCAGACCAGATGTAGCTTATGCACTGAGTGTGGTAAGCCGGTATCAGTCAAACCCCGGGGAGAAACATTGGATAGCAGTAAAGAACATTCTCAAGTACCTGAGAAGGACTAAGGAGATGTTCTTGGTGTATGGAGGAAAAGACCTCCAGATCGAGGCCTTTGCTGACTCCAACTTCCAGAGTGACAAGGATGATTCCAAGTCCATGTCGGGTTATGTCTTTACCCTCAATGGAGGGGCGGTGTGTTGGAAGAGTTCCAAACAGGAAACCGTTGCTGACTCGACGATGGAAGCGGAATATATCGCTGCTGCAGATGCCGCAAAAGAAGCTGTCTGGGTAAGGAAGTTCTTAACTGAACTTCAGGTAGTTCCGTCCATTGTTGATCCAATACCTCTGTATTGCGACAACAACGGGGCTATAGCTTTAGCAAAGGAACCAAGGTCCCATCAGAAGTCCAGACACATCTTAAGGCGGTATCACCTGATCAGGGAGATCGTGGGTCGCCAGGAGATCGAGGTTCGGAGAGTTTCTATAGAAGACAACACTGTTGATCCACTCACAAAGGCCTTGCCCCAGACTCAGTTCGAGCGGCTGATCGAGATGATAGGTCTTCGATACGCCAGTACATGGCCTTAGTGCAAGTGGGAGATTGTTAGTGTATATGCCCTAGAGGCCATTACTGTATCATACTAGTTTGTATATTACTTAATGGAAGCTTGGGATATTCACCTTGTATAAACAATCTTGCTCAATATAGTAGTATGCTACTTGGTTTGTTTCTACTTCAATGTGTACATGTGTTTATTTTAGTATATCACCTATACACATTAGTGGAGCCCTTAGGATCTTTGCTTGATTACCAGCGTTGTGATGGCAGTCACACTAGTGGGGGCTAGGTAATCTATAAGCACATCCTTATGCAGTTCCCTAGTCGTAGGACTATCGAGACAGGGCATCGATACTCCGGAGTAGACTGGCGTATGCGCTTCTCATCCCAGTGTGGGAGATGGTCTGTCCCATAGCCATCAGTACGTCGTACTGGAGATAGTATGCGGGTGCTCGTTGGGTTACGAGTACACTGGACAGGACTCGTCGGGAACTGTTGGTTGGTACTATACCTATCGGCAGTTATCAGTTCCCAGGTGACATGAGTACAGCTTAGTCCGATGACTTGACACTGTCACTTCGCCTCAAGTGTGTTCCCACTACACTTTGATTACTACCCTACCACGGCTCAAAGGAGTCGTGCAAACAGGTAGTTTTTGGGTGCAGTCCCGAAGCACTTGGAGGCAGTGACGGTTAGACAGGATTCGTCTCTCCCGGTATTGGGGGTTGACATCGCGCTGTGTCTAGGAGAGCCATTACACGAGTAGTCCCTGGCCAGGGTAAGCGAGATATACTGGTAGGTTTCCAGTGTTATCTCAAGGTGTTCTGGGCTTCACTCCGACACGACTTGTACCGCTATTGGGGGACTGACGTTTACCGCCCCCTAGGCCCGCCATGCGATGTATCAGACGAACAGACCGGACTGTATGGTGATTGTCACAGTCAGACTCAGTAGGAGTTCAGATGGATTTCACCTCATCAGTCTTCTTGTCGGCATCTACCTGGGGACCGTTACTCACAGCTAGTGCCTCTTGCGGTCTGTGGTTAAACCCACTGCCAGCGTAGTGTCGAGTCATTAGAGTCCCACACAGAAAGCTATTCGCCTTTATGCAAAAGAGTAGAGGTCGCATGGTTTTGCGACAGGGTTCGGTCACATCCGTGCACTTGTGCACGTACAGTGTCCGGACAGTTAACACTAGCGGGTTTTGGTTTAAGCTAGATCCTAGTGTACGTTTTGGGGTTGGTTTTATCTCGTATGTATTCGTGTTCCTTGGAACGCGGATGCGGGTGTGTATGCACAGTTGACAGAGAGACAGAGGCAGAGTATTCTCATTGGGGTTGTTGACTGTTGACTGTTGACAGTTGACTGTTGACCATTAACTTTTGCTCAACCCTAATGAGAATAAGATATATGATTAACATTAATATTAATTAAGTATTATAGTGACATGGTTGTTGAGGGGTTGACATTGTTGACTCTGTTGACCGGTTGACTGGGTTGGACTAGTTGACCGTCATCATGACAATGGCTATCATTCCATGGCAAAGACTTTTGCTTGCTTGTTTATTTATGAAAAATGAGTGCATGAAATGATATAGCCATTTTGACTTAAACCATTTACACAATACTTGATTACTATTTTTGTTATGATGGATTTTGGATTATGAGAGGTGAGAATGAGAAGAGTATGGTTGATTCTATCATTTTGCTTTCTCTCTCTTGAGCTCTCTCATTCTCAAGCTCTCCCTCTTCCTCTTGCTCTCTCTACCTCAAGGCAAATCATTCTCATGTGTTGAGACTCATTGCCTTAGAGATAAAAAGACACCAAAACATTCCTCTACTCATTCTAGTTCACAAGGCCTAGCAAGCCAAGTGATCTAGTTTCTTCAAAGTTCGAAGAAGAAGCCAAATGTAGAAGTTTTCGGGTGAATCCATCTTCGGCGCAAGGAGACGACGAGGTGAGGCCGATCCGTACACCGGGAGGAGTCAAAGACGAAGGAGTTCAAGAAAGGTATAGCCCCCTAACCGAGTAGGTAAACTCTTGTTAGGTTGTTAGCTAGTAGTTTAACAAAGATCCGTATTGGTAGTCCATGTTACCACCCTCTTGAAAATCGTTTTTCACCAATTCCGCAACCCCGTAAGTACCGGGGAAGGGTAGCATGGACTTACACTTTGTAGCCAGATACGTGCCAGGTGAGTGGGAGGCTCCCCACTACAAAAGTAGTGGTCCTAATTAAGTAACCATTCGTCTTGGACACACTTGCCTAGTTACCACAAAAGTAATGCGCATATGCGATAGATTACCCACGACCTTCCTCTGTCCTTATTGAGCGCGACAGTCCTTAGAGTCTGGTCTAGATTTTTTTTAAATTAATGTAGGGTTGATGCAGACGCTCGGTTTGTGATTTGTGGGGCTTAGGAAGGGTGATGAAATCCCCACCTAATCTGGATTTGGTCTTGCCCCTTAAAAATCCGTATTAAAATATGCAAAAACAAACCGCAAAACAAAACTTTGCAAAAAGATTTTTGAGCGGCGATATTTTGCAAAGAATCCTGCAGAAAATAGATTTTATTGGATTTGAGAGGAGAGAGAAGGAGTTAAGAAAGATACCAGAGAAGTGTGAAACCCTAGATCTTCTGTTTCCTCAAGTCCGTGACTCCAGATTCCCTCGCAAAATTCACACACAAATCGTTAAATATGGAATTTGCAGTTTTGTTTTAAAGTTGATATGAATCGTCTAAGAATTCAACACAAATAGCAAGAATAAAAAATTACGCATGTCTCCCCGGCAACGACGCCATTTGATTGATGTGAAAAAGTGTTTGTAGTTAACCGCAATCAATAACGGTGTCGCGTGTAGCTAGACCGAGATGAGTACGGGTCGTCCTCAGGGAAACGTTGAATCTTTTACTCTTACTTTAGACGTGTTGAAAAAGAGAGGAGGAATAAAGAATTTTGTGAATGGTTTCTAGATCTACGTTAAGCAAGAATGCAAAATATATAGATCTAGATTATTTTACGGATGTAGTTAATATAATAAGAGGGCTTGTAGGGTTCGTTAGGATTTAATAGTTATGGATGATTAATTAAAAGTTACCCTTTTTATCCTTTAATAGATTTAAAACTAGAACGACGGTGATGCGTGTAGATTAGGGTTTCTGGAAGGAAAAGTGTTAGTTATATGTATGCCCTAGAGGCCATGACTGTACATTGGATGTATATTGTAGTGGATGCTGGGACATATATAGATAGGACTTTCTTACTCGACATGATAGTACGCTATCTGGTTGCTCTTTATCTTAACATGTATACTTTCTGTCTCTCTGTTACATGTTGATAAATCCCTTAGGATGTGTACTCGACTTCCAGGACTATGATGCAGATCATACTAGTGGGGCCTGGGTAGCCAATGAGTACATCCTTCATTGTTCCTAGTCGTGGGAATGTCGAGACGGGGCATCGATATTCCAGAGTAGACTAGCGCATATCTTCTCGACCCATGCGATGGGCGATGGATGATCCCATATCCATTGGTGTTTGACATCGAAGATGGTATGCGGGTGCTCAGTGGAGACTTGGTACACTGAACGGACTCGCCGAGAACTCCCAGATGGTATTATACCTCACGTCAGATGGCAGTTCTCTGGTGACACTGGTACAGCTTAGTCTGTTGACCCGAGATCGTCATCGAGTCTTATGTGTCTCCCACTGTGCTTTGATTTCCACCCTACCACGGCTCTACTGAGTTGTGCAAACAGGTGGTTATTGGGTACAGTCCCGATTCACATGGAGGCAATGAGTGATAGGAGGGGATTCGTCTCACCCGGTATTGGGGGTTGATGCTGCGCTATTCTCGACTGGCCATAACAGGAAATCCCTGGCCAGGGTTGCAGTGATATACTGGTAAGAGTTATCAGTAGTTTCACGAATGTTATGGACCTCACGTCGGCATGACTTATCAAGCTACTGGGGTCTGACGTTTACCATCCCTAGGCGAGATATGCGACATATCAGACGAACAGACCGGACTGTACGGTAAGTGTTACTGGTTGGATTCACAGGAGTATGAGCGGGCTTGCTCGTCGATCTTCTGATCGCTCAATACCCGGGTGGCCGTTACGTTTAGCAGACCGCTTGCGGCTTGTGGGTGCTTGATATGATCATCATCTGCTACCGGTGTATTGACGAGTCTTTAGAGTCCTACATAGAGGTTTCCTGGCTCAAGCGAAACGAAATAGGAGTGCATATGAGATATGTGCGGGACCGAGAATAATTCGTGTATGTGATACCT
This sequence comes from Agapanthus africanus, assembly GCA_030015575.1. Taxonomy (NCBI): domain Eukaryota; kingdom Viridiplantae; phylum Streptophyta; class Magnoliopsida; order Asparagales; family Amaryllidaceae; genus Agapanthus; species Agapanthus africanus. The sequence goes on from CM057339.1 coordinate 685,549,351, forward strand.
TATTCCATTCTCGCGATGAATGTATCGATTAGTTATATGCGATATAACCTAGTTATCGAATCAAGGATCGATTCGATAAGCCGATACATTGGATACTAGCCGGTTATATGCGATATGACCGGATCGTTAAATCAAGTATTGATTTAATGATTTAATGCATAATTATATATTTGATATATTACTTTACATTAACTAGTATTGGTTCACTTTATGAGAATATTCTCACTTGATGATGCACATTGTATATGTGATATATTCTTGTGCGCTTGTTTGTATCATGTTTGATGATACATGCAAACTTGGGTTTGTGTAAAGACTTAAAACATGATTAGTGAATGGTTAGGGTTTCTTTTCTTTTAATTCTTTATCCATTTATTTATTTATTCATTCTTTTTGGCAAAAGAAAAGAATGGTGGCTTTCTTTGTTTTACATTGAAGCTTCTTGAAGCTTTGAATAAGTCTACCATTCTTGTCTCATGTCTAACCCTAGCCACTCATCTAACCCTAGTTAAATCTCTACACTAAACCATGGTTGTTGACATGATAAGTATCATATGGTTTTTTATTTTTAAATAATAACATATGATATATTATCTTCTTCTTCTTCTTCTTCAAGAAGAAAGATGTTGATAGCTTCAATGGCAACTAGCCAAATCAAGTGAGAAATCCAAATCTAAAGTCTACCCACTTCCTATTTCTTCATCCTCTACTACTTGCCATGTAGTAGAGTGTGTTGTCTTCACAAGTTTCTTGACTTGGCGAAGGCGGAGCTCGTTCTTGTGATGCCTCGACGTAGATCATCTTCGGCATCGAACCGACGATCAAGCCCGCCCATTCTTCGATGATGTCGATGCTAGAGTCATGGGTATGATTTGGACAGCGAGGGGACTTCATCACGGAGCCTAGGAGGTGGTGGACCGGATCTACAATGGTTGTAGTCACTTTCCTTTAGATACATTTCCGTTTACTTGCTTGTTTCGCCTATTTATCTAGTTAACGATCCGTATTAGGGTTTGTAGGCACTTGAAAATTTTAAATTGGTCGTGTTTGATCACTTGTGAAACTCCACTAGAATGCCTAGGAACCCTACAGCGGTATCAGAGCCTAGCTAGAGCCTTAGGCGAAGTCTAGACGGAGTTAGAAGTCCGATCGACCCGAAAACCCGATTTTAACGTGCTCTCTGGACAATTTTGAAAAACTAGGTTTTTTCCCGATTACAAATATTCAGAAACCTCAGTGAAATATTCTAAGAATTACTGTTTAAAACGGGGGCTCTGAATCGTTCATTGCGCGGCGGAACCGCCGCATATACATGCCTAATGCGGCGGTTCCGCGGCAGGTTGGTCTCCTCTGGCACTTTTTTCTCCACAGTAATTCCTATAGTTTATTGTTGGTGTTTCTAGGAATTTTTAATATTTTTTTGAAGAGTTGAATTTTCTGGGTTATATCTGGGAACTCAGTGTATCGATCGGATTGTCTAATTTTGTCAGTGTGTTTTTTCCGGGTATTTTAGAATATGTTAAAAAGTTCGACCGGATATAAATACCCACTTTTTCCCCTGCCGGGAAATTTCCAATTGTTGGATTTTTCCGTAGTTTAACGACGTTCTAAGTAGTGCAAGTAACGCGATGGACCCTCTAGAAGACAACAAACCTTAACTCGATTATGTGACCGTTTTGAACTGCCCTTTGAACCTTCGGGTTTGGGGCAGTACGGCATGCCACATGTGAGGCGTTGGCTTGACCCTTCTACGGCTGGACCGTTGGTACTGAGGCACAAACTGAATGTTGTTAGACTTATTTCATGTGTTGAGTATTATCGGGAAAACTTGGGTGTTCGATTGTTCGATCAAAAAGTTTAGCATTTTCTGTTTATCCAGAATGTGATACAATAATTGGAATTCACAAATAGTTATGAGATAACGGAATGAATATTTTAAATCTAGCGGTTTAGTCTCACTTGATCGGTTGCTACGGAATTTTGATGTGATCAAAAGTCCGTCGCAATCATGTAGCGTACGCGGATACTCGCCGGGTAAACTTAATAGACAGCCTCACTCCATAGCCCCGACCAAGTGACTGTAGGAGAACCCCGTCGCCGAAAGCATCCGTCCGGGTGCTCGCGGCAGCGGTGTTCCGCCTTGGTGCACTTTGTCGATGGCGTCGGGGGTGCGGCCGCCTACTAAAGTTTGCGACGAGCATTCGATCAGATTGTCGGGAATCCTGTTGAATTGCCCGACTTGATATTGAAAAGTGTTTTCGACTATAAGACTAAAATGCGGGGTTTATAATTGTCAGGCATGCGATGTCTAAGTAATTCATTTGATTAGGCATGCGATGTCTATGCTGGTTGCGGATTCCAACTGTTGTAGTTTTACACTTTCTTTTTTGTGACCGTAAGTGTAATATGTGATATCGCCGGTTTCGTTGCTATATGTCAACGACAATTGGGATGGACATATTTACTTACGTTGATGACATGTGATGTTATGTGTTGCTGGATATGTTATATTGGATCGTCGTGTTTGAATAGCCGGGGGTTTTTTTTGTGAGATGAGTGTTTTTCCATTTTCATTCATGTAAAAACTTGTATGTAATATTCTTTTATTGGGGCGCTTCCAGGTTGCGGAAGTTGTCACCGTTGATGTATATTATTTATTTTTCCGCATTAGGATAGACCCAAGGAGGGGAGCACAGGTAACCGGGTTCTGGGGTCCAGTGGGAGACCAACTCGAGGAGTCGAGTCCGGGTCTCCTAACCCTAGAATTGGTAGGGTTGCTTGCCGCTCTCGTAGGGGTCTAGGGGTGTGGGATTGGCTATTCATCACGACCGTGGAATCCGTGTTTTATACTGGCTCGTATTGAAAACATGGACGTCCTAGTATATCCAATATTTCATATGATTCTTTCTGCTGCGTTATCTGTGATGTGATCATGCGATGTTCTGTGCTCTGTTCAGATAGATGTAGTATATAGTATATATGATATATTATATAGACGTTGCTTATGTTTTACACCCGCGCTAGCCCTGCCTCGCTCTGCCGTTAGTTACCTAACCTAACGGTGCAGACGGGACATCGAGGCGAATGCGGATGGCATAAGCGTACGTTATATTTATCTGTGATGATTAGGTAGACTTAAATGATGGGATATTCATTAATGAGATTAATGAAAGAAAATAAACCTAATTGATGTTGTGGATGTTGCGCCACGGCAGCGCCCCGGCCGTCTATCCGAGGCCAAAATGCGGAATCAAAAAATTTTCCTTACTTGGAAACCGGCGCTACCGCGGACAAAGAAAACCCGGATCGTTAACCATTAACCTATACTAGCTAACAAGAGATGGGAAGAGAAGTATACCGAGTGATCCGAGTCCTCCGGTCTTCTCGTCTTCGTCCCGATCTCCCGCGGAAAGTCTTGCCTCCACATCGTCGCCTCCTCGCCGGAAGGGCACCACATCGCCTGCGTCTTTTACGGGCTCCCGCCTCAATACCGAGGCAACTCGGGCATGAAGCCGGCAACTCGACATGCTCAAGATATGCTGTAGAATGTGTAGTGTAGAGGCTATGTCTCATTTGGGGTTTGTTGCCTTTGAAGATGATGGAGGAATCAAGATTAGAAAAATGGTGCTTGCATTTTTCTAGCATGAAAATGAGATCAAGAATGAAACTCTCAAGATGAAGCTCTCATCTTTTTCTTTCTCTCAACCATGAAAAACTTATCATCTTAGAAAAATGGTGGAGGAAAGAATATGAAGCATGAAGGGACGTGAGTGTAGTGTAAAGCAAGTGGTGTCCACATCCTAACCTCATCATCACAATCTCACATCAACTCTAATCACAACAAATCAACAAAAAGCAAGTGATGAGAATGGTATCAAAAGATGCTTTCATGATAAAAACATTTGCAAGAAAAACCTCCACAATGTGTTATTTGCAAACTTGCAAATAACACCCTCCATCGGAAAAGTCCGGCCGGGAAAGAACAAAGGAAAACCGGCCGGAACGGAATGCAAACTGGCAACTCCAGAAAACTGGTCCCGTAATAAATTATAGGAAAACCCCGATGCTGTGCATACACACCCGCATCTGTATTCCTACCGGATACAAATACAATGAGACAAAATCTACACAGAACTAAACTAGGACCCGGCTTAAACCAAAGCCGGCTAGTAATATCCGTCCGATCCTGATCCGTGCAATACCGCACGTATCTGATCGAACCCTGCCATATAACTATACGGCCACTAGTACAAAACTGTTCGATCCTGATCCGTGCAATACCGCACGTATCTGATTGGACCCTGCCATATCTCCATACGGCCTCTACAGCGTTTCGCCCGAAAGCTTGAGTAACTGTAAGTGTGGTGGACTCTAAAGACTCGTCAATACTATGGCTGTGGATTCAACCACTAGCACGTCAGAGGTATTAGCCAATACGTGACGGGCCACCAGCTATTGACCAAAAGGGACGTCGATGAGCGAACTCATCCTGACACCCTACTGAGCCTGTCAGTGACAATATCCGTACAGTCCGGTCCGTTCGTCTATGAGCATCGCATGTCGGGCCTAGGGGGTTGGTAAAAGTCAGACCCCCAAAAGCGGTACAAGTCGTGTCGGAGCGTAGCCCAGAACACCCTGAGATACTACTGGAATACCTACCAGTAAATCTCCTGCCTCGGCCGAGGGCTTTGTGTAATGGCTCTCCTAGACACAGCGCGACCTCACCCCTAATACCGGGAGAGACGAACCCCAGCAGATCCGCTCACTGCCTCCATGTGGCTCGGGACTGTACCCAACTAAAACCTGTTTGCACGACTCCTTTGAGCCGTGGTAGGGTAGTAATCAAAGCACAGTGGGAACTCACACGAGACAAAAGACGATCTCAGGTCGATGAACTAACCTGTACACATGTCACCAGGGAACTGCTATCTGACATCTGGTATAAGACCAACTAGCAGGTTCCCGGCGTGTCCTGTCCGGTGTACTCATAACCCAATGAGCACCTGTATACATCTTAGGTGAACCAACCGACACCAGTGGCTTGTGAGACCGGCCACCGCCCCTCGTCGGGGTCTCGACTGTATACACTAGTCTACTAATGGAGTATCGATGCCCTGTCTCGAAACTCCTACGACTAGGGACCTTTTAAGGATGTGCTTATAGATCGCCAGCTCTCACGTATATGATCGCCATCATACTGCCGGCAGTCAAGCAAGAATCCTAGGGGCTCTATCAGCGTGTAATAGCGACATGCCAGGTCACCTAAAGCAGTACACGATGATAAAGATAAACCAGATAGCATACTATCATCTCGAGTAAGACTGTCCTACCGGGATAGGTCCTCCCTCAATCATTGCAATCACGTGCCTGTGATCCAATAATTGACTCTGAGGGCACTATCTCCAACAATCTCCCACTTGCACTCAAGGCTAATTATTGCGATGCCGCATACTCACAGCCCGTGTGATACCGAACACCCAACTCCTCTACTAGTCAGTCTCACAAAGCTCGTTTGCGAAACTATTGCGCTCGAGGAATAGCCTCAGTGAGTGGATCCGCTGTGATGTTTCTTTTTATGTCTCTCTATATCTCAAGTTCGCGGAGAAAGCCATCTCCCGAAATGAGCAATACCTGTCTTAGAATGTCTGGATGTCTGATGGGACCTAGCTCATAAATGAACTCCAAATCCAAACTTCTTAGACTGTATCGTCAACTGAACTTAATCAGTATCCTGCGCCATGCCACCCTCGGTATTGCCTTGGACCATCTGTCCAAAATACTGCCCCTCGTCAGAAGGAAAACTATAACTCTGACAACCTCCTTGTCGTTCATGTCACATTGGAAGCCTGGAATGATAACTGTCTCCCAAATGAGGCTGTCGTTATCATATCCCTAGAACATCAACTTATGTTCTAAAACTGCTTCCGACTGTTTCTCCAGGATTGGATCAATATCAACTTATTGCATCTAGTGCAAGAACAACATCTGGTGTGGTACTTGACATCTCATGATTGACTCAATTGCCTAAGCAAGTGATCTGCCAATCATGCACATCCCTCTCCCCTTTAGTCTGTAAGACACCTTTAGAGAGGGTGACTCCATTACCTGCAGGTACACTACCATGCCAGGAGTCGTTCATTCTAAATACTCTTAGAATGCTGTCTAAGTACCCAGATTGGGAAACCACCCAAATCTAGATCTAAAACCATAGATCTAGTAACCAGTATGTCTGACAAAATGTCCAAATCCCATAAGGAGAAAACACTGTGTGACGACCAAAGTATAACCGATCGTAGTATAGGAATATCACTTCCTACTACCTTCTCAACAGATCCACCCCCTATTCTGATGACGTCAAACCTATGACTGTCACATCAGAAATAGATGATCTATCTCCGCTACATCTGCTTTAGTCTATAAATAGACATAAGCCTGATGTCCACCAATGCTTCCGCTGCTCCCACTGACTACGACAACCCTCTGGCAGAGTCATATAGACGTACACTTCCAAAGCTAGTTTAGAACGACGCTATACTCATCCTCCTGCCGGGTCTCGCAGCCTGGAACAACAGCAATGGCAAGTGTGGGTAAACAAGAACTTCCCTGTCACCGTCCTTGAGGCTACCGGAGTACCTCTCGGGTGCCTGAAGTTACCCACCGTATCTGCGGAGTGGCCAATGGAATGTCAAACCAGATTGAATCTTTAGGTTCCTTATCAAATCTTCAGTAATCGTTTGCGGTTCTGGAATCACTTCCAGTTCTACCATACTCCCACTACTGTTTTCTGAAAAAATCCATTTTTATTAAAACTGTGGCGAGTCAAGAACAATATCACTATTGATCTTCCAGATGGTAGAAAGTCAACCCTCGTCATAGCCTGGGTCAACCCACAAACAGCCATTACAGAAACGTGCCTTGAGTTGTCCAGTGTCTGGTTTTAATCATAAGCCGGACAACTCCCCGTACCTTAACAATGTCAAGATATGAACTGTTCTATATCCAATATAGAAACAGAGGTACTGATTTAATTGAACCAGATTCAAATCATGCAGCTATCTCCAGTGCATGTAAACTAAATGGAAGGAGGCCGATCAGCGTTACTCAACTTAGGAATGCTTCCAATTATGAGTAACCTGAAAGAGAAGCAATTTCTCTTAATCATTACTATCAACTGAACACCATACACAAGTATCTACATCTTCGATCACTTTGAAGAATCCCGATACTTGCTATACCTGGTTCTCTACTCTATTCAAATACCTATAACTCCTCAAAACTTAGACCCTGTGTTTCCACGAAACACATGTCTAAGAACTAGAGAAGTTAAAAGTAAACAGAATATAGTACGAGGACCAACCCCTCTGTCCTGATGGACGCTGGATAACATACAATACTCTGTATAAGTCCCTTGAGTCTGATAACTCATTCACTGTGTGTCGTAGGTTGAAAACTGTACTTATGGTTAAGAAGAATTACACCGCTGTTTAATGCTCCTTACCTAACCATCCACTGATATAGGTAAATGTCGTAGACATAATATCAAAAGGTATATCTCACTCTATGAAAATAGACGTACAGATATATCAATTTGAAATTGGTGCATAACCGCGGATATTCAAAACCAAATAATTGCCGTCCGGCAAACAACCCAGGTGACTTCCTCAAATATCACCGATTACAACGAATCCCGATATAATGAGGATGATCACCCAATTCCCAATAACTTACTCCCACTCAGCATCTGTAAAACCATACAGATGTGAGAATCATACCAGGTAAATACATACCCTGGAGCAAGTGTCTAACTGGGAAATCAGTTTTCCATTAACAGTACACGGTGAAACTGAAACATTGAAATGTTTCGTCAGGGTATCCTGGTATTCCTAGTAATGCCTCTTCCATTATCCAGATTCACAACCGTAACCGTATAATTCTTTGCCACCTTTCCAAATCCCTTTATATGTCTTTAGTCATTACCTTCTGCACACCCCTTTAAGCCAAATGGTTTTCTTCCTTCCCTACCGTTCGGCACCAGCCTATGGTTTGGAAGAAGACTATCCAATAAGCATAAAGGGTGTACTGTCCTAATCCTAGGAGCACTCGCATCGCGAGAGAAGGTGAAGATAAAAGACACCTGAATGTACTTTATTCCTATTTCTCCTGAACCAGAATCCATCCCCGAACTGGAACAAGTTCCTTTCGAGTTCGTATATAACCATACGATGGAGTATCCAATAAACTGTGGACCTTCATAGTGATACGGAGTGTCCTGGAGAAATACAAAGGTGATTTAGGATTGGCGAAGAAATACTTGGTTTGGTCGTGAATATCAGTCGCAATTTACTTTGACCTCCTACTAATCCCTTGCTTTGTCTTAACCTAATAACTTCTGTACACCGTTTAGGCTAACGGGTTTTCTTCATTCCCTACCGGTCGGCACCAGCCTATGGTTTGGAAGAAGACTATCCAATTTGCGTAATAGGTGTACTACTCCTAAACCAAGGTGTACTCGCAACCTGAGAGAAGGTGAAAAGAAAAGACAACTGAATAGTCCTATCCGTTTTCTCCAGAACCAGAAATCATCCTCAAAGTCCTTCGAGTTCGTATCTAACCATACGATGGTTTTGTCCAATGGAAGTGGACGTTCGCAGTAATACGGGGTGTCCTGGAGAAAAGGGTAAAAGTAGGAGTGGCAATGAGGTTTGCAACTCTGACAATCCAAAAGCCAGTGTTAAGAAGGTTCGGTCAACTTGGTCACTGAGTCATAGTCAAGGGTCGGGTCAAAGGTCACTGCCAAAGAGAGAGAGAAAAGAAACACTCAGCGTGCACTCTAACTTAGATCAGAATGGTTATCACTTTATCTAATCTGGAAACCTCCCACTGTAACCTCAAATTCTCTTCCAAACCTGAAAGAAGAATTAGTCGGGATCACCCGAGGAGTAAACCAACTCATCAGTGGGAATCGGGATCCAACTATCATCGCATGATAACTTGACGGAATCCACTCAAGTCACCATACTCCAGAAGGTATGCTCATGCCTGGCAAGTTTCAGTTCTTTTGAAACTCCCGATGTGATTTTTACCCCTAGGACCCAAGTGACCTTGACAATGCCAACATATCAAAGAATCTTAGTCAAGTTCAGACCGTCATTATCTTGATTGCATTAAACCCACCCGTACGAGTCCTTGACAATGCCAACATAACCGTACGACTGTCCTAACCAATCCACTTATCCATGCGACAGAAAAGTATTACACAGCTACCGAACACTACGCCTCGGCAATGCACGACATACGTAGCACGAATACTAAGCAATACTAATCTGAAATGACGGAGGGCTACGGATGGTTTTTGGCGAAAAACCTTTTACCGTAATGAACTTGATATCGTTGAAGGAACTGGATAACTTTTTATAAAAATATAGTGACAAAAACCTTTGCTAAAGAGGTCACTCCCGGTGAAGGGATCTCGGCTCTTTCCCCGTAGAATGAGGTGCAGGATATTCCAACTGAATACCACGATGCAAAGCAAACGTAATCGGCTATAGTGAAGTTAATGCCCTGACGCAAACTTCTGTCCAAGGGGTCACTCCAGGTGAAGGGATCTCGGCCCTTGCCTCGTCGACTGAGGAGCAGGATATTCCAAATGAATACCACGATGCAAAACAAAAGTGAACGTCTTTGCAATAACAGCTTTTTGAAAAATTGTTCCAACAACATCAGAATAGGTTTGTTTAGCTTGCATTGATCCGAATCAATGCAGTCCCATCAATTGATCACACCACAAAGAACGAAAATATACTGATGTACGTATATGCCATCCGCATTCGCCACTTGGTCCCGTCATCACCCGTTAGGTTACTTAACTAACGACAGAGCGGGGACTGGACTAGAGCGGATGCAAAACATATACAACATCTACTAATATATATACCAATATATTATATTCGCTCAAGGCGTGATAAAATGCAACATCACAGAAATATACAGCATCACAGAACAATACAGATATCTGGGATCCCCGGGTTTCACAGAGCCGCTGCTGAAACCCGACGTTCCCCTGGTCGTGTGGATAGCCTGTGCAATGAAAACCTAGACCCCTACGGGCGCGGCAAGTCACCCGCCAAAACCTGAAGCGAGGCAGCCCCCTTCAGCTCCGTGAATGGACCACCCAGCACTTCATGGAATCCGGTAACTTGGGCACCCCTCCTGGGTCAACCTGTACCCCCTACGAGTGCGGCGAATAGCCCGCCAATCCTAGAGTGAAGCCCCCTCCGTCTCAATGCCATGAGATGCGGGCCCGTTGCCCTCTAGAACCCGGCTATCCGTGCACCCCTCCGCGGGGTAATCCTAGTACAGAAAGTAAAATATACATACAACGGGTACATCGACCGCAACCAGGTCGTGCCCCAAAAGAATAATACAAACAGGCAGTGACGGCAGTCCACATGTTGGACGCTCGCCCCGCAATATCAAATGTACATAATACAACAAAACTGTACTAGCATTGCATCCAGGCTATCCCCCACGACCGATCCGCAACAACACAACATAAACATAGAACATCAACGTGAAAGTCACGTTCGCAAATCCGTCTAACCGGGCTATAACAGTTAGACGGGATTTACCGATCAAGTGACATTCACGGTCGCAGATATAATGTAAATACTGAGAAATAATGTGTTTAAAAATATCCGATCGATCAAAAATTAACAAGTGGGCCCCCAAGTAATACTGTAGCACTCACAGAAATTCTGGGCCCAAATTTAATATTCCAAAACTCCCAAAATCAGCCCACAAGCCCACTGGAAAAATTGGACACAGTGAGGATACTAAAGTGCAGCGGAACCGCGGCCCAAGGGGGGGTTTGGCCGCGGTTCCGCGCTCCCATGATCGACTGAATGTGTCGAATTTTCCCAGATGTCTTAGAGTTTCCAGTAGATTAGTTTTATACAACCTGAAAAATTTTTAGACACCAAAAATTTTCAACAGAAAACTGATGTGAACAAAATGAGGTTTTTTGGAATTTCGGTCGATCGGATAAGTAAAACACATTAGAACAAGCTAGGCAAGGTTAATGGCGTGGCTCTGATACCATGTTGCGCCACGGCAGCGCCCCGGCCGTCTATCCGAGGCCAAAATGCGGAATCAAAAAATTTTCCTTACTTGGAAACCGGCGCTACCGCGGACAAAGAAAACCCGGATCGTTAACCATTAACCTATACTAGCTAACAAGAGATGGGAAGAGAAGTATACCGAGTGATCCGAGTCCTCCGGTCTTCTCGTCATCGTCCCGATCTCCCGCGGAAAGTCTTGCCTCCACATCGTCGCCTCCTCGCCGGAAGGGCACCACATCGCCTGCGTCTTTTACGGGCTCCCGCCTCAATACCGAGGCAACTCGAGCATGAAGCCGGCAACTCGACATGATCAAGATATGCTGTAGAAAGTGTAGTGTAGAGGCTATGTCTCATTTGGGGTTTGTTGCCTTTGAAGATGATGGAGGATTCAAGATTAGAAAAATGGTGCTTGCATTTTTCTAGCATGAAAATGAGATCAAGAATGAAACTCTCAAGATGAAGCTCTCATCTTTTTCTTTCTCTCAACCATGAAAAACTTATCATCTTAGAAAAATGGTGGAGGAAAGAATATGAAGCATGAAGGGAGGTGAGTGTAGTGTAAAGCAAGTGGTGACCACATCCTAACCTCATCATCACAATCTCACATCAACTCTAATCACAAAAAATCAACAAAAAGCAAGTGATGAGAATGGTATCAAAAGATGCTTTCATGATAAAAACATTTGCAAGAAAAACCTCCACAATGTGTTATTTGCAAACTTGCAAATAACACCCTCCATCGGAAAAGTCCGGCCGGGAAAGAACAAAGGAAAACAGGCCGGAACGGAATGCAAACTGGCAACTCTAAAAAACTGGTCCCGTAATAAATTATAGGAAAACCCCGATGCTGTGCATACACACCCGCATCTGTATTCCTACCGGATACAGATGCAATGAGACAAAATCTACACAGTATTAAACTAGGACCCGGCTTAACCAAAGCCGGCTAGTAATATCCGTCCGATCCTGATCCTGATCCGTGCAATACCGCACGTATCTGATCGAACCCTGCCATATAACTATACGGCCACTAGTACAAAACTGTCCGATCCTGATCCGTGCAATACCGCACGTATCTGATTGGACCCTGCCATATCTCCATACGGCCTCTACAGCGTTTCGTCCGAAAGCTTGAGTAACTGTAAGTGTGGTGGACTCTAAAGACTCGTCAATACTATGGCTGTGGATTCAACCACTAGCACGTCAGAGGTATTAGCCAATACGTGACGGGCCACCAGCTATTGACCAAAAAGGACGTCGATGAGCGAACTCATCCTGACACCCTACTGAGCCTGTCAGTGACAATATCCGTACAGTCGGGTCCGTTCGTCTATGAGCATCACATGTCGGGCCTAGGGGGTTGGTAAAAGTCAGACCCCCAAAAGCGGTACAAGTCGTGTCGGAGCGTAGCCCAGAACACCCTGAGATACTACTGGAATACCTACCAGTAAATCTCCTGCCTCGGCCGAGGGCTTTGTGTAATGGCTCTCCTAGACACAGCGCGACCTCACCCCCAATACCGGGAGAGACGAACCCCAGCAGATCCGCTCACTGCCTCCATGTGGCTCGGGACTGTACCCAACTAAAACCTGTTTGCACGACTCCTTTGAGCCGTGGTAGGGTAGTAATCAAAGCACAGTGGGAACTCACACGAGACAAAAGACGATCTCAGGTCGATGAACTAACCTGTACACATGTCACCAGGGAACTGCTATCTGACATCTGGTATAAGACCAACTAGCAGGTTCCCGGCGTGTCCTGTCCGGTGTACTCATAACCCAATGAGCACCTGTATACATCTTAGGTGAACCAACCGACACCAGTGGCTTGTGAGACCGGCCACCGCCCCTCGTCGGGGTCTCGACTGTATACACTAGTCTACTAATGGAGTATCGATGCCCTGTCTCGAAACTCCTACGACTAGGGACCTTTTAAGGATGTGCTTATAGATCGCCAGCTCTCACGTATATGATCGCCATCATACTGCCGGCAGTCAAGCAAGAATCCTAGGGGCTCTATCAGCGTGTAATAGCGACATGCCAGGTCACCTAAAGCAGTACACGATGATAAAGATAAACCAGATAGCATACTATCATCTCGAGTAAGACTGTCCTACCGGGATAGGTCCTCCCTCAATCATTGCAATCACGTGCCTGTGATCCAATAATTGACTCTGAGGGCACTATCTCCAACAATCTCCCACTTGCACTCAAGGCTAATTATTGCGATGCCGCATACTCACAGCCCGTGTGATACCGAACACCCAACTCCTCTACTAGTCAGTCTCACAAAGCTCGTTTGCGAAACTATTGCGCTCGAGGAATAGCCTCAGTGAGTGGATCCGCTGTGATGTTTCTTTTTATGTCTCTCTATATCTCAAGTTCGCGGAGAAAGCCATCTCCCGAAATGAGCAATACCTGTCTTAGAATGTCTGGATGTCTGATGGGACCTAGCTCATAAATGAACTCCAAATCCAAACTTCTTAGACTGTATCGTCAACTGAAATTAATCAGTATCCTGCGCCATGCCACCCTCGGTATTGCCTTGGACCATCTGTCCAAAATACTGCCCCTCGTCAGAAGGAAAACTATAACTCTGACAACCTCCTTGTCGTTCATGTCACATTGGAAGCCTGGAATGATAACTGTCTCCCAAATGAGGCTGTCGTTATCATATCCCTAGAACATCAACTTATGTTCTAAAACTGCTTCCGACTGTTTCTCCAGGATTGGATCAATATCAACTTATTGCATCTAGTGCAAGAACAACATCTGGTGTGGTACTTGACATCTCATGATTGACTCAATTGCCTAAGCAAGTGATCTGCCAATCATGCACATCCCTCTCCCCTTTAGTCTGTAAGACACCTTTAGAGAGGGTGACTCCATTACCTGCAGGTACACTACCATGCCAGGAGTCGTTCATTCTAAATACTCTTAGAATGCTGTCTAAGTACCCAGATTGGGAAACCACCCAAATCTAGATCTAAAACCATAGATCTAGTAACCAGTATGTCTGACAAAATGTCCAAATCCCATAAGGAGAAAACACTGTGTGACGACCAAAGTATAACCGATCGTAGTATAGGAATATCACTTCCTACTACCTTCTCAACAGATCCACCCCCTATTCTGATGACGTCAAACCTATGACTGTCACATCAGAAATAGATGATCTATCTCCGCTACATCTGCTTTAGTCTATAAATAGACATAAGCCTGATGTCCACCAATGCTTCCGCTGCTCCCACTGACTACGACAACCCTCTGGCAGAGTCATATAGACGTACACTTCCAAAGCTAGTTTAGAACGACGCTATACTCATCCTCCTGCCGGGTCTCGCAGCCTGGAACAACAGCAATGGCAAGTGTGGGTAAACAAGAACTTCCCTGTCACCGTCCTTGAGGCTACCGGAGTACCTCTCGGGTGCCTGAAGTTACCCACCGTATCTGCGGAGTGGCCAATGGAATGTCAAACCAGATTGAATCTTTAGGTTCCTTATCAAATCTTCAGTAATCGTTTGCGGTTCTGGAATCACTTCCAGTTCTACCATACTCCCACTACTGTTTTCTGAAAAAATCCATTTTTATTAAAACTGTGGCGAGTCAAGAACAATATCACTATTGATCTTCCAGATGGTAGAAAGTCAACCCTCGTCATAGCCTGGGTCAACCCACAAACAGCCATTACAGAAACGTGCCTTGAGTTGTCCAGTGTCTGGTTTTAATCATAAGCCGGACAACTCCCCGTACCTTAACAATGTCAAGATATGAACTGTTCTATATCCAATATAGAAACAGAGGCACTGATTTAATTGAACCAGATTCAAATCATGCAGCTATCTCCAGTGCATGTAAACTAAATGGAAGGAGGCCGATCAGCGTTACTCAACTTAGGAATGCTTCCAATTATGAGTAACCTGAAAGAGAAGCAATTTCTCTTAATCATTACTATCAACTGAACACCATACACAAGTATCTACATCTTCGATCACTTTGAAGAATCCCGATACTTGCTATACCTGGTTCTCTACTCTATTCAAATACCTATAACTCCTCAAAACTTAGACCCTGTGTTTCCACGAAACACATGTCTAAGAACTAGAGAAGTTAAAAGTAAACAGAATATAGTACGAGGACCAACCCCTCTGTCCTGATGGACGCTGGATAACATACAATACTCTGTATAAGTCCCTTGAGTCTGATAACTCATTCACTGTGTGTCGTAGGTTGAAAACTGTACTTATGGTTAAGAAGAATTACACAGCTGTTTAATGCTCCTTACCTAACCATCCACTGATATAGGTAAATGTCGTAGACATAATATCAAAAGGTATATCTCACTCTATGAAAATAGACGTACAGATATATCAATTTGAAATTGGTGCATAACCGCGGATATTCAAAACCAAATAATTGCCGTCCGGCAAACAACCCAGGTGACTTCCTCAAATATCACCGATTACAACGAATCCCGATATAATGAGGATGATCACCCAATTCCCAATAACTTACTCCCACTCAGCATCTGTAAAACCATACAGATGTGAGAATCATACCTGGTAAATACATACCCTGAAGCAAGTGTCTAACTGGGAAATCAGTTTTCCATTAACAGTACACGGTGAAACTGAAACATTGAAATGTTTCGTCGGGGTATCCTGGTATTCCTAGTAATGCCTCTTCCATTATCCAGATTCACAACTGTAACCGTATAATTCTTTGCCACCTTTCCAAATCCCTTTATATGTCTTTAGTCATTACCTTCTGCACACCCCTTTAAGCCAAATGGTTTTCTTCCTTCCCTACCGTTCGGCACCAGCCTTTGGTTTGGAAGAAGACTATCCAATAAGCATAAAGGGTGTACTGTCCTAATCCTAGGAGCACTCGCATCGCGAGAGAAGGTGAAGATAAAAGACACCTGAATGTACTTTATTCCTATTTCTCCTGAACCAGAATCCATCCCCGAACTGGAACAAGTTCCTTTCGAGTTCGTATATAACCATACGATGGAGTATCCAATAAACTGTGGATCTTCGTAGTGATACGGAGTGTCCTGGTGAAATACAAAGGTGATTTAGGATTGGCGAAGAAATACTTGGTTTGGTCGCGAATATCAGTCGCAATTTACTTTGCCCTCCTACTAATCCCTTGCTTTGTCTTAACTTAATACCTTCTGTACACCGTTTAGGCTAACTGGTTTTCTTCATTCCCTACCGGTCGGCACCAGCCTATGGTTTGGAAGAAGACTATCCAATTTGCGTAATAGGTGTACTACTCCTAAACCAAGGAGTACTCGCAACCTGAGAGAAGGTGAAAAGAAAAGACAACTGAATAGTCCTATCCGTTTTCTCCAGAACCAGAAACCATCCTCGATGTCCTTCGAGTTCGTATCTAACCATACGATGGTTTTGTCCAATGGAAGTGGACGTTCGCAGTAATACGGGGTGTCTTGGAGAAAAGGGTAAAAGTAGGAGTGGCAATGAGGTTTGCAACTCTGACAATCCAAAAGCCAGTGTTAAGAAGGTTCGGTCAACTTGGTCACTGAGTCATAGTCAAGGGTCGGGTCAAAGGTTGCTGCCAAAGAGAGAGAGAAAAGAAACACTCAGCGTGCACTCTAACTTAGATCAGAATGGTTATCACTTTATCTAATCTGGAAACCTCCCACTGTAACCTCAAATTCTCCTCCAAACCTGAAAGAAGAATTAGTCGGGATCACCCGAGGAGTAAACCAACTCATCAGTGGGAATCGGGATCCAACTATCATCGCATGATAACTTGACGGAATCCACTCAAGTCACCATACTCCAGAAGGTATGCTCATGCCTGGCAAGTTTCAGTTCTTTTGAAACTCCCGATGTGATTTTTACCCCTAGGACCCAAGTGACCTTGACAATGTCAACATATCAAAGAGTCCTAGTCAAGTTCAGCCCGTCATTATCTTGATTGCATTAAACCCACCCGTACGAGTCCTTGACAATGCCAACATAACCGTACGACTGTCCTAACCAATCCACTTATCCATGCGACAGAAAAGTATTACACAGCTACCGAACACTACGCCTCGGCAATGCATGACATACGTAGCACGAATACTAAGCAATACTAATCTGAAATGACGGAGGGCTACGGATGGTTTTTGGCGAAAAACCTTTTACCGTAATGAACTTGATATCGTTGAAGGAACTGGATAACTTTTTATAAAAATATAGTGACAAAAACCTTTGCTAAAGAGGTCACTCCCGGTGAAGGGATCTCGGCTCTTTCCCCGTAGAATGAGGTGCAGGATATTCCAACTGAATACCATGATGCAAAGCAAACGTAATCGGCTATAGTGAAGTTAATGCACTGACGCAAACTTCTGTCTAAGGGGTCACTCCCGGTGAAGGGATCTCGGCCCTTGCCTCGTCGACTGAGGAGCAGGATATTCCAAATGAATACCACGATGCAAAACAAAAGTGAACGTCTTTGCAATAACAGCTTTTTGAAAAATTGTTCCAACAACATCAGAATAGGTTTGTTTAGCTTGCATTGATCCGAATCAACGCAGTCCCATCAATTGATCACACCACAAAGAACGAAAATATACTGATGTACGTATATGCCATCCGCATTCGCCACTGGGTCCCGTCATCACCCGTTAGGTTACTTAACTAACGACAGAGCGGGGACTGGACTAGCGCGGATGCAAAACATATACAACATCTACTAATATATATACCAATATATTATATTCGCTCAAGGCGTGATAAAATGCAACATCACATAAATATACAGCATCACAAAACAATACAGATATCTGGGATCCCCGGGTTTCACAGAGCCGCTGCTGAAACCCGACGTTCCCCTGGTCGTGTGGATAGCCTGTGCAATGAAAACCTAGACCCCTACGGGCGCGGCAAGTCACCCACCAAAACCTGAAGCGAGGCAGCCCCCTTCAGCTCCGTGAATGGACCACCCAGCACTTTATGGAATCCGGTAACTTGGGCACCCCTCCTGGGTCAACCTGTACCCCCTACGAGTGCGGCGAATAGCCCGCCAATCCTAGAGTGAAGCCCCCTCCGTCTCAATGCCATGAGATGCGGGCCCGTTGCCCTCTAGAACCCGGCTATCCGTGCACCCCTCCGCGGGGTAATCCTAGTACAGAAAGTAAAATATACATACAACGGGTACATCGACCGCAACCAGATCGTGCCCCAAAAGAATAATACAAACTGGCAGTGACGGCAGTCCACATGTCGGACGCTCGCCCCGCAATATCAAATGTACATAATACAACAAAACTGTACTAGCATTGCATCCAGGCTATCCCCCACGACCGATCCGCAACAACACAGCATAAACATAGAACATCAACGTGAAAGTCACGTTCGCAAATCCGTCTAACCGGGCTATAGCAGTTAGACGGGATTTACCGATCAAGTGACATTCACGGTCGCAGATATAATGTAAATACTGTGAAATAATGTGTTTAAAAATATCCGATCGATCAAAAATTAACAAGTGGGCCCCCAAGTAATACTGTAGCACTCACAGAAATTCTGGGCCCAAATTTAATATTCCAAAACCCCCAAAATCAGCCCACAAGCCCACTGGAAAAATTGGACACAGTGAGGATACTAAAGTGCAGCGGAACCGCGGCCCAAGGGGGGTTTGGCCGCGGTTCCGCGCTCCCATGATCGACTGAATGTTTCGAATTTTCCCAGATGTCTTAGAGTTTCCAGTAGATTAGTTTTATACAACCTGAAAAAATTTTAGACACCAAAAATTTTCAACAGAAAACTGATGTGAACAAAATGAGGTTTTTTGGAATTTCGGTCGATCGGATAAGTAAAACACATTAGAACAAGCTAGGCAAGGTTAATGGCGTGGCTCTGATACCATGTTGCGCCACGGCAGCGCCCCGGCCGTCTATCCGAGGCCAAAATGCGGAATCAAAAAATTTTCCTTACTTGGAAACCGGCGCTACCGCGGACAAAGAAAACCCGGATCGTTAACCATTAACCTATACTAGCTAACAAGAGATGGGAAGAGAAGTATACCGAGTGATCCGAGTCCTCCGGTCTTCTCGTCATCGTCCCGATCTCCCGCGGAAAGTCTTGCCTCCACATCGTCGCCTCCTCGCCGGAAGGGCACCACATCGCCTGCGTCTTTTACGGGCTCCCGCCTCAATACCGAGGCAACTCGGGCATGAAGCCGGCAACTCGACATGCTCAAGATATGCTGTAGAATGTGTAGTATAGAGGCTATGTCTCATTTGGGGTTTGTTGCCTTTGAAGATGATGGAGGAATCAAGATTAGAAAAATGGTGCTTGCATTTTTCTAGCATGAAAATGAGATCAAGAATGAAACTCTAAAGATGAAGCTCTCATCTTTTTCTTTCTCTCAACCATGAAAAACTTATCATCTTAGAAAAATGGTGGAGGAAAGAATATGAAGCATGAAGGGAGGTGAGTGTAGTGTAAAGCAAGTGGTGACCACATCCTAACCTCATCATCACAATCTCACATCAACTCTAATCACAACAAATCAACAAAAAGCAAGTGATGAGAATGGTATCAAAAGATGCTTTCATGATAAAAATATTTGCAAGAAAAACCTCCACAATGTGTTATTTGCAAACTTGCAAATAACACCCTCCATCGGAAAAGTCCGGCCGGGAAAGAACAAAGGAAAACCGGCCGGAACGGAATGCGAACTGGCAACTCCAGAAAACTGGTCCCGTAATAAATTACAGGAAAACCCCGATGCTGTGCATACACACCCACATCTGTATTCCTACCGGATACAAATGCAATGAGACAAAATCTACACAGTACTAAACTAGGACCCGGCTTAACCAAAGCCGGCTAGTAATATCCGTCCGATCCTGATCCGTGCAATACCGCACGTATCTGATCGAACCCTGCCATATAACTATATGGCCACTAGTACAAAACTGTCCGATCCTGATCCGTGCAATACCGCACGTATCTGATCGAACCCTGCCATATCTCCATACGGCCTCTACAGCGTTTCGCCCGAAAGCTTGAGTAACTGTAAGTGTGGTGGACTCTAAAGACTCGTCAATACTATGGCTGTGGATTCAACCACTAGCACGTCAGAGGTATTAGCCAATACGTGACGGGCCACCAGCTATTGACCAAAAGGGACGTCGATGAGCGAACTCATCCTGACACCCTACTGAGCCTGTCAGTGACAATATCCGTACAGTCCGGTCCGTTCGTCTATGAGCATCGCATGTCGGGCCTAGGAGGTTGGTAAAAGTCAGACCCCCAAAAGCGGTACAAGTCGTGTCGGAGCGTAGCCCAGAACACCCTGAGATACTACTGGAATACCTACCAGTAAATCTCCTGCCTCGGCCGAGGGCTTTGTGTAATGGCTCTCCTAGACACAGCGCGACCTCACCCCCAATACCGGGAGAGACGAACCCCAGCAGATCCTCTCACTGCCTCCATGTGGCTCGGGACTGTACCCAACTAAAACCTGTTTGCACGACTCCTTTGAGCCGTGGTAGGGTAGTAATCAAAGCACAGTGGGAACTCACACGAGACAAAAGACGATCTCAGGTCGATGAACTAACCTGTACACATGTCACCAGGGAACTGCTATCTGACATCTGGTATAAGACCAACTAGCAGGTTCCCGGCGAGTCCTGTCCGGTGTACTCATAACCCAATGAGCACCTGTATACATCTTAGGTGAACCAACCGACACCAGTGGCTTGTGAGACCGGCCACCGCCCCTCGTCGGGGTCTCGACTGTATACACTAGTCTACTAATGGAGTATCGATGCCCTGTCTCGAAACTCCTACGACTAGGGACCTTTTAAGGATGTGCTTATAGACCGCCAGCTCTCACGTATATGATCGCCATCATACTGCCGGCAGTCAAGCAAGAATCCTATGGGCTCTATCAGCGTGTAATAGCGACATCCCAGGTCACCTAAAGCAGTACACGATGATAAAGATAAACCAGATAGCATACTATCATCTCGAGTAAGACTGTCCTACCGGGATAGGTCCTCCCTCAATCATTGCAATCACGTGCCTGTGATCCAATAATTGACTCTGAGGGCACTATCTCCAACAGTGGAATCGAATTTCAAAATAAAAACAGGTAGCTAAAGTTCTTGCTTTGCATCGCGGTGTTCATTATAGAACATCCTGCACCTTATTCGATGAGGAAAGGACCGAGATCCCTTCACCGGGAGTGACTCCTTTAGCAATAACTGGCAGATGCTACAACCCTCGGTTTGTCATTTGATCGCTTCTATAGTTTCCGCTTTGCACAGTGATATATATGATATATCCCGCACCTCATTCGACGAGGAAAGGGCCGACGATCCCTTCACCGGGAGTGACCCCTTTAGCAAAACTAGAAAAGCCTCAAAAACATTCAATTTAAAACCATTTGATTCCGCAATGAGATCAAGTTCAAAGCATTAAAGGTTTTCACAAAAAAAAACATTCGCAACCCTCCGTGAATTTAGGAAGTAGAGTACTTAGTATTCGTGCTGTGTTTGTTGACTTTAGTTAAGGCACAATGTACGGTAGCTAAGTGATGTCTTCCTACACCGCATATGATGCGATTAGTTAGGACAGTCGCGTGACTTTGTTGACCTTAGTTAAGGGTCATGTGGGTGGGTCTGATTAATCACGAAATGACGGGTAGAACTTGACTAGTACTTATGATTTGTTGACCATAGTTAAGGTCATAGGTGCTAGGGGTAAAAACCTTTATCGGGAGTTTCAGGTGTTGAAACTTGCAATGAGATTGCATACCTTCTATATGATAGTTGGATCCCGATACCCACTGCGAGTAATTGTTACTCCTGGGAGAGTTTTGCACTTTACAATTAGCCGATCAAGTAGGTGTCTAGAAAGGTGTCAACGGGGTTACGCCTCTGGAAAAATGAGGTTTACAGTAATTAGGTCCGTGCGAAAGCACGGGGAACCTCCCTCAAAGTACCGACACTGGTCTGGCTGAAAGATTGGCGAACTTGTAGAGTGTAATTAATCCCGGCTAGTCTTTCCTTTTAAGGTTTGAAGGAAGATTTGATAAAAACAGTGGGAGCCATCCTGATTAGATAAAATATATAACCAATCTGATCTTGCAAGAGCGCACGCAGAGTGTTTTCTTCTCTCTCTCTCCAGGTAGCGACCATATCACGCCTTAATCAAGATAATAATACGGATAATTGACCGAACCCGCTTGTTATACTGAGCTGGGGAACGTTGGTCCCGCTCCAACTTATAATTGTTATAAGACAGAGCAGGAAATAGGGGAATGCCAGGATTCCCATGCCGCCCAAACGAAGAAAGTGCATGAGATGCATCTCCTTCGGATATGTTCATTACAAAGAACTGTTTCTCAGTATCCTCTGCATCCTGGGTATATGATACCGGATCAGGATCCCAGATATGTAATATGTTACATAGGGCTACAAAAAGGTAGAAAAACTGAGAAAGGATGATAAGTTTCATGAGGCAGAAAACGGGGCATGTGTTGCAGCCAAGTCTGTTGGTCACTGTCACCCTGTATTACCAATACATTGATTCTGAACAAATGTTATTAGATACCGAACCTGATATACAAAATCATATCAGTCTCTTTATTAGTAAAGAAATGATATAATTTTGTATTGTTGGATAATGTTTTGAACATTTCCTATATCAAAAGTTGATCGGTTCAGGCACGTTATCTAAAAGCATTGACGTTCTAAATCAAACTATAGTTCCTTGTATACAGAACACACACAAGAGGAAGAGTTCAGAAATGAACGAATCCTTCTTGAGGCATTGTAGACTAGGTCACATCAATGCGACCCGACTGGCTGAAGTTATATTTTAGATGCATATTTAAATCAGTTTGAATTTACATCTTGTGAAACTTGCCAGTCATGTCACAAAGATTAGATGACCATAGCTCTGTTTATTAGAAACAGAGAAAGAGTTAGTAAACTCTTGGGACTGATACATGATGATGTATGTAAAGTCTCCTGTCTACACATGCCAGGACTGGTTCTTTATACTTCATTGTATTCTCTGATAATCTCTCAAGCTTCAGTCATATGTTCCTGTTGAAACATAAATCTGAAGCTTTTGAGGTATTCACAGAATATAAGTTAGAAGTAGAGAACCAAAATACGGGTATAAGTATTATGTCCTATGATAAGAACAGGGAGAAGAATACTTGTGCATAGAATTCCTGGACTATTCTAAAGGAGAATGGGATTCTCTCTCAGTGTTACTCCTCTGAATACACCACAGCACAACGGTGTATCAGGGCGGAGCAATTGCACAATTTTAGATATGGTGTGCTCTATGATGAGTATTACTGAGTTACCTATTTCCTTTTGGGGTTATGCACTTGAGAAGCTGCATACCTATTGAATTAGGTTTGAATCAAATCAGTGCCTACCACTCCATATGAGATATGGTATGGGAAGAACCCGTCTCTTAAGCGAGTTAAGATTTGGGGTTGTCCGGCCAATGTTTAAAGCAAAATCCGGACAAGATCGAGGCAGGATCAGTTCTGTATAACTGGAAAGGTTCCAGCTATACAAAACTGCAGTTGATGATTTGACAGAACCAAAGGATTCTATAGTTCCCGACGAACCTCAGCCTCTCCGCCGATCTAGTAGGGTTCCTTATCCGCCTGAGAGATACCTCGGTTTCTCGATGACAGTGTGAGCGAGGATTGCATCATGAGATGATGACCCAACTAGTTTCGAGCAGGCCATCGAGAGTAGGGACTCTGTAAGAATGGCTGGATGCTTAGCGATCTGAGATGGAATCCATATACACCAGCAAAGTATGGACTTTAGCTGCTATATCTGAAGGGTTAAATCACCATAAGGAGCAAGTATATCTTGAGAAGATTGCTTGGTGTAGATGGAAAAGTTGAGACTTTCAAAGCTAGGCTTATTAAAGGTTTTAGTCATCAACCAGGCATGGATAATGATGAAACCTTTTCCAAGTGACTATGCTTAAGTCCATCCAGATCCTACTTGCCACGGCTACATACCATGACTGCGATATCTGGTGGTTGGGTGCCCTGACTGCTTTTCTAAATACTGATTTAGAAGAGAATGTCTATAAGAACACAGCCAGAGGGCTTCGTAAACAGTGGGAGCAGCGGAAACGTGTGCAAGTTGCTTTACATAATGAAGCAGGCATCGCGGAGTTGGAACGTCTGTTTTGATGTGATAGTCAAAGTGTTTGACTTCATCAAAATGGTAGACGAACCTTGTATATACAAAAGGGTAGTAGAGAGTAAGGTGGTCATCTTCGTATTGTACGTAGACAACATACTCTTGATAGGAAGAGAGTTTCCTATACTACGATCGGTCAATCTCCTATTATCACTAGGATTCTCCAAATAGGATCAAAGTGATACCTCCTAAATCCTGAGTTTTCATCTATGAGATAGATGTAATTGGATGCTAGGATTCTTACTAGATGTAGTGAGATGGTATCAATCGATCCTGGGGAGAATCACTGGAAGAGTTCCAGGGTGATAAAGACGACTGAATGTCAGTCACGGGCATTGTCTTAACCCTCAGTAGAGGGACGGTATGTTGGAAGAGTTCCAAGCTAGATACCGTGGCAAACTAGACGATAAAGGCTGGTAATATCGCTATTGAAGATACTACCAAAGAGAAAGTTTGGGTGTATATTGGTTCATAAGATGAACTAGGTTCATGCCATTGTATGACAATGGAAGTGTGGCTTCGGCCCTGGAACCCTGGTCCCATCAGTGACCCAGACAAATTCTGAGGCAGCACCACCTGATCATGGAGATAGTTGATCTCCAGGTTGATCGAGGTTAGGAGAGTAGACTCAGAGGACAACACGGCGGATCCACTCACGAAGGCCTTTTCCCAGAGAGAGGCTCATATGGGATGGTTGAGTATTAGATACTGCAACCACTGCTACAGATGGCCCTAGTGCAAGTGGGAGATTGTTAGTTATATGTATGCCCTAGAGGCCATTACTGTACATTGGATGTATATTGTAGTGGATGCTGGGACATATATAGATAGGACTTTCTTGCTCGACATGATAGTACGCTATCTGGTTGCTCTTTATCTTAACATGTATACTTTCTGTCTCTCTGTTACATGTTGATAAAGCCCTTAGGATGTGTACTCGACTTCCAGGACTATGATTCAGATCATACTAGTGGGGCCTGGGTAGCCAATGAGTACATCCTTCATTGTTCCTAGTCGTGGGAATGTTGAGACGGGGCATCGATATTCCAGAGTAGACTAGCGCATATCTTCTCGACCCATGCGATGGGCGATGGATGATCCCATATCCATTGGTGTTTGACATCGAAGATGGTATGCGGGTGCTCAGGGGAGACTGGGTACACTGAACGGACTCGCCGAGAACTCCCAGATGGTATTATACCTCACGTCAGATGGCAGTTCTCTGGTGACACTGGTACAGCTTAGTCTGTTGACCCGAGATCGTCATAGAGTCTTGTGTGTCTCCCACTGTGCTTTGATTTCCACCCTACCACGGCTCTACTGAGTTGTGCAAACAGGTGGTTATTGGGTACAGTCCCGATTCACATGGAGGCAATGAGCGATAGGAGGGGATTCGTCTCTCCCGGTATTGGGGGTTGATGCTGTGCTATGCTCGACTGGCCATAACAGGAAATTCCTGGCCAGGGTTGCAGTGATATACTGGTAAGAGTTATCAGTAGTTTCACGAATGTTATGGACCTCACGTCGGCATGACTTATCAAGCTACTGGGGTTTGACGTTTACCACCCCTAGGCGAGATATGCGACATATAAGACGAACAGACCGGACTGTACGGTAAGTGTTACTGGTTGGATTCACAGGAGTATGAGCGGGCTTGCTCGTCGATCTTCTGATCGCTCAATACCCGGGTGGCCGTTACGTTTAGCAGACCGCTTGCGGCTTGTGGGTGCTTGATATGATCATCATCTGCTACCGGCGTATTGACGAGTCTTTAGAGTCCTACACAGAGGTTTCCTGGCTCAAGCGAAACGAAATAGGAGCGCATATGAGATATGTGCAGGACCGAGAATAATTCGTGTATGTGATACCGTATTCCATTCTCGCGATGAATGTATCGATTAGTTATATGCGATATAACCTAGTTATCGAATCAAGGATCGATTCGATAAGCCGATACATTGAATACTAGCCGGTTATATGCGATATGACCGGATCGTTAAATCAAGTATTGATTTAATGATTTAATGCATAATTATATATTTGATATATTACTTTACATTAACTAGTATTGGTTCACTTTATGAGGATATTCTCACTTGATGATGCACATTGTATATGTGATATATTCTTGTGCGCTTGTTTGTATCATGTTTGATGATACATGCAACCTTGGGTTTGTGTAAAGACTTAAGCCATGATTAGTGAATGGTTAGGGTTTCTTTTCTTTTAATTCTTTATCCATTTATTTATTTATTCATTCTTTTTGTCAAAAGAAAAGAATGGTGGCTTTCTTTGTTTTACATTGAAGCTTCTTGAAGCTTTGAATAAGTCCACCATTCTTGTCTCATGTTTAACCCTAACCACTCATCTAACCCTAGTTAAATCTCTACACTAAACCATGTTTGTTGACATGATAAGTATCATATGGTTTTTTATTTTTAAATAATAACATATGATATATTATCTTCTTCTTCTTCTTCTTCTTCAAGAAGAAAGATGTTGATAGCTTCAATGGCAACTAGCCAAATCAAGTGAGAAATCCAAATCTAAAGTCTACCCACTTCCTATTTCTTCATCCTCTACTACTTGCCATGTAGTAGAGTGTGTTGTCTTCACAAGTTTCTTGACTTGGCGAAGGCGGAGCTCGTTCTTGTGATGCCTCGACGGAGATCATCTTCGGCATCGAACCGACGATCAAGCCCGCCCATTCTTCGATGATGCCGATGCTAGAGTCATGGGTACGATTTGGACAGCGAGGGGACTTCATCACGGAGCCTAGGAGGTGGTGGACCGGATCTACAAAGGTTGTAGTCACTTTCCTTTAGATACATTTCCGTTTACTTGCTTGTTTCACCTATTTATCTAGTTAACGATCCGTATTAGGGTTTGTAGGCACTTGAAAAATTTAAATTGGTCGTGTTTGATCACTTGTGAGACTCCACTAGAGTGCCTAGGAACCCTACAAAAAGGAATCCCACTCTTAACCCTTATCTCGACACGGAACTCCGTTCATATCTAGCCTTTACCAAAACAATCATTAATCTAATCTCTAATCGCGGTCGGAACTAACAAAGAATTGTTAGCGCGTCCGATTAGGATGTTAATGATTCTTTTGATAAAGTTCATAAACTTTATTGGACTTAAAAAGGGTTTAGGGATGTTCATTATCCATTAGCCTACCCTAATCCTACGAACCCTAACAAGCGGAGAATTACTCGCGCATGTTGGGAGAAAAAGAGATGGAAAGAAATTGCATAATTAAACTACGAAGAAATAGAATAAGAAAAAGAAAGCTACCTTTATTAATCAACAATATTCATTACACTTGAATCCTTAGAAAATGATTACAATTTCTAGTTGCTTCTCGATCTCTTCTAAGGAGGTAGACGAACAGTTGATGATCAGCCTGGATGCGTGAGCCGTCTTGGACTTCGTGATATCGTCGGCTTGATGATTTTTCCAAGAGGCTCTCGGTGCCTTTTTATAGTGCCAAAGCCAGAATCCAAGCTTCTAAATTAGGAAGTAAGCAGCAAAAGATCCTCCCCAAAAATCCTCGGCTTCCAATTCCCTCTAACTGCGGCGGATCTGCGGCATAAAGGGGTTAATGCCGCGGATCCGCGGCCTTCTCATCGTGGCCGTTGATCAATCTTCTGGGGATGTCTCGTAGTGACATTTGGCGATCCTTGGAACCCTCAGAATTTGGAAATCTTTTCGTGGTTGCTTCCAGACTTGGTCTCCAAGTTTTGCTTCTTAATTAGGCAAGTCTTCTTCAACAACTTGATTTGCTTGATTCTAGTCTTTGAAAAATTCTGCACACTTGGAAATATTTTGCACAACAACTCAAATAATATTTAGTAGACTTTGTTCTACTAGGATTTGGTCAATGAATTTATTTGCATACATTTTCGTACCAAATGCTAATTATAATATATCAACACATGGAAAATAGTATTTTTACACATAATCGCTCATATGTATGATATATTATAATAAAGTCCTTCTTTAATATGAAAATGGTAGGAAAAATGTAATACAAATGTGCAGTTTTATCAACTGAACAGATATACTAGCAATCCGCATTTGCTTTGAGCCTACAATAAAAGACGGATTACACAGTTGTGATGAATAGCCATTACCCTACCCTAGACCCCTACGGGTACGGCAAACTACCCGCCAAGTACCCGAAGTGAAGCGGTCTCCCTCAACAACGTGAGTAGGCCACTAAACACTTCAACGTACCCGGTAGTTTGTGTACCCCGCCTTGGGTCTATCCTAGGAGCAAAAACAGTAAAAAGAAATAATACAACGGTGGATACAACCGCAACCTTGATGTGCCCCGCAAAAGAATATTACATCATATTACATTTACATCGAATGAATGAATATTAAACCCATCTCAAACCCCGGCTAATCATCACAGCACTCCAATCAAGTCCATATACACATTCAATAAACATTACAGAAATGTGCAACCCCCTGCCAACCGATATACTAGCAGTTAAGGGAGGTTTACGAACACATTAAACATTACAGATAAAAACCCAATTAGAAAATATCTTAGAACATCGATCGATTACCATATTTCGTGTCTACCCCAAAAGCAAACCAGCACTGAAGTAATCTGGGCAGAAACAGAATATACAGGAAAACCAAAAACCAAAAAATATGAATTTCTGTGAAAATCCGAGTCAACTCGGAATTGACTCCGCCGCGGATCCGCGGCCAAAAGCACCATCTTGCCGCGGATCCGCGGCCGTCTTGCCGAGTTAGGATCTCGTATTTTCCCAGTATTCTTATATTTCCCTGCTGTGAATTTTAAGGCATATCAAATAATTTTTTCGACACTTTTAAAATCAACAGAAACTTAGGGTATCCGGTGTTTCGTTTTCGCGTTTTCTGACGATCGAAGTTCTAATCAGTTGCTAATAAGATAGTAATGGTTTAGTTGGCTCTGATACCACTGTAAGTCTATGTCACGCACCCCAAGAACTTGCGGGGAGGCGGAATATATGAAAAACGATTATCGAAGCTTCGTAACACGGACTTGAGCGCATGAATCGTATCTAAACCGTTACTAGCAAACTACGAGAGGTTTAACTACTCGGATACGAAGTTATACCTCACGTTACTTGTTCTTCGGGTCTCCATCGCTGTCCTCCATTCCTCGTAGGCTCCTTGGAATATCGGTACCTCAACGGCCTCCTCGAATCAAAGACGATCCACCCGAGAGATCCTACGCCAAGCTTGATCTCTAACTTGAGATAACTAGGTTGCTCAAAGTGCTAATCTAAGCTACCTAGGGGCTATAGAGTGAGGTTATAGATGTATTAGTCTAGCTAACCCTTGATCTCAACACATGAGAGGTTAGGGTTAGGGTTTCAAGAATGAGAGAGCTTGAGGAGAGAGAAGGTGATGATGAGAATGATATTGAAAAATGAACTCATTAGAATATATCAACCATAACAATTTATCAAATAAATAATATATATGATTAATCATTATGGTTGATGCATTCACCTTGTGTGATTCATCTCATGAGTCATTAGCTCAATAAATGAAGCATTAACTCCATGGATGAATCACACAACTGAGTCATTAAGCAATAAATGCTTATGCCACCTTAACCCCCAAGTCACCATGCTTCTAGAAGCTTCTCGAAAAATTACGAGAATGGCCCTCCAATCCGTGAAAACACGGAAAAACTTTAGATTGTATAGATCCAATAACCTGATACTAGAATATGGCTTAAACCAAAGCCGGCTAGTAAAAACTCTCTGAACGCCGTACGTGCGTAAACACACGTATGCGTCCGAACCCTTGTCGTAAAACCATACGACCTCTATATCGTTTCGCCTGGAGCAGGGAAACCCTCTGTGTGGTACTTTAAAGACTCGACACTACGCTGGCAGTGGGTTTAACTACAGATCGCAAGCGGCACTAGCTGTACGTAACGGTCCCTGGGTAGATGTCGATAAGAAGGCCGATGAAGAAACCCATCCGAACTCCTACTGAGCCTGATGTGACAATCTCCGTACAGTCCGGTCTGTTCGTCTAAGACTATGGCATATCTAGCCTAGGGGGCGGCAAGCATCAGTCCCCTAATAGCGGTATAAGTCGTGTCGGAGCATAGCCCATTACACCCTGAGAAACTACTGGAACCTACCAGTAAATCTCGCTTGCCCTGGCCAGGGACTTTGCGTAATGGCTCTCTGACACAACGCGATATCAACTCCCAATACCGAGAAAGACGAATCCTTTCTAACCGCCACTGCCTCCAAGTGCTCGGGACTGCACCCAACTGCTATCTGTTTGCACGACTCCTTTGAGCCGTGGTAGGGTAGCAATCTAAGAACAGTGGGACACACTCGAGGCGAAGTAGCAGTGTCAAGTCTGCGGACTATGTTGTACTCATGTCACCTGCGAACTGTTAACTGACGACGGGTATAATACCAACCAATCAGTTCCCCTGCGAGTCCTGTCCGGTGTACCCGTAACCTAACGAGCACCTGTATACTATCTCCAGTACGACGTACTGATGGCTGTGGGACAGACCATCTCCCCAACTGGGATGAGAAGCGTACACACTAGTTTACTCTGGAGTATCGATGCCCAGTCTCGATAATCCTACGACTAGGGACAAGTATAGGATGTTTCTTATAGACTACCCAGCCCCCACTAGTGTGACTGCCATCACAACGCTGGTAATCAAGCAAAGATCCTATGGGCTCTACTAATATGTATGAGTGATACGTTACAAGAAACATATGCACATATTAAAGTAGACACAAACCAAGTAGCATACTACCATTTTTAGCAAGACTGTATATACAACTGTGAATATCCCAAGCTTCCATTAAGTAATATACATACAAGTATGATACAATAATGGCCCCTAGGGCATATACACTAACAATGTCATCTCTAGCCCAGACGCATAACGTCATGCGGGTGATTCCCCTGTAGATGTTAAATCTACTCACCAACTTCCTGGCTAAGTAAAGCCAACTACTCTCTTTCCCCTGTTTGCAGCGCCCGAAGTCCCCGCCTGCGATCCTGAAAGCATATAACAATATAAAAAGTATATATTAGAAATCGACTAATAACACGTACCAACTACGTTTGACCGACGCACTAACTCTAAACATACTCTCAAGTGTTCGTCAAGTGGCTAACGCACGTAGCGACACTAAGAAACCAACTCAAGAGCAAAGCTATACAAAGAAACGAACGACATCTGCACGACCCTAGCTAGGAACGCAAAGCGACACAACTACCAAACCTAGACCCTGATCGTACCGATCGCGCAAACACAACACAATCAAATACGAGAATATAATAGGTATAACCTCGCAACGACCAACTGAACCCACGTCGAAAATACACCGAAACCTAGTAAGCAACTTATCGCAATATTTTGCACAAGTCTAAAGCTAACACAATTCTAACGATATCAAACATCTTAAAACAGCTTAACTAAGTTATCCAAACCACTTCCATAATTTTAAACTCGCCCAATTATGTTTTAGAAAAAAACATAGTAAGCAATATAAATAATTTTATCACAAAACTACAACTTTTTACCAAACTAGCGTTTACAAACTTCACTAAATTGCAAGGTTAGACCATTTGAACCTTTACTATAATTTTAAATCTCACTAATTAAGATTAGTAAAAGTTTAATTTGCTAATTAGCTTAATTATCCGATTAGGAAAATATCAATTAACAAATTAGCAACTTGGTTAAGTTTTCATAATCTTCAATCAACAAGTAACCATTTCATCAAAATAAAACCTAACTTGAACTTCATTAACATTAACATGAATGAATTAAACATGAAATTAAAACTATAATTAAACAATTAAATAGCGAGCTTATGATTTAAACATAACAATTAAGGATTAGGGTTAGGATTTTATACCTCACAAAAGGTCAAAATCAAGCAACTAGAAATCCAAAGTTAGCCTCCAAAATCCTCACTACAATGATGATCCAAGCTAGTTTTGAGTTCAAGAATGAAGGGAAATGATTATATTTGAGTTTGTATGAATTTATTTGGATTTTTGATGATTTATTGGACTTGGAAAAATGAAAATGGGGTGAAGGAAAATGAAGGGCAGCAAGGGGATGAAGTGGCCGGCCATGTGAAGAATGGGGGGAATTTTGGTGAAGTGTGTGGAATTTTCTAGCTAAAAACACTAATTAATGCTAATAAATGCAAATGCCACATTTTCTTTTCTTTTCTTTAAAAATTCAATAAAACCACAAATATCTAGATATTTTTGGTGAGAAGGTTACAAACATAATCTAGTGATTAACTTAGCATAAAACCACATTAGTAGTAATTAACCCAAACCAAAAATTAATTACCACAAATAAAGTGCACAAATAAAACATTAAAATAATATTTTAATTAGGAAAAAATTCTATGTGAACCAAAACTTCCAATTGACCCCCAAAGTCCACGCACTAGTTTTATTCTAGCTAAACTAGGTGCCGACAAGTCTATACAGAAGTTTGATCACAATCGGGTTAAAACGGAAAACACAGACTATTTTACCCTAAAAACGGAAAATTCGCAAAACGATTTCTAAAACGTTACAATCTTCCCCTCTTAAAAAAATTCGGTCCCCGAATTTAAAATTCGGTCCCTGAATTTAAAATTCTTACTAAGCGTACCTTCAAAGAGACGAGTACAAAAACTCTAAAATCTCGTTCCCAACCTCCCAAGTGATCACCTCACTATACGGCTACGCCAAAGAACCTTCATATATAGCAAAACCTTTGACTGAAGTCTCTCCACTTGTCGATCCACTAAAACTATCGGCTACTGGTGAACGAAAGTGTCCAAGCTAAAAGGTCTGATACTGAATCATGTGAGAAAGGTCATGAAGGTAATTGCGAAGTATTGACACAAGGAAGATGGGTGAATACTCAATAATCTGGGTGGAAGTGCAAAATTATAGGAAACAGAACTAACTCGCTCGAGGATCTCAAAAGGACCTACAATTTTGGGACTAAGCTTCCTAAAACTCAACACGCCATTCATTGGAAAATCCGTAGGAATACATGATCTCCCACTGCGAACTCAAGTCTGCGACCACCACGGTCGGCATAAGACTTTTGTCTGCACTGGGCTGCTCTCATCCTCACCTGAATCAACCGGATCTTCTCCGAAGCCCCATGACTAGCTGGGGTCCACAAATCCTACTCTCGCAGAGTCAGAAAAACAGACTGGCGATCGACACGACTTACCAAAAAAAACGTAAAGGTTGCCAATTGGAACGTGTCCTGATAACAGCTATCGAAGGAGAATTCTATCGATGGCAAGTGACGATCCCAACTGCCAACAAACAACTAACACGTACGCACAAGCATATCCTCCAGAGTCTGTATAGTCCGCTCTACTGACCATCGTCCCACAGATGGAAAAGCGGAGCTAAAGCTCAACCAGTACCCAAGGCTTCCTGAAGCTTCTGCCAAAGACGACTAGCGAACGGGGTGCCTTTATTGGATACAACGCATGAAGGAATTTCGTGCAAACGTACAAACTTAACAAAGAACAACTAAGCAAACTGAGCATAACCGGACAACAAACACCCAAATGGAGTCACACCCTGAATAAACCCGGGTAGACACCACGACGAAATTCATGAAGATCTGCTCCCATTCCCACTCTGGAACGGTTAAAGGTTGCAACTCTCCAGCCGGTCTCAAATGCTCAACCTTAGCTCACAACAAGACAAACACCTTGAAACGAAATCCGAAACTTCACTCTTCATCCCTGTCCACCCGTAACTATCTCACAAGTCACGGTACAAATTGGTGGAACATGAATGAACTCCGAAAGCTGACTGATGCACCTGCTCTAGGATTTCGCGTCTCTGCCCATCAGCAACAGGTAAACACAAACGCGTCCCTAAACATAGTACATCTGGTCACAAATCAAGGACTCTGAATCTTTACCCAGCCGAGTATGCTCAAGAATCTCTGACGAACGAGCATCGGCGGGCTGTGCCTCGCGAAAGCGATTAAGGAAAAGTGGATGGGCGCAGACATGAGAAAGCTGCCCCCTCAGTAGAGGCAAACTTAAGCTATACTCCACGATCACACAAGAACTGTAAATCTGCAGAAGACTATCTATGAACTACGCACAACTGGAACAAGCTAACCCCGGGCCTATGACCCCAGCATCAGCTACTACAATCGCCTTGCTACGGGTAGTAAAGGATCTTACAAACACAATCCTTTATAAGATCCGTCCAACGGCACTGTCTCAACAATCAAAACCCGCTGCAGGAAGATGTACATTAAGCTCTGGTGGTTCATGAAAATCTGACACGACTCTCCATACAAGTAGTGTCCTAAATCCTTAACGCACGACCACCGCGGCCATCTCCAGATCATGAGTGGGATATCCTGCTCGTACTTCCTCCAACTGTCGGGAAGCAAAAGCGATAACTCTAAAATGCCTCATCAACGCAAAATCGAGCCCCACTTGTGAAACATCAAAGTAAACAACAAAGTCGCCCGATCCAGAACCAAAGAAAGAACTGGTGCAGTTGTCAACCGAGTCTTCAACTGCCGAAAACTCCGCACGCATGCCTCAGTCAAAGAAAAGGAACCTCCTTCCCGGTCAGTCCAGTCAACGGTGTAGCGATACACAAGCAATCCTGCACGAAACAGCGGTAAAAACCTGCTAAGCCCAAAAATCTGCGGAGTCCCGGATATAGTATGGGCCAAAGCCATACGGCCTCGATCTTCCTCGGGACCATACGAAAACCGTCTCCCGTAACTTCAAGACCTAGGAGTCAACACAAATAAGCCTGAAGGAATACTCCGAGAATTTAGCAAACCGCTGGGGCTCTCCCAATATCTGCAACGCAAATTCTCAAGTGTTTCTCAAGTTCCTCACGATACATTGGAAAAGACCAGACTGTCATCAACAACACAACAATCAACTGGTCGAGGAACGACCTGAAGAAATCTAGTTCATCACATCCACGAATGCTGCTAGGGCATTGGTGAGTCCAACGACACCACCAAAACTCATAAAGCCCATAGCACGCACAAAAGCAGTCTTCGGAATGACATCACTCCAAACCCGCAACAAATGATGACCAGATCCCAAACAACTTAGAAAAATATCTCACACTCTGGAGCTGATCAAGAAATCGTCAATGCGAGGTAAATGATACCTATCCACACCGTAAGCCAGTTCAATTGACGATAAATCAATACAAAAACTCAAACTGTCGTCTTCCTCCCTGACGAACAGAATAGGAGCTCTCTAAAGAGAAACACTTGGACGTATAAGTCCCACCTATCTAGCAACTCTGCAGCAGATCCTTAAGCTCCCTAAGCTCCGCTGGCTCATCTGGAACAAAGTCGGAACTCCCGCACGATAGGAACCCGGTCCAACACACCCACTGTGGCTCCGGTATCATGAATGGTAGCCAAGAATCCATGACACCCTCTCCTCAAAAGCCGACTAGCGAAAAAGGCTGAATTCAAGCTGTGATGAGCGGCACCACTGTCCCCCCTGCACAATAAGGACTGACTCGCCGGGAAACAAATCCTGACTATTTCCTCACGGCAGTCCACAGACTCCTAGCACGTAGCTAACCAGTCCGTGCTCAGGAGAACGTCAAATCCAACATCTCTAGAAGGATCAAAATGACGTACAAATCTCTATCTCCTAACCGATTGGCACCCGACTGAAATACGTTTCGCACAACAAAAGAATCGCTGATAGAAGTTAACATAACAAATAGCTGATCTAGGTAACTGACTCTCCTCGTCCCAAGCCTCTGCTACTCTCGCGACGTGCATGAAACCTTTCATGGCGACTGAACCTCTGTCCCTAGGCTGGTACACCTACACGAGCCCTCCTCTGTCTTCGAACTCCGAAAGTCTCAGAAAGACACTCCTCGTCAAATAGGGCTGTATCCACTGGTGTTGTGTACGTAACGAAATGCTGCGTACTGTCCGCAAGGAACAATTGGGTAACAGGGGTGGCAGCCTCCTGTCGCTGCACTCTGCTGGCCTCAACCAAAGACCTCATCATCTGGCGCAAATCCTGCATCTCTGCCACAAGCCTATCGATACGATCTGTCGAAGGTGGATCCATCTACTCTTGTGCAAAGAGCGTGCCATCCTGGTCAGTCCTCGTCCCACACGCGTCAAATCTGACCTAGGCCATCGCTGCATGACTCTGAGTCCCCATAGTCATCGGCGGCAAAGGCTATAAATGGAAATAGGTTTCGATATGAACACGGAAATCGAATCATAAGAATATGTATCATCAAGGAAGGAATTTTAAGCAATTTGTACTTTGGTCACTTTAGGCGGAGTACCGCGTCGTGAGTATGCCGCGGACATACACACACTACGTTACTCTGCTTAAGCTACCTACTTCATCATACCAATGTCATCCTATACTCCGAAAGGTAAAACCTACCGCTCTGATACCAACTTTGTCACGACCCGAAATTGGCACGTGACGACCCTTAAACTACGCAACGTCTACAGGCGTAACGCAATTTAAGTAAGCCAAAAACCCAGCAATCTAAACCATCAAAAGTAGTAAGAGATAATAGCATTTTCAAAACTTTTGAAATCTCAAACCAAATTCTTTAAAGTCCAACTTTACTTTCTTAAGAATTTCGGCAGCACCTCCTTTGTAAAAACCAACCCTAAAAATGGGTACAATATAAATATAAGTAAATCATCCCCAACGGGAGAAAATCCACGCCCAACGGTGAAAAACAACCACCACAACAGATATACGACGCCGTAGCGAAGAAATAAAAGACGATATAAGTAAAACTGCGTAAAAGACCTCCAAGTCACAAAATAATACAATATCGTCCCCACATCAAGTCTCTACGTCATACAAGATAATAGTAGATGGAGAGTACATGGATACAATGAATATACAATAAGCAACATTGGATAACCGCAAAACCCACCTAAGCAAAATTGCATACTATGAGCCGAAGCGGTATCCGCAGCAAAAGATGATAAGATAGATGAATAGCCTGCCTCGACTACTCTGGAAAAACAACCTGCAAAACACTGTGGCACAACAGGGGTGAGTTGCCAACTCATGAATAGTAAATAACATATGCAGGCAATCGCAAGTATGCACGTACAACGTGAATCTAACATAGGCAAGCTAATAGCAATAAAATGTCATATGTATGCAATAGTCATGAAAGGTACACTAGCAGGTACAACTAATACATGAAGCAATAATATGACAATATGTAAGCAACAGACATGTAAGGTACTCTATCAGGTACTACTATTATATGAAGCAATGATATGACAATGTATATATGCAACAGTCATGAAAGGTACTCTAGCAGGTACAACTAATATATGAAGCAATGCATATAAAATAAATGCGGAGTATGGGGTAAAACATGTCATTCCCACGGAATTCTGACAACGTGGTAGGACCTAAAGACTATCAAGGCAATCCAAATCCCAATTTCCTCAAATCAGTCCCCAAATTGGCTCTCATATCATGTAAGTCTAAAAAATCCTGAATGTACAATATCAAGTAAATCTCATATATCCTGAATGTACAATATCAAGTCAATCTCATATATCCTGTATCCAATATCAAGTCAATCTCATATATATTCTGTATCCAATTATCAAATAAATCACGTATATCGTAAGTGTCCAATATCAAGTAACTTTCATATATCCTGTAAATCTCAGCGAATCCTAAGTTCTAAACACCGACACTCATGATCCAAAACAGCGAATCCTAAGTGCCAAACACCGACACTTATGATCCAAAACATATTTATGCATCCTTCGAATCTTAAGTGACAAACACCGACACTCTCGATCCCGTATCGGTATTTTACGTCCTTCGAATCTTAAGTGCCTAACATTGACACTCTCGATCCCGTATCGGTATTATACGTCCTTCGAATCTTAAGTGCCAAACACCGACACTCTCAATCCCGTATCGGTATTATATGTCCTTCAAATCTTAAGTGCCAAACACCGACACTCTCGATCCCGTATCGATATTAAAACAAATCTCTAAGTGGATGCATACAAATATCAAGTAAAGAATAAGAATATTTGCATAATTTCATGAAACCACTACGATCCTCAAATCCAGAAAACATCAAGTAATGAATAAATATAAATGCATGAATCAATACACATATATTAGCGTCCCATTCCACTAATATATGTATATAGACATATAAAACAACGTCCCATTCCACTGTTATATATACTTAGGAGTAAAAATATCAGAGAACATCATATGAAGTCCA
Organism: Agapanthus africanus; assembly: GCA_030015575.1. Lineage (NCBI taxonomy): Eukaryota > Viridiplantae > Streptophyta > Magnoliopsida > Asparagales > Amaryllidaceae > Agapanthus > Agapanthus africanus. The sequence continues at coordinate 685,587,987 of CM057339.1, forward strand.
TGAATGTAATATATGCAACATGAAACCGTAATATGAGCATCTAAAAGAAAAACCGCTATTTAACCGCAACAAGTTAATATATATATATATATATCATGGTGTTCCTAATTTCCTCCAAATCCATATAACATCAAATAAAGGTGAACATGTAGCTATAGTCAGGTATGCGTAACCATGCTGGCATAGCAAGATAAGTGTATCTACCTATCAATAATGATGTAATACCCTCCAGGTATAAGTGAAGTACGTATGCAAGGTATACATGTAGCTATGTCATTACGTGTGAAATATACCTATCACTAATGGTAACTAGCATGTAAGCATGTCAAGGTATATGTGTAAGCATGTAAGTATACAGGTATGCTATATGTCATATGCATAAATAAATATGAATCAATGTCTTAATGTCTCTAACCAAAAAATATCATATAGGTATGTGTGTTGTGCGTGTCATGGCAATTATTGACGGTGTGTGGCATACAATCAGTGCTCGTGCAACATGTGTCGTCAATAATAGTGCAGTGTCCTAAGGGTACAAGTCCAAGCACAACAAATAACTAAGCAATAAGGTGTATGCGCAACTCTATATATGAAATAGAAAATGCGACAATATTATGTCATCTCTAGCCCAGACTCATAATGCCATGCGGACGATTTCCATGTAGATGTTAAATCTACTCACCAACTTCCTAGCTAAGTAAAGCCAACTACTCGCTTTCCCCTGTTCGTAGCGCTCGAAGTCCCTGCCTGCGATCCTAAAAGCATGTAACAATATAACAAGTATATATTAGCAATCGACCAATAACACATACCAACTACGTTTGACCGACGCACCAACTCCAAATATACTCTCAAGTGTTCGTCAAGTGGCTAACGCGCGTAGCGACACTACGAAACCAACTCAAGAGCAAAGCTACACAAAGACATGAACGACATCGGCACGACCCTAGCTAGGAACGCAAAGTGACACAACTACCAAGCCTAGACCCTGATCGTACCGATCGCACAAACACAACACAATCAAATATGAGAATATAATAGATATAACCTCGCAATGACCAACTGAACCCACGTCGAAAATACACCGAAACCTAGTAAGCAACTTATCGCAATATTTTGTATAAGTCTAAAGCTAACACAATTCTAGCGATAGCAAACATCTTAAAACAACATAACCAAGTTATCTAAACCACTTCCATAATTTTAAACTCGCCCAATTATGTTTTAGAAAAAACCTAGTAAGCAATATAAATCATTTTATCACAAAACTATAACTTTTTACCAAACTAGCATTTACAAACATCACTAAATAGGAAGGTTAGACCATTTAAACCTTTACTATAATTTTAAATCTCACTAATTAAGATTAGTAAAAGTTTAGTTTTCTAATTAGCTTAATTATCTGATTAGGAAAAAATCAATTAACAAATTATCAACTTGGTTAAGTTTTCATAATCTTCAATTAACAATTAACCATTTCATCAAAATAAAACCTAACTTGAACTTCATTAATATTAACATGAATGAATTAAACATGAAATTAAAGCTATAATTAAACAATTAAATAGCTAGCTTATGATTTAAACATAACAATTAAAGATTAAGGTTAGGGTTTTATAACTCACAAAAGATCAAAATCATGCAACTAGAAATCCAAAGTTAGCTTCCAAAATTCTCACTAGAATGATGATCCACGCTAGTTTTGAGTTCAAGAATGAAGGGAAATGATTATATTTGAGTTTGTATGAATTTATTTGGATTTTGGATGATTTATTGGACTTGGAAAAATGAAAATGGGGTGAAGGGAAATGAAGGGCAGCAAGGGGATGAAGCGGCCGGCCATGGGAAGAATGGGGGGAATTTTGGTGAAGTGTGTGGAATTTTCTAGCTAAAAACACTAATTAATGCTAATAAATGCAAATGCCACCTTTTCTTTTCTTTTCTTTTCTTTAAAAATTCAATAAAACCACAAATACCTAAATATTTTTGGTGAGAAGGTTATAAACATCTAGTGATTAAATTAGAATAAAACCACATTAGTAGTAATTAACCCAAACCAAAAAGTAATTACCACAAATAAAGTGTACAAATATAGCATTAAAATAATATTTTAATTAGGGAAAAATTCTATGTGAACCAAAACTTCCAATTGAACCCCAAAGTCCGCGCACTAGCTTTAATGTAGCTAAACTAGGTGCCGACAAGTTTATACAGAAGTTTAATCACAATCGGGTTAAAACGGAAAACACCGACTATTTTACCCTTAAAACGGAAAATTCGCAAAACGATTTCTAAAACGTTACACCATCCTGGATCTGTGGATTCCTTTCATTCCGTTGCTCCATTTTCATCGACACACGCTTGAGATTCCTATCACCGTGGTTTGAGCGCAGATTGAGCTACTGCTAGTATTACGGTCAGGGTGAGCTCGTCATGGACGAGGACTAACCATTGTGTTACCTGGTGATATGGGAACGTATCGATGTAGTGTTATGTTGTGACCTCTTATTGAGGCGAGTGTGCGCTTTTACACCGTATGATCGGGCCATTTGTAACACCCGAGCCCAATGCTACTATTTTCGGTTACTGTTTAAGCATAATGTGGTACTCATTTCATTTAACTTGCTTGTTTGTTGCTTACAGTAAAATTTTCCCGGCAAAGTCATTTCTACATATAACAATTTTTAGCATCTAAAATAAAATTAAAAATATCCATCTTGGCTTACTCGACACCCCTAACCTTATGGTAGCGTCCGTGTACTGTGTTCTCGTCCCGTTCAGTGAAACGCGCGAGTTTGGATGGCTACGCGCGCGTACATGTGTCCGTTTTGGGGGTATGCTTTTTAATCATAAAACACTTAATTTTAAAATTTGGATCCTGCTTAAAATCCTATTATTTCAATTTCAAATTTTTGGACTCGACCCGGCGCGATTTGGAAATGTTTTATTTGGCGCCAAAATCCCAAATTTTAATATTATTAAAATCATCGCATATATTTTTCGTAACTAACCTGATATCTTACTGTTCATTACCTATCTTTTAAATCTTTAAATTAACCTATATATATATATATATATATATATCCTACTGTTCCTTAAAATGTTTTGAATCTTTAATTAATATTTATCCCTAACTAACGATTCCCCTTTAGCCAATCGCGTTCCTTTTAATTCCGTAGGCCCCCACCTGCAGCTCTTTCTCTCTCTCCCTCTTCTCTCCCTCTCGCTCTCTCTCTCCCTCCACTTTCTCTCTCTCTCTCTCTCATATTTTCTCTCGTACTTCTCTTTATCATTCTTTCTCTTCTTGCTTCATGTCTCGTTTCTCATTTTTTTAACTGTTCTTTTGTTGCCGGAATTTCATCGTGCCGGTGACGCTTCTCGACGTTCCAGCGAGGTACCCCGACCCGTGTGGTTCCTTTGTTCGTCGTTTGGGTTCATTCCGTGAACCGTGCGCCTGTCGCGAGTTTTCCCCGCCGACGGTTAACGTTCCGTTTTCCTGATTCGCGACCCATCAAGGCAAGTTAATCTTGCTACATGCTATATAATTCATTTTATACCTATTTAAATAAATACCATACCTATAGTTTAAATCTAGTGCCCCATATTTAATTTTATAACGTTTCGATGTTCCGTTTGCATCCGTTTATATCATATTAAATCTAGATCATGAAAACTTATCTTGTGACATACTAGATTACATTATATTGCATCCATATCAATTAAAATATACATCGTCGTAATATTTCTTATTATTATCTTTAATTAGTTTATAATCTGCATTTTATGATATTATATATTTAAAATATTATAGTTTACACATGAAACGTCGTTGAAAAAGCGGATACGACAAATCTGAAATTTACTGTACACCTTACCGTATAAAATTCATTATAAATCATAGAAAAATCATTAGTATACGTTCTTTATTTCGTTATGAAGATAACTCAGAATACTATAACTCTATGAAATATTTACTTGAAAAATAAATTGTTTAAATAACGTAAAATGCAAATGAAAATGTCTCCAAACTGCTGTCAAGGGAAATTCCAACAGCAAACTTTCAACTTCGAATGTTCATAACTTTTTGTAGGGACAACCTAAGATGCTTATACTTATAAAACTGAAAAGCTTATTGCATTATCTTTGTTTTGGTATAAGACACGTCCCTTTTGGAGAATGTTTGTTATTTTAAAGCTATTTTACAAATTAGGGTGACGCTGAATTTCTGAACAGAACTTTCTTGTGCATGGTTAATCAATACCACTTTTATAGTTATTAATCGCTTTGAATATGTTATCCATATTAATATTATTATATCAATATTTATATTACATATTGCTTAGTTGTACATCCCACATTACCATTTTATAGTTTTATAACTTTTCGGATACCCGTTTGCATCCATTGCATTTAAGATACATATAATTGCATCCATAGATCACAATACTACATAATAATGTGATATTAACACTCCATGTTTAATAAATTGCATCCTAATTAATATTGGAACTATAAATGTAACTCTAATCGATAACTTGTTAGTTATATGTATGCCCTAGAGGCCATTACTGTACATAGGATGTATATTGTAGTGGATGCTGGGACATATATAGGAAGGACTTTCTTGCTCGACATGATAGTATGCTATTTGGTTACTCTTTACCTTAACGTGTACACTGATTGTCTCTCTGTTACATGTTGGTAAAGCCCTTAGGATGTGTACTTGACTATCTGGACTATGATGCGGATCATACTAGTAGGGACATGGTAGTCCATAAGTACATCCTTTAAGGTCCCTAGTCGTGGGTGTATCGAGACGGGGCATCGATATACCAGAGTGTAGACTAGCGTATACCTTCTCGACCCATACAGATGGGCGATGGATGATCCCATATCCATTGGTGTTTGACATCAGAGATGATATACGGGTGCTCAGTAGAGACTGGGTACACTGGACGGACTCACCGAGAACTCCCAGATGGTATTATACCTCACGTCAGATGGCAGTTCTCTGGTGACACTGGTACAGAGTAGTCTGTTGACCCGAGATCGTCATAGAGTCTTGTGTGGTTCCCACTGTGCTTTGATTTCCACCTTACCACGTCCAAGAGGGCGTGCAAAACGGTGGCTTTTGGGTACAGTCCCGAATCACATGGAGGCAATGAGCGATAGGAGGGGATACGTCTCTCCCGGTATAGGGAGTTGATGTTGCATTGTGTTCGATTGGCTATAACCAGAAATCCCTGGCCAGGGTTGCTGAGATTTACTGGTAAGTGTTACCAGTAGTTTCTCGAACTTTTATAGACTTCATATCGAGCTATTGGGGTCTGACGTTTACCACCCCTAGGCGAGATATGCGACATATCAGACGATCAGACCGGACTGTACGGTAGTGTTACTGGTTGGATTCACTGGAGTGTGAGCGGGCTTGCTCGTCGATCTTCTGATCGCTCAATACCCCGGTGGCCGTTACGTTTAGCAGACCGCTTGCGGCTTGTGGGTGTTTGATATGATCATCACCTGCTGCCGGCGTATTGACGAGTCTTTAGAGTCCTACACAGAGGTTTCCTGGCTCAAGCAAAACGAAATAGGAGCGCATATGAGATATGTGCGGGACCGAGAATGATACCAGTATGTGATACTGTATTCGATTCTCGCGATTTGTGACATTGATCGGTTATATGCGATATAGCCGGGTTATCGGATCAAGTGTTGATTCGATCAGTTGTTACTGTTGATATTAGTCGGTTATATGCGATATGACCGGATCATTAAATCAAGTGTTGATTTAATGATTTAATGCATAATTATATATTTGATATATTACTTTGCATTAACTAGTATCGGTTCACTTAAGATGGATTTTCTCACTCGGATGTGCGCATTGTATATGCGATATACTTTTGTGCACTTGATTGTATCATGTTTGATGATACATGCTTTTTTGGTTAAGTGTAAAGAATTAAACCTTGGTTAAGTATATGGTTAGGTTTTTATTTATTTATCCATTCATTTATCTATTTATTTTGGATTAATAAAGAGAGAAGAAAACAAAATGGTTGCTTTGATTCATGAAGTTTCTTGAAGCTTCATGCAACTTTGACCATTTTGTCTTCATCTCCTTAACCTAACCATTCACTAACCCTAGTCTATTCTCTACACCTAACTATGGTTGGAATTATGATAAGGATTCATTTTTCTTTTCAGTTCTAATTAACTTATCATCATATTCTTCATCTTCTTCTTCTTCTTCTTCAAGAAAAAGATAGCTTGCTTCATCAATGGCAACTTGTGATAATGAGTGAGAAATCCAAATCTAAAGTCTACCCACTTCCTATTTCTTCATCCTCTACCTCTTGCCAAGTAGTATAGGGTGTTTCCTTCACAAGTTTTCATGGCTTAGTGAAGGTGGAGCTTGATCTAGTGATGCCTCGACGTAGATCATCTTCGGCATCGTCGTCGATGACCTAGCCCGCTTTTTCTCCGATGAAGCCGACGCAAGAGCCCAAGATCCCATTTGGACAGCGGAGATGACTTCATCACAGAGCCGTGGAGGTGGAGGACCGGATCTACAAAGGTTGTATTTCTGTTCACTTTGTTAATTTGTTAACTAGTTACTTGTTTCGCCTAAACTTCTAGCCAACGGTCCGTATTAGGGTTTATCGGCACCTCTAATTTTTGAAATTGGCATGGTTGATGCCTTATGAGACCTCCTTGGTGTGCCTAGGAACCCTACAGTGGTATCACAGCCTAGCTAGAGCCTTAGGCGAAACGTAGACGAAGTTTGAAACCCGATCGACCCGAAACCCTAACATCAAAGTGCTCTCTGGACTTTTTCTAAAAACAGGGATTTTTCAGAATTAAAAATTCGCAGAAAATAGAGCAGGAAATTATAAGGATTACTGCAGAAAACGAAACCCTAATTCCACTGTAGCGCCGCGGAACCGCGGCAATAGCCTCCTTTTGCGGCGGTTCCGCGGCCGTTTGTACTGGTTAGGGATTCGTTTTGATACAGTAATGCCCGTATCTGTTTCCTCTGTTCTCTGGGAAGTTTTAATCTGCATTCAAGAGTTGAATTTTTCTGGGGTTGTTTTGGGGATTCGATGAATCGATCGGATTATTTAACTTTGTCTATTTGGCTTTCCGGATATTTTTTGAATATGTTAAAAAGTTCGACCGGATATAAATACCCAATTTTTCCCCTGCCGGGAAATTTCCAAGTGTTGGATCTTTCCGTGGTTTAAAGACGTTCTAAGTAGTGCAAGTAACTCAATGGACCCTCTAGAAGACAACAAACCTTAACTCGATTATGTGACCGTCTTGAACTGCCCTTTGAACCTTCGGGTTTGGGGCAGTACGGCGTGCCACATGTGAGGCGTTGGCTTGACCCTTCTACGGCTGGACCGTTGGTACTGAGGCATGAACTGAATGTTTTTAGACTTGTTTCATGTGTTGATCTGTATCGGGAAAACTTGGGTGTTCGATTGTTCGATCGGAAAGTTTAACATTTTCTATTTATCCGGAATGTGATACAATAATTGGAATTCATAGGTAGTTATGAGATAACTGAATGAATGTTATAAACATAGCAGTTTAGTCTTACTTGATCGGTTGCCACGGAATTTTGATGTGATCAAAAGTCCGTCGCAATCACGTAGCGTACGCGGATACTCGCCGGGTAAAACTTAATAGACAGCCTCACTCCATATCCCCGACCAAGTGACTGTAGGAGAACCCCATCGCCGAAAGCATCCGTCCGGGTGCTCACGGCAGCGGTGTTCCGCCTTGGTGCACTTCGTCGACGGTATCAGGGGTGCGGCCGCCTACTAAAGTTTGCGACGAACATTCGATCAAATTTTCGGGAATCTTGTTGAATTGCCCGACTAGATATTGAAAAGTGTTTTCGATATAGAGATTAAAATGCGGGGTTTATAATTGTTAGGCATGCGATGTCTAAGGAATTCATTGGATTAGGCATGCGATGTCTATGGAGGTTGCGGATTCCAACCGTTGTAGTTTTACACTTTCTTTTCTGTGACCGTAAGTGTAATATGTGATATCGCCGGTTTCGTTGCTATATGTCAACGACAATTGGGATGCGCATATTTACTTACGTTGATGACATGTGATGTTATGTGTTGCTGGATATGTTATATTGGATCGTCGTGTTTGAATAGCCGGGGGTTTTTATGTGAGATGAGTGTTTTTCATTTTCATTCATGTAAAAACTTGTATGTAATATTCTTTTATTAGGGCACTTCCAGGTTGCGAAAGTTGTCACCGTTGATGTATATTATTTACTTTTCTGCACTAGGATAGACCCAAGGAGGAGGGCACAAGTAACCGGGTTCTGGAGTCCAGTGGGAGACCAACTCGAGGAGTCGAGTCCGGGTCTCCTAACTCCAGAATTGGTAGGGTTGCTTACCGCTTTCGTAGGGGTCTAGGGGTGTGGGTTTGGCTATTCATCACGACCGTGGAATCCGTGTTTTATACTTACTCGTATTGAAAACACGGACGTTCTAGTATATCCAATATTTCATATGTTTCTTCTGCTGCGATATCTGTGATGTGATCATGTGATGTTCTGTGATAGATACAGTATATATGATATATTATATAGGCGTTACTTATGTTTTACACCCGCGCTAGCCCTGCCCCGCTCTGCCGTTAGTTACCTAACCTAATGGTGCACGAGGGGACATCGAGGCGAATGCGGATGGCATAAGTGTACGTCGTATTTATCTGTGATGTTTAGGTACTTAAATGATGGGACTTCATTAATATGATTAATGAAATAAAAGAAACCTAAGATGTTGTAGAATCGAATTTCAAAATAAAACAGGTAGCTACAGTTCTTGCTTTGCACAGCGGTATATGTGATATATCCTGCACCTTATTCGATAAGGAAAGGACCGAGATCCCTTCACCGGGAGTGACTCCTTTAGCAATAACTGGCAGATGCTACACCCCCTCGGTTTGTCTTTTGATTGCTTTTCAGTGTTTTTGCTTTGCACAGTGATATATGTGATATATCCCGCACCTCATTCGACGAGGAAAGGACCGACGATCCCTTCACCGGGAGTGACTCCTTTAGCAGAACTAGAAAAGCCTCAAAAACACTCCATTTTAAAATTCATTCGATCCTACAACGATATCAAGTTCATTACGCAATAGGTTTTCAGAAAAACCTGACGTAGCCCTCCGTCATTTCAGATAAGTACTAGTTAGTATTCGTGCTGCGGTAGTTTGGCATTCGTCAAGGCGTAGTGTACGGTAGCTAACTAGTATTTATCTGCTTATGCATATGATGCAGATTGGATTAGGGTATTCGTACGGCGTTGTTTGGCATTCGTCAAGGGTCGTGCGGGTGGGTTTAATTCGATCAAGAAATGTACGGGTTGAACTTGACTAGTGGACTATGGGTTGTTTGGCATTCGTCAAGGTCATAGGACACTAGGGGTAAAATATTATCGGGAATTTCAAGTGTTGAAATTTGCAATGAGATTGCATACCTTCTATGAGATAGTTGGATCCTGATACCCACTGCGAGTAATTGTTACTCCTGGGAGAGTTTTACACATTACAATTAGCCGATGAAGTAGGTGTCTAGAAAGGTGTCAACGGGGTTACGCCTCTGGGAAAATGAGGTTTACTGTAATTAGGATCGTGCGAAAGCACGAGGGACCTCCCTCAAAGTACCGACACTGGCCTGGCTGAAAGATTGGCGAACTTGTAGAGTGTAATTATGTTGGAGATAGTGCCCTCATAGTCAATTATTGGATCGCAGGTACGTGATTGCAATGATTGCGGAGGACCTATCCCGGTAGCACAGTCTTACTCGAGATGATAGTATGCTATCTGGTTTGCCTTTATCAGTCGTGTACATGTTCAGGTGACTGATTGCATGTTACACTTTGATAGAGCCCTTAGGATCTTGCTTTACTACCAACAGTATGATGGCGATCATATACGTGAGAGTTGGGTAGTTTATATGCATATCCTTAATTGTGGTCCCTAGTCGTGGGAGTTTCGAGACAGGGCATCGATACTCCGGAGTAGACTAGTGTGTACAGTCGAGACCCCGACGAGGGGCGGTGGCCGGTCTCACAAGCCACTGGGGTCAGATGGATCACCTAAGATGTATACAGGTGCTCATTGGGTTATGAGTACACCGGACAGGACTCGCCGGGAATCTGCTAGTTAGTACTATACCTATTGTCAGATAGCAGTTCCCTGGTGACATGTGTACAGGTTAGTTCATTGACCTGAGGTCGTCATTTGTCTCGTGTGAGTTCCCACTGTGCTTTGATTTCTACCCTACCACGGCTCAAAGGAGTCGTGCAAACAGGTAGCTTTTGGGTACAGTCCCGAGCCATATGGAGGCACGTGAGCAGATCGGCAGGGGATTCGTCTCTCCCGGTATTGGGGGCAAGGTCGTGCTGTGTCTAGGAGAGCCATTACACAAATCCATGGCCATGGTAGGAGATTTACTGGTAGGTACTCCAGTAGTATCTCAGGGTGTATTGGGCTTCACTCCGACATGACTTATACTGCTATTGGGGGTCTGACGTTGCTAGCCCCCTAGGCAGGATATGCGATACTCATTGACAAACGGACCGGACTGTATATACATTGTCACTATTAGGCTCAGTAGGGTTTTCGGAGGAGTTCGCTCATCGGTCTCCCTTGAGTTCGCTCCTCGGCCACCCTTGAGGTCAGTCCGTGGGCAGCCGTTACGCATTGCTAGTGCCGCTGACGGTTTGTGGTTAAACCCACTGCCAGGGTGCTGACGAGTCATTAGAGTCCCCCACAGACAGTTTCCCAAGTTCGGACGAAACGTTGTAGAGGCCGTATGGTTTTATGGCAGGGTTCGGAAAATGCACGTGCGTTTACGCACGTGTTATTTTTCGGGCAGATAATACTGGTCGGCTTTGGTTTAAGCCGGATCCGAGTATTATATTGAGTAGGTATAATATCTTTGTCTCAGTTGCATTTGTATTCGGTCGTAATACAAATGCGGGTATATTTATACAGTTTCGGGGTTTTCCTGAAAGTCGTTTCAGGATCACTTTTGGAAGTTGCCAGTTTCCAGTTTTCTATCAGCCGTCTTTTAACATTCTGTTAAAGACGGATTTATCTTTTCTTCAGATATGTTGAGTCGTGCTTCTAGAAGTTTCTAGATATGGTGACTAGGGTGATGACTTGGCTTCATGACTCATTAGGCATTAATGGTGTCATTAAAGCTTTTGGTGACTAGGGTTTTTAGTTCAATGTTTCTAAATGACTCATCCTTTTTCATTAATGCATTTTGTTAAGCTTAGGATTTTTTTTGAGTGAGAAGCTTTTGCTTATGGTTACTCTCTTGCTCCTACACTCACCCTCCTCCTTCTCTTTATAAGAAAGGCCACTCCCCTCTCTCATTTACTTACTTGATTCATTCTTGAAAAGATTATGATAGATTTTTGGGGTGTATGGAATTCACAGCTCATTTCATTCCATCACCCGATTCCCACGGCAACTTCATTAACCGATCGTCCACGGATTTGGACGAAGTGAGACAAAGTCATCTACTCATTCTCTACATCATTCTTGGTCGTCTCTTTTAGCAAACTTGACGATCGAGTTGCCTCGAGTCAGAGGCGGGAGCCCGTTTAAAGAACCGATCATATGGTGCCACCTCGAAGAGGAGATCGGAGATCGACGAGATCGGAGCAGCCGCAACGGAGCGTGGGATGATGGTTGAAGAACGAAGGACTCGGATCGTTCGGTATAACATTCCTACACTCTTTACAGTTTGTTAGTTTAGCAATAATGGCAGATCCGGGTTAAAGTATATGATAGCGCCAAGTTTAAAAGTTTTTGTTCCGCATTTGGCGTCTGTAGACTGCCGGGGCGCTAGCATAGACTTACAGCGGTATCAGAGCCTCACCATTTTGCTATACTAACTTGTGCTAACGCGTTTAAAACATCGATCCGACCGGAAATCGAAAATTGTAAAATCCATGCCCGACAGTTTCTGTCGATTTTAAATGGTCTCAAAATTTAATTCTACATGTCTGAAAAATCAGTGCAGGGTTTTTTAAGACATCTGAGAAAAAATGGTCACGTGATCCCACTAAAGCGCCGCGCTTCCGCGGTCAAACCTAGGGTTTGACCGCGGAACCGCCGCGCTTCAGTGGGAACAGTGCACCAATTTTTCTCAGTTGGCTTTATTTGGGATTTTGTGATTTTTGGTATATATCATTTGCGCCCAGGTTTTGTTACTGTTTACCAGTAAGCCGTGGGGCCCACTTTTTGATATTTGGTCTTTGGTCGATCAAAATTTAAACGCGTTAGTTTACAGTGCTTACATTATATCTCCGACCGGGAATGTCATTTGATCGGTAAACCGCGTCCGATTGCTATAGTTCTTTTAGACGGGTTTGCGAACGTGACATTCGCGTTGATGTTCTGTGTTGTGCTGTGATGTTGCGGATTTGTCGTGGTGGATAGCAGTGTGCAATGGTAGTACAGTTTGTGTTCATTTGTACATTTGATATTGCGGGGCGAGCGTCCAACTTGTGGACAGCCGTCACTGCCTGTTGTATAATATTCTTTTGGGGCACGACCAGGTTGCGGTCGATGTACCTATTGTACTATTTTTCATTACTGTACTAGGTTTTGCCCCGAGACGGAGTGCACGGATAGCCGGGTTCGGGAAAGCAACGGGTCCGCATCTCATGGCTTTGAGAGGCAGAGGGGCCCCACTTCAGAATTGGCAGAGTATTCGCCGCACTCGTAGGGGGTACAGGTTGACCCAAGGAGGGGTGCTCAATTTACCGGATTCCGTGAAGTGCTGGGTGTTCCATTCACTATGCTGTGGGGACTACCTCGCTTCAGGTTTTGGCGGGTAACTTGCCGCACCCGTAGGGGTCTAGGTTTCATTGCACAGGCTATCCACACGACAGGGGAACGTCGAGTTTCAGCAGCGGCTCTGTGAAACTCGGGGATCCCAGATTATCTGTATTGTTCTGTAATGCTTATTACTTTTCTGTAATGTTGCATACTATCACGCCTGGAGCGATTATTGTATATTGGTTTATATACTATTAGATGTTGTATATGTTTTACACCCGCGCTAGTCCAGTCCCCGCTCTGTCGTTAGTTAAGTAACCTAACGGGTGATGACGGGACCCAGTGACGAATGCGGATGGCATATACGTACATTTTATTTTCGTTCTTTTCTGGTGTGAATGAATGATGGGACTGTGTTGATTCTGATCAATGCAAAGTAAAACAAACCTATTTGAGTTGTTGGAACAATTTTAAAAAGGTGTTATTACAAAGACGTTTCTTTTTGTTATGCATAGCGGTATTCGGTGTGAATATCCTGCACCTCATTCGACGAGGCAAGGGCTGATATCCCTTCACCGGGAAAGACCCCTTGGACAGAAGTTTGCGTCAGGGTAATAACTTTACTATAGTCGATTACAAGTTGCTTTGCATCGTGGTATTCAGTGGAATATCCTGCACCTCATTCCACGAGGAAAGAGCCGAGATCCCTTTACCGGGAGTGACCTCTTTAGCAAAAGGTTTTCGCCACTATATTTTAAAAAAAGCTATCAGGTTCCTTCAGCGATATCAAGTTCACTACGTTAAAGGTTTTTCGCCAAAAACCGTTCGTAGCCCTCCGTCGTTTCTTATGGATGGTCAGTAGTATTCAAGCTATGTTTGTTGGCATACATCAAGGCATAGTGTTTGGTAGCTGCTGGGTATTCATTTGTTGCATAGATAGATGAGTTGGTTTGGGACAGTCGTATTACCTTGTTGGCATACGTCAAGGGTATGTACGGGTGGGTTCAAATTAACAAGATAATGACGGGCAGAACTTGACATGTGACTTATGATTTGTTGGCATACGTCAAGGTCATAAGAGCATGGGGCAAGAAAATGATATCGGGAGTTTCTAAAGAAACTGAAACTTGCCAAGTATGCGCATACCTTCTGGAGTATGAATAACGTGGATGCATTCCATCACGTTAACATGCGATGAGAGTTGGATCCCGATTCCCACTGATGAGTTGGTTTACTCTTCGGGTGATCCCGATTGATTCTTCTTTAGGTTTGGAGGAGAATTTGTAAGGACAGTGGGAGGTTTCCGGATTAGATAAACTGATGACCATTCTGATCTAGGTTAGAGTGCACGCAGAGTGTTTCTTTTCTCTCTCTCTCTTTGGCAGCGACCTTTGACCGACCCTAGACTATGACTCAGTGACCAGGTTGACCGAACCTTCTTAAAATATTGGCTTTTGGATTGTCTGAGTTGCATAAGTCATTGCCACTCCTTCTTTTACCCTTTGAATTTCTCAGAACACCCGTATTACTACGGATATCCACTTCCATTGGATAGAGCCATCGTATGGTTATATACGAACTCGAAGGGACTTCTTCGAGGATGGATCCAGGTTCAGGAGAAATAGAATTGGTTTATTCAGTTGTCTTTTATTATCACCTTCTCTCAGGTTGCGAGAGCTCCTTGGTTTAGGAGAGTACACCTATTACGCCTATTGGATAGTCTTATTCCAAACCATAGGCTGGTGCCGAAAGGTAGGGAATGAAGAAAACCAATTAGCCTAAGTAGGGTGTGCAGAAGGTAATATGTAAAGACAAAATAAAGGGATTAGAAAGAGGGCAAAGTAAATTGCGACTGATATCATTCACGACCAAAACCGCGTACTTCATCGCCGCTCCTATTTCACCTTTAAAAGAATAAGGTATTATTCAATTGTCTTTTATCGTCACCTTCTCTCGAGATGCGAGTACTCCTTGGTTTAGGAGGGTACACCTATTATGCTTACTGGATAGTCTTCTTCCAAACCATAGGCTGGTGCCGAACGGTAGGGAAGGAAGAAAACCATTTAGCCTAACGATGGTGTACAGAAGGTAACGACTAAAGACAAATAAAGGGATTTGCAGAGATGGCAATAAAATATACGGTTGAAGTCATGAATTAGATTATGGAAGAGTCATTGCTATGAATACCAGGATACCCCTACGAAACATTTTCATGTTTCAGTGCATTGTTAAAGAAAAACTGTTTTCCTGATTAGACACTTACTCCAAGGGTATGTATTTACCAGGTTTCATTCTCATATCTGTATGGTTTTACAGATGATGAGTGGGAGTAAGATATTGGGAATTAGGTGATCATCCTCATTATATCGGAATTCGTTGTAATTGGTGATATTTGAGGAAATCTCCAGGGTACAGTTTTCCACCTACAACGCATAGGTTTTGAGTTGTTCAACTCAGCGGACTTATACAGAGTATTGTATGTTGTCCAGTGTCCATCAGGACAAAGGGGTAGGTCCTCGTACTATGTTCTATTTACTTATAACTTCTCTAGTATTTAGACGAGTGTTTCGTAGAAATACTAGGTCTAAGTTTTGAGAAGTTGTGGGTATAAGAATAAAGTAGAGAACCAGGTATCACAAGTATCGGGATTCTTCAAAGAGATCGAAGATGTAGATTCTTGTGATAAGTATTCAGAAGATAGTGATGGTTTTGAGAAACGTGTTTCTCTTTCAGGTTACTCATAATTGGATGGATTCCTAAGTTGAGTAATGCTGATTAGCCTTTTTCCATTAAGTTGATATGCACTGGAGACAGCTGCATGATTTGAACATGGTTCCAATTAAATAAGTGCCAAAGTTTCTATATTGGATATAGAATAGTTCGTACCTTAAAAGAAACTAAGGTACGGGGAGTTGTCCAGCTTATGATTAAAACCAGACACTGGATAACTCAGGGCACGCTTCTGTAATGGTTGTTTGTGGGTTGACCCTGGCTATGACGAGGGTTGATATTCTACCATTTGGAAGATCAATAGTGTTATTTTTCTTGACTCGCCACAGTCTTAGTAAAATGGATCTTTTTCAGAAAACAGTAGTGGGAGTATGGTAGAACTGGAAGTGATTCCAGAACCGCGAACGATTACGGAAAATTTAATAGGACCTATACATTCAATCAGGTTTGACATTCCAATAGCCACTCCGCAGATTTGGTGGGTAACCTCAGACACCCGAGAGGTACTCCGGTAGCCTCAAGGACGGTGACAGGGAGGTTCTTATCTACCCAGACTTGACACTACTGTTGTTCCAGGCTATGAGACCCGGTAGGAGGGTTGTCATAGTCAGTGGGAGCAGCGGAAGCATAGTGGGCAAGACGCTTATATCTATTTATAGACTTGAGCAGTTATAGCGGAGATAGATCATCTAATTTTGATGTGACAGTCATGGTTTGACTTCAATCAGAATAAGGGATGGATCAGTTAAGAAGGTAGTAGGGTGTGATGTCATGGTATCTGGATGACATACACAGAGTAGGAAGTAAAATTCCTATACTACGATCGGTTGTACTGTGGTCGTCACACAGTTGTTTCTCCAGACAGGATATGGATATAATATTTGACATTCTGGTTTCTAGATCTATGGTTTTAGATCTGGATTTGGGTAGTTTCCCAATGTGGGTACTTTGACAGATATTCTAATGGTTTTTGGAATAGTTGACTCCTAGCGAGGTGGTGTACCTGCAGGTGATGGAGTCACCCTCTCTAAAGGTGTCGTATAGACTAATGGGGAGAGGGAAGTGCATGATTGGCAGATTACTTGCTTAGGCAATTGAGTCAATCATGAGATGTCAAGTACCACACCAAATGTTGGTTTTGCACTAGATGTAATAAGTTTGTATTAATCCAATCCTGGAGAAACATAAGGAAGCGGTTTTAGAACATTAGTACATGTTCTACGGATTTGATAACGGCAGCCTCTTTCGGGAGACGGTTATCATTCCAGGCTTCAAAGGTGACATGGATGACAGAGTGATTGTCAGAGTTTTAGTTTTCCCTCAGACGAGGGACAGTATTATGGACAGGTGGTTCCAGAGGATACTGTGGGTGGCTTGGTGCCCGATACTGATTAGGTTCAGTGATCGATTCAGTCTAAGAAGTTTGGATATGGAGTTCATTTATGAACTAAGGTCCCATCAGATATCCAGACATATTCTAAGACATGTACTACTCAATTCGGTAGATGGCTTTCTCCGCGAACTTGAGATTAAGAGAGATACAGAAAGAAACTTCTAGGCGGATCCACTCACCGAGGCTATTTCTTGAACACAATGGTTTTTCAAACGGGCTTTGTGAAACTGATTAGTAGAGGAGTTGGATGTTCGGTATCACACGGGCTGTGAGTAGTCAACATCGCAATATTAGCCTTGAGTGCAAGTGGGAGATTGTTGGAGATAGTGCCCTCATAGTCAATTATTGGATCGCAGGTACGTGATTGCAATGATTACGGAGGACCTATCCCGGTAGCACAGTCTTACTCGAGATGATAGTATGCTATCTGGTTTGCCTTTATCAGTCGTGTACATGTTCAGGTGACTGATTGCATGTTACACTTTGATAGAGCCCTTAGGATCTTGCTTTACTACCAACAGTATGATGGCGATCATATACGTGAGAGTTGGGTAGTTTATATGTATATCCTTAATTGTGGTCCCTAGTCGTAGGAGTTTCGAGACAGGGCATCGATACTCCGGAGTAGACTAGTGTGTA
Source organism: Agapanthus africanus (assembly GCA_030015575.1). Classification (NCBI taxonomy): domain Eukaryota; kingdom Viridiplantae; phylum Streptophyta; class Magnoliopsida; order Asparagales; family Amaryllidaceae; genus Agapanthus; species Agapanthus africanus. Next base: position 685,605,583 of record CM057339.1, read on the forward strand.
CAGTCGAGACCCCGACGAGGGGCGGTGGCCGGTCTCACAAGCCACTGGTTTCAGATGGATCACCTAAGATGTATACAGGTGCTCATTGGGTTATGAGTATACCGGACAGGACTCGCCGGGAATCTGCTAGTTAGTACTATACCTATTGTCAGATAGCAGTTCCCTGGTGACATGTGTACAGGTTAGTTCATTGACCTGAGGTCGTCATTTGTCTCGTGTGAGTTCCCACTGTGCTTTGATTTCTACCCTACCACGGCTCAAAGGAGTCATGCAAACAGGTAGCTTTTGGGTAGAGTCCCGAGCCATATGGAGGCACGTGAGCAGATCGGCAGGGGATTCGTCTCTCCCGGTATTGGGGGCGAGGTCGTGCTGTGTCTAGGAGAGCCATTACACAAATCCATGGCCATGGTAGGAGATTTACTGGTAGGTACTCCAGTAGTATCTCAGGGTGTATTGGGCTTCACTCCGACATGACTTATACTGCTATTGGGGGTCTGACGTTGCAAGCCCCCTAGGCAGGATATGCGATACTCATTGACGAACGGACCGGACTGTATATACATTGTCACTGTTAGGCTCAGTAGGGTTTTCGGAGGAGTTCGCTCATCGGTCTCCCTTGAGTTCGCTCCTCGGCCACCCTTGAGGTCAGTCCGTGGGCAGCCGTTACGCATTGCTAGTGCCGCTGACGGTTTGTGGTTAAACCCACTGCCAGGGCGCTGACGAGTCATTAGAGTCCCCCACAGACAGTTTCCCAAGTTCGGGCGAAACGTTGTAGAGGCCGTATGGTTTTATGGCAGGGTTCGGAAAATGCACGTGCGTTTACGCACGTGTTATTTTTCGGGCAGATAATACTGGTCGGCTTTGGTTTAAGCCGGATCCGAGTATTATATTGAGTAGGTATAATATATTTGTCTCAGTTGCATTTGTATTCGGTCGTAATACAAATGCGGGTATATTTATACAGTTTCGGGGTTTTCCTGAAAGTCGTTTCAGGATCACTTATGGAAGTTGCCAGTTTCCAGTTTTCTATCAGCCGTCTTTTAACATTCTGTTAAAGACGGATTTATCTTTTCTTCAGATATGATGAGTCGTGCTTCTAGAAGTTTCTAGATATGGTGATTAGGGTGATGACTTGGCTTCATGACTCATTAGGCATTAATGGTGTCATTAAAGCTTTTGGTGACTAGGGTTTTTAGTTCAATGTTTCTAAATGACTCATCCTTTTTCATTAATGCATTTTGTTAAGCTTAGGATTTTTTTTGAGTGAGAAGCTTTTGCTTATGGTTACTCTCTTGCTCCTACACTCACCCTCCTCCTTCTCTTTATAAGAAAGGCCACTCCCCTCTCTCATTTACTTACTTGATTCATTCTTGAAAAGATTATGATAGATTTTTGGGGTGTATGGAATTCACAGCTCATTTCATTCCATCACCCGATTCCCACGGCAACTTCATTAACCGATCGTCCACGGATTTGGACGAAGTGAGACAAAGTCATCTACTCATTCTCTACATCATTCTTTGTCGTCTCTTTTAGCAAACTTGACGATCGAGTTGCCTCGAGTCAGAGGCGGGAGCCCGTTTAAAGAACCGATCATGTGGTGCCACCTCGAAGAGGAGATCGGAGATCGACGAGATCGGAGCAGCCGCAACGGAGCGTGGGATGATGGTTGAAGAACGAAGGACTCGGATCGTTCGGTATAACATTCCTACACTCTTTACAGTTTGTTAGTTTAGCAATAATGGCAGATCCGGGTTAAAGTATACGATAGCGCCAAGTTTAAAAGTTTTTGTTCCGTATTTGGCGTCTGTAGACTGCCGGGGCGCTAGCGTAGACTTACAAATTAATCCCGGCTAGTCTTTCCTTTTTAGGTTTGAAGGAAGATTTGATTAAAACAGTGGGAGCCATCCTGATTAGATAAAATATATAACCAATCTGATCTTGCTAGAGTGCACGCTGAGTGTTTTCTTCTCTCTCTCTCCAGGTAGCGACCATATCACGCCTTAATCAAGATAATAAAACGGATATTTTGACCGAACCCGCTTGTTATACTAAGCTGGGGAACGTTGGTCCCGCTCCAACTTATAAATGTTATAAGACAGAGCAGGAAATAGGGGAATACCAGAATTCCCGTGCAGCCCAAACGAAGAGAGTGCATGCTGATGCATCATCTTCAGGTGTGTTCATTATACAGAACTATTTCTCAGTATTCTTTACGTCCTGGGTATGTGATACCGGATCAAGATCCCGCATATGTAATTTGTTACATGGGCTACAGATAGGTAAAGAACTGAGAACGGGTGATAAGTTTCATGAGGCAGAAAACGAGGCAAGAGTTGCAGCCAAGTCTGTCGGTCACTGTCACCCTGTATTACCAATACATTGATTTTGAACGAATGTTATTAGATACCGAACCTGATATAGAAAATCATATCGGTCTCTTTATCAGTAAAGAAATGGTAAAATTTTGTATTGTTGGATAATGTTTTGAACATTTCCTATATCAAAAGTTGATCGGTTCAGGCACATTATCTAAAAGCATTAATGTTCTAAATCAAACTACAGTTCTTTTGTATACGGAACACACATCAAGAGGAATAGTTCAGAAATGAACGAATTCTTCTTGAGGTATTGTAGACTAGGTCATATCAATGCGACCTGACTAGCTGAAGTTACATATAGATGCATATTTAAATCAGTTTGAATTTACATCTTGTGAAACTTGTCAGTCATGTCACAAAGATAAAATGACCATAGCCCTGTTTATTGGAAACGGAGAAAGAGTTAGTGAACTCTTGGGATGATACATGTTGATGTATGTAGGTCTCCTGTCTACACATACAAAGACCGGTCCTTTGTACTTCATTACATTCTCTGATGATCTCTCAAGATTCAGTCATATGTTCCTGTTGAACCATGAGTCCGAACCTTTTGAGATATTCACAGAACATAAGTTAGAAGTATAGAACCAAAATACGGGTATAAGTACTATGTCCTATGATGAGATCAGGGAGGAGAATACTTGTGCATGGAATTCCTGGACTATTCTAAAGGAGAATGAGATTCTCCCTCAGTATTACTCCTCCGTATACACCATAGCACGATGGTATATCGGGGAGGAGCAATCACACCCTATATGATAAGGTGTGCTCTATGATGAGTACTACTGAGTTACCAATTTCCTTTGGGAGATATGCACTTATGAAGTTGCATACCTATTGAATAGGGTTCAAATCAAACCAGAAGCCTACCACTTCATATGAGATATGGAAAGGGAAGAGCCCATATCTTAAGTTAGTTAAGATTTGGGGTTGTCCGGCCTATGTCTAAAAGCAAAATCCTGACAAGCTCGAGGCAAGGTCTGTTATGTATACCTGGAAATGTTCCAGCTATACAAACTGCAGCTGATGATTTGACAGAACCGAAGGATTCAGTAGATTCCAACGAACCTCAGCCTCTCCGCCGATCTAGTAGGGTTCCTCACCCACCTGAGAGTTGCTTCGGTTTCTCGATAACAGTGGGAGTGAGGATTGCATTATGAGATGATGACCCAACTAGTTTCGAACTGGCCATCAGGAGTGGGACTCTGTAAGAATGGATGGATGCTTAGTGATCTGAGATGGAATCCTTATACACCAACAAAGTATGGACTTTAGTTGCTATATCTGAAGGGTTAAATCCCCATCAGGAGCAAGTATATCTTGAGAAGATTACTTGGTGTACTTGGAAAAGTTGAGACTTTCAAAGCTAGACTTGTTAAAAGTTTGCATCATTTACCAGGCATGGATTATGATGAAACCTTTTTCAAGTAGCTATGCTTAAGTCCATCCAGATCCTACTTGCCACGGCTACATACCATGACTACGATATCTGGCGGTTGGGTGCCATGACTGCTTTTCTAAATGATGTTTTAGAAGAGTGCGTCTATAAGTACACAGCCAGAGGGCTTCGTAAACAGTGGGAGCAGCGGAAACGTGTGCAAGATGTTTTATAGGATAAAGCAGGCATCGCGGAGTTGGAACGTCTGTTTTGATGTAGTAGTCAAAGAGTTTGACTTCATCAAAATGGTAGATGAACCTTGTATAAACAAAAAGATAGTAGGGAGTATGGTGGTGATCCTCGTAGAGTACGTGGATGACATACTCTTGATAAGAAAGGAGTTTCCTATGCTACACTCGGTCAATCTCCGCTTATCACAAGGATTCTCCATAAAGGATCAAAGTAATACCTACTAAATCCTAGGTTTTGGATCTATGAGATAGATCTAATTGGATAATAGGACACTCACTAGTTGTAGTGAGATGGTATCAATTGGTCCTGGGGAGAATCACTGGAAGGGTTCCAGGGTGATAAGGACGACTGAAAGTCAGTCACCGGCATTGTCTTTACCCTCAGTAAAGGGACGGTATGTTAAAAGAGTTCCAAGCTAGATACCGTGGCATACTAGACGATAAAGGATGGATACATCGCTGCTTAAGATGCTACCTAAGAGGCAGTTTGGATGTATATTGGTTCATGAGATGAACTAGGTTCCTACCATTGTGTGACAATGGAAGTGTGGCTTTGGCCCAGGAACCCTGGTCCCATCAGTGATCCAGACTTATTCTAAGGCAGTATCACCTGATCATGGAGATGGCTGATCTCCAAGGTGATCGAGGTTGGGAGAGTAGACTCAGAGGACAACATGGCGGATCCACTCACGAAGGCCTATTCCCAGAGAGAGATTTTTATGGGATGATTGAGTATGAGATACTACAACCACTGCTACAGATGGCCCTAGTGCAAGTGGGAGATTGTTAGTTATATGTATTCCCTAGAGGCCATTACTGTACATAAGATGTATATTGTAGTGGATGCTGGGACATATATAGGGAGGACTTTCTTGCTCGACATGATAGTATGCTATCTGGTTACTCTTTACCTTAACGTGTACACTGATTGTCTCTCTGTTACATGTTGGTAAAGCCCTTAGGATGTGTACTTGACTATCTGGACTATGATGCAGATCATACTAGTGGGGACATGGTAGTCCATAAGTACATCCTTCAAGGTCCCTAGTCATGGGTGTATCGAGACGGGGCATCGATATACCAGAGTAGACTAGCGTATACCTTCTCGACCCATACAGATGGGCGATGGATGATCCCATATCCATTGGTGTTTGACATCAGAGATGATATACGGGTGCTCAGTAGAGACTGGGTACACTGGACGGACTCGTCGAGAACTCCCAGATGGTATTATACCTCACGTCAGATGGCAGTTCTCTGGTGACACTGGTACAGAGTAGTCTGTTGACCCGAGATCGTCATAGAGTCTTGTGTGGTTCCCACTGTGCTTTGATTTCCACCTTACCACGTCCAAGAGGGCGTGCAAAACGGTGGCTTTTGGGTACAGTCCCGAATCACATGGAGGCAATGAGCGATAGGAGGGGATTCGTCTCTCCCGGTATAGGGAGTTGATGTTGCACTGTGTTCGATTGGCTATAACCGAAAATCCCTGGCCAGGGTTGCTGAGATTTACTGGTAAGTGTTACTAGTAGTTTCTCGAACTGTTATAGACTTCATATCGAGCTATTGGGGTCTGGCGTTTACCACCCCTAGGCGAGATATGCGACATATCAGACGATCAGATCGGACTGTACGGTAGTGTTACTGGTTGGATTCACTGGAGTGTGAGCGGGCTTGCTCGTCGATCTTCTGATCGCTCAATACCCGGGTGGCCATTACATTTAGCAGACCGCTTGCGGCTTGTGGGTGTTTGATATGATCATCACCTGCTACCGGCGTATTGACGAGTCTTTAGAGTCCTACACAGAGGTTTCCTTGCTCAAGCGAAACGAAATAGGAGCGCATATGAGATATGTGCGGGACCGAGAATGATACCAGTATGTGATACTGTATTCGATTCTCACGATTTGTGACATTGATCGGTTATATGAGATATAGCCGGGTTATCGGATCAAGTGTTGATTCGATCAGTTGTTACTGTTGATATTAGTCGGTTATATGCGATATGACCGGATCATTAAATCAAGTGTTGATTTAATGATTTAATGCATAATTATATATTTGATATATTACTTTGCATTAGCTAGTATCGGTTCACTTAAGATGGATTTTCTCACTCGGATGTGCGCATTGTATATGCGATATACTTTTGTGCACTTGATTGTATCATGTTTGATGATACAAGCTTTTTTGGTTAAGTGTAAAGAATTAAACCTTGGTTAAGTATATGGTTAGGTTTTTATTTATTTATCCATTCATTTATCTATTTATTTTGGATTAATAAAGAGAGAAGAAAACAAAATGGTTGCTTTGATTCATGAAGTTTCTTGAAGCTTCATGCAACTTTGACTATTTTGTCTTCATCTCCTTAACCTAACCATTCACTAACCCTAGTCTATTCTCTACACCTAACTATGGTTGGAACTATGATAAGGATTCATTTTTCTTTTCAATTCTAATTAACTTATCATCATATTCTTCATCTTCTTCTTCTTCTTCAAGAAAAAGATAGCTTGCTTCATCAATGGCAACTTGTGATAATGAGTGAGAAATCCAAATCTAAAGTCTACCCACTTCCTATTTCTTCATCCTCTACCTCTTGCCAAGTAGTATAGGGTGTTTCCTTCACAAGTTTTCATGGCTTGGTGAAGGTGGAGCTTGATCTAGTGATGCCTCGACGTAGATCATCTTCGGCATCGTCGTCGATGACCTAGCCCGCTTTTTCTCCGATGAAGCCGACGCAAGAGCCCAAGATCCCATTTGGACAGCGGAGATGACTTCATCACGGAGCTGTGGAGGTGGAGGACCGGATCTACAAAGGTTGTATTTCCGTTCACTTAGTTAATTTGTTAACTAGTTACTTGTTTCGCCTAAACTTCTAGCCAACGGTCCGTATTAGGGTTTCTCGGCACCTCTAATTTTTGAAATTGGCATGGTTGATGCCTTGTGAGACCTCCTTGGTGTGCCTAGGAACCCTACATAACTGTGCATCCATATCCTTGAAATTATATTTATTTGCATATCATATTACATGTTCCAGTTTATTGTTCTGATAGTACTCATGCTTGTTTATTTATACACATGCTTATGTTAGTTTGATTATGAGCACCCACATGACATCTTGTGCTTCCTGACATGACCTGTTACACTTCCTACTTGACATGACATGGTACCGTACACTCTTGACATGACATGACACCTTTATACATTACCTGGCTGGACCTGATGTACCATGGCTTTACATGTTACCTGATCTTGTGTCTAATGCCAACAAACATAACATGTAGTCCTCATGGACCGTTCCTGTTGTCTATCCAGACAAATCTGCTTTTACCTGATCCTATGTTGGCATTAGTTCTTGACTACTGAATACCTGACTTGACATACATAACTTGGGGGTATGGGGAAATCAAAGGTGAAACCTGACTTGTAACTCAACAGTTCGATACCTGTTCTGATCAATCTTATGGGCTAGGCCAGCCCCGGAGTGATGATGCTGACATCACTCGCCTATCCTGCTACCTGTTACTGCCTAGCGGCACGTCTCGGATTCAGCCCCGAGGGTCTTGACCGTGGTCCCGGGCATGCACGGGATACTATTGAGTTACATCGATGATTCATCAATTGATTTCAAAGACTTTAGAATAGAAAACCTGATAGAACAGTTTAGTTTACCCACTGCACGCTACCCTGTACTGGTATGATTCATATTATTGTTATTCTTGCTGTATTCATGTTTATATTACATTGCCTGCTACACTGTTCATATTATATTACTTGATGACATGACGCGCTGACGTCTGGGTTTTGCATGGCCCAGATTCCGTACCGCTGTTGCAGTCCGAGCAGGAGTACTTCAGCCAGCAGGCTGAGCTGTGAGTTCAGTAGTAGTTAGTTTTATTTCCTGCATTTATTTCCTGATGTGAGCCCCCATTATGGGACACACTTTTCAGTTATTTGTATTGGATCATTTGCTTCCGCATTTATTTATTATTGACTCCTGTTATTCTGGATTATGGATATGTTTTAGATACTTTTATCTTGTTCTTGATATCTCTACAGCCGTAATGTGACTGTGGATGGATACTTCCTACCTACAGGTAGCATGGTTGGATATGTCACGTGCCCAATCTAGCGTACTCTAGGAAGCGGGGCGTGACATGGTTCTTTTGGTATCAGAGCCATAGGATAGTCGGGTTGATTCTTTTGTAGTTGGGTATTGTACCCAATACACGAATCAGAATACCCGTGTTTAGGAACCATGTCCTGCCACCTTGACCGTTTTACCATTCTTGAATCACATTCTTCCTGATTATATTTTTTTTACGATGTGCAAACTTCCTTTGCATATCGATTCGAAAACCTGATTCCTTGTTATCTCTAGGACTTAGGCGACTTGGATGGAGTTATGTAATTGTGGCTATGATACCGCGGCAGAGTTACAATGCGGTACTCTATTTAAGTATCTTGGAGTTCTAGCCTTGATCTATATTCAAAATCTATCATCATGCTAATGTTGGGTATTTTGAGTTCAGGATTATGGCCGGTAAGAAATTGAAGACATACCAGAGGCGTGTGGACGAAGCCGCCATGCTTGGAGTGATAAGAGGATTACTGGAGAATCAAAGAAACAGAACGAGCTGATCCAGCAGCAAGCGGACTCGTTTCGGTAAGGTTTGCAGATCGTTCAGCAGTCTGTGAACAATGTTGGAGCTAGACCAGTTGACCGAGTAGGGACCGTAGCAGATTTCAGGCGGTTGGGTCCGTCTACATTTACTGGTTTAAAGGAGCCGTTGCCAGTGGAGCAGTGGCTAGTTGACACAGAGAACTTGCTTTTTGCGGCACAGATTCCAGATGACAAAAAAGTTGTTGTGGTACGCATTCAGCTAGTGGACTATGCCCGAGAATGGTGGCTTGTTGAGGAGACCCGCTTGCCCAAGCCGATCAAGTGGGCAGATTTTTCTAAGAGTTTCCTGGAGAAGTTCTTCCCGCGGACTGCACGGGAGGAAATGGAAGAGAAGTTCATCGGACTAAAGCAGAAGGGAGCACCCATAGATGTGCATGTAGCAGAATGGACGAGACTCAGTAGTTTTGCTGGATCTTTAGTTGCCAACGATGCAGACAGGGCACGGAGGTTCATGCGCAGACTGGACGTGGACATCCAGAGGCAGATTGTCTCCCTGGGTTTGACCACTTTCTCACAAATACTTGCAGCAGCCAAGAGCAGCAGAGTTTATCTAGGATGAAAGGGAGTTTGCAGCAGACAGCAGCTGCGTTAAGGAAGCAGTTCGGTCGGGCCAGTCGAGTTTAGAGCTAGGCCGACAAACAGTATTCTTGCAGCAATGGAAGTTGATAGTGGTGAAGAGCCGGCGGTTGTTCGAGATTTTATGGACGTATTTGAAGATATATCGGGTTTACCGCCGAAGCGAGATGTGGAGTTCGCAATTGATCTTATTCCTGGTGTAGCGCCAGTATCTAAAGCGTATTATCCAATGGCACTAGTAAAGTTGGAAGAAGTTAAGAAACAGGTTGCTGAATTGCTTGATAAGGGTTGGATTCAAAGCAGTAACTCGCCTTGGGGAGCTCCAGTTTTTCTAGTAAAGAAGAAGGATGGCACGAGGAAGATGTGCATCGACTATCGAGAGTTAAACCGGGTGACTATTAAGAACAAGTACCCGATCCCTCGCATTGGAGAACTTTTTGAGCAGCTTAGTGGCGCGAGGGTATTCTCGTAGCTGGATTTGCGATCCGGATATCATCAGGTTCGAGTGAAAGCTGAAGATATTTGCAAGACGGCGTTCCGAACTCGGTATGGACATTACGAGTACTTAGTGATGCCCTTCGGAGTAACGAATGCTCCGGCAGTATTCATGGACTTGATGAACCGAATCTTTTCGCCATTCTTGGGCCAGTTTATAGTAGTCTTCATTGACGATATTCTGGTTTACTCGAAGAGTTTTGAGGAGCATGCTGAGCATTTGAAGATCGCACTGCAGACGTTGAGACAGGAGAAGCTTTATGCGAAGGTGAGTAAGTGCGAGTTTTGGCTGGAGGAAGTGAAGTTTCTGGGGCATGTTGTGTCGGGCGATGGAATCGCCGTCGATCCCGAAAAGATTGCAGCAGTTCGAGATTGGCCGATTCCAAAGAATGTTGCTGAAATAAGAAGTTTCCTTGGATTAGCCGGATACTACAGAAGATTTGTGGAGAACTTTGCTCGTCTGGCAGAGTCGTTGACTAAGCTTACGCGCAAGGAGGTACCTTTTGTATGGACGGATAAATGTGCGTTAGCTTTTGAGAACGTTGAAGCAGGAGTTGATAATCGCCCCTATTCTGATCGTGCCAGACAATTCCGGAGGATTGGTGATTCACAGCAACGCATCTGGGAAAGGGTTGGGATGTGTTTTGATGCAGTATGGGAAAGTTTTAGCATACGCATCGAGACAATTGAAGACCCATGAGAAGAATTATCCGACTCATGACTTGGAGCTTGCGGCTGTGATTTTCGCTTTGAAGATTTGGAGACACTACCTTTTCGGCGAAAGAGTCGAATTTTTTACAAATCATAAGAGTTTGAAGTATGTGTTCACACAGAAGGAGCTTAACATGAGGCAGCGTAGATGGTTGGAGCTGATGGCTGACTACGACCTTGATCTTAAGTACCATCCGGGGAAGGTTAATGTTGTGCCGGATGCGCTTAGTCGGTTACCAGCAATTCAGGTGTTAACTACGCAGAAGGATATTGTTGCAGATTTTCGAAGATTTGATTTGGAGGTTGTACTACCGCGTTCTACGGGACAGTTGATGCAGTTGCAAGTACAGTCGTCTTTGATTGAGAAAATTAAAGCAGCACAATCGCAGGATCCTAGACTACAAAAGTTTCGAGAGCAGGTTGAGGCCGGATTACGAACAGATTTATTGATCCACGAAGATGGTTCGTTGAGGTATGGTAGCCGTTTATGTGTGCCAAAGGGAGATGTTCGTGAAGAGCTTATGAAGGAGGCACACAGTTCAGCTTATTCTGTGGATCCAGGAGGCACAAAGATGTACCGAGATATTCGACAGCATTTCTGGTGGGAAGGCATGAAGCGGGAGATTGCTCGCTTTGTGGCAAAGTGCTTGGTGTGTCAGCAAGTTAAGGCTGAACATCAAAGGGTTGCTGGTTTATTGCAACCACTTCCGATTCCTCAGTGGAAGTGGGAACATATAACCATGGATTTCGTGACGGCTTTACCGCGGAGTCCAAAAGATAACAATGCAGTATGGGTAATTGTTGACCGATTGACCAAGGCAGCTCACTTTATTCCTTTTCGGGTTGGTCAATCAACAGAGACTTTGGCAGAGCGGTACATGCAGGAGATTGTAAGATTGCATGGAGTACCGGTGAGCATCGTGTTCGATCGGGACACTCGGTTCTTATCACACTTCTGGAGGAGTTTACAGGAAAGTTTGGGGACTCGATGGAAGTTTAGCACAGCTTATCATCCTCAAACCGATGGCCAGTCGGAGAGAACGATCCAAACTCTTGAAGACATGTTGAGAGCATGAATGTTGGACTTCAAGGGTTCTTAGGAGGATCATCTACACTTGGTGGAGTTTTCTTACAACAACAGTTTTCAGACAACTATCCAGATGGCTCCGTTTGAAGCTTTGTATGGTCGTGAATGCCGTTCACCTGTTGTTGGGACGATGTCGGTGAACGAAGATTATTGGGACCAGATTTGGTTGTGCAGACAGTTGAGAAGGTTAACCCTATCAGAAATCATATGAAGGCAGCACAAGACAGACCGAAGAGTTGGGCTGACACGTTAAGAAGACCTCTAGAGTTCGCCGTGGGTGATTTGGTATTCTTGAAGATATCACCGACTAGAGGGGTAATTCGTTTTGGAAGTCGAGGAAAGCTTAGTCCTCGATTCGTTGGACCCTTTGAGATATTGGAGCGTGTTGGAGAGGTAGCGTACCGTTTGGCGTTACCGCAGTCCTTGGCACGTGTGCACGATGTGTTTCACGTATCTCAACTACGAAGATATGTTCGAGATGAAACACACGTCTTGGATCATTCGGAGTTAACAGTACGGGAAGACCTGACTTTTGAAGAGCGACCGGTTGAAATCGTGGATCAAAGGGAAAAGGTTCTTAAGAACAAGGTTATCCCCCTTGTGCTTGTTTCTTGGGGTAATCGCTCGCATGGAGAGTCCACTTGGAAATGAGAAGATGAAATCCGGCAGAAGTTTCCTCACCTTTTCTTTTAGTTATCTATCTTTGTATTCTTGGAATTTCGAGGACGAAATTATTTTTGTAGTTGGGTATAATGTAACACCCGAGCCCAATGCTACTATTTTCAGTTACTGTTTGAGCATAATGTGGTACTCATTTCATTTAACTTGCTTGTTTGTTACTTACTGTAAAATTTTCCCGGCAAAGTCATTTCTACATATAACAATTTTTAGCATCTAAAATAAAATTAAAAATATCCATCTTGGCTTACTCGACACCCCTAACCTTATGGTAGCGTCCGTGTACTGTGTTCTCGTCCCGTTCAGTGAAACGGGCGAGTTTGGACGGCTACGCGCGCGTACATGTGTCCGTTTTGGGGGTATGCTTTTTAATCATAAAACACTTAATTTTAAAATTTGGATCCTGCTTAAAATCCTATTATTTCAATTTCAAATTTTTTGACTCGACCCGGGCGTGATTTGAAAATGTTTTATTTGGTGCCAAAATCCCAAATTTTAATATTATTAAAACCATCGCATATATTTTTTCTAACTAACCTGATATCTTACTGTTCATTACCTATCTTTTAAATCTTTAAATTAACCTATATATATATATATATATCTTACTGTTCCTTAAAATGTTTTGAATCTTTAATTAATATTTATCCCTAACTAACGATTCCCCTTTAGCCAATCGCGTTACTTTTAATTCCGTGGGCCCCCACCTGCAGCTCTTTCTCTCTCCCTCTTCTCTCCCTCTCGCTCTCTCTCTCCCTCCACTTTTTCTCTCTCTCTCTCTCATATATTCTCTCGTACTTCTCTTTATCATTCTTTCTCTTCTTGTTTCATGTCCCGTTTCTCATTTTTTTTAACTGTTCTTTTGTTGCCGGAATTCCGTCGTGCCGGTGACGCTTCTCGACGTTCCAGCGAGGTACCCCAACCCGTGTGGTTCCTTTGTTCGTCGTTTGGGTTCATTCCGTGAACCGTGCGCCCGTCGCGAGTTTTCCCCACCGACGGTTAACGTTCCGTTTTCCTGATTCGCGACCCATCGAGGCAAGTTAATCTTGCTACATGCTATATAATTCATTTTATACCTATTTAAATAAATACCATACCTATAGTTTAAATCTAGTGCCCCATATTTAATTTTATAACGTTTCGATGTTCCGTTTGCATCCGTTTATATCATATTAAATCTAGATCATGAAAACTTATCTTGTGACATACTAGATTACATTATACTGCATCCATATCAATTAAAATATACATCGTCGTAATATTTCTTATTATTATCTTTAATTTGTTTATAATCTGCATTTTATGATATTATATATTTAAAATATTATAGTTTACACATGAAACGTCGTTGAAAAAGCGGATACGACAAATCTGAAATTTACTGTACACCTTACCGTATAAAATTCATTATAAATCATAGAAAAATCATTATTATACTTTATTTAGTTCGTTACGAAGATAACTCAGAATACTATAACTCTATGAAATATTTACTTGCAAAATAAATTGTTTAGATAACATAAAATGCAAATGAAAATGTCTCCAAACTGCTGTCCAGGTAAATTCCAGCAGCAAACTTTCAATTTTGAATGTTCATAACTTTTTGTAGGGACAACCTGAGATGCTTATACTAATAAAACTAAAAACCTTATTGAATTATCTTTGTTTTGGTATAAGACACGTCCCTTTTGGAGAAAGTTTGTTATTTTTAAGCTATTTTACAAATTAGGGTGACGCTGAATTTCTGAACGGAACTTTCTTGTGCATGGTTAATCAATACCACTTTTATAGTTATTAATCGCTTTGAATATGCTATCCATATTAATATTATTATATCAATATTTATATCACATATTGCTTAGTTGTACATCCCACATTACCATTTTATAGTTTTATAACTTTTCGGATACCCGTTTGCATCAATCGCAATTAAGATACATATAATTGCATCCATAGATCACATTACTATATAATAATGTGATATTAACACTCCATGTTTAATAAATTACATCCTAATTAATATTGGAACTATAAATATAACCCTAATCGATAACTGTGCATCCATATCCTTGAAATTATATCTATTTGAATATCATATTACATGTTCCAGTTTATTGTTCTGATAGTACTCATGCTTGTTTATTTATACACATGCTTATGTTAGTTTGATTATGAGCACCTACATGACATCTTGTGCTTCCTGACATGACCTGTTACACTTCCTACTTGACATGACATGGTATCGTACACTCTTGACATGACATGACACCTTTATAAATTACCTGGCTGGACCTGATGTACCATGGCTTTACCTGTTACCTGATCTTGTGTCTAATGCCAACAAACATAACATGTAGTCCTCATGGATCGTTCCTGTTGTCTATCCAGACAAACCTGCTTTTACCTGATCCTGTGTTGGCATTAGTTCTTGACTACTGAATACCTGACTTGACATACATAACTTGGGGGTGTGGGGAAATCAAAGGTGAAACCTGACTTGTAACTCAACAGTTCGATACAAGTTCTGATCAGTCATACGGGCTAGGCCAGCCCCGGAGTGATGATGCTGACATCACTCGCCCATCCTGCTACCTGTTACTGTCTAGCGGCACGTCTCGGATTCAGCCCCGAGGGTCTTGACAGTGGTCCCGGGCATGCACGGGATACTATTGAGTTACATCGATGATTCATCAATTGATTTCAAAGACTTTAGAATAGAAAACCTGATAGAACAGTTTAGTTTACCCACTGCACGCTACCCTGTACTGGTATGATTCATATTATTGTTATTCTTGCTGTATTCATGTTTATATTACATTGCCTGCTACACTGTTCATATTATATTACTTGATGACATGACGCGCTGACGTCTGGGTTTTGCATGGCTCAGATTCCATACCGCTGTTGCAGTCCGAGCATGAGTACTTCAGCCAGCAGGCTGAGCTATGAGTTCAGTAGTAGTTAGTTTTATTTCCTGCATTTATTTCCTGATGTGAGCCCGCATTATGGGGACACACTTTTCAGTTATTTGTATTGGATCATTTGCTTCCGCATTTATTTATTGTTGACTCCTGTTATTCTGGATTATGGACATGTTTTAGATAGTTTTATCTTGTTCTTGATATCTCTACAGCCGTAATGTGACTGTGGATGGATACTTCCTACCTACAGGTAGCATGGTTGGCTATGTCACGTGCCCAATCTAGCGTACTCTGGGAAGTGGGGCATGACACCATTGCTAGAGGCTGCCAGTTGTGAGAGGACTGTTGATGTACATTATACTATAGAGTTTGTTATGTCGTCTACCGTGCAGACAGATGACCAAGTTTTTGCTGAGATTGATCGGATGTCGCCTCCATACTTTGCGAGCTGAGATCGCTGGAGCTTCCAAGCAGTGATGCGACAGGTGATAGCTAGCCTATCCTGAGTTGAGAGATGAAGGTGATTCGTCAGATTGATGCGCCGACGCAGGACCAGTTGAGTTGAAGATTTCCAGGGTGGAGAGTCTTACTCAGATCTAGAGTAGACTGATCCAGAGATGACCGTTGATGTATCGTCTTTCCTGGAAGATTGGGGCATTGTTTAGCATGCGGAAGAAGGGTATTCACGTGTGGTCTAGGCGAAGTCACAAAGTTTGAACGAATGTCATAAACCCATTTTTCCAAGTTTAAGATATTCAGAGGAACATGCAAGTAATTCTGTGGACCCTCTAGAAGAATGAAACTCTAACTCGACATGATGACCATGAAACCGCTTTTGAACCTTAGGGTTTGCGGCAGTTTAGCGGTGCCGTCAGTGAGGCTTGGGTTTTCCCTTCTATGGTTGGTCCATAGGTACTGTGGCATGTACTGGATATTATTAGACTGTGCTGAGGTGTTAAGCTTTTGGGGAGTTATGAGACTTCGATGAATCGATCGAAACGTTTAACGTCGTCCGGGTATCAGGTGATAAGAGATCAACAAGCTGACCAGCTTCGGATAGAGGACCTCATCCAGATGCATTGTGAGTTGATCGAGAACGGACGAGTATTGAGTATTCCTCCGATGGTTAGGACGAGTTCCCGAGGACGTGTTCGGCTAGAAATCTTCTATAGAGTGATGAAGATACCGAGTTCGTGATTTTGAGTTCGTGTGAGAGACTCCGGATTGACTGTAGCCGAGAACCATTGCAGTACACAGATAGCGTGACGTGATGTCGAAGTGGACGATAATAAAGACGAGTGGAACTAGAGGTTCGCGCGAGATGCCGGCGAGCTGTTGTTACTCCCCGTCGAGATCAGAGATCTGATATGCATACAGAGGCGTTGGGATGCGGCCAGTTCCCGAGGATATGCTGTGGTTAGAATGCAGATTTCCAAAAAACGAGAAAAGATTATGCAAGGGTACCAGCCTCCGTATAGTTCGGCATAGGCGAGATTGGAAGAGACACTAAGCAGGTTCCTTCCAGGACACTGCTGCAGTAAGAATTGCACCGAGGATTAGATGTATGACGTGTGTTCAGAGAGCTAGAGGCTGACGCCAGTGACGTGCTACTTTACAAGTGGTCATGATAATTGGCCGAGAGTTGACCAGAGGAGTGCCAGAGCGGAATTGTTCCCATTAGCACACCTGACCGGGCCGACGAGCCGACGGATTGCGAGATTTGTAATCCATAGAGAAAATGAGGACCCAGAGACAGAGGACGCTAGACCATGAACAGGAGGCAAGCGAATGTATTTGCTCTGCCAGTTTTGGCCGCACCGACATTTTTCGACATTGTAGGAGGTGTACCTCAATGTCATTGGTTGCGATTTACGTTGTGATCCGAGTATCACGCTTATATCGCTTGGATTTGAGTTTTGCTAATTGAGTTTCATGATATTGTTTTCGTGCACCATGGCTGCAGTTATTGGGTATTTACATTTTGTGCATAGTTATTGCACTTGATATTGATTTTGTGCCTTGGCTGCACATGTTTATGGTTCGTAGATTTCATATGGTTGACTTGATTTTGTGCATGTGGTATGCACTCGATTTGATTTTTGCACTCGGTATAGCTTACATGTGCTTGCGGTGCACTGATATGGACTTTGTGCACATAGTTGCACATGTTTTTGGACTTTATACACCTTGGGACACTCGTTGTAGTTTTTATACGCATTTGAGTTATTGATGCATTTCGTGCACTGGATGCACTGTATTTTTATTTCGTGCATTTGTTGCACCAGATTTGTATTTCGTGCATGCTACTGCACTAGATGTTTCATACAGACCTGACGCGCTTGGGTTGGATTTGGCGCATATTAGGCGCTTGATGTTGGATTTTATGCACACCGGATGCACTCGATTGTGATTTTCATTGTGCGTGTTAGTTGCACTGGTCAGAGATTTTCTTTCACTATAGATGCACTAGATGCACCTGACATTGTTGTCGTGCACACCTGTTGCACTGGATAAATGCTTTCCTGCACACCCGTTGCACATAGTTTTGGTTTTGTGCACATTCGTAGAACTTTTATTTGGATTTGATTCCCGTGTGCACCGGACACACGTGATTATTAGATATGCCTTTCGAGGCTGATTTTGCTCTTGAGCATCTTGTTTTCATGATGGGCACTATATTATGTAGTAGCCGAACAGGACTGATCTGAGGACAGTACCTGAGTACTTAGCATGCATTAAAAATTTTAACCAGAGGTTTTCAAAAAGGAGCTATAGTCTCGCTAATTCTTACGTGTCTGTGAGTGACATGAACGTTTACAAAGGAAAACCTTTTGGGATATTTTAAAAAGGGCGGAACGTATATTTGAGCAAAACCTATATGAACATATGTTTATTACTTTACAAATGAGCGTACGTCACTTATGTCGTGAGTTACTCATCATACGGCAATTCAGAAAATAGTTTGCATGTGTTTTATTCAGTTTTGAAGGTTTTTCGAAGGATGCGTACTATACACGTATTACAGTATTTGACTAGTGTATATTGGGTTTCAGTAGTGGATTTCGAAATCTATATATCCCTTGTCACTCCGATGATATGCGTGAAAATCTGATGATTTGCGTGACGCTTGACGGAGTTCAATTTGAGTTTTGTATTCGTTTTCAGGCGCATGGGATGCTCCGTATTATTTCTGTATCTTCCGTGATTTCGGAGCCCCGTTGATTTGAGCTGATTATTGAAATGTTTTAGATTTTAGGGGTTTAAATTTAAATTCGGGGACCGAATTTATTTAAGGGGGGAAGATTATAACATTTCAGAAAATATAAAATATTATTTTTGGAATTTAATATTAAAATAATATTTTTCCCGACAACTGGCCGATTTGCGAAATTTGAGGTTTTCATAAAAGGGTATAAATATATACCAATATTTATGAAATTAATGGAGATTAAAACGATTTATTCATTTAAAATTATATTTATTGGATTTGGCATTTTTAAAATTTATTATATGCGATTTGGATAAAAATCGATTAGTGCACTGCTAATCGCGATTAAGCCAAATCCGTGTTTCTACAGTTTTCCGTGGCTAGTGCACCTTGTCATGTTGCATTTGGTTTGTTATTGCATTTGTGTTGTTTTATGGGTGTTGTGTGGTTTGGTTTTAAAAAGAAAAGAAAAGAAAAAGGTTAAAGAAATAGAGTGATTGGAGAGAGAGATAGTGAGACATGAGAGTGAGAGGGTAAGAATAAGAAAGAGAGAGAGAGAGAGAGGGCTGCCCATTATTTCCTTTTCTCATTATTTTTCCTTCATCATCTTCAAACTCATCTCCCTCCACCTCTACCCTATGAAACCATCTCAAAATCTCCATCAAAACCCTACACCCTCTTCACAAAAGATGATCCCCACTTCTTCCTCAACACATTGGACCAAGAGAAGTTAGATTTTGATGACTTTAAGAAGCTAGGGTTTTTCTTGAGTTGCCCAAAGGTGGTATAAATTCTTCCATTTAGTTTACTTTTTATTCTTAATATTCTAGTTTAGTTTAGAAGTTGTTTTAGTGTGGAATTGTGATGTTAGAAAATTCAAGAGAAGGGTTTGAGTGTTTGTGTGGATTGGGTGATACCTAGTGGCTGTGTACAAGACCCTAGTATGGATTCCTTGCCTAAAAACAAAGAATACGAACTTTAGAATTGCCGATATCGGGTTTTTCGTGGATTTAATGATGGTATTTAGAGATCTGGGATGAACCGAGACCATTGTAAATAAAGTTCCCTTGACAGTGAGACGTGCAGGCAACCAGGAAGCAACACCTGAAACCCTAGCCCCTAGGGATCTTTTCCGGCCGCAGATTTATTCATTGCGGCCACATTTTGGTGGAATTCGATGATTTTTAGTCTGGAGCATTGTTATCCTATATCTAGAGCAACCCCATATGCAAAATTGGCCAATTTTGCCTGATGGAAAATCTCGGAGCACTTTGGCGTGATTTTTTGTTATGTTTTCCGTATTTTGAATACTTGGTTTTAGAAATTGGTATTGTATTCGGTTGTGGGGTGTTTGTACGTCAACAACAAGGGTTGTTTGATTGTTTTGCATGCGTAGGCTGTAGGTTCTAACCTATGAGCGCACCGTATGCCATATTGGATATCCGTACTTGATTTTAATGCTATTGCGACCGTGTATGTATTGTAAGTACCTTCACGTGGATTTCGAGACGACGGAGCATGGCGTCATCGACTTCAGCTAGCAAGGATTAAGGTGAGTAGATCTATATCTATGGGGGAAGTCAGGTGGATGGCGTATAGCACCCCCGCAATTTGGTGGAAACCGATCTATAAGATAAAGTTGTAGAAACCTAGATTAGGAAACTAGGGATATGGCTAAAAGGATAGTTAAATGTGATATGATATGGTTAATATATGATGACGGGATTCGAGGATGATGTTCGATGAAATTATTGTATTAGATACTATAAGACTAGATAGCCGACGTAAATGTGTTAACCGAACCATACCTATTTTCAAACTGAAGAATCGTATGCATCTTTTAAACAGATAGCTTGAGGGACGTTACGAACTTTAAAACAATATCTTTTCCTTAAAAACACCGTAGCCCCTACTTTCAAAACTACGATTAGCATCTTTTAAAAACTGATTGTATGGTTCGGGTGTATATGTTAGATTAGATACGTATGCTTATAATAAAGGTAGAATGTATTTGTAAAACTAACTTGATGTGGGATATAAATGCGATGAAAAGAAAGTACGATGTGATATGATGACCTGATGATGTCTTGGTATATGGATGTGAGTCGTTTGAGATGGTTGATACCTTGCCGGTCCCCTGATATGAGATTATTATGGATGTAATCTGGTACATAGGTATATAGATATATTTATATATGTTGTGAATCTTGAGTGATTGCCGTGCGAGACCTTAGGTCTGTATCCTCGTTCTCATATCGGTTGATAGGATCCCCATTGGTTTAATGTCGTCGTACGATGGTTTTCCGTACGTGATGAGTTTGACTTGAGGTTTGATCCATACCCTTGACTAGAGGATGTCGTACGATGTATTATACCGTACGTGTTGTTGTGAGGCTGGATGCCGATTATAGATTCACCGACTAGGTCATGTTAGATATGTATACCTTGTAGCTTTTAGCTGACGATTTACCTTATGTTGCATTCATGTTATTCTCATTGTATTGCATATACCTGTGCTAGTATACCTACACCATTATCGATGATGCGTATGTTAAACTTACACAGATTTGCCGGTTAACACACTTCATCATCGATAATAGGCATGTCACTACACAGTAGGATTGCTGCATCATGATATGACTCCTTGCATGAATTACTTGCTATGTTCACATCATTACCATATGTCGCATGATATACTGATATTATCACATCACTGTTCCATGTTGCATGATATACGGATATGCTTACATTTCTGTTATATGTCGCATACATCATGCTTTACGATTATACGCATTGAGATATGCTGTTTTCATGAGATTTCTGGATTTGAGAACCGTGGTCATTTTAAAAGAAAGTATGTATTGTTTTTAAAAAACTGGTTTCTCTTGATATGATATTTCAGTACGTCCACTTTTCTCGGTTCTGAGACGTATGATAGAAACCCGATTCGAGGAGGTGGATGATCCGTTTGCGGGTTCATTGTGGACCCGGTATGGTTCCCCGTGGCGAGAAATGTTTTTCGTGGAGTAGACGATGAGCCTGGCAGGGTGGATATTACCTACCGGTGATTAGTTAGACCTGGCGGCTATCCGAAGGATACCGACCGGAGTCGAGAGATGTTATGGGCCGATACGAACTGACGGAGCCTATGGGACGATCCGGACTGATGGAGCCCGAGAGATATGAGGATTTACGTGCCGATGCTGGGCATGGGTTTCATGATGTTTCGAGTGTCGATGATGGACACTCAGGTTCCATGATTTGATGTGTCGCGAGGGACACACGTTGATTTATATCCTTATATTTTCATGCATATGCTTTTATGATATTTACATGCATGATGTTATTGTGTCATTGGTTGACACGTAGACGAGATCTACATGCATACATACAACGATTATATGGTTGGATGATATCCACAAGCTGATAGGCATTTATTTATAGTGTTGGCACATATGCAGATACGACCACCCTAGATATCATAATATTACCTTTATGATACAGTTGACCTAGGAGTCGTTGTTTGTTCGATTTCTATCTGTTGATATTTTTTCTACTCACGAGTTGGCAACTCACCCCCGTTGTGCCACAATTCTTGCTGGTTGACCGCATGGATAAGTAGCGGTATCGCTGGCACACAGTTGCATTTGGGTGTTTTGCATTGGTAGGTGGGACATTTGCATCGCGCCCACTCTTGTATTTACTATTCATATTGTACCTAGTGAACTCCATCAATCAAACTAGTATTTGTGTAAGTAATGAGACTTAGTGAGATTGTGGTTGCGAGACTTAGAGCGAGGGGTTTTCCGCTATTTGTGGTTTTTGATGTCTCGCTTATTTCTTTATCTTTTGTGGTGAGCTTCGCCGTTGGGCGTCGTATACTTATATTTATGTTTTGCGTGGTTGTGGATCCGCCGTTTGGCGAAGTGCTAGCTCCCGCTTAGGGATGCCTTTTATATTATCTTGTATTGTGGTTTTGGATCAAAATATACATAGGAAGTGCTGCCCAAATTTTTAAAAGACGAAACATGTTTTTCAATTAGTAAATCCACTTGTATTTTTATATTCCATTGTTTACATATTTAGGAAAACTTTGATTTCATCATACCTCATTTTCAAAAGTTCACCTCTTTTATTTTCTTAAAAAAGTTTAGATTTCTGGGTTTTGGCTTACTTGAATTGCGTTACTATTTTAGACGTTGCGTGATTTAAGTGCCGGTTATGAGCTAAATTCGGGTCGTGACAAAGTTGGTATCAAAGCCCTAGGTTTAACCTTGGTTCGAGTCTATGTTTGACTATGCGGAGTCTAGGGCGTGTATATATTTCGGAACCTAGGCTTGACCTTACAGAACTTAGACTTGAACGGGGGGTATTAGACCCCAAATTACGTTTCATAGGTTGACCCTGATTGTTGGAGTAGGTTACTTGAGTAGAGTAAAGTACCGTACGTATGTTCCGCGGCATATTTACGATACGATACTCCACTTAAGAAACCTTAGGATATACATATTTTGAGATCTGTGATTCTCTTCGCATCCATTTGAGATCCTTGATTCTGTTCGTTCCATGATCATACTTTCATTGATGCTGTTTCTTCTTATGATCATGTATCCATCCTGGATCTGTGGATTCCTTTCTTTCCGTTGCTCCATTTTCGTCGACACACGCTTAAGGTTCTTATCACCATGGTTTGAGCGCAGATTGAGCTGCTGCTAGTATTGCGGTCAGGGTGAGCTCGTCATGGACGAGGACTGAACATTGTATTTCCTGGTAACATGGGAACGTCTCGATGTAGTGTTATGTTGTGACCACTTGTTGAGGCGAGTGTGTGGTTTTGCACCGTATGATCGGGCCATTGCTTGAGGCTGCCAATTGTGAGAGGACTGTTGATGTACAGCATTAGATTCTATATCATCTAGGCTATTTATTTTGGCGAACTAGGTACCCTAGTTACCCCGGCTATGAGGTTGGAGCTTGAAATAGAAATCCTCAGGTGGATCATCTTCGATGGAGGGAGACCGAAGATCAAGCTTGATCATGGAGCCCTCTGGGAGCTTAGGATGATGGTTAATGACCGAAGGACATGGATCATTCGGTATTACCATTCTTAACTCTCTTTATGTTTGCTAACTTAGGGTTAATGGTCGACCCATATTATGGGGTTGTTCTAGCGCCAGTTTTAGAAAAATTTTGTTCCGCAATCGGCCACGGTTTGATGGACAGGGCGCTTGCATAACCAAACAATAAGTAAAAACTTATAAAGGGATTGCAGTGAGGGTAAGGGAGTATACGGTTACTGTCATGAATCTGGATAATGGAAGAGGCGTTACTAGGAATATCCAGCCCCCCTTCGAAACATTTTCATGTTTCAGTTTTTCTGCGCGGTGTTAAGTGAAAACTATTTTCCCAATTGGATTCTAACTCCAGGGTATGTATTTACCAGACTTGATTTTCAAAGGGCGGAACGTGTATGTTAAACAAATGATACACACACACACACACACACACACACACACATATATAGCCATTTTCCTTATAATGAACTGTTTCCCCCCAATAAGAGAGCAAGGCGCTGTTCAAAATTTGAACTGAGGCAGCGCCTCATGTGCAAAGCACGCGGGCGCCAGCGCCAAGAGCTAAAAACTCTGAGGCAGCCCCTCACGTGCCCCGCATGAGGGCGCTGGCGCCAGAACTGAAAGTTCTCTGCCGTTGGATCAAAGATCCAACGGAGATGATAAATCATCAAAGCACATAATTAAATTCTGATTGAGGAAATACTCCTCAAATCTTTCTGAACAAGAAAGATTATGCTCTGTAAAACAGAGCACCGTTGGATCAAAGATCCAATGGTGATTAAAAATCACCAAGCTACACAATAAGCTCTGCAGGGAAAAATATTTTCCCAATCTTTCTAAACAAGAAAGATTATGAACAGAGCACCGTTGGATCAAAGATCCAATGGTGATTAAAAAATCACTAAATTACAGAATAAGCTCTGTATGGAAAATATTTTCCCCAATCTTGTTAAAAACAAGAAAAATATCTTCTGTAAAGCAGAAGTCATTGTATCAAAGATCCAACGGTGGATAAAGTCCCCAAATCAATTAAGAAATCTCTCAATGAGATATTTCCTTAACCAAATCAACAAATCAGCCTCCACTGTATAAAGAACCCAAGACTTCATGTTTTGTAGAGAAGAACCCCCCCTAAACTTCAAAATTCAAAACGAGAACGATTTCTCCTCAAGGTAAATAAAAATAAGGGAGATCATAGCATCTCCTCCATATTTAAGAGTTTAACTCTCACATCAGAAAAACATAGTTCTTTTTCCATATCTTAGATCTATAAGACAAAGTCTTTCACAAGTAAAAATCTAATTCTTAGAGAATTGAATTGAGCAGAATAGAAACTCAGTATTTAGCACTCAAAGTCTGGCGCTCAGCGCTGAGCGCTCCACGTGCTCCTCATGCGGACACTATTTAATAAGAAGCGCTTAGCACTCAAAGCCTGGCGCTCAGCGCCGAGCACTCCACGTGCTCCTCACGTGAGCGCTATTTAATAAGAAGCGCTTATCACTCAAAGTTTGGCGTTCAGCGCCGAGCGCTCCACGTTCCCCTCACGTGGACACTATTTATTAATAAAATGCTTAGCACTTAGTGTTTGGAACTCAGCGCCAAGCGCCTCACATGCTCTGCAAGTGGGCGCCATAAATTGTTTGACAATCCATATAATGAATATAAATAAAAGAAAAAGAAAAAGGGGTGTCAGAACCCAAATAAATGCTCAGTAGTGCTGATATAGATAGGGGATCAAGCCCAAATAAATAATCAAGAGGCAGAGCCCAAGGTTGGAAAAACCCCAAATTGACCGAGCCCATATGTCTTCTTCTAAATTGTCCTTATTTTCAACTGGACTACCAAGTCCCTGATGAACATTTATTGGTTCAAGGGTACATCTCTTCATACCTCTAATATATGTCGTTGTAATTCTTCAACGTCTTCAGAGAGATGGAGGGTCCCGACAACCAGCAACTGTGGACCGCAACGTCCTTAAACTAATAATGGACCGCAACGTCCTTAAACTAATAACGGTCCGCAACGTCCTTAAACTACTACGGACCGCAACGTCCTTAATCTAAACCCTCACCTCAAAAATGGTGATCTGTGGACCGCAACGTCCCTAAACTAATAATGGACCGCAGCGTCCTTAAACTAAAATAATAGAACCCAAATGCTTTTTCGTTGGATCTAAATGATCCTAAAACCTTGTTAAGTAGATCTTAGTCTAAAATTAGACCAACGTATCCTTAACGAACATTTAAGTTGATCTTAACCTCAAACGAGATTAACGATCCTTACATCAAACAAACCCAAATCTAAGAAAATACGGATTCAGACTAATTCATGCCCTACGGGCGACAACAAGAATTAGTCTCCGTATACAATCCACGGGCAACCTAAAACAAAACAAACACACACAACACGAAGTGAATATCTGGAGCTGTAGAAAGTGGTTATCGCTATGCGGTAAAGTAATTAACTGCAGGGGCTTGCACCTGCAGGGAAGAGCGTCCCCACAATCAAAAACCCCTCGCAAATGAGGGGGATCTGACAAAGTCTGCTACAACGGCCGCATCTGTTTAAACCTTCGATACATGGTGCCATAAATCAACTTAGCATCTTTGGAGAGGCGTACTGATAAAACCAAATAGCATCTGCCCCCAAATTCCGGCGAGACGTCCTAACGTCTCGGTCACGTGTTTCGGTGGTGAACAAATTCTGGCACGCCCAGTGGGACCTTTTCCTCTTTCCACCCCACACTTCGTGTGTCGTGTTTCGCTAACAAATCGCGGTCTGCTATTGTTTCCCCTGGAGTCGTGGTGCTAAGATTTGGTGTTTTGCCCCTATGCAGAGAAAAGAAGATCAATGGCTTCCAAATGTACTCGCAACAACAACTTTTGCTCCGTCACATCGGAGGAGTAACTTACGGGCCCCGAACGGCCTCTGTCTTCATAATGCCGGTGGAACAGGTGACACAGGCCACCACTGGATTTTTTCTTCGGGACCATGATCCCGCCAACAAGTTTCAGCGTCCTGATGCCATCACAGGAAGCTCCGAAGAAGTCGGTCTTCGATTGACTTGCAACTATCGCGGCCCCTCTCAACGGGTCGTCCAAGTCTACTACCTCAGTCTTCGACAGGCTGAGCCTAAGCTTAAATGGGCCCACAAATAGGCTTGCAATACCGGAGAAGGCTATCCTAACTCCTGCTTCAGGTGAAGTCGTCCAAACTACTTCCCATACTTGAAAGTCGGCCTTCGACAGGTTGACCATTCCTTCCAAGCGGATGTCAGTCTTTTACAGGTTGGCGCTAATAACAGCCTCTCCTCAAAGCAAGGGGGCATGACGAAGCTACTCCGATGATAGAGGTGATCCTGACTACATGACATGCTCGACGTCTCCACTGGCGCCGAGTGAGGAAAGCCGGGGCAACTCTCTTCTGGACTTACCCCACCAGCTCCGATGGTGGAAGTTGATGCTGCCGTTTCAACTGGGAACAAATTTAAGCCGCTTAGGAGGGTGCGCAAGAACTCTCCAATTGCCGTACTAAAAAGGTCTCCTCCACCCGCTGAAAATGTTACTAAAGCAAAGATGGAGCAGCCCCCTCAGCGGCTGTCCTCCAAAATCCACAGGGTCTGGCGAAGAGTCCAAGTCTCTGTGATCGACAAAGACTACTCCCGCCGACAGAAGAAAATGAAGGTTTAGCAAGAGGAGGACCATCCCGCCGCCATTCTACGGAAGTTGTCGTCTGCAGGGGTACCTTTTGCAGCCATCTCAACCTCGACCGTCTATAAAAGGAGAAGGCCAGAGAATCAACCACCACCGACGACAAATTCTGAGTGTGATGGATCCAAACGCCCCAAGTCTGGGGGCATGGTAGTGCACACCATCTACATGCCTTCCGGAAAAGAGGAAAGACGTACTTCTGTGGGTCATCGACCACTTACACGGTCCGTAACAAAAGCTCAGGAGCAACAATAGAAACTCCAGGAGATGCTAAAAAAGATGGCCGCACTTACTGGGCAGAAGGAAAGCCCGGAAGCACCTTCAGATCAATGCCAGGAGCAGGAAACCGACGCCGAGTTCCTCCGAAGAATGCTCGAAAAGAAAGATAAAGAAGCTGCTGAACAAGCGGCTAACATAAAACAAATGGCGCTCCTATTCCAAGATATGGTGAGCATGATGATCCAGCCAGACCCTCCAACCGAAGATCTCCCGATAATCACCGAAGACGACAGAGGGGAGACATCAAATCCACTTCCGGCTTTATCAGTAACCAGGGAGGAGACGATCTCGAAAGCCGCGCTTGATGACTACACAGCTCAACAAATACGAGCTCATCAGGTAATCAAAACTGCTGGCCAAGTCGTCAGAACTGGGCGACCCTATCCAAGCTGGTACGATCAAATTAAGTACCCGCCGGGATATACGATCCCTAAATTTCACGTGTATAAGGGGATATGCAACCCCTATCAGCACGTCGCTCAGTTCAGGGCTCTCTGCGGCAATACTGTCGGTGACGACAAATTGCAACTTCGCCAGTTCGTCGGCAGCTTAGCGGAGACTGCATTTGAATGGTACTCGGAGCATCCAAATGACTCCATCAAAACATTCACAGAAATGGAGTTGCTATTCATCCGGTGTTTCTTAAGCGCCAGCAAACGCACCCCGATCACGGCATTGATCAATGTCAGGGTGAAGCCAGGAGAGACCGGGGTTCAATATGCAATTCGGTGGCGGAACCTATGGTTGAGATGCGAACAATGCATAGAAGAAGCATCTACCGTGGGCATGTTCGTGGGGAACCTTGATCCGCTGGCAACTATATCCCAATTTATGATGTTCTTCAAGCCGACCACTTTCCAGGGCTTGATCGACAAGATGGCCCAAATGGACCAGATGGGCCATGGACCGTCCTCCTCGAAATCGGAGCTTCGAAATGAAAAGGGCAAAGGGAAAGAGACCTTCGTCGCCAACGCTCAGCAACAACCGAGTGATCCGAAACCAGCTGCTCGCCAAAACGATAAACAGCGATCACTCGGAGAAAAGCAGAGACATCCTTACTCATTCCCTCAGGATAAAACGAGAAGACCGTTCGAACTGGCGGTGCGCAACAGGCTTATCACTCTACCAGATCCGAGACACCCATTGCAACCGGGCAACATCGACAATCCTAATTACTGGCCCCTACCACCGAATAGTGGGCCACCCAATCGATGATTGCTTCATATTCAAAAACTGGGTCGAGGACCAGTACCAACGGGGAAGGTTCGCGTTGTCTGAAAACTTGAGGGTAAACCCGCCACAACCGTACGCTCCTAAAAAGGTGGACATGCTGGGGGAATCATGCTCATTTATAGAGGAGGATCTATAGGGAGTTGTTCTTTCGGACAAGACTAAGAGAATGCTGAAAGATCTTTAAGCATGTTCAGCAATCAGATGGAAAACCCTGCTGGTGCCAGAGATCATTGAGGTGATACTGAATCTGCGCCCAACACCGAGAGTTGGTAGCGATGGGCAAAATACCTAGGCCCAGCCGTCAAAGTATTCAAAGAAGGCGCGAACAGCCTGATGACAATCGTACAGGTCTGCAAAAGTAGATCGATGCAATGGAGGAATATAACCAGAAGGCGCGAACCCTGGTCACACTCCAAGAGTTTCTCAACCATATCCTTGAGAGTGGAGATAATGACAATGACAACGGAGACGACTCGTCAGAAGAACCCGAGGATTATGTGGAAAGTTGTCATGTGATCTCTCATTCTTTAGTAAATGATGAAGAAGCTCACTCGGCGTCAGAAGATAATATAGAGGAGCTGGGGGCAGGATCGGTGCCAAAATCCTTGGAACTGTCAGACGAGATGATTGACATGCTGCTGAACGAAGCCCGTCAGAAGAGCAAAGCTAATCAAGAGCGTGAAAAGGCTAGGCATCGGCATCAAGTTGAAGAAGTTATGGTAGGGATGAGTCCCAAAGCATTCTAGCCAGATCGAAGCACGCCCGCGGCAGACAAAAGCAGGGTTAAGACAAGCAAACGGTTCGCTAAATCCCTGTCAATGGGAATGAAGCTGCCACCTTTTAAAGAAAATACTCCCGGGATACGTACTTTGACGAAGCGAACGTTCATCCGAGCTACTGCTTGTACCATCGGAAGGTTACACATCCTACTGAAGAATGCATGGCCGTAAAGAAATGGTGGCAAGGATACGTTACTCACCGACAACATTTCAAGTGGTTAAAACGCAAAAATCGTCGGGAGCAGAGAAATAAGACAGATGAGCACAAAAGAACTGTCGGCAACTGTCACATGGTTGATACCAGGGGATCGCAAGTTCTCACCTTCGGAAGCGATTCTGACGAAGAAGTAGCCCTCGGCCCTCTCTTCAAAGAATCCACCTCAGGAAAAGAGGAAAAGATAAAGAACTGTGAGAATATTCAGCTGTGTAGCCGTACGTTGCCTGAAAAGAATCTCGGACCCACAAACAAGGGATCGAACAAAAATGATAAGGTGAAGGAAAAATTCCCTGGGGATATCGCCCTCGATGACCGAGTCATCGAAGAGCTTGCAGCCAAGGACCCACCTAAGAAAAACAAAGTAGATTACAATGCCCTGGCACACTTGAAGAAGATACCCTCACAGCTAAGCGTTTTTGATGCCCTTCTGTTGTCTAAAGAAGCACGAGATTCTCTAATCAGGGCATTACAAGAGCCCGAGCAGTTTCAAGCTTTCCATGCCGAAGAAAAGATGAAGGACGGGATGGAAGAAGTTCACACAGCCGACATTACCTTCAGCGATGAAAACCTCCTCCTCAAAACGTGTGAGCACAACCGTCCCCTCTATATCACCGGTGACTGCCATGATATCAAGATAGGGAAGATCTTAGTTGACAACGGGTCCTTTGTCAACCTCCTAAATGTGAGGGTGCTAAAAGAAATCTGCATGAGCGTTCAGCACCTCGCTCGGAATAAAATCACCATCTCTGGGTTTGACTCCCAGTCATCACGGAAGCTCGGGTCTGTAATACTGACGTTATGCTTTGGGCTACTCATAACTGACATCAAATTTCATGTCATTGACGCCAAGACCTGCTACAACGCTTTGTTCGGTAGGCCTTGGTTACACGAGTACAACATCATCTTTTCTACACAACATCAGTGTATGAAGTATTTCAAAGATGGTCTCGAGTATACCGTGACGGGGGAACTAAACCCATTCTCCATAAATGAAGTCCGAAAGTACGAAGATGTAAAGTATTTCCTACCAGACTTTGAAGACACGGAAAGATGCCACAAACCGGAGAATAATCAAAAAGCTATCACCACTATTCCGGTCATCGGGACCGATACCGAGGAGGAAGAAGAGATAGTCTATTCGGGGCCGCCCTAATGCAACAGGCCGGGACCATCTACCCCTATTTTGGTCTTCGGCAGTGACTTTGAAGACGAAGTCAACGCAGTGTTCTCGGTTCGTCCATCAATGCAGGCCCTCACTGGAGATGATCAGAGTTTGAAAATTTCCATGGTTCCACGGCAACACTACAGAGAGCTTGATGCGCTTGAGACTTATAGTGTGCAAAAGCTCCAGACATTCTACGTCCCACCCAGGAGAAGAGGTGAAAAGGCGATCCTATTCTATCGATCCACGGTGACTAAAGTCGCAAGAGAAGTCTGGCATGGTGCCGATTTCATGCTCGACAGGCTCCAACCAATCCGTCTGTCTAGATACTATGCAGAGGGATTGAAAACGTTATTAAGATGCCAAGGCGTACCTTTCAAACAAACTGCTCAACAAGCTCAGTTCTACAACAGGATTTGGAACGTCCCCGGAACTCAGCGAAAATTGCCCAATGGAAAAATGGAAACGATTAGGCTTGGATATATCCAGTCCAAGAAACGGGAGCAATTCCATGGCTGCCATGTTATAAATGACTTCGATGAAGAAGGGGATGCTCTTTTAAAAGACGCCGACGTTCAACCAGAACGAGGTCTTGCCATAAAAATGCCGAGTCCGTCATTTGAAGAACAGATGGACAAGCTAGTAAGGGAGGCGAGTCAAAAGGTTCGGAACGACCACAGCCGCGAAATGGCCATTTACGAGAAAGCCAAGACGCAACACCTCCTTCAGCAGGCTACGGAGGATGACAATGCTCTTCACCGTCAGCCCGCCATGCATTCCCAAGATAAGAAAAAGGCCCGACGCGAAGGCAAAAACAAGTTAAAGAACAGAAAAAACGTTCGACAGCGGAAAAACGGATCCAAAAGGCCACGCGATCGAGAAAAGGTCAGCCGAAATCCATCGCTGATGAAGAAGATGGATCGGGAATATTCTTTCCGTCAAGAAAAGTCAAGGAAGATATTCGACCTTGTCATGAAACATCAAATGATGACACTCCCGGCGTCTCGGCACCCCGATCAAGCAAACGAGGTTCATCACCCGGATTATTGCTCCTATCATCGAGCGATAGGATATCCTTTTGAAGACTGCTTCACCTTCAAAAACTGGGTCGAAGACCAATATCAACTCGATAGATTCTCTCTATTCAACAGTTGGAGGGTAGCCCCACCACAAAAGCATGTGCCAAAAGAAACGTATATAGCGAGAGTAGAACTAGATCAACATCGGTCCTGGAAATGATCTCGTACTTGTCACATGATAACGCTGTTGGAAGAAGGAGTGTACGAGAATAAGGATGACCTCTCCTGGTGCTTCGAAAATGAGGATGAAGATGAGTTGATCTCAGAATTTCCACCGGCGCCAAAAGAGTTGGAAGATAGGATACACACCACAGCGGACAACCTGAGAAAAATCGACTTGGGGACGGCAAACGACCCGCAGCCTCCGTTCATCAGTGACCTGCTGTCTAAAGAATAGGTGGCTACGCTAAAAGACGTGCTCATGCAGTATAAGACTGCTTCGCATGGAACTATTCCGAGATGCCGGGGCTAGATCCAGAAATAGCTGTGTATAAATTGGTGATATCTTCGGACGTCAAGCCAGTCAAACAAGCACCAAGAAGAATGCGGCTCAAATTTGAAATGAGTATCAACGCCGAAGTCAAGAAGCTAATCGATGTCGGCTTCATCTAAGAAGTTCAATACCCCGACTGGATCACTAACATTGTCCCAGTGATGAAGAAAAATGGGACGGTGCGCATCTGCATGGATTTCCGCGACCT
The DNA here is from genome assembly GCA_030015575.1 of Agapanthus africanus. NCBI lineage: Eukaryota > Viridiplantae > Streptophyta > Magnoliopsida > Asparagales > Amaryllidaceae > Agapanthus > Agapanthus africanus. The sequence goes on from CM057339.1 coordinate 685,638,191, forward strand.
TAGTAAAGCTTGCCCGAAGGATGATTTTCCCGTAACGGTTACCGAGTTGATGATAGATAACATGTCCACTCACGAAGTCTTCTCCTTCATGGACGGATTGTCAGGGTACAATCAAATAAATATGCATCCCGAAGACCAGAAGCATACCGTTTTCCGAACTCGTCTGGGTATATTCTACTACAAAGTGATGTATTTCGGTCTGAAGAACGCCGACGCTACCTATTAGAGGGCCATGACAAAGATTTTCGATGACCTCATACACGAAATCGTCGAATGCTATATCGATGACCTCGTTGTGAAAAGCAAATTGTACGAGGAACACTAGGAGAATTTGAAAATAGTGTTCCAACGTCTTCGTAAGTATAACCTGAAGATGAACCCTTTAAAATGCGCATTCGGAGTCTCCTCAGGAAAATTTTTAGTGTTCATCATACGACACCGGGACATCGAAATTGATCCATCAAAGATCAAGGCGATTATGGACAAGCCCACTCCAAGAACTTTAAAACAATTGCGGTCTCTACAAGGAAAGCACGCGTATATCCGACGGCACATAGCCAACCTCTTCGAAAAATGTCGTCCCTACAGTCACCTGATGAAGAAGGGAACCCCGTTCGTTTGGGATCGTAATGCCAAAGCGCACTGGACGAAATCAAGCAATACCTGCAGAATCCGCAGGTACTGACCACTCCGGTTAAGGGAAAGCCCCTCATCCTGTTGGTGAGTGTTGCATGCTCCCACAACTCTTGTGGCGCGGCGGAAGCGGTGAACAAAAATTTTCTTTGCATACAACACGCACTTAACCGAAGATCTTGTCTAAACCACAACTAGTAAACCCCAACTAGAGATCTTATCTACTATGTTAGGGATTATACCTTGATGATACGGTCCTTCGGGTCTTCTCTTTGATGCAACTCCTTTGCTTCTTTCTCCTCTTTTGTGGACTCCTCGGCTCGTTAGATGTTGTCGACATTTTCGATCTCCGGCCACCGAAGACAAAGATGATCCACCCGAGAGTTTTCGTGCAAGCTTGAAACTCTTTTCAAGAATTTAACCGAGAGACCAAATTTGCTAGAAGAGGTCACTAGGATGATGTAGAGATAATTGTATTGGATTAACTTGAAATCATAAGCTTTGGATTCACATCTCATGTGAGGGTTAAAGCTAGGAAGAATGATCACCATCATTTTTCTTTCTCTCTTCTTACAAACTTGTTATGATACACTTATCATAATTTTGTGTAGGATTTGAATTTCTTGATTTCACATCTCATGTGAAGGTATTTATAAGAAGAAGAATAAGTGCATTTCATAATTAAAAAGTTTAAGCATGATAAAAAAAAAATAGCACTAACTAAAGCATGCATTATGAAAGAAGTATCATGCTTAAATAGTACATCCACTTCAACAAACACATTATCATGCTTATACCTTTTAATTTACACCTCACTTATTTATTTTCACAAAATAAATGATGTCATTATTATGTCATTATGAGGTGGCATCTTCTAGAAGGTATTTTGTAACAATTACAAAAATACCCCTCCTCCGTATACCGTATACTGTATACCCGCATCCGAATTCCGAAAAATACGAATACCATTAATCCAATAATATAATACCGGTATCCGTCCAGTATTATTCTTCCGATTATTATTCTTGTAACAATTACACGAACATAATCGAAAACCTGCCGCAACAATTTACGGCTGCCGTAACAACTTACGGTTTCTACATCTTTTGCTTGAACGAGGGAACCCTCTGTGTGGGACTCTAAAGACTCGTCAGTACGCTGGCAATGGGTTTAACCACAAGCACGTCAGCGGCACTAGCTGTGCGTAACGGCTACCCAGGTACATGACGAAAAGGTGGCCGACGAGCGAACTCATCATAACCCTTACGAGCCTGTAAGCAACACTTACCGTACATTCCGGTCTCTTCGTCTGATACGTCGCATATGAAGCCTAGGGGTGGTAAATGTCAGACCCCAGTAACTTTATAAGTCATGTTGATTTATGGCTCATAACAGGTCGAGGAACTACTGATAACACTTATCAGTAAATCTCGAGAACCCTGGCCAGGGATTTAGGTGTTATAGCTGATCAAACATAGCGCGACATCAACTCCCTATACCGGGAGAGACGAAACCCCTCCGATCGCTCACTGTCTCCATATGATTCGGGACTGTACCCAAAATCCACCTGTTTGCACAACTCAGTAGAGCCGTGGTAGGGAGGAAATCAAAGTACAGTGGGAATCACACAAGACTCTATGACGATCTCGGGTCTACAGACTAACCTGTACAAGTGTCACCAGAGAACTGCTATCTGGCAATAGGTATATATACCATCTAGGAGTTCTCGGTGAGTCCGTTCAGTGTACCCAGTCTCCACTGAGCACCCGTACACCATCCTTGATGTCAAACACCGATGGATATGGGATCATCCATCGCCCATCATATGGGTCAAGATGCGTATACGCTAGTCTACTCTGGTGTATCGATGCCCTGTCTCGACACACCCTCGACTAGGAACAGTTATAGGATGTACTCATAGACTACTGTGGCCCCACTAGTATGATCTCATCATAGTCCCAGTAGTCGAGTACAAATCCTAAGGGCTTTATCAACATGTAACAAAAGAGACAATCAGAGTACATGTTAAGATAAAGTACAACCAGATAGCGTACTATCATGTTGAGCAAGAAAGTCCTCCCTATATATGTCCAAGCATCCACTACAATATACATCGTATGTACAGTAATGGCCTCTAGGGCACACATATAACTAACAATCTCCCACTTGCACTAGGGCCTTCTGTTGTGGTATCACATACCAAACAATCAGCTGTGGTTTAAGTATCTCATACTCAACCATCCCATAAAAGTCTCTACTGGGAAAAAAGCCTTAGTGAGTGGATCCGCTCTGTTGTCCTCTGTATCTACTCTCCTAACCTTGATCTCCCTGGAGATCAACCATCTCTATGATCAGGTGATGCTGCCTAAGAGTTATATCTGGATTTCTGATGGGACGGTAGTTCCTTGGCTAAAGCCACAACCCCATTGTCACACAATGGTAGGAACGATGTTCATCTTATGAACTTTTATATATATCCAGACTTTTATCTTTGGTAGCATCCTTAGTAATGACGTATCTTGCCTTTCTTGTATGTCACGGTATCTAGCTTGGAACTTTTCCAACATACCGTCCCTCTACTTAGGGTAAAGACAATGACTGCGACTGACATTCAGTCGTTTTTGTCACCCTGGAACCTTTCCATTGATTCTCCCCTGGATCGATTGATACTATCTCACTACAACTAGTGAGTATCCTAACATCCATTTAGATCTATCTCATAGATCCAAAACCTAGGATTTAGGAGGTATCACCTTGATCTTATATGGAGAATCTTATGTGATAAGCGGAGATTGGCCGAGTGTATCATAGGAAACTACTTCCCTATCAAGAGTATGTCATCCACGTACTCTACGAGGATCACCACCATACTCCATACCACGAGGTTCAACCATTTTGATGAAGTCAAACTCTTTGACTACCACATCAAAACAAATGTTCCAACTCCGCTGTGATTCTCCCCAGGATCAATTGATACTATCTCACTACAACTAGTGAGTATCTTAATATCCATTTAGATCTATCTCATAGATCCAAAACCCTGGATTTAGGAGGTATCGCCTTTGATCCTATATGGAGAATCTTTATAATAAGAGGAGATTGACTGAGCGTAGCATAGGAAACTCCTTTCCTATCAAGAGTATGTCATCCACGTACTCTACGAGGATCATCACCATACTCCTTACTACCTTTTATGTATATACAAGGTTCATCTATTTATTTTGATGAAGTCAAACTCTTTGACTACCACATCAAAACAGATGTTCCAACTCCGCGATGCCTGTTTTATCACATAAAACATCTTGCACACTTTTCCGCTGCTCCCACTGTCTATGAAGCCCTCTGGCTGTGTACTTATTGACGTTCTTTTCTAAAACTTCATTTAGAAAAGCAGTCATGACACCCAACCACCAGATATCGTAGTCAAGGTATGTAGCAGTGGCAAGTAGGATCTGGATGGACTTAAGCATAGCTTTGAAAGTCTCAACTTTTCCATGTACACCAAGTAATCTTCTTAAGATATACTTGCTCCTGATGTGGATTTAACCCTTCAGATAAAGCAACCAAAGTCCATACTTTGTTGGTGTATAAGGATTCCATCTCAGATCGCTAATCATCCAGCCATTCTTACAGAGTCCCACTCCTGATGGCCTGCTCGAAACTAGTTAGGTCATTCCATTTTGGTCAGGCAACAACCCCATCCCATAGGGTCGCCATGGCACCAAAAAGTCCCTCAGCAGCTACTTTCTATGCAGTCCCCATTGCGAGGACTACAACCCGCCGGAACACCTTCCGGTCTTGGGAAACGCTGGGGTAATATGAAATCCTCGCTCCCACTGTCATAGAGAAACCAAAGTATCTCTTAGGTGGGTGAGGAACCCTACTAGATCGGCGGATAGGCTGAGGTTCGTTAGTGTCTATTGAATCTTTTGGTTCTACCAAATCATTTGCTGTAGCTGGAACTCCTTCCAGTTCTACCTCATGACCACTAATTTCTTCACAAGAAATTCCCTTTCATAAAGGTGGCATGCTGAGGAACAAAACAACTTTTGTTCTTCGGTTAGGTCATCTGTTGTAGTTTGTATAGCTGGAACGCCTTCCAGTTCTACCTTATGACCACTAATTTCTTCACAAGAAATTCCCTTTCACAAAGGTTGCATGCTGAGAAACAAAACAACTTTTGTTCCTCTGTTAGGTAGAAGATATTCCCTTGCTAATGTTTGGGATATCCAACAAACTTCCACAGTTTTGACTTTGCCTCGAGCTTGTCCGGATTTAGGTTTTATAGACATAGGCCGGACAACCCCAAATCTTAACATCTTTAAGAGATGGGCTCTTCCCTTACCATATCACATATGGAGTAGTAGGCACTTGATTTGATTGGAACCCTATTCAATAGGTATGCAGCTTCACAAGTGCATAACTCCCAAAAGGAAAATAGGAAACTCAGTAGTACTCATCATGGAGCACACCATATCACATAGGGTGCATTCGCTCCGCCCCGATATGCCATCGTGCTATGGTGTATACGGAGGAGTAATGCTGAGAGAGAATCTCATTCTCTTTTAGAATAGTCCAGGATTTCCATGCACAAGTATTCTCCTCCTTGATCTCATCAAAGGATATAATACTTATACCCGTTTTTGGTTCTCTACTTCCAATTTATATTCTGTGAATATCTCAAAAGCTTTGGACCTATGTTTCAACAGGAACATATGTCTGAATCTTAAGAGATTATCAGAGAATGTAACGAAGTACAAGGAACCGGTCATGGCATATGTAGACAGGGGGCTTTTCATACATCATCATGTATCAATCCCAAGAGTTCCCTAACTCTCTCTGTTTCCAATAAACAGAGCTATGGTCATTTAATCTTTGTGACATGACTGACAAGTTTCACAAGATGTAAATTCAAACTGGTTTAACTATGCATCTAAAATGTAACTTCAGTCAGCCGGGTCGCATTGATCTGACCTAGTCTACAATGCCTCAAGAAGGATCCGTCCATTTCTGAACTCTTCCTCTTGTGTGTGTTTTGTATACTGAGAACTGTAGTTTTGATTTAGAACGTCTATGCTTTTAGATAACGTGCCTGAACCGATCAACACTTGATATAGGAAATGTTCAAAACATTATCCATCAATACAAAATTTTATCATTTCTTTACTAATAAAGAGATTGATATGATTTTGTATATCAGGTTCGGTATCTAATAGCATTTGTTCAGAATCAATGTATTCTTAATACAGGGTGACAGTGACCAACAGACTTGGCTGCAACACTTGCCCCGTTTTCTGTCTCATGAAACTTATCACCCGTTCTCAGTTTTTCTACCCTTTTGTAGCCCTATGTAACAGATTACATATCTGGGATCATGATCCAGTATCAAATACCCAGGATGCAGAGGATACTGAGAAACAGTTCTTTGTAATGAACACACCCGAAGGAGATGCATCATATGCACTTTCTTCGTTTGGGCGGCATAGGAATTCTGGTATTTCCCTATTTCCTGCTCTGTCTTATAACAATTATAAGTTGGAGCGGGACCAACGTTCCCCAGCTCAACATAACAAGCGGGTTCAGTCAATATATCCGTATTTATTATCTTGATTAAGGCATGATATTGTCAATATTTGGAAAGAGAGAGAGATGAAAACACTTTAGCGTATGCTCTTTGCAAGATTTAGATTGGTTATTATCTAATCCAGATGTCTCCCACTGTTTTTATCAAATCCTCCTTCAAACCCTAAAAGGTAAGATTAGCCGGGAATAATTACACCCTATAATTTCATCAAATTGTCTTGTGTAAAACTTTCCCAGGAGTAACTCTTACTCGCAGCGGGTATCGAGATCCAACTATCTCATAGGAGGTATGCAATCTCATTGCAAATTTCAACACTTGAAATTCCCGATAATATTTTGCCCCTAGCGTGCTATGACCTTGACGAATGCCAACAAACCATAGTCCGCTAGTCAAGTTCAATCCGTACATTTCTTGATTGAATTAAACCCAGCCGTACGTCCCTTGACGAAAGCCAACAAAGACGCACGACTACCCTAACCCAATCTCATCATATGTTACAGATAAGCAATAGTTAGCTACCGCACACTACGCCTTGACGAAAGCCACCAAACGCAGCACGAATACTAAGTATTTCCTATCTGAAATGTCGGAGGGCTACGCAGATTCTTAAGAAAACCATGAGCGTAATGAACTTGATATCGTTGTAGAATCAAGTGGGAAGGAGTGGTTTAAGCTCCAGTTTTAAAAATCGAATGGTTTTGTAGTATCTTTCTAATTTTGCTAAAGAGGTCACTCCCGGTAAAGGGATCTCGGCTCTTTCCTTATCGAATAAGGTGCTGGATATATAAATACAACGGTGCAAAACAAAGTTAGATCAACTATAAAATCAATTCGAGTTATTTTGTAACATTTTCCAGTTTCGCTAAAGGGGTCACTCCCGGTGAAGGGATCTCGGCCCTTTCCTCATCGAATGAGGTGCAGGATATTCAAGAATACCACTATGCAAAACAAAAACTAGAGTTACCCTTTTTCAAAAAATTTTGATTCTACAACATCTTTAGGTTTCTTTCTCTTAACATTAATCACATTAATGTGGTCCCATCATATACGTTTCCTAAACATCACAGAAAAGAAACGCAAATAGAACGTACGCTTATGCCATCCGCATTTGCCACTGGGCCCCGTCATGCACCGTTAGGTTACTTAACTAACGGCAGAGCGGGGGCTGGACTAGTGCGGGTGCAAAACATAAGCAACGTTTATTATATATATCTCATATATAAATATAGCCATTTCAGATCACAGATGAATGCATTGGATATACTAGGAATTCCGTGTTTCATTTAAGCCCTTAATGAAAAACGGGTTCCGCGGTCGTGATGAATAGCCAAAACCCCCCTAGACCCCTACGGGTGCGGCAAACTACCCGCCAAATTCACGAAGTGTAGCAACCTCCCTTAACCATTGAGTAGGCCACTCGGCACTTGGAGAACCCGGTAGTTTGTGCACCCCACCTTGGGTCTATCCTAGGAGCAAAAACAGTAAAAAGAAATTATACAATATAACATTGCTTTTTACAAATTACATAGAATGATAGAAAAGGAAAAACACTCTTCTCACACCCCCGGGCCATTCATCACAACGATCCAACACATTCATATACACATACCATCTCATGATATCCATATGTGCAACCCCCACTAATCGTCATATAGCAATTAGCGGACGTTTCAAACACATATCACAAAAACGAAAAACCCGATTAGCCAAACACTATTAGAATTTTGATCGATAATTTTAAACCATGCCAACACTTGACATGTTCCTGTAAAAACACATTTTTAAAATTCTTTATATCCCATAAACCCTAATTCTGCAATATATGAACACTGTAGAAAAATAAGTCAACAAGGCCCCAATATGGCGGCGGATTAGCGGCCAAACCATGGGTTTGGCCGCGGATCCGCGCCTCTTTTGTGGAGTCATGAGTGCAAATTTCTACAGTATTCTAATAAAAGCCTGCTTGTATTTTTAAGATATGTCAAATCAATTTTGGAGCACTTTCAAAAACTGACAGCAGCAGGGGCAGAAAACGAGTTTTCGGTAGAAAAAACTGTCGATCGAGATTCTAACTTTTTGCTAACATCTAATTGTGGTTTAGTTAGGCTCTGATACCACTGTTGGTGAGTGTTGCATGCTTCCACAACTCTTGTGGCGCGGCGGAAGCGATGAACAAAAATTTTCTTTGCATACACCACGCACTTAACCGAAGATCTTGTCTAAACCACAACTAGTAAACCCCAACTAGAGATCTTATCTACTATGTTAGGGATTATACCTTGATGATACGGTCCTTCGGGTCTTCTCTTTGATGCAACTCCTTTGCTTCTTTCTCCTCTTTTGTGGACTCCTCGGCTCGTTAGATGTTGCCGACGTTTTCGATCTCCGGCCACCGAAGACAAAGATAATCCACCCGAGAGTTTTCGTGCAAGCTTGAAACTCTTTTCAAGAATTTAACCGAGAGACCAAATTTGCTAGAAGAGGTCACTAGGATGATGTAGAGATAATTGTATTGGATTAACTTGAAATCCTAAGCTTTGGATTCACATCTCATGTGAGGGTTAAAGCTAGGAAGAATGATCACCATCATTTTTCTTTCTCTCTTCTTACAAACTTGTTATGATACACTTATCATAATTTTGTGTAGGATTTGAATTTCTTGATTTCACATCTCATGTGAAGGTATTTATAAGAAGAAGAATAAGTGCATTTCATAATTAAAAAGTTTAAGCATGATAAAAAGAAAAATAGCACTAACTAAAGCATGCATTATGAAAGAAGTATCATTCTTAAATAGTACATCCACTTCAACAAACACATTATCATTCTTATACCTTTTAATTTACACCTCACTTATTTATTTTCACAAAATAAATGATGTCATTATTATGTCATTATGAGGTGGCATCTTCTAGAAGGTATTTTGTAACAATTACAAAAATACCCCTCCTCCGTATACCGTATACCGTATACTGTATACCCGCATCCGAATTCCGAAAAATACGAATACCATTAATCCAATAATATAATACCGGTATCCGTCCAGTATTATTCTTCCGATTATTATTCTTGTAACAATTACACGAACATAATCGAAAACCTGCCGCAACAATTTACGGCTGCCGTAACAACTTACGGTTTCTACATCTTTTGCCTAAACGAGGGAACCCTCTGTGTGGGACTCTAAAGACTCGTCAGTACGCTGGCAATGGGTTTAACCACAAGCACGTCAGCGGCACTAGCTGTGCGTAACGGCTACCCAGGTACATGACGAAAAGGTGGCCGACGAGCGAACTCATCACAACCCTTACGAGCCTGTAAGCAACACTTACCGTACAGTCCGGTCTCTTCGTCTGATACGTCGCATATGAAGTTTAGGGGTGGTAAATGTCAGATCCCAGTAACTTTATAAGTCATGTTGATTTATGGCTCATAACAGGTCGAGGAACTACTGATAACACTTATCATTAAACCTCGAGAACCCTAGCCAGGGATTTAGGTGTTATAGCCGATCAAACATAGCGCGACATCAACTCCCTATACCGGGAGAGACGAAACCCCTCCTATCGCTCACTGTCTCCATATGATTCGGGACTGTACCCAAAATCCACCTGTTTGCACAACTCAGTAGAGCCGTGGTAGGGAGGAAATCAAAGTACAGTGGGAATCACACAAGACTCTATGACGATCTCGGGTCTACAGACTAACCTGTACAAGTGTCACCAGAGAACTGCTATCTGACAATAGGTATATATACCATCTAGGAGTTCTCGGCGAGTCCGTTCAGTGTACCCAGTCTCCACTGAGCACCCGTACACCATCCTTGATGTCAAACACCGATGGATATGGGATCATCCATCGCCCATCATATGGGTCAAGATGCGTATACGCTAGTCTACTCTGGTGTATCGATGCCCTGTCTCGACACACCCTCGACTAGGAACAGTTATAGGATGTACTCATAGACTACTGTGGCCCCACTAGTATGATCTCATCATAGTCCCAGTAGTCGAGTACAAATCCTAAGGGCTTTATCAACATGTAACAAAAGAGACAATCAGAGTACATGTTAAGATAAAGTACAACCAGATAGCGTACTATCATGTTGAGCAAGAAAGTCCTCCCTATATATGTCCAAGCATCCACTACAATATACATCGTATGTACAGTAATGGCCTCTAGGGCACACATATAACTAACACATCCTGTACACAACCGCCCTAGAAGGTTCTTTATGCAAGCTATGGGTATAGGAGAACGACCAAGGGAAAGAGAGAGACCTCTACTATTTGTGTCGAGTTCTCCTGGGGGCAGAAAACAACTACTCCCCTATCGAAAAACACTGTCTGGCGTTAATCTTCGCGACAACGAAGCTCAGACACTATGCTTTGGCGCATGAGGTCCATCTCATATCAAAAGTTGATCCTCTAAAATATTTGATGTCAAGAGCCATACTAACGAGACGGCTCGCTAAATGGACCCTACTCTTAATGGAATTCTCGATAACATACCGGCCTATCAAGGCAGTGAAAGGCCAGGCCATCGCCGAATTCTTCGCTGAGCATCTGATACCTGTCGATTCTCCCCAGAATTGCTAATTACCAGACGAGCACACGTTTGACATAATCGACGGGGAGAGAGGAGGGAGTGACCCCCTATGTAAACTCTTCTTCGATAGGGCTTCTTCCATGAAGAAGCGAAAGCACAGCTCCCCCATAATCAAATCTGGGATAGGCCTCATCTTCGTGACTCTACAAGGAGGGATAATGCGCTTTGTCTTTTCCTTAATAGAGCCGTGGAAAAACAATGAAGCAGAATATGAGTCTTTGATAGCAGGTCTTGAGATCGCTGTCGACATGGGAATCGAAAACCTCCTCATATATGGAGACTCCCAGCTGGTCGTTAGCCCAGTAAACTGTAGGGTTCCTAGGCACTCTTGAGAAGGTTCAAAAGGCATCAAACATGCCCGGATAAAAATTTAGACGTGTCGAACAACCCAAAGCCGGGATCTTTGCTAGATTATTAGGGTATAACATGCAAGATGATAACTTTTATCTAAGTGTGAGGGATTACAACCTTTGTAGTCCGCTCCTTCGCTTTACAAGCTCCGAGTAGAAGTCCCTTTGCCGCGATCCACGATCTCCCGGACTCATGAGAGGCTCCATGACTCGAACGATCCATGCTAGCTTGAAGTGTTCCAAATCTCCGATGATCTACGTCGAAGTTGCAAAGACTCAAGCTTTCTCACTCTAAAGAGATGAACACACTAATCTCATGGGCTAGATGAGATGAGGATGAGAGAGTAGTATTTTTGCTTTCTTTTTAAATCATTTTCTCATATTTATTCATCACATAAAGAAAATCAAGTGAGCTTTCTTCAAGAGAGAAGAAGAAGATAATGGAAAAGATAATGAATTATTTTCTTTTGTGATAAATAGAAAGAAAGAGTGTATGATTGATTATAAACCATGGTCAAGGATGAGTGGCTAGGATTTAGTAGAGAATAAACTAGAGTTAGGGTTTGGTTGGGTTAATAATGTGTCATCACAAAAATATCTTAACCATGACAAAAGAAATAGCTTCTAGAAGGTGCATGAAGCAACTAACCCTAATCAAACCCTAACCTCAATTAATCATCCTTAAACATGTTTAACAATTAATCATACCATGTCACAATAATATATATCACATATATATTATATATTTGCAACAAAAGAAAATAATACAATTAACATATATCGCATATATATCAATGTATCATCCAATGAGAAAATGAAATAATAAAGCGAGCCTATATTAGATAATGTAATAATATATCATATATATTATTATACATTAAATCATCGAATCAACACTTGATCCAACGATCCGGCTATATCGAATATTACCGACTAATATATCATTTACCGATTCATCGAATCAACACTTGATCCGATGACTCGGTTCATATCAAAATATCGCAAGAATATAATACGGTATCCCATATCGCATTATTCTCGGTCCTGCACATATCACATATGTGCCTCTACTCCGTTTCGCCTGAGCCAAGAAACCTCTGTGTAGGACTCTAAAGAATCGTCAATACGCCGGTAGCAGGTCATGATCATATCAAACACCCACAAGCTGCAAGCGGTTAGCTAAACGTAACAGCCACCCAGGTATTGAGCGATCAAAAGATCAACAAGCTAGCCTATGCGTTCTCCTGTGAATCCGATCAGTAACACTCCGGTACAGTCCGGTCTGTTCGTCTGATATGTCGCATATCAAGTCTAGGGGTGGTATACGTCAGACCCCAGTAACCGATAAGTCGTGTCGATGTGTGGCTCATAACGGGTCGAGAAACTACTAGTAACACTTACCAGTAAATCTCCATATCAGCCCTGGCCAGGGACTTCCAGTTATAGCCAATCGAACACAGCACAACATCAACTCCCTATACCGGGAGAGACGAATCCCCTCCTATCGCTCATTGCCTCCATGTGATTCGGGACTGTTCCCAAAAGCCACCGTTTTGCACGCCCTCTTAGACGTGGTAAGGTGGAAATCAAAGCACAGTGGGAATCATATATGACTCCATGACGATCTCGGGTCTACAGACTACCCTGTACCAGTGTCACCGGAGAACTGCCATCTGACGTGTGGTATATCACCATCTGGGAGTTCTCGGCGAGTCCGTCCAGTGTACCCAGTCTCCACTGAGCACCCGTACATCATCTCTGATGTCAAACACCGATGGATATGAGATCATCCATCACCCATCATATGGGTCAAGATGCGTATACGCTAGTCTACTCTGGTGTATCGATGCCCTGTCTCGATATACCCTCGACTAGGAACAGTTATAGGATGTACTCATCGACTACCGCGGCCCCACTAGTATGATCTCATCATAGTCCCAGTAGTCGAGTACAGATCCTAAGGGCTTTATCAACATGTGAGAGTAAAACAGTAAACCAATACAAGTCAACATGTTAAGATAAAGTGAAACCAAATAGCATACTATCATGACGAGCAAGAAAGTCATCTCTATATATAACCAAGCATCCATTATAATATACATCATATGTACAACAATGGCCTCTAGGGCATATACATAACTAACAATCTCCCACTTGCACTAAGGCCAGCTGCTGTAGTATCTCATACCTAGCATCCCGAATAATCTCTCAAACTGTATCTGGGGAATAGCCTTCGTGAATGGATCCACAGTGTTGTCCTTCGTATCTACTCACCTGACCTCGATCTCCCGGCGATCAACTATCTCCCTGATCAGGTGATACCGCCTCAGAATATGTCTGGACTTCTGATGGGACCTGGGTTCCTTGGCCAAAGCCACAGCTCCATTGTTATCGCAATATAGAGGTATTGGATGCTCAATGGATGGAACCACACCAAGTTCACTAATGAACTTCTTTATCTAGACAGCTTCTTTGGCAGCATCGTTGGCAGCGATGTATTCAGCCTCCATCGTCGAGTCTGCAACGGTATCCTGTTTGGAACTCTTCCAACATACCGCCCCTCCATTGAGGGTAAAGACAAAACCCGAGTGCGACTTAGAGTCGTCCTTATCACTTTGGAAGCTGGAATCGGTAAAGGACTCCACCTGGAGTTCTCCGTTACCATACACCAAGAACATCTCCTTAGTCCTTCGCAAGTACTTGAGAATGTTCTTCACAGCTGTCCAGTGACTCTCTCCAGGATCTGCTTGATACCGACTCACTACACTTAGTGAGTATGCTACATCGGGTCTGGTACATAGCATCGCATACATGATAGAGCCTATTGCCGAAGCATAGGGTATCCCTTGCATGCGAGCTCTCTCCAAATCAGTCTTGGGAGACATCTCTTTGGAGAGAGTGAGTCCAGAGATCGTGGGCTGATTCCCACGCTTGGATTCTTCCATACTAAACCTCTTTAGTATGGTGTCAATGTACCTGGATTGGGACAATCCCAGTATCCGTTTAGATCTATCTCTATAGATCATGATTCCCAATATGCAGGAGGCATCACCTAGATCTTTCATTGAGAATCTCTGTGATAAGAAGAGCTTGACTGATTGCAGCATAGGAATATCATTTCCTATCAAGAGTATGTCATCCACGTACAATACGAGGAAGACAACCTTACCCTCTGCTACCTTCTTATAGATACAAGGTTCATCTATATTTTTGATGAAGTCAAACTCTTTGACTACAACATCAAAACAGATGTTCCAACTCCGCGATGCTTGCTTTAACCCATAAATGGATTTAAGCAGCTTGCACACCTTTCCGCTGCTCCCACTATCTACGAAGCCCTCTGGCTGAGTCATGTACACGCTCTCTTCTAAATCACCGTTTAGAAAGGCGGTCTTAACATCCATTTGCCAGATTTCATAGTCATGGAATGCAGCAATGGCAAGTAAGATCCGGATGGACTTAAGCATAGCCACTGGAGAAAAGGTTTCGTCATAGTCCACACCTGGTCTTTGACGAAAACCTTTTGCTACAAGTCTAGCTTTGAAAGTCTCAACTTTTCCATCTACACCAAATTTCTTTTTAAAGATCCACTTGCTCCCAATGGGTTTTACCCCTTCAGGAGCATTTTCCAAAGTCCATACTTTGTTGGTGTACATGGATTCCATCTCAGATCGCACTGCATCCAGCCATTTCACAGAGTCACTACTTGTGATGGCCTGCTCGAAACTAGTGGGTTCATCATCATCCATGATGCAATCCTCGCTTCCACCATCAATGAGAAAACCGTAGTATCTCTCAGGTGGACGAGAAACCCTACTAGATCGGCGGAGAGGCTGGGGTTCATCGGGTACTACTGAATCCTCTAGTTCAACCAAGTCTTCTGTTATAGTTTGTGTTGCTGGAACTTCTTCCAGTTCTACCTCAATGCTACTATTCTGTTTCATAAGAAAACCTTTTTCTAAGAAAGTAGCATGTCGAGAAACAAACACCTTTTGTTCCTTGGGGTGGTAGAAGATATACCCTTGTGAATTTCTGGGATATCCTACAAACTTACATAAGACTGATCTTGCCTCGAGTTTGTCCGGATTTTGTCTTTTGACATAGGCTGGACAACCCCATATCTTAACATACTTAAGAGATGGTCTCTTCCCTTTCCATATCTCATATGGAGTGGTAGGCACTGATTTGGTAGGAACCATATTCAATAGGTGTATGGCTGTCTCCAGCGCATACCCCCAGAAGGAAATAGGTAATTCAGCTGTACTCATCATAGAGCGCACCATATCTAATAGGGTGCGATTCCTCCGCTCCGATACACCGTTGTGCTGTGGTGTATAAGGAGGAGTAAGCTGAGAGAGAATCCCATTCTCTTTTAGATAATCTAGGAACTCATTGCTTAAGTATTCACCTCCTCGATCAGATCGAAGAATCTTAATACTTTTGCCCGTTTGGTTCTCTACTTCGTGCTTATATTCTCTGAATTTCTCAAAAGCTTCAGACTTGTGTTTTATCAGAAACACATGTCCGTATCTAGAGAGATCGTCAGTGAATGTAATGAAGTAGGAAGAACCGTTCCTGGCATGCGTAGACATGGGACCGCATACATCACTATGTACCAGTCCTAAGAGTTCGGTAACTCTTTCTCCGTGTCCACTAAACGGAGCTTTGGTCATTTTTCCTTTGAGACATGAATGGCAAGTATCATAAGATGATAATTCGAACGGATTCAAATAACCATCCTTATGTAACTTAGCCAGTCGTGTCGCATTGATATGACCAAGTCTACAATGCCACAAGAAGGATTCGTTCATATCTGAACTTTTCCTCTTGTGTGTGTTTTGTATATTTAGAACTGTATTCTGATTTAGAATGAATATGCCATTATGTAACGAGCCTGATGCAATCAACTTTTGATCTAGGAATATGTTCATAACATTATCCTGTACTACAAAATTATATCCTTCTTTACTTAATAAAGAAACTGAAATAATATTGCACATCATGTTCGGTATATAATAGCACTCATTTAGAATCAGTGTATTACGACTTGGTAATACAAGGTGATATTCGCCAACTGCTTTGGCTACAACATTTGGACCGTTCCCTACTTGAACGGAATGATCACCTTTTCCCAGTTCTCTACCTTTACGTAGCCCATGTAACAATTTACATATGTGGGATCCTGATCCGGTATCTAATACCCAGGACGTAGGGTGAACTGAGAAACAGTTTTCAATAACTAACACACCTGAAGAAGATGCATCAACATGCATGTCCTTTTGGGCGGTTTGAGAATCTAGACATTCTCCCGTTTCCTGTTCAGTCTTATAACTCTTATAAGAAAAAACGGGTCCAACGTTCCCCTGCTCAGTATAATAAGCGGGTTCAGTCAATACATCAATATTATTATCTTGATTATGGCCTGACATGGTCGCTACCTGGAGAGAGAGAGAAGAAAACACTTTAGCGTATGCTCTTGCAAGATTAGATTGGTTATTATCTTATCTAATCAGGATGTCTCCCACTGTTTTTATCAAATCTACCTTCAAACCCTAAAAAGGTAAGATTAGCCGGGATTAATTACACCCTACAATTTCGTCAATCTTTCAGCCAGATCAGTGTCGGTACTTTGAGGGAGGTTCCCCGTGCTTTCGCAAGGACCTAATTAAAGTAAACCTCATTTTCCCAGAGACGTAACCCTGTTAACACTTTTCTAGACACCTACTTGAATGACTAATTGTCCTGTGTAAAACTCTCCCAGGAGTAACTCTTACTCGCAGTGGGTATCGGGATCCAACTATCTCATAGAAGGTATGCAATCTCATTGCAAATTTCAACACTTGAAATTCCCAATAATATTTTACCCCTAGTGTTCTATGACCTTGACGAATGCCAAACAACCCATAGTCCACTAGTCAAGTTCAACCCGTACATTTCTTGATTGAATTAAACCCACCCGTACGACCCTTGATGAATGCCAAACAACGCCGTACGAATACCCTAATCCAATCTTCATCATATGCATAAGCAGATAAATACTAGTTAGCTACCGTACACTACGCCTTGACGAATGCCAAACTACCGTAGCACGAATACTAAGTAGTACTTATCTGAAATGACGGAGGGCTACGCAGGTTTTTCAGAAAACCTTGAGCGTAAAGAACTTGATATCGTCGTAGAATCATGTGTTTTTTGAAAAGGAGTGTTTTTGAGGCTTTTCTTAGTTTCGCTAAAGGGGTCACTCCCGGTGAAGGGATCGTCGGCCCTTTCCTCATCGAATAAGGTGCAGGATATATCATATATACCGCTGTGCAAAGCAAAACACTAAAAGCATTCAAAAGACAAACCGCGTTTTGTAGCATCTGCCAGTTTTGCTAAAGGAGTCACTCCCGGTGAAGGGATCTCGGTCCTTTCCTCATCGAATAAGGTGCAGGACATATCATATATATCACTGTGCAAAGCAAAAATATAGCTACCCATTTTATAAAGTTTTGATTCTACAACATCTTTAGGTTTCTTTTCTTTTTATTAATCTTATTAATAAAAATTCCATCAGCTTATGCTTCCTAAGCATCACAGAAGAAACGAAAGCAGTAATATTTATATATCAGCATATATATATAGTATAAGCATTTGTCTCAGGCAGTAATATGATCTCATCCCAGAACATTGCAGCAGAAGAACATATATGAAATATTGGATATACTAGGACGTCCGTGTTTTCAATACGAGCCTGTATAAAACACGGATTCCACGGTCACGATGAATAGCCAAACCCACATCCCAAGACCCCTACGAGAGCGGCAAGTAACTCTGCCAATTCTAGGGTTAGGAGACCCGGTCTCGATTCCTCGAGATGGCCTCCCACTAGACCCTAGAACCCGGTTACTTGTGCTCCCCTCCTTGGGTCTACCTAATGCGGAAAAGTAAATAATATACACTGGTGACATCAACCGCAACCTGGAAGTGCCCCAAATAAAAGAATATTACATTACAAATGAATTTTACATGAATGAAAATAAAAACCCTCATCTCACATAAAAAAACCCGGCTATTCTGATCGCGACGATCCAATATAACATATCACAGCAACACATAATATCTCATATCATCAACGTAAGTAAATATGCGCATCCCAATTGTCGTTGACATATAGCAACGAAACCGGCGATATCACATATTACACTTACGGTCACAGAAAAGAAAGTGTAAAACTACAATATTTGGAATCCACAATCACTTTAGACATCGTAAATCCGAAATATCACATACTCCGCATTTCATGCCTAACTCTATGAATTCCACATATTGTATCACATTCCAGATAAATAGACAGTATTAAACTTTCCGAACAGATAATCAAATACCCAAAATTTCCCAAAGTGCTCAACTCTTGAGCGGAGTTCAAATAATCCCAGAATATGTCACAGTACCGGTGATCCAGCCGTAGAAGGGTCAAGCCAACGCCTCACATGTGGCACGCCGTACTGCCCCAAACCCGAAGGTTCAAAAGGCAGTTCAAGACGGTCACATAATCGAGTTAAGTTTTGTTGTCTTCTAGAGGGTCCACAGCTTAACTTGTATAATTTTTCCGAAAGATTTAAACCCAATAAAAATTCAACACTTGAAAGTTCGCCGTACCGGGAAATAGTAAGTTAATAATATCCGTTCAAATAATTTAACAGTTTCTAAATATCCGGAAAGAAATACGAACTTAAATATTCCGATCGAATCTACTATTACAAAATAAACCCCAGATTTAAACAATACTGGAATCACTGTTAAAAATATCCAGAAGCATCAACAAGTACCTACGGACATTACCATAAAATCCACGTGTCACAGATCCACTTTTCCGCCGCGGAACCGCTGCGCAAGGCATGCTTGCGCCGCGGTTCCGCCGCCGTTTGGACAAATTGGGGGCTCGGGTTTTATGGTAATTCTTAGAATTCCCTGCTGATTTTTTTACAAATTTTTAATTCAGAAAAATCCCAAAATTTAAAAAATTTCCAGAGAGGGGTCTAGTTTCGTCGTTTCGGGTTCGATCGGAGTTTTAACTTCGTAAACATATCGCCTAATGCTCTAGATAGGCTCTGATACCACTGTAGGGTTCCTAGGCACTCTTGTGAAGGTTCAAAAGGCATCAAACATGCCCGGATAAAAATTTAGACGTGCCGAACAACCCAAAGCCGGGATCTTTGCTAGATTATTAGGGTTTAACATGGAAGATGATAACTTTTATCTAAGTGTGAGGGATTAAAACCTTTGTAGTCCGCTCCTTCGCTTCACAAGCTCCGAGTAGAAGTCCCTTTGCCGTGATCCACGATCTCCCGGACTCATGAGAGGCTCCACGACTCGAACGATCCATGCTAGCTTGAAGTGTTCCAAATCTCCGATGATCTACGTCGAAGTTGCAAAGACTCAAGCTTTCTCACTCTAAAGAGATGAACACACTAATCTCATAGGCTAGATGAGATGAGGATGAGAGAGTAGTATTTTTGCTTTCTTTTTAAATCATTTTCTCATATTTATTCATCACATAAAGAAAATCAAGTGAGCTTTCTTCAAGAGAGAAGAAGAAGATAATGGAAAAGATAATGAATTATTTTCTTTTGTGATGAATAGAAAGAAAGAGTGTATGATTGATTATAAACCATAGTCAAGGATGAATGGCTAGGATTTAGTAGAGAATAAACTAGAGTTAGGGTTTGGTTGGGTTAATAATGTGTCATCACAAAAATATCTTAACCATGACAAAAGAAATAGGTTCTAGAAGGTGCATGAAGCAACTAACCCTAATCAAACCCTAACCTTAATTAATCATCCTTAAACATGTTTAACAATTAATCATATCATGTCACAATAATATATCTCACATATATATTATATATTTGCAACAAAAGAAAATAATACAATTAACATATATCGCATATATATCAATGTATCATCCAATGAGAAAATGAAATAATAAAGCGAGCCTATATTAGATAATGTAATAATATTTCATATATATTATTATACATTAAATCATCGAATCAACACTTGATCCGACGATCCGGCTATATCGAATATTACCGACTAATATATCATTTACCGATTCATCGAATCAACACTTGATCCGATGACCCGGTTCATATCAAAATATCGCGAGAATATAATACGGTATCCCATATCGCATTATTCTCGGTCCTGCACATATCACATATGTGCCTCTACTCCGTTTCGCCTGAGCCAAGAAACCTCTGTGTAGGACTCTAAAGAATCGTCAATACGCCGGTAGCAGGTGATGATCATATCAAACACCCACAAGCTGCAAGCGGTCAGCTAAACGCAACAGCCACCCAGGCATTGAGCGATCAGAAGATCAACAAGCTATCCTGTGCGTTCTCCTGTGAATCCGATCAGTAACACTCCCGTACAGTCCGGTCTGTTCGTCTGATATGTCGCATATCAAGTCTAGGGGTGGTATACGTCAAACCCCAGTAACCGATAAGTAGTGTCGATGTGTGGCTCATAACGGGTCGAGAAACTACTAGTAACACTTACCAGTAAATCTCCATATCAGCCCTGGCCAGGGACTTCCAGTTATAGCCAATCGAACACAGCACAACATCAACTCCCTATACCGGGAGAGACGAATCCCCTCCTATCGCTCATTGCCTCCATGTGATTCGGGACTGTTCCCAAAAGCCACCGTTTTGCACGCCCTCTTGGACGTGGTAAGGTGGAAATCAAAGCACAGTGGGAATCACACAAGTCTCCATGACGATCTCGGGTCTACAGACTACCCTGTACCAGTGTCACAGGAGAACTGCCATTTGACGTGTGGTATATCACCATCTGGGAGTTCTCGGCGAGTCCGTCCAGTGTACCCAGTCTCCACTGAGCACCCGTACACCATCTCTGATGTCAAACACCGATGGATATGGGATCATCCATCACCCATCATATGGGTCAAGATGCGTATACGCTTGTCTACTCTGGTGTATCGATGCCCTGTCTCGATATACCCTCGACTAGGAACAGTTATAGGATGTACTCATCGACTCCGCGGCCCCACTAGTATGATCTCATCATAGTCCCAGTAGTCGAGTACAGATCCTAAGGGCTTTATCAACATGTGAGAGTAAAACAGTAAACCAATACAAGTCAACATGTTAAGATAAAGTGAAACCAAATAGCATACTATCATGACGAGCAAGAAAGTCATCTCTATATATAACCAAGCATCCATTATAATATACATCATATGTACAACAATGGCCTCTAGGGCATATACATAACTAACATAAACGGTGACTATCAGACGTGCAAACCAGAGTTGGTAAAATATGGCGAAAGAGTGCAACAGTTACTAACTCAAATTCCTTCCTACGCCCTGGAAAGAATACCGCGTACAGAAAATAGCAAAGCGGACGCATTAGCCAAACTCGCTAAAGAACAGGCTGACGAAAACCTCGATGACGTAAGGATCATTGTATAAAGCCGTCGGGTTCTTGCACCAGCAGAAATATCACCGGAGTCGTTTGAAGAAAAGGAAGCGACCAAGCAAACATCCCTACAAATAGAGGACCAAGAAAAGGCTAAGGATTGGAGAGAAGTCTTTATAGACTACTTCAAATCCCATCAAACACCGGAAGATGCATTGTAACGTTTTGAAAATCGTTTCGGTGAAATTTCGAAAAAAACGGTAAAATAAGGGGGTTTTCTGTAAAAAGTCAAAATACAAATATCTTATTATAAAAATTAAATATACATATTCTAGCTATGTAATTGCTAGTATTTGGTGTTTATTGAGCCACTGGAGAAATTTCAAATTTTCTGAAAAAAAAATTATTTTATTATTATTTTAAGCCGTCACTAATACATTTAATTAGGGAAAATTACAAATTGGAATGAGTTGAAACAAATTTTGTGCATCATAAAACAATAAATAAAATTTTATCATGTGGTTTTTGAAATGAAATCGTTTGCCAAAACGGTTTAGAAAATATTGAAGAAAAAGGCTTATTTTGCGAAAATAAAAGGGTTTTGGTGCATATTGTATTGGTGTTTGGTGTTCATTGCTTCACACACACACACACCACCTTCCCGTCCCCCCCCCTCTTGCTGGCCGAAATGGGCTGCCCCCAATCCCCATGTCCCCACAATTTGGCCACTAGAAAAGCTTTAGAAAAGAAATGAAAACAATAAAGAAATGAGGGATGAGACCTTGTTGACTTTGGGAAACTCCACATACATTATGCACCTCACATTCTCTCTCCCCCTCTCAATTATTATGGCCGAGCCCACCCCATTCCCTGCTGCAACAGCAGCTCCTTCATCTTTCCCACACCATTTCACCTCCAAAAACATCAAAGAATTCATCAAAAATCAATTTGAAACTCACACAAACTCCAAATCCAACTCTTACCCATTTTTCTTTGGCTACTCTAGTATGGATCTAGGAGCATGGAGTCCATTTTGGGTGACAAGTTTTCAAGTTTGATCTCAAGAATTTGGGAGGTATAAATCTTAAGCCTATAATGAAATTGTTGTTTAAATTGCTTACCTTAGCATATTAAAGTGTTAATTTGATTCTAGTTAATAACTTGAGAATTAATGATTAGGGTTTGTGATCAAGTGAGGTTTTTATCTATTATTCATGGTTCTAATGAGGGGATTAACTTGTTAATGTTATGCTAAAACTAACCTAGTTGCTAGTTTACTACATGATACTTGTAATTTTTAAAAATTGGAATTTTATGCAAACTAGGTTCTGGAATTTAATTGCAAATGGGAGATTAAAAATCTAATTAGGTTTTTTCATGACTTCATTAACATTATTAAGTGCATTTTAATACTTTAGTTCATGAAAATCCAAACTAAATTGTAGTTTGTGCATTTTTGCTATAAAATTGTTAAAATTTAGGTATTTTGTAAACTAGAATTTTAGGGTTTTTGGAATTTAATGAGATTAAATTATGGGAATTGTTTTTATGACTTATTTAATATATTTAGTGAATATTATGGCCGCTAGATTCGTTTACACATCGAGTTTTGTACTAAAACGGTGATTTGTGCTTGCTAGATTTTCGGGAAAATGACTTTTTAAGTGAAATTGGGGTTTTTGTGAATTTTAAGCTATTTTATATTGTAATTAGTGCTTGTAATTGTACAAATGAGTGTGTTGGAAGCTTTCTCGATGGTTTGGCGTTTGTACGCCGACGTCGAGGGTTTTTTTTGGGTCGATTTGTGAAAGCAACCATAGGTTTTGACCTATGTGGGATTCGTGCGTCGTTTTGGTCGTGAGTCGGATTTTAATGTGATACGGTGCGTTATGATATGTAGGTACCCCATGTGGACTTCGAGAAGACAAGCAAGCGGATGGCGACGTCGGCACCGGCGAGCGAGGACCAGGTGAGTAGATTTATATCTACGGGGAGGAGTCGGGTGGATGGCGTATAGCACCCCCGCAGTCCGTAGTATAGTTTATATATATATGTTTATATAGGTGTTTTGTGTTACGAGAATGTTTATTCATGATATGATTATGTGTTCATGGATTAGCTTTGGTTAGTTACGAAACCCTAGAGTGGTTGTTATACCCCCATACGCACACACAGACTTGCATATATTACTTTCTTGTGCGTAGATTGGGATGTGTGTATATGTATATATGCGTGGGTATGGGACTATGCATATGTGCATTCATATACGCATGCATGGATAATGAGGATAGTACTTGGGATTTAAGATGAGTCGATGAGATTTGATTTGAGGCCGTGAGATCGGTGATATGGCAGGGTTCGTATTTGAGATACGACATGACGTTGTAGCGGGTCCTTGACGTAGTGTTTCACACACGTGCATGCTTACTTAGGCGGTATCAGTATTGTACTAGACGTAGATCAGTACCCCGATCATGATATTGATAAAGAGGATACCAGATGAATAGTATAATGAATGTGATATTGACCCGTACCCAGATTTGGGATGCCGTACGACGGATTTACGTACGAGCTATATATTGATTATTGATCCGCACTCTTGACTTGGGATTCCTGATTATAGATATGGTATCGGATATGATATTATTGAGGCGGGATCACCGATTATACATATACAGGTATGTATATGTATCGACTCAGATGATATGCAGTTTCGTTACCTGTAGTTCAGCTTGTTAGTTCAGCCGTATAGTTTAGTGTAATTGTTAGACTAGATTAGATTTCTTACCTGTTTCAAAAAATAACGAATCGTGGGTATTTTAAAAGACAGCCCAAGGGATCCTACGGATATTTCAAAAGACGTATCTTTTCATAAAAACACCGTAGCCCCTGTTTTCAAAACCCCATGATTCGTGTTATTTCAAAAGGCACCATTTGTAGGATTTATATTAGGGTAATGCAGTTTAGTTATCGTTGTGTCTAGTTTTCCGTTCATTATTGCTGTTCGCTCCGCATCGCATACTTATGTTATAATTTCTTATTGTATTGTTGATATCATATTGTTAGGACACCAGCACCATTACCGATGATGCGTATGTACCACGTACACTTACTTGCCGGCTCACACATATCTTCATCGGTAATTGCCATGTCACGTACACCTTAGAGAATATTATTGCTTGACATAGCCTGTTAGCTAATAGTTTAGACCTGATATTAGCGTACTTGCCTTATATGTTAGTTTAGACATTGTAGTTATTACCTGCTACTTCATGCATACTGTTATTCATTGTTATGCCGCATTCATGGATTCACATGCATATATTCACTATTTTACGTGTTATTGAGGTTTTGGATTCGGATTTTCATGAGATCTTTTCTGGATTTGGAGGAAAACCGCAAAAACATAAATAAACCTTTTCTCTCTTTTAAAATAAAAAGTGTGGTTTTCCCATGATGTATGAGTCGTCCACCATGAGTTTGCTGATGGATTTTGAGACCCGATTCGAGGAGACGGATGAACCGTTTCGGGTACATGGTGGACCCGGTAAGGTACCCCGGGGCAAGAAGCGCATGATGATGACGATGTGAGCCTGGCAGGGGAGCACTACCTACCGGTGATTTTATCCGACGCGTCGGATATCCGGAGGATACCGTCGTGGTCTTGAGATGGATGGTAGGGGCTGGTCTGGACTGACGGCGCCCTAGATATTGAGACTGTGATATTGAGATTTCGAGATATTGAGGTACAGAGACTGTGATACAGAGATATCGAGATATTGGGATTACGTTTTGTGTCGATGCTAGGCACTGTTTTATGCTGATTTCATTATGATACCTCATTTTAAAAATACAAAGGAAATCTCACTAAATTATGAAAAAAGTTCTTCATTTACATGTATTCTGTTTTCATGCATTCATACCTCATTCATATGATATATTGCTACCTGAGGCACTGACACGGGCACATGAGATGACACTCGGGTTAGATATCTACCCTAGCCTTGTTATAGGTTGCATGTTATTCTTATATTTGAGGATATATTATGATCGTATGACCTAGGATTGCGTCATACATGCGATTTCTATTCGTAGATGTTTTTCTATTCACGAGTTGGCAACTCACCCCCGTTGTGCCCCAGTTTCTTGCAGGTTTCGCCGTACAGGTTTCTTTACGGCTTTGCGGGTATAGTTTCGTTTGGGTGACTTGCTAGTAGGTGGGTTTATTTGTATCGTACCCATCATTATACATTGTATATTATTATTCAGTTGTATCTAGAAGTTCCATCAACCAAACATGTATTTATTTTTGAGATAGAGACCAGTGATGTTATTCTTTCGACCTTAGAGTCGCGCGTTGTATTTCTGTGGATTTCTTGTTGTTTTGCGTTTCCTTTTGAGTTTTGATCCTCGCCCTTGGCGTTGTATATTATATTGCTTGTGTGGTTGTGACCGTCGATTGACGAAGAGCTAGCTCCCGCTTGGGGATGCCTTTTATTGATTTCGTATACTATTCATGTTGTATCCCGTTTGGGAGCCAGTATTTACAAAGGAGACTCTGCCGAAATTTTCAGGAAATATTTGATGTTTTTTTTTGAAAAACGCATAATTCGGCTTATGCTATTAAAACTAATTGATTTAAATTGGTTTTCCTTCACTCTACTACTTTTCATGGTTTGGATTTCTGAGTTTTTGGCTTACTTAGATTACGTACGCCTCGAGACGTTTCGTAGTCTAAGTGCCAGTCATGTTCCGTACTTTCGGGTCGTGACATGCATCCTCAAGACATCAGCTCATGAAACGAGCTATGTTTTTCTCCTTCGTCAATGATACTCTATATAAGAGATCATTCGACTCTCTGTGGTTGAGATGCCTGGGACCGGAAGAAGAGAGGAGAGTCATCCAAGAAACTCACGACGGACTCTGTGGTTCCTATCAAGCTGGGCCCAAGATGAAGCTGAAAATCAAAAGAATGGGTTACTATTGGCCCATGATTATTCGGGACTACCTCGAATACACGAAGCAGTGCCACTCATGCCAGATTCATGGAGACTTCATCTACCAGCATCCAAACCCGCTACACCCAACAGTGGCTAGCTGGCCGTTCAAAATGTGGGGAACCGACATAATTGGGCCTATCGAACCAACGTCATCCAAAGGACATCGGTTCATATTGGCGACAACTGATTACTTCTCTAAGTGGGCAGAAGCCATACTGCTAAGAGAAGTGAACACGGAGAACATTCTCCATTCCTTCAAGATACACGTCATCTATCGGTTCGGCACTCCATGATGGATTAACTCCGATAACGGGCCGGCCTACAAAAGCCACAGAATCAGTCGCTTCGCATAGCAGCATAACATAGACTGGAGATACTCTTCGGTCTATAATCCTCGAGATAACGGTCTAACTAAGGCATTCAACAAAACCTTGACAATGATTATAAAGAAGATGGTGTCCAAAAATAAAAAGGACCGACACGAGAGACTGCATGAAGCTCTCTGGGCATATCGAACTACGTTCAAAACGGCTACGAATAGAACGCCGTATGCATTGGTATTCGGCATGAAAGCAATGCTCCCCTTGGAGATAGAGCTACCCTCTTTATGAGTGGCGGTTTATTACGAACTAACAGATAAAGAGAATGCTCATCTTCAGCTTGAGGAGCTCGACGCCCTCGATGAAACTCGTCTCATGGCGTAGCAAAACTTGGAGGCTTACAAAGCAAAGATGACATGCTCATACGAAATATTAACTAGGCTGAGAACATTCCGCCAAGGCGAACTCGTGCTAGTTGTCAAAAGACCTATGATCCCCAATTGTGCCAAATGGGGGAAATTCGGGCCAAACTACGAGGGCCCGTACATCGTAGACAAAGTCTACCAAGGTGGGGCTTACTTGCTAATGGATATGCATGGAAAAAGACCCTTCCGTCCAATAAACGGCCGATTCCTTAAGAAATACTACGCCTGACGAATCACAGCCCAGGTTAATGATAGATGACGATGCTTGTGTCCGCTCACTGTCTTCCTGAGCAGCAAACTCTGTAAGTGCTATCCGGCAAAACTTCGCCGCAAAAACTAGCTGCGGACCGAAACGTCCCTAAACTAACAATGGACTGTAATGTCCTGAAACTAGCTGAGGACCGAAACGTCCCTAAACTAACAATGGACAGCAATGTCCTAAAACTAGCTGCGGACCGAAACGTCCCTAAATTAACAATGGACCGCAATGTCCTGAAAATAGCTACGAACAGTAATGTCTTTAAACTACTATGAACCGCAGCATCCTTAGGCTAACGTGGCGCGAAGAGAAAAAAAGGTACGTCTATAAGAGAAATGGGCACAGATGAAAACCCGAAAGGGTTCCGTGAGTAAAAACAGCAGGGCTACCGGCGAGTTTGTGAAAACCCGAAAGGGCGCATACTGGTAAAAAAATTTTCCTGTGCACTTGCAAGGTCCCCTCGACCTTGTAAGGAGAAAATAGCCGTGTGAGATCCTTACGACTCACAAGGGAGCAAAACACTTAGGAATCCTCATGATCCCTAAGGAGGAATTACACTTACGAGATCCTCATGACTTGTAAGAAGAATTTCCCTCCTACGAGACCCTCACGGCTTACAGGATTCAAAAGTCTTAAGATACAGGGATCTGAACCTGTTCTTAAGCCATCATATCCCCCAAACTGCCTTACAGTTGGTCAATATTGACCCTTGTATACAATCCACGGGCATAAATAAGCGTTCCCTCACCCAGTTCCACCAATGGTGTGAAATTCCCCTATTTGGTGAACACACTTGTAGGTCCTCTCGGCTTGCAAGGAGAAAACGCTCTTGTGAGATCCTTACGAGTCTCAAGAGAAAACGCACTTAGGAGTCCTCATAACCCCTAAAGAGAAATTACACCTACGAGATCCTCATGACTCGTAGGGAGAAATACCTTTATGAGACCCTTACGGCTCACGAAGTCAAAAGCCTTAGTCATCAGGTCCCTAGCACTGTTTGCTAAGCCACCTTTGTTCGAACCGAAAAAGGCAAATGATTATTCTCTCCTGGCAAAGACCCAGTAGTAGCAATGCTGATGCCTAAATCGGTATCAAATTCTAAGTCCTTTCACGGCAAATGATGATTCGCTCCTGCCCATATTCCAGTCGCAGCGATGCTGATGCTAAGATTAGTATAAGATCTCAAGTCCATACTCGCAACAAAATCTGCGAGCAAAAAATACATATAAAAATAGCCGAAATGATTGGGCAACTCGCAATAAAAAGCAGCGAGTAAAAAGAAAATAGCCAAAATGATTGGGCAACTCGCAATAAAAAGCAGCGAGTAAAAAGAAAATAGCCGAAATGATTTGGCATCGCGAAAAATAGCCGAAATGATTGGGCAATTGCGACTTTCATGATATAAAAAGTTGAAATGATATAACATCGCGGAAAGAAATAAAAAAAATGAAAGAATAAAACTTTTGCCCTACATGCGAGTCCATACTGACCCCTGTATACAATCCATGGGCAGAAACGAAAAGGGAACCACATTTCCCAACAGACTCTATCAAAAGGAAAGTCAGATCTAGACGGCAGCATCTGCATCCCAGAAGATCAACACGGCGTTCATTCTCGACACCGCAGAAAGCGGAGCAAGTCAACCTCGACACAGCAGAAAGCAGAGCAAGTCAACCCCGACACCGTAGAAAGCGAAGCAAGTCAGCCAATGACTTCCCCGACGTAACAACACTCCATCTCGGAAAAAAGTCAACCAATGACCTCCCCGCCGGAGCAATGCCCCGTCTCGGAAACAAGTCAACCAATGACCTCCCCCGCCGGAGCGATGCCTCGTCTCGGAAACAAGTCAACCAATGACTTCCCCGCCGGAGCGATGCTCCGTCTCGGAAACAAGTCAACCAACGACCTCCCCGCCGGAGCGATGCTCCGTCTCGAAAACAAGTCAACCAATGACATCCCTGCCGGAGCGATGCTCCGTCTCGGAAACAACTCAACCAATGACCTCCCCGCCGGAGCAATGCTCCGTCTCGGAAATAAATCAACCAATGACCTCCCCGCCGGAGCAATCCTCCATCTCGGAAACAAGTCAACCAATGACCTCCCGCCGGAGCAACGCTCCGTCTCGGAAACAAGTCAACCAATGACCTCCCCGCCGGAGCGACACTCCGTCTCAAAAACAAGTCAACCAATGACCTCCCCGCCGGAGCGACGCTCCGTCTTAAAAACAAGTCAACCAATGACCTCCTAACTGGAGCAACGCTCCGTCTCGGAAACAAGTAAACCAATGACCTCCCCACCAGTTCTACACTCCGTCTTGGAAACAAGTCAACCAATGACGTCCTCGCCGGAGAAACGCTCCAACTTGGAAACAAGTCAACCAATGACCTCCCCGCCAAAGCAATACTCCGCCTCGGAAACAAGTCAACTAATGACCTACCCGCCGGAGCAATGCTCCATCTCGGAATCAAGTCAACCAATAATCTCTCGATTCGTCTCAACCACCCGGGGAGATCATTCTCCCTGCACAAACCTCTCATCCTATAAAAAGAAAACTCTCTTGTGAGATCCTTACGACTCTCAAAAGAAAACACACTTAGGAGTCCTCACGACCCCTAAGGAGAAATTACACCTACGTGATCCTCTCGACTCGTGGGGAGAAACGTCTTTATGAGACCCTCACGGCTCATAAAGTTGAAAAAGTCTTAGGTAGCAGATCTGAACCTGTTTCCTAAGCCATCGCTACCCTACAAGGAGTTCAAGATGAACCGTTATCTACCATCTACAGGCTATATTTGCTAAAGTCATATGCCAATGACACGACAAAGAAAAGAGAGGAATAGTATGAGATAAAATATGCCTTTTATTCATGAATTCAAGTGAATACAGGATACATCACATAAAAGAATCAAAAATGAATGCATGTTATTCACCAATTACAAATTTTCAGTCAAAAATATATATACAGATGCAGTTGCTAAGAAGGAGGCATCTTCAATAAGTCAGATAGCCGCTCATGCACTCCTCTCAATCCCTTCTCGTGGTCAGCCACCGAGACCAACTCCGCTTCAATTTGAGTTCGCTGCTGCAAACATGACGAAAGTTTTTCATCAGTTTCTAGCATGGCAGCTTCGCAGTCCTGCACGAAACGCTCGGTAGAGTCAAGCGTCCACCTCAGCGTCAACACATCTGAAATGCATCGCTGGAGATTGTCGAAGACAGCTTTTAATTGCGCAGCATTCGCTTCAATCTGGGCGCGCAATCGAAAAGGCTCGTTGGTAGCCACCTCGTGTTCTTTTCATCTCAAGGTCACCTCTTGTTCAAAATGACATAGGAAAGGAACACTATACTCAACCTATGCAGCTCACTGGGAATTCAAAGCCAGAACCTTAGGAGCAAGACGCTTGAGCTCAATCTCGTGCATGCAAGCTTCGATCTTTCTGCAGTAATTAACCCAAGACTCGACGACACCTTCATCATGGAAGTTCACGAGCGTCGCCTGCATAGGATTAATCTCAGCAGCAAATTCTACAGCGGATGTGAAGGCCTCGACATCAAGATCCTCGACGAATTCGCTCAACAGTCGCCGGCTATTCGCGGCGCCCCTGGAAGATAGGCGTTTAGCAAAGGGCCCTGCCGGCATTGGGATGTGAGACTCAAAGGGAGCTGGAGCCGGTGCGATTGCTGCAAAACAAATTATGGTCAAATGTCGATTCGGGAGGTGAAGAAAATATATGAGCGATGGATTCTACTATACCGGCTGTGGCAAGTGGCAAAATTGGGAGTAACGGAGGCGCGACTAGTCTCTCGTCTCCTCCTCCGATCCGTAACGCTGCGATCAATATAAAGAAGACTTAGCAACAATACAGCTATTTATAAAAGAAAGAAGGAGACAATAGCTAACGGATATACTAACCAGTACCAGGAGGCGGAATGACTTCCGACTGGACGGAGAAATGCGGGTTCAACACCAGATATAGATGGTCAAAAGGACCCCTGCAAAGTTGTGACAATATACTGTCAATACATGGAGGATGGTACCCTCGGCAAAACCGATAAATCGCAAACCTATACCTTCCATCATTTCAGAGGACATAGGAGAAGGCGAGCGAACAACAGCCGTCATGGCGGCGAACGGAGGTGCTTCAGATGGCACAATCTTGGCCTTCACTGCACATACAAACAAGATATGGTTAGAGGGATCTGAACGGGATTGAGAAATAAAAAGAGAACAGTGACTCAAGACTTACCTGATGGGTCATCAACCAAAATCGCGACGGAAGCATCACCAGGCGTAGCGGCTTCTTTGGTCTCCCTCAAAGGAGTAGTTTCTGCGTCCATGGCTTCATCCCCTGATTCGACAAGGGCCGTTGTGACGCTTGCAATGCCCGTCGATACCAGGGAGCCACACAGGGAAAGTGCGGCGGTTTGGACAGTCCCGGATTCCAGAGAGGGTAGCAACTTCAGACACAGTAACTGCCAAGGTTTCACCCGTCATCCCATCGCCAAGACTTGGCCCTACAGAAAATGCGTATGTCAAAATTCGAAGATCAAGTTCTAATAAAAGACTCAGCGTTACGTTATCTTGGGGCAGCTTTTCAGTTTCTTCTCGAGCCGCGCGTGCAACCTGTCTATGGGCGGTAGACAACGCGGGGGGAATATCCGCCGAAAGAGTATCAACAAGCAGAATGCTGCTTGAACCTGCACCCACGGCCAAAATAGCATCACGTTCCCTCGCCGCACGCTTCCTACGCTTCTTTTCAGTCTGAGCAGTGAGAAATGATCTCCTCAAGGCCTCTGACAAAGGGACGTCGTCGTCCGAACCAAGCTCTGCCTCTGGATCCATTACGGCGTCTGTCATAGGCTGCTTTAGCAAACCTCCTGCGGTAACGTTGGGAGAGCTGGGGCCACAATAGCTGGCTCTGGAAGTGTCGCCGCATCACCACTCAGAATCGGCACCGCACTCGGAAGAACCTGAGTCGAGGTAGTCCCTGCAATAAAATAAAGGAGAGGTTCAAAACATGAATAAAAAAGAGGGAATAAATGCACGATGAGCTGAATTATACCAAGACCCAAAGAAGCGCGGAGCCTCTCTTCCTCCTCGAACGTCTTGATGGAAGCCGCGAGAGCCTCTTCGGCAGAAATACGTGTTGAAGAAAAGGGCATTAGTAAAAGCATAATAATAAGGAAGGAATTAATGCGGAAAAATACAACTGAAGTATACCTGACTTCGCGATGGTGATTAGCGCCGCTTCTTCACGAGCCAGTCGCTCAGAAGCCACAAGGGAAGCCTGTAGATCGGTGTCGGTCACAGGCATATCAAACAAGCTATCGTTAGTGCCATACTCACATAAGCCTTCGCTGTAGGGAGCATGGGGCTCCTGGCCGAATCCAACGTCAGTAGAAAAGAGCGACTTCTTCTTTTTCTGCGAGCAAGCACCGGCAGCCGATGATAAGAGCTTGCGCTTAACAGGCATTTTTGGGCGGCGTGTCCCGATTTCTACACCAACGCCAGACTCCGAGGATGCTGCATCTACCGTTTCTATAGGAACACTGGGTAGAGGCTTCTCAGGAAAGGCGCACGGGACCGCAACCGCAGCAGATTCTCTTAAGGAAGGACCAACAGTGGTCCGTCGCTTTAAGGAGATAGCTGGATTACAGGCTGGGACCGTACCATTGCGATCGAGCAGTAACCGCCTTACTTCATTAATAACAGCACCCGTCGCATGCTGGTACCACGCCATGTATGCGTTCGAGGCTTGCGGAACGTAGCTCGGCTCACTAATGAGAAAGTTGGACCTTGTATTTAGCTGCATGAAGTGGTGCGGCGCGCTGCGGATACCCTCTTCCATAGCAACCGGCTCAGCTAAAAAAGCCTCAAGCGGGACACCCTGATCGTAACTCGACTGTTGAGAAAAACGGTGCGAGTTGTACCTCATGAACAGCGCCGGGTCGTTCTGCCTGAACACTAAAAATCTCGGCCTGATTGAATACAAATGCAGAATCTCCCGAGCCTTCAATATAGGAGCCCCGTCTTTGAAGGTATCATGTAGCGGCTGCAACGTTTTAGCGGATTCCTTGTAGATTGTTAAGACCTTATCGACGAAAGTCATGGTATCTCCGACCATACGCGGGCGAAGGACCGGACCCCGAGCCTCTCGCTGTGACGGGTCTAAAGTAGAAGCGTCAACTAGAAACATAACCCGGGGGAAATTATAACTGTCATCGAAACAGGGCCGTTTGTGGACTCCAAAAGCGCCGAGCATATGCAGTTCGATCCATGATGTGAAATAGTGCAGCGGGAGATGTACGGGATGTGGCCCTGGCAGAGTGGTGTCTGCCGCTAAGCTTAGGCCATGATACAGGTGAGCCAGCCCATCGATCCCGACGGCCACTTGCTTCCCGGCAACCATTCGGTGAGCCGGATAGAAGACGGATGGCCTCATATAGCGAGGGTGCATTGGGAGCACAAACCAGCTTAACCATAGCCCGAGGAACCCTAAAAAGAACGTCTCTTCGTCGACATCTGAAGCTGCGAGCTCTGTAAAGGAGACGACCGTGGTGTCCAGGATGAAGAAATTCCTTTGATTCGCATCCGCTGTCGGTTGATTATCCAAGCCAAAACCAAAAGGATCGTCAAGCTTGGTGAATTTTGCGGCTTGTTTTGACAAGACTTCCAGGTGAAGAAAGTGGGCGATAAAATCCATGAAGCTGACTCCGTGCCCTCCGGACTTGAGAAACAAACTCTCGTAAATGTTCAACACCTTGATTAGACTCGGGAACCGATGTTGAATAGCATTCTCCGGAGTGAGACACATCACCACTGATTTGGTAGCGAAGACGTACTCATCAGGGGGAAGTATTTCCTCGTAATGTTCCCCTCTGATGGGTAAGCCCAAAATTTCTGCAAATTCCTCCAAGAAAATCGAAACCTCACGGTCCGATAAAAGAAAGGTGTGAGTTTCCAGAAAAGTCTTGACCCACCATATGTGAGGCGTGGGATACTGGAAAAGAGGCACGTAGATATCAGGGTACAACCCGAGCTTAAGCAGCAGCGACTTCTTGGCCGACAAGATGTATCGAGCCCACTGCAAGTATCCGGCTGAATGACGAGGAGTAAAGCCTATCATGTATGCCTGTCCCCAAGAGCGCGACTTGCCTTGACATATGGGTCGCTCCAAAATATCTAAAACCATCGACGGCTGTACAGGTATCGATCCTATAGAGGGCTGGAGACGTCCCTCCGTAGTCCAGTTAACCACTTCCACGGCGTAATTCACCTGGGGCGAGTCAGCATAATGAATGGCGAAAATTGGCTCTGAAGGCACTGTTCATATCAGATTTTTGCATTTTTATACCGTCCAATTTTTATCACATTGCTTATCGGTAGGTACTCTTGAGCTGTGTTTGCTAGTCAATTGCAGGATACATGTTCTCGGCTCTAAACGGTGAAATTCATGGAAAAGCACGACAAAATCCGGATTACTGCCAACCACAGATAAAACACGGGTCTCCACTCGCTATTCGTATGTTGCCGCACACCAGTTTAAGAGACAAAATGGAAAATCAATGTCATTTTCATGCACAAAGCTCAATGGCAACACAAGATCCAACATATCTAGGCGGAGCTCGAGGAAATCATGACAAAAAGATCCACATCAAATCACCTTTTGGTCTGCTAGAATTCTGGAAAAATTGTGAAGAGTTTCTGAGAAAAAACATATACCAAACAACAGACAACATTAAACCAGGGAACCCCACAAAATCCGATGGCCCAAATCCCTACTACTGCCGCGGAACCGCGGCCTGGCAATGTCCTCAGATGGTCGTATTTTAGGGGCAGTTTTGTATTTGTATATAGAGGCAGAATTTTGCCCTAGGTTTCCAGTTTCCTGCCTATAAATAGTCCAGACCTTGCCAAAGCCAAGGGTCCATATTCTTGTATTTAGATTTTAGAATACATGTGTTGTTCTTCTTCCTCCTCTCATCTCTTCTCCATTAAAAACTTGTAGTGAGCTTTTGTGAGTGAAGAATGAATAAAGGAGTTCTTGTTCTTACCATGCTTATCTTGTTGTAATTGTTAATTATATTTGCTTGTATTTTTCATTTGCTAATCTAGTTGTTGTTATTTGTTGTTTCTTTCTTTCTTGTTCTCTTTTTCTTTATCCTTAAAACAACTATGATGCTTAAGCTTGATCCTTGCCAAGGTGAGGTCTCAAATAGCTAGTTGTAATCTTCTAACCTCTTTCTTTCTATCTTCCTCCTTTATTTTATTTTCTTTTCCTTATAATGGGTGAGTAGTTTTCATACTTGTTAGGGTAGGATAAGGAAAGTTTGAGAGAAGGAAATCTCTCTCACTCTTTTCTTGCCCAACATCTTGATTCGGACTCCCGTTAATTGAACCACAATCCGCTCCCTATGACACCCTATCCTACATGATAGCGGTGATTCCTTAGTAAGACCGGTTGTGGTTGAATTAACCGGAGGTTAAGGC
Source organism: Agapanthus africanus (assembly GCA_030015575.1). NCBI lineage: Eukaryota > Viridiplantae > Streptophyta > Magnoliopsida > Asparagales > Amaryllidaceae > Agapanthus > Agapanthus africanus. The sequence goes on from CM057339.1 coordinate 685,674,291, forward strand.
TAAGAGCCAAGAACGGACGGACAAGCACCAAAAGGAAGAACTTATGCATTGGAAAGCCTAGCTTATACTCGCAAGTTCCTTCCTAGTCGTGCTAATCCCCGTTGTTGCCGATTACCGTAACACCGATATTAAGAGTGGCAACGAAAGAAGTGAGCGACTCCTAACTCAAACTAACCTAATCCTAACCCTAACAAGCTCTCTTTATATATCATTTTAGCGCATAGTTAATCTCAAAACAAACCTGGACATTTGGACTTAACTCGTTAAAGCACATAGAAAAAGATTCCCATCTCCCTGCGGACGACCCGTACTCAACCGGCTAGCTACAAGCGAAACCGTCTTGATTGCGGTAACAAACTTAGCACGCAAAAACTCTACCAATCAGGCACTGAACAAGAGAAACTGCACCGACCCTGAATAATTTTGTTGTACCATAACCCCCATAAGTGAAGAGACTTCTGCTCCGGGTCGTGATCTTTAATCAATGCAAAAACATCCCAATCCACGGGCGCGTCGGCGTATGCACTTTCTGGGCGAACAAATGGGAAAGAAGAGTCAAAAGACATAGTACCTGTGCGAAAAGAAACGAGGGTTAGATGTCAATACTACATTACAAATTCTGACATTTGGTACTTTAAATTTGTACCACACTGCAATGCAGGAAAAAGGGACCGAGGGAGACCCACAAATCAAAGTGACGGCTTATCATTGATGAGAAGTCAATCATTAAGGAGAAAATCCTAAAAAGATTCTCATTTAATGAAAAACTCATTGGGCCAAGGAATTAAACCCCCTCGAGAGTAGTGCTCTACAAACAGAAATTACATCTGTCAACTTTAATTATGAAAAGAATAAAAATTCCCCAAAATTTCTAAGAACCATGCTCAATGAAAACGATAGAGTAATCCATCAGAACCCTAAAAAAGCAAAGCTTTTTGTAGAGTAAAAACTCTAAGATCTTTAAGATCTACAAAACGAACTCTAAGGGTTCTTCATAGAGATGAACAGTGCTCTAATTAATGGGTTAAGTAACCCTAAAATCCATTTTAAGATCAACGATCTGAGAAGAGCAAAGCTCTGTTAATAGGTTCGATCCTTACCAAATTTGGGCAGAGTTCTAACTATAAAAGGAATTTCCTTAGGCAGAGATCTTTGCTCTGAAGGGAGAATTAAATTCTCATAAACAAGAAAGGAAGAAGATGAACAGAAGTCATCTCATGGGCCAAAGGCCCTACTTATAGGCGCTGGAAGACGATCCAACTTCCAAGATGATCCAACGGTGGAAAGGTTGCCACAGCTGCACTCACGTGTGAGTCACGTGAGCGCAACAGTAGGGGAAGGCATTTTCCCCCCAATAAGAGAGCAAGGCTCTGTTCAAAATCTGAACTGAGGCAGTGCCTCACATGCAAAGCACGAGGGCGCCGGCGCCAAGAGTTAAAAACTCTAAGGCAGCTCCTTACATGACCCGCACGAGGGCGCGAGCGCCAGAACTAAAAGTTCTCCGCCGTTGGATCTTTGATCCAACGTAAATGATAAATCATTAAAGCACAGAATTAAATTCTGATTGAGAAAATACTCCTCAAATATTTCTGAACAAGAAAAATTATGCTCTGTAAAACAGAGCACCATTGGATCAAAGATCCAATGGTGATTAAAAATCGCCAAGCTACAGAATAAGCTCTGTAGGGGAAAATATTTTCCCAAGCTTTCTAAACAAAAAAGATTATGCTCTGTAAAACAGAGCACCGTTGGATCAAAGATCCAATGGTGATTAAAAAATCACCAAATTACAGAATAAGCTCTGTATGGAAAATAATTTCCCCAATCTTGTTAAAAACAAGAAAAATATCTTCTGTAAAGCAGAAATCCTTGGATCAAAGATCCAACGGTGGATAAAGTCCCCAAATCAATTAAGAAATCTCTCAATGAGAGATTTCCTTAACCGAATCAACAAATCAGCCTCCATTATATAAAGGACCCAAGACTTCAAGTCTTATAGAGAAGAACCCCCCCCCCATAAACTTCAAACTTCAAGACGAGAACGATTTCTCCTCAAGGTAAATAAAAATAAGAGAGATCCCATCATCTCCTCCATATTTAAGAGTTTAACTCTCACATCATAAGAACTTAGTTCTTTTTCCAGATCTCATATCTATAAGAAAAAGTCTTTCACAAGTGATAATCTAATTCTGAGAGAATTGAATTGAGCAGAACAGAAAACTCAGTGTTTAGCACTCAAAGTATGGCGCTCAGCGCCGAGAGCTCTACGTGCTCCTCACGCGGGCACTATTTAATAAGAAGCGCTTAGCACACAAAGCCCGGCGCTCAGGGCCGAGTGCTCCACGTGCTCCTCACGTGGACGCTATTTAATAAGAAGCGTTTGGCACTCAAAGTTTGGCATTCAGCACCGAGCGCTCCATGTGCCCCTTACATAGGAAATATTTAATAAAAAATGCTTAGCACTTAGTGTTTGGCGCTCAGCGCCGAGTGCCTTACGTGCTCTGCACGTGGGTGCCATAAATTGTTTGACAATCCAAATAAAAGAATATAAATAAAGCCAAAAGAAATAAGGGTGTCAGAACCCAAATCAATGCTCAACAGTGCTGATATAGAAAGGGGATCAATCCCAAATAAATAATCAAGTGGGCAGAGCCCAAGGTTGGCCAAACCCCAAATTGACCAAGCCCATATGTCTTCTTCTAAATTGTGCTTAGTTCCAAGCAGGACTACCAAGTCCGTGATGAACATTCATTGGTTCAAGGGTATATCTCTTCATACCTCTGATATAAGTCGTTGTAATTCTTCAACGTCTTCAAAGAGATGGCGGGTCCCGACAACCAGCAATTGTGGACCGCAACGTCCTTAAACTAATAATGGACCTCAGCGTCCTTAAACTAATAACGGGCCGCAAGGTCCTTAAACTACTACGGACCGCAATGTCCATAAACTAAACTCTCACCTAAAAAATGGTGATCTGTGGACCTCAACGTCCTTAAACTAATAACGGACCGCAACGTTCTTAAACTAAAATAATAGAGCCCAAATGCTCTTTCGTTGGATCTAAATGATTCTAAAACCTTGTTAAGTAGATCTTAGTCTAAAATTAGACTAGTGTATCCTTAACAAACATTTAAGTTGATCTTAACCTCAAACGAGATTAACGATCCTTAAATCAAACAAACCCAAATCTAAGAAAATACGGATTAAGTCTAATCCACGCCCTACGGGAGACAACACGAATTAGTCTCCGTATACAATCCACGGGCAACCTAAAACAAAACAAACACACACGACATGAAGTGAACATCTGGAGCCGGAGAAAGTGGTTATCGCTATGCGGTAACGTAATTAACTGCAGGGGCTTGCGCCTGTGGGGAAGAGTGTCCCCACAATCAAAAACCCCTCTCAAATGAGGGGGAATATGACAAAGTCTGCTACAACGGCTACATCTGTTTAAACCTTCGATACATGGTTCCATAAATTAACTTGGTATCTTCGGAGAGGTGGACAGATAAAACTAAATAGCATCTGCTCCCAAATTCAGGCCAGAAGTCCTTACGTCCCGGTCGCGTCTTTCGACGGTGAACATGAACGTCCGCCATTTATGCCGTGAGTTGCGCATCGCGTGATGATTTAAAAGGATTTGGCACGCACTATTATTCAGCTGTTTTCACAATTTCACGAGATGTGTACTATACATATGTTACAATCTTAATTATATCATATGTGATTTTCATAATGGTTTTGACATTAGTGTTTTCACTTTAACTCCCATGATGGCGTGGCGCTTGACGGGGTTTTTATTTTGAGTTTTACACTCATTTTCATTGCGCATGTATTGCGCTATGGTATGTTTTAAGTATTCATGATTTCGGAGCCCCGACGACTTCATCATTTTACTAAAATGTTTTAGTATTTGGGGGAGTTTTAAATTTAAATTCGGGGACCGAATTTATTTAAGGCGGGAAGCTTGTAACATTTTAGAAAATAAAATATTATTTTGGGAATTAAAATAATAAATATTATGAATATTTTTAAATGCATGAGAATTAGTTTTAATGAAACTGTAACACCTTAGAATCCGATTAGTGTTAATTAAGAGATAATGCGAGTTTTTAGTAAAAAGTTAACCAAAATAGTTTTCACATATTTTATAAAAATTAATTAATATTTTATTATTATTTATTTCGGGCTTGCCCACACTTGTGCATGTTAACCTAGGGTTAATTAGTGTTAACCTTGCTTAAGTAGCCATGGCACCTTAACCCTATTCCATTAAGTTTTATGTAATTATTTAAGTTATTTAGTTTTTAAAATAAGGGTTTGATTAGGGTTGACTTGAGAGAGAGAGAGAGAAAGAGAGTTGACAATGGAATGATGAAGCATGGGGCAAGCATGGGGTGCATTTAATGAAGAGAGAGAAGGGGCATGGCTACTCTCACCCTCTCATTCTCACCTCACACTCCTCATTTCTCTACTCATTCTTTCATCCTCACTTATTCTTCATCTCATTTCTCTTTCCCTCAACTGAACCCTAACCAATTCATCACAAACCCAAGCAAAATCACCACTATAACTCACTAAAACCCTTCACAAGCCTAGCTAAACCCTATTAGATGACTTGGAGCATGGAAAGCTAGGATTTTTGAGCAAGTGCGGATAGATAATGATCTCTAACTGTTAATTAGGTGTTTATATTGTTGTGTTACTTAGTAGTTGTGGTTTAGAACACTCAAGTTATAGTTTTGTGCACATGTCATAATTTGGTAAAGTATTGTGTCTCGGGTGAATCTGCTATCGAATCAGGAATTTGTTGAAGAAGTTGCCATCACAGAGACCAAGTGTAGAGACCTAGAAACCACCCTAAAAACCTGAGATAATTCCCCCCAAAGTTGGCCACAAATTTATTGATTCTGTCCGCAATTTGCGGCCAGACTGATGATTGGTGCCTCAAGTCTTGGTTGTGGGGTCTCTGGGGTTGTTTGTGGTCTCGTGGAACTTGCAACATTTACTAATTATTTGTGTAGAAAAATCTGGGACCACTTAGCTAATTTTAGGTGTTTCCGAAAAATGCGATACGATTAATCCGAAGTAGTTTAAGTGTTTCTGGTAGCTTGCAGTCATGGATTTATTTTGATGATGCCGCTGTACGCGTTTAGCCGCTAAGCGAACCCTTTTGTAGTTTAAGGGAACCGATTGGTTATTTGGCGTTGTGTTCGTATTTTATTGGGTAGTTAGCTAATCCACGCGTTATTGTGTTGTGTGTTAATAGGATCGCAGGCGGGGACTTCAGACGCTATGAAGTAGGGAAAGCAGGTGGTTGGATTTACCTAGCTTGAGATCATCGGTGAGTAGATTTAACATCTATGGGGAAATCACCCGTATGGCATTAAGCGTCAAGGCTAGATATGATACTATAGCTGCATGTTTATATGCATATCTGTTGATTATGCATGAGCATCATTGCATACCATTACTTGTTGTGCCTTGACATAGTACCTAGTGGACACTGCACTATTACTGACGGTTCATGTTGCACGAGCACTAAATTGTATGCTTCACCCACACCGTCGGTATTTCCATGACACACACACTCTATACACATATGTGGTATTGTATTCGTTATTGACATCGAGGCATTGATTCTTATTCTATTGCGCATATGAAATGCATTGTGCATACATAGCTACATGTACACCTTTATATGATGTTGCATTTGATTTTGGAGGAATTGGGAACCGCATGATATATTTAAGAACTGGATTCATTTAAAAGAGCGGTTTTCCCTTGATATGCTCATATTACTGTTTTATGTTGCATATATCATATTTCATGGATTTACGCATTGAGATACGGATTTCATGTGATTTATGGATTTGAGAACCGTGGTGATATTTCAAGAAAGTATGCATTGTTTTGAAAACCCGGTTTCTCTTGATATGATATTTCGATGCGTCCACCATGAGTTTTCTCGGTTCTGAGACTTATGTTAGAAAACCGATTCGAGGAGCTGGATGATCCGTTTGCGGGTTCATGGTGGACTCGGTATGGTACCCCGGGGCAGGAAAGGGATGTTGTGCAGTAGGCGATGAGCCTAGCAGAGGGACTACTACATTTCGGTGATAGTTTACACCTGGTGGTCATCCGGAGTATACCGACAGGAGTCGTGAGATGGATATGGGCTGATCCAGACTGACGGAGCCCATTGGCCGATCCGGAATGACGGAGTCCGAGTTATGTGGATTTACGTGTCGATATTGGACACGGGTTTTTATGATGTTTCGAGTGTCGATATTGGGCACTCATGTTCCATGAGATTTACGGATATGAGGGCCGATCAGAGTGACGACGCCTGAGGTATTGGGATTTGGGTGTCGTTGATGGACACCGGGATGTTCTACGATGATGATTCATTGATGATGATATGTTTTATCCTATACTCAGTATTTATTAGATATGCATTGTTTCATGTAGTAGTAGTAGTACCTGATGGTGTACCTTGATCATGATTGTTGCATATCCATATTGCCATACTTATGCTACCAGATTGCATGTGATAGATTATCGATGTTCGTGCATACCTTTGATTATCTGTATGATGTTACTTACTATTCACGAGTTGGCAACTCACCCCCGTTGTGCCACAGTGTTTTGCAGGCTTGACCCTCAGAGTAGTCGCGGCAGGGCTCCTTATTTTATCTTTTTCAGCGGATACCGGTACGGTTGGCTGTGAGCCTTTATGTTCTAGGTGGGTTGCGGTTATCCGATTATATCCATTGTATCTCTTATTGTATCTAGTACTCTCCATCTACCACTTTCATGTATTGACTTAGAGACGATTTGTGAGGATCGATATTGTATATTTTGTGACACTGGATGTCTAGCTCGTGTGAGCCGGCCTTTATTATGTAAATTTACCTCTTTATGCTGTTTTTCATTTATATTATCTATTTATTCGCTATGGTGTCGTATAAATGCTTGTGGTGGTTGTTTCTGCCTTTGGGCATGATTTGCTCCCGTTTAGGGATGCTTTATTTTTATACTATGTTTGTACCCGTTTCGGGGCTAGTTTTGCAAAGGAGCTGTTGCCGAAATTTTTAAGAAAATAAACTTAAGCTTTAAGATTTTTACTTGAGGTTTCCAAATGTTTTTAACAATGTTTTATCACTTAATTCTTTTTATGGTTTAGATTTTTGGGTTTTCAGCTTACTTAAATTGTGTTACACCTGTTGACATCACGTGGTTTAAGTGCCGGTGACGTGCCTAACTTTGGGTCGTGAAAAAATTGGTATCAGAGCGCTAGGTTTTACCTTTCGGAGTGTAGGATGACCTTGGTATGAAGGAGTAGATAACTTAAGCAGAGTGACGTAGCGTGCGTATGTTCAGCGGCATACTTACGACACGGTACTCTACCTAAGTGACCTTAGGACTTTTTAGTTGAAATTCCTTCTGTGATTATATACATCCTTATTATTCGATTTCTATGTTCTTATCGAATCCTATTTTCATTTCCAGCCATTATGCCGCCGAAGAATACGAGGGCACAGAGAGCGGCCGCGAGAGCCGAGGTCAGGGTAGGCTCGTCGGAGACGAGGACTGACCAGGGCGGTGCGCCTATTCCACAGGAGAAGATTGATCCACCTTCGATAGATTGTATTACTATGTTAGATGCTGGTATGCAGAATTTGCGCCAGATGATGGGGTCGTTAGTTGAGGCCAGTCGAGCGCAAAGACAGGAGGTTGTCCCACCTGCTATGGGGACCGCGATGGCACCTACTGTTTAGGCAGTTGTACCTGCAGCTACAGAGGTTATCACCATATGATTATCTGAGTTCATGAGGCTGAAGCCTCCGGTTTCCACCGACACTGATGCAGCTGAGGATCCCCAATTGTTTATCAATCAGATGGCCAGGATCTGTCGTTCGCTGAGATGCTCCGACGCGAGATGGGTAGAGTTCACGAGTTTTCGTCTAGAGGGTCTTTCCCAGACTTGGTGCGAGTCTTTAGAGAGGGGCAGAGCCGCAGGTCTTTATCCTATGAACTGGGCTGAGTTCGTGACGGATTTTCATGCCCGTTTTCTTCCACAGAGCATCAGGGATGCTCGAGCTCACAGTTTTGAGTCGTTAAGCCAGACTCCGGGTATGACAGTAGCAGAGTACGATGTTCAGTTTACCCAGTGTTCAGCCGAAAATATTGCATTCTGTAACATAACAATTTCCTCATTATTCTACTCATCTAAGGGTGTTTATTTTAAATATAACACGGATTAAAAATTCATCTGCAAAATATACCACGTGTTATAGTTATATTCAACATTCATTAAAGGAAATTTTGTGTTTAGTACTTCACGCATGATATTGTATATCTCAAAACTTTTCATCATGATTTTGTGCAGAAAATTATTCAGGTAAAAGTACTGGAATCGCAAAAATTGCCGATAAAATGCGGGAAGTTAAAGAACTAAAATCTGGCAGAGATTCAGAAAAGATAATAAGATTCCAGACATCAGAAGAAGACCCTAAAGCCAAAACCAAACAGTCTGAGAAAAATGATGCAACAAACGCATCAAACGGCCGCGGATCCGCGGCCGATCCAGCCCGATCTGCCGCGGATCCACAGCCGAGTTTGCTCGTCGGCGGTCCGAACTTCTCCAGAGACTTCCTCGTAAGTGCCAAGCTTCTTCAAGATGCTTCGAACTTCCTATCTTTCTCTAGAAGCTTCCCTACAACAGCCAAGCTTCCTATGCAAGCTTCATAACAACCTAGCTTCTAGTAGAAGATAAACCTAGCTTCTAGTGGAAGATTGGGGGAACTCTTAAAGGAGACCTAGGGTTATATTTCAAAGGTTGTTCAATAATTGTTCATTACACAAGTTGAGTGACACAACTTGTGATCCAAATCCAAATCCAATCAAAATCAAGTTCCATTGAGAGAAAAATCAAGCTACAATCGAAGATCCTTTATCGTAACGTTGATCGTAATATAGAGAAAGAGATCCGTATCCGATCCACGACTCACGGCGATCGAGCCACGCAAAGATCGATGACAAATTCTCTTTCAAAGGAGCGATCGAGAGCTAGTCTTGTAAACTCGAATTGAGAGTTGTAATTTGAAGGAGATTTAATAAAGGTGATAATTGTAATTCTCGCTTTCTTTACATTCTTGCATTATGAAATTTATAGTTCTTGATTCTTTTGTTTTCATAATGCGTGAGTGAAATCTCCGCTTGTAAAGGAATTGAGAGAATCGGTGGATCTAATGATGATGAAATCCTAAACTAATCTTAACTCTTATGAGGATTGTGAACTTTAGGAAAAAGAATCATTGATGACCTAAACTGGAGCGACATCACGTTCTTGATTATTTCGTTGCAAATTAGAGATCAAATGATTGATGGTTTTCTTTGCTAGAGGCTAGAATTGAATGATGATCAATAAAAAGACAAAGGATAGTGAAGGAGAAACCCTAGTTTCTTCAATAGATCACTAATCTTCATTGATCGTCATCAATTTAGCTACAATTCATCAATAGATAAGATTAGTAATTATTAGTATTCATCATTGCTACTAATTTGATCGATTCCTATAAGCTATTCTATAAATTCTTGATAACTAAATTGATATTGGATACTTTTTTGAATTCTTGATTCTTGATATTTTCTTGATGTTTCTTGAAATTAAATCTCATAAATCTTGAATCATCTTCTTGAACTTTCTTTTATATTTCATTTTGAATCAACTAAAGCTTGAACGATTAAGTACTCGCATCTTAGTGGACGATCCGTTCTCATTAACGAAACTACTTCGACACCGTTATTGATTGCGGTTATAAATTCTTTGATTGTGATTATACATTTCATTTCAACCAATCAAAAATTAGACCAATCAAATGGCGCCGTTGCCGGGGATTGCGTGTTATTTTGTTCTTTCTTGTTATTTGAATTGAAATTTTATTATTCCATCAAAATTTTAAATCAAAATCGCATCGTGTGCTTAACGATTAGTTGTGAATTTTGCAAGGAAATCTGGAATCTCTGCAGCAAAGGGAAAAATATTCAGATCATTCCAGAGAGGACAGAGGAGAAACACGAGCAGCGGTACCAAAATTCGTGCAAAGAACTCTTCATTGAACCGCGGAATCGCGGCCATTAACAAGGATTTGCAGCGGATCCGCAGCCTGTTGGTCGATTCAGAGCTTCAGTTCTCTGTGGTATATTTCTCACTTTCTTATCTTCTCCCTGCTCTTGTCTAATAACCATTTTCTGCAGGATTCTTTGCAAAATTCACAGCGCCGCTAAATGAAAAATTTGTTGCGTGTTTTGATATTGGTTGTTTGCATATTTTAATACGGAAATTAAGGGGCAAAGACCAAATTTAGATTAAGTGTGGATTTCATTACCCTTCCTAAGCCCCGGATATCACAAAACTAGCATCCACATCACCCTCATTAACTAAAAATATCTAGACAAGACTCTAAGGACCGTCACGCTCAATTAGGACAGAAGAAGGTCGTGGGTAATCTATTGCTTATCCGCGTTTCTTTTATGGTGTCTAAGGCAAGTGTGTCTAAGATAACTGGTTACTTAATTAGGCCCGTTACTTACATAGCGGAGAACCTCCCACTTACCTGACACTTACTTAGCTACAGAAGGGATAAAGAGGCTGTAGAGGATTTATCCAGCGATTTGTCTTTTGGAAGTCTAGGAGCGGTCTAGTGACTTGACCTAGGTGACCATTAGATTTAGGGTTGCTTGTGCATTTTTGTGTGATTTTTCAAAATCCGTCTTTTTCAAAACAAACCAAACACCAAATCCACTTTTCTCTAATTATCACTTACGCTGCCACTTGTGCTAAACCTTTTAGTGCATGCTCGACTGGACACGGGATTCTAGTGCCCGTCTTGTCCGCATTCCTTCTATCGACTCCGAAGTCGGTATTTCTACATCTTCTTTTTCCTTACCACACACCACATCCACCACGATGGACAGATCTCCATTGAACTTTCATAACACCACTTTTCCACCACCCGCAGGTGTGCAAAATCTACCGCGTATGTATCTCCAAGAGAGATGCTACCAGATACGTGGTCCTCTTTCTACTTGTCTTTCCATTCCACCAGCAATTGGGGACAATTTCAAAATCAAACCTCAATACATCAATCTTTTACCCAAATTTCACGGTTTCGAGTCTGAAGACGCATACGTTTTTATTACGAAATTTGAAAACGTATGCACTATGATGGGTACTTCACAGCTTTCTGTAGATGATATGCGTCTACGTCTTCTCCCGTTCACGTTGTGTGATTTAGCCGAGAAGTGGCTTTATAACACATCTGCACATTCTATTTCAAACTGGGATGAATTCGTCATAGCATTTCTTAAGAAATTCTATCCCAATCATAAGACAACCCGAGTCCGTAGCGAAATAAATCAATTTACCCAGCTTCCCAATGAACAATTTTGGAACTGTTTTGAACGCTTCAAGGATCTGTTAGTTCAATATCCTCATCATGGAATCCATCGATGGGATCTGTGCAGAATCGTATACGAGGGCATTAATCCTACAACAAAACAGATGCTTGAATCCATGTGTCAAGGCAACTTCATGTCTAAAGATGATGGTGAAGCTTGGAAATTTTTAGAATATTTCGCTGAAAAACTTTGCAATGGGAGAGTGTAAATCAATCATCGTCTATGGGGTATTCATCTACTGGATATTTCCATAGCAGTCAAAGCTGAAATTGCAGCATTGCAAAAGAAACTTGATGCTATGGAACATAAATTTTTATTAGCCTCCCTAAACCAGATGACACTCCCTAAAACTGTCTGTGGATGTTGTTCTGATCCATCACATCTGACGGAAGAATGTCCTTTGAATTCCCCATTTCAAGGTCAAGAGCATACTAATGCTGCTTTCCAGCAAAGACCTAGAAACGATCCAAATTCTTCCACTTATAATCAGGGTTGAAGGATTCACCCTAACTTTGCTTGGAACCAACACCAAACTCAAAACACGATTCCATACCAAAACAACTTCCAAAGGGTCCCTCCACAACAAAAGCAACAACTACAACTGAGTCAGCACCCCTATCAATCACAAATTTTTTAAAATCCGGTCAACACTTCTGCACCGTATAATAATTGTTTGCAATTGACCGGTACCGATAACTCTTCTTCACTCGAACGAACCTTGGAAATGTTTATGAAACAATCCATCCAAGTGTCGGCTGATATAAGGACTTCTATCGATGATCTAAAGAAAAACTCCGCCTCCCAAGGTGAGAGTATTAAATCGCTGGAAGCACAAATTGCATGATTAAATGCTGAAATGAGTGCTAGAGAGAAAGGGAAACTTCCATCCCAACCCCTACCGAATCCTGGACATTCACAACACTACAATGTGAATGCCATTACAACGTTGAGATCTGCGAGCCTATTCTTCGTTTTCCTTAATGCTCGAACCCTCAGCCCACTTCTTCTAGTCCACCAAAGACGATCCCCACTCCTATTCTGGGATCTGTTCCACACACACCACCTTCTCCAATGTTGGACCCAGCTATTATTGCTAAAGCTCCTTATTCAAATTGGTTAAGGAGAAACAAATCGAGTTCACATATGACGAAGATTATGGAAATGTTTAAACAGGTTAACATCAACATCTCTCTCCTAGATGTTATACAACAAGTCCCGTCTTATGCGAAAATTCTTAAGGACTTGTGCACTAGGAAGAGGAAGACTCAAGTGCCCAAAAAAGTATTCATGACAAATAATGTTAGCACTGCTTTTACCCCACAATTACCAAAGAAACGTAAGGACCCTGGATGTCCTACAATCTCGATTTCTATTGAAGGTAAAAACATTAACCGTGCTTTACTTGACCTTGGCACAAGTGTTAACCTGCTTCCATATTGTGTTTACGAGCAGTTAGGGATTAGAGAGTTGAAACCGGCTCATTGCACTCTCCAAATGGCAGACCGATCAATCACCAAACCTAGGGGTGAACTAGAGGATGTGTTGATTAAAGTCGGGGAATTTATATTCCCTGTGGACTTTATTGTTCTTGATACACAGCCTGTAGCGAACCCACGGAACCAAATTCCGGTGATTCTTGGTCGACCCTTCCTTGCCACTTCCAATGCTGTCATTAGTTGTCGAAACGGCTCTATGACCCTATCCTTCGGGAAGATATCAATTGAGCTGAACATTTACAAGATTGGAAGTCAGCCTTCTGAACCCTCTGGTCACATTCTTGATGTATGTTCTGTCCACGAGATAGCTTCCGAAAGCTGCATGGTTGATGAACTTTGCTTTGATAATCTCGATGACATTAGCACATAAATGTTTGATCTTGCACACAATAGTGAGGACACTTTTGATGAGTCCACTCCTGAGTCCGAAACTTTTGACTCATCACTTTCCGAGTTTGTAGCCTTTGCAGGCTACGAGCTTCTTCTAGAATCCGAATGTCATTTACTTACCCCACCTTCTATTATTTCTCCGCCAACATTAGATCTCAAACTCCTACCTTCTCATCTATGCATATTTAGGTGAGAATAAGTCTTTACCCGTGATCATATCAGCTTCTCTAGCCCTACAGCAAGAGAACGTGCTTTTGACGGTCTTGAGATCTAATAGGCAGGCTTTTGGTTGGACAATGGCTGACATCAAAGGGATTAGTCTTTTGATTGTTGAACATCATATACATCTGATGGATGAAGACAACACAACTCGAGAACCACAAAGACGGTTGAATCCCGTAATGAAGGAGGCGGTAAAGAAAGAAATTGTCAAATGCCTTGACAGTGGTATCATTTACCCAATCTCTGATAGCCATTGGATATGTCCAATTCATGTAGTCCCTAAGAAATCTAGCATCACAGTCATAACAAATGAGGCAAATGAGTTAATCCAGACACGCGCTCAAACTCGGTGGCGTGTATGTATTGATTATAGAAAACTCAATGCCGCAACGAGGAAAGACCACTTTCCTCTACCTTTCATCGACTAGATGTTAAAACGCTTAGCTGGACGTGAATATTATTGTTTCATGGACGGATACTCTGGCTATAATCAGGTCCCTATTGTCGAAAAGGATCAAGACAAAACCACATTTACTTGTCCTTTTGGTACTTTTGCTTATAGACGCATGCCCTCTGGGTTATGCAATGCTCCCGCTACATTTCAGTGGTGCATGATGGGGATATTCTCGGACATGGTCGAGAATTTTCTGGAGATTTTCATGGAAGATTTCTCGATATTTGGAGATTCTTTTAATGACTGCCTATCTTATCTTGATGCAGTTCTTACTCGTTGTAAAGATAAGAACTTAACCTTGAATTGGGAAAAATGCCATTTTATGGTCCAAGAGGGAATTGTGCTTGGACATGTCATTTCACAGAAAGGCATTGAGGTTGACAGAGCTAAATTAGATGTCATTCATAACCTTCCACTTCCCAAATGCGTCAAAGATATATGATCTTTTCTTGGGCATGCAGGTTTTTACAGGAGATTCATTAAGGATTTTAGCAAAATTGTTAGACCCTTAACTCTTCTCTTGGCCAAGAATATAACCATTCACTTTGACTCGGATTGTGAGGCTACATTTGACTCACTTAAGAATTCCCTCACTACAGCCCCCATTCTATCATCTCCTGATTAGAACCACTCGTTTGAGCTAATGTGTGATGCATCAGATTTTGCTGTTGGTGCAGTCTTAGGACAACACATTGATAAGATACCACACGTGATTTATTATGCGAGTAAGACCCTGAATGATGCTCAAATTAATTATACAACCATTGAAAAAGAACTTTTGGCAGTTGTATTTGCATTAGAAAAATTCAGGCCTTACTTGATTGGCTCATCAACTGTTGTGTACACTGACCACTCCACCTGAAAACATCTTTTAGCGAAGAAAGATGCTAAAGGTAGGTTAATACGTTGGATCCTTCTATTACAATAAATTGATCTTGTTATTCGAGATAAGAAAGGATGTGAAAACGTAGTTGCCGACCATCTTTCGCGCATCTCTTCTTCACTTGTGACCCTGCCAATTAATGACTCTTTTCCGGACGAACAACTCTTGAATGTATCCACCGAACCTTGGTTCGGGGATATTGTGAATTATCTTGCAACATGACTTATTCCCCGCGAATGGTCAATACAGGACAAATATCGATTTATATCCCAAGTAAAACACTTTTACTGGGATGGAACCTATTTATTTAAGTATTGTCCTGACCAGATCATTCGCAGATGTGTTCCCAATGATGAATTCAAGAGCGTTCTATCTTTCTGTCATGATCAGGCATGTGGAGGTCACTTTGGTCCTCGAAAGACGGCGGAGAAAGTTTTGCAATGCGGTTTTTACTGGCCGACTTTATTCAAAAATGCATTTGATCATTAACAAATCTGTCCACAGTGTCAACACACGGGTAAGATTTCTCGGAGAAATGAGATGCCACTTCAACTGATCTTGGTGGTTGAAATTTTTAACGTTTGGGGTATTGATTTTTTGGGTCCCTTTCCCAACTCTTTTGGGAATTTGTACATATTGCTTGCGGTTGATTACATCTCGAAATGGGTGGAAGCTATTCCTTGTCGCACTAATGACAATAAGGTTGTCATTAAGTTCCTTAAAGAAAATATCTTTTCGAGATTTGGACACCCTCGCGCTATCATTACCGATAACGGGACGCATTTCTGTAATCGGTCTTTCGAGACTTTGATGCGGAAATATGCAATCAACCACAAAATTTCGACACCCTATCATCCTCAAATGAGCGGGCAAGCTGAGGTTTCCAACAGACAGATCAAACAAATTTTGGAGAAAACGGTTTCTAAAAACCGAAAAAATTGGTCAACCAAATTGACGGATGCTCTTTGGGCATTTCGTACTACATATAAAACTGATCTAGGTATGTCTCCTTATCGTCTAGTGTTTGGTAAGGCTTGCCACCTTCCGGTCGAGATTGAACACAAAGCAATGTAGGCCATTAAAGAATTGAACTTTGACTTAAATCAAGCCTGCAACTTTCGGAAGCTGCAATTAATCGAGCTAAGCGAACTCCGCGATGAAACTTACGATAATGCTATGATAGTAAAGAACCGGACTAAGGTATTTCACGATAAAAATATTTTGAGAAAAACTTTTACCCCAGGTCAACAAGTCCTTCTTTACGATTCACGTCTTTATCTTCATGCGGGTAAACTAAAATCTTGGTGGAAAGGACCATTTGTTGTGCGGTATGTATACCCGCACGGGGCAGTTAAGGTTGAAAATGTCGAAAACAGTTCAATTTTCAAAGTGAATGGACATAGATTAAAACCGTATTTTTCCACTGACCCGACGGAGGAGCTCCTGTTTCTACAGGAGCCACTTTATAATGACTGATTTTCCTCCAGCTCACCTCCATATCTTGGTAATATTGTCTCATCTTTCAGAATGGAGGTGAGTCAACTTGTACAATTATATATATATTAAAATAATTTTTTGTACATAAATAAAGAATAAGTTTGGGGGAGATTTTCACGATCATATTTTATGTCCCCGTTAATAAATTTTTCCTCCCAGGGTTACAGGTTTCTGAGATTTAACAGATGGTAACAGTGAGGACACTGTTGTAAACAAGTTTGGGGGAGGTTTGTGCTTATATACGCATCACTTTGCATCATACTTTGCATAAGCACAAAACATATATATATATAATTATAAATTAAAATATTTAATATTTAATCTTTTATAATAAAAGATTAGAAAGTGAAATATTACATCTAAAAGATTGGAAAATTTTAAGAAAACGAAGAAAATTAGAAGTTTTCTTAAACGAAACTAGTAATAAATAGTTATGAGCCGTTGTCCCAAGGGTTAGTAAGATAAAAGAAGCCACTAATCTGCTGATAAAAATAAGTCTGAAAAATAGTTCCTATTCTGGAAACCAAACATTTGAATGTTGATACCCTACTATACGCACTTACACACATCTTGAAACTCGGGATAGTAGAGGATACCTTGAAATGCTCTTGTCTAAAAGCCAAAAGTACGAAAATTATAAATGAAGCAATAAAATATAAAATGGTGTAGAAAATAAACACTAGTTTTGTAATCACCAAGGCAGCATAAAAAAATATAGCGAGGGTGCTTCATCACCTAGTGCCTTAGACCAACTGGTTTGGGAGTCACTGCTAAGCCTTAGGTGTTGCAAGACGAGAAAAATACTAATACGCCTAATAAGCAAGAACATAAGTAATCGGTCGACTAGTACCTCAAGAAGTATTAATGGTCGCATGAAAAATGTATGAGCAAATCCATCTAAAAAGTATTGAGGTGGATGGACAAGAGTATGATAGCTTGAATTTAATTCTCCGAGTGTAGAGATATTCTTTATACACACGTAGGGGTATATGATCGGTGTTTGGAAGAAAGGTAGAAATGAAGAATAAAGGCGATGTTTTATTGAGGGATGATGTGATTTCTAACATTTTTTCATGACTATTAAGATAGGGCTCATGACAACCGAAAAGCTAGTGTAGTTGGAAACTCTGATTTTCAAAGTCTTTCTTTTATAATTCTTATCTTTATATGTAACTTTCACAGTCTTCCTTTTATTATAGGATTTTATGGGTGCAATCCGCTGAAAACCCTCAGGAGACAACACTCCTCCTACTAGGGACACCTAGAGGTTTAAAGGCTTATTGCACGTGCTCAGTGTAATCGTGTTGCCTACGAAAGTGTGCTAGTTAGTTTTTTCTCTTTTCTTATATTTTCTCCTTCTATTGAAAAAAAGAAGTTTGCTCGAGACGACCAAAATTAAGTTTGGGGGAATTTGTTCACTCGAAAATATTGCATTCTGTAACATAACAATTTCCTCATTATTCTAATCATCTAAGGGTGTTTATTGTAAATATAACACGGATTACAAATTCATCTGAAAAATACCAAATACCACGTGTTATAGTTATATTCAACATTCTTTAAAGGAAATTGTGTGTTTAGTACTTCACGCATGATATTGTAAATCTCAACACTTTTCATCATGATTTTGTGCAGAAAATTATTCAGGTCAAAGAACTGGAATCGCAAAAATTGCTGATAAAATGCTGCAAGTTAAAGAAATAAAATCTGGCAGAGATTCAAAAAAGATAATAAGATTCCAGACATCAGAAGAAGACCCTAAAGCCAAAACCAAACAGCCTCAAAAAAATGATGCAGCAAACTCATCAAACGGCCGCGGATCCGCGACCGATCCAGCACGATCTGCCACGGATCCGTGGCCGAGTTGGCTCGTCGGCAGTCCGAACTTCTCCAGAGACTTCCTCGTAACTGCCAAGTTTCTTCAAGACGCTTCGAACTTCCTACCTTTCTCCAGAAACTTCCCTACAACAGCCAAGCTTCCTATGCAAGCTTCTTAACAACCTAGTTTCTAGTAGAAGATAAACCTAGATTATAGTGGAAGATTGGGGGAACTATAAAAGGAGACCTAGGGTTACATTTCAAAGGTTTTTCAATAATTGTTCATTACACAAGTTGAGTGACACAACTTGTGATCCAAATCCAAATCCTATCAAAATCAAGTTCCATTGAAAGCAAAATCAAGCGACAATCGAAGATCTTTTATCGCAACGCTGATCGTCATCAAGAGCAAGAGATCCGCATCGGATCCACGACACATGGCGATCGAGCCACGTAAAGATCGATGACAAATTCCCTTTCAAAGGAGTGATCGAGAGCTAGTCTTGTAAACTCGAATTGAGAGGTGTAATTTGAAGGAGATTTAATAAAGGTGATAATTATAATTCTCGATTTCTTTACATTCTTGCATTATGAAATTTATAGTTCTTGATTCTTTTATTTTCATGATGCGTGAGTGAAATCTCCGCTTGTAAAGGAATTGAGAGAATCGGTAGATCTAATGATGATGAAATCCTAAACTAATCTTAAGTCTTATGAGGATTGTGAACTTTAGGAAAAAGAATCATCGATGATCTAATTTGGAGCGAGATCATGTTCTTGATTATTTCGTTGCAAATTAGGGATCAAATGATTGATGATTTTCTTTGCTAGAGGCTAGAATTTGTTGGATATAGTGCCCTCAAAGTCAATTATTGGATCACAGGCACGTGATTGCAATGATTGAGGGAGGACCTATGCCGGTAAGACAGTCTTACTCGAGATGATAGTATGCTATCTGGTTTATCTGTATCAACGTGTACATGCTTTAGGTGACCTTACAGATCACTATTGCATGTTGATAGAACCCTTAGGATTCTTGCTTGACTACCAGCAGTATGATGACGATCATATACGTGAGAGTTGGGTAGTCTATAAGCACATCCTTAAATTGGTCCCTAGTCGTGGGAGTTTCGAGACAAAGCATCGATACTCCAAAGTAGACTAGTGTATACAGTCGAGACCCCGACGAGGGGCGGTGGCCGGTCTCACAAGCCATTGGTATCAGTTGGATCACCTAAGATGTATATAGGTGCTCATTGGGTTATGAGTACACTGGACAAGACTCGCCGGGAACATGCTAGTTGGTTTTATACCTGATGTCAGATAGCAGTTCCCTGGTGACATGTGTACAGGTTAGTTCATCAATCTGAGATCGTCATTTGTCTCGTGTGAGTTCCCACTGTGCTTTGATTACTACCCTACCACGGCTCAAAAGAGTCGTGCAAACATGTTTTTTTGGGTACAGTCCCGAGCCACATGGTGGCAGTGAGCGGATCGGCAGGGGTTTCGTCTCTCCCGGTATTGGGGGTGAGATCGGGCTGTGTCTAAGAGAGCCATTACACGAAGTTCTTGGCCAAGGCAGGAGATTTACTGGTAGGTATTCCAGTAGTAACTCAGGGTGTTCTGGGCTACACTTCGACACAACTTGTACCGCTTTTGGGGGTCTGACTTTTACCAACCCCCTAGGCCCGACATGCGATACTCATTGACGAACGGACCGGACTATACGGATATTGTCACTGACAGGCTCAGTAGAGTGTCAGGATGAGTTTGCTCATCGACCTCCCTTTTGGTCAATACCTGGTAGCCCGTTACGTACGGCTAGTACCACTGACGTGCTAGTGGTTAAATCCACAACCAAAGTATTGACGGGTCTTTAGAGTCCCCCACAGACAGTTTCTCAAGTTTCGGGCGAAACGTTGTAGAGGCTGTATGATATATGGCAAGGTTCGATCATATACGTGCAGTAGTGCACGGATCATGATTGGACGGATCATACTAGTGGGCTTTGGTTTAAGCCAGATCCTAGTATTAGATTTGTTGGATTACTGTAGTCTCATTGCATTTGCATTCAGTCGGAATGCGGATGCAGGTATGTATATACAGGTGAGGGGTATCCTTGTGATCCGTCACGAGTTTACTTTAGATGTTGCCATATCTTTTTATTGTTGTAAACATTTTGGTTAATGTTTACAAATGGTGGAAATTATGAGTGGATTTCATCATGAGGAGTATTTAATGTGACATAGACATCTTTAGTGACTCAAGGTCTCTTTATTTGTGCTAATGTCACATTAGGATTTGTTTATTCTGTTGAATTGATGGATGGAGAGAGAGAGGGAAGCCATATGGCTTGAGGTGAGCTCTTGTATTATTATTCTAGCTCTCACAACCATTCAACACAACAACACAAGAAAAGGCTCCTCTCTTTTCTTTCTTCTTCTTGCTCACAACCTCCACCATGACATCATCTTTTACCTCCACTCTAACCATCTCATGTGTTGAGAATCCTAGAGTGTCAAGAGACAAAGTGATCACACACATTCTCTACTTCACCTTGTATACATCGGCTAGCAAACTTCGTGCCCGAGTTGCTTCGGTTCGAAGAGGGAGCCCGTAAAAGGATTCGAAGATGTGGTGCCCTTTTCGACGAGGAGACCGGAGATCGAAGATACCGCGAGGAGCTTGGGATTGTGGCCAAAGACCGAAGGACACGGATCGATCTGTATTGCCTTTCCTAACCCTTCTTTAGTTAGCTAGTTATAGGTTAATGGTTCGATCTGGGATTAAAGTCTGCGTTAGCGCCGGTTTCAAGTTTAAGAAAAGTTTTTGTTTCCGCATTATGGCCTCGAATCGACGGCTGGGGCGCTACCATAGACTTACATGGTATCAGAGCCACTCCATTAACCTTTACTAGCTTGTTGTAACGTGTTTAAAATATCGATCGGTCGAATTTTGCAAAACCGCAATTCCATTTTAGCAGTTTCTGTCGAAATTTTTTTGTCGTCGAAAAATTATTTTGATTGTTTTAGAAAATCAGGCAGGCTTTTTTAAGACATCTGTAAAAAATTGGTAACATGATGCTACAGTACCGCCGCGGAACCGCGGACATACCCACGTTTTGGCCGCGGTTATGCCGCCATTATGTGTCATCTCTGCACCAATTTTTCTACAGTAGTTTTAAACTTGAATTGGGGTTTCTGGAATATTTTGTTTGGGCCCGGATTTTTTACAGTACTGGATTTGTGCTTGGGGCCCACTTCGGGAAATTTTGTCGATCGAAAATTTTAAATAAGTTAGTTCATAGTGCTTACTTTATATCTGCGACCGTGAATGTCATTTGATCGGTAAATCTTGTCTAATTGCTATAGCCCTTTTAGACGGATATGCGAACGTGACATTCACGTTGATGTTCTGTGTTGTGCTGTGATGTTGCGGATTTGTCGTGGTGGATAGCTTGGTGCAATGTTAGTATAGTTTTGTATTATTTGTACATTTGATATTGCGGGACGAGCGTCCGACATGTGGACTGCCGTCACTGCCTGTTTGTATATTATTCTTTTGGGGCACGCCCGGGTTGAGGTTGATGCACCCGTTGTACATATTTTTATTTTCTGTACCAGGATTACCCTGCGGTGGGGTGCACGGATAGCCGGGTTCTAGAGGGCAATGGGCCCGCATCTCATGGCTTTGAGATGGAGGGGGATTTACTCTAGAATTGGCGGGCTATTCGCCGCACTCGTAGGGGGTATAGCTTGACCTAAGGAGGGGCGCTCAAGTTACCGGATTCCGTAAAGTGTTGGGTGGCCCATTCACTTTGTTGAAGGGGGCTGCCTCGCTTCAGGTTTTGGCGGGTAACTTGCCGCACCCGTAGGGGTCTAGGATTTCATTGCACATGCTATCCACACGACCAGGGGAACGTCGGGTTTCACTTGTGGCTCAAAGGAAACCCGGGGATCCCAGATTATCTGTATTGTTCTGTGATGCTTATTACTTTTCTGTGATGTTGCATTTTTTTAAATGCCTTGAGCGATTATTATATATTGATATATATACACACACACACACACACACTAGTAGATGTTGTATATGTTTTACACCTGCGCTAGTCCAGTCCCCGCTCTGTCGTTAGTTAAGTAACCTAACGAGTGATGACGGGACCCAGTGGCGAATGCGGATAGTATATACGTACATCATATTTTCGTTCTTTTGTGGTGTGATTAATTGATGGGACTGCATTGATTCGGATCAATGCAAGCTAAACAAACCTGTTTGATGTTGTTGGAACAATTTTTCAAAAAGCAGTTATTACAAGGACGTTCTCTTTTGTTATGCACAGTGGTATTCAGTTATGAATATCTAGCACCTCAGTCGACGAGGCAAGGGCCGAGATCCCTTCACCGGGAGTGACCCCTTGGGCAGAAGTTTGCGTCAGGGTGATAACTTCACTATAGTCGATTACTTTTTGCTTTGCATCGTGGTATTCAGTTGGAATATCCTGCGCCTCATTCTACGGGGAAAGAGCCGAGATCCCTTCACCGGGAGTGACCACTTTAGCAAAGGTTTTCGCCACTATATTTTTATAAAAAGCTATCTGGTTCCTTCAACGATATCAAGTTCATTACGTTAAAGGTTTTTCGCCAAAAACCATTCATATCCCTCCGTCATTTCAGACGGGTAGCACTTAGTATTCATGCTATGTTTGTTGACCTTCGTCAAGGCATAGTGAATGGTAGCTTCTTGTTACCTTTCTGTTGCATAGATAGATGCGTTGGTTTGGGACAGTCGTATAGCCTTGTTGACCTTCGTCAAGGGCTTGTACGGGTGGGTTCAAATTAACCTGGACAATGACGGGTAGAACTTGACATGTGACTTATGATTTGTTGACCTTCGTCAAGGTCATAAGAGCATGGGGTAAAAACCACATCGGGAGTTTCCAAAGAAACTGAAACTTGCCAGATATGCGCATACTTTCTGGAGTGTGATAACGTGAGTGGATTCCATCACGTTATCATGCGATGATAGTTGGATCCCTATTCCCACTGATGAGTTGGTTTACTCCTCGGGTGATCCCGACTAATTCTTCTTTCAGGTTTGGAGGAGAATTTGAGGTTACAGTGGGAGGTTTCCTGATTAGATAAATTGATAACCATTCTCATCTAGGTTAGAGTGCATGCAGAGTGTTTCTTTTCTCTCTCTCTTTGGCAGCGACCATGGCCCGACCCTAGACCATGACTCAGTGATCAAGTTAACCGAACCTTGTTAAAAACACTGTCTTTTGGATTGTCAGAGTTGCATACCTCATTGCCACTCCGACTTTTACCCTTTTACCCAGAACACCCCGTATTACTACGAAGATCCACTTCCATTGGATAAAACCATCGTATGGTTATATACGAACTCGAAGGAACTTGTTCCAGATTCGAGGATGGTTTCCGGTTCTGGGGAAAATGAATAGGACTATTCAGTTGTCTTTTCCTTTTACCTTCTCTCAGGTTGCGAGTGCTCCTTGGATTAGGACGGTGCACCTATTATGCTAATTGGATAGTCTTCTTCCAAACCATAGGTAGGTGCCGAACGGTAGGGAATGAAGAAAACCAATTAGCCTAACGATGGTGTACAGAAGATAATAAGTAAAGACAAGTAAAGGGATTAGAAAGAGGGAAAAGTAAATTGCGACTGCTATTCATGACCAAACCAAGTATTTCATCGCTACTCCTATTTCACCTTGGTATTTCTCCAGAACACCCCGTATCACTATGAAGATGCACAGTTATTGGATATTCCATCGTATGGTTATATACGAACTCGAAGGGACTTGTTCCAGTTCAGGGATGGATTCTGGTTCAGGAGAAATAGGAATGAGTTTTATTCAGTTGTCTTTTATCTTTACCTTTTGTCACGTCCCGAAAGTACGGAACATGACAGGCACTTAAACTACGCAACGTCTCGAGGCGTACGTAATCTAAGCAAGCCGAAAACCCAGAAATCCAAACCAAGAAAAGTAGTAGAGTGAAGGAAAACCAATTTAAATCAAGTAGTTTTAATAGCATAAGCCAAATTATGCGTCTTTAAAAAACATCAAATATTTCCTGAAAATTTCGGCAGAGTCTCCTTTGTAAATACTGGCCCCCAAACGGGATACAACATGAATAGTATACGAAATCAATAAAAGGCATCCCCAAGCGGGAGCTAGCTCTTCATCAATCGACGGTCACAACCGCACAAGCAATATAATATACAACGCCAAGGGCGAGGATCAAAACTCAAAGGAAACTCAACAACAAGAAATCCACAGAAATATAACGCGCGACTCTAAGGTCGAAAGAATAACATCACTGGTCTCTATCTCAAAAATAAATACATGTTTGGTTGATGGAACTTCTAGATACAACAGAATAATAATATACAAGGTATAATGGTGGGTACGATACAAATAAACCTACCTGCTAGAAAGTCACCCGAAAAGAAGCGGTGCCAGCAAAATCGTAATGAAACCTGTACGGCAAAACCTGCAAGAAACTGTGGCACAACGGGGGTGAGTTGACAACTCATAAATAGAATACATCTACGAACAGGAATCGCATGTATGATGCAATCCTAGGTCATACGATCATAATATATAATCCTCAAATATAAAACCTGCAGCCTACAACAATGGCTAGGGTAAATATCTAACCCAAGTGTAATCCCATGTGCCCGTGTCAGTGCCTCAGGTAGAAATATATCATATGGATGATATATGAATGCATGAAAACAGAATACATGTACTGAAGAAACCGCTTTCATAACTCAGTGAGATTTCAGTATTTTTAAAATGAGGTATCATAATGATATCGGCATAAACAGTGTCTAGCACCGACACAAAACATAAATCCCAATATCTCAAAATCTCAGGCTCCGGCTATCCGGACTGGCCTGTATCATCAAATCTCAGTACCTCAATATCACAAAATCTCAATGTCTTAATCTCAATATCTAGGACGCCGTCAGTCCAGACCGGCCCCTACCATCCATCTCAAGACCACGACGGTATCCTCCGGATATCCGACGCGTCGGGTAAAATCACCGGTCGGTAGTGCTCCCCTGCCAGGCTCAACGCCATCATCTGCGATCCTCTTGCCCCGGGGTACCGCGCCGGGTCCACCATGTACCCGAAACGGTTCCTCCACTCCTCGAACTCGGGTTTCGAAATCCATCAGCAAACTCATGGTGGATGACTCATACATCATGGGAAAACCGCGCTTTTTATTTAAAAAGAGAGAAGAAGTTTGTATAAGTTTTGCGGTTTTCCCCCAAATCCAGAAAATCTCATGGAAATCCGAATCCAAAACCTCAATAGCACGTAAGATAGTGAATCTATGCATGAGAATCCATGAATGCGGCATAACAGTGAATAATAACATGCATGAAGTAGCAGGTAATAACTACAATGTCTAAACTAGCATATAAGGCAAGTACACTAATATCATGTCTAAACTATTAGCTAACAGGCTATGTCAATATAATAGTATTTTCTAAGTGTACGTGACATGGCAATTACCGATGAAGATGTGTGTGAGCCGGCAAGTAAGTGTACGTGGTACATACGCATCATCGGTAATGGTGATGGTGTCCTAACAGCATGATATCAATAATGAAATATGAATTACAATAAGTACGCGATGCGGAGCAACAACAATAATATGCGGGAGCTGAATACTAGACACAACGATAACTAATCTGCATTACCCTAATATAAGTCCTACAATAGTGCCTTTTGAAATAACACGAATCGCGGTGTTTTGAAAATAAGGGCTACGGTGTTTTTAAGAAAAGATACGCCTTTTGAAATATCCGTAGAATCCCTTGACCCGTATTTTAAAATACCCACGATTCGTTAGTTTTGAAATAGGCAGGAGTCTAATCTAGTCTAACAGCTACACTAAACTATACAGCTGAACTAACAAGCTGAACTACAGGTAAGGAAACCGCCTAACATCTGAGTCGATACATATACATACCTGTATATATATTAGTCGGTGATCCCGCCTCAATAATATCATATCCGATACCATATTTATAATCAGACATCTCAAGTCAAGAGTGCGGATCAATCATCAACATATAGTTCGTACGTAAATCCGTCGTACGGCATCCCTAAATCTAGGTACGGGTCAATATCATACTCATCACACTGTTCATCTGGTATCCTATTTATCAAGATCATCATCAGGGGTACTGACCTACTTCTAGTACACTACTAATATTACTATTCACATGGCATCGTCATCCAAAGATCCGCTATAACATCAGGACGTATCTCAAGTACGAATCCTGCCATATCACCGATCTCACGGCCTCAACTCAAATCTCATCGACTCATCTCAATCCCAAGTATCATCCACAAATCCAGTATGTGAACACCTAGTCCCATACCCAGGTGAACACATAAACACATATCCCCATATACGCACAGGTAATAACATAGATGTATGCATGTGTGCGCGTGTGCGCGCGTGTGTGGGTATAACAACCACTCTAGGGTTTCGCAACTAACACTAAACTAATCCATGAACATCTAGAATCTACATTTATCATCAAGTCTCATATCAACATAATATATATAATCAAAATATATGTGTGTATACGTATTCGTATACATCACCACGAACTGCGGGGGTGCTATACGCCATCCACCCGACTACTCCCCGTAGATATAAATCTACTCACTTGGTCCTTGCTCGCCGGTGCCGACGTCGCCACACGCTTGCTTGTCGTCTCAAAGTCCACATCGGGTACCTACATATCATAACGCACCGTATCGCATAAAAATCCGACTCATGACCAAAATGACACACGAATCTCACATAGGTCAAAACCTATGGCTGCTTTCACAATTCAACCCAAAAACCCTCGACGTCGGCGTACAAACGCCAAACCATCGAGAAAAACCCAAACACACTCATTTGCATGATCACAAGCACTAATTATACTATAAAATAGGTTAAAATTCACAAAAAACCCAAACTCACTTTAAAAGCCATTTTTCCGAAAATCTAGCAAGCAAATATTACCCGTTTTAGTACAAAACTCGACGTTTAAACAAATCTAGCAGCCATAATACTTATTAAATATCTTAAATAAGTCATAAAAACAATTTCCATAATTTAATCCCAATAAATTTCATTAACCCCAAAATTCTAGTTTACAATATACCCAAATTTTAACAATTTTATAGCAAAAATGCACAAACAACAATTTAGCTTGGATTTTCATGAACTAAAAGCATTAAACCACTCAATATAATATTTATAATGACATGCAACCTTAATTAGAATTTTATCTCACCAAAATATAATTATTTTAAAAACCTAGTTTACAATTTATATAATTATCACAATTTAAATCAACAAAAATGCAAACTAGCAACTTAATTTGATTTAGCATAACCTTGATATGGCAAATACATCCCACAACCATAGTCTCACAACACAAAACCCTAACTAGATTTTCACAAACCCTAATCTAAACCTTCTCTTGAAAACCCACATCTTTCAATTAAACCATAAATTAGCACCTAATAAGCTTCATTAAGGAATTAAACCAACAATTGAACAATGGGTCAAAAGTTATACCTCACAACCATGAATCAAACTTGAAATCTAAACCTCCAATTTGAAATCCTTGCACCAAGATCCATGCTAAAGAAGATGAGGGAAAATGGGTAGGAGTCGGATTTGGATTTTAGCTTAATTTTTAAGGAATTTGGACATTTTTTTAGGGAAAAATGAGGGGAGAAGAGGGAAGGGGGGCAGCAATTGGGGGATAGAAATTTCGGCAAGGTGTGGTGTGGGGGGTGAGGGAGGAGAGAGAGTGAGGTGGAGAAAGTGAGAAGAAAAGTCAAAGTCCACCTTTTACTTCTATCATTCTCTTTTCTTTTCTTTTGCAAAACAAGTGGGGATAATTGAGGGGGGGCTGCTGAATTCAGCCAAGGGATGGAAAAAATGGTTGTGTGTGAATGTGGGTATGGGTGTGAGGTGATGGAAAATGATAAATACTATACCGCAAACATCTATTTACACTAAATTCACTAAAAAAAGCCTTTTTTCTTCCATAATTTCTAAGCCGTTTTGGCAAACCATTTCATTTCAAAAATAATATGTTAAAATTTTGTTTAATGTGTTATGATGCAAAAAATTTGTTTCAACTCATTCCAGTTCGTAATTTTCCCTAATTAAATGTATTAGGGACGGCTTAAAATAATATTAAAATAATTAATTTCGGAAAAATTTTCAGAAAATTTGAAATTTCACCAGTGGCTCAATAAACACTAAATACTAGCAATTACATAGCTATAATATGTATATTTAATTTTATAATAAAGATATTTGCATTTTGACTTTTTACAGAAAACCCTCTTATTTTACCGTTTTTCCGAAATTTCACCGAAACGATTTTTAAAACGTTACACCTTCTCTTGGGATGCGAGTGCTCCTAGGATTAGGACAGTACACCTATTACGCTTATTAGATAGTCTTCTTCTAAACCATAGGCTGGTGCCAAACGGTAGGGAAGGAAGAAAACCATTTAGCCTAAGGGGGTGTACAGAAGGTAATGAGTAAAGACATTTAAAAGGATTTGGAGAGATGGCAAAGAAATATACGGTTACAGTTATGAATCTGATAATGGAAGAGGCATTACTAGGAATACCTGGATACCCCTTCGAAACATTTACATGTTTCAGTTTCACTGTGTATTGTTAAAATAAAACTGATTTCCCAATTAGCCCTTACTCCAGGGTATGTATTTACCAGGTATGATTCTCACATCTGTATGGTTTTACAGATGATGAGTGGGAGTAATTTATTGGGAATTGGGTGATCATCCTCATTATATTGGGATTCGTTGTAATTGGTGATATTTGAGGAAATCGCCTGGGTTGCTTGCCGGACGGCAAATATTTGGTTTTGAATATCCGTTGTTATGCACCAATTTCAAATTGATATATCTGTACGTTTATTTTTATAAAGTGAGATATAACTTTTTGAAATTATGTCCATGACATTTACCTATATCAGTGGATGGTTAGGTAAGGAGCATTAAATAGTGGTGTAATTCATCTTAACCATAAATACAGTTTTCAACCTAGGACACATAGGGAATGAGTTATTAGACTCATGGGACTTATACAGAGTATTGTATGTTGTCCAGTGTCCATTAAGACAGAGGGGTTGGTACTCGTACTATATTTTGTTTACTTATGACTTCTCTAGTTCTTAGACATGTGTTTCATAGAAATATAAGATCCAAGTTTTTAGAAGTTATAGGTATATGAATAAAGTAGAGAACCAGGCATTGCAAGTATTAGGATTCTTCAAGGTGATCGAAGATGTAGATACTTGTGTATGGTATTCAGTTGATAGTAATGATTATGAGAACTTGCTTCTCTTTCAGGTTACTCGCATTTGGATGTATTCCTAAGTTGAGTAATGCTGATCGGCCTCTCTCCATTTAGTTGACATGCACTGGAGACAGCAGCATGATTTGAATCTGGTTCCAATTAAATTAGTGCCTTTGTTTCTATATTGGATATAAAATAGTTCATATCTTAACAATGTTAAGATACGGGGAGTTGTCCGGCTTATGCTTAAAACCAGACTCTGGACAACTCAAGGCACGTTTCTGTAATGGCAGTTTGTTGGTAGACCCGGGCTATGACGAAGGTTGACTTTCTACCAACTGGAAGATCAATAGTGATAATTTTCTTGACTCGCCACAGTTTTGATAAAAATGGATTTTTTCAGAAAAACAGTAGTGGGAGTATGGTAGAACTGGAAGTGATTCCAGAACCACAGACGATTACTGAAAATTTAATAGGGACCTAAGGATTCAATCAGGATTGACATTTTATTAGCCACTCCGCAGATATGGTGGGTAACCTCAGGCACCCGAGAGGTACTCCGATAGCCTCAAAGACGGTGACAGGGAGGTTCTTGTTTACCCAGACTTGACACTACTGTTGTTCCAGGCTATGAGACCCGGCAGGAGGATGAGTATAGCGTCGTTCTAAACTAGCTTTAGAAGTGCACGTATATATGACTCTGCTAGAGGGTTGTCATAGTCAATGGGAGCAGCGGAAGCATAGTGGACAAGTAGCTTATGTCTATTTATAGACTAAAGCAGATATAGCGGAGATAGATCATCTATTTCTGAGGTGACAGTCATAGGTTTGACTTCATCAGAATAGGGGATGGATCTGATAAGAAGGTAGTAGGGTGTGATGTCCTGGTATTTGGATGACATACACAGAGTAGGAAGTGAAATTCCTATACTACGATCGGTTATACTTTGGTTTTCACACGGTGGTTTCTCCACATAGGATATAGATATAATATTAGACATTCTGGTTACTAGATCTATGGTTTTAGATCTAGATTTAGATAGTTTCCCAATCTGGGTACTTAGACAGTACTCTAAAAGTTTTTAGAATGGACGACTCCTGGCACGGTAGTATACCTGCAGGTGATGGAGTCACCCTCTCTAAAGGTGTATTACAGACTAAAGGGGAGAGGGACGTGTATGATTGACATATCACTTGCTTAAGCAATTGAGTCAATCAGGAGATGTCAAGTACCACAACAGATGTTGTTTTTGCACTAGATGCAATAAGTTGATATTGATCCAATCCTGGAGAAACATTCGGAAGCAGTTTTAGAACATAAGTGGATGTTCTAGGGATATGATAACAATGGCCTTTTTCGGGAGACGGTTATCATTCCATGCTTCCAAGGTGACCTGATGACAGAATGACTATCAGAGTAATAGTTTTCCCTCTGACGAGGGGCAGTAGTTTGGACAGGTGATCCAAGCGGACACTGAGGGAGGGATGACGCAGGATACTGATTAAATTCAGTTGACGATACAGTCTAAGAAGTTTGGATTTGGAGTTCATTTATGAACTAGGTCCCATCAAATATCCAGATATATTCTAAGACAGGTATTGCTCATTTCGGGAGATGGCTTTCTCCGCGAACTTGAGATAAAGAGAGACATAGAAAGAAACATCAGGGCGGATCCACTCACTGAGGCTATTCCTCGAACGCAATAGTTTCGCAAACGGGCTTTGTGAGACAAATTAGTAGAGGAGTTGGGTATTCGGTATCACACGGGGCTGTGAGTATGCGACATCGTAATAATTAGCCTTAAGTGAAAGTGGGAGATTGTTGGATATAGTGCCCTCAAAGTCAATCATTGGATCACAGGCACGTGATTGCAATGATTGAGGGAGGACCTATGCCGGTAGGACAGTCTTACTCAAGATGATAGTATGCTATCTGGTTTATCTGTATCATCGTGTACATGCTTTAGGTGACCTTACAGATCACTATTGCACGTTGATAGAACCCTTAGGATTCTTGCTTGACTACCAGCAGTATGATGGCGATCATATACGTGAGAGTTGGGTAGTCTATAAGCACATCCTTAAATTGGTCCCTAGTCGTGGGAGTTTCGAGACAGGGCATCGATACTCCAGAGTAGACTAGTGTATACAGTCGAGACCCCGACGAGGGGCGGTGGCCGGTCTCACAAGTCATTGATGTCAGTTGGATCACCTAAGATGTATACAGGTGCTCATTGGGTTATGAGTACACCGGACAGGACTCGCCGGGAACATGCTAGTTGGTTTTATACATGATGTTAGATAGCAGTTCCATGGTGACATGTGTACAGGTTAGTTCATCGACCTGAGATCGTCATTTGTCTCGTGTGAGTTCCAACTGTGCTTTGATTACTACCCTACCACGACTCAAAGGAGTCGTGCAAACAGGTTTTAGTTGGGTACAGTCCCGAGCCACATGGAGGCAGTGAGCGGATCGGCAGGGGTTTCGTCTCTTCCGGTATTGGGGGTGAGATCACATTGTGTCTAGGAGAGCTATTACACAAAGTCCTTGGCCAAGGCAGGAGATTTACTGGTAAGTATTCCAGTAATACCTCAGGGTGTTCAGGGCTACACTCCGACACGACTTGTACCGCTTTTGGGGGTCTGACTTTTACCAACCTCCTAGGCCCGACATGCGATACACATAGACGAACGGACCGGACTGCACGGATATTGTCACTGACAGGATCAGTAGGGTGTCAGGATGAGTTCGCTCATCGACCTCCCTTTTGGTCAATACCTGGTAGCCCGTTACGTATGGCTAGTACCACTGCCGAGCTAGTAGTTAAATCCACAGCCAAAGTATTGATGAGTCTTTAGAGTCCCCCACAGACAGTTTCTCAAGTTTCGGGCGAAACGTTGTAGAGGCCGTATGATATATGGCAGGGTTCGATCATATACGTGCAGTAGTGCACGGATCATGATCGGACGGATCATACTAGTGGGCTTTGGTTTAAGCCGGATCCTAGTATTAGATTTGTTGGATTACTTTAGTCTCATCGCATTTACATTCAGTCGGAATGCGGATGCAGGTATGTATATACAGGTGAGGGGTATCCTTGTGATCCGTCACGAGTTTACTTTAGGTATTGCCATATCCTTTTATTGTTGTAAACATTTGGGTTAATGTTTATAAATGGTGGAAATTGTGAGTGGATTTCATTATGAGGAGTATTTAATGTGACATAGACATGTTTAGTGACTCATGGTCTCTTTATTTGTGCTAATGTCACATTAGGATTTGTTTATTGTGATGAATTGATGGATGGAGAGAGAAGGGGCAGCCATATGGCTTGAGGTGAGCTCTTGTATTATTATTCTAGCTCTCACAACAATTCAACACAACAACACAAGAAAAGGCTCCTCTCTTTTCTTTCTTCTTCTTTCTCACAACCTCCACCATGGCATCATCTTCTACCTCCACTCTAACCATCTCATGTGTTGAGAATCCTAGAGTGTCAAGAGACAAAGTGATCACACACATTCTCTACTTCACCTTGGACACGTCGGCTAGCAAACTTCGTGCCCGAGTTGCATCGGTTAGAAGCGGGAGCTCGTAAAAGGATTCGAAGATGTGGTGTCCTTTCTGACGAGGAGACCGGAGATCGGAGATGCCGCGAGGAGCTTAGGATGGTGGCCAAAGACCGAAGGACACGGATCGATCGGTATAGCGTTTCCTAACCCTTTTCTAATTAGCTAGTTATAGGTTAATGGTTCAATCCGGGATTAAAGTCTGCGTTAGCACCGGTTTCAAGTTTAAGAAAAGTTTTTGTTTCCGCATTATGGCCTCGGATCGACGGCCGGGGCGCTACCGTAGACTTACAGAATTGAATGATGATCAATGAAAAGACAAGGGATGGTGAAGGAGAAACTCTAGTTTCTTCAATAGATCCCTAATCTTCATTTATCGTCATCGATCTAGATACAGTTCATCAATAGATAATATTAGTAATTATTAGTATTCATCATTGCTACTAATTCGATCGATTCCTACAAGCTATTCTATAAATTCTTGATAACTAAATTGATATTGGATACTTTCTTGAATTCTTGATTCTTGA
Source organism: Agapanthus africanus (assembly GCA_030015575.1). Lineage (NCBI taxonomy): Eukaryota > Viridiplantae > Streptophyta > Magnoliopsida > Asparagales > Amaryllidaceae > Agapanthus > Agapanthus africanus. The sequence goes on from CM057339.1 coordinate 685,708,003, forward strand.
TATTTTTATTGATGTTTCATGAAATTAAATCTCATAAATCTTGAATCATTTTCTTGAATTTTCTTTTATATTTCATTTCGACTCAACTAAAGCTTGAACGAATAAGTACTCGCATCTCAGTGGATGATCCGTTATAATTAACGAAACTACTTCGACACCGTTATTGATTGCGGTTATAAATTATTTGATTGTGATTGTACATTTCATTTCAACCAATCAAAAATTAGATCAATCACCTATCTATCTGTGTATGCTCCATATTTGGTGGACACTCAGGAGATGCGGATCAAGAGATTTGTGCGAGGCCTGCTTACCCAGTTGTTCCTCGCTATCAGCGCCCAGCATTGTGACACATATGCAGCCGCAGTGGACGCAGCCCTACTGGTTGAGGAGTGTCTTTCTGTGACTTCGGTCTTTCCAGAACCGAAGAGGGTTCGTACTGGTGTATCAGCCCAGAGGCAAATGTTTAGACGCCGCGACAGATTTCGTTCAGGTCGTGGGAGTAGCAGAGGCTTAAGACGAGGCCGGTTGTTTAGCTCTTATCCCCAGGAGGGTCCGCAGTCATCTTCTGGATGTTTCCGGTGCAGGATTTTTTATCATCGTGTTAGAGATTGTACTAAGCCACGTGAGGAAGAAACAGCCGTATCATATGTTACCTTACCAGCTTCACCACCTCAGAGAGCATTGCCTCTTGCACATGTTGTTGCTCCGCATCAGACTTATGCTCAGAGAGGTCATGGTCGCGGAGGGTTTGTCCAGAGAGGATGGGGTGGCAGAGGCGGAGGACAGCCAGTTGCCGGTAGATGGCAGGCACGAGTATTTTCTTTGACTCATCAGGACGTGCAGGCGTCCAATACAGTGGTTTCAGGTACTCTTTCAGTATGTTCCTTCAATGCACACATTTTGTTTGATCCGGGATCTACGTACTCGTATGTTTCTACACACTTCATGCCGAGGTTGTGCCGAGAGTCGTGTTTGCTAGATCAGCCGCTTGTCGTGACTACTCCTGTTAGCCAGTCATTTGTTGCGCGATAAGTGTTTCGATCGTGTGCCGTTCGTATTGGAGATAGAGATTCGTCCGTCGACTTGATCCTTCTTGAGATGTTGGAATTCGACGTTCTCCTAGGCATGGAATGGTTAGCTACTTGCTACGTGTCTGTGGACTGCCGTAAGAAGACAGTCAAGTTTTGTTTTCCGGGCGAGTCAGTTCTTGTTGTGCAGGGGGACCGTTGTGCCGCCCCTCACATTTTGATTTCAGCCCTTTGCGCTAGTCGAGTTTTGAGGAGAGGATGTCGGGGATTCTTCGCATTCATTCATGATACCGGAGCCATAGTAGATTTGTTGGACCAGGTTCCTATTGTGAGAGAGATTCCCGACATTTTTCCCGATGAGTGACCTGGATTGCCGCCAGATTGAGTTTTGCATTGATTTGATCCCCGGCACGGGGCCTATTTCTATACCGCCTTACCGGATGGCCCTAGCGGAGCATAAGGATCAGCTGTAAGAGTTGCTTGATAGGGGACTTATACGTCTGAGTGTTTCGCCTTTGGGAGCTCCTGTTCTGTTCGTCAAGAAGAAGGACGGCTGCTTGAGGTTGTGCATTAATTATCGTCAATTGAACTGAGTTATGGTGCGAAATGGGTATCCTTTACCTCGCATTGACGATTTGTTTGATCAGATCCAGGGTGCGGGACATTTTCCAAGATTGATTTGAGATCGGGTTATCATCAGTTGCGGGTTCGGAATGATGACATTCCGAAGATTGCTTTTCGTACGCGCTATGGGCATTATGAGTTTTTTGTGATGTCGTTCGGACTCATCAATGCCCCAGCAGCGTTCATGGATTTGATGAACTGAATTTTCAGGCCGTTCCTCGACCAGTTTATTATTGTGTTTATTGATGACATTCTGGTTTATTCCAAGCGTCGAAAAGAGCATAAGCAGCACTTGAGGATTGCTTTGCAGACATTGAGAGAGCACCAGCTGTTTGCTAAATTCTTAAGTGTGCCTTCTGGCTTGATAGTGTTGACTTCCTTGGTCATGTGGTGACGGGAGACATTATTCATGTAGACCCGAGGAAGATTGATACCGTACAGCTTTGGCCCAGACCTATGTCAGTGATAGAGGTCCGCAGTTTTTTAGGCTTAGCCGGTTATTACCGCCATTTCGTGCAGGACTTCTCGAATATCGCTACACCGCTGAACGGATTGACCAGGAAGGGGGTTCCTTTTCTTAGGACTGTGGCATGCGAGCTGAGTTTTCAGCAGATGAAGACTCGGTTGATGACTGCACCAGTTTTATCATTGCCTTCTGGATCAGGCGGCTTTGTCGTTTACTGTGATGCTTCTCGAGTGGGGCTCAGTTGTGTATTGATGCAGCATGATAGAGTTATCACTTATGCTACCCGGCAGTTGAAGAAGCACGAGTAGAATTATCCCACTCATGATCTTGAGATGGCCGCAGTGGTCTTTGCGTTTAAGATTTGGAGACACTACTTGTACGGGGAGTCGTGTCAGGTTTTCACAGACCACCAGAGCTTAAAGTAAATCTTCCAGCAGCGGGATCTGAATTTGAGACTGTGCCATTGGATGGAGCTTGTGAAGGATTATTATTGTGAGATACTTTATCACCCGGGCAAGGCGAATGTGGTAGCTGATGCTTTAAGTCGTAGGTCCGGAGGTAGCTTGTCCCAGTTGAGCGCAGTTCAGAGACAGTCTTCTGCAGATTGGCAGATCTTGTGTGACAGTAGAGTACAATTTGAGTTCACTTCTACTGGGGGACATCTTGCTCATGTCCGTGCTCGTCCACTTCTACTTGATCATATTCATGAGGCACAGCCCGACGATGCCCGTTTGTCTGAGATTCTTGAGCATGTTCGGCAGGGTTGAGATTCAGAGTTCTTGATTGATGACCAGGGTGTGCTGTGTTTTGGGACTCGTTTGTGTGTACCTGATACCGATGGGTTGAGACGCGAGATCCTAGAGCAGGCACATCAGTCAGCTTTTAGTGTTCACCCAGGTTCCACCAAGATGTATCGTCATTTGAAAGATATCTACTGGTGGGCAGGGATGAAGAGTGATGTTTCGGATTTCGTTTCGAGGTGCCTGACTTGTCATCAAGTCAAGGCTGAGCAGAGACTAGCAGGAAAGTTGCAGCATTTACCCATTCCGGAGTGGAAATGAGAACATATATCCAAGGATTTCGTTGTGGGTCTACCCAGATCTAGTCGAGGGTATGACTCCATTTGGGTGATTGTTGACCGGTTGACGAAAGTGTTAGTTATGTATATGCCGTAGAGGCCATTATTGTACATATGATGTATTATAGTGGATGCTTAGATATATATAGAGAGGACTTTCTTGCTCGATATGATAGTATGCTATCTGGTTGTTCTTTGTCTTAACATGTTAACTTGTATTGGGTTACTGTCTTGCTCTCACATATTGATAAAGCCCTTAGGATATATACTTGACTACTAGAACTATGATACAGATCATATTAGTGGGGCCAGGGTAGTCCACAAGTATATCCTATAACTTTTCCTAGTCGAGGGTGTATCGAGACAGGGCATCGATACTCCAGAGTAGACTAGCGTATACGCATCATGGCCCATATGATGGGCGATGGATGATCACACATCCATTGATGTTTGACATCAAAGATGGTATACGGGTGCTCAGTAGAGACTGGGTACACTGAATGGACTCGCCGAGAACTCCTTGTTGGTATTATACATATCGTCAGATAGCAGTTCTCTGGTGACACTGGTACAGGTTAGTCTGTAGACCCGAGATCGTCATAGAGTCTTGTGTGATTCCCACTGTGCTTTGATTTCCACCTTATCACGTTCAAGAGAACATGCAAAACGGTGGCTTTTAGGTAAAGTCCCGAATCACATGGAGGCAATGAGCGATAGGAGGGGTTTCGTCTCTCCCGGTATTGGGGGTTGATGTTGCGCTGTGTTCGATTGGCTATAACTGGAAGTCCCTGTCCAGGGCTGATATGGAGATCTACTGGTAAGTGTTATCAGTAGTTTCTCGACCTGTTATGAGCCTCACATCGACACGACTTATCGGTTATTAGGGTCTGACGTTTACCACCCCTAGACTGGATATACGACATATCAGACGAAGAGACCGGACTGTACGGTAGTGTTACTGATTGGATTTACAGGAGTTAAAGCATACTTGCTTGTTGATCTTCTGATCGCTCAATACTCGAGTGGCCATTACATTTAGCTGACCGTTTGCGGATTGTTGGTGTTTGATGTGATCATCACCTACTGCCGGCGTATTGACGAGTCTTTACAGTCATACATAGAGGTTTACTGACTCAGGCAAAACGGAGTAGGAGCACATATGCGATATGTGCGGGAACGAGATTGATACGCGTATGTGATGCCGTATTCTATTCTCGCGATATGTGATATCGGTCGGTTATATGTGATATAGCTGGGTTATCGGATCAAGTGTTGATTCGATGAAATAATATATGTGTGTGTGTATGTGTGTGTGTGAGTGTATAAATATATTATGCTCACTTAAATATTTATTATTCTCACTTGTGATACATTTAACATATATGTGATATATGTTTATTGCATTGTTTTCTATTGTTACATAAATATTATATATGTGATGTATAATATTGTGACATGCTAGGTTATACATGAAACAAGGATGTATGAGAATTATACCATGCTACATATAATGTTTGGGTTTAAATTCTTAAGTAATTCAAAATTGTGGAAATGAGTCATGGTGGAAGCTTCATGAAGCTTGTTGATAACCATTGACAAAGTCCACCCTTTTTGTTTTGCTTAAGATATTTTCTAACCCAACCATGACACAGCCATGGTTAACTCTCTACATGGGTTAGGTTTTGACATATTCTAACCCATGGTTGTATTTCTAACATTATCTCATTCATTCATCTTCTTCTTCCTCATCTCATTTTTGCTCTATAGATTTTGAGATAAAGAAGAAAAATAGTAAGAAATTAAATACTAAAGTGAGCTAAATTCCTACTTCATCATCCTCTTCTATACTAGCCATATAGATTAGGGTGTTAGCTTCACCAATTCCATATTAGTGAAGAGTGAGCTTGAGTCCGTGTTTCCTCGACGTAGATCATCACAGACTTTGAAGACTTCAAGAAAGAATGCATCGTACATCTTGTGGAGCCTCTCAAGAGTTCAAGAACTCGTTGATCGCAACGAAGGGACCACTACTTGGAGCTTGTGAAGTTAAGGAGCGAACTACAAAGGTTGTAATCCCTAATCACTTAGTTGTAAAATTGTTTACATGCTTGTTAACCCTAATTCTCTAGTTCGATTACTTGGTTGGGTTGTTTAGCACCCCAAAATTTTAATATAGCATGTTTGAATCTTGCCAAAACCTTGCTAAGGTGCTAAGCTAACCCTACAGAAAGCGGCTCACTTCCTTCCAGTGAAGACCGCATTCGGTTATGCTTAGTATGCTCAGTTGTACATTGATGAGATTATGCGTTTGCACGACGTTCCCACATGCATTGTATCCGACAGGGGCACCCAGTTCACTAGCCGTCTTTGGCAGAAGCATCAGGAAGCTTTTGGTACCCAATTGAGTTTTAGCACCGCTTTCCATCCGCAGACCGATGGTCAGTCAGAGCGGACAATACAGACTTTGGAGGATATGGTTCGTGCTTGCGTGCTTGATTTTGGTGGAAGTTGGGATCATCACTTACCATTGATAGAGTTCTTCTACAATAACAGTTATCAGGAGATGATTCAGATGGCACCTTTTGAGGCTTTGTATGGTAGAAAGTGTTGATCGCCAGTCTGTTGGACCAAACTCAGCGAGAGCAAGATTTTAGGACCCCATCTAGTTCAAGAGACTACGGAGAAGATCCAGTTGATTCAGGATAGGATGAGAGCAGCCCAGTGCAGACAGAAGTCTTATGCCGACCATCGTCGTCCCACGCTCGAGTTCGTAGTGGGGGATCACGTATTCCTACGGATTTCTCGGATGAAGGGCGTGATGAGATTTGGGAAGAAAGGGAAGCTTAGTCCTAGATTTGTAAGTCTCTTTGAGATCCTTGAGCGAGTTGGTACCGTTGCCTATCGTTCGGCACTTCCGCCCAGTTTTTCGGATGTTCACCCCGTATTCCATATATCGATGCTTCGCAAGTACCTTCATGACCCTTCTCACATAATTCAGCACCAGACCGTTCAGCTAGAGCGCGATCTTTCATTCACCGAGCAGCCGGTAGTTATATTGGATCGGTAGGTGAAGAAACTTCGGTCAAAGGTCTTGCTATCTATGAAGGTTCTTTGGCATAGCATGAATAGTGAAGAGGTCCCTTGGGAGGCTGAAAGCGAGATGCCGAAGAAATTCCCTCATCTCTTTGAAGGTACGCATAGTGAGATTTTTAAATTCGGGGACGAATTTCTTTAAGGGGAAGATCGTAACACCTTAGAATCCGATTAGTGTTAATTAAGCGATAATGCTAGTTTTTAGTAAAAAGTTAACCAAAATAGTTTTCACATATTTTATAAAAATTAATTAATATTTTATTATTATTTATTTCGGGCTTGCACACACTTGTGCATGTTAACCTAGGGTTAATTAGTGTTAACCATGCTTAAGTAGCCATGTCACCTTAACCCCATTCCGTTAAGTTTTATGTAATTATTTAAGTTATTTAGTTTTTAAAATAAAGGTTTGATTAGGGTTGACTTGAGAGAGAGAGAGAGAGAGAGAGAGTTGACAATGGAATGATGAAGCATGGGGCAAGCATGGGGTGCATTTAATGAAGAGAGAGAAGGGGCATGGCTACTCTTACCCTCTCATTATCACCTCACATGTAAGTCCACGTTACCTCTCCAGGTACTTACGGGCTTGCGGAAATGATGAAAAACGATTTTTCAAGAGGTGGTAACATGAACTCAAAATACGGATCTTTGTTAAACAACTACCTAACAACCTAACTAGAGTTTTACCTACTCGGTTAGGGGGCTATACCTTTCTTGAACTCCTTCGTCTTCAACTCTTTCCGGTGTACGGATCGGCCTCACCTCGTCGTCTCCTTGCGCCGAAGATGGATCTACCTGAAAGCTTCTACCTTTGGCTTCTTCTTCGAACTTGAAGAAACTAGAACACTTGGTTTGCTAAACCTTGTGAACTAGGATGAGTAGAGAAGTGATTTGGGTTTTCTTTTATATCTAAGGCAATGTTTCTCAACTCATGAGAGAGAGTTGCCTTGAGCTAGAGAGAGAGCAAGAGGGAGAGCTCAAGCAAGAGAGAAATGAAATGAGAGAATGAGTAACTCTTTTGCCATCCAAGCTCTCATAATCCAAAACCATCATAACAAAAATAGTAATCAAGTATTGTGTGATGGTTCAAGTTAAAATGGCTATATCATTTCATGCACTCATTTTACAAAAACAAACAAGCAAGCAAAAGTCTTTGCCATGAAATGATAGCCATTGTCATGATGATGGTCAACTAGTCCAACCTAGTCAACCGGTCAACAAAGTCAACAAGTCAACAAAGTTAACCCTTCAACAACCATGTCACTATAATACTTAATTAATATTATTGTTAATTAGATTTCTTATTCTCATTAGGGTTAAGCAAAAAGTCAATAGTTAACAGTCAACAGTCAACAACCCCAATGAGAATCCTCTGTCTCTGTCTCTCTGTCAACTGTGCATACATACCCGCATCCACGTTCCGAGGAACACGAATACAAACGAGATAAACACGAATACAAACGAGATAAAACCAATCCCAAAATATACACTAGGATCTGGCTTAAACCAAAGCCCGCTAGTGTTAACTGTCCGGACACCATTCGTGCACAAGTGCACGGATGTGACCGAACCATGTCACAAAACCATGCGACCTGTAGCAAAACCATGCGACCTCTACTCTTTTTCCTAAAGGTGAATAGCTTTCTGTGTGGGACTCTAAAGACTCGACACTACGCTGGCAGTGGGTTTAACCACAGACTGCAAGCGGCACTAGCTGTGCGTAACGGTCCGCAGGTAGATGCCGACAAGAAGACTGACGAGGTGAAACCCATCTGAACTCCTACTGAGCCTGAATGTGACAATCTCTGTACAGTCCGTTCTGTTCGTCTGATACATCGCATGGCGGGCCTAGGGGGCGGTAAACGTCAGTCCCCTAATAGTGGTACAAGTCGTGTCGGAGTGTAGCCCAGAACACCATGAGATAGCACTAGAAACCTACCAGTATATCTCGCTTGCCCTGGCCAGGGACTACTCGTGTAATGGCTATCCTAGACACAGCGCGATGTCAACCCCCAATACCGGGAGAGACGAATCCTGTCTAACCGTCACTGCCTCCAAGTGCTTCGGGACTGCACCCAACTACTACATGTTTGCACGACTCCTTTGAGCCGTGGTAGGGTAGTAATCTAAGTACAGTCGGAATACACTCGAGGCGAAGTGACAGTATCAAGTCAGCGGACTAAGCTGTACTCATGTCACCTGGGAACTGATAACTGACGATAGGTATAGTACCAACCAACAGTTCCCGACAAGTCCTGTCCAGTGTACTCGTAACCCAACGAGCACCCGCATACTATCTCAAGTACGACGTACTGACGGCTGTGGGACAGACCGTCTCCCACACTGGGATGAGAAGCGCATACGCTAGTCTACTCCGGAGTATCGATGCCCTGTCTCGATAGTCCTACGACTAGGGACCTGCATAAGGATGTGCTTATAGATTACCCAGCCCCCACTAGTGTGACTGCCATCACAACGCTAATAATCAAGCAAAGATCTTAAGGGCTCCACTAATGTGTAAAGGTGATATACTAAAATAAACACATGTACACATTAAAGTAGAAACAAACCAAGTAGCATACTACTATATTGAGCAAGATTGTCTATACAAGGTGAATATCCCAAGCTTCCATTAAGTAATATACAAACTAGTATGATACAGTAATGGCCTCTAGGGCATATACACTAACAATCTCCCACTTGCACTAAGGTCATATACCGGCGTATCGAATACCTATCATCTCGATCAGCCGCTCGAACTGAGTCTGGGGTAAAGCCTTTGTGAGTGGATCAGTAGTGTTATCTTCCGTATAAACTCTCCGAACCTCGATCTCCTGGCGACCCACGATCTCTCTGATCAGGTGATACCGCCTCAAGATGTGTCTGGACTTCTGATGGGACCTGGGTTCCTTCGCTAAAGCTATAGCCCCGTTGTTGTCGCAATACAGAGGTATTGGATCAACAATGGACGGAACCACCTGAAGTTCTGTTAAGAACTTCCTTATCCAGATGGCTTCTTTTGCGGCATCTGCAGCAGCGATATATTACGCTTCCATCGTCGAGTCAGCAACGGTTTTCTGTTTGGAACTCTTCCAACACACTGCCCCTCCATTGAGGGTAAAGACATAACCCGGCATGGACTTAGAATCATCCTTGTCACTCTGGAAGCTGGAGTCAGCAAAGGCCTCGATCTGGAGGTCTTTTCCGCCATACACCAAGAACATCTCCTTAGTCATTCTCAGGTACTTGAGAATGTTCTTTACTGCTATCCAGTGTTTCTCCCCAGGGTTTGACTGATACCGGCTTACCACACTCAGTGCATAAGCTACATCTGGTCTGGTACACAACATCGCATACATTATAGAGCCTACCGCAGAAGCGTAGGGTATAATAGACATGCGATCCCTTTCCAAATCAGTCTTGGGAGACATCTCTTTGGAAAGGGTGATCCCGTGACAAGCCGGTAGATTACCGCGCTTGGAATCTTCCATACTGAATCTTTTCAGTATGGTGTCGATGTACCTGGACTGTGAGAGTCCCAGTATCCTCTTGGATCTATCACGATAGATCTGGATCCCCAGAATGTATGAGGCATCACCCAGGTCTTTCATGGAGAACCTGTGTGACAAGAACCCTTTGACAGATTCTAGCATAGGAATGTCATTTCCTATTAAGAGAATGCCATCCACGTATAAAACGAGGAATACTACAGTTCTCGCTACGAATCTACTATAGATGCATGGTTCATCTGGATTTTTGATAAAGCCAAATTCTTTGACCATCTCATCAAAACAGATGTTCCAACTCCGCGATGCCTGCTTTAGTCCGTAGATGGACTTAAGCAACTTGCACACCTTTCCGCTGCTCCCACTCTGAATGAAACCCTCTGGCTGGTCCATATAAACACACTCCTCTAAATTTCCATTTAGAAAAGCGGTCTTTACGTCTATCTGCCAAATCTCATAATCGTGGAAGGCAACAATGGCAAGAAGGATCCGAATGGATTTTAGCATAGCTACTGGAGAAAAGGTCTCGTCATAGTCCAAACCAGGTCTCTGATGAAAACCCTTTGCAACCAGTCTAGCTTTATAGGTCTCAACCTGTCTATCTACACCAATCTTCCTTTTGAAGATCCACTTGCATCCTACGGGTTTTACCCCATCTGGAGTAACGTCCAACGTCCATACTTTGTTGGTGTACATGGACTCCATTTCGGTCCGCATTGCATCCAGCCATTTTACCGAGTCAACGCTCTGAATGGCCTGCTGGAAGCTAGTCGGCTCATCATAATCAATGATGCAATCCTCTCTATCCCCGTCTATGAGAAAACCGTAGTATCTCTCGGGCGGATGAGACTGCCTAATACTCCTGCGGAGCGGCGTAGGAATGTCATGTTCTTTTGAACCCTCTGGTTCTACTAAGCTTTCAGTAATAGCTCGTGGTTCTGGAATTTCATCCAGTTCTATTGCGCTCCCACTTATCTGATTCTCCAAAAACTGAGTTTCCAAGAAGTGGGCATGCCGAGAAACAAAAACCTTTTGTTCCTCTTCGCAATAGAAGAAATATCCCTTGGAGTTCTTTGGATATCCCACAAACTTGCACTGTACTGAGCGTGCCTCGAGCTTGTCCGCATGCTGCTTTTTGACAAAAATTGGACTTTCCCATGTCTTAATGTGATTAAGATAGGGTCTCTTCCCACACCACATCTGATATGGTGTAGTAGGCACAATTTTAGTTGGAACTCAGTTCAAAAAGTATGCAGCTGATTCTAGTGCATATCCCAAGAATGATCGCGGTAACTCAGCGTTACTCTTCATGGACCGTACCATATCCAATAGGGTTCGGTTCCGTCTCTCCGATACACCGTTATGTTGCGGAGTGTATGGAGGAGTAAGCTGAGAGAGAATTCCATTCTCTTTTAAGTAATCCAGGAATTCGGCACTCAAGTATTCACCACCTCGATCTGATCTCAGTGTCTTGATACTTTTGCCGGTTTGTTTTTCTACTTCATTCTTATATTCCTGGAATTTTCCAAAGGCTTCAGATTTATGTTTCATTAAGAAAACATAACCGTACCTTGAAAAGTCATCCTTAAAAGTAATGAAGTAAGAATAACCGCTTCGCGCATGTGTAGACATTGGACCGCACATGTCGCTGTGTATGAGTCCCAAGAGCTCGCTCGCTCTTACTCCGTGTCCAGTGAACGGAGTCTTTGTCATCTTTCCTTTGAGACGGGATTGACAAGTGGCATACGATTGATATTCGAACGGATCCAAATATCCTTCTGTATGTAACTTCGTCAACCTTCTCTCATTGATGTGACCCAGTCTACAATGCCATAAGAAAGTCTGATTTATTTCCGGAGACTTTCTTTTGTGTGTATTCTGGACATTGAAAATCTGTGGTTGGTTTAGTACGTATATACCATTGCTTAATGTACCTGACCCAATCAGAACTTGATTAAGGTGAATATTTACAACATTACTTACAAACGCAAATTCATAACCTTCTTTAGAAATCAAAGATACAGAAATGATATTACAAGTTGCGTTGGGTACAAAAAAGCAATTACGTAAAACCAAAACATGTCCATCTGACATTCCCAGGTGATAGTCCCCCACGGCCTTAGCATCCATGCTAGCTCCGTTTGCAACTTTGAGGGTCATGTCACCTGCCTTCAAAAACCTACGGTTTCTCAACGCCTGCAAAGAATTACAGATATGAGATCCTGATCCGGTATCCAATACCCAGGAAGTAGAGTTTATTGATAGACAGTTTTCAATAACATACACACTTGAACCTGAAGCCGCAACTTGCTTCAGATCCTGTGTTCTGGCTTTCCAAGCCCTGCAATCTTTCTTCCAGTGCCCACTCTTATGACAGAAAAAGCACTCTTCCTTCCCCACAAGTTTCCCCGCTATCTTTGTTGCTTTTGCCTTTCCCTTCGTATCCACTTTACTAACACCGCCCCTTGGTTTGGCAGGGGCTTTCTTCTTCTTTCCCTCTCCTTGGACCCAGAAGATGAAGATCCTCCTACAAACAAAGTGGATGTTTCCCTACCTTTCTGTAGGGTGCCCTCTGCACTCCTCAGCTTGTTGAGGTGCTCTGAAAGTTCAACTTTCTTTTCTTGCAAGTTGAAGTTCAGGATAAACTGGGCGTAAGTGGAAGGAAGGGACTGGAGAATCAAGTCCGTATATAGCTCGTTCTCTAATGTGGTCCCAAGGTCTGTGAGCTCCTCAATGAAGCCAATCATCTTAAGCACGTGTTCCGCTACCGATGATCCGACGGCCAGTCTTGCCGAAAACTACTTCTTCGATACTTCGTATCTGGCGATACGAGATTGCTCTCCATACAGTTCTTTTGTATGGAGAAATATGGATTCGAGGTCCATATTCTCGTGCCTCATCTGATGTTCGTTGTCCATAGAGGCAAGCACGAGGCACTTGGCCTTCGCGCAATCGATCTCCCAAATCTTACGGATTTCCTTATCCGCGACGCTGGAGGTGAGACCTGGGACAGGGGGAGCTTTGGTGGTAAGGAGATACCCCAACTTTTCATAAGTGATTGCTATTTTGACATTCCTGAGCCAATCTTTGTAGTTTGGTCCTGTCAGTATGTTTTTATCTAGTAGTAACTTAAGTCCGGTCATGATGTTTGGTCGCTGCAATTAGGAGAGAGAGAAGAAACACTTTAGCTTGATGCTCTTGCAAGTTTAGAGTGGTTTTTAATTTGTCTAAACAGGATGGCTCCCACTGTCTCTCGAATCCCTCCTCAAACCAAAAAGGAAGAATTAGTCAGGATCAATCTCACCATACAATACTTGCTTAACCGTTCGGCCAGGCTGGTGTCGGTACTTCGAGGGAGGTTTTCCAACGCTTTCGCGAAGTTTCTTAATTAAATAACCTCTTTTCCCTCGGGGCATAGCCCCGCTAACACCTTTCTAGACACCTACTTGGTTTATAGAATTGATCGTTAAGTGAGAAATTTCCCGAGGAGTAGCATATACTCACAGTAGGATCAGGATCCAAATATCATCGCGTGACAAAACTGAAGGAATCCTACCAGAATCATCACACTCCAAATGGTATGTAGTGCTAGCAAGTTTCAGTTCTTTTGAAACTCCCGATGTGGATTTTTTTTTTGCCCCATGCTCTTATGACCTTGACTTTGGCCAAAATATCATAAGTCATATGTCAAGTTCTACCCGTCATTCTCCAGGTTAATTTGATCCCATCCACACATACCCTTGACTTTGGCCAAAATGGTAGAACGACTGCCCTAAACCAACACATCTATCTATGCTGCACATAAATACCCAATAGCTACCAATCACTATGCCTTGACTTTGGCCAACATACATAGCTTGAATAATTATTGACCCTTCATGTGAAACGACGGAGGGCTACGAATGGTTTTGGCGAAACCGTGAACGTAGTGAACTTGATATAATCGAAGGAACGAGATAGCTTTTAAAAGGAGTGGCTTAAGCTCCGCGTTTAAAAGTTATTTTGAAAAGAAACCGAGTGGTTTTGAAATTGTTCCAACGACTTTTACTTGGTTTATTTTTCTTACATTAATTCCAATGTGTCCCATCATTTAATCCTACCATTGCAGAAAACAACCAAAATATGACGTACGCTTATGCCATCCGCATTCGCCACGGGGCCCCCTTCATTACCCGTTAGGTTACTTAACTAACGACAGAGTGGGGGCTGGACTAGCGCGGATGCAAAACATAAGCAACGCCTAAATAATATCATACATAGATATATTGCAATGATAGCCATTTCAGATCACAGATGAACACATTGGATATACTAGGAATCCGCAATTCGTACGAGCCTGTAACGAAAAGCGGATTACACGGTCGTGATGAATAGCCAATACCCCACCCTAGACCCCTACGGGTGCGGCAAACTACCCGCCAAATATCCGAAGCGGAGCAACCTCCCTCAACGACGTGAGTAGGCCACTCGGCACTTTGAGATACCCGGTAGTTTATGCACCCCACCTTAGGTCTATCCTAGGAGCAAAAACAGTAAAAAGAAATTATACAATGACGGCTACAACCCTGACCCGGTTGTGCGGCCAAAAATAATATTACATCAATTTACATATTACTTGAATTGAAAAATAAAAGAAAACTCTCATCTCACAACCCCTGGCTATTCATCCGCGACAATCCAATGAATTCATATACACATACCATCAACATTACAGATCACAGATATGTATAACCCCCACTAATCGACGTATAGCGATTAGCGGACGTTCAATACATATAACACATCACAGATATATACCCGTCAGCTTAAGTCTTTAGAAGTTCGATCAAAATACGGATTTTCAAGCCCCAAAATCTAATTTTGCTTTCTGGAAAATCTGGGCAGAAAATTCATATTCCAAAAATCCCAAAACACCCAAATAAACAAACTGTGAGAAAAATCGCCCACGGCCGAGTCAACTCGGCCGTGGATCCGCGGCGGGAGCAAGCTCCTGCCGCGGTTCCGCGGCGTGTTGATCGACTCTCTGGACAATTTTTCTACAGTGAGTTTTAAAAACGCTGAGCCGAATTTTAAGGTATGATTTATCATTTTTTGGACAGAAAAAAAATTCGGCAGAAAGTATACTTTTCGGGCGTGTTTCGCGACTTTTTCTCCGATCGAATTTCTAGTTACTTTGAACATATTAGATAGTGTTTAACTAGGCTCTGATACCACTGTAAGTCCACGTTACCTCTCCCGGTACTTACGGGCTTGCGGAAATGATGAAAAACGATTTCTCAAGAGGTGGTAACATGGACTCAAAATACAGATCTTTGTTAAACAACTACCTAACAACCTAACTTGAGTTTTACTTACTCGGTTAGGGGGCTATACCTTTCTTGAACTCCTTCGTCTTCAACTCTTTCCGGTGTACGGATCGGCCTCACCTCGTCGTCTCCTTGCGCCGAAGATGGATCCACCTGAAAGCTTCTACCTTTGGCTTCTTCTTCGAACTTGAAGAAACAAGAACACTTAGTTTGCTAAACCTTGTGAACTAGGATGAGTAGAGAAGTGATTTGGGTTTTCTTTTATCTCTAAGGCAATGTTTCTCAACTCATGAGAGGGAGTTGCCTTGAGCTAGAGAGAGAGAAAGAGGAAGAGCAAGAGGGAGAGCTCAAGCAAGAGAGAGAAATGAAATGAAAGAATGAGTAATTCTTTTGCCATCCAAGCTCCCATAATCCAAAACCATCATAACAAAAATAGTAATCAAGTATTGTGTGATGATTCAAGTCAAAATGGTTATATCATTTCATGCACTCATTTTGCAAAAACAAACAAGCAAGCAAAAGTCTTTGCCATGAAATGATAGCCATTGTCATGATGATGGTCAACTAGTCCAACCTAGTCAACCGGTCAACAAAGTCAACAAGTCAACAAAGTCAACCCCTCAACAACCATGTCACTATAATACTTAATTAATATTATTGTTAATTATATTTCTTATTCTCATTAGGGTTTAGCAAAAAGTCAATAGTCAACAGTCAACAGTCAACAACCCCAATGAGAATCCTCTGTCTCTGTCTCTCTGTCAACTGTGCATACACACCCGCATCCGCGTTCCGAGGAACACGAATACAAACGAGATAAAACCAATCCCAAAATGTACACTAGGATCTGGCTTAAACCAAAGCCCGCTAGTGTTAACTGTCCGGACACCAAACGTGCATATGTGCACGGATGTGACCGAACCCTGTCACAAAACCATGCGACCTGTCGCAAAACCATGCGTCCTCTACTCTTTTGCCTAAAGACGAATAGCTTTCTGTGTGGGACTCTAAAGACTCGACACTACGCTGGCAGTGGGTTTAACCACAGACCACAAGCGGCACTAGCTGTGCGTAATGGTCCCCAGGTAGATGCCAACAAGAAGACTGACGAGGTGAAACCCATCTGAACTCCTACTGAGCCTGAATGTGACAATCTCTGTACAGTCCGGTCTGTTCGTCTGATACATCGCATGGCGGGCCTAGGGGGCGGTAAACGTCAGTCCCCTAATAGCGGTACAAGTCGTGTCGGAGTGTAGCCCAGAACACCCTGAGATAACACTGGAAACCTACCAGTATATCTCGCTTGCCCTGGCCAGGGACTACTCGTGTAATGGCTCTCCTAGACACAGCGCGATGTCAACCCCCAATACCGGGAGAGACGAATCCTGTCTAACCGTCACTGCCTCCAAGTGCTTCGGGACTGCACCTAACTACTACCTGTTTGCACGACTCCTTTGAGCCGTGGTAGGGTAGTAATCTAAGTACAGTGGGAACACACTCGAGGCGAAGTGACAGTGTCAAGTCAGCGGACTAAGCTGTACTCATGTCACCTCAGAACTGATAACTGACGATAGGTATAGTACCAACCAACAGTTCCCGACGAGTCCTGTCCAGTGTACTCGTAACCCAACGAGCACCCGCATACTATCTCAAGTACGATGTACTGACAGCTGTGGGATAGACCGTCTCCCACACTGGGATGAGAAGCGGATACGCTAGTCTACTCCGGAGTATCGATGCCCTATCTCGATAGTCCTGCGACTAGGGACCTGCATAACGATGTGCTTATAGATTACCCAACCCCACTAGTGTGACTGCCATCACAACGCTCGTAATCAAGCAAAGATCCTAAGGGCTCCACTAATGTGTAAAGGTGATATACTAAAATAAACACATGTACACATTAAAGTAGAAACAAACTAAGTAGCATACTACTATATAGAGCAAGATTGTCTATACAAGGTGAATATCCCAAGCTTCCATTAAGTAATATACAAACTAGTATGATACAGTAATGGTCTCTAGGGCATATACACTAACATCACACTCCTCAGTTCTCTACTCATTCTCTCATCCTCACTTATTCTTCATCTCATTTCCTCTTCCCTCAACCGAACCCTAACCAATTCATCACAAACCCAAGAAAAATCACCATTAAAACTCACTAAAACCCTTCACAAGCCTATCTAAACCCCATCAGATGACTTGGAGAATGGAAAGCTAGGATTTTTTAGCAAGTGTGGATAGGTAATGATCTCTAACTGTTAATTAGGTGTTTATAGTGTTGTGTTGGTTAGTATTTGTGGTTTAGAACACTCAAGTTATAGTTTTGTGAACATGTCGTATTTTGGTAAAGTATTGTGTCTCGGGTGAATCTGCTATCGAACCAGTAATTTGTTAGAGAAGTTGCCATCACAGAGACCTAGTGTAGAGACCAAGAAGCCACCCTGAAAACCTGAGACCATTCCCCCAAAGTTGGCCCAAAATTTATTGATTCTGGCCGCAATTTGTGGCCAGACTGGTGATTGGTACCTCGAGTCTTGGTCATGGGGTCTCTAGGTTTGTTTGTGGTCTCGTGGAACTTGCAACTTTCACTAATTGTTTGTGTAGCAAAATCTGGGACCACTTAGCTAGTTTTAGGTGTTTCGGCAAAATTTTATACGATTAATCCGACGTATTTTAAGTGTTTCTGGTAGCTTGCTGTCGTGGATTTATTTTGATGAAGCCGCTGTACGCGTTTAGCCACTAAGCGAACCTTTTTGTAGCTTTAGCGAACCGATTGTTTATTTGGCGTTGTGTTCGTATTTTATTGGGTAGTTAGATAATGCACGCGTTATTGTGTTGTGTGTTAATAGGATCGCAGGCGTGGACTTCAGACGCTACGAAGAAGGGAAAGCAGGTGGTTGGATTTACCAAGCTCGAGATCATCAGTGAGTAGATTTAACATCTACGGGGAATCGCCCGTATGGCGTTAGGCGTCAGGACTAGATATGATATTATAGCCGCATGTTTATATTTGTTGTGCCTTGACTTAGTACCCAGTGGACACTGCACCATTACTGACGGTTCATGTTGCACAAGCATTAAATTGTATGCTCCACCCACACTATCGGTAATTGCCATGGCACGCACAACCTATACATATATATGGTATTGTATTCGTTATTGACATTGAGACGTTGGTTCTTGTTTTATTGTGCATATGGAATACATCGTGCATACATAGCTACATGTACACCTTTATATGATGTTGCATTTTATTTTAGAGGAATTGAAAACTACATGATATATTTAAAAATCTTAAAAGAGCGGTTTTCCCTTGATATGCTCATATTACTGTTTTATGTTGCATATATCATATTTCATGGATTTACGCATTGAGATACGGATTTGATGTGATTTATGGATTTGAGAACCGTGGTGATATTTCAAGAAAGTATGCATTGTTTTGAAAACCCGGTTTCTCTTGATATGATATTTCGATGCGTCCACAATGAGTTTTCTCGGTTCTGAGACTTGTGTTAGAAACCCGATTCGAGGAACTGGATGATCCATTTGCGGGTTCATGGTGGACCCGGTATGGTACCCCGGAGCAAGAAAGGGATGTTGTGTAGTAGACGATGAACCTAGCAGAGGGACTACTACCTACCGGTGATAGTTTAGACCTGGCAGTTATCCGGAGGATACCGACCGGAGTCGTGAGATAGATATGGGCCGATCCGGACCGACGGAGCCCGTGGGCTGATCCGGACTGACGGAGACCAAGTAATGTGGATTTACGTGTCGATGTTGGACATCTTTCTTAGGGTTATTCGGCACGGCTAAAATTTTAAACGGGCATCTTTGATGCTTCCTTAACCCTTGTTAGAGTGCCTAGTAACCCTACACAATCAATATGAAATCGCAAAGCTATTATCAAGTTCCGAAATCCAAAAACGACACACAGCGCGCTCATAGGTTAGAACCTATAGCCTACGCTTGCAAAACAATTAAACAACCCTTGTCTTTGACGTACAAATATCCAACGTCCAAAATACAATATCAAATCTCAAAACCAAGAATCCCAATACTGGAAAACATAGCCAAAATCCTAACTATGGTCGCTATTCGTGAAAAGCACCAAGCCTAAAACCCCAATCGTACCAATAATCCCTATATTAGTAAATTGTAAAGTGGTTTAAGAAATTATACCGATCGATCTGTGTCTTTCGGTCTTCAATCTCAGTCCTTAGCATGTTGCGGCTGCATCGACGAATGTCGTTCTCCTGTCATGCTCGTCGAAGAGGACACACGTCGAGGATTCTTTATACGGGCTCCCGCCTCAAAACCGAGGCAACTCGGGCATCTAGTTTGATAGCCTAGATACCCAAGAAGAAATAGAGATAGTGTGTGAACATTTTGTCTCAAGGCACCCAAGAATTTGGATGGAGGTAAATTGAAGTTGCCAAATGAATAAGAAATGTGAGAAAAGATTTTATCATGGAGGAAAATCAAAAAGAACCCACACCAAAGTGCTCACTGCCATCTAATGAGCTCGGCCACACATTAAGAAAAAGTTCACTGCCAAATGAAAATGGAGAGGTGAGCATAAGAAAAACTTGTGGTGAGGGTAAGGATGCTACACAAATATCCTTAACTTAATATCCTAGCTTCAAAAAAAACAATCAAAGCAAAGAGGCGACTCATCACCAAGGCCATGCCCAAAATATCCATGCTGCAACCTCACTCCACTGTCTAAACAAAAATAAGCAAATTTTGAAATTTGCTCACAAAATAGCAAGTAAAGGAAATGGCCAAAAATGAAATGCAAACAAATTCCATTAAATAATATTTTATATTTTTCTGAAATGTTACACGAGTGAACCCACCTACCAAAGCAATCACCCGGAAGGAAGCCGTGTTCTAGCAAAGCAAAACCTGTACGGCAAAACCTGCAAGAAATTGTGGCACAACGGGGGTGAGTTGCCAACTGGTGAGTAGAAAACATCACCAAGTAGAAATCGCATGTATGACTCAATCCTAGGTCATACGATAAAATATCCGCAATATATATAACCCTGAAACATCTACACATAAGTGTAATATCAAGTACTCGTGTCAGTGTCTCAGGTAGCAACATAATACATATATGATGTATGAATGCATGAAAACAGAATGCAACTAAATGAGAAAACTGTTTTCATATCTCAGTGAGATTTCTGTTTAAAAATCGAAATATCATCAATGAAATCAACAGAGAATCCGTGTCAAGCATCGACACAAAATGTGTATATCCAAATACCTCAATATCTCGGGCTCCGGCAATCCGGACTGGCCCATATCATAAAATATCATTATCTCTGTGTCTCAATATCTTGGGCTCCGGCAATCCGGACTGGCCCCTATAATCAAATCTCACGACTACGTTGGTATCCTCCGGATATCCGCCGTCTCACAAATAACCGGTCGATAGTGCTCCCCTGCCAGGCTTAACGCCATCATCTGCGACCATCTTGCCCCGGGGTACCGCACCGGGTCCACCAAGCACCCGCAGACGGTTCCTCCTCCACCTCGAATCGGGTGTATGATACTGCTCAAGAGCCGAGAAAACTCATGGTGGACACCTCTCAAATCATATCACGATAAAACCGCAAATTTCTATCTTTAAAATGATAATAATTTTATAAAATATTTGCGGTTTCTCCAAATCCAGAAATCTCATGGAAATCCGAAATCCCAATCTCAAAAGTAAATAAATAGTGAATTACCGGCATAAAGCCCCATAATATTTCATAACAATAAATATACATATGCATGCACGAAGTGTCTAAGTAAGAAATGCGATGTCAAACTAGCATATGAAAGCAACGTACTAGTACTATATTGCAACTACCAGCTAGCACTTTATACTTACGAAAAAATGTTTTCTAAGGTGTATGTGACATGAAAATTACCGATGATGTGTGTGGGCCGGCAGGTAAGTGTATGTGGAGCATACGCATCATCGGTAATAGTGTTGGTGTCCTGACAGCAGGGTTCATAATAACGAATGAAAACACATTTAAGCATTCAACACGATGCGAACATCAAGAATATATAGAAAATGAATAGTAAATGCAACAATAAAGAAATATGCATTCCTATATCCGAGTCATACCGTTTTTGGTGTCTGAAATCGCACGAATCGTGGTTTTAGTAAAAAATAGGGCTACGGGGTCTTTGAGAAAAGATGCATTCTTTGAAAAATCCGAAGTATCCCTAGGCCTATCTTTAAAATACTCATGATTCGTTAGTTTTGAAAATAGGTATGACTCGAGCCCAGTCTAACGTCTGACAGATAACTACAGGACTAAACTAAGAAACTAATCGAAAGGGGTAGGGAAATCCACCTAAGTCCGAGTCGATATATCTAGTAGTCGGTGATCCCGCCTCAATAGCGTCACGTACAATAAAATATATATATATATATATATATATATATATATATATATAATGCGACATCCTCGAGTTAAGAGTCCGGATCAATCATCATATTTATACTTCGTATGGTAAAATCCATCGTACGGCATCCCAAATCGGGGTACGGGTCAAATATCACATTTATCTCATTATTTATCTAGTATCATTATCAGGGTACTGACCTAAAGTCTAGTACATTCCGATACCATCATACATATATATATCCGCGTGTGTATGAAAATACATCGCCCAACGATCCGCTATAATATCATGTCGTATCTCATAATACGACCCAAGTCACTTCACCGATCTCACGGCATTATGCCCAATCACATCGACTCATCTCCAAGTATCATATACTATCCTCATTATACGTGTATACGTATATGTGTGTGTGTGTGTGTGTGTGTATATATAGCAACGCACACACGCACACATATATATATACATATATCACATACACAAAAATATATCACGTGTGTGCATGTTTGTGTGTGTATACCTTAACACTAGGGTTTCGCAACTAGGAAACTAAACCAAAACACTAACTTTCAATCTACACTAACCCATGATTTCCTAGATCCTATCCTGCTAATATTTCACATCTCGCAATACACATATTATATATATGTAAACGTATCTCATGCTACACAACGAAACTGCGTGGGTGCTATACGCCATCCACCCGACTTCCCCCGTAGATATATATCTACTCACTTGATCCTTACTTGCCGAAGTCGATGTCGCCATGCCTTTGTTTGTCGTCCCGAAGTTCACGCGGATGTACCTACATGTCATAACATAGCGTATTACATTAAAATCCGTTTCGAAACCAAAACGACATGCGAGGTGCCTATAGGTTAGAAAATTATAGCCTATACATGTTAAAGAACCAAACAACACCCGATATCGACGTACAAACGAAAAGTGATCGAGATAAAACACAAATACCAAAGTTCAAGTTCACAAAATTCACAAACCGAAATCAGAAATTATGAAAAACACTTTCAGATTTTACCCCAGGTGAAATTAACCAATTTTGCATATGTGGAGGGTCTAATTTACTGAAGATAAAGCCCTGGACCAAGCACGAACCAAAATGGAAGTACCCAAGCCGCAAATTGCGGCCATGAGGAGTTTATTTGCGTCCATAAGGTAAGGTTGGGGTTCGGGTCTTTAGGGTATGCTCCACTTTGCCTGCACAACTCACTGTAATTGCTAAATATTTTTCAGGTGCCCCGGGTTACAACAGAACTCCAAATATCGCCGCAATTCCCACAATCTTCCGATATCGGGGTTTTCTAAGTTCATGTCTTGTGGTCTAGTCTCTGGTTTGGCCCAGAATTCTAACACTAGAGGGGCTGTAATCACTAATTGCACCTCAATACACAATCACAATTCAAGAATTGCCTAAACTTGATCTAGGAATTTTCAAACATCACTAAACCCCACCAAGTCACTTCTAAACTAAATTAGAGGTTATAGAAACTTAGTTACTAAGCTAATGGTGTAAGAATTACCTCATTTGGCAACTCAAGAAACTTCTTAAGTTGCCTCAAGTGCCTAAAATCTTGTCTTGATCCCACCATAGGATTTGTGTCGGTGTTAAGACCAATTTTTGTGAATGCAACATGTAATTTTGATGGGGATTTGGAGGTGGCGTAAGGTGGATGAGGAGGTGGAGGGAGAGGGCAGCCATGAGGGGAGAGAGGAGAAGAAAAATGATGAAGATAAAGGACGGAAAAGAAATGGCCATGGTCAATTTGACCCCTCACCTCTCTCTCTTCTCTCTCATACCCATACTTCTTTCTTTATTCCTTTTCTTTTCTTTTGTTTTTTTCCTTTTATAAAACAATAGAACCTAAATGAACCATGCACAATTTAGGATTTAAGCTAAGTTTTTTTATAAAAAAAGTGACAAGTGGTAGCAAATATGATATGGTGCATGTCGCATGCACAAAACACCATCAATGCAAGATAAGTAAACATTAATCAAGTTTAGAAATAAACTTGTATATAATTAATTATAAAAATTTATAATTTGTCTAAATCACATAAATCCCTCCAAAAATCACCATTCAATTTAATTTTCCTACATTTTTCAAACAATCGGTATATAATTATACTACACCATTAAAATATTCATGATATTTATTATTTTAATTATATAAATTTCCAAAAATAATATTTTATTTTTCTGAAATGTTACACCAACGGAGCTTGGAGGGGTCTTCAACGATTGGGTGGACAAGCAACAAAGGTTGTATGCTCTCAACCTTGCATGTTTATTTGCTAGTTTAGTGTTTGGAAAGATTTTTAGGGGTGTAGTTTCTAGCGCTCGCTCTAAAATTTCTGTTTTGTATTCCGCCTTTGTTTTTCACTTCCGCTGCGTGAGCGCTAAGAACGCAGTAGATATGAGAGCTAGTTGCCTCACACTTGAAGTTTTCTTGTGTGAAGTAGGAGCTTGGGTTGGGTTCTTTCACCGTGGATCATCTTCGGCGAGGCGGTCGGCTACCAAGCTCGTTTCGGATACTCAAAGAGCCTAATTTGGGTCTTCCAGTAGAGAATGGACACGCTACAAAGGTTTTAGCCCCCTTAACCCCTTGTTTTATTCTTTTGATTTTATGCAATTGCTTGTAAATGGATGGTTTTTAGGTTTGTGTTCGGTGTTAAGTATTAGAAATTTTTGTTCTATGTTTCCGCCACGGTCCGCAAGTGTTGCAACCCTAGCACCGTGCACTAACATGGTATTAGAGCCGACCAATTACTAGTAATTGCATATATGGCCAACTGTTTCAAAACCCATTTTTTAAAATTCTAGTTTTGAAAAATTGCATGAAAAATTCCTCATTTTTGTTTGTACCCGAGTCTTGGAGGCCTGTGGTTCGGACCAAGACATTCGTGCGGGCTCGGGGGCGACCCCGGGACATCCCCAAGGGCTAAGGTAGGACTCCACTTGCTATTCTTGGTTGAAAAGGACCAACCTGAGAGCACCCATTTAAGTGCTCTCGGGTTGGAGGCCCTACCTAGGCCCCCTAGGGACCCCATGGGTCGTGCCCGAGATCCTTGTCGGGGTCTCAGGCACAATTTGGGTATTTTGGGACATGATTTTTTGAAAAATGAGGGATTTTTTTATGTCTGGATGAACTTGAATTTCGTTTTTTGGAATTTCAAGTGTACGACCTCATGGGTTATGGAATTGTTTGGTCACGGCTTCGAATAAACCCGATCAAAGTATTTGATCGAGTTGGTTCGGACACGTATAAGGATATATATTGGTAAAAGTCGCCTAATTGATGTATGATCAATTAGACGAGGTTGTACATTAGTTGAACGTGTTGGTGTGTATGATTTGGTTCGGATTTTCACGATCGAATAGCCCCTCGTATTAATGTGAATATACAAATGTTTTATTTCAATTCATGTATTCTATGCAATCCAAATGTATTATTCTTTTATTCGGAATGTGGTCGGGTTGAGGCCATCATTGCCAATTGTATTTATATAATACAGGTTACCCCACGATAAAGTGCCCGAGTCGCCAGGTTCTAGAATGCGTTAGGTGGCCAACTCAAGGAGTTGAGACCGGGTCGCTTTATTCTAGGATTGGCGGGCTGCTCGCCGCACTTGGAGGGGTTTGTAGTTTTGTTTTACCGCGCGGAGGAGTGCTCGAACCGCCGGGTTCTAGAATGAGCTGGGTGTTTGATTGATCTGCTAAAAAGTGTTTTCGAAAATAACCGCAATCAAGACGGTGTCGCTAGTAGCTAGCCGCGATGAGTTCGGGTCGTCCGCAGGGAAACGTGAACTCTTTTCTTGCTTTAAACGAGTTGATAAAAGAAGAGTGATTGTTTGTCGTTACGGATATAGAATTTATAAAGAAAAGGCTTGTAGGGTTCATAGGAATTAGTAGTAATGGATGAATAATTAAAAATGACTCCTTTATCTTTTAATAGTTTAAAACTAGATCGATAGTGATGAATGTAGATTAGGGTTTTTTTTGGAAAAAACTGTGATTTCCCCACTACTAACCCTTGTCCTTGCATTGATCTCTATTCATGTCTAGCCCTTAACAAAACAAGTGTTAAACCAATCTCAAATCATGGTCATGGCTATCAATAAATTGGTAGCGCGCCCGTTAAAGAGGTTAACATTTATTTTGCTAAAGTTTATAAACTTTAAAATGTATAAAAGAAATTAAAATATTTTCTCATCTATGATTCCACCCTATCCTACGAACCCTAGCAAGTTAGAAATTACTCACTCATGGTTAAACATTTAGAAGAGAGGATGAAGAAGAATGAAAACATAATTAAGATGCAGAAATGTAAGTGCAGAAAGTAAGTGCGGAAATTAAATGCAAAAAGAATTAAAAAAAACACTACCTTTATTAATCAACTATTGTATTTACAATTCTCCTTAGAAAGTAGAATACAAGAACCCTAGTTTGCTCTAGATCTCTCTCTTGTTGGAGGTAGATGAATAGATGATGATCACTCGGATACGTGGACCTCTTAGATCTCTTGATCTCATCGGTGATGATTTTGAATGTGCAGCTCTCGGTCCTATATATAGGCACAGAAACTAGAAACCCTAGATTATCTATGTGAATATATAGCATTAAGATCCGTACTACAAGATATCACATCCTAAGGTCACTAAACTGCCGCGGATCTGCCGCAAATATCACACTTTGGCCGCGCTTCCGCCGCAACCTAGTGGAATCTGGACTTGGGATTTCTTCTGGTCTCTTGTGTTGCCATGTGGAGATCCTCTTGATGTCTATATTATGAGAATAATGCTTTGAGTTTATGCCGTTGCTAAATCTTACGATTTGCTTCCATATTCTGGCAGATTTGATTCCGACATCCCGATTTAATTCGGATCTCTTGGATTCTAGACCTGAGCTAATATCTGCACAATATCTCAGGTCATAGTGTTAGTAGTATTTGGTATTTTTGAGATATTATCCTAACCATTTTATATGATATTAAATCTTAAGAATATTGATTAGAAATATTTGATATGATATGCATATTTTAATTACTAAGATTTCATTTAAATATTATATGCATATATTTTCCCTCATTATGTTAATTATAATGTATAGACATATGATAACAAACTTTTACAAATAAACCCTCATATGTTCTATATTTACAATAAACACCTTTTAGTACTTAACATTAGTAGGGAAAATATTCATTCAAATATGCAATATTTTAGACTAATCAAATACCCCCAAACTTAACTTTAATCATCCCGAGCAAACTTGTTATTAAAGAGAAAAAGAAAGAAAAAACTAACTAGCACACTTTCGTAGGCAATACGATTGCACTGAGCACGTGCAACAAACCTTTAAACCTCTAGGTGTCCCTAATAGGAGGAGTGTTGTCCCCTGAAAGTTTTCAGCAGATTACACCCACAAAATCCCATATTAAAAGAGTGAAGATGAAAGTTACATACAAAAATAAGGAACATATAAAAGAAAGAACTTGAAAATAAGAGTTTCAAACTACACTAGCTTTTTAGTTGTCATGAGCCCTATCTTAATAGTCGTGAAAATATGTCAGAAATCACACCATCCCTCAATAAAACATCGCCTTTAGTCTTCCTCCCTACCTTTCTTCCAAACATCAATCATATATCCCTACGTGTGTGTAAAAGACATCCTACACTTAAAGAATTCAATTCAAGCTATCATACTCTTGTCCATCTTTCTTAGTACTTTTTAGTCGGTGAATATTTTCAGATGGAATTGCTCACAAATTCTTCATGCGATCGTTAATACTTCTTGAGGTACTAACCAACCAATTACTAAATGTTCTCACTCATTAAGGCGTAATTAGCAATATTCTAGTCTTGCAACACCTAAGGCTTAGCAATGGCTCCCAAACCAGTTGGTCTAATGCACTAGATGATAAGGCACCCTCGCTATATTTTTTTATGCTGCCTTAAATAATCAGTGTTCATTTTTCTTCACCATTTTTTTCCGTGTCATTTTTATTTATATATATATATATATATATATTTTTTTTTCTTCATATTAAGGCTTTTAGACAAGAGCATTTCAAGGTATCCTCTACTATCCCAAGTTTCAAGATGTGTGCAAGTGCTTATAGTAGGGTATCAACATTCAAATATTTGGTCTCCAGAATTGGGACTATTTTTCAGACTTATTTTTATCCTCAGATTGGTAATTTCCTTCATCTTACTAACCCTTGGGACAACAGCTCATGACTACCTATTACTAACTTCATTTTAAAACATCTGATTTTCTTGCATTTCATGAATCTCTTCCTATCTTTCATATGCATTCTTTACTTCCTAACTTTTATTATCAATTTTTTTTGTGCTTTTATTTAGTATAATGCAAAATGATGCGTGAATAAGCACAAACCTCCCCCAAATGTATTTGCAACAGTGTCCTCACTGATGTCACATTTTAAGCTCAAATCCTGTTGACTTAGGAGGAAAAAGTTCTCAATTATTAGCAAAAGGGGACAAAAAGTGTAACAACCCTAAAAATTCTGTACAATTTTTTTGTAAAGTACAGAAAAGAATACCTTAGCCTGAGCACAAGTTAGAAATTTAAATTTCTTTTGAACTGCAAGAAAGCACTTGTAGCTTATTGGTAAAGCCTTGCACTGCTGTGACATAGCCCCTGTGTTCAGATCCCCTCAGCCATATAATATTTTTATTGATTTTTCTTTTAAACTTTTAGAAGCTCAAAGGTTTGCACGTGCACTACACGTAAAATAAAAGGTCACACTAAAAATAAACATGTGGAAAATGTTATATGCACTGAACCTGACACATGGCAGCAATCCAACCTCACACCCACACAAAATGACCGGCGAGATAGGGCTTGGGGCCGCCGCCGCCGGTCCCCCCGTCTCAAATACTCCAATTTTTTAAACCCTAGTCTCTTGGCCTCCCCCCTTAACCCCAGTACTATTTGATTTCCCTGCACATTTCCAGAGAATTAAAATGAGCCTTAAAACTAAATTTTAATGCATTTTTAATTCTCTCTTCACTCACAAAACCCTAATTCTATCCTATAAATACCACACTACACCATAGCCCTCCCCATTCAAAATTCTTTTTCCAAAACACTCTAAATTTTCCAAGTCCATGAAGTTGTACAACTGGAGTTAGCCAAGGTCAAAGTTCCGGCGACATTTCGGGACAAATCAGGCGACGACGTGACTCCATGATGCCTTCGAAATATTCCTCTACCTCCCCTCTCTATAATCAACCAGTAAGTCCTTTCTCTTCTCTCTTTTTCACCTCTCAAAAAGATTTCCTTTCAAAACTCGTCGGAAGCGGAGTTATTCGAACTTCCGAATCTAATTTCATCAAAAACACAATTTTTCTTAATAACAAATTTACCATCTTTTCATATATTGTTTAACAACCATAAAACAACAATTTGACCAAGTTTCAATTCAAAATTTAATGTTAAACAAATTTTATTTCACTTTTTTCGGAAAAATACCATCGAGTTTACATACTACATTACTTTATTGTTTTGCTCATATTACCTTTAGAAAACTCACGAGATAATGACCTACCTCATCACGACACTTATCTTGACATAGCACGATGGCTTTTGTAACAATTTTTGTGGGACAAAACACAATTTATATTAAAATACCTTAACTATCAAAACCCGTATTCTTTAAATTGTTTTAATTAATTTCTTGCAAATAAGCCTCTACAACCCATTTTGGGGAACCCGATCAGGATGGTGCGGATTATCGCACGTCCTCGGGACTAGTAGAGTGAGATGCAGAGCTCCTTACGGTGCATTCGATCTCGATGGAATTCTTATTACAATTTTTAAGAAAACGTGATTTCTATTTAATAAATAAATTCTATTTTTTTATAATTATATATATATATATATTATCAAAATACCTACATTAAATATATTATATATATTCCATGTTTTCTAATCAAAAGAAAAGAATCACAAAAGATCATGAAATTACCATCACATTCAATACAAGTCAAATTACAAGAAATACCATATACTATTCAAAGTTAGGTTTATATCCACTGGAATATTTCATTTTATAAAAAAATTACAAATATGAAAACCCTAAAGAAGATAAATAAATACTTGAGATTTATTTTGAAAAAATATCAAAACAATTTTTCATAAAAACCCCTCAAGTTATATTAATTTACAATAAGGACCCTAGTAAATATAGATTTAAGCGGGACCAGTTCTGTTGAGCCTCAGGGAGCCGGAGAATATGGGTTCTTGCCTATCTAAGGTAGACAACCTAAAAACAGTGTTATCAATACGGTAATTGTCATAGAAAAAGTCACAAATCCTGCAAACCATGTGCAGCAGTTACCGATAACTCCAAAACTAATTCAGGACTTCAATTCGTTTTAAAGTGTCCGACTCAGACAGAGTCTCAGTCTAATCTGAAATCAATCAATCAATCTATCCTTGAATATGATTCAAGTATAACTCTAATTCAACATGAATCCATTTATACCAGAATTCAATCTATATCAACATGAACCTGATTTGACCGAACCATGGATATAAATTTGACTGGTCTACATGACTATCCGTCTATATCCTTTTCATTTATATGAACTACTGATATCATGGTTTCGGCAAGTCGTAATCTATTAAACAAAACAATATACATCAATACATAATACATTACGGGGTTTTAAAGGGGTAGACTGGCATGGAATGTGTTAAAAGTGGCACGAGATGGTCATTAAAAGACGTAACTATACATCCATTGCCGTTTTTCCGTGGTTTTATCGACGGAGTCTTGTACTACGGGTTACCATAGTCCACGGTGTAAGTTGGACTCCTCTCGTATACACTCGCATATTCTATACCAACCTACAAACAACTGCGTTAGCATGACAATCAAATATTATACCAGTTACATCGTCTTATCTGTCTATTCTATTTCTATCTCTCTTTAGGACTTACCGAGCGATTGTTCGCTGACGACATTCCTATTTCTCTTCTTTCTTTGGAATGTTGTCAGGAGGACCCAACTCTGAGGAGTTCGAGACCAGCCAGGAGCACTTGGAGCAGACAGCTGAGCAGCACGACCATTAAGCTTTACTTGTACTCACTTTTCTTTCAGTTCATGCCATTGTTTAGGCATTTCTTTCATCATTGTATTTACTTTTCAGTTGTATTGTAAAGAAATGTTTAATAAATAGAAGTTGTTGTTCATTTACATCTCTTGTCATTTTCTTGTGTACTTCATTATATTGCTTAGTTACGCTTAGCGTATTTACTTCTGAGTAAATATGTCGCGTGATCCGCCACGTCCCCTTGTCCGTACACCAGGAAGCGGGGCGTGACAAAAAGTCAATGACAGTGAAATCCTCCCCCAAACTTATTTTTTGCTCACAATTGTACAAAAAATTTCTTTTCTTTCAAGAGCCAAAATATTTTTCTCCCCCCCCCCCTTGAGTGAAACAGTATTAAGCATTTAAAATTATAAGAGGAGGGTACAGTTATTGGTCTTTCCAAAACCTTACAAAGACCAAAAGTTAACATCAACCATTCGAATATTTTATCGATGTAACAACATAGTTGGTAGAAGATCATAGATGTGAAGAAGTGAGGAGATAAGAGGCGTAATCGATCGGGTTTACGTCTCGGTTGGTAGAGATGAAATAGTGATGGTGGATGAAAACGAGAATGTCAATGATTAAGAATGAGTGGAATATTCGCATTCTCATACTTGATAAGAAGAAAGGGTGACGGTTCAACTTCTTCGGATGGAGGTTGATTCATCACAACATCCATGTCTTTTAGGAATGCGAGTTCTTCGGCGAAAATGTCTTCAAAACTTTCATCAATGGTTCGAGTAATAATTTCATCGATATCTATATTAATGGAATATGCATATTCACTAGGATGGTTGAAAGTTCCAAGGTCAGCCTTTTGCGCACCAAGATTCAAAATACTCGATTCGTCAGAAATTATGGAGGTAGGAGATTCGAAATGATCGTCTCCCTCCTTCTCAAAAGAGTCTAAATCGTGTGGGTTTTCAAGAATCATAGAACTCGAAATATCGGAGTGTGGTTCATCAAAACTCGGTAGAATTGAATGAAGATTAGAAGAAGAACCAAAAAAGTGGGTGATGAAATGGGTAAACAAATTTGGGTATCGAGCATTGTTGAACCAGATGTGGGAGATGAAGGCTGAATATCGTTCTGCTTCTCGGATAGGTCGGTGGTAAGAATATGATCGGTTAATTGTACAGGAAGATGTTTGTATTCAATAGAAGATACATGATGGGTTGGAGAATCCAACTCATCCAACATAACGGGTTCATCTTCAACGATATTCTCATCACCGCTCTCGCTAACATCTTCGGTCAAATCAAACGAATAGGTATTTAAAAATTTATCAATTATACTATCCTCAATCGATAAATCACTTGGTTCACTTGATGGAGTTGGAAGGTTTGAAATATGAAGTGTGGTCGAATAAGGATCGGTTTGATTTGAAATGATGTCAAGCTCTCTTCCACACTCACTATTAGCAAAATCAAACATGTTATTCTCGGGCACCTCATCACTTAGACTATGAAGTGGTTGAACATCGAATATATTCGGTTGGGGTGCAGGATGGAAGGTGTCGAGATAAAAAGAATTGGTACTGGTTTGACTTTGATAGATCTCTTGTTCTTTTTCACTACTTAATTCCAACTCTACCAAAATTAGACATAGGTTGTGAAGAAGTTCCAATGAAGGATTCTCTTTAAACCGTGGAACTTCCTAATGGATTTTCAGAAGCACTGTTTAGATAAGGTGAGGAAGTTGAGTATGGTTCAGAAGTGTTTAATTGTTGGCTACGGGCGAGTTCAATGTGTTCCGCAATCGACATGCGTTTATGATTTCCCGCATTAGCCTGAAGGGAAATGTTAAGAAAAGATGCCTTTAATTGTTGGCTACGAGCGAGTTCAAAGTATTCTGCAATCGACATGCGTTTCTGATTTGTCCCATTAGCCTCAAGATAAGTGTCAACATGAGAACGTGTGAAAGTTTGGTACTATGGATGAGAATTAGAAGGGTGTACCCAAGTTTCATTAACAGAATTAGGATCAACATTGTGATATGAAGAATATTGAGATTGGTTGGTTAGTTGGTGACTGAAAATTGCTATTTGTTCCGCAATGGTCATGGGTGTAAAAGATGTCATATTTGCCTCAAAACTAGTATCAATATTTTCATATGGAAATGATGGTTTTTGTTGTCCTAACGGTTTTAAATTAGTGAAAGGATTGAAACTTTGGCTTTCAGCCTTCGCAATATACTCAGCGATGGACATTCGTTTCAATGTTCCCTCACTCGCCTTAAAAGGATTATCAACATAAGAAGATGTGGAATTTTGATGCGGTTGATAGGAGCTTGAGTGAGGTATCCAACTGTTCTTTTCTGCATGCTCTATCATATCTCTTAAAGACATAGTAGAGTCAGATTTTGTACCGAAACAATTACAAAAAAAAGAAATATCTACATCTGGATAGCAATGCTCGCCAAGAGTCCATCTGTTTGGGTTACCCATTATAAGAAAGTAAAAAGAAAAGTGGGTGATGGTAATGATTTAAGCTCTTTTTGGATTTTGGAAATTATTTTTCCTTGAAAGAGTGACTCGACAAATGTGCACAAACAATTCCTAGAACTAGGGTTACCTAGGTCAATTTACTAGACCGCTCCTAGACTTCCAAAGGACAAGTTATAGGATCAATCCTCTACCACCTCCTTATCACTCTTGTGGCCAGGTAAGTGGGAGGTATCCGCTATAAGAATCACTAAAATAGTGGGCCTAATTAAGTAACCACTTTGCTTAGTCACACTTGCCTTAGACACCACAAGAGAAATGCAGATAAGCAATAGATTACCCACGACTTTCCTCTGTCCTAATTGAGCACGACAGTCCTTATGGGCTTGGTTTAGAAATTTTTTATTTAATGTAGGGTTATGCATATGCTCGTTTGTGATTTGTGGGGCCTAGGAAGGGTGATAAAATCCCCACCTAATCTGAATTTTGGGTTTATTGCCTCTTAATGTCTGTTTTAGATATGCAAAACAAACCAAAATCTAAAACACGCAAAAAGATTTTTAGCGACGGTGTTTTCAAAGAATCCTGCAGGTAAAATCAATTTATTGGAGCTTTAAAGGAGAGAGAAAGATAGTAGGAAACTACCATAGAAGTTTGGGGGCCTAACTCTTCTAGGAAGCCGTGGTTACGCCGCAAAATAAATCCAAATGTCGCGGTTCCGCCGCCGTGTGGAATGATCTTTTG
Source organism: Agapanthus africanus (assembly GCA_030015575.1). Lineage (NCBI taxonomy): Eukaryota > Viridiplantae > Streptophyta > Magnoliopsida > Asparagales > Amaryllidaceae > Agapanthus > Agapanthus africanus. The sequence continues at coordinate 685,741,855 of CM057339.1, forward strand.
CCAAATTTTCTTCAAAGCCCTCGTATACTCCTCTGGTCTAAGTTGATAGTCTCTGAATCTCTGTCTCCTTGCTCCAATTACTCCAAATTCACTTGCAAAACTCGCACAATAATCGTTAAATACACAAGATGCGGTTTTGGTTCTCTTTTATATTGTGTTTGCCGGATTTTACAAGAAATCAACACGAATAACAAGAAAAAAATTACGACCGTTTCCCCGGCAACGGCACCATTTGATTGATCTGCTAAAAAGTGTTTTCGAAAATAACCACAATCAACACGGTGTCACTAGTAGCTAGCCGCGATGAGTACGGGTCGTCCACAGGGAAACGTGAACTCTTTTCTTGCTTTAGACGAGTTGATAAAAGAAGGGTGATTGTATGTTTGTCGTTACGGATATAGAATTTATAAAGAAAAGGCTAGTAGGGTTCATAAGACTTAGTAGTAATTGATGAATAATTAAAAATGACTCCTTTATCTTTTAATAGTTTAAAACTAAATCAATGGTGATGAATGTAGATTAGGGTTTTTTGGAAGAAACTAGAGGTTCTCCATAACTAGCCCTTGTCCTTGCATTGATCTATATTCATGTCTAGCTCTTGACAAAATAAGTGTTAAACCAATCTCAAATAGTGGTCGTGACTATCAATAAATTGGTAGCACGCTCAATAAGGAGCTTATCATTTATTTTGCTAAATTTTATAAACTTTAAAATGTATTAAAGAAGTTAAAAGATTTTCTCATCTAAGATTCCACCCTATCCTACGAACCCTAGCAAGCTAGGAATTATACGCTCATGGTTAAAGATTTCGAAAAGACAATGAAGAAGAATGAAAACATGATTAAGATGCCGAAATGTAAGTGCGGAAAGTAAGTGCGGAAATTAAATGCAAAAAGAATAAAAAAAAAACTCTACCTTTATTAATCAACTATTGCATTTACAATACTCCTTAGAAAGTAGAATACAAGAACCCTAGCTTGCTCTAGATCTCTCTCTTATTGGAGGTAGATGAATAGATGATGATCACTCGGATACGTAGACCACTTAGATCTCTTGATCTCATCGGTGATGATTTTGAATGCACAGATCTCGGTCCTATATATAGGTACAGAAACTAGAAACCCTAAATTCCCTATGTGAATATATGCTGTTAAGATCCATACTACAAAATATCACATCCTAAGGTCACAAAACCGCCGCGGATCCGCCGCAAATATCACACTTTGGCCGCGCTTCTGCCGCAACCTAGTGGAATCAGGACTTGGGATTTCTTCTGGTCTCTTGTGTTACCATGTGGAGATCCTCTTGATGTCTATATTCTGAGAATAATGCTCTGAATCTCTGCCGTTACTAAATCTTACGATTTTCTTCCATATTCTGGCAGATTTGATTCCGACATCCCGATTTAATTCGGATCTCTTGGATTCCATATCTGAGCTAATATCTGCACAATATCTCAGGTCATAGTGTTAATAGTATTTGGTATTTTTGAGATATCATCCTAACCATTTTATATGATATTAAATCTTAAGGATATTGATTAGAAATATTTGATATGATATACATATTTTAATTACTAAGATTACATTTAAATATTATATGCATATATTTTCCCTCATTATGTTAATTATAATGTATAGACATGTGATAATAAACTTTTACAAATAAACCCTCATATGTTCTATATTTACAATAATTAACACCAGTAGGGAAAATATTCATTCAAATGTGCAATATTTTAGACTAATCAGTGTCCCCGTTAAGGAGTTGAGGTTAGGTTGCCTCGTTTCTTGGATTAGCAGGTGGTTCGCCGCGCTTGTAAGGGTATGCATTTGGTTATGTACTGTCTATTCACGTGACCGTGGAATGTCGTGTTTTGTTTGCAGCTCAAACAAAACACGGGATTCCTAGGATATCTAACTATTCCATTTCTATGATGATTACTGTATGCCTTCAATGCGATTACTTGCCTGTGATGTGTGTGTGTCTATATATTTTACATTCGTATAAGCCCTGCGTCCGCCCTGCCGTAAGTTAAGTTACCTTACGATGAAGACCCGATACCCTATGGCGAATACGAATGGCATATAAAAATATTGTATTTTCTTTTTCATATTATGCTCTTCTGGTGTGATTTGATTCTAGATAATAAGTGTTATTATATAAATGATGGGACTACATTAATATGATTAATGTAAAGAAAATAAACCTTATTTGATGTTGTAGGATCCGATTTTCAAAACTATCTGTTTTACAAATCGCGTGGTTCCTTCAGCGATATCAAGTTCATTACATTAAGGGTTTTCATCAAAACCAGTCGTAGCCCTCTGATTTTATATTAGTAAAGTACTTCGTATTTGTGTTGCATTTGTTGGCCTTTATCTAGGCGTAGTGTACGGTAGCTAAGTGATGCTTTTCTGCCGCATATGATGCGATTAGTTAGAACAGTCGCATAGCATTGTCGTCCTTTGTCAAGGGCTCGTCCCGGTGGATTTAAATTAGTCACGAAATGACTGGTTGAACTTGACTAGCGACATACGGTTTGCTGGCCTTTGTCAGATCATAAGCTGCTTGGGGTAAAAACCATATCGGGAGATTCAATTGTTGAAACTTGCAATGTTGATTGCATACCTTCTATGGACTAGGGTGACTTGTTGGCTTTTGTCAAGGTTACCATGCCATAATAGCTTGGATCCTGATTCCCACTGTGAGTAACAGTTACTGCCAGTTGATTTTCACTTCACAAATAGATAACCTATTAAGTGACCAGAAAGATGTTTATGAGGTTATGCCTATAAGGAAATGAGGTTATTCAATTGGGTCCGTACGAGTGTTAGTGATATATGCCCTAGAGGCTATTATTGTATCATACTGGTTTGTATATTAGATATTAGAAGCTTGGGATATACACGGATATAGTAACAGTCTTGCTCGAAATGGTAGTATGCTACCTGGTTTGTTTCTACCTCAATATGTGCATGTGTTTCTTTTAGCATATCGCTTATACATATTGTTAGGGCCCTTAGGATCTTTGCTTGATTACTAGCGTTGTAATGGCAGTGACACTAGTGGGGGCTGGGTAGTCTATAAGCACATCCTTATACAGGTCCCTAGTCGTAGGATTATCGAGGCGGAGTATCGATACTCTAGAGTAGACTAGTGTATACGCTTCTCATCCCAGTAGGGGAGATGGTCTGTTCCACAGCCATTAGTACGACGTACTGGAGATAGTATGCAGGTGCTCGTTGGGTTATGATTACACTGGACATGACTCGTAGGGAGCTGCTGGTGGGTATTATACCTATCATCGGGTAGCAGTTCCCTTGTGACATGAGTACAGCTTAGTTCGTCGACTTGACACTGCTACTTCGCCTCGAGTGTGTTCCCACTGTTCTTAGATTACTACCCTACTAAGGCTTAAAGGAGTCGTGCAAACAGATAGTAGTTGGGTGCAGTCCCGAAGCACTTGGAGGTGGCGGTTAGATAGGATTCATCTCTCCCGGTATTGGGCGTTGATATCGCGCTGTGTTCGGAAATCCATTACACAAAGTCCCTGGCCAGGGCAAACAAGATTTACTTGTAGGTACTCCAGTAGTTTCTCAGGGTGATTTGGGCTACACTCCGACATGACTTATTGCGCTATTAGGGGTCTGACAGCTACTGCCAACTTAGGCCCGATATGCGGTACTCTTAGACAAACAGACCGGATTGTACGGAGATTGTCACAGATATGCTCTGTAGGAGTTTGGATGAGTTTGCTCATCGGACTTCTTATCGACAGATACCTGGGTAGTCGTTACATGCAGCTAGTACTGCTGACGGCTTGTTGTTAAACCCTCTGCCAGCGTAGTGTCAAGTCTTTAGGGTCCCATACATAGGGTTTCCTTGCATTGGGCAAATTATGTAGAGGCTGTATGGTTTTACGGCAGGGCTTCGATCACATACGTGTACTTGTGCACGTATGGAGTTCGGGCGGATAATACTAGTGGGCTTTGGTTTAAACCGGATCCTAGTATTATATTGATGGATTATTTTAGTCTCTTTGTATTCGTATTTTTCGGAATACAAATACGGGTATGTATATACGGTGAGGGGTATTCTTGTAATTTTCTCAAGTATACTTCTAGAAGAAGACACCTCATTTTGTATTTAATCTTTTGATTAAAAGATAAATGAGGTGGATGTATGAAGTGGAGATTTACATTAAATGAAGCATGGATCTTAGGTGACTCATGAGGGTGACTCACTATGTGACTATTCAAGTATGCTTGATATTTTGCATTTTCATTATTGGATGCTTGATATTATCACAACTCTTAGCCATCTTCATTTGATAATGTTCATTCTACACTCTCACTTCCTCAAGCTCCCCTTCTTCTTTCTCTAACCCTAAATGTCTCATGTGTTGAGAAACCTAGGGTATTTAGAGACAAACTAATCCATCTTCACTCTCTACATCATCTAGGACATCTAGTTTAGAGAACTAGGTGCCTTAGTTATCTCGGATTTGAGATTGGAGCTCGGACTATAGACTCTCGGGTGGATCATCTTTCACTTGAGGAGACCGACGAGGAGGCCCAATCCGTATACGATCCGAGGAGCTTATGACGAGTAGAAGGACAACAAGAATACCCGAAGGACATGATACTGTGAGGTATAACATTCTTTCCGAGTAGTTAAGCTCATACAGTTTTGCTAGCTAGGCTTTATGGTCGATCCTGGGTTTAAGTATGTGTTGTGAAGCCCATAAAAATCATTTTTTGCGTATTCCACCTTCCCACGAACCCACGGGGCGCTCAACATTGACATACGGTGGTATCAGAGCCTCTCCGCAAGCCTTAGATTGCTTGTAGAGACATTTAAAATCTGTCGTTTTTGTCGCGCACGGACTGCCAACAAAAACAGTACCGAAAAAGTTGTTTTAAGATATTTGCACACCCCGTGGGTTCACGGTTTGAACCAAGAAGCCGCAGGGTGGAGCGTAGGGACCTTCAGGATACCTCAGGGGGGACCAAATGTCGGGCCCACCCCCAAGACCACCATAAGGTGGCCTTATTGGGTGGTGACCCGAGAGCACCACAAAATGGTGCTCTCGGGTCTGCCTCCCCTTGGGGGCCACCTCATGGTGGCCCCCAAAGGTGGGTATCGCCCTGAGGCCCTCAGATCGACAGTTAATTTTCCCCCCTCGCCTCCGCAAAGGTTCGGACGGGTTTCGAGTTCGTTTCGACTCCCGGATTGGCTTAAAACGAATTTTTTGGTAATTTTAGTGGACAGTTTTTCTTGGTCTTGAAAAATTAGTTTCGTTTTCTAATTGTGCGCGGATTTTATAACATCGTGGGTTACTTTACAAGCTTTGTGATGGATATATGTGTTCGTAAACCTCCGCTATTTGCTATACGTCGATTAGTTGGAGGTTGCACATATCTGTATTGTGATGGTTTGTGGATATGAACTTTATTGGATCGTCGTGATGGAATAGCCGGGGGATGTGAGAAGTGTGTTTTCTTTTCTTTCATTCGATGTAAAAATTGTAAAGTGATGTAATATTATTTTGCGGGGCACATTCGGGTTGAGGTTGTAGCCGCCGTTGTATTATTTCTTTTACTGTTTTCTGCTCCTAGGATAGACCCAAGGTGGGGTGCACGAACTACCGGGTTCTTGAATTGCCGCGTGGCCTACTCATTTTACTGAGGGAGGCTGCTTCACTTCAGGAATTTGGCGGGTAGTTTTCCGCACCCATAAGGGTCTAGGGTAGGGTTTGGCTTTTCATCACGACCGTAGAATCCGTCTTTCGTTACAGGCTTAAACGAAATGTCGAATTCCTAGTATATCTAATATGTTCATCTATGATCTGGAATGCCTATTATTTTGTGAGATGAATGGATATATTATATATGTTATATAATAGACCTTGCTTATGTTTTGCACCCGCGCTAGTCCAGGCCCCGTTCTGACGTTAGTTAAGTAACCTAACGGTGTAAGACGGGGCCTAGTGGCGAATGCGGATGGCATAAGCGTACGTGGTATTTTCATTTTTTCTGCAATGGTAGGTGTAAATGATGGGACTGCATTATATGATTAATGCAAAGCAAACAAACCAAAGTTGAATCCTTGGAACAATTTCAAAACCACTCGGTTTTTTCAAAAAGCAAACTTTTAAATGCGGAGCTTAAACCACTCCTTTAAAATCTATCAAGTTCCTTTGATTAAATCAAGTTCATTACGTTCACGGTTTCGCCAAAACCATTCATAGCCCTCCGTCATTTTAGATGGGTATTCAGTAGTATTCGAGATATGTATTTTGACCTTCGCCAACGCATAGTGATTGATAGCTGCCGGGTATTCATCTATAGCATAGATAGATGCATTGGTTTGGGACAGTCGTACTACTATTTTAGCCTTCATCAAGGGTATATACAGGTGGGTTCAAATTAACGTGGACAATGACGGGTAGAGCTTGACTTATGACTTATAATATGTTGGCCTTCGTTAAGGTCATAAGAGTTTGGGGCAAAAATCCACATCGGGAGTTTCTAAGGAAACTGAAAGTTTCTAGTGTTGCATACCATTTTGAGTGTGATAATTTTGGTAGGATTCCTTCAGGATTATCACACAATGATATTTGGATCCCGATCCTACTGTAAGTATCTGCAACTCCTCGGGAGATTTTTTCACTAAAACAATCAATGCTATAAACCAAGTAGGTGTCTAGAATGGTGTTAGCGGGACTATGCCTCTAGGGAAAAGAGGTTATGTAATTAAGAAACTTCGCGAAAGCGTTGGAAAACCTCCCTCGAAGTACCAACACTAGCCTGGCCGAAAGGTTAAGCAAGTATTGTAAGAGTGAGATTAATCCTGACTAGTTCATGTTTTATGGTTTGAGGAAGGATTCGAGATACAGTGGGATCCATCCTGTTTAGATAAACTAATAATCAATCTAAACTTGCAAGAGCATCATGCTAAGTGTTCTCTCTCTCTCTCCAAATTGCAGCGACCAGGTGACCAGACTTAGGTTACAGCTAGATAATAAATTGACTGAGCCAGACTATATTGATTAGCAAAGGTTTGTCTAGATGTCCATTACCTATGAGAAGCTGTGCCACCTCCTTACTACTAAAGCCCTGCCATCCCATGTCCAGTTTCCACCGTCGCAGATGTTCATATCCGTAAGACTAGGGAAAAAGACAGTATGAATGCCAAGTGTCTCGTGTTGTCCTTAGTAGATGGTGTAAACCAGAGGTTGTATGAGAAGATGGACTTACCTTCCATCTTCCTCCATAACAAAGATTTATATGGAGAGCAATCTCGTATCGCAAGATATGAGACCTCGAAGGAATTGCTCCAAGCAAGGTTGGCTGTCGGGTCTAGGGGACCACATCCCTACAATGATCAGCTATATTAAAAAGCTCACGGACCTGAGGACCACGTTGGAGAACGAGTTATGTACTAATTTGATTCTATAGTCCCTCCCTTCTACTTACGCTCTGAAGGAAACCAGGGAGACACCCTTTCTGCTTATTGGAGAATCTTCCTCTTCTAGATCCAAGGCAAAAGCCAAGGGAAAGAAGAAGAAGGCCTTCACCAAGCTGATAGGGTGTCCGTAAGGTAGAAGGAAAGGTGTTGGGGTAAAAATTTACACCCCCGTTGACCGAGTCAAAGTCAAGGTCAACCCCAAGCCAGGTGGGCCCAAGCCCAGGTCAAGCGAGCCCAGGCCCAAGTCGAGCCCGCGTCCAGCCTCCTCCATGCTAAAATATATATCATGTAATAAATAATTTTTATGTAATTTTTTATACATGAATGTATGCAAAATGGGCATAAAGCCAATATTTTGTAAGCCCATGGCTTATGTGCAAAAATGAAATGGCACATGAGCCATGGGATGGCTAAAATTCCATTTTTGTTGAGCCCAATGGGCTATATGTAAATATGTAAGCCTATAAAAGACAACATGATGATGAATAAAAAAAATAACACTTTTCATTCTCACAAAAAAACTAGGGTTTGTATCTCGTTCCCTTTTCTGAAGGTCTCAAATCTTCTTCTTTCTTTTGAATTAAATCAAGAGTTTTACTCTTCCTTTTCAAAAACAAAATAGTTTTTCACCACGAAACCCACAAAGGGGAACTTGGATCTGTCATCAGATCTCAAAAAGGAGAGATTTTGAGATCTCACATTTCTTGATCTTCAAGATCCAGCTAACAGAGGAGGAAGAAGAAGAACCCCTTCCATTAACCCCAAAAACACACTCAGGAGTCCAACTCCTCTCTGATTTCTCTTTCGAGAAATTTTTTTTAGGCTAAAAGCCTCTTTTTCTCGTCGGCGCTCAAGCGCAGTGCGCCCGCGTGCCGACACGTGGCGCGCTTGCGCTCAAGCGCAAGTGCAAGTTTCCCCCATGCCGACACGTGGCGCGCTTGCGCTCGAGCGCAAGTCGCCCCCGTGCCGACACGTGGCGCTCAAGCGCTCAAGCGCAAGCGCTCAAGCGCAAGCGCTCAAGCGCAAATCGCCCCCGTGCCGACACATGGCGCACTTGCGCTCAAGCGCCCAGCGCTCAAGCGCAGAGCGCCCACGTGCCGACACGTGGCACTCTAGCGCCTGAGCTCACAGCACCTAGGCGCACAGCGCCCAAGGTGCTGCCCCACGCATCCTTTGGATGTCTTTTCTCCCTCTTTTTTTCCCTTATGTGTATATATATATACATATACATATGTATACATATTTGTACACACACGTGCTCCACGACACTGTCCCTGTTAGGAAAAAATTTCTAACGGGGCGCTGCCCCGCACCCCGCAAGGGGGCTGCTAGCCCCCTTGACCCCCAGCCCGCTATCCGGGTAGCGGGACCCCCGTAAAAAACTCTGCGTGGCTCCCGATATATCCAAAACCCCCTTTTCAAAACACAACACACGTACACTGCACATTGAGTTCGCATGACCAGTTTAACGCGTTAATCGGAGGTTCCCTCGCCCCAAAGGCGAGGGGTAATTAACGGCAGCTTAGTCCGCGGCTGCCGGAGATTCGGATCCCCACAATCATTAAACCCCGCCCTACCCTAGGCAGGGAGAATCTGTAGTACGCCTGACAAGCGCGCGCGTATTCCCATCTCAATGGGGTGACGAAAAACACCCTACAGATTCTGGCACGCCCGGTGGGACCAATCTCTCCTCCCATATTTCGGGTTAAACGTTCATGCGAACTCAATCAATTTACATGTCTATATTTATACTAAAATAATGCTCTTTCATGCAGATTTTCAAGCAATCACCTTCCGACGATGTCTTCGATGATGAACTCAGCTCCCGTCTCCTACACGATGAGGATAGACTCTAGGACGGTCCTTCCGGCTAGTCTCGGGCGACAATGGGAGGAGACGCTGCTACCATTCGGCTCTATTATGTTCATGCCAGTTGGCGCCATCCCAGCTCCTCAAGCCCCGGTGGCAGACAAACCGGTCTTGAAAGGAAGGAGACCAAATGTGGTGATCTCAAGGGCGCCCTAACCTAAACGCAAGTCGGTATCTGAACGACTTTCCTTGGCCCCAGCTGAGGGCAAGGCCATCAACACCAACAAAGCTACAACGCGTCCCGAGCAAGCTTCAGCGGCGCCCCTGACAAATGCTCGATCGGGTGTCTTCTCTAAGCTCCCCGCTGATCAACTCACAATGGCTTCCCGGGTAGCGGATGCCCGCCAAGCCATCAAAATCGAGAAGCTGAGGGAGAAAAGGATCGGATATAGAGCCAACAAAAGGGCTAAGGCTCCTGCCAGGCTGAACCTCATGAGGTTCGAAGAACAGGGTTACCCCGCCGAAGATGAGGAAATGGCTGGGTATGTAGTCCACACTGTCTACATGGTGGGCACGCGCAGCAAGAGCAAGGACGGGGCTACCACATCTCAAACCCAATCTGGCTTGAATGCGGTGGCCGCTTCCCAAGAACAGCCACCTCTGCTGGGTGATGAAAACCTTCTCGATGAGGATGATAGGCGGAAAGACCCTTTGGTCCACGAGGAGTCGAGCTCGGAAAGCAAAGATGAGCCAACTTTCCAGCCTAAGAATGCGGAGCAGCAACTTCTCCAAGAGCTCCGAAAACAGCTCAGAAGCAAAGATAAGGAGATGGCCAAGCTCTACTCGAAGATCGATGACTTGACAAATGTCGTCTTACGGCTTACGGCCTAACTTGCCTCTCAGCCGCCCAATCAAGCACAGGGCTCTGCTCATGAACCGGAAAATGGTGTCCCAAAGCAGCCGACGCCTATTCCCTCAAATCCAAAAGTGGGCGAACTACATGAAAACCAGTCGCATCCTATCTCGGGAAATGTCTTGGCTACCGATGACAGTAGCCCGCTAACTCAAGATCAAATCATAGATTTGGTTGCCAGCAAAGTCAAAATGTAACGTCTTCAAAATAATAAAATATGATTTTTGGGAAATTTTATAATTTAATATTATTTTAATGAATATTTTAATATTCTGGTATAATTAAATACAGATAAATGGGGAAAAATTATGGAAAATTCTAAAATAAGGTATTTTAAGGAATTGCCTCGTTTTCTGTGCATGCCCCCATTTCCTCTAGTTTTGACCCTGAGTATGTCTAGTTTTGACTGATTCCATCTAGGGTGAAATCTGGGTTGATTTTCCTATGTTGGTATATAATTTGGGACTTGTTTTAGCATGGATTTTGGTATTTGGTGATTCATTCCTGTCGGGTGGCGTTTGGACGTCAACGACAAGTGGATTTTGATTGTGTTTACATGCGAGTCGATAGGTTTTTACCTATGCGGGTAGCGTGTGCTATTTTGGTTTCCGATGTGATTTTCATGTGCTTTAGCATTGTGATATACTTGTAGGTACCCCGCGTGATGTTGAGGCAAAGGAGGTGAAGATAGCGATATCGGCTTTGGCACACGAGAAGCAATGTGAGTAGATTTATATCTACGGGGAGAAGTCGGATGGATGGCGTATGGCACCCCCGCAGTCCGTGGTGATGTATACGAATACGTATACACACGAATATTTAGTATGTGTTGTTTAGGGTTATTGATGGTAATAATGATATTTTGATAATAAGAATATATTGGTTTAGTATAGTGCGAACCCTAGAGTAGTGGTTGCACTCACAGATACATTTACACACATACTTGTATTCTTTCTTTCATTTATTAGAGTGCATATGATGGTGCGTATATCTACACATGGGTATGGGACAATGTGTTTATATACGGGATTTGAGGATGATACGTGGTTTGAGATGATACTTGATGTGAGGCCGTGAGATCGGCGATGTGACATAGCTTGTCTTCGAGGTGCGATATGATAGTTTTAGCGGGCCTTGGGATATGTGTTTACCCCCGCATGCATACTTATTGATGATATCGATTTTGTACTGGACATAGAGTAGTACCCCCAAACTATATGATCTGATGATGGTGATATCTGTTATGTGATGAGACAGTGAGATGTTGACCCCTACCCAGCTATTGGGGATGCCGTACGATGATTTACCGTACGAGCCAATATTGATGATAAATCCGCACTCATAACTCGAGGATATCTTATGATATGACATTGAGGCGAGATCACCGACTATATATCTTTATATATATACCGACTCAGATTTAGGTGGTTTCCGCACCTACCCCTCCTGATTGACCTGATACTTAGATGTAGTTTGCATAGTAGATACTTCACTGTGGTGTTGACTACTAGATTTCTGCATTTTCCTGCTATTCGCATTGCTGTCATATGTTCATTGTTATATTATTATCATGCTGTTAGGACACCAGCACCATTATCGATGATGCGTATGTTTCACGTACACTATGTGCCGGCTCACACACTTCATCATCGATAATTGCCATGCCACTACACTGTAGTACTATTGCATTCATGATATGATTCTTCCTTCGACATATGCACATTACTATTCCATGTTGCATGATTTCCGATATGATTACTTCTCTTTACATGTCGCATACATCATGGATTGATTGCATAGCACATTGCATTGGATTTACTTCTTGATGTGGATTTTCATGTGATTTCTGATTTTGAGGACCGTGGGATTATTTAAGAAAAGATGTTCTTTTATGAAAAACCCGGTACCTCGTGATATGATATTTTGGTGCGTCCACCACGCGTTTTCTCGGTGCTGAGACGTGTGCTTGAAACCCGATTCGAGGAGTGGATGATCCGATTGCGGGTTCGTGGTGGGCCCGGTATGGTTCCCCTCGGCGAGATGATCGATGGGTTATGCCGATTGAGCCTGGAGGCGGGCGAGTACCTACCGGTGATTGTATTTGAGCTCGGCGGATATCCGGAGGATACCGCCTGGAGCCGAGAGATGGGCGTACTGCCGGGGCCGACGGGCCGATACCGCGGACGGAGCCCAGAGATGGACATGGGTTGACTCGTACTGCCGGGGGCCGGGGGCCGAGGGCCGATACCGCAGACGGAGCCCTATATGGATGAGGATTTACGTGTCGATGCTAGGCACGGGTTTCATGATGCTTTTCCTTGATTTTATTTATATCCTCACATTGCATACATGATGCTTACTGTCAGTGGGTGACAGGCGGACGGGTTCCACATATATACAGACATGGATTATATACAGACTGGATTTACACTTATCATACTTCATTTGTATATATAACAGGGTATGAGGGCGCTGTTATATATACCCTTACACCAATATTAGTGGTATGGGACGCTAATATATGTGTATTGATATCATTGATATTTCATCATATTTACTTCATGCAGACATACCTTATACTGTTGACATGTTATTACCTGAGTACCCGGCACTACATACATGATTAGATGTTACCTTGCCACCTTATCACACTCAGATGTACTCTTGTGGATTGTATTACTGATCGTTGACTTAGGATTATGTCTTGCATTCGATTTCTGCTTGTAGATGTTTCTATTCACGAGTTGGCAACTCACCCCCGTTGTGCCACAGATCTTGCAGGTTCTGCCGTACAGGTTTCTTTGCGGCATTTCTGGCACACTACCTTCTTGCGGGTGATTTGCTTTGGTAGGTGGATTCTTTCGTATCAAGAATCACCATTGTATTTATTTATTTCATTGTATCTAGAATTTCCATCAACCAAAACTTGTATATTCTTTCAGACTTAGAGACAGTGTTGTATTGTTCGACCTAGAGTCGCGCTTAGTAGTATTGCGGTTTTCTTGTTGCTTTTGAGCTTTCTTTGGATTTGATCCTCGCCACTTGGCGTTGTATATTATTATATCATTGTGTGGTTGTGACCGTCGATTGACGAAGAGCTAGCTCCCGCTTGGGGATGCCTTTATCATTGCATATATATTGTTATTCTTATTTTACCCCATTCGGGGCCAGTTTTACAAAAGAAACTCTGCCGAAATTTTTAGAAAAGACTTACTGTTTTTAAATGTACATTCGGCTTAGTTATTTCAAAACCTTGATTTCAAACATGTTTTTCTTCACTTCTTTAAACCAGTTTCTTTACTTATTCTTAAAAATGGTTTTAGATTTCTGGGCTTTTGGCTTACTTGGATCAGATGGAGTCCTATAGACTTCATATGGTTCAAGGGCCAGTCACGTGCTCTTTCGGGTCGTGAAAAAGTTAGTATCAGAGCGCTAGGTTGACCTTGGTTCGAGTCTGAGTTTGACTATGTGGAGCCTAGGGCGTTGTTTATACACGGAACTTAGGCTTGACCTTACGGAACTTAGACTTGGTCGAGGGGGTATTCGACCCGAACTTTCGTCGTATTAGGATGACCCTTGGTTGATGGAATAGGTGACTAAAGTAGAGTGACGTACCGTTGGTATGTTCCGCGGCATACTTACGACACGCCACTCCGCTTAAGGAACCTTAGGATGTGTATATTTTCGAGATTAGTGATTCTCTTCATATCCAGGATTATTCATCCATTTGAGATCCCCGATTCTATTAGTTTCATGATCATACCTTCATTGATGCTGTTCCTTCCTATGATCATGTATCCACTTTGGATCTGTGTTTCCCCTTCTTGCCACTGATGTGCTCTCTTTGATACTCGATTGAGGTTCATGTCACCGTGTTTGAGCACAGTTTGGGCTGCTGCTAGGGTTACGGCCGGTGTGAGCTCGTTTGGTATGAGGGCCGACCATTGTGTTTTCTGGTGACATGGGAACGTCTCGAGTTAGTGTTGGTGATTGTGACCTCTAGTGGAGGCGAGTGCTTGGTCTTGCACCGGATGATCGGGCCATTGTTAGAGCTGCCAGTTGAGAGAGGACTGTTGATGTACAGCATACCTCAGAGATTGTGATGTCGCCTACCGTGCAGACAGATGGACCAGCTGTTGCTGATATTGACAGGATGTTGCTTTCGGAGCTTACGAGCTGAGATTGCTGGAGCTTTCAGGCAGATATGCGACAGATGATAGCTAGTCTACCCGATTTGAGAGACGAAGGTGATTCGTCCGATTTTGCGCCAGAGCGGGCCCAGTTGAGTTGAAGATTTCCAGTGTGGAGAGTCTTACTCAGATCTAGAGCAGACCGATTCAGAGATGATCGCCAATGTATTGCCTTTCCTGGAGGATTGAGGCGTTGTTCGGCGTACAGGCATACGAGCCTGTTGTTGCTGCAAATGATGAGATATCGCCCAGATGATTGGAGCTACTGCAGCATGAGCATGTTCTTAGAGAGATGATAGCGAGTCGCTAGTCACCTGAGGATGAATGACTAGGACATTTGGTTCGTTCGTTTACCGATGCGAGGTCATCAGATAGATTGTTTCCAGCTAGAGACGACTTCACGCAGGTTCGTGAGAGTCGATAGAGACGATCGAATGTCAGGAGCCTATTTTCCAAGTTTAAAGTATACGGAAAGACATGCAGGTGATTCTATGGACCCTCTAGAAGAATGAAACCCTAACTCGACTTAATGACCGTGTGACAGCCTTTGAACCTTAGGGTTTACGGCGGTTCCGCGGCGCCATTAGCGAGGCTTGGGTTTGCCCTTCTACGGCTGGACCACCGACGCTGTGGCATGTACTCGATACTATTAAACTGTACCCGAGATGTGAGCTCTTGGGGGATTATGAGGATCTGACGAGTCGATCGGATGGTTCGACATCTTTCGGATATCATGTGATGGGACACTGCTTGGGAGACTCCAGATACGAGCATAGCTGTCGGAGCGCAGTCTGTGTAGCCATGATGAGATGAGTCCGAATCAGTCGATAGTGGAACAATGTGGAGTAAAGAGTTTGCACGAGATTTCGACGAGATGACGTTCCACTCCGCTGACATCAGAGATGCGATATGCACGCTGAGGACGTGTTCGGCTAGATATCTTCTACTGAGTGATGAAGATACTGAGTTCGTGATTTCGAGTCTGTGTTAGAGACTTCGGGTGGACCGTAGCCGAGGACATTGCAGTGTGCAGATAAAGACGCGACGTCGAATGGTCGATGATACAGACAAGCGGGACAAGAAGTTCGTGCGAGAGGCAGACGAGCTGTTACTACACCCCGTTAAGATTAAAGGCCGGACATGCATACAGAGGCGCGGAGATGCGACCAGCTTCCGAGGAGATGTTGTACTAAGGACGCAGAGGTCTAGAGAGCGAGAAAAGATTACGCCAGAGTACCAGCCTCCTTACAGTTTGGCTTAGGCAAGATCAGAAGAGACCTTGAGTAGGATTCCTTCCAGTACACTGCTGCAATAAGAGTTGCACCCAGGATCGGATGTGTGATATGCATTCAGTGGACCCGAGGTCGGCGCCAGAGATGTGCTGCTTTACGAGCGGTCGTGAGGATTGACCGAGAGATGACCAGGGAAGTGCAAGAACGGAATCGTTCCTGTCAGCACACCTGACCGGGCCGATGAGCCGATGGATTGCGAGTTGGTAATCTACAGGAAAGATCAGGAACCAAAGGCAGAGGACGCCAGCCGCGAGCAAGAGGCAAGTAGATATCTTGCGCCGCTAGCATCGGATGTACCGGTACCTTCTCGACCCTGAAGGAGGGTATACCGACGACGGTAATTATGATTTGTGATTTTGTGATTTGATTATCACGTATCCGTTGCTTTGGATTTCGGTATTTTGGGCGATCTATTCGCATGATTTAGTCTTGATGACTGAGTTTCATGATATTTGATTTTGTGCACCATGGTTGCACCTACTGGGTATTTATACCTTGTACATAGTTATTACTCTTGAGCTGTTGATTGCGATTTCATGCCTATTTTATGCTGGTGATTTGATTTACGCTTCCAGCAGAGTTTCATGTAATTTTAGTGTTTTGATTTTGCACTCGGTATAGCTTATATATGCTTGTAGTGCATCGATATGTGTTTTGTGCCCGCAGCTGCACACGTTTATGATTTTCTTCATATCTGGATACACTTGGTGTTGCTGCTTACGTATTTGAGTTATTGCTTGGTATTTGTGCATGGGATGCACCAGTTCTATATTTCGTGCATTTTTCGCACCAGTTTTATGTTTCTTGCGTTTATCGCATCAGATTTATATTTCGTGCCTTTGTTGCACCGGATTTATATTTTGTGCATTACGATTGCACCTGACTTCGATTTGATGCCTCTCGGTATGTCGATTTTGATTGTGATATTGATGTGGATTCTTACACTCCGTTCTTTTGACTGGACTTACGCATATTCGACGTTGCTATTGGATTTTGTGATTCCGTGCATATTGAGTGCGCAGGGTCTAGATTTTCATTCGTGCATGATGGATGCACCGATTTGGATTTTCGCGCATGTTGGGCGCATGTTTTGAGATACGATTTTGGGGCACACCAGATGCACTAAATCGAGATTCTTCGTGCATGTCAGATGCACCTGTTTTGGCTGTCAGGCACACATGTTGCCTATGACAGATGCTTCGTGCACACCCGTTGCACCTAGATGTTGTTTTGAGCACATGTTTAGCGCATATATGGATTTTGATTTCCGTGCGCGTCAGACGCACAGGGTGGTGTTATGTGCATTTTTGGAATTTATTCCTTTTGGAGTAGTACATTTTTATGATGTGGGATATTTGCTTTCATACTGAGCAGGACTAGTCAGTGGACAGTGCCTGGATATATTTTGCATGCATTGATAGTTATCGAAGGGATTTCCGAAAAGCGAGCTATAGTCTCAGTATATACCTACGTGTCCGATATGACACAAAACGTTTTAAAAACAAGGAAACCCTTCTGATTATTTTCAAAATGGTGGAACGTGCTTATTAAACAAAGGATATATATACACATATATAGTTATTTTCTTATGAGAAACGTCCGCCACTGTGCAGTGTTACGCGCATCGCACAGCGACTTAAAAAGATTTGGCATACAGTTGCATCAGCTAATTACATGTATAGATTGGGTGTCTACATGTATAGTCTTGGTCCATATCATATTGATTTTGTATTGGATTTGACATTGTGTCGTTACCATGACTCCGATGATTGCGGATGCTTGATGGAGTGTTGCTTTTGAGTTATCTGCTCAGTACTCATGCGCATGCATTGCGCTATGATGTTTTATGTATAGATGATTTCGGAGCCCCGATGACTTGGAATTTGTATTGAAATATTTTAGTATTTGGGGGTTTAAATTTAAATTCGGGGACCGAATTTCTTTAAGGGGGGTAGATTGTAACGTCTTCAAAATAATAAAATATGATTTTTGGGAAATTTTATAATTTAATATTATTTTAATGAATATTTTAATATTCTGGTATAATTAAATACAGATAAATGGGGAAAATTATGGAAAATTCTAAAATAAGGTATTTTAAGGAATTGCCTCGTTTTCTGTGCATGCCCCCATTTCCTCTAGTTTTGACCCTGAGTATGTCTAGTTTTGACTGATTCCATCTAGGGTGAAATCTGGGTTGATTTTCCTATGTTGGTATATAATTTGGGACTTGTTTTAGCATGGATTTTGGTATTTGGTGATTCATTCTTGTCGGGTGGCGTTTGGACGTCAACGACAAGTGGATTTTGATTGTGTTTACATGCGAGTCGATAGGTTTTTACCTATGCGGGTAGCGTGTGCTATTTTGGTTTCCGATGTGATTTTCATGTGCTTTAGCATTGTGATATACTTGTAGGTACCCCGCGTGATGTTGAGGCAAAGGAGGTGAAGATAGCGACATCGGCTTTGGCACACGAGAAGCAATGCGAGTAGATTTATATCTACGGGGAGAAGTCGGGTGGATGGCGTATAGCACCCCCGCAGTCCGTGGTGATGTATACGAATACGTATACACACGAATATTTAGTATGTGTTGTTTAGGGTTATTGATGGTAATAATGATATTTTGATAATAAGAATATATTGGTTTAGTATAGTGCGAACCCTAGAGTAGTGGTTGCACTCACACATACATTTACACACATACTTGTATTCTTTCTTTCATTTATTAGAGTGCATATGATGGTGCGTATATCTACACATGGGTATGGGACTATGTGTTTATATACGGGATTTGAGGATGATACGTGGTTTGAGATGATACTTGATGTGAGGCCGTGAGATCGGCGATGTGACATAGCTTGTCTTCGAGGTGCGATATGATAGTTTTAGCGGGCCTTGGGATATGTGTTTACCCCCGCATGCATACTTATTGATGATATCGATTTTGTACTGGACATAGAGTAGTACCCCCAGACTATATGATCTGATGATGGTGATATCTGTTATGTGATGAGACAGTGAGATGTTGACCCCTACCCAGCTATTGGGGATGACGTACGATGATTTACCGTACGAGCCAATATTGATGATAGATCCGCACTCATAACTCGAGGATATCTTATGATATGACATTGAGGCGAGATCACCGACTATATATCTTTATATATATACCGACTCAGATTTAGGTGGTTTCCGCACCTACCCCTCCTGATTGACCTGATACTTAGATGTAGTTTGCATAGTAGATACTTCACTGTGGTGTTGACTACTAGATTTCTGCATTTTCCTGCTATTCGCATTGCTGTCATATGTTCATTGTTATATTATTATCATGCTGTTAGGACACCAGCACCATTATCGATGATGCGTATGTTTCACGTACACTATGTGCCGGCTCACACACTTCATCATCGATAATTGCCATGCCACTACACTGTAGTACTATTGCATTCATGATATGATTCTTCCTTCGACATATGCACATTACTATTCCATGTTGCATGATTTCCGATATGATTACTTCTCTTTACATGTCGCATACATCATGGATTGATTGCATAGCACATTGCATTGGATTTACTTCTTGATGTGGATTTTCATGTGATTTCTGATTTTGAGGACCGTGGGATTATTTAAGAAAAGATGTTCTTTTATGAAAAACCCGGTACCTCGTGATATGATATTTTGGTGCGTCCACCACGCGTTTTCTCGGTGCTGAGACGTGTGCTTGAAACCCGATTCGAGGAGTGGATGATCCGATTGCGGGTTCGTGGTGGGCCCGGTATGGTTCCCCTCGGCGAGATGATCGATGGGTTATGCCGATTGAGCCTGGAGGCGGGCGAGTACCTACCGGTGATTGTATTTGAGCTCGGCGGATATCCGGAGGATACCGCCTGGAGCCGAGAGATGGGCGTACTGCCGGGGCCGACGGGCCGATACCGCAGACGGAGCCCAGAGATGGACATGGGTTGACTCGTACTGCCGGGGGCCGGGGGCCGAGGGCCGATACCGCAGACGGAGCCCCATATGGATGAGGATTTACGTGTCGATGCTAGGCACGGGTTTCATGATGCTTTTCCATGATTTTGTTTATATCCTCACATTACATACATGATGCTTACTGTCAGTGGGTGACAGGCGGACGGGTTCCACATATATACAGACATGGATTATATACAGACTGGATTTACACTTATCATACTTCATTTGTATATATAACAGGGTATGAGGGCGCTGTTATATATACCCTTACACCAATATTAGTGGTATGGGACGCTAATATATGTGTATTGATATCATTGATATTTCATCATATTTACTTCATGCAGACATACCTTATACTGTTGACATGTTATTACCTGAGTACCCGGCACTACATACATGATTAGATGTTACCTTGCCACCTTATCACACTCAGATGTACTCTTGTGGATTGTATTACTGATCGTTGACTTAGGATTATGTCTTGCATTCGATTTCTGCTTGTAGATGTTTCTATTCACGAGTTGGCAACTCACCCCCGTTGTGCCACAGATCTTGCAGGTTCTGCCGTACAGGTTTCTTTGCGGCATTTCTGGCACACTACCTTCTTGCGGGTGATTTGCTTTGGTAGGTGGATTCTTTCGTATCAAGAATCACCATTGTATTTATTTATTTCATTGTATCTAGAATTTCCATCAACCAAAACTTGTATATTCTTTCAGACTTAGAGACAGTGTTGTATTGTTCGACCTAGAGTCGCGCTTAGTAGTATTGCGGTTTTCTTGTTGCTTTTGAGCTTTCTTTGGATTTGATCCTCGCCACTTGGCGTTGTATATTATTATATCATTGTGTGGTTGTGACCGTCGATTGACGAAGAGCTAGCTCCCGCTTGGGGATGCCTTTATCATTGCATATATATTGTTATTCTTGTTTTACCCCATTCGGGGCCAGTTTTACAAAAGAAACTCTGCCGAAATTTTTAGAAAAGACTTACTGTTTTTAAATGTACATTCGGCTTAGTTATTTTAAAACCTTGATTTCAAACATGTTTTTCTTCACTTCTTTAAACCAGTTTCTTTACTTATTCTTAAAAATGGTTTTAGATTTCTGGGCTTTTGGCTTACTTGGATCAGATGGAGTCCTATAGACTTCATATGGTTCAAGGGCCAGTCACGTGCTCTTTCGGGTTGTGACACAAAACATTGGTGGCCGAAGCCGAAGCGCAAAAAGATATCAGCAGTAGTGGGAGATCATATCCTTCTCAGTATGATCTGGTAGAATTTCCTAGCGGCTATGTCATCCCCAAATTCGGAAGATTCGATGGGACGGGAAATGCGAATCAGCATATCGCCCACTTCAAAGCCTCATGCAGGAATACTGGGGGCAATGATGCGCTTCTCCTCCGCCAGTTCGTTAATAGCTTGACCGATGTTGCTTTCGACTGGTACGCGAGCATACCGGATGGCTCCGTCACAACTTTTGTGCAAATGGAGTCTCTGTTTCGGCAGAGGTTCATGAGCGTCAGCGATAAGATTACCATTGCCGAGCTCGTAAGGACCAAGCCCAAGAGCGATGAAAGCAGCACGGATTTTATAACCCGATGGCGTAATCTCTCCGTCAAATGCGAACCGCCGATAGAGCAGGACTAATCTGTCAGTCTCCTCGTCGGAAATCTCAACAATTGGATGGCCCCGTTTTTATGCACCGCGGGTCTCAAAACATTCCAAGAGCAGACCAGGAAAGTCCAGATGCTGGAGCGCTCAAAACAGGAGTCCTCCTCGGATTCTCAAAATAACAATAGGTCCTGGAGAAACTGGAAGGACGATAATCGCAAAGGCGGAAACTTCGATGATTCTGAATCTTTCAACACTTCGGCTAACCGAAATAAGCAAGGGATGAGCGGACCTAGCGCCAACCAGCCTCAGAAGCCAATGTTTGGAGAGGGAGGAGAATCTCCACTGAAAGAGAAGCTGGATAAGGTCTATTCCTTCAGAAGGGACAAAATCCGTAAAATATTCAAAGACGCCCTGAAGAACGGTCTACAACTGCCAGAGTTAAAAAGACCGCAAGAAGCGAATAGGACTGCACTGCCCCTATCACGGAGTGATTGGTCATGCCATTGAGGACTGCTTCGTCTTCAAAGATTGGGTCGAAAAACAATACAAGGCAGGAGAGATAGAACTGTCTAAAGGCGTGTTAACAAACAGTCCAGCTGCGACCGCCAATTTCATACAAACGGAGACCGAAGTTCTTCATGGAACTGATTCTCTCAGATATCCTCCTCTCTCTGAAAACAATCGACCACCACGTCATTAAACTGGGAACAGTCGACCTCTAAGTCGTTAAACTGGGAATGTAAAAAAAATGTAAATAAACAAAAAATGTGTAAATAAAAGAAAAATAAAGAAAAGCCGAAATGATGGGGCAACCGCGAATAAAAGCCGAAATGATAGGGCAATCGCGATTTTCGCGATAAGAAAAGCTGAAATGATAGAGCAATCGCGGTAAAACAAAAAAAACAACAAAAAAAACAGTGGCGAATGATGAGTCGCTCCTGGTACCATATTCCAGTGCAGCGATACAGACGCCAACCAAAAACCAATTTTCCAAAATTCTCCCAGCCCTACGGCCAATCCCCAAATTGACTGCCGCATACAATCCACGGGCTCAAATAATTCTCAGCATACCCATGCCCCATCGCAATCACCAGTTGCGCGGCTGGTCTCCGCCTTTGGAATTATGCTCCATTGAGAAGACCCACTCATGTGTCCTCACGATATATGAGGAGAACAAACCTTTGTGGGATCCTTACGACTCACGAAGGAAGTACACACTTTGGAGTCCCCACGACTCCTAAGGAGAAAATACACCTATGGGATCCTTACGACCCGTAGGGAGAATTTGCTTTTATGGGACCCTCACGGCCCATAAAATTGAAAAGACTTAGGTGATAGGGATCTAAACTTGTCTCCTAAGCTATCGCTCCCCAACCCCCAAGTGGAGAATGATGAGTCGCTCCTGGTACCATATTCCAGTGCAGCGATGCAGACGCCAACCAAATTCCAAATCCCATACCCCAAGTGGCGAATGATGAGTCGCTCCTGGTACCATATTCCAGTGTAGCGATGCAGACGCCAACCAAATTCTAAATCCCATGCCCCAACGGCGAATGATGAGTCGCTTCTGGTACCATATTCCAGTGTAGCGATGCAGACGCCAACCAAATTCCAAATCCCATACCCCAACGGCGAATGATGAGTCGCTCCTGGTACCACATTCCAGTGCAGCGATGCAGATGCCAACAAAGCCCTGAAATTTTTCCTGCCCTACGGTCTGGATCATACATCCTGCAAAACCGTATACAATCCACGGGCGTAAAACAATCCCGATCTCTCCAAAAAAAAGGAGAAAAAGAAAAAAATAAAAATAATGGTATGTCCACAAGCAAAATGGGCACGGATTAAAACCCGAAAGGGCTCCGTGAGTAAAAACAGCGGGACTGCCGGCGAGTTTGTGAAAACCCGAAAGGGCGCAAACTCGTAAAAAAGAAAAGAAATGAAATGCACTCGTATAGTCCCCTCGACTTTGTGAGGAGAAAATTCCCGCGTGAGATCCTTACGGCTCACAGAGGAGCAACACACTTGGGAGTCCCCACGACTCCCAAGGAGAAAATGCACTTACGGGATCCTTACGACCTGTAGGGAGAAAATGCTTTGTGAGACCCTTACGGCTCAAAAAGTTGAAAAGTCTTAGGCGATAGGGACCTAAAACCTGTCTCCTAAGCCATCGTTTCATAATAAGCAAACGCAAATGATGATTCGCTCCTGGTACCATATTCCAGTGTAGCGATGCTGATGCCAAACAAAAAAAAACCAAACCAATCCCCAAATCCTCTCATGACAAATGATGATTCACTCCTGGTACCATATCCCAGTGTAGCGATGCTGATGTCAACCCAAATCAAATCAAACGAACAATCTCTGCGGCGGAATCATGCTTCGTCCCAGAATTTACCCCGTGTCGAAATCATGCTTCGCCTCGGGATAACGACCTCCTCGTCGGAATTATGCTTCGTCTCAGAATACACCCCGTGTCGGAATGATGCTTCGTCTTGGTATACCTGCCTTCCCTGTCGAAATTATGCTTCGTCTCGGAATCAAATCAAACCAACAACCTCTACGGCGAAATCATGCTCTGTCCCAGAATTTACCCTGTGTCGAAATCATGCTTCGGCTCGGAATCAACCAACGACCTCCTCATCGTAATTATGCTCCGCATCGGAATCAAGTCAACCATTAAGCTCTGCGCCGGAATCATGCTCCGTCCCAGAATATACCCCGTGTCGAAATCAATGCTTCGCCTCGGAATATTTCCCTTCCTTGTCGGAATTATACTTCGCCTAGGAATCTACCTCTGCATCGAAATCATGCTTCGGTCAGAATGTCTGCCACTCATCGGAAAGATGCTCCGAACTCTGGAATCAATTTCCGCCCTTTGGAACGATGCTCCGATCTCTGGAATTATGCTCCGCCTTTCGGAATGATGCTCTGATCCCTGGAATTATGCTCCTCCCATCGGAACGATGCTCCGATCTCTGGAATTATGCTCCGCCCTTCGGAATGATGCTCCGATCCCCTGGAATGATGCTCCGCTCATCGGAATGATGCTCCGATCCTTGGAATTATGCTCCGCTCTTCGGAAAGATGTTCCGAACTCTGGAAACATGCTCCCCCTTTCGGAATGATGCTCCGAATCCTGGAATTATGCTCCGCTCTTCGGAATGATGCTCCGATCCTTAGAATCATGCTCCACTCATCGGAATGATGCTCCGATCCCCTGGAATCATGCTCCGATCATCGGAATGATGCTCCGATCCCAGGAATTATGCTCCGCAAATCGGAATGATGCTCCGATCCCAGGAATTATGCTCCGCAAATCGGAATGATGCTCCGATCCCTGGAATTATGCTCCACAAATCGGAATGATGCTCCAATCCTTGGAAGTATACTCCGCGAATCAGAATGATGCTCCGATCCCTGGGAATCATGCTCCCCGGGATGATGCTTCACCTCCGGAATGATGTTCCACCTCGAAATCAGCTTCAAGATCCATCAATTTCATGCACACAGCTCAAATGTGCGGTGTGCATTTATTGATGGGGGGCACTTTGTTGGGGTAAAAATTTACACCCCCGTTGACCGAGTCAAAGTCAAGGTCAACCCCAAGCCAGGTGGGCCCAAGCCCAGGTCAAGCAAGCCCAGGCCCAAGTCGAGCCCGCGGCCAGCCTCCTCCATGCTAAAATATATATCATGTAATAAATAATTTTTATGTAATTTTTTATACATGAATGTATGCAAAATGGGCATAAAGCCAATATTTTGTAAGCCCATGGCTTATGTGCAAAAATGAAATGGCACATGAGCCATGGGATGGCTAAAATTCCATTTTTGTAAAGCCCTAGGGGCTATATGTAAATATGTAAGCCTATAAAAGGCAACATGATGATGAATAAAAAAAAATAACACTTTTCATTCTCACAAAAAAACTAGGGTTTGTATCTCTTTCCCTTTTCTGAAGGTCTCAAACCTTCTTCTTTCTTTTGAATTAAATCAAGAGTTTTACTCTTCCTTTTCAAAAACAAAATAGTTTTTCACCACGAAACACACAACGGGGAACTTGGATCTGTCATCAGATCTCAAAAAGGAGAGATTTTGAGATCTCACATTTCTTGATCTTCAAGATCCAGCTAACAGAGGAGGAAGAAGAAGAACCCCTTCCATTAACCCCAAAAACACACTCAGGAGTCCAACTCCTCTCTGATTTCTCTTTCGAGAAATCTTTTTTAGGCTAAAAGCCTCTTTTTCTCGCCGTCGCTCAAGCGCAGTGCGCCCGCGTGCCGACACGTGGCGCGCTTGCGCTCAAGCGCTCAGCGCTCGAGCGCAAGTCGCCCCGGTGCCGACACGTGGCGCGCTTGCGCTCAAGCGCAAGCGCAAGTTTCCCCCGTGCCGACTTGTGGCGCGCTTGCGCTCGAGCGCAAGTCGCCCCGGTGCCGACACGTGGCGCGCTTGCGCTCAAGCGCAACTCGCCCCCGTGCCGACACGTGGCGCGCTTGCGCTCAAGCGCAAATCGCCCCCGTGCCGACACGTGGCGCACTTGCGCTCAAGTGCCCAGCGCTCAAGCGTAGAGCGCCCACGTGCCGACACGTGGTACTCTAGCGCCTGAGCTCACAGCACCTAGGCGCACAGCGCCCAAGGTGCTGCCCCACGCATCCTTTGGTTGTCTTTTCTCCCTCTTTTTTTTCCTTATGTGTATATATACACACATATACATATGTATACATATTTGTACACACACGTGCTCCACGACACTGTCCCTGTTAGGAAAAAATTTCTAACGGGGCGCTACCCCGCACCCCGCAAGGGGACTGCTAGCCCCCTTGACCCCCAGCCCGCTATCCGGGTAGGGGGACCCCCGTAAAAAACTCTGCGTGGCTCCCGATATATCCAAAACCCCCTTTTCAAAACACAACACAAGTACACTGCACATTGAGTTCGCATGACCAGTTTAACCCGTTAATCAGAGGTTCCCTCGCCCCAAAGGCGAGCGGTAATTAACGGCAGCTTAGTCCGCGGCTGCCGGAGATTCGGATCCCCACAATCATTAAACCCCGTCCTACCCTAGGCAGGGGGAATCTGTAGTACGCCTGACAAGCGCGCGCGTATTCCCATCTCAATGAGGTGACGAAAAACACCCTACAAAAGGGAAGGGCAATGTTTCGAGGCTAACAGTAGGGAAGGAGGATTGTTCCTATTGTCACGAGAAAAGCATTGGCAGAAGGAATGCAGGGCTTGGAAAGCCAGAATCCAGGATCCGAAGCACGTTGTGGGTTCGGCTTCGGGTTGTTTGTGATTGAAAACTGTATGTCAATTAACTCTACTTTCTGGGTACTAGATACCGGATCAGGATCTCATATCTGTAATTCATTACAGGCTCTGAGAAACTGTAGAGTTATCAGGGCAAGTGATATGATTCTCAGGGTTGCTAACGGAATGAGCGTGGACGCTATATCCGCAGGGGAATATCACCTAGGATTGGCAAGTGAGCAGATATTGATTTTATGTAACTGTTTGTGTGTACCTACTTTAGCTTGTGATATCATATCTGTATCTTTACTTTCTAAAGAAGAATATGATTTTATATTTGTAAGCGATGTGGTCCACATCCACCTTAATCATGGTTTTATTAGGTCAGGTACACTAAATAATGGTATATACGTATTAAATCAAGCTCAGGTTTTCAACGTCCAGAACATACTTAAAAGAAAGTCTCCAGAATTAAATAAGGCTTTCTTATGGCATTGTAGACTGGGTCATATCAATGAAACAAGGTTGACGAAGTTACATAAAGATGGATATTTGGATCCGTTCGAATATCAATCTTATGCAACTTGTCAATCATGTCTCATAGGAAAGATGACAAAGACTCTGTTCACTGGACACGGAATAAGAGCGAGCGAGCTCTTGAGGCTCATACACAGCGACGTGTGTGGTCCAATGTCTACATATACACGAAATAGTTATTCCTATTTCATTACTTTTACGGATGATTTCTCTAAGTATGGACATGTCTTCTTGATGAAACATAAATCCGAGGCATTTGAGAAATTTCGAGAATATAAGAATGAAGTGGAAAAACAAACCAGCAAAAGTATCAAGACACTTAGATCTGATCGAGATGGTGAATACTTAAGTGCCGAGTTCCTGGATTACTTAAAAGAAAATGGAATTCGCTCTCAGCTTACTCTTCCATACACATCTCAACACAACGGTGTATCGGAAAGGCGGAACAGAACCCTATTGGATATGGTACGTTCCATGATGAGTAACGCTGAGTTGCCGCGATCCTTCTGGGGTTATGCACTAGAATCAACTGCATATCTTTTGAACAAGGTTTCTACCAAGACTGTGCCTACCCAACCATATCAGATGTAAGGTAGGAAGAAACCCTATCTTCAGTATCTGAAGATATGGGGATATCCAGCTTTTGTAAAAAAGCAGCATGCGGACAAGCATGAGGCACGCTCAGTACTGTGTAAGTTTGTGGGATACCCAAAAAAATTCAGGGGTATCTTTTCTATTATGAAGAGGAACAAAAGGTTTTTGTTTCTTATCATGCCCACTTTTTGGAAAATCAATTTTTCGAAAAAGAAACTAGTGGGAGCGCAATAGAACTGGAAGAAATTCCAGAACCACAAGCTATTACTGAAAGCATGGTAGAACCAGAGGTTTCGAAAGAATAGAACATCCCCGCACCACTCCAAAGGACTAGTAGGCGGTCTCATCCATCCGAGAGATACTATGGTTTTCTCATAGACGGGGATAGAGAAGATTCCATCATTGATAATGATGAGCCTACTAGCTTCCAGCAAGCTATTCAAAGCGGTGACTCGATAAAATGGATGGATGCAATGTGGACCGAGATGGAGTCCATGTACACCAACAAAGTATGGACTTTGGACATTGCTCCAGAATGGGTAAAACCCGTAGGCTGCAAATGGATCTTCAGAATGAAAATTGGTGTAGATGGACAGGTTGAAGGCTAGACTTGTTGCAACAGGTTTTCGTCAAAGACCTGGTTTGGACTATGATGAAACCTTTTCTCCAGTGACTATGCTCAAATCCATTCAGATCTTTCTTGCTATTGCTGCCTTACACGATTATGAGATTTGGCAGATGGACGTAAAGTCCTCTTTTCTAAATGGTAATTTAGAAGAGTACGTCTATATGGATCAGCCAGAGGGTTTTATTTAGAGTGGGAGCAGCGGGAAAGTGTGCAAGTTTCTTAAATCCATTTATGGATTAAAGCAGGCATCGCGGAGTTGGAACATCTGTTTTGATGAGAAGGTCAAAGAATTCGACTTTATCAAAAATCCTGATGAACCGTGCATCAATAGTAAGATTGTAGCAAGAACTGTGGTATTCCTCGTCTTGTACGTGGATGACATTCTCTTGATAGGAAATGACATTCGTATGCTATAATCAGTCAAAGGATTCTTGTCACAGAGGTTCTCCATGAAAGACCTGGGTGATGCCTCCTACATTCTGGAGATCCAGATCTATCGTGATAGATCTAAGAGAATGTTTGGACTTTCACAGTCCAGGTACATCGACGCCATACTGAAAAGATTCAGTATGGAAGATTCAAAGCGCGGTAATCTACCGGCTTGTCACAGAATCACCCTCTCCAAAGAGATGTCTCCCAAGACTGATTTGGAAAAGGGCTCGCATGTCGATTATACCCTACGCTTCTGCGGTAGGCTCTATAATATATGTGATGTTGTGTACCAGACCAGATGTTGCTTACACACTTAGCGTGCGGTATCAGTCAAACCCATAGGAGAACCACTAGATAGCAGTAAAGAACATTCTCATGTACCTGAGAAGGACTAAGGAGATGTTCTTGGGGTATGGCGGAAAAGACCTCCAGATCGAGACCTTTGCTGACCCCATCTTCCATAGTGATAAGGATGACTCCAACTCCATGTTGGGTTATGTCTTTACCCTCAATGGAGGGGTGGTCTATTGGAAGAGCTCCAAGTAGGACACCGTTGCTGACTCGACGATGGAAGCGGAGTATATCGCTGCTTATGACGCTGCGAAAGAAGCAGTCTGGATGAGGAAGTTCCGAACAGAACTTCAGGTGGTTCTGTCCATTATAGATCCAATACCTCTGTATTGTGACAACAACGACGCTATAGCTTTAGAAAAGGAACCTAGGTCCCATCAGAAGTCCAGACATATCTTGAGGTGGTATCACCTGATCAGGGAGATCGTTGATCATCAGGAGATCGAGCTGCAGAGAGTAGATACGGAAAACAACACTGCAGATCCACTCACAAAAGGCCATCCCTTAGACACAGTTCGAGAAGTTATTCGAGATGATAGGTCTGCGATATGCCTATATATGGCCGTAGTGCAAGTGGGAGATTGTTAGTGATATATGACCTAGAGGCCATTATTGTATCATACTGGTTTGTATATTACATATTGGAAGCTTGGGATATACACGGATATGGTAACAGTCTTGCTCGAAATGGTAGTATGCTACCTGGTTTGTTTCTACCTCAATATGTGCATGTGTTTCTTTTAGCATATCTCTTATACATATTGGTAGAGCCCTTAGGATTTTTGCTTGATTACCAGCGTTGTGATGGCAGTCACACTAGTGGGGGTTGGGTACTCTATAAGCACATCCTTATACAGGTCCCAAGTCATAGGATTATCGAGACGGGGCATCGATACTTCAGAGTAGACTAATGTATACGCTTCTCATCCCAGCAGGGGAATGGTCTGTCCTACAACTATTAGTACGTCATACTGGAGATAGTATGTGGGTGCTCATTGGGTTATGAGTACACTGGATAGGACTCGTAGGGAGCTACTGGTGGGTATTATACCTATCGTCGGGTATCAGTTCCCAGGTGACATGAGTACAGCTTAATCCGTCGACTTGACACTTCTACTTCGCCTCGAGTATGTTCCCACTGTTCTTTTATTACTACCCAACCACGGCTCAAAGGAGTCGTTGATCAGTCGAAAATACTGCTTTTTTAACACGTCAATTTCCCTATCATTTGCACTCATCTAGTAGTGTTCGGTTTGCATATTGCATATATTAGCAAAACAGTCGTAAAATACCAGATTACCTGTGTTGTATTCTAAAACCGGCATTTCGAGGGAAATTGACTGTATTTCATAACATCGCATCATTCTTGTGTAGCGCAACTTGTGTTTCAAAGTCTGTGTAGGAAATTACAGAAGAATGGTCAAATTTACATAACAAAGACTGTTAAAAAGACGCCAACTCAAGGATTTGAAATCTGGAAATGATAGAGAAGAAATTCAGGGATTCATTATATCATAAAAATACCAAGATGTTAGCAGGAATCCACAGCAGAAGAATGAAGACCTGAAGCAGCCACTTGGCCACGGAACCGCGGCCGGAGCCGCCTTGCGCCGCGGTTCCGCGGCGGCTATGACACGTCAGCAGGAACTTTTTAGCTCAGACCTCTTCTCTCAAGTTAAGCACCTTAGAAAGCCTCTGCAAGTTCCAGAAAACTCCTGAACATTCTGCCAAATCAGCAAGCCCGTAGGTTCTAAACTAAACACAACAAGCTTCACCTTAACTACATTAAGAGCCTAGAACCTTCTCCCTAACCTCCTAGCTTATGGTAGAAGCTAAGATCCTAACTAACTACTTCTAGAAGCCTCTCCCTATAACAAACTTTTGGAGGGAAATTCAAATTCAAAATCCTAGATCTAGGGTTTTGGAAACCTATAAAAAGGACCCTAGGCCTCTCTTGAAAAGGTTGTTCAATTTGTAGTTCTTCATCTTCCCACAAGTTTAGTGACAAAACTTGCCACCTCCAAACCCTAACCCTAATCCAATCAAGAAACCAAATTCAAGATCCTTTGAATTCTAGCAAAGCAAGTCTTCAACCATTCTTTAGAAGCGAAGCCGGACTTCATCGGAGCATGAGATCCAAGCCGATCCGCGACTCAAGGAGCCGATGCAACGCTAGATTCGACAATCTTGTTCCTTCTCAAATTCTTGTAGTCTTGAGCAATGTGTAACAATTTGTGGAATAAATAAAGGTGAAGATTCTTTTAACTTGCTTATATTTCAATTCAAGCATTATGATTCATCTTCAATTCTTGAATGTATTCTTCGTGATGATGCTTGAGTAAAACTCTGCTCGTGGAGGAATCGAAACGATCGTAGGATGATGATGTTGATAAATCTTTAAACGTTTACTTAAGTCCTATAGCGATTGTAAATTCTTGAAAATTGAATGATCGATGATCAAGATCGATGCGAAATGCGTTCTTGATTCTCTTCGCACGATCTAGAGATCAACGATCAATCATTCGATTTCCTAGAAGCTATCTAGTGAATGTGATTCATCGAAAGGACAAAGGATAGGATGAAGAAACCCTAATTCTTCGCAAGATCCTTAATCCTCGATAAATCTACTTCGATTTAGCATCAATCCATTAATGGATAAGAAATCGTAATTTCGAATCTTCTTCACATCTACGATCTAATCGATTCCTACGAGCTTTACTTCAAATCATGAAACTTAAATCGATTGGAATTATATCAATTCTTGATTCTTGATGTTTAATGCCTTCTTGATTCTTGATTAGATTTTGTTGATTCTTGAAATTCATCGATATAAATCTTGAATAGTTTGCTTTTCTTTTCTATTAAATTTTCAATTCAAAACAAAACAAAATACGAACGAATCGTACAATCCCTGTGGACGATCCGCACTTACTAACGAGCTACATCCGACACCGTTATTGATTGCGGTCAAATATTTTTGGTTGTGAACTCTATACATTTTCTACATACGCACCGGAAATCGATCAATCAAATGGCGCCGTTGCCGGGGATCGTGCGCTAATTCGTTCTTTATTGAAATTTCAATTGAAAGATTTATTCCATTACAATTTTGAGATCAAAATTCGCACAGAATCTAAACGTGTTGTTGTGATTTGATTGCGAGGATTTCTGGAAGCTGTGGAGAAAGTGAAATTTTTTTCAGACATTTACAGAGAGCTCAAGGAGTGAACAGCAGCTTGCTGTGGAAATTTGGTACATAGAACAGTACTTACGACCGCGCACCCGCGGTCTGAGCCACCTATTGTGGCGGTTCCGTGCCTGGGTGAAGGATTCACTGCATGAAATTTTCTCTGTGAGCCTCTAACTCTCTTATCTCCTCCTCTGTCTGCTCCAAATAACAATTTTCTACAGGCTTCTTTGCAAAAATCGCAGCGCAGCAAAAAGCAAAATAAATTGTGCGTGTTTTTTGGTTTTGTGGTTGTTTGCATATTAATACGGACATTAAGGGGCACGGCCAAATCCAGATTAGGTAGGGAGTTCATTACCCTTCCTAAGCCCCAAAAATCACAAACTTGCATCCGCATTTACCCTCATTAACTAAAAAATATCTAGAGATGACTCTAAGGACCGTCGCGCTCACTTAGGACAAGAGAAGGCCGTGGGTAATTCATTGCTTATCCGCGTTTTTTTTGTGGTGTCTAAGGCAAGTGTGTCGAAGGCTAGTGGTTACTTAATTAGACCCACTACTTACATAGTGGAGAACCTCCCACTTACCTCGCACTTACCTGGCCACAGGAGTGACAAAGAGGCAGTGGAGGATTTATCCTGCGATTTGTCTTTTGGCAATTAGGAGCGGTCTAGAGCTTTGACCTAGGTGACCCCTAGAATTAGGGTTTTGCTTGTTCCATTTGTTGTGATCGCATCATATTTTCAAAAATCCGTCCATTTTTCAAAACAAACACCTTATTCATTCATCATTCCCCTAATTATAAGTCACACTACCACTTGTACTAACCCTTTTTAGTGCAAGATAGGCTGGACACGGGATTCTAGTGCCCGTTTAGTCCGCGTTCCCCCTATCGACTCCGAAGTCGGTATTTCTCCATTTACTTCTTCTTTACCTACTACCACACCCACACCGATGGATCCGTCTCCATCGAATTTCTTTACCACTAATCTGCCGCCGTCCGTTGGTGCGCAGAATCCATCCCGCAACTCTCTCCAAGAGAGGTGCTATCCTTTGCGAGGTCCTCTTTCGACCTGCTTATCCATTCCACCAGCCAACGAGGATAATTTTGAGATTAAACCCCAATACATCAACCTTTTACCCAAATTCCACGGACTCGAGACTGCAGACGCTTACGTTTTCATCACCAAATTTGAAAACGTATGCGCAATGATGGGTACATCACAACTTTCAGTGGATGCTATGCGTCTACATCTTCTTCCATTTACTTTGTGCGATATAGCCGAGAAGTGGCTATATAACACTACCGCACATTCCATTACGAATTGGAAAGAATTCGTTGCGACATTCCTTAAGAAATTCTACCCTCTGCAAAAGACGGCTCGAATCCGTAGCGAACTAAATCAATTCACCGAGCTTCCGACTGAACCATTTTCAAAATGCTTTGAACGTTTCAAGGATCTTTTGGTTCAATGTCATCATCATGGCATCCCGAGATGGGATGTTTGCCAAATCATATATGAGGGCATTAACCCAAACACTAAACAGAACCTTGAAAACATATGTCAAGGCACCTTTATGACTAAGGATGATGGGGAAGCTTGGAAATTTTTACAAGAGTTCGCTGAAAAATCACTACAGTGGGAGAGTAGAACCCAATAATTGAATAGGGGTGGCGTACACCAAATTGATGTGTCCATAGGTGTTCGAGCTGAGATGGCAGCAATGCAAAAGAAGCTCGAGGCTATGGAACACAAATTTTCAGCAGCCTCCCTAAACCCAATGTCGCTCCCCAAAACTGTATGTGGGTGCTGGTCTGATCCTTCTCACTTAACGGAAGAATGTCCATTAAACTCTCTGTTTCAAGGTCACGAGCATACCAATGCCGCATTTCAAAGACCTAGAAACGATCCATATTCTTCCACGTACAATCAGGGTTGGAGGAATCACCCGAATTTTGCTTGGAACCAACAACAACAATCTTAAAACACGGTTCCAAGCCAAAATAATTTCCAAAGGGCTCTTCCACCACAATAGCAACCACTTCAACTCACTCAACACCCCTACCAGTCCCAAAATTTCCAAAACCAGGTCAACACTCCTGCACAGTCTAATCCTATGCAGATGACCTGTTCTGACGAATTCTCTCAATTCACTCAAACCATGAAATCACTCTTGTCAAATTTCATAGAGGTTTCGGCTGAGGTTAGATCTTCCGTCAGTGAGATAAAGAAAAACTCAGCATCCCAAGCTGAGAGTATCAGATCGATGGAAGCTGAAATTGCATGACTTAAAGCCGAAATGAGTGCGAGAGAAAAAGGGAAACTTCCGTCTCAACCCCTACCGAATCCTGGGCATTACAATGTAAATTTCGTCACAACGTTGAGATCGGGAAGAGTGCTGAATAACCATGTTGGGGAAGGAATTGATAATGTTGAAAATCCTATCAATAACACCCCGGCTGAGACCCTTCCTCACACACACACTTCTATTTCTGATCCTTGTTCTTCTACCCCACCGCCTTCTCACGAGCCTATTCTCCATTTCCCACTGGGCTTGACACCTCAGTATAGCTCTTCTAGTTCTCCACAGACGATCCCCACTCCTCTTTTGGGATCACGTCTACCCCCACTTCGTTCTGCTATGATGGACCCAGCACTTATTGGTAAAGCTCCTTACCTGAATCGGTTAAGGGGTAACAAATCGAGTCCTCATATGGAGAAATTGTGGAAATGTTCAAACAGGTTAACATCAACATCCCTCTCCTAGATTCTATTCAACAAGTCCCCGCTATGCGAAAATTCTTAAGGACTTGTGCATTAGGAAGAGGAAGACTCAAGTGCCGAAGAAGGTCTTTATGTCCAATAACATTAGCACTGCTTTTATCCCCCAGCTACCAAAGAAACGTAAGGACCCAGGATGTCCTACGATATCGATTTCTATTGGGGGTAAAAACATAAATCGTGCTCTTTTAGACCTTGGCGCAAGTGTTAACCTACTTCCATATTCCGTATATGAGCAGCTAGGGATTGGAGAGTTGAAACCAGCTCACTGCACTCTCCAAATGGCAGACCGTTCAATCACCAAACCAAGGGGTGAACTAGAGGATGCGTTGATAAAGGTCGGGGAATTTGTATTTCCTGTGGACTTCATTGTACTCGATACACAACCTGTAGCAAACCGCCGGAGCCAAATTCCGGTGATTTTGGGTCGACCATTCCTTGCCACTTCCAACGCTGTTATTAACTGTAGAAATGGTTCAATGAACTTATCATTTGGAAATATGACCATTGAACTAAACATCTACAAAGTTGGAAGTCAGCCATTAGAACCCTCTGCTCATATTCTTGATGTGTGCTCTGTCCACGAGATTGCTACCGAAAGTTGCGGAGTTGAGGAACTTTGCTTTATAGATCTCGACGACACTACCACATCACTGTTTGATCTTGCATATGATCTTAGTGAGGACACTTTTCCCACACTTGTGTCCGACACTCCTGACTTATCACCACCCGAGTCTGTATCTTTCACAGGCTATGAGCTTCTTTGTGACTCCAAAAATCACTCGATGATCTCACCTTCTATTATTTCTCCACCAGCATTAGATCTCAAAATTTTACCTTCTCATCTTAAATATGCTTA
The DNA here is from genome assembly GCA_030015575.1 of Agapanthus africanus. Taxonomy (NCBI): domain Eukaryota; kingdom Viridiplantae; phylum Streptophyta; class Magnoliopsida; order Asparagales; family Amaryllidaceae; genus Agapanthus; species Agapanthus africanus. The sequence continues at coordinate 685,777,750 of CM057339.1, forward strand.
TTTAGGTGAGAAAGAGACTTTACCGGTTATCATATCCACTTCTCTAGCATCAGAGCAAGAGAATGCACTTTTATCGGGATTGAGATCTAATAGAGAGGCGTTTGGTTAGACTATGGCGGATATCAAAGGGATTAGTCCCTTGATAGTAGAACATCATATACATGTGATGGATGATGCCAGACCAACCCGAGAACCACAGAGACGGTTGAATTCCGTCATGAAGGAAGCGGTGATGAAAGAGATCGTCAAATGCCTTGATAATGGTATTATATACCCAATCTCCGATAGCCAATGGGTGATTCCTATACATGTCGTCCCTAAGAAATCCAGCATCACTGTTATTACCAATGAGGCGAATGAGTTGATTCAGACACGCGCCCAAACTGGGTGGCGTGTGTGTATTGATTACAGAAAACTCAATGCCGCCACGAGGAAAGACCACTTTCCTCTACCATTCATTGATCAAATGATGGAACGCTTAGCTGGACGTGAGTATTATTTCTTTATAGACGGATACTCTGGCTATAATCAGGTCCCCATAGCCAAAAAGGATCAAGATAAAACCACTTTTACTTGTCCTTTTGGTACCTTTGCTTATAGACGCATGCCCTTTGGGTTATGCAATGCTCCCGCTACCTTTCAGCGGTGTATGATGGGGATATTCTCTGACATGGTTGAGAATTTTTTGGAGATCTTTATGGACGATTTCTCGATTTTTGGAGACTCATTTTCTGATTGCCTATCGAATCTTGACGCAGTTCTTGCTCATTGCAAAGAGAAGAACTTAACCTTGAATTGGGAAAAATGTCATTTCATGGTCCAAGAGGGAATTGTGCTTAGACATGTTATTTCACAGAAATGCATTGAGGTTAACAGAGCTAAGATGGATGTCATTCAAAACCTTCCTCATCCCAAAAGCGTCAAGGACATCCGATCATTCCTTGGCCATGCGGGCTTTTATAAGAGATTCATTAAGGATTTTAGCAAAATTGCTAGACCCTTAACTCTTCTCTTGGCCAAGGATACGACCTTCCACTTTGACTCGGATTGTGAGGCAGCTTTCGACTCACTCAAACACTCCCTCACTACAGCCCCCGTTCTATCGTCTCCAAATTGGGACTACCCCTTTGAGCTGATGTGTGATGCATCCGACTTTGCAGTTGGTGCAGTCTTAGGACAGCACATTGAAAAGATGCCACACGTGATCTATTATGAGAGTAAGACCCTGAATGATGCTCAAATCAACTATACAACTACCGAAAAAGAACTTTTGGCGGTTGTATTTGCATTAGAAAAATTCAGGCCTTACTTGATTGCTCACCTATAGTTGTGTACACTGACCATTCCGCCTTAAAACATCTTCTGGCGAAGAAAGATGCAAAAGGTAGGCTAATACGTTGGATCCTTCTGTTACAAGAATTTGATCTTGTTATCAAAGATAAGAAAGGATGTGAAAACGTTGTAGTCGACCATCTTTCACGCATCTCTTCTTCCCCTGTGATCCTGCCGATCAATGATTCGTTTCCGGACGAACAACTCTTGAGCGTATCCAATGAACCTTGGTTCAGGGATATTGTGAACTATCTTGTCACGGGACTTATACCCAGCGATTGGTCAAAACAGGACAAATACCGTTTTCTATCCCAAGTAAAACATTTTTACTGGGATGATCAATATCTGTTTAAGTATTGTCCTGATCAGATCATTCGTCGGTGTGTCCCGAAAGAAGAGTTCAAGAGTGTTCTTTCTTTTTGTCATGATCAGGCCTATGGGGGTCACTTCGGTCCTAAAAAGACGGCGGAGAAGGTTTTGCAATGCGGATTTTATTGGCCGACCTTGTTCAAGGACGCATTTGAGCATTGCAAAACCTGTACACAATGTCAGTACACGGGTAGAATTTCCCGGAGAAATGAAATGCCTTAGCAACCCATCTTAGTGGTTGAAATTTTCGATGTTTGGAGCATTAACTTTATGGGTCCCTTTCCCAACTCCTTTGGGAATTTGTACATACTGCTGGCGGTTGATTATGTCTCAAAGTGGGTTGAAGCCATTCCATGTCGCACTAATGACAAGAAGGTTGTCATTAAGTTCCTAAAAGAAAATATCTTTTCGCGATTTGGACACCCACGCGCTATCATTAGCGATAATGGGACGCATTTCTGCAACAGGTCTTTCGAGACTCTGATGCGGAAATACGCAATCAACCACAGACTTTCTACACCCTATCATCCCCAAACGAGCGGGCAGGCTGAGATTTCAAATAGACAGATCAAACAAATCCTGGAGAAGACTGTTGCTAAGAATAGAAAAGATTGGTCGAACAAACTGACGAATGCTCTTTGGGCATTCCGAACTGCATTTAAAACCAATCTAGGGATGTCTCCATATAGGATAGTGTTTGGGAAGGCATGTCACTTACCTGTCAAGATTGAGCATAAAGCATTGTGGGCTATTAAGGAAATCAACATTGACCTAAACCAAGCCTGCAACTTTCGGAAGCTGCAATTAAATGAGCTAAGCGAACTCCGCGATGAAGCTTATGATAACGTTGTAATCGTAAAGAATAGGACTAAGGTTTTTCATGATAAAACCATTTTTACCTGGTCAGCATGTCCTTCTTTATGATTCACGACTACACCTTCACGTGGGTAAGCTTCGATCTCGGTGGAAGAGACCTTTTGTTGTGCGGTCTGTATACCCGCACGGGGCAGTAGAAGTAGAAAATGTTAAAAACGGCACATTTTCAAAGTGAATGGACATAGACTAAAGCCGTATTTTTCCATTGACCCCACGGAGGAGCTCCTATTCTTACAGGAGCCATTTTACCTTGATTAAAATTCCTCCGTCTCACCTTCATATCCTGTATATCATTGCATCATCTTTTGAATGGAGGTGAGTGAAAAGAATAAGTTTGGGGGAGGATCTTCACTTATATATTTTGCCCCCACTAATAAATTCCTCCCAGGCTTACAGGTTTTGTAGATATAGCTGTTGGCAACAGTGAGAACACTGTTGAAAACAAGTTTGGGGAGGTTTGTGCTTATTTTTGCATCATTTGCATAATCACAAAACATTTCTTTAAAAACCTATAAAAAATTTAAAATTTTCAAAACCTATAAAAAATTTAAAAAAAATTCAAAAGATAAAAATATTTTTGTATATAAATAAGATAATAAAAGATTAGATAGTGAAAAATTACATCCAAAAGATTAGAAAAATTTAAGAAAGCCAAGAAAATTAGAAGTTTTCTTAAACGAACTAGTAATAAGTAGTTATGAGCCGTTGTCCCAAGGGTTAGTAAGATGAAGGAAGTCACTAATCTGAGGATAAAATAAGTCTGAAAAATAGTTTCTATTCTGAAAGCCAAACATTTTGAACGTTGATACCCTGCTATTCGCACTTACACACATCTTGAAGCCCGGGATAGTAGAGGATACCTTGAAATGCTCTTGTCTTAAACCCGATGTATGAAGGAAATAAAAAAAATGAAGAAAATATAAATGGTGAAAAGAAAAAATGGACACTGGTTTTGTTATCGCCAAGGAAGCAATAAAAAAATATAGCGAGGGTGCCACTTCACCTAGTGCCCTAAGGCCAACTAGTCTGGGAGTCACTGCTAAGCCTTAGGTGGTGCAAGACGAGGAAAATACACCAAATAAGTAAGCACACGAGTAATCGATCGGTTAGTACCTCAAGAAGTATTAACGGTCGCATGAAAGTGTGTGAGCAATCTCATCTAAATATTCATTAATTAAAAAAGTACTGAGGCTGATGGGCAAGAGTATGATAGCTTGAATTGAATTCTCCGTGTGTAGGGATGTCTTTACACACACGCAGGGTTATATGATCGATGTTTGGAAGAAAGATAGGAATGAAGAATAAGACGATGTTTTATTGAGAGAGGACATGATTTCTGACATCTTTTCATGACTATTAAGATAGGGCTCATGACAACCGAAAAGCTAGCTTAGTTGGAAATCCTAATTTTCAAAGCTTTTCTTTTACAATTCTTTTCTTTAATTATAATATTCATGATCTTTCTTTTATTATTGGATTTTGTGGGTGCAATAAGCTGAAAACCCTCAGGAGACAACACTCCTCCTACTAGGGACACCTAGAGTTTTAAAGGCTTGTTGCACGTGCTCAGTGCAATCGTGTTGCCTACGAAAGTGTGCTAGATAGTTTTTCTCTTTCTTTATTTTCTCCTTCTCTTTTTAATAAAACAGTTCGCTCGAGACGATCGAAAATAAGTTTGGGGAATTTGATTAGTCGAAAATACTGCATTTTTAACACGTCAATTTCCTTATCATTTGCACTCATCTAGTAGTGTTCGGTTTGCATATTGCACATATTATCAAAACAGTCGTAAAATACCAGATTACCTGTGTTGTATTCTAAAACCGGCATTTCGAGGGAAATTGACTGTATTTCATAACATCGCATCATTCTTGTGTAGCGCAACTTGTGTTTCAAAGTCTGTGCAGGAAATTACAGAAGAATGGTCAAATTTACATAACAAAGACTGTTAAAAAGACGCCAACTTAAGGATTTGAAATCTGGAAATGATAGAGAAGCAATTAAGGGATTCATTATATCATAAAAATACCAAGATGTTAGCAGGAATCCACAGCAGAAGAATGAAGACCTGAAGCAGCCACTTGGCCGCGGAACCGTGGCCGGAACCGCCTTGCGCCGCAGTTTCCGCTGCGGCTATGACACGTCAGCAGGAACTTTTTAGCTCAGACCTCTTCTCTCAAGTTAAGCACCTCAGAAAGCCTCTGCAAGTTCCAGAAACTCCTGAACATTCTGCCAGATCAGCAAGCCCTTGGGTTCTAAACTAAACACAACAAGCTTCACCTTAACTACATTAAGAGCCTAGAACCTTCTCCCTAACCTCCTAGCTTATGGTAGAAGCTAAGCTCCTAACTAACTACTTCTAGAAGCCTCTCCCTATAACAAACTTTTGGAGGGAAATTCAAATTCAAAATCCTAGATCTAGGGTTTTGGAAACCTATAAAAAGGACCCTAGGCCTCTCTTGAAAAGGTTGTTCAATTTGTAGTTCTTCATCTTCCCACAAGTTTAGTGACAAAACTTGCCACCTCCAAACCCTAACCCTAATCCAATCAAGAAACCAAATTCAAGATCCTTTGAATTCTAGCAAAGCAAGTCTTCAACCATTCTTTAGAAGCGAAGCCGGACTTCATCGGAGCATGAGATCCAAGCCGATCCGCGACTCAAGGAGCCGATGCAACGCTAGATTCGACAATCTTGTTCCTTCTCAAATTCTTGTAGTCTTGAGCAATGTGTAACAATTTGTGGAATAAATAAAGGTGAAGATTCTTTTAACTTGCTTATATTTCAATTCGAGCATTATGATTCATCTTCAATTCTTGAATGTATTCTTCGTGATGATGCTTGAGTAAAACTCCGCTCGTGGAGGAATCGAAACGATCGTAGGATGATGATGTTGATGAATCTTTAAACGTTTACTTAAGTCCTATAGCGATTGTAAATTCTTGAAAATTGAATGATCGATGATCAAGATCGATGCGAAATGCGTTCTTGATTCTCTTCGCACGATCTAGAGATCAACGATCAATCATTCGATTTCCTAGAAGCTATCTAGTGAATGTGATTCATCGAAATGACAAAGGATAGGATGAAGAAACCCTAATTCTTCACAAGATCCTTATTCCTCGATAAATCTACATCGATTTAGCATCAATCCGTTAATGGATAAGAAATCGTAATTTCGAATCTTCTTCACATCTACGATCTAATCGATTCCTACGAGCTTTACTTCAAATCTTGAAACTTAAATCGATTGGAATTATATCAATTCTTGATTCTTGATGTTTAATGCCTTCTTGATTCTTGATTAGATTTTGTTGATTCTTGAAATTCATCGATATAAATCTTGAATCGTTTTCTTTTCTTTTCTATTAAATTTTCAATTCAAAACAAAACAAAATACGAACGAATCGTACAATCCCTGTGGACGATCCGCACTTACTAACGCTCTACATCCGACACCGTTATTGATTGCGGTCAAATATTTTTGGTTGTGATCTCTATACATTTTCTACATACACACCGGAAATCGTATCAATCAGTCGTGCAAACATATAGTAGTTGGGTGCAGTCCCGAAGCACTTGGAGGCAGAGGCGATTAGATAGGATTCATCTCTCCCGGTGTTGGGCGTTGATATCGCGCTGTGTTCGGAAAGCCATTACAAAAATTCCCTGGCCAGGGCAAGCGAGATTTACTGGTAGGTACTCCAGAAGTTTCTCAGGGTGTTTTGGGCTACATTCCAACACGACTTATTGCGCTATTAGGGGTCTGACAGCTACCACTCCTTAGGCCCGATATGCGATACTTTTAGACGAACAGACCGGACTGTACGGAGATTGTCACAAATAGGCTCAGTAGGAGTTCGTATGAGTTTGCTCGTCGTCCTTCTTATCGAAAGATACCTAGGTAGCCGTTACGTGTAGCTAGTACCGCTGACGGCTTAGCGTTAAACACACTGCCAACATAGTGTTGAGTCTTTAGAGTCCCACACAGAGGGTTTCCCAGTATCGGGAAAACGATGTAGAGGCCATATAGTTTTACGGAAAGGCTTCGATCACATACATGTACTTGTGCACGTATGGAGTTCGGGCGGATAATACTAGTGGGCTTTGGTTTATGCCGGATCCTAGTATTATATTGATGGATTATTTTCATCTCTTTGTATTCATATTTTTCGGAATACGGATACGGGTATGTATATACGGTGAGGGGTATTCTTGTAATTTGCTCATGTATACTTCTAGAAGAAGACACCTCATTTTGTATTTAATCTTTTGATTAAAAGATAAATGAGGTGGATGTATGAGGTGGAGATTTACATTAAATGAAGCATTGCTCTTAGGTGACTCATGAGGGTGACTCACTATGTGACTATTCAAGTATGCTTGATATTTTGCATTTTCATTATTGGATGCTTGATATTATCACAACTCTTAGCCATCTTCATTTGATAATGTTCATTCTACACTCTCACTTCCTCAAGCTCCCCTTCTTCTTTCTCTAACCCTAAATGTCTCATGTGTTGAGAAACCTAGGGTATTTAGAGACAAACTAATCCATCTTCACTCTCTACATCATCTAGGGCATCTAGTTTAGAGAACTAGGTGCCTTAGTTGTCTCGGATTTGAGATTGGAGCTCGGACTATAGACTCTCGGGTGGATCATCTTTCACTTGAGGAGACCGACGAAGAGGCCCAATCCGTATACGATCCGAGGAGCTTATGACGAGTAGGAGGACAACAAGAATACCCGAAGGACATGATATTATGAGGTATAACATTCTTTCCGAGTAGTTAACCTCATACAGTTTTGCTAGCTAGGGTTTATGGTCGATCCTGGGTTCAAGTCGGTGTTGCGAAGCCCGCAAAAATCTTTTTTTGCGTATTCCGCCTCCCCGCGAACCCGCGGGGTGCGCGACATCGACTTACAACGAGAGCACAGAGGACCTCCATTGAAGTACTTACACTGACCTGGATGACCGGTTACTAAACTTGTAGGGTGTACACGATCCCGATTAGTTCTCTTTTTTAATGATTGAAGGAGAATTAGACGAAACCGTGGGAGCCATACTGATTAGATAAATTAATAAACTAATCTAATATTGCAATAGCGTATGCTGAGTGGTTCTTTTCTTTCTCTAGCACCGACCATGACTGATCTTAAACAAAAACTCGTAAAACAAAATTAACCGAACATTTTTACTATCATTGGTTTTGGAATGTCAAGATTGCTCTAATTCATGACAATATCGCATATGTCCTTGATAGTACTACTTCCCCTTTACTTACTTCAGAACCTTCTGTATCAGATAAAGAGATCCATATTGCTTGGAAGGCCATTTCATATAGTTACATACAAACTCGGAGAATTTGCTTCATTCGAGGATGGCACCTAGTTCTGAAGAAAGTGGATTGTATATTGATATAATTCAATTATCTCTCCCTTCCACCTTATCTCAAGTTGAGAACTCTTTCAAAAAGCAGAATACACCAGTTACGCTTGTTGGATGGTCTTCTTACAAACCCAAGGTTGAAACTATATGGAATGGAAAGAAGAAAACCAACTACCCTAAGTTCAGTATACAGAAGGTAAGACGCAGAGACATCATAAGGGGTTGTAGTTGAAAGGAAAGGAGATTGCAACTACTTTCATGAGTCCGGGCAGTGGAAGAGGCATTACTTGGAATTCCTGACCACCCCTTGAAGCGTTTTATTGCTTCATCTTTTGATGTGTTAGTAATTGAAAACTGTTTCTCAATCAACTCTACTTCTTGGATATAGTATAGCGGATCAGATCCCATATCTGTAAGGTGTTACAGATGCTGAGAAGGAGTAGAGTATTGGGAAAGCGTGATTTGATCCTCAGAGTCGGAAATCGGAGTAATTGTTGCTATTAGGGAAAATCACCTGGTTTTATCTAGCGGCAAACATAACTGTTATTGTGCACTAACTTTACTTTTAAAAAGAATATCCATATCTTTATTTGATAAAGAAGGATATTCAAATGTTGAAAAATATATTATGAACATTTACCTTCATCAAATATTGATTGGGTATGGTGCATAGAATAATGGTATAGACATTCTTAACCAAAATACAGTTCTCAACTTACAACACATAGAGTAAGAGTTATTGAACTTTTAGGACTTATACATATTTATGTATGTGGTCCGATGTCTATATGGACAAGGGGTGGGTACTTATATTTCATTCCATTTACCTATGAGGCCTCTAGTTTTGGACACGCTTTCTTGTTGAAACGCATAGTCCAAAGATTTTGAGAAGTTCATAGAGTATAAAAATGAAGTAAAAGACAAGACGTTGGAAGTATCATGATTCTTCAATGTGATCGAGGAAGTGAATAGTTAAGCTCAGTATTCCATGGTTATCTAAAAGAGAATATGATTCTCTCTCATCTCACTCATGATTGAGAATTGATGAGTTGCGTCTTTTCCATTTTGGGGGTATGCACTGGAAACTGCTGCGTACTAATTGAATAAAGTTCTATCTAAAAAAATACCTAAGATTTTATATGTGATATAGAATGGAAAGAGACCATGTTTTAAGTTTGTTAAGATATGGTGTTATCCGACTTATGGCAAAAGCAGGATCTGGACAAACTCTATGCAAATTTCAGTAAGGTGCAGTTGATGGGCTATCCCAAACATTCGCAAGGGTTTAACTTCTACCATGTTGATGATCAAAAGTTGTTTTGTTCTCGGTACGCCACTTTTTTAGAAAATGAATTTCTAGAAAAAAAAATTAGTGGGAGTATAGTAGAACTGGAAGAGTTTCCAGAACCACAAATGGATACTGAAAGTTTAGTATAACCTGAGAATTCAATTGTACCCGACAAACTTTATCCACTCTGCAGATCTAGTAGGTGACCTCATTCTCCTGAGAGATACTACGGTTTCATCGTAGATGGTGACAGAGAGGTTTGAATCATGTGTGATGATGACCCTACTAGTTATCGGCAGACCATAGAGAGTAGTGATTTCCGACTGATGGCTGGATGCCAAGATATCTGAGTTGGACTTCATGCACTCCAACAAAGTATGGACCTTGTTGGATGCTCTTGAAGGGATAAAACCCATTAGGAGCAAATAAATCTTCTAAAAGAAGATCAGTGCAGATGGAAAGGTAGTTACCTAATAAAGCTGGACTTGTAACAAAAGATTTTCGTCAAATACCCGGTATGGATTGTGATGAAATATCTTCTCTAGTATTTATGCTGAAGTCCATATGGATACCACTTGACATTGTTGTCTTTCAGGACTCTGAGATCTGGCAGGTGGAAGTATATGACTCTGTTCGAGGGCTTTGTAGTCAGTGGGAGCAGCGGAAAGGTGCAAGTAGCTTAAGTCCATTTCTGGACTAAAGTAGGTATCGCCAGATGGATCATCTGTTTTTATATGACAGTCAAAGTGTTTGATTTTATCAAAATTATAGATGAACATAGTATTTGTAAGAAATATGTAGGGAGTACTGTCATATTACTCATATTGTATGTGGATGACATCCTCCAGATAGGAAATGATGTTCATATGCTACAATTCGGTTAAATTATTAATGTCACAAAGGTTTCTCCATATAAGATTTGGATAATATATCAATTATCCAGGCGACTAGATCTATAGAGATAGATCTAGATGGATTTAGGGATTGTCCCAATCTGGGTACTCTGACACCATTTAAAAGAATTTTGAATGGAAGACTCTTAGCGCGGTAATGTACCCGCATATCAAAGAGTCGCCCTCTTTAAAGAGATGTCTTCTAGATTGATGAGGAGAAGGACTCTCATTAATGACATTCTACATGTTTCGGCAGTAGGGTCTATAATGCTACAAGACCAGATATAGCTTATGCACTCACCGTGGTAAGCAGATATTAGTACAATTTTAGAGAAATAAAGGATAGCAGTGAAGAACATTCTCAAGTACTTATGAAGCACTAAAAAGATGTTCTTAGTGTATGGTAATGGAAGCCTTCAAATGGAGGCGGTTACCGATTTCAGCTTCCAATGTGACTTATATGACAGAATGTCTGTAACGGGTTATAAGTTTACCCTATTTTGAGGAGCAGTATATTGGAAGGGTTACAAGCGGGATACTAAGGCTAGAATGACGCTGGATGCTGAGTATGACTCAGCAAAAGTATGTATCCTAAGAAGCTGTTTGGATAAACAAGTTCATTTCTAAACTTGGTCCCATCAGATATCTAGACAAATTCTAAGGCAGGTATCGCTTGATTCGTGAGATAATAGATCTCCGTGAGATTAAGATAAAGAGAGAAGAAATTAAAGATATTGTAGCGGATCCACTCACTGAGGCTATTTCTCAAATACGGTTTGTGAAAATGTTATTTGAGAAGTTAGGTATATGATACTGCAATAATTGACCTTAAGTACAAGTGGAAGATTGTTAAATATAGGTGCCCTAAAATAAATTATTGTAATTGTACATGGACCTATATGGATAGAACATTCTTGCTCGAGATGATAGTATGTATCTGGTTTGTCTTTATCATTCATGTGTATATGTTTTACTTGCTATCACGTATCGCTAATACATGTTGATAAAACCCTTAGGATCTTCGCTTGACTACTAGGATTATGATAGGGATCATACTGGTGGGGCATGGGTAGTCCATAAACACATCCTTAAATGATCCTAGTCATGGATAGTCCATAAGCACATCCTTAAATGATCCTACTCATGAGAGTATCAAGACAGGGCATTGGTGCAGAGTAGAGTAGTGTATACGTTTCTTGACTCGGTTGGAGGGCGTTGGATGGTCCTACAGCCATTGGTGTTTGACACCAAAGATTGTATACAAGTGTCATTGGAGAATGAGTACACCGAATAGACTCGCCAAGAACTCCTACATGGTATTATACCTATTATCAGATAGCAGTTCTTTGGTGACGATTATACAGGATAGTCCTTTGACATGAGATCGCCATAGTGTCTTATGTGTCTTCCCATTATACTTTGATTACTACCCAACTACGGATTTAAAGAGCCGTTCATACAGGTTTTAGTTGGGTATAGTCCTAAATCACATGGAGGTAGTGTGCGGTCGAGGAGATTCGTCTCTTCTGGAATAAGGAGTCAATGTCGCGTTGTGCAAGACATGACTATAACCAGAAATCCCTCGCCAGGATCGTTGAACTAATTAGTATTATCAGTTGTATTTTGGATGGTTATGAGTTCGATGTTTGTGTGACTTATTGGTTATTGGGGTTCTGACAGTTTCCACCCCTTAGATCCGGTATATGATACTCTCTGACGAAGAGACTGGACTGTACGATAATAGTCACCGATAGGCTTTGTTAGGTTCAGATGAGTTTTCTCGTAGAACTACCTCTTGATCAATACCTGGGTAGTTGTTATGTGCACCTAGTACCGGCGACGTGCTTGTGGGTTAACCCGTGAGGGGATTGATCTGAAAGTGTTTTAGATTCAATATGATATGATCGTGTTTAACTCATTGCTAGCTTATTGTTAGGTCTTTGGATTCCCAAAACGAAATTGCCTGCCCAGGAGAAATGATGTGTGGCGTGCGAATGGGGATAGGTGCGGAAGTTCGATTAAATATGTGTATATGATAAATGTATATTGATAGGATATTTGATAATACTAACCGGATTATTTATAAGCCGAATTATTAAGTCAAGTATTGACTTAATATCCATATATTTAGTATTGTGTATATGATACTCTCTCTCTCTCTCTTTCTTTCTCTCATTAGTATACGATACTAATGTATTATTATGTATATGATATATTTATACTCTCTCTCTCATTACACACACACACACACATATACTCTCTCTATCTCATTCTTTATGTTTGGGATACATATAATGCATGCATGTATTTTTATTCGGATAAGAAAACTTTTTTTTCACAAAGTGACAAATGAGAGGCATGTGAAGGGGTGGGGGACATATGCAAACCCACCCTCTTCTTTATGAAAATTGGAAGAGAGAGAAAAAGAGGGAGATGAGAATAAAAAAATAGATTCTCATTCTCTCTTCATATTTTTTAAAGAAGGGAAAATTATGAGAGGGCTTCTTCATCTTCTTCTTCCTCTTGAAATTGAGAAGAAAAGAAAAAGAGAGAGAAAGAGAGAGCTTCATCCATCATCATCATCTTCTACCTCAACTTCCTAGCAAGATGTGAGAGCTAGTTGCCTCACACTTGAAGTGTTCTTGTGTGAAGTGGATGCTTGGGTTGGGTTCTTTCATCGTGGATCATCTTCGGCGAGACGGTCGGCCACCAAGCTCGTTCTTGATACTCAAAGAGCCTAACTTAGGTCTTCAACTAGAGAGTGGATACGCTACAAAGGTTTTATCCCCTTTAAACCCTTGTTTTATTCTCTTGAGTCTGTGCAATTGCTTGTAAATGGATGATTTTTAGGTCTGTGTTCGGTGCTATGTATTAAAAAAAATTGTTCTATGTTTCCGCCGCGGTCCGCAATTGTTGCGACCCTAGCACCGCGCACTAACACATGCAACTAATTAGAATTTACATGCAAATTGTTAGAAATTATAGGAAAGTGCTTATAAGTTACAGACAACTTATTAGAAATTACAAGCAAAAAATTAGAAGTTACATCCAAGTGGCTAGAAATTAAAAGCAAGTGCATAGAAATTACAGGCAATTATTTAGAAGTTATAGTAAAATGCTTACAAGTTACAGGAAACTTATCAGAATTTACAGGCAAGTGCCTAGATATTACAGGCAACTGCAAATAAAAAGATTCATAAAACAGTTTCTAAATTTCATTCAGAAGCATACTTAACCAATAGAAAAATTTACAGCAAAATTATAACGAACATATAATGTTTTAATACAAAAGGTTCACGAAACTTGATGGTGGATACATAAACAAAAAACAAAATACCATGTTGGCTATAGTTCCCTCAAGGCAGTTATTGTAATCACAGGCAGGTGATTATGATGATTGAGGGAGGACCTATACGGATAGAACAGTCTTACTCAAAATGATAGTATGCTATCTGGTTTGTCTTTATCATCCTGTAAATGCATTATGTGGTATTACATATCACTATTACATGTTGATAGAGCCTATAGAATTCTTGCTTGACTACCAGCATTATGATGGAGATCATATACGTAGGAGCTGGGTGTCTATCAGCACATCCTTAAATGTCCCTAGTCGCGGGAGTATCGAGACTGGGCATTGTTACTCCAGAGTAGAGTAGTGTGTACATATCGAGACCTCGACGAGGGGCTGTGTCCGGTCTCACAAGACATTGGTGTCAGTTAGTCACCTAAGATAGTATACAAGTGCTTATTGGGTTATGAATACACTGGACGAACTCGCCGGGAACATGCTAGTTGGTATTATACCTATTGTCAGATAGCAGTTCCCAGGTGGCATATGTACAGGTTAGTCTATCGACCTGAGATCGTTATTTGTCTCGTATAAGTTCCCACTGTGCTTTGATTACTACCCTACTATGGCTCAAAGGAGTCGTGCAAACAGGTTTTAGTTGGATACAGTCCCGAGCAATATGGAGGCAGTGAGCGGATCGTCGGGATTCGGCTCTCCCGGTATTAGGGGTTGATGTCGTGTTGTGTACGGGTGGCCATCACAAGAAATCCTTGGCCAAGGTAGTCGAGAATTACTGATTTGGATCAGTAGTATTTCAGTTGGTGATAGGCTTCATCCCGAGACGAAATATCATGTTATTAGGGGTCTGACTTTATCCACCCCACTAGAATCGATATGCAATACTCTTAGACGAACAGATAGGACTGGACAGAGATTGTCATGGACAACCTCAGTAGGGGTTTGGATGAGTTTGCTCGTCGGCCTTCCTTTCGCTCAATACCTGGGTAGCCATTACGTACAGCTAGTGCCGCTGACGTGCTTGTAGTTAAACCCACTGGCAGTGTATTTACGAGTCTTTATAGTCCCACATAGAGGGTTTACCTGCTTCGGGCGAAACGATGTAAAGGTCGTATGGTTTTACTATAGGGTTCGATCATATACGTGCGCTTGTGCATGTATCATGATTCGGACGGATAATACTAGTAGGTTTTGGTGTAAGCCGAATTCTAGTATTATATTTTTGGATTATTTTCATCTCGTTGTATTCGTATTCTTCGGGATACGGATGCAGGTATGTATATACGGATGATGGGTATTCTTGTAATTCATTACAAGGTGCTTCTAGAAGAAGACACCTCATTTTAGTTTTAATCATTTTGTTTAAATGGTTAAATGAGGTGGTGAGATGAGTTGTGCATTTGCATTTATTGTAGCATGGCTACTTAGTGACTCATGAGTTACTATTGTGGAATGCTTGATATTTGTGTGGGGTTGTGAGATATTTTGTGAGAATAGAATTCATTCACAACACTTAGCCATTTTCTTCCATGGTTGCTACACTCTCATCTCCTCAAGGTTCTTCTTCTACCTCCATCCTAAATGTCTCATGTGTTGAGAAACTTAGGGTGTTTAGAGACAAATCAATCCATCATTAGACTCTACATCTTCTAGGTTATCTAGTTTGGCGAACTAGGTACCCTAGTTACCTAGGCTATGAGGTAGGTGCTCAGAATATAAATCCTCAGATGGATCATCTTCGATGGAGGGTGACCGGAGATCAAGCATGATCATGGAGGCCTCTAGAAGCTTGGGATGATGGTTAAAGTCCGAAGGACACGGATCATTCGGTATAACCTTTCTTAACTCCTCTATATGTTTGCTAGCTTAAGGTTTATGGGAGATCCGTTTTATGGGGTTGTTCTAGCACCAGTTTTATAAAAAATTTGTTCTGCATTAGGTCACGGTAGATGGCCAGGACGCTGGCATAACCCAACATGGTATCAGAGACAACCTATAAACTCTGAACTAGCAGTTTAAACGATATTTAAAGTAACGAAACCGAATCAACTCCGAAACAATACGCACAATATTCTAGTTGTTGTCGAATTTTCAGAGTCTTCTAAAAGTTTTTTAAACAATTGCAGAAGGCTACTCATCTTGTAACTAGAACACATTTTAAAAACGAGCCCCAAAATCCTTAGTACAGCCGGCGAGAACGGGGAAAATACCGGCGTCGCCGGTTTTTGTGGGGAATTGGGTCTTGAATTTTTTGGTGTGTTCTGGGGTCTTGAAATTTTTGGTGTGTTCTGGGATCTTGAATATTGGATTTCTGGTATTTTTTGTTTTTGCCCAGATTGCATATTCTGTTATCTTATGGTTTGGGGCAATACGGAGTATTTCGTAGTAGCTATTTTAACATCGTTTATATGTTTCAGTGCATACATTACTATCTGCAACTGTAAATGTCATTAGAGCCGTATAACTGGTCTAACTGCTATATGTTCTATTAGATTGGTTTGCGAACATGACATTTACGGTTATGATTTGCGTTGTGCTGTGGTAGTGGTTGGATTGTCATAGTGGATAGCCAGTGGTGCAATGATAGTTGTACAGTTCAGATTCATTTCTACATTTGATATTGCGGGGCGAGCGTCCGACATGTGGACTGCTGTCTCTGCCAGTTTGTATATTATTTGTTTGGGGGCACGACTAGGTTGAGATCGATGTCACCCTTGTACATATATTTTCTTTTCTGTACTAGGATTACCCCATGGTGGAGTTCTCGAATAGCCGGATTCTAGAGAGCAACGGGCCCGCATCTCATGGCGTTAAGACGGAGGGGGCCTCACTCTAGAATTGGTGGGCTATTCGACGCATTCGTAGGGGGTACAGGTTGACCCACGGAGGGGTGCTCAAGTTACCGGATTCCGTGAAGTGTTGGGTGGCCCATTCACTTTGTTAATTGAGGTTGCCTCACTTCTGGGATTGGCGAGTAACTTGCCGCACTCGTAGGGGTCCAGGTTTTCATTGCACTGGCTATCTACACAACAGGGAACGTCGGGTCTCATTTGCAACTCAAATGAAATCCGAAGCTCCAAGATTATCCACCATTCTGTGCTGCTTGATGAGATTATGTGATGTTGCCTATATCATTCCTGGGACGAATGTTATACATATTTATATATATACTAGTAGATGTTGTATATGTTTTGCATCTATGCTAGTCCAGCCCCCGCTCTGCCGTTAATTAAGTAACCTAACGGTGCATGACAGGACCTCGTGGCGAATGCGGATGGCATAAACGTACATTGTATTTTCGTTCTTTTCTGGTGTGATATGGTTTAATTGATGGGACTGCATTAATTCCGATTAATTCAAGAAAAATAAACCTATATGATGTTGTTGGAACCAAGTTTTTAAAAAAACTGATATTACAGACATTCTCTTTTGCTTTGCACTGTGGTATTCGGTTATGAATAACCAGCACCTCATTCGACGAGGCAAGAGCCGAGATCCCTTCAGCGGGAGTGACCTCTTAAGCAAAAGTTTGCGTCGTCGTAATAACTTCACTATAGTCGATTCTTTTGCTTTGCATCATGGTATTCAGTTTGGAATATCCTGCACCTCATTCGACGAGGAAAGAGCTGAGATCCCTTCACAGGGAGTGACCTCTTTAGCAAAAGTTTGCGCCGCTATACATTTGTAAAACCACTCGGTTCATTCAACGATATAAAGTTTATTACATTAAAGGTTTTTCGCTAAAAACCAGTCGTAGCCCTCTGTCATTTCTAACAGGTATTACTTAGTATTCATGCTTCGTATGTTGACCTCTGTCAAGGCACGGTGAATGGTAGCTTGGTATGCGATTATTTAGGACAGTCGCACGGTCATGTTGACCTCTGTCAAGGGCTCGTGCGGGTGGGCCTAAGTTAATCCAGGACATGACGGGTTGAACTTGACTTGCGACTTATGATATGTTGACCTCTGTCAAGGTCATAAGCCGCTTGGGGTAAAAATCACATTGGGAGTTTCAAACATACAGGAAACTTACCAGGCATGCGCATACCTTCTGGAGTGTGGTGGCTTGAGTGGCTTCCATCAAGTTATCATGCGATGATAGTTGGATGCCGATTCACACTGATGAATAGGTGTTACTCCTCGGGTGATTTTCAGATGATCCCGACTAATTCTTCTTTTAGGGTTTGAGGGAGAATTCGAGGAAATAGTGGGAGCCATCCTAATTAGATAAAGTGATTAACCAATGTAATATAGCTTAGAGTGCATGCTGAGTGTTTCTTTTCTCTCCCTCTTTGGCAGTGACCATGGCCTGACCTTAAAAACTCATGAACCAAGTTAACCGAACCTTCTTAAAACACTTTGGCTTTTGGATTGTCACGGAGTCGCATATATCATTGCCAATCCTACACCCCTTTTTGCATTTCTCCAGAACACTTCGTATCACTACGAAAATCCATATTGCTTGGATATTCCATCGTATAGTTACATACGAACTCAAAGGAACTTGTTCCAGTTCGAGGATAGATTATGGTTCTGAAGAAATTGAATAGGATTATTCGGTTGTCTTTTCCCTTTACCTTCTCTCAGGTTGCGAGAGCTTCTAAGATTAGGAGAGTACACCTATTGCGCTTATTGGATAGTCTTCTTCCATACCATAGGCAGGTGCCGAAAGGTGGGGAAGGAAGAAAACCAATTAGCCTATGTGTGGTGTACATAAGGTAATAAGTAAAGACATATAAAGGGATTAGAGTAAGGGCAAAGAAGATTGCGACTGCTATCATTCACGACAAAACCGTGTATACCCCTGCCACTCCTACTTCACCTTTGCATTTCTCCAGAATACTTTGTATCACCACGAAGATCCGTGTTGCTAGGATATGCCATCGTATAGTTACATACGAACTCGAAGGAACTTGTTCCAGTTCGAGGATGGATTCTGGTTCTGGAAAAATAGAATAAGGATTATTCAGTTGTCTTTTCTCTTTACCTTCTCTCAGGTTGCGAGGGCTCCTGGTATTAGGAGAGTACACCTATTACGCTTATTGGATAGTCTTCTTCCAAACCTTAGGCTGGTGCCGAAGGGTAGGGAAGGAAGGAAATCAATTAGCCTAAGTACGGTGTACAAAAGGTACTAAGTAAAGACATATAAAGGGATTAGAGTGAGGGAAAGGAAGTATACGGTTACTGTCATGAATCAGGATAGTGGAAGAGGAATTACTAGGAATACCCGGTTACCCTTTCGAAACATTTTCATTTTTCAGTTTGACTGTGCGATATTAATTGAAAACTGTTTTCCCAATTAGATTCTGACTCCAGGGTATGTATTTACCAGACTTGATTCTCACATCTGTATGGCGTTACAGATGATGAGTGGGAGTAAGATATTAGGAATTGGGTGATTAGATCCTCAATGTATATCAGAATTCTTTATAATTGGTGATATTTGAGAAAATCACCTGGGTTTTGCCTGACGACAAATATTTGGTTTTGAATATCCTTTGTTATACACCAATTTCAAACTGATATATCTGTACATTTATTTTATAAAGTGAGATATATCCGTTGTTTTACACTAATTTCAAATCGATATATCTGTACCTTTATTTTATATAATGAGATATAACTTTTTGAAATTATGTCTATCATATTTACCCTTAGCAGTTGATGATTAGGTAAGATGCATTCAACAATGATGTAATTCTTCTTAACCATAGTACAGTTTTCAACCTACGACGCACAGAATTTGAGTTGTTAAACTCAGTGGACTTATACAAAGTATTGTATATTGTCCGATGTCCGTTAGGACAAAGGGGTTGGTACTCGTACTATATTCAGTTTACTCATGACTTCTCTAGTTTTAGAAAAGTATTTCGATGAAATACAAGGTCTAAGTTTTGATAAGATATAAGTATAAGAATAAAGTAGAGAACCATATGTTGCAAGTATTAGGATTCTTCAAGGTGATCGAAGATGTAGATACTTGTGTTTGGTATTTCGTTATGAGTAAAAGTTTTGAGAACTTGCTTCTCTTTTAGGTTACTCATAGGTGGACGCATTCCTTGATGAGTAATACTGTATGGCCTTCTTCCATTTGGTTGATATGCACTGGAAACAGTTGCATGATTTGTGAATCTGGTTCCAATTAAATTAGTGCCTTTGTTTCTATATTAGATATATAGAATGGATTCATATCTTAACGATGTTAAGATATATGGAGTTGTCCGGTTGATGCTTAAAACCAGAATCTGGACAAACTCAAGGCACGTTTCAGTAATGGCAGTTTGTGGGTTATCCCGGGCTTTGACGAAGGATAAAATTCTACCATCTGGAAGATCATTTGTTATATCGTTCTTAACTCGCCCACAGTTTTAGTAAAATGGATTCTTTTTAGAAAAAAATTAGTGGGAGTATGGTAGAACCGGAAGTTATTTCAGAACAATAAATGATTACTGAAAATTTTGAAGAACCTAAAGATTCAAATGGTTTTGACGATCCATTAGACACTCCGCAGATTTGGTGGGTAACCTCAGGCACCCGAGAAGTACTTCGGTTTCCTCAAAGATGGTGACAGGGAGGTTTTTGATTATCCAAACTTTCCACTATTGATGTTCTAGACTATGAGGTCTGGCAGGAGGATAAGTATAACGTCGTTCTAAACTAGCTTTAGAAGTGCACGTGTATATGACTCTGCCAGAGGGTTGTTGCAGTCAGTGGGAGCAGCGGAAGTATAGTGGGCAATGTTCGGTTACGCCAGCGCCCCGGCCATTAATCCGTGGCCAAATGCGGAACAAAATTTTTCTAAACCGGCGCTAACAGAACCCATATCTATGGATCGACCATAAAACCTAAACCTAGCAATCTACAAAGGAGTTTTGAGAGTTATACCGAATGATCTATTTCCTTCAGTCTTTAACCTTTATCCCAAGCTCCTCGAGGCTTCCTTGATCAAGTTTGATCTCCGGTCTCCCACCATCGAAGATGATCCCCCTGAGAGTCTTTAGATCGAGCTCCAACCTCATATCCGAGGCAACTCGAGTACCTAGTTCGCTACACTAGATAGCCAAGATGAAGTAGAGCTTGTGTAGGATTATTTTATCTAAAAAAACCCTAGGCATCTCAACACATGAGACAATTAGGGTGGAGGTAGAAGAAGCCATGAGAGGATGAGAGTGTGAGGCTAAGGAAAAATCAAGTGAAGAAATGGCTAAGTGTTGTGAGATATTTGTTGTGAGCATTTATCATGCATGCTAGCAACTCAAGAAAACAACTCAAGAATAAATATCTCCATGTCTCACAATAAATATCTCACACGACAAACAAAAATCTAATCATGCCACCATGAGTCACTACATGACTCATCACCATGAGTCACCAAGTGAGCATGCTAGATTCAATGCAAAAACAATTACCCACCCTCTCCACCTCATTAAACATTTAACCCTAAATGTTTAAATTAAAATGAAGTGGCAACATCTAGAAGCAATCTTATAAAGAATTAGAAGAATACCCTTCATCCGTATATACATACCCGCATCCGTATTCCGAAAGAATATGAATACAATGAGACGAAAATAATCCAACAATCTAATACTAGGATCCGGCTTAAAACAAAGCCTACCAGTATTATCCGTTCGAATCATGATCCGTGCACTAGTGTACGTATATGATCGAACCCTGTCGTAAAACTTGCAGGGTTACCGAGCACGGCAGCAAGGTTTCGGGAGGCATCGTACATGCCAAATTAAAATTTTGCCGTTCTAGCTAACCCTAACCCTAGAATCGGGTACTAGAAATCGACGGAATCGAAATACGAACACTTTGCAACTAAAAGAGAACAAGGAATACAACCTTTGTAAACCGGTCCTTCACTTCATTAGCTCCGTGTAGTAGTCCCTTCGCTGCGATCATGAAGTCTCGGACTCTAGGGAGGCTTCCTTGAAGAAACGAACATGCTTGCTTCAAAGTCTTCGAGGCCGAAGATGATCTACTTCGAGGAGACACTAACCCAATCTATCTCTTCACTAATCATGGAATTAGTGAAGCAAACACCCTATACTAAATGGCAAGTAGTAGAGGATGATGAAGTAGGAATTTTGTTCACTTTAGATTTCATTTTCTCACTCAAAATCATCACCTTTGAAAAAGCTAAAAAGCTTTTGTGAAGAAGAACAAGTG
Source organism: Agapanthus africanus (assembly GCA_030015575.1). Lineage (NCBI taxonomy): Eukaryota > Viridiplantae > Streptophyta > Magnoliopsida > Asparagales > Amaryllidaceae > Agapanthus > Agapanthus africanus. The sequence continues at coordinate 685,799,381 of CM057339.1, forward strand.
ATGAAAATGAATTATTGTGTGAGGTTAGAATTACAACCATGGTGAGTTAGTGTCATGCCTAACTCATGTAGAGAATAAACCATAGCTATGAGTTAAGTGTTGGGTTAACAAATATCTTAAGGTCGACAAACTACTGGACTTAGTCAATGAAACCTACAAGCTTCTACAAGCTTTGAACCATGACTCATTATCCAAATGTTTAAAATCCTTAAGAGAAATAAAACCCTAACTTAACCTAGCATGGTTTGAGTCTCTTACTAACTATGTTGCAAGTGTAACCTAGCATGACACACTTATATATATCACATATATATTTTGTGCCAAAAAGAAAACAATACATATATCACATATATGTAAAATTTATCAAATGTGAGAAAAGAAATCATAAGTGAGCTAATACTAGTTAATGTAATATAATATATTAAATATATAATTATATATTAAATTATTAAATCAACACTTGATTTAATAATCCGGCCATATCACATATAACCGACTAATATCAAATGTAACATCTTATCGAATCAACACTTGATCGATAACCCGACTATATCACATATAAACAATCATGTCACACATCGCGAGAATAGAATACGGTATCTTATATCGTATTAATCTCGGTCCCGTACATATCACATATGTGCTCCTACTCCGTTTCGCTTGAGCCAGGAAACCCCTGTGTAGGACTCTAAAGACTCGTCAATACGCCGGCAGTTGGTGATGATCATATCAAACACCCACAAGCCGCAAGCAGTCCTCCAAACGTAGCGGCCATCCGGGTATTAAGCGATCAGAAGTTCAATAAGAAAGCCTGCTCGTACTCCTGTGAATCCAATCAGTAACACTACCGTACAGTCCGGTCTCATCGTCTGATATGTCGCATATCTCGTCTAGGGGTGGTAAACGTCAGACCCAGTAACTTGATAAGTCATGTCGATATGAGGCTCATAACGGGTCGAGAAACTACTGATAACACTTACCAGTATATCTCTAAAGCAGCTCTGGCCAGGGACTTCCTGTTATAGCCAATCGAGCACAGCACAACATCAACTCCCAATACCAGGAGAGACGAAATCCCTCCTATCGCTCATTGCCTCCATGTGATTCGGGACTGTACCCAAAAGCCACCGTTTTGCACGTTCTCTTGAATGTGGTAAGGTGGAAATCAAAGCACAGTGGTAATCACACAAGACTCTATGACGATCTCGGGTCTACAGACTAACCTGTACCAGTGTCACCAAAGAACTACCATCTGACGTGAGTTATAATACTATCTGGGAGTTCTCGGCGAGTCCGTCCAGTGTACCCAGTCTCCACTAAGCACCCATATACTATCTCTGATGTCAAACACCAATGGATATGGGATCATCCATTGCCCATCTACATGGGTCGAGAAGCTATACACTAGTTTTCTCTGGTATATCGATGCCATGTCTCGATACACCCACGACTAGGAACAATTGAAGGATGTACTTAGCGACTACACTGTCCCCACTAGTATGATCTGCATCATAGTCGTGGTAGTCAAGTACTCATCCTAAGGGCTTTATCAACATGTAACATAGAGACAATCAGTGTACACGTTAAGATAAAGAGCAACCAGATAGCATACTATCATGTTGAGCAAGAAAGTCCTCTGTATATATGTCCAAGCATCTACTACAATATACATCGTATGTACAGTAATGGCCTCTAGGGCATACATATCACTAACAATCTCCCACTTGCACTAGGGCCATCTGTTGTAGTATCTCATAAACAACAATCAGCAGTGGTTGAAGTATCTCATACTCAACCATCCCATAAAAGTCTCTACTGGGATATAGGCCTTTGTGAGTGGATCCGCGATGTTGTCCTCTGTGTCTACTCTCCTAACCTCGATCTCCCTGGAGATAAACCATCTCCATGATCAGGTGATACTGCCTAAGAATATGCCTGGATCTCTGATGGGATGGGGGTTCCTAGGCATAAGCCACAACTCCATTGTCACACTATGGTAGGAACGAAGTTCATCTCATAAACTTATATATATCCAGACTACCTTTTTGGTAGTATCCTTGGTAGCAATGTATCCAGCCTTTATCATCTAGTATGCCACGGTATCTAGCTTGTAACTCTTCCAACATACCGTCCCTCCACTGAGGGTAAAGACAATGCCTGTGACTGACGTTCAGTCGACCTTACCACCCTGGAAGCTATCCAGTGATTCTCCCCAGGATCGATTGATACCATCTCACTACACCTAGTGAGAATCCTAACATCCACTTAGATCTATCTCATAGATCCAAAACCTAGGATTCAGGAGGTATCACCTTGATCCTATATGGAGAATCCTTGTGATAAGAGGAGATTGACCGAGCGTAGCATAGGAAACTCCTTTCCTATCAAGAGTATGTCATCCGCGTACAATGCGATCGCCACCATACTCCGTACTACCTTTTTGTATATACAAGGTTCATCTACCATTTCGATGAAGTCAAACTCTTTGACAACCATATCAAAACAGATGTTCCAACTCCGCGATGCCTGCTTTAAACCATAAAGCAACTTGCTCACGTTTCCGCTGCTCCCACTGTCTACGAAGCCCTCTGTCTGTGTACTTATAGATGCTCTTTTCTAAATCACTATTTAGAAAAGCAGTCATGACACCCAACCGCCAGATATCGTAGTCATGGTATGTAGCAATGGCAAGTAGGATCCGGATGGACTTAAGCATAGGTACTAGAAAAGGTTTCATCATTATCCACACCTGGTCGACGACGAGAACCTTTTTATAACTAGTCGTAGATTTGAAAGTCTCAACTTTTCCATGTACACCAAGTAATCTTCTCAAGATATACTTGCTCCTGATGGGGATTTAACCCTTCAGATATAGCAACCAAAGTCCACACTGTGTTGGTGTATATGGATTCCATCTCAGATCGCTTAGCATCTAGCCATTCTCACAGATTCCCCACTCTTGATGGCCTGCTCGAAACTAGTTGGGTCATCATCTCATGATGCAATCCTCGCTCCCACTTTCATAGAGAAAACTGAAGTATCTCTCAAGTGGATGAGGAACCCAACTAGATCGGCGGAGAGGCTAAGGTTCGTTGGAAATTATTGAATCCTCCGGTTCTACCAAATCATCAACTGCAGTTTGTATAGCTGGAACTGCTTCCAGTTCTACCTCATGACCACTAATTTCTTCACAAGAGATTCCCTTTCCAAAAGGTGGCATACTGAGAAACAAAACACTTTTTGTTCCTCAGTAGGGTAGAAGATATTCTCTAGTGAATGCTTGGGATATCCAACAAACTTCCACAGAACTGACCTTGCCTCGATCTTGTCCGGATTTTGCTTTTAGACATAGGCCGGACAACCCCAAATCTTAACATTCTTAAGAGATGGGCTCTTCCCATACCATATCACATATGGAGTGGTAGGCACCTGATTTGGTTGGAACCCAATTCAAGAGGTTTGCAGCTTCATAAGAGCATAACCCCCAAAAGAAAATAGGCCACTCAGTAGTACTCATCATAGAGCACACCTTATCATATAGGGTGCGATTGCTCCGCCCCGATATACCGACGGTTGTGGTGTATACGGAGGAGTAATGCTGAGAGAGAATCTCATTCTCCTTTAGAATAGTCCAGGAATTCCGTGCTCAAGTATTCTCCTCCTTAATCACATCAAAGGACATAATACTTATACCCGTTTTGGTTTTCAACTTCTAACTTATATTCTTTGAATTTCTCAAAAGCTTCAGACTTTTGTTTCAACAGGAACACACGTGCGAATCTTGAGAGATCATCATTGAATGTAATGAAGTACAAAGAACCAGTCCTGACATGTGTAGATAGGGGACCTTCATACATCAGCATGTATCAATCCCAAGAGTTCACTAACTCTTTCTCCGTTTCCAATAAACGGAGCTATGGTCATCTTTTCTTCGTGACATGACTGACAAGATTCACAAGATGTAAATTCAAACTGATTTAAATATGCATCTTAATATAACTTAGCTAGTTGGGTCACATTGATATGACCTAGTCTACAACGCCTCAAGAAGGATTCGTTCATTTCTGAACTCGTCCTCTTGTGTGTGTTTTGTACGTTAAGAACTGTGGTTTGATTTAGAACGTATATGCTTTTAGATAACGTGCCTGAACCGATCAACTCTTGATATAGGAAATGTTTAAAATAGTATCCAACAATACAAAATTATATCCTTCTTTACTAATAAAGAGACTGATATGATATTGTATGTCAGGTTCGGTATCTAATAACATTCGTTCAGAATCAATGTATTTGGTAATACAGGGTGATAACTGCCAACATACTTGGCTGCAAGACTTGCATCGTTTCCAACTCTTGAAACTTATCACCCATTCTCAGTTCTCTACCTATTTGTAGCCCATGTAACATATTACATATGTGGGATCCTGATCCGGTATCTCATACCCAGGACGTAAAGGATACTGAGAAACAGTTCTTGGTAATGAACACACCCGAAGAAGATGCATCATCATGCACTTTCTTCGTTTGGGTGGTACGGAAATCCTGGTAATGCTCTATTTCCTGCTTGGTCTTATAACAATTATAAGTTGGAGCGGGACCAACGTTCCTTAGCTCAGTATAAGAAGCGGGTTCGGTCAATATATCCGTATTATTATCTTGATTAAGACGTGACATGGTCGCTACCTGGAGAGAGAGAGAAGAAAACACTCAGCGTATGCTCTTGCAAGATTAGATTGGTTATTAATTTATCTAATTAGGATGGCTCCCACCGTTTTAGTCAAATATTTCTTCAAACCCTAAAAGGAAAGACTAGAGGGGATTAATTACACCTTACAAGCTCGCCAATCTTTCAGCCAGGCTCATGTCGGTACTTTGAGGGAGGTTCCCCGTAATTTCGCACGGACCTAATTAAAATAAACCTCGTTTTCCCAGGGGCGTAATCTCGTTGACACCTTTCTAGACACCTACTTGATCGGCTAATTGTAATGTGTAAAACTCTTCCAGGAGTAACTCTTACTCGCAGTGGGTATCAGGATGCAACTATCTCATAGGAGGTATGCAATCTCATTGCAAATTTCAACACTTGAAATTCCCGATAATATTTTACCCCTAGCATCCTATGACCTTGACGAAAGCCAATAAACCATAGGCTGCTAGTCAAGTTCAACCCGTACATTTCCTGATTGAATTAAACCCACCCGCACGACCCTTGACGAAAGCCAACAAAGTCGCACGACTACCCTAACTCAATCGCATCATATGCTTTTGCAGATAAGCATAAATAGCTACCGCACACTACGCCTTGACGAAAGCCAACAAACGTAGCACGGATACTATGAAGTACTTATCTGAAATGACGGAGGGCTATGACAGGTTTTTAAGAAAACCCTTTGCGTAATGAACTTGATATTGTTGTAGAATCGAGTGATTTTGAAAAGGAGTATTTTTTAGGCTTTTACTAGTTTTGCTAAAGAGGTCACTCCCGGTGAAGGGATCTCGGCTCTTTCCTTATCGAATAAGGTGCTGGATATTCGACAAGGAATACCGCTATGCAAAGAAAAAACTATAAAAGCAATCAAAAGACAAACCGAGTTTGTAGCATCTGCTAGTTATTGCTAAAGAGGTCACTCCCGGTGAAGGGATCTCGGCTCTTTCCTTATCGAATAAGGTGCTGGATATTCTACAAGGAATACCGCTATGCAAAGCAAGAACTAGAGCTACCATTTTTCGAGACAAGTTTCTACAACATCTTTAGCTTTCTTGTATTTCATTAATCTCATTAATGAAGTCCCATTTAATTATGCTTCTAAAGCATCACATATGAAACAAAAGCAACAATATATAATATATATCATATATATACAATATAAGCATTCGTCTCAGAATATAATCAATGATCATATCACAGAATATCGCAGCAGAAAACAACATATGAAATATTGGATATACTAGGATTTCCGGGTTTTATTTTAAGCCTGTATAAAACACGGATTCCACGGTCGTGATGAATAGCCAATACCACACCACTAGACCCCTACGAGAGCGGCAAGCAACCCTACCAATTCTAGTGTTAGGAGACCCAGTCTCGACTTCTCAAGATGGTCTCCCACTTGATCTTAGAACCCGGTTACTTGTGCTCCCCGCCTTGGGTCTATCATAATGCGGAAAAGTAAATAATATACAATGGTGACATCATCCTCAACCCGGAAGTGCCCCAATAAAAGAATATTACATACAATGAATTTTACATGAATGAAAATAAAAACTCTCATCTCACATAAAACCCCGGCTATTTAAAACACGACGATCCAATATAACATATCACCGCAACACATAGCATTACATGTCATCAACGTAAGTAAATATGCGTATCCCAATTGTCGTTGGCATATAGCAACAAAACCGGCGATACACCACATATTACACTTACGGTCGCAGAAAAGAAAGTGAAAAACTACAACAGTTGGAATCCGCAACCACCTTAGACATCATAAACCCAACGTATCACATACTTTGGATTTCATGCCTAACCAAATGAATTCCTTAGACATCACATGCCTAATAATTATAAACCCTGCATTTTAGTCTCGATACCGAAAACGCTTTTCAATAACAAGTCGGGCAATTCAACAAGATTCCCGACATCTTGATTGCATTCTCGTCAGAAACTTTAGTAGACAGCCGCTCCCCCGATATCGTCGACGAAGTGCACTAAGGCAGAACACCGCTGCCGCGAGCACCCGAACGGATGCTTTTGGCGACGGGGTTCTCCTACAGTCACTTGGTCGGGGCTATGGGGCGTGGAAATCTATTAAGTTTACCCGGAGAGTATCCGCGTACGCTACATGATTGCGATGGACTTTTGATCACATCAAAATCTCGTGGCAACCGATCAAATGAGACTAAATTGCTAGATTTATAACATTCAAATTAGTTATCTCATAACTACTTTTGTGGATTCCAAATATTGTATCCCATCACATAATATCCGGACGACGTTAAATTTTTCGATCGATTCATCAAAGTCTCACAATTTCCTGACAGCTAAACACTTGAGCACAGTTTTAATAATACCCAGAAGATACCACAGTACCTATGAACTAGCCGTAGAAGGGTCAAACCAACGCCTCACATGTGATAACGCTGAACTACCATAAACCCTAGGGTTTAGTGGCGGTTCTGATGGTCACATAATCGAGTTAAGGTTTCGTTCTTCTAGAGGGTCCACAGAATCACTTGCATATTTTTTTGAATACGTTAAACTTGGAAAAATGGGTTTTTGACAATAGTTCGAACTTTTTAACTTCGCCTAGACAATATGTGAACAACCCGAAACGATGTTAAAATTACGAATACGAAACACTTCGAATTGCTTATAGTGTAAGATTAAATCACATGCAAAATTAGCAAAAACAAACAACACCTGAAACATCAAAACCAAGTCACTAGAACACACAAAAAAATTCAGGGGAGGCTCGGATTTGGCCGAGATCTAGGGTATGATGGCCGGCCAAAAATACATGAAACCCCCTCAAATTTTCACAGTGTTCATGTTATATCCCATATAGCACTCTGTACTTGTTTAAAAAAAAATTTGACAACATTTTAAAATCGACAGAAACTACATTTTCTTGTTTCAAGTTTCGATGTATTTAGGTTTCATAATCTTAACAAAATCCATATAAATTTCTAGCATGACTCTGATACCACTGCAGTGTTACTTAATACGGCAGCAAGGTTTTAGGAGGCATCGTACATGCCAAATTAAAATTTTGTCGTTCTAGCTAACCCTAACCCTAGAATCGTGTACTAGAAATCGACGGAATCGAAATGCAAACACTTTGCAACTAAAAGAGAACAAGGAATACAACCTTTGTAGACCGGTCCTTCACTTCATTAGCTCCGTGTAGTATTCCCTTCGATGCGATCATGAAGTCTCGGACTCTAGAGAGGCTTCCTTGAAGAAACGAACATGCTTGCTTCAAAGTCTTCGAGGCCGAAGATGATCTACGTCGAGGAGACACTAACCTAAGCTATCTCTTCACTAATCATGGAATTAGTGAAGCAAACACCCAATACTAAATGGCAAGTAGTAGAGGATGATGAAGTAGGAATTTTGTTCACTTTAGATTTCATTATCTCACTCAAAATCATCAACTTTGAAAAAGCTAGAAAGCTTTTGTGAAGAAGAAAAAGAAGAACAAGTGATGAAAATGAATTATTGTGTAAGGTTAGAATTGAAACCATGGAGAGTTAGTGTCATGCCTAACTCATGTAGAGAATAAACCATAGCTATGAGTTAAGTGTTGGGTTAACAAATATCTTAAGGTTGACAAACAACTGGACTTAGTCAATGAAACCTACAAGCTTCTACAAGCTTTGAACCATGACTCATTATCCAAATGTTTAAAATCCTTAAGAAAAATAAAACCCTAACTTAACCTAGCATGGTTTGAGTCTCATACTAACTATGTTGCAAGTGTAACCTAGCATGACACACTTATATATATCATATATATATTTTGTGCCAAAAAGAAAACAATACATATATCACATATATGTAAAGTATATCAAATGTGAGAAAAGAAATCATAAGTGAGCTAATACTAGTTAATATAATGTAATATATCAAATATATAATTATACATTAAATTATTAAATCAACACTTGATTTAATAATCCGTCTATATCACATATAACCGACTAATATCAAATGTAAAATCTTATCGAATCAACACTTGATCGATAACCCGGCTATATCACATATAACCAATCATGTCACACATTGCGAGAATAGAATATGGTATCTCATATCGTATTAATTTCGGTCCCGCACATATCACATATGTGCTCCTACTCCGTTTCGCTTGAGCCAGGAATCCCCTGTGTAGGACTCTAAAGACTCGTCAATACACCGGCAGTTGGTGATGATCATATCAAACACCCACAAGCCGCAAGCAGTCTGCCAAACGTAGCGGCCACCCGGGTATTGAGCGATCAGAAGTTCAACAAGAAAGCCTGCTCATACTCCTGCGAATCCAATCAGTAACACTACCGTACAGTCCGGTCTCATCGTTTGATATGTCGCATATCTCGTCTAGGGGTGGTAAACGTCAGACCCCAGTAACTTGATAAGTCGTGTCGATATGAGGCTCATAACGGGTCAAGAAACTACTGATAGCACTTACCAGTATATCTCTAAAGCAGCCCTGGCCTGGGACTTCCTGTTATAGCCAATCGAGCACAGCGCAACATCAACTCCCAATACCGGGAGAGACGAAATCCCTCCTATCGCTCATTGCCTCCATGTGATTCGGGACTGTACTCAAAAGCCACCGTTTTGCACGTTCTCTTGAAGGTGTTAAGGTGGAAATCAAAGCACGGTGGGAATCACAAAAGACTTTATGACGATATCGGGTCTACAGACTAACCTGTACCAGTGTCACCAGAGAACTGCCATCTAACGTGAGGTATAATACCATCTGGGAGTTCTCGGCGGGTCCGTCGAGTATACCCAGTCTCCACTGAGCACCCGTATACTATGTCTGATTTCAAACACCAATGGATATAGGATCATCCATCGCCCATCTACATGGGTCGAGAAGCTATACGCTAGTTTTCTCTGGTATATCGATTCCCTGTCTCGATACACCCACGACTTGGAACAATTGAAGGATGTACTTAGAGACTACACTGTCCCCACTAGTATGATCTGCATCATAGTCCTGGTAGTCAAGTAATCATCCTAAGGGCTTTATCAACATGTAACATAGAGACAATCAGTGTATACGTTAAGATAAAGAGCAACCAGATAGCATACTATCATGTCGAGAAAGAAAGTCCTCCATATATATGTCCAAGCATCCACTACAATATACATCGTATGTACAGTAATGGCCTCTAGGGCATACATATCACTAACAAAACTATACGGCCTCTACATCGTTTCATCCGAAGCAGGGAAACCCTCTGTGTGGGACTCTAAAGACTCGTCAATACGCTGGCAGTGGGTTTACCACAAGCACGTCAGCGGCACTAGCTGTACGTAACGGCTACCCATGTATTGAGCGAAAGGGAGGCCGACGAGCAAACTCATCCTGAAACCCCTACTGAGCCTGAGAGTGAAAATATTCGTACTGTGCGGTCCGTTCGTCTATGAGTATCGCATATCGAGTGTAGGGGGGTGGATAAAGTCAGTCCCCTAATAACGCGACATTTAGTGTCGGTATGAAACCCGGTACCACCTGAGAAACTACCGATCCTTGATCAGTAATTCTCGACTACCTTGGCCAAGGATTTCTGGTGATGGCCACCCATGCCCAATGCGACATCGACCCCCAATACCGGGAGAGACGAATCCCCTGACGATCCACTCATTGCCTCTATGTAGCTCGGGATTGTACCCAACTAAAACATGTTTGCACAACTCCTTTGAACCGTGGTAGGGTAGTAATCAAAGCAAAGTGGGAACTCACACGAGACAAATGACGATCTCAGATCGTTAGACTAACCTGTACACATGTCACCTAGAAACTGCTATCTGACAATAGGTATAATACCAACTAGCAAGTTCCTGGCGAGTCCGTCCGATGTACTCATAACCCAATGAGCACCTGTATACATCTTATATGATCAAACTGACACCAATGGCTTGTGAGACCGTCCACCGCCCCTCGTCGGGGTCTCGATTAGTATACAATAGTCTACTCTGGAGTATCGATGCCCAGTCTCGAAACTCCCATGACTTAGGACATTGAAGGATGTTCTTATAGACTACCCAGCTCCCACGTATATGATCGTCATCATACTGCTGGTAGTTAAGAAAGAATCTTATGGGCTCTATCAACATGTAATAGTGATCTGTACTGCCACCTGAAATATGTACATGATGATAAAGATAAACCAGATAACATATTATCATCTCAAGTAAGACTGTTCTACACGTATAGGTCATCCCTCAATCATCGCAATTGCATGTCTGCGATCCAATAATTGACTTGAGGGCACTATATCCAACAATCTCCCACTTGCACTTAAGGCTAATTATTACGATGTCACATCCCGTGTGATAGTGAGTACCCTACTTCTCTACTAATCAATTTCACAAAGCTCGTTTATGAAACTATTGCGTTCGAGAAATAGCCTCAGTGAGTGGATCCGCTCCAATGTTTCTTTCTGTATCTCTCTATCTCAACTTCGCGGAGAAAGCTATCTCCCTGTTCATATCAGAATTTTGCATTATTATATCGCCCATTCTTAATCATATTACAAATAAATATGTGCTTTTGATCCATGTCTGCTAAATAGTTGCAGTTTACAGGTTCTCAGATCATTACAGTGAAATTCATGAAAAGACGCTACAAATGTGAGACTATGACCAACAATAGATGAATCCGTATGATGCTACCTACCAGTTCAAGGAAAAAATGAAGATCAGTAGACAGTTCAATGCATAAAGTACAAGGGCAGCACAAGATTAAAGACTTCAACGCGAAGCTCACGGCAAAAAGTCCACAACATTCTGCACTATGAAAATCTGGAAGAAAATAGAAGATATTCTGTAGAACCAAGTAAAGAAAACAGAAGGAAAATGCAACATGAAGCAACCCTAGAAGTTTGAGCCAGAGATCCCCCAATATGGCCGCGGAACCGCGGCCGTGCAGTGCACGTGTCGGTGCACGTGTCGGTGGGTGTCGGTGCTTTGACCCGGCTTTCTTAGGGTACTCTCCTATGTAATTTTGTGTGTGGATCAGATGTAAACCCTAGGCATGCCTCTTTTTAATTCTAGATCTAAATTTTAATTTCCTTGTAATCGTCAAGAGGTCATCAATAAAAGTAAGAGTTTCTATATTTTTCTCGCATTCTTTTATTATCTGCAATTTAATTTTTGCTATCTTTTTATCTGTCTTTTATTATCAGCAATTTAGGTCATTAAAATAAATTTATAAAAATGAATTTTATCGTAACTTTCCTAATGAGTGAGTAATTACGCACTTGTTAGGGTTAGGATAGGGAAGGTTTGAGAGAAGGAAATCTCTCTCACTCCTTTCTTTGCCCATATAATTTTTATAATAGGACTCCATTTAATTCAACCACACACCACTCACTACGGCACCCTATCCTAAAAGATAGCGGTGATTCCCTAGTTAGACCGGTTGTGGTTGAATTAACTAGAGGTTAGGGCTAAGAGCCAAGAAAGGACGGACAAGGACCAAAAGAAAGAAACTAAGTTTCTTCGTAGTCGTGCTAATCCCCTTTATTGACTATTACCCTAAAACCTATATTCTTAACTAGGGTATTAAAAGCAGTGAGTAGAATCCTTTTTCCAAACTAACCTAATCCTAACCCTAGCAAGACTTTAAATCAATTTAATCTCATTCTTAGATTTAAAACAAAACCTACCAAAAATAGGACTTAACTCGTTAGAACTTAAAGAAAGAACACATTTTTCCTGTGGACCGACCCGTACTCAACCGGCTAGCTACCAAGAGACACCGTCTTGATTGCGGTATTCTTTAATTTAAAACGCACGCAAAAACGTGAACAATCAAATAGCGCCGTTGCCGGAGAAACGGTAGTTATTTTCTTTTTGTAATTTCGGTTTAATTGAAATTGAAAAATATAAAAATTGAAAAAATAAAAATACATAAAAAAATCATCTTGTTATTTTTTATCGTTTTTGTGCGAATTGTGCAGGAAAAGAAGACGGATTGATTCAGATCTGGAAAAGTCCAGTGAACAAATCAAGAAACAGAGGATCTGAACAAACAGAGGAACCACAACAGCAAACAGAAAAGTTTTAACGTCCTGATCCAACTGAACTACCGCGGAACCGCGGCTAAATCAGGGGTTTGACCGCGGAACTACGGTCAACTGCTGACGTCAGCAGCCTAAAAATTCTCTATGAGTATTTTTGTCTTCTCTCCTACCCTCTGCTGTCACGACCCGAAAGAGCACGCGACTGGCCCTTGAACCATATGAAGTCTATATGACTCCATCTGATCCAAGTAAGCCAAAAACCCAGAAATCTAAAACCATTTTAAGGATAAATAAACAACAAGCAATATACTCTACAACGCCGACTGGCGAGGATCAAAATTCAAAAGAAACCCAGATAAGCATGAAAACTGTAACACTACTAAGCGCGACTCTAAGGTCGAATAATACATCATAAATGTCTAAGTCTGAAACAATATACAAGTTTGGTTGATGAAATTTCTAGATACAAGAATAATACATGTACAACGGCGGTTCTGATACAAAGAACCCACCTACCAAGCAAATCACCCGCAAGGGGAAGCAGTGTGCCAGAAATGCCGCTATAGAACCTGTACGGCAAAACCTGCAAGAACTGTGGCACAACGAGGGTGAGTTGCCAACTAGTGAATAGAAATATCTACAAGCAGAAACCGAATGCAAGACATAACTAGGTCAAACAATCAGTAATATAAACCATAAGAGTACGTCTGCAGCATGATAAAGTGGCAATGTAACATCTAAGCATGTATGTAGTGCCAAGTACTCAGGTAATAACATGTCATCAGTATAAGGTATGTCTGCATGAAGTATGATCAATGTAAATCCAGTCTGTATGTGATCAAGTCTGTATAAACGTGGAACCCATCCACCCATCACCCAATGACAATAAACGTGGAACCCGTCCACCCATCACCCAATGACAATAAGCATCATGCATGCAAATGCGAGGATATAATCAAATCATGGAAAACATCATGAAACCCGTGCCTAGCATCGACACGTAAATCCTCATCTATCGGGCTCCGTCAGTTCGGATCAGCCCACGGGCTATGTCTGCGGAATCGGCCCTCGGCCCCGGCAGTACGCCCATATCCATCTATCGACTCTGGTCAGTATCCTCTGGATAACCGCCAGGTCCAACCCATCACCGGTAGGTAGTAGTCCCTCTGCCAGGCTCACCGTCTACTACACAGCGAAACTGTTCTCGCCCCGGGGTACCATACCGGGTCCACCATGTACCCGCAATCGGCCTCATCCGCCTCTTCGAATCGGGTTTTACATGTCGCTCTCAGCACCGATAAAACACAAGGTGGACGCACTGAAATATCATATCAAGGGTAACCGGGTTTTTAACACAATTATATATTCTCTTTTGAAATACCCACGGTTCCCAAATCCAGAAATATCATGGAAACAACATATCTCAATGCGTATAATCAAAACATGATGTATGCGACATGTAAGAAAGGTAAGCATATCAGAAGTCATGCAACATGGAATAGTAATGTGCACATGTCGAGGGAAACCGCTCTTTTAAAACGAATCAGTTTTGAAGAACATCTTGCGGTTCCCAAATCTCTCATCAAGTCAGCATCATCTATGCTTGTGTACAGGTATAAGTGTACAATATGCCATGAAAGAATCATATCATGAATGCAACAGTACTACAGTGTAGTGGCATGGCAATTATCGATGATGAAGTGTGTGAGCCGGCAAGCAAGTGTACGTGGAACATATGCATCATCGATAATGGTGCTGGTGTCCTAACAGCATGATAATAATATAGCAATAAACATATGCGAAGCAACGTGAATAGCATGAATATGCGGAAATCGAATAATCAACCTAACAGTAAAGAATCTACACCGAAATGTATATGTCATGCAGTTATGCCATTTGAAATAAGAATGACTCGGGTCTAGTCTAACATCTACTATGCAAACTACAGATCTAAGTATCAAGTCAATCGGGAGGGGTATGGAAACCACTTAAATCTGAGTCGATATACAGATATATTAGTCGGTGATCCCGCCTCAATAGTATCGCGTACGATACAACATATCATATGACATCCTCAAGTCATGAGTGCGGATCTATCATCAATATAAAACTCGTACGGTAAATCGACGTACGGCATCCCAATAGCTAGGTACGGGTCAGTATCACATTCCTCTCATCAAATATCAGGTATCATTATCATCATATCATATAATCTAGGGTACATATCTAAGTCTAGTACAAATCAATACCATCTATAAAAGTATGGAAGCGGGGGTAAAACACATGCCCAACGGACTGCTAAGATCACATGTCGTATCGCAAGTACGAATCACATCACATCACCGATCTCACGGCACAAAGCCCAAAATCATCGACTCATCTTCAATGTCATCCAATATCATCATCAATACAGTGTAAGTATAATGAATATGCAAGGGTGTGCATGTAGGTGTAAATCTATTTTAGGGTTCGCGACTATGAACTACACTAGTCACTTCTAACCCTACACTATCCATAATACACCTAACACCATATCCACGACACACTATAGCTATCAAGCATAATATATAGTATACCAACTACGGACCGCGGGGGTGCAATACGCCATCCACCCGACTTCCCCCAGTAAATATAATCTACTCACCTTGCGTCTTTATTTGTGGACGTCGCCCCGCGCTTGCTTGTCGTCCCGAAGTCTTCATGGGCACCTACATATCAAAATATCGTATATGCGCATTAAAAACCAAATCAAAGCTAAAACGGCATACAAAACTCAAAACGATACGATAAGGGGCCTATAGGTTAGAACCTACGGCACGCCTTCAAAACCATCAATAAATCCTCTATATCGTCGTATAAACGCCAAATAGTCGAGGTAAAACACAAGACACAAATTCAGAATTTAGAATACGGAAACACGAATCCAAAACAGCAACTAAGGAAATATGTTCCAGATTTCACCCTAGGTCAAATTAGACAAATCTATACATACCAAGGGCCTAATCTACAGATAAGGGAACACCAAAACCAAAACGAGCAAGTTTGGTGGGGTCCAGGCCGCAAATTGCGGCCAAACAGAATAAATCTGCGGCCGGTTCATGGAGTTAGGGGTTGGGGTCTTGGTGGTAGCTTCCTGGGTGCCTGCACATGTCACTGTCCAATCAATTTTAATTTAGGATGTCTCGGGTGATAGCAGATTCAATATACCCTTCACAGATTCCACAATTTCTCCGATATCGGTTTCTAAATCCGTATTTCGGGTTTCAACTCTCAGGTTAGGGTCTCAAGTCATGCACTAGGATATTTATATAACCTCAACTGAGCTCAATTTCACAATACAACACAAGTTTCCCTCAAACCCTAACTTGGTTATCCTCAAATCCACAATATCAAACAATATCGGTTCTATCACAACATAGGGGTGAAAGTAATGCTAAAATTAAGCTAAGGGTTCAGTAAATACCTCATTTGGCAACTCAAGAAAATTCTTGAGTTGCCCCTAGTGGCCAAAATCCTCGCTTCTTTGGTCCAATGTGTAGATCTTGAGCTTGTGCATCTTTTTAGTGAAAAGAAGATAGGGTTTTGGAGTTGTTTTCATGGTGATTTGAGGAGTTGAAGAGGGGGAGAATGAGCTAGGGCGGCAGCAACAGCTGAAGAGGAAGAAGGAGAGGGGAATGAGTTGAAGAAATAAGAGGAATGGCTAAGTCCAACTCAAAGGTAACCCTTCTCTCTCTCACCCATACCTCATTATAATAATCCTTTTTCTTTTCTTTTTCTTTCTCTCCAAAATTCCTTCTCACAAGAATAGTAAACCCAAAGTGAATCATGGCAAGAAAATCCACAAGTGTGAAAAAGGTGATATGTGCATGTTTTGCACAAAAATGCTAAAAAACCGATTAGCGATTTTTAATCGCGATTAGCACTAAATTAGCATATAACTAATCAATTAAACTTAGAAATGGCATAATTCTCTAATTTACCCTATTTTAGAATTTTCCATAATTTTCCAAAAATTTTCCCCATTTATTTGTATTTAATTATACCGAATTATTAAAATATTCAATAAAATAATATTAAATTATAAATTTCCCAAAAATAATATTTTTATTATTTCGAAATGTTACATCTGCACTCCACTGAAAATTTTTCCTGCAGAGTTCTTTGCTCAAAACTTCTTCTCCCTCTCCAATAAATCATTTTGTGCAGGATTCTTTGCGCCGCAAATAAAAAGAAAAAAAATTTGGCAAGTGTTTTAGAGTTTGTGTGTTACTGCTTTGCATTTTTAAAATGGAATCTAAGGGGCTATAACACCAATCATGATTGGGTGGGGATTTCATTACCCTTCCTAAGACCCCAGAAATCACAAAAAGCATATGCATCATCTTTGAACTAATTAAAAAATATCTAGACTCAGCCAATTAAGGACTGTCGCGCTCATTAGGACAGAGGAAGGTTGTGGGCATTCAGTCGTTTATCTAAACCTGACTTTGTGGTGCCTAGGCTAGACAAGTGTGAAAGGTAACTTTAAAAGACCCGTCTCACGGTGATTCGTGAGCGGAACCCTCCTTTCTTCACTTGTGCTTACCTGGCCACAATTGGCGGTGAAGAGGCGATTTGAGGGATATCTCACAATTTATCGCTTTGGACCAGTTAGGAGCAGTCTAGTTGACTTAGGAGACCCTAGCTTTAGGCTTGATTGTGCATGCTTAAATTGTGACTGTTTGAAAGTGTGTCGTAGTTCCGTACAAAAATTTTTTTGCAAAAAATCTTTATAAATAAAAAAAAAACACAAAACAAATTTTTTACAAAAACTTTCCATTTGTCGCTAGAATTCCATTGCACCCAACTTTCATCCTCACATTTCCCCATTGACATTTTCTTACCCCCACATTCTACGTTTGACTACACTACAACTCGTTTAGTGTATGTCCGGTTGGACTAGGGACACTAGCGCCCGTTTAGTCCGTGTCTCGTTAGTCGCTACTGACGACGCGTTCGACTCCGAAGTCGAAACATCCTCCACTTGTTTTTCATCTTCACATTCATCGTCTTCTAATGAGATGTCAGGATTCAATCCTAACAACCCTTTACCTGCTTCGGGACTAATTCCACCTCAACTAGGTGCGAATAACCCACAACACCCTCTTGTTGTAGCACCCCAGCGAATCGCGCTCCAGGATCTTTTCTATCCAACACGCTCCGCACTTCCTACTTGTCTTTCACTTCCACCGGCAAATGGGGATAATTTCGAAATTAAGCCCCACTTCATCAATATGTTGCCCAAAATTCACGGGCTGGAATCCGAAGATACCTATATCTTCATTAACAAATTCCAGAATGTTTGTGCAATGATGAAGACCACCCAACTGTCCGATGATGATATAAGGCCACGAGTCATTCCCTTCACATTATGTGACCTAGCTGAAAAGTGGTTATATAATACAGCATCGCATTCCATAAACAGTTGGGAAGAGTTTGTTAAGGCATTTCTTAAAAAGTTTTACCCACATTACAAGACCGCGAGAATTCGTAATGAAATTAACCAATTTTCCCAACTTCCTTCTGAACCTTTTTGGAAGTGTTTCGAAAGATTCAAAGACCTTCTTGTTCAGTGCCCTCATCACGGTATTGAGAGATGGCAACTTTGCCAAACTTTATACGAAGGACTGAACCCAGCAACTAAGCAGTTGCTGGAAACCATTTGTCAAGGTCACATCCTAACCAAATCTGACGAGGAAGCTTGGCAATTTCTTAATGATCTTGCTGAACAAACACTTCAGTGGGAAAGCACTAGACAGACCACTTCGTCCACTTCATCTACTTCCTCCGGTCAGTCTAGGAAAGGTGTTCAACAAATTGATATGTCAATTGCAATGAAATCAGAAATGGCCGCAATTACACGAAAACTAGAAGCAATTGAGAGCAAATTCTCATCGCCTTCTCCTGCCCCTGCTTTACCCCCTCGCACTATATGCGCTTGTTGTTCGGATCCGTCCCATTTGACCGAAGAGTGTCCTTACAACCCACCTTCTCAAGGACAGGATCAAGTCAATGCTGTCTTTTAGCAAAGACAAAGAAATGATCAATACTCTTCAACTTACAATCCTGATTGGAGGAACCATCCCAATTTTTCTTGGAATCAAAATCAACAACAATTACAAGGCAACAACAACTTCCAGAGGGCTCCTCCTCAACAAAAAGCTCCTCAACAAACTCAATATCAGCAACCTTTCCAACCACAACCTTACCAAAATCAAATGAACAATTTTGCACCAAACAACTCTTTTACTCAAAACAATTTTTTTCCACAAAATAACGATAAGGTTACCTCGTTAGAACGAAGTCTGGATGCATTTTTAAAACAATCAACTCAATCATCCGCCAACATCCAGTCTTCCATTCAGTTTTTGGTGCAACACACTGCATCACATAGGCAAAGCATCAAAACCATTGAAGCCCAAATTGCACAACTGAATGCTGCTTTAAGTGAGCGAGAGAAGGGGAAGGTTCCATCTCAACTACTGTCAAATCCTGGTCACCCACAAAATGCACATGTTGCTCTTGAACAACAAAACCATAATGTGAGTGCCGTGACGACATTGAGATCTGGAAGGATGTTGCACAATAATGTGGGCACTAATGATGACACCCCGGCTGCCGCTTCTACTTCATCTTCATCTTCATCTTCTTCATCTTCAGAGCCTGTTCTCCATTCTTCACAAGGCTCTAATTCTTCTCCTACTCCGAACGGACCCACATCTCACTCCACGATAACACCAACTCTGGGATCCGTTCCAACTCCACATCTCACTCCACAAACATTGGACTCAATAAATTTTCAAAATGTTCCATTTACAAACAGGTTGAGATCCAATAAACAAACTCCACAAATAGAGAAGATTGTGGAGTTATTTAAACAGGTTAGCATTAACATTCCCCTTTTGGATGCCATCCAACAAGTCCCTTCTTACGCTAAAATCTTGAAGGACTTATGTACCAAGAAGAGGAAATCACAGGTACCTAAGAAAGTTTTCTTGGCTAGTGCAGTAAGTGATGCGCTTACCCAACCTTTGCCTCAAAAATGAAAGGACCCTGGCTGTCCTACGATTTCAATAACTATTGGGGATAAGAACATCAACCGCGCACTTTTAGATCTTGGTGCCAGTGTTAACCTGCTTCGCTATTCAGTATATGAGCAACTAGGCTTTGGAGAGTTGAAACCCATACATTGTACTCTCCAAATGGCCGACCGATCCATCACCCATCCTAGGGGTGAGTTATAGGATGTGTTGATTAAAGTAGGGGACTTCAAATTCCCTGTCGATTTCATTGTTATGGACACACAGCCTGTAGCTAACCCTCGGAGTCAAATTCCGGTGATACTCGGTCGACCATTCCTTGCAACTTCTAATGTGGTGATCAATTGTCGAAATGGTTCGATGAATCTATCATTTGGAAACATGACAATTAAACTCAACATTTTTAAGTTGGGAAATCAGCCCTCTAAACCTAATGCTAATATACTTGATGTTTGCTCGATCCAAGAGATCACTCATGAGGACTGTGAGCTCGAAAAAATTTTGTTCGATCAAAGCAATTTTGACGCCACTAGTGCGTTCCTCCTTGAACATGATACTGCTTTCACAAACGATAATGACTACGAGTGTTTCACTTTCACGAACGATCTTGAACCATCACCACCCGAGTTTGAATCCTTTGAATTTTCGGACGAGATAACTGAACAATCCGACTCGGTTGCTTACACTCGTTTTGAACCTCTGTTGGAATCCTTCGAGTTTGAGACAATTTCACCGATTTTACCTTCAATTGTTTCGCCTCCAACACTCGTACTCAAGCTATTGTCGTCTCACCTTAAATATGCTTACTTATGTGAGAATGAGACCCTTCCTGTTATCATCTCGGCTTCTCTAGCCCCTGAGCAAGAGAAAGCCCTTTTAACGGTCTTACAAAACAATCGGCAAGCTTTTGGCTGGACTATGGCGGACATCAAGGGGATTAGTACCCTAATAGTTGACATCATATTCATATGATGGATAATGCCAAGCCAGCAAGGGATCCACAGAGACGCCTCAACCCAGTCATGAAAGAGGCTGTTAAAAAGGAGATTGTAAAATGTCTTGATAGTGGTATCATTTACCCTATCTCTGATAGCCAGTGGGTTAGCCCCATTCATGTTGTCCCAAAGAAATCGGGCATAACGGTCATAACTAATTAGGCGAATGAGTTAATACCTACTTGCACCCAAACTGGGTGGTGGGTATGCATCGATTATCGAAAACTTAACGCCGCGACACGGAAAGACCACTTTCCATTACCTTTTATTGATCTAATGCTAGAACGATTGGCTGGGCATGAATTTTATTGCTTTTTAGATGGCTACTCTGGCTATAATCAAATTCCCATCGCCGAAAAGGACCAAGACAAGACCACATTCACTTGTCCTTTCGGTATGTTTGCTTACCGTCGCATGCCCTTTGGGTTGTTCAATGCACCCGCTACTTTCCAGCGGTGTATGATGGGAATTTTTTCAAACATGGTGGAAAAATTCTTGGAGATCTTCATGGATGATTTCTCCATTTTCGGCGACTCCTTTGATGAGTGTTTGCTACATTTAGATGCAGTCCTTACCCGTTGTAAGGATAAGAACCTTACTTTAAATTGGGAGAACTGCCACTTTATGGTACGAGAAGGTATCGTCTTAGGACATATCATCTCGAAAAATGGCATTGAGGTAGATAAAGCTAAGATTGAAGCAATTTCCAATCTTCCTCCTCCCAAATGCGTCCGAGACATTCAAGCCTTCCTTGGTCATGCCGGTTTCTATAGACGGTTTATCAAGGATTTTAGCAAGATAGCTAGACCCTTGACTCTTTTGTTGGCCAAGGACACTACTTTTGATTTCGACTCGAGCTGTATGAAGGCGTTCGAGTCATTGAAAAACTCACTTACTTCCGCCCCCATTCTTTCGTCTCCTGACTGGATGCATCCATTTGAAATTATGTGCGATGCATCTGATTTTGCCAATGGTGCTGTCCTTGGACAGCACATTGAGAAGATGCCGCATGTAATTTATTACGCTAGCAGAACCTTGAACGAGGCCCAATTAAATTACACAACAACTGAGAATGAATTCTTAGCTGTTGTGTTTGCAATAGAAAGGTTCAGGGCCTATTTAATCGGCTCTCTAGTCATCCTTTACACTGACCATTCAGCTCTTCGCCATCTGTTTGCGAAGAAGGACGCTAAATCTCGGCTGATACGTTGGATCCTCTTACCACAAGAGTTTGACCTTGTCATCAGAGACAAAAGATGATGCGAAACCGTAGTCGCCGACCATCTGTCACGCCACCCTTCTTCGCCGACCCTTCAATTTCCTAAAAAAGACATTTTCCCATATGAGAAGCTCTTAACTGTGTCATGCGAACCTTGGTTTGCAGATATTGTAAATTATTTGGCCACCAGACTTATACCAAATGAATGGTCAAATCAGGACAGACTCCGATTTCTATCCTAGGTAAAACATTTTTACTGGGATGAACCTTATCTATTCAAATACTGTCCCGACCAAATCATTCATCGGTGTGTCCCCGACAATGTGTTTAAGAGCGTGCTGACTTTTTGCCACGATCAAGCGTGTGGCGGGCATTTTGGCCCTAAAAAGACAGCCGAAAAGATCTTGCACTGTGGTTTCTACTGGCCACAACTTTGTAAAGACGCACATGATTACTGCAAGACATGCTCCCGATGCCAACACTTGGGCCAGATATCTCGGAGAAACGAAATGCCGCTCCAACCAATATTGGTTGTTGAAAGTTTTGATGTTTGGGGGATAGATTTTATGGGACCGTTTCCCAATTCTTTTGGAAACGTGTATATTCTCCTCGCTATTGACTATGTTTCTAAATGGGTAGAGGTTGTGCCCAGCCGGACTAATGACAACAAGGTTGTTGTTAGATTCTTCAAAGAAAACATTTTCTCTCGGTTTGGGCACCCCCGCGCAATCATCAGCGATAATGGAACTCATTTCTGTAATAGGTCTTTCGAGTCCTTAATGCGGAAATATTCCATTAATCACAAACTATCGACGCCCTATCATCCCCAAACTTGTGGGCAAGCCGAGATTTCAAATCGGCAAATTAAACAAATATTGGAGAAAACGGTTTCCAAAAACCGTAAGGATTGATCGTCAAAACTTATTGATGCCCTTTGGGCATTTCGAACTACATATAAGACCAATCTTAGCATGTCTCCGTATAGGCTTGTTTATGGAAAGTCTTGCCACCTTCCAGTTGAAATTGAGCATCGAGCATTTTGGGCAATAAAAGAGTTGAATCTATCTCTCGGAGATGCGGGGTAGCAATAGAAAGCTGCAATTAAATGAATTGAACGAGCTTCAGGATGAAGCTTACGAGAACACGGTGGTCGTTAAAAACCGAACGAAGGTATTTCACGATAAACACCTTATGCGCAAATCTTTCAAACCTGGTCAACAGGTTTTACTTTACGACACCCGGCTACATTTCCATCCCGGCAAGCTCAGATCTCGATGGAAAGGGACAATTTTAGTACGCACCGTATATCCGCACGGTGCGGTCGACTTAGAGAATCCTGAGGACGGTTCACTATTTAAAGTGAACGGACATAGAATTAAACCGTTTCTCACCGCGAACCCTTCGGAGGAGCCTCTTTTTTTGCAGGAGCCGATTTACATTGACTGATCTCCCGCCATCTACCCCTAAATTTCGGTTATCCAGCCATAAATAGTGGAAATGTTGTTTCAAATAAGTTTGGGGGTATGTATCACTTGTAATTATATAAAAAAATTAACAAAATAGAAATAAAATAAAAAAAATAATTTGGGGGTATTTTTGTAAATTTTCAGTTTTAATAAAAAAAATTACAAATAAATTCCTCTTTTTAAGAGGACCTTTTTGCAAATAACCAAAACACCCCCTATAAATAGAAACCGACCCCTCTCTGCATTTTACCAAACCCTAAAGTATTCCTCTCTGAAAACCCTAGCCGCCGAAGGTGCCTCTGTGTCGTGCAACCGCCGCGCCTCTGCTTCATCACCCACTTGAGGGCACTGCTTCATCACCCTCTTTGCACACACGATCTACGGTAGTTATTTCGGTGAAGAGATCCGAAGGCGAGGGTGGAATTTCTTACTTTTCAACCATCCAAACTCCTTCGCTCTTCCGGATCTCGTCATCCGATTTTACGAGTGCATGGAAAACGGTTGCCTCTCACAACACGGATACATTAGGCTAATTTGGGGGGATAGGGAAATAATAATCGATAGCGACTTCATCCATGAAGTCACCTTAATACCTAGATTATGTAAGTCCATGTCATGCACCCCACGAACTTGCGGGGAGGCGGAATATATGAAAAATGATTATCAAAGCTTCGTAACACGGACTTGAGCGCATGACTCGTGTCTAAACCATTACTAGCAAACTACGAGAGGTTTAACTACTCGGATTCGAAGTTATACCTCACGTTACTTTTCCTTCAGGTCTTCATCGCTGTCCTCCACTCCTCGTAGGCTCCTTGGAACATCGGCACCTCAACGGCCTCCTCGAGTCAAAGACGATCCACCCGAGAGGTCTTACGCCAAGCTTGATCTCTAACTTGAGATAACTAGGTTTCTCAAAGTACTAATCTAAGCTACCTAGGGGATATAGAGTGAGGTTATGGATGTATTAGTCTATCTAATCCTTGATCTCAACATATGAGAGGGGAAGATTAGGGTTTCAAGAGAGAGCTAGAGGAGAGAGAAGGTGAGCATAAGTTATGAATGAAAAAGCTTCTCACTTCTAATATATTATGAAGCATAAGAAAATAAAAAAGAATAAATCAAAATGCATTATCATCATGCTTCATTAAATATATGCAATGAATCATCAAGTGAGTCATTAAGCAATAAATGTTTCATTAACTCACTTGAAAGATTCATCTAAGTGAGTCACAAATTCATTAAATGCTAATGCCACCTTACCCTCCATGTCATCATCCATCTAGAAGCTTTTCGACAAATTACGAGAACTCCCCTCCTATCCATGAAAACACGGAAAAACTTTAGACTGTACAAATCCAATAACCCGATACTAGAATCTGGCTTAAACCAAAGCCGGCTAGCAAAAAACAGTCCGAACGTCGTACGTGCGTAAACACACGTACGCGTCCGAACCCTTGTCGTAAAACCATACGACCTCTATATCGTTTCGCCTGGAGCAGGGAAACTCTCTGTGTGGGACTCTAAAGACTCGACACTACGCTGGCAGTGGGTTTAACCACAGACCGCAAGCGGCACTAGCTATACGTAACGGTCCCCAGGTAGATGTCGATAAGAAGGCCGATGAGGAAACCCATCCGAACTCCTACTGAGCCTGATGTGACAATCTCCGTACAGTCCGGTCTGTTCGTCTAAGACTATCGCATATCTAGCCTAGGAGGCGGCAAGCGTCAGTCCCCTAATAGCGGTATAAGTCGTGTCGGAGCGTAGCCCATTACACCCTGAGAAACTACTGGAACCTACCGGTAAATCTCGCTTGCCCTGGCCAGGGACTTTGCGTAATGGCTCTCTGACACAGCGCGATATCAACTCCCAATACCGGGAGAGACGAGTCCTGTCTAACCGCCACTGCCTCCAAGTGCTCGGGACTGCACCCAACTGCTACCTATTTGCATGACTCCTTTGAGCCGTGGTAGGGTAGCAATCTAAGAACAGTGGGACACACTCGAGGCGAAGTAGCTGTGTCAAGTCTGCGGACTATGTTGTACTCATGTCACCTGGGAACTGTTAACTGACGACGGGTATAATACCAACCAACAGTTCCCTTGCGAGTCCTGTCCGATGTACCCGTAACCTAACGAGCACCTGTATACTATCTCCATTACGACGTACTGATTGCTGTGGGACAAACCATCTCTCCAACTGGGATGAGAAACGTACACACTAGTCTACCCTGGAGTATCGATGCCCTGTCTCGATAATCCTACGACTAGGGACAAGTATAGGATGTTGCTTATTGACTACCCAGTCGCCACTAGTGTGACTGCCATCACAACGCTGGTAATCAAGCAAAGATCCTATGGGCTCCACTAATATGTATAAGTGATACGTTACAAGAAACATATGCACATATTAAAGTAGACACAAACCAAGTAGCATACTACCATTTTTAGCAAGACTGTATATATAACTGTGAATATCCCAAGCTTCCATTAAGTAATATACAACATAGTATGATACAATAATGGCCCCTAGGGCATATACACTAACAATCTCCTACTTGCACTAGGGCCATGAGCTGGCATATCGTAGAACTACCATCTCGAATAGCCTCTCGAACTGCGTCTGAGGAATGTCCTTTTGTGAATGGGTCAGCAATGTTATTCTCCATCTCTACTCTTTTCACCTCGATCTCCCGGCGATCAACGATCTCCCTGATCAGGTGGTACCGCCTTAAGATGTGTCTGGACTTCTGATGGGACCTGGGTTCCTTCGCTAAAGCAATAGCGCCGTTGTTGTCACAATACAGAGGTATTGGACCAACACTGGTAGGAACCACCTGAAGTTCTGTGAGGAACTTCTTCATCCAGACAGGTTCTTTTGCGGCATCGCAAGCAGCTATGTACTCCGCTTCCATTGTTGAATCAGCAACGGTCTCCTGCTTGGAACTCTTCCAACAGACCACCCCTCCATTGAGGGTAAAGACATAACCCGACATGGATATGGAGTCATCCTTGTCACTCTGGAAGCCGGAGTCGGCAAAGGCCTCCATCTGGAGGTCTTTTCCGCCATACACCAAGAACATCTCCTTAGTCCTCCTCAGATACTTTAGAATGCTCTTTACTGCTATCCAGTGCTTCTCCCCTGGGTTTGTCTGATACCGGCTTACAACGCTCAATGCGTATGCTACATCTGGTCTGGTACATAACATCGCATACATTATAGAGCCTACCGCAGAAGCGTAGGGTATAATCGACACGATCCCTTTCCAAATCAGTCTTGGGAGACATCTCTTTGGAGAGGGTGATTCCTTGACAAACCGGTAGGTTACCACGCTTAGAATCATCCATACTGAATCTCTTCATTATGGTGTCTATGTACCTGGACTGCGAAAGTCCCAACATCCTTTTTGATCTATCACGATAGATCCGGATCCCTAGAATGTAGGTGGCATCACCCAGGTCTTTCATGGAGAATTTCTGTGATAAGAATCTTTTGACTGACTGTAACATAGGAATATCATTTCCTATTAGGAGAATGTCATCCACGTACAAGACGAGGAATACTACAGCTCTCCCTACAATCTTACTGTATATGCAAGGTTCATCTGGATTTTTGATAAAGTCAAATTCTTTGACAGCATCATCAAAACAGATGTTCCAACTCCGCGATGCCTGCTTTAGTCCATAAATGGACTTAAGCAGCTTGCATACTTTACCGCTGCTCCCACTCTGAATGAATCCCTCTGGCTGATCTATATAGACACACTCTTCCAAATTACCATTTAGAAAGGCCGTCTTTACGTCCATCTTCCAGATCTCATAATCGTGGAAGGCAGCAATAGAAAGAAGGACCCGAATGGATTTGAGCATAGCTACTGGAGAAAAGGTTTCGTCATAGTCCAAACCGGGTCTTTGACGGAAACCCTTTGCAACAAGTCCAGCCTTATAGGTTTCAACCTGTCTATCTACACCAATCTTCTTTTTGAAGATCTATTTGCATCCTACGGGTTTTACCCCATCTGGAGCAATGTCCAAAGTCCATACTTTGTTAGTGTACATGGACTCCATTTCGGTCCGCATTGCATCCAGCCATTTTACCGAGTCACCGCTCTGAATGGCTTGCTGGAAGCTAGTAGGGTCATCATCATCAATGACACAATCCTCTCTATCCCCATCTATGAGAAAATCGTAGTATCTCTCAGGCGGATGAGACGGCCTACTACTCCTGCGGAGGGGTGCGGGAATGTCCTGTTCTTCTTGAACTTCTGGTTCTACCAAACTTTCCGTAGTAGTTTGTGGTTCTGGAATTTCTTCCAGTTCTATTTCGCTCCCACTTGTTTCCTTTTCTAAAAACTGATATTCTAGAAAATGGGTATTACGAGAAACAAAAACCTTTTGTTCCTCTGCGTAATAGAATAGATACCCCCTGGAGTTCTTTGGATATCCCACAAACTTACATAGTACTGATCGTGCCTCGAGTTTGTCCGCATGCTGCTTTTTAACAAAAGCCGGACATCCCCAAATCTTCAGATACTGAAGATAGGGTTTCTTCACACTCCACATCTGATATGGTGTGGTAGGCACAGTCTTGGTGGGAACCTGGTTCAAAAGATATGCAGCTGATTATAGTGCATATCTCCAGAATGATCGCGGTAACTCAGCGTTACTCATCATGGAACGAACCATATCCAATAGGGTTTGATTCCTCCTTTCCGATACACCGTTGTGTTGTGGTGTGTATGGAGGAGTAAGCTGAGAGAGAATTCCATTCTCTTTTAAGTAACCCAGGAACTCGGCACTTAAGTATTCACCACCTCGATCAGATCTCGGTGTCTTTATACTCTTGCCTGTTTGTTTTTCCACTTCATTCTTGTATTCTTGGAATTTCTCAAAGGCCTCGGATTTATGTTTCATTAAGAAGACATATCCATACCTAGAGAAATCATCCGTAAAAGTAATGAAGTAGGAATAACCACCTCGCGCATGTGTAGACATTGGACCGCACACGTCACTGTGTATGAATCCCAAGAGCTCGCTTGCTCTTACTCCGTGTCCAGTGAACGGAGTTTTTGTTATCTTTCCTTTGAGACAAGATTCACAAGTAGCATGAGATTGATATTCGAACGGATTCAAATATCCTTCTCTATGTAACTTAGTCAATCTTCTCTCATTGATGTGACCTAGTCTACAATGCCATAAGAAAGCCTGATTTATTTCTGAAGACTTTCTTTTAAGTGTGTTCTGGACATTGAAAACCTGAGCTT
Organism: Agapanthus africanus; assembly: GCA_030015575.1. Lineage (NCBI taxonomy): Eukaryota > Viridiplantae > Streptophyta > Magnoliopsida > Asparagales > Amaryllidaceae > Agapanthus > Agapanthus africanus. Next base: position 685,828,165 of record CM057339.1, read on the forward strand.
GACTCAATATGTATATGCCGTTATCTAATGTACCGAACGCAATCAAAACTTGATTTAGGTGGATGTGAACTACATCAGTTACGAATGTAAAATCATATCCCTCTCTCGAAAGTGAGGATACTGATATGATATTACAAGTCATACTAGGCACATACAGACAGTTACGTAGAATCAATATCTGCCCACTTGTCAATCCTAGGCGATATTCTCCCACGGATTCAGCGTCCACGCTCATTCCGTTTGCAACTCTGAGAGACCAATCACCTACCATTATAACTCTACGGTTTCTCAAAGCATGTAATGAATTACAGATATGAGATCCTGCTCCGGTATCTAGTACCCAGGAAGTTGAGTTAATTGAAAAACAGTTTTCAATTACAAATACACTTGAGACCGAAGCCACAACATGCTTCGTATCCTGGCTACTAGCTTCTAAAGCCCTGCAATCTTTCTGCCAATACCCAATCCCATAACAATAGGAACGTTCCTCTTTTACTACATTCAGTCCCGAAACTTTTGCCCTTCTTTTTCTTTCTTCTTCCCTGGTTTCCTTCAGGGTAGAAGGCAGAGACTGTAGAATCAAGTCAGTATCTGACTCGTTTCCCAACGTGGTCTCCAGGTCCTGGAGCTCATCAATATAGCTAGTCATTGTAAGGACGTTGTCCCCTACTAATGACCCGACGGCCAATCTCGCTTGAATTAATTCGGTCGAGGTCTCATATCATGCGATATGAGATTGCTCTCCATATAAATCTTTTTTATGGAGAAAGATGGAAACTGAGTCCATCTTCTCGTGCTGCTTCTGGTATACACCATCAACTGAAGCTAACACGAGGCACTTGGCTTTCGCTTTATCCTTTTCCTTTGTCTGACGGATATCAATATCCGTGGCGGTGGAAACTGGACCTGGGACGGCGGGATCTTGAGTAGTAATAGGGTGGTCCAGCTTGTCATAGGCAATGGATATCTGGACAGACCATTGCCAGTCATATAAGTAAGATTCAGTCAAATTGTTATCTAGATGTAACATATGTGTGGTCACAAGGTCGCTGCAATGAGAGAAAGAGAAGAAAACATTTTAGCATGATGCTCTTGCAAGTTTAGATTGGTTTTTAGTTTATCTAAACTGGATGGCTCCCACTGTTTCTCGAATCCTTCCTCAAACCATAAAAGAAGAATTAGTCAGGACAATTCTCACCGTACAATACTTGCTTAACCGTTCAGCCAGGCCAGTGTCGATACTTCGAGGGAGGTTTTCCAACGCTTTCGCGAAGTTCCTTAATTAAATAATCTCTTTTCTCTCGGGGCGTAGCCCCGCTGACACCTTTCTCGACACCTACTTGGTTTATAGCATTGATCGTTAAGTAAAGAATCTCCTGATAAGTAGCATGTACTCACAGTAGGATCGGGATCCAAATATCATCGTATGATAATGTTGAAGGAATCCTACCAACATTCATCAAACTCCAAATGGTATGCAACACTAGCAAATTTCAGTTTCTTTAGAAACTCCCGATATGGATTTTTGCCCCATGCTCTTATGACTTTGACTAAGGGCCAAAAATGTCATAAGTCACATGTCAAGTTCTACCTGTCATTATCCAGGTTAATTTGAACCCACCCATATATACTCTTGACTAAGGGCCAAGAAAAGTAATACGACTGTCCCAAACCAACGCATCTATCTATGCAACAAATGAATACCCCAGCAGCTACCAAACACTATGTCTTGACTAAGGGCCAAAAATACATAGCTTGAATACTACTGAATACCCAAATGAAATGACGGAGGCTACGAATGGTTTTGGCAAAACCGTGAACGTAGAGAACTTGATATAATCGAAGGAACCTGATACTTTTTAAAAGGAGTGGTTAAAGCTCCGCAATTAAAAATTCTGATCTTTTAAAATAACCGAGTGGTTTCTTTTAAATTTGTTCCAACGATTGAACTTTGGTTTATTTTCTTTGCATTGTAATAATGCATCCCATCATTTATCCTATCATTGCAGAAAACAACGAAAATACCACATCCTCTTATGCCATCCGCATTCGCCACTAGGTCCCGTCATCACCCGTTAGGTTACTTAACTAACGACAGAGCGGGGGCTGGGCTAGCGCGGGTGTAAAACATAAGTGACGTCTAATAGCTATCATATATAGATATTGTACATTCGTCAGACGCAATAATAAGCATTCCAGATTACAGATGAACTTTATTAGATATGCAAGCAATCCGCGTTTGCTTTGAGCCTGCAAAAAAAGACGGATTACACAGTTGTGATGAATAACCATTACCCCACCCTAGACCCCTACGGGTACGGCAAACTACCCGCCAAGTACCCGAAGTGAAGCGGTCTCCCTCAACAACGTGAGTAGGCCACTAAACACTTCAACGTACCCGGTAGTTTGGGTACCCCACCTTGGGTCTATCCTAGGAGCAAAAATAGTAAAAAGAAATAATACAACGGTGGCTACAACCGCAACCTGGATGTGTCCCGCAAAAGAATATTACATCATATTACAATCACATCGAATGAATGAATATTAAACACATCTCAAACCCCGGCTAATCATCACAACATTCTAATCAAGTCCATATACACAAACAGTAAACATTACAGAAATGTGCAACCCCCTGCCAACCGACATACTAGCAGTTAAGGGAGGTTTACGAACACATTAAACATTACAGATAAAAACCCAATTAGCAAATAACTTAGAACATCGATCAACAACCTTTTTCCGTATCTACCCCAAAAGCAAACCAGCACTGAAGTAACCTGGGCAGAAACAGAATATACAGGAAAACAAAAAACCAAAAAATATGAATTTCTGTGAAAATCCGAGTCAACTCGGAGATGACTCCGCCGCTGATCCGCGGCCAAAAGCACCATCTTGCCGCGGATCCGCGGCCATCTTGCCGAGTTAAGAGCTCGTATTTTCACAGTATTCTTATATTTCCCTGCTGTGCATTTTAAGGCATATCAAAAAAAAAATCGACACGTTTAAAATTTACAGAAACTATTAGGGTTAGGGTTTTGTTTTCGCGTTTATCCGTCGATCCAAGTTCTAATTAATTGCTAACAAGCTAGTAATGGTTTAGTTGGCTCAAATACCACTGTAAGTCCATGTCATGCACCCCACGAACTTGCGGGGAGGCGGAATATATGAAAAACGATTATCAAAGCTTCGTAACACGGACTTGAGCGCATGAATCGTGTCTAAACCGTTACTAGCAAACTACGAGAGGTTTAACTACTCGGATTCGAAGTTATACCTCACGTTACTTTTCCTTCAGGTCTTCATCGCTGTCCTCCACTCCTCGTAGGCTCCTTGGAACATCGGCACCTCAACGGACTCCTCGAGTCAAAGACGATCCATAAGAGAGGTCCTACGCCAAGCTTGATCTCTAACTTGAGATAACTAGGTTGCTCAAAGTGCTAATCTAAGCTACCTAGGGGATATAGAGTGAGGTTATGGATGTATTAGTCTATCTAATCCTTGATCTCAACACATGAGAGGGGAGGATTAGGGTTTCAAGAGAGAGCTTGAGGAGAGAGAAGGTGAGCATAAGTTATGAATGAAAAAGCTTCTCACTTCTAATATATTATGAAGCATAAGAAAATAAAAAAGAATAAATCAAAAAGTATTATCATCATGCTTCATTAAATATATGCAATGAATCATCAAGTGAGTCATTAAGCAATAAATGCTTCATTAACTCACTTGAATGATTCATCTAAGTGAGTCACAAATTCATTAAATGCTAATGCCACCTTGCCCTCCATGTCATCATCCATCTAGAAGCTTCCCGACAAATTACGAGAACTCCCCTCCTATCCGTGAAAACACGGAAAAACTTTAGACTGTACAAATCCAATAACCCGATACTAGAATCTGGCTTAAACTAAAGCCGGCTAGCAAAAAACTGTCCGAACGTCGTACGTGCGTAAACACACGTACGCGTCCGAACCCTTGTTGTAAAACCATACGACCTCTATATTGTTTCGCCTGGAGCAGGGAAACTCTCTGTGTGGGACTCTAAAGACTCGACACTACGCTGGCAGTGGGTTTAACCACAGACCGCAAGCGGCACTAGCTGTACGTAACGGTCCCCAGGTAGATGTCGATAAGAAGGCCGATGAGGAAACCCATCCGAACTCCTACTGAGCCTGATGTGACAATCTCCGTACATTCCGGTCTGTTCGTCTAAGACTATCGCATATCTAGCCTAGGGGGCGGCAAGCATCGGTCCCCTAATAGCGGTATAAGTCGCGTCGGAGCATAGCCCATTACACCCTGAGAAACTACTGGAACCTACCAGTAAATTTCGCTTGCCCTGGCCAGGGACTTTGCGTAATGGCTCTCTGACACAGCGCGATATCAACTCCCAATACCGGGATAGACGAATCCTGTCTAACCGCCACTGCCTCCAAGTGCTCGGGACTGCACCCAACTGCTACCTTTTTGCACGACTCCTTTGAGCCGTGGTAGGGTAGCAATCTAAGAACAATGGGACACACTCGAGGTGAAGTAGCAGTGTCAAGTCTGCGGACTATGCTGTACTCATGTCACCTGGGAACTGTTAACTGACGACGGGTATAATACCAACCAACAGTTCCCTTGCGAGTCCTGTCCGGTGTACCCGTAACCTAACGAGCACCTGTATACTATCTCTAGTACGACGTACTGATGGCTGTGGGACAGACCATCTCCCCAACTGGGATGAGAAACGTACACACTAGTCTACCCTGGAGTATCGATGCCCTGTCTCGATAATCCTACGACTAGGGACAAGTATAGGATGTTGCTTATTGACTACCCAGCCCCCACTAGTGTGACTGCCATCACAACGCTGGTAATCAAGCAAAGATCCTATAGGCTCTACTAATATTTATAAGTGATACGTTACAAGAAACATATGCACGTATTAAAGTAGACACAAACCAAGTAGCATACTACCATTTTTAGCAAGACTGTATATATAACTGTGAATATCCCAAGCTTCCATTAAGTAATATACAACCTAGTATGATACAATAATGGCCCCTAGGGCATATGCACTAACAGATTACCTATTCATAACCAACCCCTCCAATTCGAGGATTACCTACCCTTGATGGGTAATGACTATTTGAGGGAGCCACGTAAAGGCATCCAGTCTAGAACCCTATTTGCGAACGTACTAACTGTGTGCCGTTGGGCACAAAATAACATTTTTGGTAGTTCGCACAATACGACATTTTTTACACTATCCCTTCATATCGTGCATACATTGATGACTAGGAACCCAAGCTATGATATGTGCACGGTATTACTTCATTCGATTGGTGCGGGCCAGAGGGCTGCTAACTACCCATGCCCTATGTTGGTGACACAACTGTGTCGTCATTTCCTCCCTGTGGAGGAATTTGAGTTTTATATGCATGGAGGGATCCCTATTAGACCTCTTCTCGAGGGCGTATCCACGTCCTACACACGCTTAAATGATGTATGGTCACGCACTGAGCCGGCTAAGGACGTACCCGCCAAGACACCCAGCTCCAGCTCGACTGCGAGCGAGGAAGAGCTTACCCCTACAGCACATGCACGTTTACTTAGGAAAGCCACTAGGGGGATAGACAGGTTGATAGGGATGGTGACCAACCTGGATCATCGAGTGACTGAGATAGAGCACGGCATGACCACCCTGCTGACGAGAGAGGAACGTTCCCGTTCACGTTCGAGGGGACGGCGAGGCCATGAGCAGTGAGGGAACTACTTTTGATAAGTTTGGGGGTGGAGGTGGTTTGTAAATAGTTATCATTGCATTGCATATTTTTAATTTTTTTTGTACATATTTTTTTTCTTTCTTAATTTGCATTGCATCTGTATAAAAAAGAATATAAAAATTAAAAATGAAAATAAAAATAAAAAAAATATAAAAATCAAATCAAATAAAAAATTGAAAAACTTTAAAAAAAATTATAAAAATTGAAAAATTGAATTTTGGCCATATTTGACTTAAGTTCAACATGACGGTTGAATAGTAAAAAAAAACTAGATCCTAAACTTAGTAAATTGAAAACCCTAAAAATAACCTTTTTTAAAGTTTAATTATCGCAAATATATGTCCTTGTAGTTTATTTAGAAATAGGCAAATTTTGAGTTCAGTTCTTGGGCTAAGTCAAAATAAGGGAAGAATATTGATTTTTTATTTGAAGTGTAAGTTTGAAAAATAATTCTGAACCTTAAGTCTAAATTCTGAAAATATAGACCCTACAACTTGCACAAACACGCACCTTGAAACTTGGAATAGTAGAGGATACCTTGAAATGCTCTTGTCTAAAATCCTTAGTATGAGAAAAAAATAAAATAAAAGTATAAGTGTGAATAAAGAGATAAAAAAAATGAACACTGGTTTTATAATTACTTAAGGCTGCATAAAAAATATATATATAGCGAGGATGCTTCATGACCCAGTGCCTTAGACCAACTGTTTGGGAGTCACTGCTGAGCCTTAAGTATTACAAAACGAGGAATTACGCCCAAATGCGCAAACACATTTTGTAATCGGTCGTTCAGTACCTCATGACGTATTAACGGTCGCATGAAGGATGTGTGAGCAATTTCATCTAAAATTCACCAACTAGAAGTATTTTGGAAGATGGACAAGAGCATGATAGCTTGAATTGAATTTCTAAGTGTAGGGGTGATACATACACACACGTAGGGGTATACGATTGGGGTTTGGATAAGAGATAGGAATGAAAGATAGGGCTTATATCTTCAGTAGAGATGATAAAAATTCCTAAGTTGAGATGGAACCTTAGAAGGAAAATTCAAAAGATGCTGAAAGCTTAATAAATCTGTAAAACATATATGATCTTAAGTTAAATGAAAAGTGAGTGTGAAAAATACGGGCTGATGATTTATAAGTTGAAGATAATAGAATTTCTTGCTAGAATACTGAATTGAAGAATGAAAGTCAACATGCAAAATTGATCGGATTTTGTGGGTAGTATCCGCTGAAAACCCTCAGGAGACAACACTCCTCCTACTAGGGACACCTAGAGGTTTAACGGCTTGTTCCCACGAGCTCAGTGCAATCGCGATTCCCTGCGAAAGTGAGGTTAGGATTTTGTTGAGAATAAAAATTTGCTTTGCTCGGGACGAGCAAAAGATAAGTTTGGGGGTATTTGTTCATATCAGAATTTTGCATTATTATATCGACCATTCTTATCATATTACAAATAAATAGGTGCTTTTGATCCATGTCTGCTAAATAATTGCAGGTTACAGGTTCTCAGATCATTACAGTGAAATTCATGAAAAGACGCTACAAATGTGAGACTACGACCAACAATAGATGAATCTGTATGATGCCGCCTACCAGTTCAAGGAACAAATAAAGATCAATAGACAGTTCAATGCACAAAGTACAAGGGCGGCACAGGATTAAAGACTTCAACGCGAAGCTCACGGCAAAAAGTCCACAACATTCTGCATTTTGGAAATCTGGAAGAAAATAGAAGATATTCTGTAGAACCAAGTAAAGAAAACAGAAGGAAAATGCAACATGAAGCAACCCTAGAAGTTTGAGCCAGAGATCTCCCAATATGGCCGCGGAAACGCCGCCAAACATGGCTTTCTGCCGCGGAAGAGCGACCGTGCAGTGCACGTGTCGGTGCACGTGTCGGTGGGTGTCGGTGCTTTGACCCGGCTTTCTTAGGGTAGTCTTGTAATTTCGTGTGTGGATCAGATGTAAAATCTAGGGTTTCTCCTATCTATAAATAGGAAAGCCGAAAGCCTAATTAGGCATGCATCTTTATAATTCTAGATCTAAATTTTAATTTCCTTGTAATCGTCAAGAGGTCATCAATAAAAGTAAGAGTTTCTATATTTTCCTCGCATTCTTTTATTATCTGCAATTTAATTTCTGCTATCTTTTTATCTGTCTTTTATTATCAGCAATTTAGGTCATTAAAATAAATTTATAAAAATGAATTTTATCGTAACTTTCCTAATGAGTGAGTAATTCCTCACTTGTTAAGGTTAGGATGGGAAAGGTTTGAGAGAAGGAAATCTCTCACACTCCTTTCTTTGCCCATATAATTTTTATAATAGGACTCCATTTAATTCAACCACATACCGCTCACTACGGCACCCTATCCTAAAAGATAGCGGTGATTCCCTAGTTAGACCGGTTGTGGTTGAATTAACTAGAGTTTAGGGCTAAGAGCCAAGAAAGGAAGGACAAGGACCAAAAGGAAGAAACAAAGTTTCTGTAAGTCCACGTTACCTCTCCCGGTTCTTTCGGGCCTGCGGAAATGATGAAAAACGATTTTTCGGGTCATGGTAACATGGACTATAAAACACGGATCTTTGCTAAACTACACACTACCAACTAACAAGAGCTATTGCTACTCGGTTAGGGGTTATACCTCAACTTGAACTCCTTCTCTTGGACTCTTGATGGTGGTCGGATGGTTCGTTACTCATCTCCTTCTCTTGCCGAAGATGGATCCACCTGAGGGTTTCTACCTTGAGCTCCTTTCTCGATCTTGAGAGAACTAAAGTGTCCGGCTTGCTAGACCTTCAACCTTAGGATGAGTAGAGAGTGGTTTTGGGTGTTTTATCTCCAAGGAAAGGTTTCTCAACTCATGAGAATGATTCTCCTTGAACTAGAGGAGGAGGAAGATAAAAAGAAGAGAGAGAATGGTTATGATAGAATGAGAATAGTTTATACAACCATAACAATATATGTGAATTATCAAATTAATAATATTAATCCAAAATGAAAAAGGTGATGGTTGGTTTGATAAGACCATTATCATTTCACATTAAATGTTTTTGCAAAGATCAAAGAGCATCTTTGGAAAGAAATGATGATGGTCAATGTTTCAACCTTGGTCAACAAGTCAACCTTGGTCAACAAGTCAACAAACCCTAACCATAACCCAATTTCATTTAAATAACATTATCAATTGATATTTCACATAATCATTAGGGTTTGGTAAACGACAACCGTCAACTGTGCATACACACCCGTACCAAAACCCTAATGAGAATCCTCTTCCTCTGCCTCAGTCAACTGTGCATACACACCCGCATTCGTGTCCCGAGGAGCATGAATACTATGAGATAAAACTAACCCCAAAGCATATACTAGGATCTGGCTCAAACCAGAGCCCGCTAGTAACAACTGTCTGGACACCAAACGTACACAAGTGCACAGATGTGAACGAACCCTGTCACAAAACCATGCGACCTCTACTCTGTTTTGCCCAAAAGCGAATAACCCTCTGTGTGGGACTCTAAAGACTCGACACTACGCTGGCAGTGGGTTTAACCATAGACCGCAAGCGACACTAGCTGTACGTAACGGTCCCCAGGTAGATGCCGATAAGAAAATGGACGAGGTGAAACCCATCTGAACTCCTACTGAGCCTGAATGTGACAATCTCCGTACAGTCCGGTCTGTTCGTCTTAGAAAATCGCATGGCGGGCCTAGGGGGGTGGTAAACGTCAGTTCCCTACTAGCGGTACAAGTCGTGTCGGAATGTAGCCCAAAACACCTGAGATAACACTGGAAACCTACCAGTCTATCTCGCTTGCCCTGGCCAGGAACTTTATGTAATGGCTCTCCTAGACACAGTGCGATATCAACCCCCAATACCGGGAGAGACGAATCCTGTCTAACCGTCACTGCCTCCAAGTGCTTCGGGACTGCACCCAAAAACTACCTGTTTGCACGACTCATTTGAGCCGTGGTAGGGTAGTAATCAAAGTACAGTGGGAACACACTCGAGGCGAAGTGACAGTGTCAAGTCAACGGACTAAGCCGTACCCATGTCACCTGGGAACTGCTAACTGACGATAGGTATAGTACCAACCAACAGTTCCCGACGAGTCCTGTCCAGTGTACTCGTAACCTAACGAGTACCCGCATACTATCTCAAGTACGGCGTACTGACGGCTGTGGGATAGACCGTCTCCCAAGCTGGGATGAGAAGCGCATACGCTAGTCTACTCTGGAGTATCGATGCCCTGTCTCAATAGTCCTATGACTAGGGTCCTGCATAAGGATGTGCTTGTGGATTACCCAGCCCCCACGAGTGTGACTGCCATCACAACGCTGGTAATCAAGCAAAGATCCTAAGGGCTCCACTAATGTGTAAAGGCGATATGTTATAAGAAACACATGCACACATTAAAGTAGAAATAAACCAAGTAGCATACAACTATATTGAGCAAGATTGTCTATACAACATGAATATCCCAAGCTTCCATCAAGTAATATACAAACTAGTATGATACAGTAATGGCCTCTAGGGCATATACACTAACAATCTTCCACTTGCACTAAGGCCATGTACTGGCGTATCGAAGACCTATCATCTCGATCAGCCGCTCGAACTGAGTCTGGGGTAAGGCCTTTGTGAATGGATCAGCAGTGTTATCTTCCGTAGCAACTCTCCGAACCTCGATCTCCTGGCGACCCACGATCTCCCTGATCAGGTGATACCGCCTCAAGATGTGCCTGGACTTCTGATGGGACCTGGGTTCCTTCGCTAAAGCTATAGCCCCGTTGTTGTCGCAATACGGAGGTATTGGATCAACAATGGACGGAACCACCTGATCAGTCGAAAATAATGTATTTTTAACACGGCAATTTCCCTATCATTTGCACTCATTTAGAAGTGTTCGGTATTCATATTTCACATATTAGCAAAACATTCCTGAAATATCAGATTGCATGTGTTAGACTCTAAAACCGACATTTCTGAGGAAATTGTGTGTTTTTCATGGCATCACATCATTCCTGTATTACGCAACACTTGTGTCGAGATTTGTGCAGGAAATTGCAGGAGCAAAGTCAAAAGAAGCAGATCAAAAATACGCCAACTCAATGATTTCAGATCTGGTAGCATTTCAGAAAGAGATATAAAATTCAACATATCAAAACAAGGCCCACAAGTCAGCTCAAATCATCACCAGAAGTCCCAAGCCCCAAGCCTCCAACTTGGCCGCGGAACCACGGCGGGAGCCGGCTTGAGCCGTTGTTCCGCGGCGATTTGGCCACGCCAGCAATTCATTTTTAGTGCACAATTTGTATCTCTGGTCCCACATTCCTTTCTGATACTTCAAATTCCAGAATTATCTCGAAGCTTCTACCAGATCAGCAAAGATCATTAAGCAAGGCTAATCCTAATTAAGCTCCAAACTAATCTTTTCTAGAAGCTCCCTCCTAACTAATCACATCTAGAAGCTTCTCCTCTAACTAACTTTTGGAGGGAAATTCAAATTCCCTCAACAAACTTTTGGAGGGAAACTTAGAATTTGAAATCCTAGATCTAGGGTTTGGATATCTATAAATAGAAGCCTAGACCTAGGGTTAAAGGATAATCAATTTTTAGGGAATCATTCTTTAGTTAGCTAATTCCTCATTAATCTTTACCTAATTCTTCATCTTCTTCCACAAGTCTAGTGACAAGGCTTGTGCGAAACCCTAACCCTAATTCCACTCCAAATTCAAGATCTTGAGTACCAAATCAAGCGAGAAGCCCTTCAACCTTTTAGGAGCGGAGCCGATCTCCAACCGAGCAAGTGATCCAAGCCGATCCATGACTCACGGAGCCGAGCAAAGCCAAATCGACTATCGAGTTCTTCCTCTTGTAGTTCTTAAGCGAATGTAACGAAATTGTTGATATAAATAAAAGGTGAAATTCTTGAATCTTGCTTTCTTTTAATTCATGCATCATGATTAGATCTCAATTTGTAATTGTTGTTCTTGTTGTGATGTTTGAGTAAAACTCTGCTCGTTAAGGAGCCGAGACGATCAATAGAAAGATGATGTAACAAATCTCAAAACGATTTTTAAGTCCTACGAGTTTTGTAAACCCTAGCAAGTTCATGAATCGATGACCTAGTTTCGTTGCGATGCTTTCTTGATTGTGATCGCTCGAAATTAGGGATCTACGATCGTTTCTTGAAATTACTAGAGGCTAGCATGTTAATGATATCGACGAATGAACAAGGGATAAATGATGAAACCCTAGTTTCACTAGAAATCCCTAATTCTCGTCGATCATCATCGATCTAGTATCAATTCATCGAAGGATAAGAATACATCATCTTGAGATTGCATCAAATCTATAGATCCGATCGATTCCTACGAGCCTCATTTCGATTCTTGATATTTGGTTTGGAAAAATCATCAAACTATCAATTCTTGATTCTATCTTTTTCTTGTTATTAGATCTATATTTTCTAATTCTTGAACTTCAACTTTAAATCATGAATTGTTTTGTTTTCTTTTCTTTCTCTTAAAGTTTCGACTCATCTAATTCAAAAGACGAACTATTACACTGTCCCTGTGGACGATCGGCACTCACTTACAATCTACATATGACACCGTAGTTGATTGCGGTCAAATAATTTTTGGTTGTGATTTCTTTACAATTTCATACTACACACACCGGAATTCTTTTCAATCAAATGGCGCCGTTGCCGGGGATAGTGCGCTAATTGTTCGTATTTTTAAATTTGAGTTGAAAAATTTATTCCATTGTAATTTTTAGATCTAAACTCGCGCAAACACTAATACGAGTTGTTTTGATTTGTTGCGAGGAAATTTGGGATCCTTGGAGCTGGATTAAAATTTTTCTAAAATTTCCAGAGAGCTGAGGAGTTCAAGTGAAACATTGTCAAGAGATTTTGTGCAGAGATTCCACAATTCAACCGCTATTCCGCGGCAAAACACCCCCTCCTGCGGCGGTTCCGCGGCAATCTTGCTGCATCACTGCACCAAACTTTCTCTGTAAGCTTCTCACTTTCTTATCTCCTCCCTCATCTGGTCCAATTAAAATTTTGTGCAGGTTTCTTTGCAAATAATCGCTGCGCCGCAAAAGCAAAATAAAATTTGTGCGTGTTTTTGATTTTTGGTTGTTTGCATATTAATACGGATATTAAGGGGTAAAGACCAAATCCAAATTAGGTGGGGAGTTCATTACCCTTCCTAGGCCCCGAAAATCGCAAAACTTGCCTCCGCATTGACCCACATTAATTAAAAAAAGATCTAGAGATGACTCTAAGGACCGTCGCGCTCACTTAGGACAAGAGAAGGCCGTGGGTAATTCATTGCTTATCCGCGTTTTCTTGTGGTGTCTAAGGCAAGTGTGTCGAAGGCTAGTGGTTATTAATTAGGCCCACTACTTACGTAGTGGAGTACCTTCCCACTTACCTGGCACTTACCTGGCCACAGGTGGACAAAGAGGCAGTGGAGGATTCTATCCTGCGACTTGTCTTTTGGTAGTTAGGAGCGGTCTAGAGTTTGACCTAGGTGACCACTAGATATTAGGGTTTTGTGTGTTGCATTTATTTTGTTGCATCATTTTTTCAAAAGTCCGTATCAATTTTTAAAACAAACACCGCATTCATATCATTCCCCTAATTATAAATTCACGCTGCCACTTGTACTAACCCATTTTAGTGCAAGATAAGCTGGACAACGGGATCCTAGTGCCTGTTAGTCCGCGTCTTTTCGATCGACCCTAAAGTCGGTATTTCTACATTTACCCTTTCTTTTACCCACCACCACACCCAGTTCGATGGATCCACCTCCATCGAACTTCTTTTCCACTAATCTGCCGCCGTCCGTTGGTGCGCAGAATCCACCTCGCATCTCTCTCCAAGAGAGATGCTATCCTACACGAGGCCCACTTTCCACCTGTCTTTCCGTTCCACCAGCCAATGGGGAAAATTTTCAAATAAAACCCCAATACATCAACCTTCTACCAAAATTTCACGGTCTCGAGTCTGAAGACGCATACGTGTTTATCACGAAATTTGAAAATGTATGCGCGATGATGGGTACTTCACAGCTTTCTGTGGATGCTTTCCGTCTTCGTCTTCTCCCATTCACTTTGTGCGATTTAGCTGAGAAGTGGCTATATAACACTACCGCACATTCCATTTCAAATTGGGACGAATTCGTCAAAGCATTCCTTAAGAAATTCTACCCACATCAAAAGACGGCTCGAGTCCGCAGCGAAATCTATCAATTCACCCAGCTTCCAAACGAAACATTTTTAAAATGTCTTGAACGTTTCAAGGATCTGTTAGTCCAATGTCCACATCACGGCATCCCGAGATGGGAACTGTGCCGAATCATTTATGAGGGCATTACTCCTTACACAAGACAGACCCTTGAATCCATGTGTCAAGGCAATTTTATGACCAAAGATGATGAGGAAGCCAGGAACTTTCTAGAAAATTTCGCTGAAAAATCTTTACAGTGGGAGAGTGTGAGTCAATCATCTAGGGATGGCAATGATATTTCCATAGGAGTTAGAGCTGACATTTCAGCTATGCAAAAGAAACTTGAGACTATGGAAAACAAATTTTTAGCCGCCCTAAGTCAAATATCACTCTCCAAAACTGTATGTGGCTGTTGTTCTGATCCGTCTCACATGACGGAAGAATGTCCGTTTCAAGATCATGAGCATACCAATGCCGCATTTCAAAGACCTAGAAATGATCCATCTTCCTCCACATATGATCAAGGTTGGAGGAATCACCCTAACTTTGCTTGGAACCAATCCCAATTTCAAAACACGGTTCCAACCCAACACAATTTCCAAAGGGCTCCTCCACCACAACAGCAACCACAATTGAGTCAGCACCCCTTTCAAGCACAAAATTTTCAAAATCCGGTCAACACACCTGCACTGTCTAGTCCTTTGCAGTTGACCGGGACTGATGAAACCTATTCATTTGCACAATGCATGAATTTGGTCTTAACAAATCTCATGCAAGTTTCGGCTGAAATAAAGACTTCTGTCGATTATATAAAGAAAAACTCTGCGTCCCAAAGCGAGAGTATTAAATCGATGGAAGAAGAAATTGCACGATTAAAAGCCGAAATGAGTGCAAGAGAGAAAGGGAAACTTCCAGCTCAACCTTTACCTAATCCTGGCTATTCACATCATGTGGATGCAATCACGTTGAGATCTGGAAGAGTGCTTGACACTCACGTTGGGGAAGAGTTTGATGACACTGATAAATCAATCAATAACACCCCGGCTGAGACCTTTTCTCACACACACACTTCTAGTTCTGACCCCAGTTCTTCTACCCCACCACCTTCTTCCGAGCCTATTCTTCGTTTCCCAAAAGGCTCGCCACTTCAGCCCATTTCTTCTACCCCTTCACGGACGATCCCCACTTCTATTCTGGGATCGATTCCACAACACTTCCTTCTCCTATGATGGACCCAGCGCTTATTGCTAAAGCACCTTATCCTAATCGGTTAAGGGCTAACACACCGAGTCCACATTTGGAGAAGATTATGAACATTTTAAAGCAAGTTAACATCAACATCCCTCTCCTAGATGCCATCCAACAAGTTCCGTCCTATGCGAAAACTCTTAAGAACTTGTGCACTAGGAAGAGGAAGACTCAAGTGCCCAAGAAGATATTCATGGCAAAAACAGTAGATACGGCTTTCCCCCAGCAATTACAGAGGAAACGTAAGGACCCTGGCTGTCCTACTATTTCAATTTCTATCGGGGAAAAACACATCAACCGTGCTCTACTATACCTTGGCGCTAGTGTTAACTTGCTTCCATACTCAGTCTATGAGCAACTAGGTATCAGGGTGTTAAAGCCTTCGAACATAACTCTTCAGATGGCTGACCGATCAATCACCAAACCTAGGGGTGAACTGGAGGATGTGTTAATAAAAATCGGGGAATTCATCTTCCCTGTGGACTTTATTGTAATTGATACACAGCCTGTAGTGAACCCACGGAATCAAATTCCGGTGATTTTAGGTCGCCCCTTTTTGGCCACTTCCAATGCTATTATCAACTGTCGTAATGGTTCTATGACCCTATCCTTCGGGAATAGGTCAATAGAGCTGAACATTTACAGGTTGGGAAGTGTACCCTCCGAACCTACGGCTCGGGTCTGTTCTGTCGACTTAATGGATGTCGACAGCAGCGAATTTGATGATCCTCCTGATATTGATCTAGACTCTTCGCATACGTTATTGTTTGACCCAACTATGTATCATACATATACGGACTCTTCCACCGAGATGTCCGGGTCAACAACTAACACTGATTATGAACTGCTTTTAGAGTCTGAAGATCACCCCGCACTTTGTGATGACATTATTCATCGGGGTATTGATGGAACTTTTGAGGAAATCTTCGCTGATGAACTCGCATTTTTAAATGACACGGGTGTTGAGATGAATCATCTCTCAATCAATGAAATTGAACCTCCACCCCTTCTTCTGAACTGTAAAAAGAATGCGAGTAATCCATCACATACACTGCATCGTCTCTCCAAAATGAGACGCACACACATTCTATTCCACCCCTTAACCTTTCCCCACTTCTTCTTCCACCAACCAGAGCACTGCATTGATAAAAATTTTGAATGGTTGGTGTTAACCTTCGGTCTTTACAAAGCTTGGCATCAACCACTGATTTTTGACCCCCTCATGTGATTTTCAAAAGATTAACATTGCATAATTCAAGTTTGGGGGGATATATTATCAGGCTCTTGAAAAGAAAATTTTTACAAAAATTTGAGCCAAAAATAAGTTTGGGGGAGGTTCTTCACTTAAATATTTTGCCCCCGCTAATAAATTCCTCCCAAGCTTACAGGTTTTTCAAGATTTAGCAGATGGCAACAGTGAGGACACAGTTGAAAACAAGTTTAGGGGATGTTTGTGCTTATTTTCGCATCATTTGCATATCATTTGCATAAGCACAAAACATTTCCGAAAAACTATAAAAATTTCAAAAAGATAAAAATATTTTTATACACAAATAAGATAATAAAAGTTTAGATAGTGAAAAATTACATCCATGAGATTAGAAAAATTTAAGAAAACCAAGAAAATTAGAAGTTTTCTTATACGAACTAGTAATAAGTAGTTATGAGCCGTTGTCCCAAGGGTTAGTAAGATGAAGGAAGTCACTAATCTGAGGATAAAAATAAGTCTGAAAAATAGTTTCTATTCTGGAAGCCAAACATTTTGAACGTTGATACCCTGCTATTCGCACTTACATGTTGGAGATAGTGCCCTCATAGTCAATTATTGGATCACAGGTACGTGATTGCAATGATTGCGGAGGACCTATACCGGTAGGACAGTCTTACTCAAGATGATAGTATGCTATCTGGTTTGCCTTTATCAGTCGTGTACAGGTTCAGGTGACTGATCATTGCTATACTTTGATAGAGCCCTTAGGATCTTGCTTTACTACCAACAGTATGATGGCGATCATATACGTGAGAGTTGGGTAGTTTATATGCATGTCCTTAATTGTGGTCCCTAGTCGTGGGAGTTTCGAGACAGGGCATCGATACTCCGGAGTAGACTAGTGTGTACAGTCGAGACCCCGACGAGGGGCGGTGGCCGGTCTCACAAGCCACTGGTGTCAGTTGGATCACCTAAGATGTATACAGGTGCTCATTGGGTTATGAGTACACAGGACAGGACTCGCCGGGAATCTGCTAGTTAGTATTATATCTACCGTCAGATAGCAGTTCCCTGGTGACATGTGTACAGGTTAGTTCATCGACCTGAGGTCGTCATTTGTCTTGTGTGAGTTCCCACTGTGCTTTGATTTCTACCCTACCACGGCTCAAAGGAGTCGTGCAAACAGGTAGTTTTTGGGTACAGTCCCGAGCCATATGGAGGCACGTGAGCGGATCGGCAGGGGATTCGTCTCTCCCGGTATTGGGGCGAGGTCGTGCTGTGTCTAGGAGAGCCATTACACAATGTCCATGGCCATGGCAGGAGATTTACTGGTAGGTACTCCAGTAGTTTCTCAGGGTGTTATTGGGCCTCACTCCGACACGACTTATACTGCTATTGGGGGTCTGACGTTACTAGCCCCCTAGGCAGATATGCGATACTCATATACGAACGGACCGGACTGTATATACATTGTCACTGTTAGGCTCAGTAGGGTTTTCCGGATGAGTGCGCTCATCGGCATCCCTTGAGGTCAGTCCATGGGCAGCCGTTACGCATTGCTAGTGCCGCTGACGGTTTGTGGTTAAACCCACTGCCAGGGTACTGACGAGTCATTAGAGTCCCCCACAGACAGTTTCCCAAGTTCGGGCGAAACGTTGTAGAGGCCGTATGGTTTTATGGCAGGATTCGGAAAATGCACGTGCGTTTACGCACGTGTTATTTTTCGGGCAGATGATACTGGTCGGCTTTGGTTTAAGCCGGATCCGAGTATTATATTGAGTAGGTATAATATCTTTGTCTTAGTTGCATTTGTATTCGGTCGTAATACAAATGCGGGTATATTTATACAGTTTCGGGGTTGTCCTGAAATTCGTTTCAGGATCACTTTTGGAAGTTGCCAGTTTCCAGTTTTCTATCAGCCGTCTTTTAACATTCGGTTAAAGACGGATTTATCTTTTCTTCAGTTGAGGTGAGTCATCATTCTAGAAGCTTCTAGAAGTGGTGATGAGGCTAGTGAGTCATTAGTGCTTTAATGGAGCCATTAATGCAATGGTGACTAGGTTAATGAATCACCATTTGCATTAATGATGTTTTGTTTGCATGAAAGATATTTGATTATGATATTTATTCTTAAGGTCACCCTCCTTGCTCCTACGGTCACCTCCCTCCTTCTATAAAGTGGCCGGCCCCTTCCTCTCTCTCACTTACTTGGTTTTTGATTTGTAGAAAAGATTATGATAGATTTTTGGGGTGTATGGAATTCACAGCTCATTTCATTCCATCACCAGATTTCCTCGGCAACTTCATTAACCGATCGTCCACGGTTTTGGACGAAGTGAGACAAAGTCATCTACTCATTCTCTACATCATTCTTTGTCGTCTCTTTTAGCAAACTTGACGATCGAGTTGCCTCAAGTCAGAGGCGGGAGCCCGTTTAAAGAATCAGTGATGTGGTGCCACCTCGACGAGGAGATCGGAGATCGACGAGATCGGAGCAGCCGCAACGGAGCGTGGGATGATGGTTGAAGAACGAAGGACTCGGATCGTTCGGTATAACCTTTCTACACTCTTTACAGTTTGTTAGTTTAGCAATAATGGCAGATCCGGGTTAAAGTATACGATAGCGCCAGTTAAAAGTTTTTTGTTCCGCATTTGGCGTCTGTAGACGGCCGGGGCGCTAGCGTAGACTCACAGTGGTATCAGAGCCTCACCATTTTGCTATACTAACTTGTGCTAACGCGTTTAAAACATCGATCGAACCGGAAATCAAAAATTGCAATTTCTTCACTTGACAGTTTCTGTTAATTTTTAAACTGGTCAAAATGACATTTGGACCATACCAGAAAATCAAGCAGGCTTTTTTAGGAATACTGCAGAAAAACGACGAAGTAATTCGACTGTTCAGCCGCGGATCCGCGGCCCAAGCATGGGTTTGGCCGCGGATCCGCCGCATAAAAGTCAAATCAGTTTGCCAATTTTCTACAGTGCATTCTATATTGGAAATTGGGGGTTTTGGTATATATCGTTTGGGCCCAGGTTTTATTACTGTTCTACAGATTTGCGTGGGGCCCACTTCTTGAATTTTGGTCGATCGAAATTTAAACATGTTAGTTTACAGTGCTTACATTATATCTCCGACCGGGAATGTTATTTGATCGGTAAACCGCGTCTGATTGCTATAGTTCTTTTAGACGGGTTTGCGAACGTGACATTCGCGTTGATGTTCTGTGTTGTGCTGTGATGTTGCGGATTTGTCGTGGTGGATAGCAGTGTGCAATGGTAGTACAGTTTGAGTTTATTTGTACATTTGATATTGCGGGGCGAGCGTCCAACATGTGGACTGCCGTCACTGCCTGTTGTATAATATTCTTTTGGGGCACGACCAGGTTGCGGTCGATGTACCTATTGTACTATTTTTCATTACTGTACTAGGTTTTGCCCCTCGACGGAGTGCACGGATAGCCGGGTTCTGGGGGGCAACGGGTCCGCATCTCATGGCTTTGAGAGGCAGAGGGGTCCCACTCTAGAATTGGCAGACTATTCGCCGCACTCGTAAGGGGTACAGGTTGACCCAAGGAGGGGTGCCCAAGATTACCGGATTCCGTGAAGTGCTGGGTGGTCCATTCACTATGCTGTAGGGGGCTGCCTCGCTTCAGGTTTTGGCGGGTAACTTGCCGCACCCGTAGGGGTTTAGGTTTCATTGCACAGGCTATCCACACGACAGGGGAACGTCGAGTTTCAGCAGCGGCTCTGTGAAACTCGGGGATCCCAGATTATCTGTATTGTTCTGTGATGCTTATTACTTTTCTGTAATGTTGCATACTATCACGCCTGGAGCGATTATTGTATATTGGTTTATATACTATTAGATGTTGTATATGTTTTACGCCCGCGCTAGTCCAGTCCCCGCTCTGTCGTTAGTTAAGTAACCTAACGAGTGATGACGGGACCCAGTGACGAATGCGGATGGCATATACGTACATTTTATTTTCGTTCTTTTCTGGTGTGATTAATTGATGGGACTGCGTTGATTCTGATCAATGCAAAGTTAAACAAACCTGTTTGCAGTTGTTGGAACAAATTTAAAAAGTGTTGTTACAAAGACGTTTCCTTTTGTTATGCATAGCGGTATTCAGTGGAATATCCTGCACCTCATTCGACGGGGCAAGGGCCGATATCCCTTCACCGGGACCGACCCCTTGGACAGAAGTTTGCGGCAGGGTAATAACTTCACTATAGTCGATTACAAGTTGCTTTGCATAGCGGTATTCAGTGGAATATCCTGCACCTCATTCCACGAGGAAAGAGCCGAGATCCCTTCATCGGGAGTGACCTCTTTAGCAAAAGGTTTTCGCCACTATATTTTAAAAAGCTATCAGGTTCCTTCAGCGATATCAAGTTCACTACGTTAAAGGTTTTTCGCCAAAAACCAGCCGTAGCCCTCCGTCACTTCTTTTGGGTATTCAGTAGTATTCAAGCTATGTATTTTGACCTAACGCCAAGGCATAGTGTTTGGTAGCTGCTGGGTATTCAATTGTTGCATAGATAGATGAGTTGGTTTGGGACAGCCGTTCTGCTATTTTGACCTAACGCCAAGGGCATGTGCGGGTGGGTTCAAATTAACAAGATAGTGATGGGTAGAACTTGGCATGTGACTTATGACATTTTGACCTAACGCCAAGGTTATAAGAGCATGGGGCAAAAACTATATCGGGAGTTTCTAAAGAAACTGAAACTTGCCAAGTATGCGCATACCATCTGGAGTATGAGTAACGTGGATGCATTCCATCACGTTATCATGCGATGAGAGTTGGATCCCGATTCCCACTGATGAGTTGGTTTACTCTTCGGGTGATCCCGATTGATTCTTCTTTAGGTTTGGAGGAGAATTTGACAGTACAGTGGGAGGTTTCCGGATTAGATAAAGTGATGACCATTCTGATCTAGGATAGAGTGCACGCAGAGTGTTTCTTTTCTCTCTCTCTTTGGCAGCGACCTTTGACCGACCCTAGACTATGACTCAGTGACCAAGTTGACCGAACCTTCTTAAAATACTGGCTTTTGGATTATCTGAGTTGCATAAGTCATTGCCACTCCTTCTTTTACCCTTTGAATTTCTCAGAACACCCGTATTACTACGGATATCCACTTCCATTGGATAGATCCATCGTATGGTTATATACGAACTCGAAGGGACTTCCTCAAGGATGGATCCAAGTTCAAGAGAAATAGAATTGGTTTATTCAGTTGTCTTTTATTATCACCTTCTCTCAGGTTGCGAGAGCTCCTTGGTTTAGGAGAGTACACCTATTACGCTTATTAGATAGTCTTATTCCAAACCATAGGCCGGTGCCGAAAGGTAGGGAATGAAGAAAACCAATTAGCCTAAGTAGGGTGTGCAGAAGGTAATATGTAAAGACAAAATAAAGGGATTAGAAAGAGGGCAAAGTAAATTGCGACTGATATCATTCACGACCAAAACCGTGTACATCATCGCCGCTCCTATTTCACCTTTAAAAGAATAAGGTATTATTCAGTTGTCTTTTATCATCACCTTCTCTCGAGATGCGAGTACTCCTTGGTTTAGGAGGGTACACCTATTATACTTACTGGATAGTCTTCTTCCAAACCATAGGCTGGTGCCGAACGGTAGGGAAGGAAGAAAACCATTTAGCCTAACGATGGTGTACAGAAGGTAACGACTAAAGACAAATAAAGGGATTTGGAGAGATGGAAATAAAATATACGGTTGAAGTCATGAATTGGATTATGGAAGAAGCATTGCTATGAATACCAGGATACCCCTAAGAAACATTTTCATGTTTTAGTGCATCGTTAAAAGAAAACCTGTTTTCCCGATTAGACACTTACTCCAAGGGTATGTATTTACCAGGTTTCATTCTCATATCTGTATGGTTTTACAGATGATGAGTGGGAGTAAGATATTGGGAATTAGGTGATTATCCTCATTATATCGGAATTCGTTGTAATTGGTGATATTTGAGGAAATCGCCAGGGTACAGTTTTCTACCTACGACGCACAGGTTTTGAGTTGTTTAACTCAGCGGACTTATACAGAGTATTGTATGTTGTCCAAGTGTCCTTCAGGACAAAGGGGTAGGTCCTCGTACTATGTTCTGTTTACTTATAACTTCTCTATTATTTAGACGAGTGTTTCGTAGAAATACAAAGTCTAAGTTTTGAGAAGTTGTGGGTATAAGAATAAAGTAGAGAACCAGGTATCACAAGTATCGGGATTCTTCAAAGAGATCGAAGATGTAGATTCTTGTGATTGGTATTCAGATGATAGTAATAGTTTTGAGAAACGTGTTTCTCTTTCAGGTTGCTCATAATTGGATGGATTCCTAAGTTGAGTAATGCTGATTAGCCTCTTTCCATTAAGATGATATGCACTGGAGACAGCTGCATGATTTGAATATGGTTCCAATTAAATAAGTGCCAAAGTTTCTGTATTGGATATAGAATGGATCATACCTTAAAAGAAATTAAGGTACGGGGAGTTGTCCAGCTTATGCTTAAAACCAGGCTCTGGATAACTAAGGACACGTTTCTGTAGTGGCTGTTTGTGGGTTGACCCTGGCTATGACGAGGGTTGATATTCTACCATTTGGAAGATCAATAGTGATATTGTTCTTGACTCGCCACAGTTTTAGTAAAATGGATCTTTTTCAGAAAACAGTAGTGGGAGTATGGTAGAACTGGAAGTGATTCCAGAACCACGAACGATTACGGAAAATTTAATAGGACCTATATATTCAATCAGGTTTGACATTCCAATAGCCACTCCGCAGATATCGTGGGTAACCTCAGACACCCGAGAGGTACTTCGGTAGCCTCAAGGACGGTGACAGGGAGGTTCTTATCTACCAAGACTTGACACTACTGTTGTTCCAGGTTATGAGACCCGGTAGGAGGGTTGTCGTAGTCAGTGGGAGCAGCAGAAGCATAGTGGGCAAGATGCTTATATCTATTTATAGACTTGAGCAGTTATAGCGGAGATAGATCATCTAATTTTGATATGACAGTCATGGGTTTGACTTCAATCAGAATAAGGGATGGATCTGTTAAGAAGGTAGTAGGGTGTGATGTCATGGTATCTGGATGACATACACAGAGTGGGAAGTAAAATTCCTATACTACGATCGGTTGTACTGTGGTCGTCACACAGTTGTTTCTCCAGACAGGATATGGATATAATATTTGACATTCTGGTTTCTGGATCTATGGTTTTAGATCTGGATTTGGGTAGTTTCCCAATGTGGGTACTTTGACAGATATTCTAATGGTTTTTGGAATAGTTGACTCCTAGCATGGCGGTGTACCTGCAAGTGATGGAGTCACCCTCTCTAAAGGTGTCTTACAGACTAAAGGGGAGAGGGATGTGCATGATTGGCAGATCACTTGCTTAGGCAATTGAGTCAATCATGAGATGTCAAGTACCACACCAAATGTTGGTTTTGCACTAGATGCAATAAGTTTGTATTAATCCAATCCTGGAGAAACATAAGGAAGGAGTTATAGGACATAAGTACATGTTCTACGGATTTGATGACGGCAGCCTCCTTCGGGAGACGGTTATCATTCCAAGCTTCAAAGGTGACATGGTTGTCAGAGTTATAGTTTTTCCCTCTGACGAAGAGGGACAGTATTATGGACAGGTGGTCCAAGAGGATACTGTGGGAGGCATGGTGCCGGATACTGATTAGGTTTAGTGATCGATACAGTCTAAGAAGTTTGGATTTGGAGTTCATTTATGAACAAGGTCCCATCAGATATCCAGACATATTCAAAGACAGGTATTACTCAATTCGGGAGATGGCTTTCTCCGCGAACTTGAGATTTAGAGAGATATAGAAAGAAACTTCTAGGCGGATCCACTCACTAAGGCTATTTCTCGAACACAATAGTTTTACAAACGGGCTTTGTGATACTGATTAGTAGAGGAGTTGGATGTTCGGTTTCACACGGGCTGTGAGTAGTCGACATCGCAATAATTAGCATTGAGTGCAAGTGGGAGACTGTTGGAGATAGTGCCCTCATAGTCAATTATTGGATCACAGGTACGTGATTGAAATGATTGCGGAAGACCTATACCGGTAGGACAGTCTTACTCAAGATGATAGTATGCTATCTGGTTTGCCTTTATCAGTCGTGTACAGGTTCAGGTGACTGATCACTGCTACACTTTGATAGAGCCCTTAGGATCTTGCTTTACTACCAACAGTATGATGGCGATCATATACGTGAGAGTTGGGTAGTTTATATGCATGTCCTTAATTGTGGTCCCTAGTCGTGGGAGTTTCGAGACAGGGCATCGATACTCCGGAGTAGACTAGTGTGTACAGTCGAGACCCCGACGAGGGGCGGTGGCCGGTCTCACAAGCCACTGGTGTCAGTTGGATCACCTAAGATGTATACAGGTGCTCATTGGGTTATGAGTACACCGGACAGGACTCGCCGGGAATCTGCTAGTTAGTATTATATCTACCGTCAGATAGCAGTTCCCTGGTGACATGTGTACAGGTTAGTTCATCGACCTGAGGTCGTCATTTGTCTCGTGTGAGTTCCCACTGTGCTTTGATTTCTACCCTACCACGGCTCAAAGGAGTCGTGCAAACAGGTAGTTTTTGGGTACAGTCCCGAGCCATATGGAGGCACGTGAGCGGATCGGCAGGGGATTCGTCTCTCCCGGTATTGGGGGCGAGGTCGTGCTATGTCTAGGAGAGCCATTACACAAAGTCCATGGCCATGGCAGGAGATTTACTGGTAGGTACTCCAGTAGTATCTCAGGGTGTTATTGGGCCTCACTCCGACATGACTTATACTGCTATTGGGGGTCTGACGTTACTAGCACCCTAGGCAGATATGCGATACTCATAGACGAATTGACCGGACTGTATATACATTGTCACTGTTAGGCTCAGTAGGGTTTTCCGGATGAGTGCGCTCATCGGCATCCCTTGAGGTCAGTCCATGGGCAGCCGTTACGCATTGCTAGTGCCGCTGACGGTTTGTGGTTAAACCCACTGCCAGGGTACTGACGAGTCATTAGAGTCCCCCACAGACAGTTTCCCAAGTTCGGGCGAAACGTTGTAGAGGCCGTATGGTTTTATGGAAGGGTTCGGAAAATGCACGTGCATTTACGCACGTGTTATTTTTCGGGCAGATGATACTGGTCGGCTTTGGTTTAAGCCGGATCCGAGTATTATATTGAGTAGGTATAATATCTTTGTCTTAGTTGCATTTTTATTCGGTCGTAATACAAATGCGGGTATATTTATACAGTTTCGGGGTTGTCCTGAAATTCGTTTCAGGATCACTTTTGGAAGTTGCCAGTTTTCAGTTTTCTATCAGCCGTCTTTTAACATTCGGTTAAAGACGGATTTATCTTTTCTTCTGTTGAGGTGAGTCATCATTCTAGAAGCTTCTAGAAGTGGTGATGAGGCTAGTGAGTCATTAGTGCTTTAATGGAGCCATTAATGCAATGGTGACCAGGTTAATGAATCACCATTTGCATTAATGATGTTTTGTTTGCATGAAAGATATTTGATCATGATATTTATTCTTAAGGTCACCCTCCTTGCTCCTACGGTCACCTCCCTCCTTCTATAAAGTGGCCGGCCCCTTCCTCTCTCTCACTTACTTGGTTTTTGATTTGTAGAAAAGATTATGATAGATTTTTGGGGTGTATGGAATTCACAGCTAATTTCATTCCATCACCCGATTTCCTCGGCAACTTCATTAACCGATCGTCCACGGTTTTGGACGAAGTGAGACAAAGTCATCTACTCATTCTCTACATCATTCTTGGTCTTCTCTTTTAGCAAACTTGACGATCGAGTTGCCTCAAGTCAGAGGCGGGAGCCCGTTTAAAGAATCAGTGATGTGGTGCCACCTCGACGAGGAGATCGGAGATCGACGAGATCGGAGCAGCCGCAACGGAGCGTGGGATGATGGTTGAAGAACGAAGGACTCGGATCGTTCGGTATAACCTTTCTACACTCTTTACAGTTTGTTAGTTTAGCAATAATGGCAGATCCGGGTTAAAGTATACGATAGCGCCAGTTAAAAGTTTTTTGTTCCGCATTTGGCGTCTGTAGACGGCCGGGGCGCTAGCGTAGACTCACATTACACACGTCTTAAAGCCTGGGATAGTAGAGGATACCTTGAAATGCTCTTGTCTTAAAGCCAAAAGTATGAAGGAAATAAAGAAAAAAATGATGAAATGAAGAAAATATAAAGTGGTGAGAAAAATGAACACTGGTTTTGTTATCACCGAGGGCAATAAAAAATATATAGCAAGGGTGCTTCTTCACCTAGTGCCATAGGGCCAACTGGTCTGGGAGTCACTGCTATGCCTTAGGTGGTGCAAGACGAGAAAAATACACCAAATAAGCAAGCACATGAGTAATCGGTCGGTTAGTACCTCAAGAAGTATTAACGGTCGCATGAAAGTGTCTGAGCACATCTAAATATTCATTAATTAAAAAGTACTGAGGCTGATGGACAAGAGTATGATAGCTTGAATTGAATTCTCCGGGTGTAGGGATGTTCTTTACACACACGCAGGGTGATATGATCGATATTTGGAAGAAAGATAGGAATGAAGAATAAGACGATGTTTTATTAAGGGAGGACGTGATTTCTGACATCTTTTCATGACCATAAGATAGGGCTCATGACAATCGAAAAGCTAGCCTAGTTGGAAACCCTAATTTTCAAAGTCTTTCTTTCACAATTCTTTTCTTTAAATGTAATATTCATGATCTTTCTTTTATTATTGGATTTTGTGGGTGCAATCCGCTGAAAACCCTCAGGAGACAACACTCCTCCTACTAGGGACACCTAGAGGTTTAAAGGCTTGTTGCACGTGCTCAGTGCAATCGTGTTGCCTACGAAAGTGTGATAGTTAGTTTTTCTCTTTCTTTATTTTCTCCTTCTCTTTTTAATAAAACATTCGCTCGAGACGATCGAAATTAAGTTTGGGGGTATTTGATCAGTCGAAAATAATGTATTTTTAACACGGCAATTTCCCTATCATTTGCACACATTTAGAAGTGTTCGGCATTCATATTTCACATATTAACAAAACAGTCGTTAAATATCAGATTTCATGTGTTAGACTTTTAAACCGGCACTTTAAGGGAAATTGACCGCATTTCATGGCATCGTATCATCCCTGTATTGCGCAACACTTGTTTCGAGATTTGTGCAGGAAAATCCAGAAGAAAAGCCAAAATTGTCATTTTGCTGATCAAACATTACACCAACTCAAAGACCTGAAAGCGGGTAGCAATATAGAGGGCAAAACACAAATCAACATATCGCAAAAGGGCCCAAAAGTCAGTACCAGAGAAGCCCAGAAATCCCAAGCCCTGAAGCCCCCAAAGCGCCGCGGTTCCGCGGCGGGAGCGTGCTTGCGCCGCGGATCCGCGGCTCTTCTACCATGTCAGTGCTTCATTTTTAGTGGAGAATTCTTATCTCTGGGCCCACATTCCTTTCTGATACTTCAAATTCCAGAAGGATCTCGAAGCCACTGCCAGATCAGCAAAGATCATTAAGCAAAGCTAATCCTAATTAAGCTCCTAACTAACCTCTTCTAGAAGCTCCCTCCTAACTAATCACATCTAGAAGCTTTTCCTCAACAAACTTTTGGAGGGAAACTTAAAATTCAAATCCTAGATCTAGGGTTTAGATGTCTATAAATAGGAACCTAGACCTAAGGTTAAAGGCTAATCAATTTTTAGGGAATCATTCTTTAGTTAGCTAATTCCTCATTAATCTTTACCTAATTCTTCATCTTCTTCCACAAGTCTAGTGACAAGGCTTGTGCGAAACCCTAACCCTAATTCCACTCTAAATTCAAGATCTTGAATACCAATCAAGCAAGAAGCCCTTCAACCTTTTAGGAGCCGAGCCGATCTTCAATCGGGTAAGTGATCCAAGCCGATCCGCGACTCACGGAGACGAGCGAAGCCAAATCGACGATCGAGTTCTTCCATTTGTAGTTCTTGAGCGAATGTAACGAAATTGTTGATATAAATAAAAGGTGAAATTCTTGAATCTTGCTTTCTTTTAATTCTTGCATCATGATTAGATCTCAATTTGTAATTGTTGTTCTTGTTGTGATGTTTGAGTAAAACTCCGCTCGTTAAGGAGTCGAGACGATCAATAGAAGGATGATGTAACAAATCTTAATACGATTTTTAAGTCCTACGAGTTTTGTAAACCTTAGCACGTTCACGAATCGATGACCTAGTTTCGAAGCGATGCTTTCTTGATTGTGATCGCTCGAAATTAGGGATCTACGATCGTTTCTTGAATTTACTAGAGGCTAGAATATGAATGATATCGACGAAAGAACAAGGGATAAGATGAAACCCTAGTTTCACTAGAAATCCCTAATTCTTGTCGATTATCATCGATCTAGTATCAATTCATTGAAGGATAAGGATACGTTATCATAAGATTGCATCACATCTATAGATCCGATCAATTCCTACGAGCCTCATTTCGATTCTTGATATTTGGTTTGGAAAAATCAACAAACTATCAATTCTTGATTCTATCTTTTTCTTGTTATTAGATCTAGATTTTTCTAAGTCTTGAACTTCAACTATAAATCTTGAATTGTTTTGTTTTCTTTTCATTAAAGTTTCGACTCATCTAATTCAAAAGACGAACTATTACACTGTCCCTGTGGACGATCCGCACTCACTTACAATCTACATCCGACACCGTAGTTGATTGCAGTCAAAAATAAGTTTGGGGGGGTTCTTCACTTAAATATTTTGCCCCCACTAATAAATTCCTCCCAAGCTTACAGGTTTTTCAAGATTTAGCAGAAGGCAACAGTGAGGACACTGTTGAAAACAAGTTTGGGGGAGGTTTGTGCTTATTTTCGCATCATTTGCATATCATTTGCATAAGCACAAAACATTTTCGAAAACCTATAAAAATTTAAAAATTTTCAAAATATAAAAATATTTTTGTACATAAATAAGATAATAAAAGTTTAGATAGTGAACAATTACATCCATGAGATTAGAAAAATTTAAGAAAACTAAGAAAATTAGAAGTTTTCTTATACGAACTAGTAATAAGTAGTTATGAGCCGTTGTCCCAAGGGTTAGTAAGATGAAAGACGTCACTAATCTGAGGATAAAAATAAGTCTGAAAAATAGTTTCTATTCTGGAAGCCAAATATTTTGAACGTTGATACCTTACTATTCGCACTTACACACGTCTTAAAGCCTGGGATAGTAGAGGATACCTTGAAATGTTCTTGTCTTAAAGCCAAAAGTATGAAGGAAATAAAAAAATGATGAAGAAAATATAAAGTGGTGAGAAAAATGGACACTGGTTTTGTTATCATCGAGGGGAATAAAAAAATATATAGCGAGGGTGCTTCTTCACCTAGTGCCCTAAGGCCAACTGGTTTGGGAGTCACTGCTATGCCTGAAGTGGTGCAAGACGAGGAAAATACACCAAATAAGCAAGCACATGAGTAATCGGTCGGTTAGTACCTCAAGAAGTATTAACGGTCGCATGAAAGTGTGTGAGCGATCTCATATAAATATTCATTAATTAAAAAGTACTGAGGCTGATGGGCAAGAGTATGATAGCTTGAATTGAATTCTCCGGGTGTAGGGATGTCTTTACACACACGCAGGGTTATATGATCGATGTTTGGAATAAAGATAGGAATGAAAAATAAGACGATGTTTTATTGAGGGAGGACGTGATTTCTGACATCTTTTCTTGACCATTAAGATAGGGCTCATGACAACCGAAAAACTAGCTTAGTTGGAAACCCTAATTTTCAAGGCTTTTCTTTTACAATTCTTTTCTTTAAATGTAATATTCATGATCTTCCTTTTATTATTGGATTTTGTGGGTGCAATCAGCTGAAAACCCTCAAGAGACAACACTCCTACTACTAGGGACGCCTAAAGGTTTAAAGGCTTGTTGCACGTGCTCAGTACAATCGTGTTGCCTACGAAAGTGTGCTAGTTAGTTTTTTCTCTTTCTTTATTTTCTCCTTCTCTTTTTAATAAAACAGTTCGCTCGAGACGATCGAAATTAAGTTTGGGGGTATTTGATCAGTCGAAAATAATGTATTTTTAACACGGCAATTTCCCTATCATTTGCACTCATTTAGAAGTGTTCGGTATTCATATTTCACATATTAGCAAAACAGTCCTGAAATATCAGATTGCATGTGTTAGACTCTAAAACCGACATTTCGGAGGAAATTGTGTGTTTTTCATAGCATCGCATCATTCCTGTATTGCGCAACACTTGTGTCGAGATTTGTGCAGGAAATTGCAGGAGCAAAGTCAAAAGAAGCTGATCAAAAATACGCCAAATCAATGATTTCAGATCTGGTAGCATTTCAAAAGGAGATATAAAATTCAACATATCAAAACAAGGCCCACAAGTCAGCCCAAATCATCACCAGAAGTCCCAAGCCCCAAGCCTCCAACTTGGCCGCGGAACCGCGGAGGGAGCCGGCTTGAGCCGTTTTTCCGCGGCGGTTTGGCCACGTCAGCAATTCATTTTTAGTGCACAATTTGTATCTCTGGTCCCACATTACTTTCTGATACTTCAAATTCCAGAATTATCTCGAAGCTTCTACCAGATCAGCAAAGATCATTAAGCAAGGCTAATCCTAATTAAGCTCCTAACTAATCTTTTCTAGAAGCTCCCTCCTAACTAATCACATCTAGAAGCTTCTCCTCTAACTAACTTTTGGAGGGAAATTCAAATTCCCTCAACAAACTTTTGGAGGGAAACTTAGAATTTGAAATCCTAGATCTATGGTTTGGATATCTATAAATAGAATCCTAGACCTAGGGTTAAAGGCTAATCAATTTTTAGGGAATCATTCTTTAGTTAGCTAATTCCTCATTAATCTTTACCTAATTCTTCATCTTCTTCCACAAGTCTAGTGACAAGGCGTGTGCGAAACCCTAACCCTAATTCCACTCCAAATTCAAGATCTTGAGTACCAAATCAAGCGAGAAGCCCTTCAACCTTTTAGGAGCGGAGCCGATCTCTAACCAAGCAAGTGATCCAAACCGATCCGCGACTCACGGAGCTGAGCAAAGCCAAATCGACTATCGAGTTCTTCCTCTTGTAGTTCTTGAGCGAATGTAACGAAATTGTTGATATAAATAAAAGGTGAAATTCTTGAATCTTGCTTTCTTTTAATTCTTGCATCATGATTAGATCTCAATTTTTAATTGTTGTTCTTGTTGTGATGTTTGAGTAAAACTCCGCTCGTTAAGGAGCCGAGACGATCAATAGAAAGATGATGTAACAAATCTCAAAACGATTTTTAAGTCCTACGAGTTTTGTAAACCCTAGCAAGTTCAAGAATCGATGACCTAGTTTCGTTGCGATGCTTTCTTGATTGTGATCGCTCGAAATTAGGGATCTACGATCGTTTCTTGAAATTACTAGAGGCTAGCATGTGAATGATATCGACGAATGAACAAGGGATAAATGATGAAACCCTAGTTTCACTAGAAATCCCTAATTCTCGTCGATCATCATCGATCTAGTATCAATTCATCGAAGGATAAGAATACGTCATCTTGAGATTGCATCACATCTATAGATCCGATCGATCCCTACGAGCCTCATTTCGATTCTTGATATTTGGTTTGGAAAAATCATCAAACTATCAATTCTTGATTCTATCTTTTTCTTGTTATTAGATCTATATTTTTTAATTCTTGAACTTCAACTTTAAATCATGAATTGTTTTGTTTTCTTTTCTTTCTCTTAAAGTTTCGACTCATCTAATTCAAAAGACGAACTATTACACTGTCCCTGTGGA
The DNA here is from genome assembly GCA_030015575.1 of Agapanthus africanus. Lineage (NCBI taxonomy): Eukaryota > Viridiplantae > Streptophyta > Magnoliopsida > Asparagales > Amaryllidaceae > Agapanthus > Agapanthus africanus. Next base: position 685,860,510 of record CM057339.1, read on the forward strand.
CGATCCGCACTCACTTACAATCTACATCCAACACCGTAGTTGATTGCGGTCAAATAATTTTTGGTTGTGATTTCTTTACAATTTCATACTACACACACCGGAATTCTTTTCAATCACCACCTGAAGTTCTATCAAGAACTTCCTCATCCAGACGGCTTCTTTTGCGGCATCAGATGCAGCGATATATTCCGCTTCCATCGTCGAGTCAGCAACGGTTTCCTGTTTGGAACTCTTCCAACACACCGCCCCTCCATTGAGGGTAAAGACATAACCCGACATGGACTTGGAATCATCCTTGTCACTCTAGAAGCTGGAGTCAGCAAAGGACTCGATCTGGAGGTCTTTTCCGCCATACACCAAGAACATCTCCTTAGTCCTTCTCGGGTACTTGAGAATATTCTTTACCGCTATCTGGTGCTTCTCCTCAGGGTTTGACTGATACCGGCTTACCACACTCAGTGCATAAGGTACATCTGGTCTGGTACACAACATCGCATACATTATAGAGCCTACCGCAGAAGCGTAGGGTATAATAGACATGCGATCCCTTTCCAAATTAGTCTTGGGAGACATCTCTTTGGAGAGGGTGATCCCGTGACGAGCCGGTAGATTACAGCGCTTGGAATCTTTCATACTGAATCTTTTCAGTATGGTGTCGATGTACCTAGACTGTGAAAGTCCTAATATCCTCTTGGATCTGTCATGATAGATCCGGATCCCCGGAATGTAAGAGGCATCACCCAGGTCTTTCATGGAGAACCTGTGTGACAAGAACCCTTTGACAGATTGTAGCATAGGAATGTCATTTCCTATCAAAAGAATGTCATCCACGTATAAAACGAGGAATACGACAGTTCGTGCTACAAATCTACTATAGATGCATGGTTCATCTGGATTTTTTATAAAGCCAAAATCTTTGACCATCTCATCAAAACAGATGTTCCAACTCCGCGATGCCTGCTTCAGTCCATAGATGGACTTCAGCAACTTGCACACATTTCCGCTGCTCCCACTATGAATGAAACCCCTGGCTGGTCCATATAGACACACTCTTCTAAATTTCCATTCAGAAAAGCGGTCTTTACGTCCATCTGCCAAATCTCATAATCGTGGAAGGCAGCAAAGGCAAGAAGGATCCGAATGGATTTCAGCATAGCCACTGGAGAAAAGGTTTCTTCATAGTCCAAACCAGGTCTTTGACGAAAACCCTTTGCAACAAGTCTAGCTTTATAAGTCTCAACCTGTCCATCTACACCAATCTTCCTTTTGAAGATCCACTTGCATCCTACGGGTTTTACCCCATCTGGAGCAACGTCCAACGTCCATACTTTGTTGGTGTTCATGGACTCCATTTCGGTCCGCATTGCATCCAGCCATTTTACCGAGTCAACGCTCTGAATGGCCTGCTCGAAGCTAGTCGGCTCATCACTATCAATGATGCAATCCTCTCTATTCCCGTCTATGAGAAAACTGTAGTATCTCTCGGGTGGATGAGACTGCCTACTACTCCTGCGGAGCGGCGCAGGAATGTCCTGATCTTTCGAACCCTCTGGTTCTACTAAGCTTTTAGTAATAGCTCGTGGTTCTGGAATTTCTTCCAGTTCTATTGCGCTCCCACTTATCTGATTTTCCAAAAACTCAGTTTCCAAGAAGTGGGCATGACGAGAAACAAAAACCTTTTGTTCCTCTTCGCAATAGAAGAAATATCCCTTGGAGTTCTCTAGATATCCCACAAACTTGCACTGTACTGAGCGTGCCTCGAGTTTGTCCGCATGCTGCTTTTTGACAAAAGCTGGACATCCACATGTCTTAATGTGCTTAAGATAGGGTTTCTTCCAACACCACATCTGATATGGTGTGGTAGGCACAGTCTTAGTTGGAACTCGGTTCAAAAGGTATGCAGCTGATTCTAGTGCATATCCCCAGAATGATCGCGGTAACTCAGCGTTACTCATCATGGAACGTACCATATCCAATAGGGTTCGGTTCCGTTTCTCCGATACACCGTTATGTTGCGGAGTGTATGGAGGAGTAAGCTGAGAGAGAATTCCATTCTCTTTTAAGTAATCCAAGAACTCGGCACTTAAGTATTCACCACCTCGATCAGATCTCAGTGTCTTGATACTTTTGCCTGTTTGTTTTTCTACTTCATTCTTATATTCCTGGAATTTTCCAAAGGCTTCGGATTTATGTTTCATTAAGAAGACATATCCGTACCTTGAAAAGTCATCCGTAAAAGTAATGAAGTAAGAATAACCGCTTCGCGCATGTGTAGACATTGGACCGCACACGTCGCTGTGTACGAGTCCCAAGAGCTCGCTCGCTCTTACTCCGTGTCCAGTGAACGCAGTCTTTGTCATCTTTCCTTTGAGACAGGATTGACAAGTTGCATAGGATTGATATTCGAACGGATCTAAATATCCTTCTGTATGTAACTTCGTCAACCTTCTCTCATTGATATGACCTAGTCTACAATGCCATAAGAAAGCCAGATTTGATTCCGGAGACTTTCTTTTGTGTGTATTCTGGACATTGAAAATCTGTGGTTGGTTTAATACGTATATTCCATTATTTAATGTACCTGACCCAATCAGAACTTGATTAAGGCGAATGTTTACAACATTGCTTACAAATGCAAATTCATAACCTTCTTTAGATATTAAAGATACAGAAATGATATTAAAAGTTGCATTGGGTACAAAATAACAATTACGCAAAACCAAAACGTGTCCATCTGACAACCCTAGGTAATAGTCCCCCACGGACTCAGCATCCATGCCAGCTCCGTTTGCAACTCTGAGGGTCATATCACCTGCCTTCAAAACCCTACGGTTTCTCAACGCCTGCAAAGAATTATAGATATGAGATCCTTATCCGGTATCCAATACCCAGAAATTAGAGTTTATTGATAGACAGTTTTCAATAACATACACACCTGAAGCTGAAGCCGCAACATGCTTCAGATCCTGTGTTCTGGCCTTCCAAGCCCTGCAATCTTTCTTCCAGTGTCCACTCTTGTGATAGTAAAAGCATTCTTCCTTTCCCACAAGCTTTCCCGCTTCCTTTGTTGCTTTTGCCTTTCCCTCGTATCCACTTTACTAACACCGCCCCTTGGTTTGGCGGGGGTTTTCTTCTTCTTTCCCTTGGCTTTCGCCTTGGACCTAGAAGAGGAAGATCCTCCTACAAACAAAGAGGATGTTTCCCTACCTTTCTGTAGGGTGCCCTCTGCACTCCTCAGCATGTTGAGAAGTTCTGAAAGTTCAACTTCCTTCTCCTGTAAGTTGAAGTTCAGGATGAACTGGGCGTAAGGGGAAGGAAGGGACTGGAGAATCAAGTCCGTATAGAGCTCATTCTCCAACGTGGTCCCAAGGTCCGCGAGCTCCTCAATGAAGCCAATCATCTTAAGCACGTGTTCCGCTACTGGTGATCCGATGGCCAATCTCGCCGAAAACAGCTTTTTCGAGACTTCGTATCTGGCGATACGGGATTGCTCTCCATACAGTTCTTTTGTATGAAGAAATATGGATTCAAGGTCTATATTCTCGTGCCTCCTCTGGTGTTCATTGTCCATAGAGGCAAGCACGAGGCACTTGGCCTCCGCGCATTCAATCTCCCAAGTCTTACGGATTTCCTTATCCGTGACGCTGGAGGTGGGACCTGGGGTAGGGGGAGCTTTAGTGGTAAGGAGATACCCCAACTTGTCGTAAGTGATTGCCATTTTGACATTCCTGAGCCAATCTTTGTAGTTTGGCCCTGTCAGTATGTTTTTATCTAGTAGTAACTTAAGTCCAGTCATGATGTTTGGTCGCTGCAATTAGGAGATAGAGAAGAAACACTTTAGCATGATGCTCTTGCAAGTTTAGAGTGGTTTTTAATTTGTCTAAACAGGATGGCTCCCACTGTCTCTCGAATCCCTCCTCAAACCAAAAAGGAAGAATTAGTCAGGATCAATCTCACCGTACAATACTTGCTTAACCGTTCAGCCAGGCTAATGTCGGTACTTCGAGGGAGGTTTTCCAACGCTTTCGCGAAGTTCCTTAATTAAATAACCTCTTTTCCCTGGGGGCGCAGCCCCGCTAACACCTTTCTAGACACCTACTAGGTTTATAACATTGATCATTAAGTGAGAAGTTTCCCGAGGAGTAGCATATACTCACAGTAGGATCGGGATCCAAATATCATTGCGTGACAAAACTGAAGGAATCCTACCAGAATCATCACACTCCAAATGGTATGCAGCGCTAGCAAGTTTCAGTTCTTTTGAAACTCCCGATGTGGATTTTTGCCCCATGCTCTTATGACCTTGACTTTGGCCAACAAATCATAAGTCACATGTCAAGTTCTACCCGTCATTCTCCAGGTTAATTTGAACCCACCCGTACCTACCCTTGACTTTAGCCAACAAGGCAGTACGACTGTCCCAAACTAACCCATCTATCTATGCTGCACATGAATACCCAATAGCTACCAATCACTATGCCTTGACTTTGGCCAACAAACATAGCTTGAATACTATTGACCATCCATGTAAAACGACGGAGGGCTACGAATGGTTTTGGCGAAACCGTGAACGTAGTGAACTTGATATAATCAATGGAACGAGATAGCTTTTAAAAGGAGTGGTTTAAGCTCCGCGTTTAAAAGTTATTTTGAAAAGAAACCGAGTGGTTTTTGAAAGTGTTCCAACGACTTTTACTTTGGTTTATTTTTCTTGCATTAATTTTAATGCGTCCCATCAATTAACCCTACCATTGCAGAAAACAACGAAAATATGACGTACGCTTATGCCATCCGCATTCGCCACGGGGTCCCGTTATCACCCGTTAGGTTACTTAACTAATGACAGAGCGGGGGATGGAATAGCGCGGATGCAAAACATAAGCAACGCCTAAATAGATATCTACATATAGATATATACATTCGTCAGATGCAATGATAGCCATTCCAGATCACAGATTAATACATTGGATATACTAGGAATCCGAATTTCGTTCGAGCCTGTAACGAAAAGCGGATTACACGGTCGCGATGAATAGCTAATACCCCACCCTAGACCCCTACGGGTGCGGCAAACTACCCGCCAAGTACCCGAAGCGAAGCAACCTCCCTCAACGACGTGAGTAGGCCACTCGGCACTTCGAAATACCCGGTAGTTTGTGCACCCCACCTTGGGTCTATCCTAGGAGCAAAAACAGTAAAAAGAAATTATACAATGACGGCTACAACCCCATCCCGGTTGTGCGGACATATAAAAAATATTACATCAATTTACATATTACATGAATTGAAAGATAAAGAAAACTCTCATCTCACAACCCCCCGGCTATTCATCCGTGAAAATCCAGCGAATTCATTTACACAAACCATCAACATTACAGATCACAGATATGTATAACCCCCACTAATCGACGTATAGCAATTAGCAGATGTTAAATACATATATAACATTACAGATACAAACCATTAGCCAAAGTCTACAGAAAATCGACCAAAATACGGATTTGTAACCACCCCAAAAACAAACTTGTTCTCTGGAAATTCTAGGCAGAAACAAACCATCGGAAAAATCACAAAACACCAACAGTAGAAAACTGCAGGAGAAACGATCCACGGCCGAGTCAACTCGGCCGCGGATCCGCGGCGGGAGCAAGCTCCGGCCGCGGATCCGTGGTGAGTTGATCGACTCACTGGATCGTTTTTCTTGCCTGTTCTTTAAAAAGCCTGAGCCGATTTTTAATACAAGAATTATTAATTTTTGAGCAGAAATAAAAATCGGCAGAAACTTGATATTTTTAACGTGTTTTGCGGTTTTTCGTCCGATCGAAATTCTAAATACTTTGCTAACATGCTAGGGTGTGTTTAGCTAGGCTTTGATACCACTGTAAGTCCACGTTACCTATCCCGGTTCTTTCGGGCTTGCGGAAATGATAAAAAACGATTTTTCGGGTCATGGTAACATGGACTATAAAACACGGATCTTTGCTAAACTACACACTAGCAACTAACAAGAGCTATTGCTACTCGGTTAGGGGTTATACCTCAACTTGAACTCCTTCTCTTGGACTCTTGATGGTGGTCGTATGGCTCGTTCCTCGTCTCCTTCTCTTGCCGAAGATGGATCCACCTGAGGGTTTTACCTTGAGCTCCTTTCTCGATCTTGAGAGAACTAAAGTGTCCGGCTTGCTAGACCTTCAACCTTAGGATGAGTAGAGAGTGGCTTTGGGGTTTTATCTCCAACGAAAGGTTTCTCAACTCATGAGAATGATTCTCCTTGAACTAGAGGAGGAGGAAGATGAAAAGAAGAGAGAGAATGGTTATGATAGAATGAGAATAGTTTTTACAACCATAACAATATATGTGAATTATCAAATTAATAATATTAATCCAAAATGAAAAAGGTGATGGTTGGTTTGATAAGACCATTATCATTTCACATTAAATGTTTTTGCAAAGATCAAAGAGCATCTTTGGAAAGAAATGATGATGGTCAATGTTTCAACCTTGGTCAACAAGTCAACCTTGGTCAACAAGTCAACAAACCCTAACCATAACCCAATTTCATTTAAATAACATTATCAATTGATATTTCACATAATCATTAGGGTTTGGTAAACGACAACCGTCAACTGTGCATACACACCCGTACCAAAACCCTAATGAGAATCCTCTTCCTCTGCCTCAGTCAACTGTGCATACACACCCGCATTCGTGTTCCGAGGAGCACGAATACTATGAGATAAAACTAACCCCAAAGCATATACTAGGATCTGGCTCAAACCAGAGCCCGCTAGTAACAACTGTCCGGACACCAAACGTGCATAAGTGCGCGAATGTGAACGAACCCTGTCGCAAAACAATGCGACCTCTACTCTGTTTTGCCCAAAAGCGAATAACCCTCTGTGTGGGACTCTAAAGACTCGACACTACGCTGGCAGTGGGTTTAACCACAGACAGCAAGCGGCACTAGCTGTACGTAACGGTCCCCAGGTAGATGCCGATAAGAAGACGGACGAGGTGAAACCCATCTGAACTCCTACTGAGCCTGAATGTGACAATCTCCGTACAGTCCGGTCTGTTCGTCTGAGAATATCGCATGGCAGGCCCAGGGGCGGTAAACGTCAGTCCCCTACTAGCGGTACAAGTCGTGTCGGAGTGTAGCCCAGAACACCTGAGATAACACTGGAAACCTACCAGTCTATCTCGCTTGCCCTGGCCAGGGACTTTGTGTAATGGCTCTCCTAGACATAGTGCGATATCAACCCCCAATACCGGGAGAGACGAATCCTGTCTAACCGTCACTGCCTCCAAGTGCTTTGGGACTCCACCCGAAAACTACATGTTTGCACGACTCCTTTGAGCCGTGGTAGGGTAGTAATCAAAGTACAGTGGGAATACACTCAAGGCGAAGTGACAGTGTCAAGTCAATGAACTAAGCTGTACTCATGTCACCTGAGAACTGATAACTGACGATAGGTATAGTACCAACCAACAGTTCCCGACGAGTCCTGTCCAGTGTACTCGTAACCTAACGAGTACCCGCATACTATCTCAAGTACGGCGTACTGACGGCTGTGGGACAGATCGTCTCCCAAGCTGGGATGAGAAGCGCATACGCTAGTCTACTCTGGAGTATCGATGCCCTGTCTCGATAGTCCTACGACTAGGGACCTGCATAAGGATGTGCTTGTGGATTACCCAGCCCCCACGAGTGTGACTGCCATCACAACACTGGTAATCAAGCAAAGATCCTAAGGGCTCCACTAATGTGTAAAGGCGATAGGTTATAAGAAACACATGCACACAATAAAGTAGAAACAAACCAAGTGGCATACTACTATATTGAGAAAGATTGTCTATACAAGGTGAATATCCCAAACTTCCATCAAGTAATATACAAACTAGTATAATACAGTAATGGCCTCTAGGGCATATACACTAACAGTTTCTTCCTAGTCGTGCTAATCCCCTTTGTTGACTATTACCCTAACACCTATATTCTTAACTAGGGCATTAAAAGCAGTGAGTAGAATCCCTTTTCCAAACTAACCTGATCCTAACCCTAGAAAGACTTTAAATCAATTTAATCTCATTCTTAGATTTAAAACAAAACCTACCAAAATTAGGACTTAACTCGTTAGAACTTTAAAAAAACACCTTTTCCCAGTGGACCGATCCATACTCAACCGGCTAGCTACCAAGTGACGCCGTCTTGATTGCGGTATTCTTTAATTTAAAACGCACTCAAAAAAGCGAAAAATCACTCCCGAAATGAGAAATACCTGTCTTAGAATATTTCTGGATGTCTGATGGGACCCAGTTCACAAATGAACTCCAAATCCAGCAAACTTCTTAGACTGTATCATCCATTAAATTTAATCAGTATCCTGCGCCATGCCTTCCTTAGTATCAGCTAGGACCACTTGTCCAAACTACTGCCCCTCATTTGAGGGAAAACTATAACTCTGACAGTCACTCTGTCATCCAGGTCACCTTCGAAGCCTGGAATGATGACCGTCTCCAGATGGAGGCTGCCGTTACCATATCCCTAGAATATCCACTTATGTTAATAAACTGCTTCCCAACGTTTCTCCAGGATTGGATTAATATATAAACTGATTACAGCTAGTGCGAAAACAATATCTAGTGTGATACTTGATATCTCATGATTGACTCAATTGCCTAAGCAAGTGATATACCAATCATGCAAATCCCTCTCCCCTTAAAATTGTAAGACTTCCTTTAGAAAGGGTGACTCCATCACCTGCAGGTACACCACCAAGCTAAGAGTCGTCCATTCTAAAACACCTTTAGAATAGTGTCAAAGTACCCAAATTGGGAAACTTCCTAAATTTAGATCCAAAACCATAGATTTAGTAACCAAAATGCCTGATATTATATCTATATCCTATGTGGAGAAACAACTGTGTGACAAGCACCGTATAACCGATCGTAGTATAGGAATTTCACTTTCTATAAAGTGCATGTCATCCAAATACCAGGACATTAGACCCTACTACCTTCTTACCAGATCCATCTCCTATTCTGATGAAGCCAAAGCATATGACCGTCATATCAAAAATAGATTATCTACCCCTGTTATACCTGCTTTAGTCCATAAATAGACACAAGCTACTTGTAACATTTTCAAAAATATAAAATATTAATTTTGGGAATTTTTATAATTTAATATTATTTTATTGATTATTTTAATATTAAATCTATAATTAAATGCAAATAAATAGGAAAAATTTGAGAAAAATTATGGAAAATTCTAAAATAGGGTAAATTAGTGAATTATGACATTTTTAAGTTTTTGTGATTAGTTTGACACTAATTTAGTGCTAATCGCGATTAAAATCGCTAATCGGCTTTTTTGGCAATTTTGTGCAAAACTTGCACATATCACTTTTTCTACACTTGTGCATTTTTCTAGCCATGGATTTCTTTGGGATCACTATTGGTGTGAGAAGGTTTAGGGATTAAAAGAAAAAGGAAAAAGAAAAGAAAATGAGAAATGAGGGTAGGTGAGAGAGAGAGAGGTGGACTTTTGACTTAGCATCCTTAGCCATACTCCTTCATTCATCATCTTTCTCCCCCTCTTCCTCCTTGTTGCTGCTGCTGCCCTAGCCCCATTCTCCCCCTCTTCAATCCCTCTCTTCATCTCAAAAACAACCCCAAAACCCCATGTCGGTTTCATTAAAATTATGCACGAGCCCGAGACCTTCAAGATGGACCAAGAAAGCGTGGATTTTGGCCACTAGGGGCAACTCAAGAAAATTCTTGAGTTGCCAATTGAGGTAATTTCTGAACCATTAGCTTAATTTTGGCTTTACTTATACCCCTATGCAAGTTTCATATCGATATCGGGTGAATTGTGGATTTTAGGAAAAACTAGAGAGGGTTAGGGTAAAGTTGAGTTGTGGCCTTGCTATTGGACTCCAATGGTGACCTTAGACCCCATATTGACCACAACACTGCCCTGGAACAACCTGAAACCAAAAATACGGAATTTCGGGACTTTCGTGTCGGTTTGTGAGTGTTTGTGTGTGCAGGAAAATCTGGAGTATACTGGAACATTTTTAGATTAAATAAGTGGTACCAGGGACCTAATTGAGACCCCAGGAGGCCACCCTTTGAATACGAACCCTTTTAGACTTAGGGGGGGCCGGCGAGGCCGGCCATTTTGGGAATGTGGCCGGCCCCTCTGTGATGAAATGTGACCATGTTTCTTCTGTACCTCATATACACCCTGCATAGCACCCTGGAGTTGTTTATTTGATCTAGTTTTGCCTGAGATGAAATCTGGGATCATTTTCTTGGGTTGCTGCTTTGGATATGGATTTGGTTTTGTGTATTTTGATTTCCAGATTTTGGTTTTGTTGTGTTTTCTCGATTGTGTGACGTTTGTACGTCTATATCGAGTGATTTCGAGTTGTTTTGCGAAGGCTAACCGTAGGTTCTAACCTATAAGCCTTTTTGCGTATCGTGTCGGTTTTAGCGTATCGTATTGGATTTAGTGTGTCGTTTCAAGTGTTGAATTGGTTTTTATGCGGTGCGATACGTGTGATTTGTGTAGGTACACCACGACGATCCGAGGCGATGCGGAAGATGACGGTGACATCGACACCGACACACAGGATTCAGGTGAGTAGATTATATCTACAGGGGGAAGTCGGGTGGATTGCGTATAGCACCCCCGCAGTCCGTAGATAGATTTCTATGTAGTTTATTATGATAATAGGTGTTTATGGATAGTGTAGGGTTAGAAGTGACTAGAGTAGTTCATAGTCGCGAACCCTAGGATAGAATTACACCTATACACACACCCTTGCTTATCACTTATACTTGCACGGTGTTTGATGATATGGGATGACTTTGGAGATGAGTCGATGATGTGGGCTTGGTGCCGTGAGATCGGTGATTTGATACGATTCATATGTGGGATATGACTTTTGATTCTTGCGGGCTTGGGATATGTGTTTACCCCCGCATGCATACTTCTTTGATGGTATCGATTAGTGCTAAGACATAGAGTAGTACCCCAGACTATTTGATCTGATGATAGTGATACCTGTTATGTGACGAGATAGTGAGATATTGACCTGTACCCAGCTATTGTGGATGCCGTACGATGATTTACCGTACGAGCCAATATTGATGATAGATCCGCACTTATAACTCGAGGATATCTTACGATATGACATTGAGGCGGGATCACCGACTATATATCTAAATATATATATATTGACTCAGATTTAGGTGGTTTCCACACCTACCCCTCCTGATCGACCTGATACTTAGATGTAGTTTGCATAGTAGATACTTCACTGTGGTGTTGACTACTAGATTTCTGCATTTCATGCTATTCGTATTGCTGGCATATGTTCATTGCTATATTATTATCATGCTGTTAGGACACCAGCACCATTATCGATGATGCGTATGTTCCACGTACACTATTTTGCCGGCTCACACACTTCATCATCGATAATTGCCATGCCACTACACTGTAGTACTGTTGCATTCATGATATGATTCTTGCTTGGCATATTATACACATGTACCTGTACACAAACATAGATGATTCTGACTTGATTGAGGACCGCAAGATATTCTTTAAAACTGATTCATTCTAAAAGAGCGGTTTCTCCCGACATATGCACATTACTATTCCATGTTGCATGATTTTCGATATGATTACCTTTCTTTACATGTCGCATACATCATGGATTGATTGCATAGCACATTGCATTGGAATTACTTCTTGATGTGGATTTTCATGCGATTTCTGATTTTGAGGACCGTGGGATTATTTAAGAAAAGATGCTCTATTATGAAAAACCCGGTACCTCGTGATATGATATTTTGGTGCGTCCACCACGCGTTTTCTCGGTGCTGAGACGTGTGCTTGAAACCCGATTCGAGGAGTGGATGATCCGTTTGCGGGTTCGTGGTGGGCCCGATATGGTTCCCCTCGGCAAGATGATCGATGGGTTTGCCGATTGAGCCTGGAGGCGGGCGAGTACCTACCGGTGATTGTATTTGAGCTCGGCGGATATCTGGAGGATACCGACCGCAGTCGAGAGATAGGCGTACTGCCGGGGCCGAGGGCCGATTCCGCAGACATAGCCCGTGGGCCGATCCGGACTGACGGAGCCCGATGGATGAGGATTTACGTGTCGATGCTAGGCACGGGTTTCATGATGTTTTTCCATGCTTTTGTTTATATCCTCATATTGCATACATGATGCTTATCGTCAGTGGGTGACGGGTGGACGGGTTCCACAGATATACAGACATGGATCATATACAGACTGGATTTACACTTATCATACTTCATTTGTATATATAACAGGGTATGAGGGCGCTGTTATATATACCCTTACACCAATATTAGTGGTATGGGACGCTAATATATGTGTATTGATATCATTGATATTTCATCATACTTACTTCATGCAGACATACCTTATACTGATGACATGTGATTACCTGAGTACCTGGCACTACATACATGATTAGATGTTCCCTTGCCACCTTATCACACTCGGATGTACTCTTGTGGATTATATTACTGATCGTTGACTTAGGTTTATGTCTTGCATTCGGTTTCTGCTTGTAGATGTTTCTATTCACGAGTTGGCAACTCACCACCGTTGTGCCACAGTCCTTGCAGGTTCTGCCGTACAGGTTTCATTGCGGCATTTCTGGCACACTACCTTCTTGCGGGTGATTTGCTTTGGTAGGTGGATTCTTTCGTATCAAGAATCACCATTGTATTTATTTATTTCATTGTATCTAGAATTTCCATCAACCAAAACCTGTATATTCTTTCAGACTTAGAAACAGTGTTGTATTATTCGACCTTAGAGTCGCTCTCAGTAGTATTGCGGTTTTCTTATTGCTTTTGAGTTTTTCTTTGGATTTGATCCTCGCCACTTGGCGTTGTATATTATTGTTGCATGTGTGGTTGTGACCGTCGATTGACGAAGAGCTAGCTCCCGCTTGGGGATGCCTTTATCATTGCATATATATTGTTATCCTTGTTGTACCCCATTCGGGGCCAGTTTTACAAAAGAAACTCTGCCGAAATTTTTAGAAAAGACTTTATTGTTTTCAAAACGTACCTTCGGCTTAGTTATTTAAAAACCTTGATTTCAAACCTGTATTTCTTCACTTCTTTAAACCAGTTTTCTTTACTTATTCTTAAAAATGGTTTTAGATTTCTGGGCTTTTGGCTTACTTGGATCAGATGGAGTCCTATAGGCTTCATATGGTTTAAGGGCCAGTCAAGTGCTCTTTCGGGTCGTGACACTACTTGTCCACTATGCTTCCGCTTCTCCCACTGACTAGAACAATCATCTGGCAGAGTCATATACACGTGCACTTCTAAAACTAGTTTAGAACGACGATATACTCATCCTCCTGCCGGGTTTCAAATTCTAGAACAACAGTAATGGCAAGTCTGGGTAAACAAGAACCTCCCTGTCACCGTCTTTGAGGATACTGAAGTACCTCTCGGGTGCCTGAGGTTACCCACCATATCTGCGGAGTGGCTAATGGAATGTCAAAACCAATTGAATCTCTAGGTTCTATTAAATTTTCAATAATCGTTTGTGGTTATGGAATCACATCCAGTTCCACCATACTCCCACTAATGTTTTCTGAAAAGAATCCATTTTACTAAAACTGTGGCAAGTCAAGAACAAAATATATATTGATCTTCCAGATGGTAGAAAGCTAACCCTCGCCATAGCCCGGGATCACCCACAAACTGCCATTACTGAAACGTGCCTTGATTTTATCCAGAGTCTGGTTTTAAGAATAAGCTGGACAACTCCATATACCTTAACATCGTTAAGATATGAACCATTCTATATGCAATATAGAAACAGAGACACTAATTTAATTGGAACCAGATTCAAATCATGCAGCTGTCTCCAGTGCATGTCAACTAAGTGGAATGTGGCCAAGCAAAATTACTCATTTAGAAGTGCATCCACCTATGAGTAACCTGAAAGAGAAGCAAGTTCTTAAAACCATTACTATCAACGGAATACCAAACATAAGTATCTACATCTTCGATCACCTTGAAGAATCCTGATACTTGCAACATATGGTTCTCTACTTTATTCATATACCTATAACTTCTCAAAATTTGGACCTTGTATTTCAACGAAATATTTGTCTAAAACTGGAGAAGTCATAAGTAAATAGAATATAGTACGAGCACCAACCCCTTTGTCCTAATGGACACTGGACAACATACAATACTTTGTATAAGTCCCCTGAGTTTAATAACTCATACCATGTACGTCGTAGGTTGAAAACTGTACAATGGTTAAGAAGAATTACACCGCTGTTGAATGCTCCTTACCCAATCATCAACTGATGCAGGTAAATGTCATAGACATAATTTCAAAAAGTTCTATCTCAGTTTATAAAATAAACGTACAGATATATCAGTTTGAAATTGGTGCATAACAACGGATATTCAAAACCAAAAAATTTGCCGCCAGACCAAAAACCCTTGGTGATTTCCTCAAATATCACCAATTACAACAAATTCCGATATAATGAGGATATAATCACTTAATTCCTAATATCTTACTCCCACTCATCATCTATAATACCATACATATGTGAGAATCAAATCTGGTAAATACATACCCTAAAGTAAGAATCTAATTGGAAAATCAGTTTTCAATTAACAACGCACAGTGAAACTGAAACATGAAAATATTTCGGAGGGGTATCCGGGTATTCCTAGTAATGCCTCTTCCACTATTCAGATTCATGACTGTAACCATATATTTTCTTGCCATCTCTCCAATCCCTTTATTTTTCTTTATTTATTACCTTCTGTACACCGCACTTAGGCTAAATGGTTTTCTTCCTTCCATATCTTTTGGCACCAGCCTATGGTTCGGAAGAAGACTATCCAATAAGCGTATTAGATGTACTCTCCTAATACAAGGAGCTCACTCAACCTGAGAGAAGGTAAAGGGGAAAAGACAACCTGAATAATCCTATTCAATTTCTCCTGAACCGGAGAAATGCAAAGGTGAAGTAGGAGTGGCGATGATATATGCGGCTTCGTCGTGAATGATAACAGTCGCAATTTCCTCTTTCCCTCTTTCTAATCCCTTTATATGTCATTACTTATTACCTTCTGTACACCACACTTAGGCTAATTGGTTTTCTTCCTTCCTTACCTTCCAGCACCTGCCCATGGTTTGGAAAAAGACTATCCAATAAGCATAATAGGTGTACTCTCCTAAATACCAGGAGCCCTCGCAACCTGAGAGAGGGTAAAAGGAAAAAGACAACTGAATAATCCTATTCAATTTCTCCAGAACTAGAATCCATCCTCGAATCTGAAACAAGTTTCTTCGAGTTTGTATGTAACTATACGATGGTCATATCCAATAAATATGGATCTTCGTAGTGATACGGAAAGTCCTGGAGAAAAGAAAAGGGTAAAAGTTAGAGTGGAAATGATATATGCAACTATGACAATCCAAAAGCCAATGTGATTTAAGAAGGTTCGGTTAACTTGGTTCATGAGTTTTAGTCTAGGATCAGGCCATGGTCGCTGCCAGAGAGAGAAAGAGAGAAAAAAACACTCAGCGTGCACTCTAACCTAAATCAGAATGGTTAATCACTTTATCTAATCAGGATGTCTCCCACTGTTTCCTCGAATTCTCTTCCAAACCTAAAAGAAGAATTAGTCGGGATCATCTAAAATCACCCGAGGAGTAAACCAACTCATCAGTGGGAATCGGGATCCAACTATCATCGCATGATAACTTGATGGAATCCACTCAAGTCACCACACTCCAGAAGGTATGCGCATGCCTGGAATGTTTCCAGTATGCTTGAAACTCCCGATGTTGTTTTTACTCCAAGCGGCTTATGACCTTGACAGAGGCCAACATATCATAAGTCGCAAGTCAGGTTCAACTCTTCATTGTCCTGGATTAACTTAGACCCACCCGCACGTGCCCTTGACAGAGGTCAAAATGACCGTGCGACTGTCCTAAATAATCGCATATCTATGCAACAAACAAGTATTACCCGACTACCAAGCACCGTGCCTTGACAGATGTCAACATACACAGCATGAATACTAAGTAATATCTATAAGAAATGAAGGAGGGCTACAGCTGGTTTTTGGCACAAAACCTTTAACGTAATGAACTTGATATCGTTGAAAGAATCCAAGTGGTTTTACAAATATATAGTAGCGAAAACTTTTGCTAAAGAGATCACTCCCGGTGAAGGGATCTTTGCTTTTTTCTCGTCAATGAGGTGCAGGATATTCCAAACTGAATACCCCGCTGCAAAGCAAAAATAATCGACTATAGTAAAGTTATTACGTTGACGTAAACTTCTGCTCAAGGGGTCACTCCTGATGAAGGGATCTCAGCCCTTGCCTCGTGGAATGAGGTGTTGGATATTCATAACCGAATACCACTGTGCAAAGCAAAATAAAACGTCTGTAATATCTGTTTTCAAAAAACTTGGTCCCAGCAACATTAAATAGGTTTGTTTTATCCTTGCATTGATCAGAATCAACGCAGTCCCATCAATTAATCACACCAGAAAAGAACGAAAAATATGATGTATGTATATGCCACACGTATTCGCCACTGGGCCCCGTCATCACCCGTTAGGTTACTTAACTAACGGCAGAGCGGGGGCCGAACTAGTGCGGGTGCAAAACATATACAACATCTACTAGAATATATATAAATATATATAGCAATCGTCCCAAGCATGATATAAAGAAACATCACTGAATCTCAGCCAAGCAACACAAAGTGGTGGATAATCCTGGAGCCTCGGGTTTCATTTGAGCTGCAAGTGAAACCCGACGTTTCCTGTCATGTGGATAGCCTGTGCAATGAAAACCTAGACCCCTACAAGTGCAGCAAGTTACTCGACAATCCCAGAATTGAGGCAACCCTAATCAACAACATATATGGGCCACCCAGCACTTCACGGAATCCGGTAACTTGTGCACCCCTCCGTGGGTCAACCTGTACCCCCTACGAGTGCGGCGAATAGCCCGCCAATTCTAGGGTAAGGTCCCCTCCGTCTCAAAGCCATGAGATGCAGACCCGTTGCCCTTTAGAACCCGTCTATTCGTGCACTCCACCGTGGGGTAATCCTAATACAGAAAGAAAATATATGTACAATGGTGATATCGACCTCAACTCGGTCGTGCCCCAGACAAATAATATACAATCTGGAAGTGACAACAGTCCACAAGTCGAACGCTCACCCCGCAATATCAAATGTATAAATGAATTTAAATTGTACTATCATTGCACCGCTGGCTATCGACCACGACGATCCAACCACAACCACAGCACAACACAGAACATCAATGTGAATGTCATGTTCGTAAACCGGTCTAAAATACATATAGCAATTAGACGGGTTGTACCGCACTAATGACATTCATGGTAGCAGATAGTAATGCTTGTACTATAAACTTACGCATTTAAAATTTCGATCGACAAAAACCATTCCTTATTGGCCCCAAGTGCAATCCAGTACTCAAACAAATCTGGGCCAAGAACAAAATATACCAAAAATCACAATTCCATTTAGTAGAATTCCAGTAGAAAGTTTATGCACAGTTGCCAATAAACGACCGTGGAACCGCCGCCAATAGGCATGAAGTGCGGCGCTTCCGCGGTGGTTTAATAGGATCATGTGCCCAATTTTCTTGTGGGCTTCTAAAAAACCTGCTCGAATTTTAGGGACTCTGGAAAATATTTTTTGACCACTTTGAAAAATCGGCAGAAAGAGGGTAAAAAGAAATTGTGATTTTAGGAATTTTACTTGATCGATGTTTTAACCGTGTAAGAACAAGCAAGTATAGGATTTATAGGTTGTCTCTGATACTATGTTGGGTTACGCCAGCGCCTCGGCCATTAATCCGTGGCCAAATGCGGAACAAATTTTTTCTAAAGCAGCGCTAACGGAACCCATATCAACGGATCGACCATAAACCCAAAACCTAGCAATCTACAAAGGAGTTTAGAGAGTTATACCGAATGATCTGTGTCCTTCGGTCTTTAACCTTTACCCCAAGCTCCTCGAGGCTTCCTTGATCAAGTTTGATCTCCGGTCTTCCCCATCAAAGATGATCCACCTTAGAGTCTTTCCATCGTGCTCCAACCTCATATCCGAGGCAACTCGAGTACCTAGTTCGCTATACTATATAGCCAAGATGAAGTAGAGAGTATGTAGGATTAGTTTATCTCAAGACACCCTAGGTTTCTCAACACATGAGAAAATTAGGGTGGAGGTAGAAGAAGCCATGAGAGGATGAGAGTGTGAGGCTAAGGAAAAATCAAGTGAAGAAATGGCTAAGTATTGTGAGATATTTGTTGTGAGCATTTATCAAGCATGCTAGCAACTCAAGAAAACAACTCAAGAATAAATATCTCCATGTCTCACAATAAATATCTCACACCACAAACAAAAATCTAATCATGCCACCATGAGTCACTATATGACTCATCACCATGAGTCACCAAGTGAGAATGCTGGATTCAATGCCAAAACAATTACTCACCCTCTCCACTTCATTAAATATTTAACCCTAAATGTTTAAATTAAAATGAAGTGGCAACTTCTAGAAGCAATCTTGTAAAGAATTACAAGAATACCCCTCATTCGTATATACATACCCGCATCCGTATTCCGACAGAATACGAATACAATGAGAAGAAAATAATTCAACAATATAATACTAGGATCCGGCTTAAACCAAAGCCCACGAGTATTATCCGTCCGAATCATGATCCGTGCACAAGTGCACGTATATGATCGAACCCTGCCGTAAAACCATACGGCCTCTACATCGTTTCTCCCAAAGTAGGGAAACCCTCTGCGTGGGACTCTAAAGACTCGTCAATACGCTGGTAGTGGGTATAACCATAAGCACGTCAGCGGCACTAGCTATATGTAAGGGCTACCCAGGTATTGAGCGAAAGGGAGGCCGACGAGCAAACTCATCCTGAAACCCCTACTGAGCCTGACAGTGACAATATCCGTACAGTCCGGTCCATTCGTCTATGAGTATCGCATATCGAGTCTACAGGTGGATAAAGTCAAACCTCTAATAACGCGACATTTAGTGTCAGTATGAAAAACATCACCACCTGAGAAACTACCGATCCTAGGTCAGTAATTTCTGGCTACCTTGGCCAAGGATTTTTGGTGATGGCCACCCATGAACAACGCAACATCAACCCCAATACCGCGAGAGAATAATCCCCTCACGATCCGCTCACTGCCTCTATGTGGCTCGGGACTGTACCCAACTAAAACCTGTTTGCACGACTCCTTTGAGCCATGGTAGGGTAGTAATCAAAGCACAGTGGGAAATCATACGAGATAAATGACGATCTCAGGTCGATAGACTAACTTGTACACTTGTCACTTGGGAACTGCTATCTGACAATAGGTATAATACAAACTAGCATGTTCCCGGCAAGTCCGTCCGGTGTACTCATAACCCAATGAGCACCTGTATACATCTTAGGTGAACAAACCGACACCAATGGCTTGTGAGACCGGCTACCGCCCCTCGTCGGGGTCTCGATCAGTATACATTAATCTAATCTGGAGTATCGATGCCCAGTCTCGAAACTCCCACGACTAGGGACATTTAAGGATGTGCTTATAGACTACCTAGCTCCCACGTATATGATCACCATCATACTGCTGGTAGTCAATCAAGAACCTATGGGCTCTATCAACATGTAATAGTGATCTGTAATGCCACCTGAAGCATGTACATGATGATAAAGACAAACCAGATAGCATACTATTATCTCAAGTAAGATTGTTCTACTCTTATAGGTCCTCCCTCAATCATCGCAATCACGTGCCTGCGATCTAATAGTTGACTTGAGGGCACTATAGCCAGCAGGCAAGTAGCTTATGTCTATTTATAGACTAAAGTGGGTATAGCGGAGATAGATCATCTATTTTTGACGTGACAGTCATAGAGTTTGACTTCATCAAAATAAGGGATGGACCTGGTAAGAAGGTAGTAGGGAAAGATGTCCTGGTATTTGGATGGCATGCTTTTGACAGGAAGTGATATTCTTATACTACGGTCGGTTATACTGTGGTTGTCACAAGGTGGTTTCTCCACATAAGATATGGATAAAATATCAGGGATTCTGGTGACTAGATCTATGGTTTTAGATCTAGATTTGGGAAGTGTCCCAATTCGGGTACTTTGACATTATTCTAAAGTGTTTTAGAATGGACGACTCCTGGCGTGGTGGTGTACCCGCAGGTGATGGAGTCAACCTCTCTAAATAGATCTCTTCTAGACTGATGAGGAGAGGGATTTGCATGATTGGCATATCACTTGCTCAGGCATTTGAGTCAATCATGAGATGTCAAGTACAACACCACATATTGCTTTTGTACTGGCTGCAATAAGCGTATATATATTAATACAATCCTGGAGAAACGTTAGGAAGTAGTTATGAACATAAGTGGATGTTCTTGGTATATGGTAACGGTAACCTCCTTTAGGAGGCGGTTGTCATTTCAGGCTTCCAAGGTGACCTGGATGACAGAGTGACTGTCAGAGTTATAGTTTTCCCTCTTTTGAGGGGCAGTATGTTGGACAAGTGGTCCAAGCGGATACTGTGGAACGCATTGCAGGGTTCTCTGGGGCGGCAGCAAGGTTTCGGGAGGTATCGTGCATGCCAATTTCAAAAATTTGCCGTACTAAAGAACCCTAATCTAGAATCTTAACTAGAGATTTAGACGAAACAACAATGTAAACAACTTTACATCTAAGTGAATGAGGAATACAACCTTTGTAGACTGGTCCTTCACTTCTAAAGCTCCGTGTAGTAGTCCCTCCGCTCCAAGTAGTGAACACCCGAACTCTAATAAGGGTTCACATGAAGAAATGAACAAGCTTGCTCGAAGTCTTCGAGGCCGAAGATGATCTACGTCGAAGAGACTCAAGCTCATGCTACCTCTTCACTAATGGTGGATTAGTGAAGCAAACACCCTAAACTAAATGGCTAATATAGTAGAGGATGATGAAGTAGGAATTTTGCTCACTTTAGATTTATTTTTCACACAATATTTCTTCACCATTTCAAAAGCTAGAAAGCTTTCTCATGAGGAAGAAGAAGATGGAGTGGAGATGATAATGAAACTCATGAAGTGAGAATAGCATCCATCGGTGAGTTAGTGCCATACACTAACTCATGTAGAGAATAAACCATGGCTAACAATAATGGTTAGGTTAATAAATATCTACAAGTAAAACAAAATTAGTGAACTTGGTCAATGGTTCCACAAGTTTCAACCATGTGACTAATTACTAACTAATTTGATTTACTTTAAATAAACAAAACCCTTACATTATTATAAGAATGGTGTAAGTCTCATACACCCATGTCACATGTGGCATCAAGCATGACACAAAAGTTGTACATTAATATATATCACATATATACTATATGCACACAAGTGAGAAAAAGAAATATTTAAGTAAGCTAATATTAGTTAATGTAAATTAATATATCACATATATAATTATTCATTAAATTATTAAATCAACACTTGATTTAATAATCCGGCTATATCACATACAACCGGCTAATATCAAATGTATCAACTTATCGAATTAACACTTGATCCGATATCCCGGCTATATCTCATATAACCGACCAATATCACATATCGCGAGAATAGAATGCGGTATCACATAAGCGCATTAATCTCGGTCCCGCACATATCACATATGTGCTGCTACTTCGTTTTGCATGAACCAGGAAACCTCTGTGTAGGACTCTAAAGACTCGTCAATACGCCGGCAGTAGGTGATGATCATATCAAACATCCACAAGCCGCAAGCGGTCTGCTAAACGTAACGGCCATCTGGGTATTGAGCGATCATAAGATCAACAAGTAAGCATGCTCATACTCCTGCGAATCCAATCAGTAACACTACCGTACAGTCTGGTCTCTTCGTCAGATATGTCGCATATCGCAGCCTAGAGTGGTATAACATCAGACCCCAATAGCCTGATAAGTCATGCCGATGAAAGGTCTATAACGGTTCGAGAAACTAATGATAAAACTTACCAGTAGATCTCAGCAACCCTGGCCAGGGATTTCCTGTTATGGCCAATCAAGCATTGCGCAACATCAACCCCCAATACCGGGAGAGACGAATCCCCTCGTATTGCTCA
The DNA here is from genome assembly GCA_030015575.1 of Agapanthus africanus. Taxonomy (NCBI): domain Eukaryota; kingdom Viridiplantae; phylum Streptophyta; class Magnoliopsida; order Asparagales; family Amaryllidaceae; genus Agapanthus; species Agapanthus africanus. The sequence goes on from CM057339.1 coordinate 685,882,766, forward strand.
TTGCCTCCATGTGAATCGGGATTGTACCCAAAAACCACCGTTTTGCATGATCTCTTGAACGTGGTATGGTGGAAATAAAAGCACAGTGGGAATCACACAAGACTCTATGATGATCTCGGGTCGACAGACTAACCTGTACCAGTGTCACCAGAGAACTGCTATCTGACGATAGGTATAATACCATCTAGGAGTTCTCGGCGAGTCCGTTCAGTGTACGCAGTCTCCACTGAGCACCCGTATATCTTTTCTGATATCAAATACCAATGGATGTGGGATCATCCATCGCCCATCATATGGGTCAAGAAGCTCATACGCTAGTCTACTCTGGAGTATCGATGCCCTGTCTCGATACTCCTGCGACAAGGAACATTTGAAGGATGTACTTACCGACTACCCTGTCCCCACTAGTATGATCTGCATCATAATCCTGGTAGTCAAGTACTCATCCTAAGGGCTTTATCAACATGTAATAGAGAGATAATAATTGTACATGTTAAGATAAAGTGCAACCAGATAGCATACTATCATGTCGAGCATGAAAGTCCTCCCTATATATGTCCAAGCATCCACTACAATATAAATAACATGTACAGTAATGGCCTCTAGGGCATACATATAACTAACACGCATGGCGCAAGATACAAATTAAATTCAGTGGATAATATAGTCTAAGAAGTTTGATGGATTTGGAGTTCATTTGTGAACTGGGTCCCATCAGATATCCAGAAAAATTCTAAGACAGGTATTGCTCATTTCGGGAGATATTCTTTCTCCACTAAGTTGAGTTATTGAGAGAGATAAAGATAGAAACATTAGAGCAGATCCACTCACTGAGGTTATTTCTCGAACGCAAGAGTTTCACAAACGAGCTTTGTAAGACTGATTAGTAGAGAAGTTGGGTGTTCGGTATCACACTGGCTATGAGTATGCGACACCGTAATAATTAGCCTTAAGTGCAAGTGGAAGATTGTTGGTTATAGTGCCCTCAAGGCAGTTATTGTAATCACAGGCAGGTGATCATGATAATTGAAGGAGGACCTATATGGATAGAACAGTCTTACTCAAAATAATAGTATGCTATCTGTTTTGTCTTTATCATCATGTACATGCATTATGTGGTATTACAGATCACTATTACATGTTGATAGAGCCTATAGGATTCTTTATTTACTACCAGCATTATGATGGCGATCATATACGTGGGAGATGGGTGGTCTATAAGCACATCCTTAAATGTCCCTGGTCGCGGGAGTATCGAGACAGGGCATCGGTACTCCAGAGTAGACTAGTGTGTACTTATCGAGACCCCGACGAGGGGCGGTGGCCGGTCTCACAAGCCATTGGTGTCAGTTAGTCACCTAAGATAGTATATAGGTACCTATTGGGTTATAAGTACACTAGACGGACTCGCCGGGAACATGATAGATGGTATTATACCTATTGTCAGATAGCAGTTCTCAGGTGACATGGGTACATGTTAGTCTATCGACCTGAGATCATCATTTGTCTCGTGTGAGTTCCCACCGTGCTTTGATTACTACCCTACCACGGCTTAAAGGAGTCATGCAAATAGGTTTTAGTTGGGTACAGTCCCGAGCCATATGCAGGCAGTGTGCGAATCGTCAGGGATTCGTCTCACCCGGTATTGGGGGTTGATGTCATGTAGTGCACGGGTGGCCAACACCAGAAATCTTTGGGCATGGTAGTCGAAAATTACTTATTTGGATCAGTAGTTTCTCAGTTGCCGATGAGCTTCATACCGACACGAAATGTCACATTATTAGGGGTCTGACTTTATCCACCCCCTAGACTCGATATGCGATACTCTTAGAAGAACAGACCGGACTGGACAGAGACTGTCACGGACAGGCTCAGTAGGGGTTCGGATGAGTTTGCTCGTCGGCCTTCCTTTTTCTCAATACCTGGGTAGTCGTTACGTACAGCTAGTGCCGCTGACGTGCTTGTGGTTAAATCCACTGCCAGCGTATTGACGAGTCTTCAGAGTCCCAAACAGAGGGTTTCCGTGCTTCAGGCGAAACGATGTAGAGGCCGTATGGTTTTACGGCAGGGTTCTATCATATACGTGCACTTGTGCACGTATCATGATTCAGACGGATAATACAGTGGGCTTTGGTTTAAGCCGGATTCTAGTATTATATTGTTGGATTATTTTCGTCTCTTTGTATTGTATTCTTCGGAATACGGATGCGGGTATGTATATACGGATGAGAGGTATTCTTGTAATTCATTACAAAGTGCTTCTAGAAGAAGAAACCTCATTTTAGTTTTAATCATTTTGCTTAAATGGTTAAATGAGGTGGAGGGATGAGTTGTGCATTTGCATTTATTGTAGCATGGTTACTTAGTGACTCATGTAGTGACTCATGAGTTACTATTGTGGCATGCTTGATATTTGTGTGGGTTGTGAGATATTTTGTGAGAATAGAATTCTTTCACAACACTTAGACATTTTATTCTATGGTTGCTACACTCTCATATTATAAAGCTTCTTCTTATACCTCCACCCTAAATGTCTTATGTGTTGAGAAACCTAGGGTATTTAGAGACAAATCAATCCATCATTAGACTCTACATCTTCTAGGCTATCTAGTTTAGCAAACTAGGTACCCTAGACACCTTGGCTATGAGGTTGAAGCTCGGAATACAAATCTTCAGGGGGATCACCTTCGATGGAGGGAGACCGGAGATCAAGCTTGATCATGAAGGCCTCTAGGAACTTGGGATGATGGTTAAAGACCGAAGGACATGGATCATTCGGTATAACCATTCTAAACTCCTCTATATGTTTGATAGCATAAGGTTTATGGCAGATCCGTTTTATGGGGTTATTCTAGCACCAGTTTTATAAAAATTTTGTTCCAGCGCCAGTTTTATAAAAATTTGGTTCCATATTAGGTCACGGTAGATGGCCAGGGCGCTGGCATAACCCAACATACCAAACAACCAATATGTAGCTATTTTACACTTAATCGATAGGAGCAATGCATGTCGCTGTATTATGACCTTCATTGCCACACCATCCGCAATTTATCTTCCTCTTTTGAACATGCCTGTTGTTTATGCGCCTTGTAGGGGGGCCTTTCTGTCCATTTTCTCGTTAAAGGAGGCTGGATCTCAATGTTCTCTTTCATGAGCGTTGGCTTGTCAAATGTAAGTATTGGATAAATTGTATTCCCTTAACTATCCGTGAAATAATCGATAGTCAAGAAAGGATCACAGTAGTTATGATTGACTGCCTTAAGAAATCGATAACGATGCATGCATGCCTACAGGGAATACTAGTAACATCCCATTGTCGGCATGTACATGATCAAGCCGACACATTGATCAGAACAGTTTTAATATCAAACACCTCATAATGTTCCGTATCAGCTTGATGAACAGAAAAAATTCTAGCAGCGTCCAAATTTTTATTCAGAATTTCCTCCGAGTTGGGACATAACACTCCATTCCACCCATCGGATTTTTTTCGTTGACTATTGAAGTAATCCATCAAACATACCCTTAAGTGGTCCATCATTTGAAGAATAGGAAATGTGCGGACCTTATGTATCTAGTTATTATATAATTCAACAACATTGGATGTAACAGGACCATACATGCATTCAACAAACATATAAATAGATGTTATAGACAACTTTAAAAGATGTTATAAACAACTTATTAGAAGTTGCAGGCAACTTATTAGATATTACGACAACTTATTAGATGTTGAAAGTATGTCTTAGCACCTCTACTAGGTTTCAATGAGCATCAAGTATGAAATTTTAAAATTTTAGAGGTCTAAGTATACTAAAAAAGAATCGAACTAGTGAATTAGGGATTTTAAACTAGGCAAACAAGTTCTATACTAAGTGTAAAGAGTCTACAACCTTTGTATTCTAGTCCTTCACTTCTAAAGCTCCAAGTTGTAGTCCCTAGAACTATTCTTAAGGCTCCACTTGAAGGTTGGAACAAGCTTGCTCATCGTCTTCGTCGTCGAAGATGATCCACCTTGAAATCTCTCTTACTCAAGCTCACACTTCACTAACCAGGTATTAGTAAAGTTAACAACCTAAACTAAAGGGATAGAATAGTGTAGGTTGAAGAAGTAGGAATTTTGCTCACAAAAATTTCTTCTTTCTCTTTTCTTTTTCTAACCCTAGAAAATATATAGTTAGGAGACGAAGAAGAAGATGAGGATGAACTTGGATAAGTGTGAGAATAATCAACCATGAATCCAAAGTGATGGCATGAGATAAGAATGAGATAGAGAACGATAAATATCTATGTATAAAACAAAACAAGAAGGTGAGTCATGGTTTCTCCATACTTCTAAACTATGACTCATTCTTCTTTTTTTATTAATACATAAATATAAATCTTTATTTTCTCATCTCTCCTCATGTGTGATTCTCATACATCCTAACGTATCATGAACCATGATACAATATATATATATATATATATATATATATATATATATATATCACACATATATAAATATATATAAAGAGAAGAAAATCTTAAGTGAGCTTAATATTAGTTAATATATAAATATATATCAAATATATAAATATATATCAAATAATTAAATCAACACTTGATTCAATAATCCGGTTATATCATATATAACCTGGCTAACATCAAATATATATATATATATATGTATATGTATGTATGTATATCAAATTATTAAATCAACACTTGATTCAATAATTCTGTAATATCACATATAACCGGCTAATATTCAATATTAGTTATTAAATCAACACTTGATTCAATAATCCGTTTATATCATATATAATCCGGCTAATATCAAATATATATAAACATATATATAAATCAAATCATTGAATCAACACTTGATTCAATAATCCGGTTATATCATATATAACCAGGCTGATATCATTTAATGCTGGATTAGAATACAGTATCATATACTCGTATTTAATCAAGCTCCTGTACATATCTCCATATGTTCCCTATTTCGTTTCGCTTGAGCTAGGAAACTTCTATGTGGGACTCTAAAGACTCGTCAATACTCCAGCAGTAGGTAATGATCACTTCAGATGCCCACAAGCCGTCAGCGGTACTAGCTGGAAGTAACGACTACCCAGGTATTAAACAAATAAAAGATCAACAAGCAAACTTGTCCAAACTCCCGTAGAGCCTATAAACAACACTTATCATATAGTCTGGTCTCTTCTCTGAAATGTCGCATATCGAGTCTGGGGGTGGAATCGTCAAACCCCACTAACTTGATAAGTCATGCCGATTTTGTAGGGTTCCTAGGCACACTGATGAGGTCTCACAAGGCATCAACCATGCCAATTTCAAATTTACGGTGCCGAGAAACCCTAATACGGATCGTTGACTAGAATTTTAGGCGAAACAAGAACTAGTAAACTACTTTACTATAGGGTAAACGGAAATACAACCTTTGTAGATCCGGTTCTCCACCTCCATGGCTCCGCGATGAAGTCTCCTCGCTGCGATCATCGGATCCCGGGCTCTAGCGTCGGCTTCATCGGAGAAATGGGCGGGCTAGGTCGTCGGCTTCGATGCCGAAGATGATCTACGTCGAGGCAACACAAGATCAAGCTCCAACTTCACCAAGTCATGAAACTTGTGAAGAAAACACCCTATACTACTTGGCAAGTGGTAGAGGATGAAGAAATAGGAAGTGGGTTCACTTTAGAATTGGATTTATCACTCTTTTCATGAAATCACCATTGAAGGTTACAAGCTCTCTTCTTCTTGAAGAAGAAGAAGAAGAGAAAGAATATCATAAGTTATTTTCAAAATAGAAAATAAATGAATACTTATCATATTGCAACCATAGTTAGGTGTAGAGAATAAACCATGGTTAGTTTGAATGGTTAGGGTTAAGCATGAAGACAAAATGGTCACTTAGTCAAAGCTTCATGAAGCTTCAACAAGAAAAAAAATCAAGCCACCATTTTTCCTTTTGCCAAAATGAATAATAAATAAATAAATAGATAAGTAAATAAAATCAAAACCCTAACCATTACATAACCATGGTTTAATCTTAACATACACCCTAACTATCATGTATCATCAAACATGATACAATCAAATGTACAAAAGTATATCACATATACAATGTGCACATCAAGTGAGAAAATCCATTTAAAGTGAACCAATACTAGTTAATGTAAAGTAATATATCAAATATATAATTATGCATTAAATCATTAAATCAACACTTGATTTAACGATCTGGTCATATCTCATATAACCGACTAATATCCAATGTATCGGCTTATCGAATCAATCCTTGAATCGATAACTAGGTTATATCGCATACAACCAATCGATACATTCATCACGAGAATGGAATACGGTATCACATACACGCATTATTCTCGGTCCCGCACATATCTCATATGCGCTCCTATTTCGTTTCGCTTGAGCCAGGAAACCTCTGTGTAGGACTCTAAAGACTCGTCAATACGCCGGCAGCAGGTGCTGATCATATCAAACACCCACAAGCCGCAAGCGGTCTGCTAAAAGTAACGGCCACCCGGGTATTGAGCGATCAGAAGATCGACGAGCAAGCCCGCTCACACTCCTGTGAATCCAACCAGTAACACTTACCGTACAGTCCGGTCTCGTCGTCTGATATGTCGCATATCTCGCCTAGGGGTGGTAAACGTCAGACCCCAATAGCTCGATAAGTCGTGTCGATATGAGGTCTATAAAAGTTCGAGAAACTACTGGTAACACTTACCAGTAAATCTATGCAACCCTGGCCAGGGATTTCCGGTTATAGCCAATCGAACAAAGCGCAACATCAACCCCCTATACCGGGAGAGACGAATCCCCTCCTATCGCTCATTGCCTCCATGTGATTCGGGAATGTACCCAAAAACCACCGTTTTGCACGCCCTCTTTAACGTGGTAAGGTGGAAATCAAAGCACAGTGGGTATCATACAAGACTCTATGACGATCTCGGGTCAACAGACTACTCTGTACCAGTGTCACCAGAGAACTGCCATATGACGTGAGGTATAATACCATCTGGGAGTTCTCGGCGAGTCCGTCCAGTGTACCCAGTCTCTACTGAGCACCCGTATATCATCTCTGATGTCAAACACCAATGGATATGGGATCATCCATCGCCCATCTGTATGGGTCGAGAAGGTACACGCTAGTCTACTCTGGTATATCGATGCCCCGTCTCGATACACCCACGACTAGGGACCTTGAAGGATGTACTTATGGACTACCCTGTCCCCACTAGTATGATCCGCATCATAGTCCAGGTAGTCAAGTACACATCCTAAGGGCTTTACCAACATGTAACAGAGAGACAAACAATATACATGTTAAGGTAAAGAGTAACCAGATAGCATACTATCATGTCGAGCAAGAAAGTCCTCTCTATATATGTCCCAGCATCCACTACAATATACATCATATGTACAGTAATGGCCTCTAGAGCATACATATAACTAACAATCTCCCACTTGCACTAGGGCCATCTGTAGCAGTGGTTGCAGTATCTCATACTCAACCATCCCATAAAAGTCTCTCTCTGGGAATAGGCCTTCGTGAGTGGATTCGCCGTGTTATTCTCTGAGTCTGCTCTCCTAACCTCGATCACCCTGGAGATCAACTATCTCCATGATCAGGTGATGCTGCCTTAGAATATGTTTGGATCACTGATAGGACGGGTGTTCCTTGGCATAAGCCACAACTCCATTGTCACACAATGGGAGGAACGAAGTTCATCTCATGAACTAATATACACCCAGACTGCCTCTTTTGCAGCATCTTAAGTAGCGATGTATCCAGCCTTTATCGTCTAGGATGCCATGGTATCTAGCTTGGAACTTTTCCAACATACCGTCCCTTTACCGAGGGTAAAGACAATGCCTGTGACTGACATTCAGTCCACTTTATCACCCTGGAACACTTCCAGTGATTCTCCCCAGGATCGATTGATACCATCTCACTACAACTAGTGAGTATTCTAACACCCAAATAACATCTATCTCATAGATGAAAACTCAGGATTTAAGAGGTATCACTTTGATCCTATATGGAGAATCCATGTGATAAGCGGAGATCGACCGAGTGTAGCATAGGAAACTCCTTCCCTATCAAGAGTATGTCATCCAGGTACTCTACGAGGATCACTACCATACTCCCCACTACCTTTTTGTATATACAAGGTTCATCTACCATTTTGATGATGTCAAACTGTTTGACTAACTCATCAAAACAGATGTTCCAACTCCGCGATGCCTGCTTCATCACATAAAACATCTTGCACACGTTTCCGCTGCTCCCACTGTCTACGAAGCCCTCTGGCTGTGTACTTATAGACGCTCTCTTCCAAAACATCATTTTAGAAGAGCTGTCATGACACCCAACCACCAGATATCGTAGTCATGGTATGTAGCAGTGGCAAGTAGGATCTGGATGGACTTAAGCATAGATCCTTAGAAAAGGTTTCAACATAATCCATACCTGGTCAATGATGCAAACCTTTAACAAGTCTAGCTTTGAAAGTCTCAACTTTTCCATGTACACCAAGTAATCTTCTCAAGATATACTTGCTCCTGATGGGGATTTAACCCTTCAGATATAGCAACTAAAGTCCATACTTTGTTGGTGTATAAGGATTCCATCTCAGATCGCTAAGCATCCATCCATTCTTACAGAGTCCCACTCTTGATGGCCAGCTCGAAACTAGTTTGGTCATCATCTCATGATGCATTCCTCGCTCCCACTGTCATAGAGAAACCGAAGTATCTCTCAGGTGGGTGAGGAACCTTACTAGATCAGCGGAGAGGCTGAGGTTCGTTGGAATCTACTGAATCCTTTTGTTCTGTCAAATCATCAGCTGCAGTTTGTATAGCTGGAACATTTCCAGTTCTACATAACAGATCTTGCCTCGAGCTTGTCCGGATTTTGCTTTTCAGACATAGGATGGACAACCCCAAATCTTAACTGACTTAAGATATGGGCTCTTCCTTTTCCATATCACATATGAAGTGGCAGGCAACTGATTTGATTTGAACCCTATTCAATAGGTATGCAGCTTCTCAAGTGCATAAATCCCAAAAGGAAATAGGTAACTCAGTAGTACTCATCATAGAGCACACCATATCAAATAGGGTGTATCTGCTCTGCCCTGATACACCGACGTGCTATGGTGTATCTGGAGGAGTAATGCTGAGAGAGAATCTCATTCTCCTTTATAATAAACCAGGAATTCCGTGCTCAAGTATTCTCCTCCTTGATCATATCAAAGGACATAATACTTATACCCGTATTTTGGTTCTCTACTTCTAACTTATATTCTTTGAATATCTCAAAAGGTTCGAACTTATGTTTCAACACGAACATATGTCTGAATCTAAAAGAGATTATCAGAGAATGTAATGAAGTAAAAAGAACCGGTCTTGGCATGTGTAGACAGGGGACCTACATACATCAACATGTATCATCCCAAGAGTTCACAAACTCTTTCTCTGTTTGCAGTAAACGGAGCTATGGTCATCTTATCTTTGTGACATGACTGGCAAGTTTCATAAGATGTAAATTCAAACTGATTTAAATATGCATCTAAATGTAACTTTAGCTAGTCGGGTCACATTGATCTGACCTAGTCTACAATACCTCAAGAAGGATCCGTTCATGTCTGAACTCTTCCTCTTGTGTGTGTTCCGTATACTAAGAACTGTAGTTTGATTTAGAACATCAATGCTTTTAGATAACGTACCTGAACCGATCAACATTTTATATAGGAAATGTTCAAAACATTATCCAACAATACAAAATTTTATCATTTCTTTACTAATAAACAGACTGATATGATTTTGTATATTAGGTTCGGTATCTAATAACATTCGTTCAGAATCAATGTATTTGTAATACAGGGTGACAGTGACCAACAGACTTGGCTGCAACACTTGCCCCGTTTTCTGCCTCATGAAACTTATCACACGTTCTCAGTTCTCTACCTATCTGTAGCCCTATGTAACAGATTACATATCTGGGATCCTGATCTGGTATCAAATACCCAGGACGTAGAGGATATTGAGAAACAGTTCTGTGTAACGAACACACCCGAAGATGATGCATCATATGCACTTTCCTCGTTTGGGCGGCACGGGAAATCTGGTATTCCCCAATTTCCTGCTCTGTCTTATAACATTTATAAGTTGGAGCGGGACCAACGTTCCCCAGCTCAGTATAACAAGCGGGTTTGGTCAATATATCCGTTTTATTATCTTGATTAAGGCGTGACATGGTCGCTACCTGGAGAGAGAGAGAGAAGAAAACACTCAGCGTATGCTCTTGCAAGATCAGATTGGTTATTATTTTATCTAATCAGGATGGCTCCCACTGTTATTATCAAATCTTTCTTCAAACCCTAAAAGGAAAGACTAGCAGGGATTAATTACACGCTACAAGTTCGCCAATCTTTCAGTCAGGCCAGTGTCGGTACTTTGAGGGAGGTCCCCCGTGCTTTCGCACGAACCTAATTAATGTAAACCTCATTTTTCCAGAGGCGTAACCCCGTTGACACCTTTCTAGACACCTACTTGATCGGCTAGTTGCAATGTGTAAAACTCTCCTAGGAGTAACTCTTACTCGCAGCGGGTATCGGGATCCAACTATCTTATAGAAGGTATGCAATCTCATTGCAAATTTCAACACTTGAAATTCCCGATAATATTTTGCCCCGAACGATCTATGACTTTGACAAGGTCAACAAACCATAGACCGCAAGTCAAGTTCAACCCGTCATTTCTTGATTGAATCAAACCCACCCGCACGACCCTTGACAAGCTCAACAAGGCCGCACGACTACCCTAACCCAATCTGCATCATATGCATAAGCAGATAAATACTGGTTAGCTACCGCACACTGCGCCTTGACAAGGTCAACAAACGCAGCACGAATACTAAGCAGGACTTATCTGAAATGACGAAGGGCTACGACAGGTTTTTCTGAAAACCTATTGCGTAATGAACTTGATATCGTTGTAGGATCGAATGAATTTTGAAATGGAGTGTTTTTGATGCTTTTCTAGTTTTGCTAAAGGAGTCACTCCCGGTGAAGGGATCGTCGGTCCTTTCCTCGTCGAATGAGGTGCGGGATATATCATATATATCACTGTGCAAAGCAGAAACTATAGAAGCAATCAAAAGACAAACAGAGAGTTGTAGCATCTGCCAGTTATTGCTAAAGGAGCCACTCCCGGTGAAGGGATCTCGGTCCTTTCCTTATCGAATAAGGTGCAGGATGTTCTACAAGGAAACCGCGATGCAAAGCAAGAACTGTAGCTACCTGTTTTATTTTGAATTCGATTCCACAACATCTTAGGTTTCTTTTATTTCATTAATCACATTAATGAAGTCCCATCAGTTAAATTTACCTAAACATCATAGATAAATACGACGTACACTTATGCCATCCGCATTCGCCTCGATGTCCCCTCGTGCACCGTTAGGTTAGGTAACTAACGACAGAGCGGGGCAGGGCTAGCGCGGGTGTAAAACATAAGTAACGTCTATATAATATATCATATATACTATATACAGTATCCATCACAGAACATATCACATGATCACATCACAGATATCGCAGCAGAAGAATCATATGAAATATTGGATATACTAGGACGTCCGTGTTTTCAATACGAGCCAGTATAAAACACGGATTCCACGGTCGCGATGAATAGCCAAACCCACACCCCTAGACCCCTACGAGAGCGGCAAGCAACCCTACCAATTCTAGATTTAGGAGACCCGGACTCGACTCCTAGAGTTGGTCTCCCACTGGACTCCAGAACCCGGTTACTTGTGCCCTCCTCCTTGGGTCTATCCTAGTGCGGAAAAGTAAATAATATACAAACGGTGAAATCTTCCGCAACCTGGAAGTGCCCCAATAAAAGAATATTACATACAAGTTTTTACATGAATGAAAATGAAAAACACTCATCTCACTTAAAAAAAAACCCGGCTATTCAAACATGACGATCCAATATAACATATCCAGCAACACATAACATCACATGTCATCAACGTAAGTAAATATGTGCATCCCAATTGTCGTTGGCATATAGCAACGAAACCGGCGATATCACATATTACACTTACGGTCACAGAAAAGAAAAGTGTAAAACTACAACAGTTGGAATCCGCAACCTCTTTAGACATCGCATGCCCAATCAAATGAATTCCTTAGACATCGCATGCCTAACATTTATAAACCCTGCATTTTAGTCTCATTATCGAAAACACTTTTCAATATCAAGTCGGGCAATTCAACAAGATTCCCGAAAAACTGATCGAATGCTCGTCGCAAACTTTAGTAGACGGCCACACCCCCGACGCCGTCGACGAAGTGCACCAAGGCGGAACACCGCTGCCGCGAACACCCAAACGGATGCTTTCGGCGACGGGGTTCTCCTTTAGTCACTTGGTCGGGGCTATGGGGTGTAGCTGTCTATTAAGTTTATCCGGCGAGTATCCGCGTACGCTATATGATTGCGACAGACTTTTGATCATATCAAAATTCCGTGGCAACCGATCAAGTGAGACTAAAGTGCTATGTTTATAACATTCATTCAGTTATCTCATAACTACTTGTGGATTCCAAGTATTGTATCCCATTCCAGATAACAGAAAATGTTAAACTTTCCAATCGAACAGTCAAACACCCAAGTTTTCCCGATACAGCTCAACACATGAAATAAGTCTAAAAATATTCAGTTCATGCCTCAGTACCAACGGTCCAGCCGTAGAAGGGTCAAGCCAACGCCTCACATGTAGCACGCCGTACTGCCCCAAATCCGAAGGTTTAAAGGGCAGTTCAAGACGGTCACATAATCGAGTTAAGGTTTGTTGTCTTCTAGAGGGTCCATCGAGTTACTTGCACTACTTAGAACGTCTTCAAACCACGGAAAATCCAACACTTGAAAATTTCCCGGCAGGGGAAAAAGTGGGTATTTATATCCGGTCGAACTTTTTAACATATTCTAAAATTATCCGGAAAAGCACACAGACAAAATTAGACAATCCGATCAAATAATCGAATCTCCAAAACAACCCCAGAATGCTCAACTGTTGAGTAAATGTTAAAATATCCCAGAAAATACAGAAATAAATATTAGGAATTACTGTGCAAATTTGAAAAGCTGATGTGACAACTTGGCCGTGGAACCGCCGCACGAGCCATGTTCGTGCCGCGGTTCCGCCGCACTCTGGAGGAATCATGAGCACGTGATCTACAGTAATTCTTCAAATTCCCTGCCGGATTTTCTGCATATTTTTAATTTCGAAAAAACCAAGATTTCAAAAAATGTACAGAGAGCATTTTGAGATTTGGGTTTCGGTTCGATCGGACTTCTAACTCCGTCTACGCATCGCCTAAGGCTCTAGATAGGCTCTGATACCACTGTAGGGTTCCTAGGCACACTGATAAGGTCTCACAAAGGATCAATGTAACGCTTCGAATATCGTTTAGGCAGTTTTCGGTATTCGGCTAAAATGTCAGCTTTTTCCGTAAAAAGTCAAAATAGGTATTTTTCATTGTAGACATAATTATACAAAATTTAGATAAGATATTACTATAAATTGGTCACTAAAATGCCACTTATAATTTTCTAGTTAAATAATTTTTTTTCGTAATTAATTTTTTTTTATATTATTTTAAGCTTTTTAAAATACATTAAATTAGTGATAAATACAAATTTAATTAGGTAAATTTCATAATTAGGAATCTTTATAAGCTAAAATATGGTGCTAATAAATTGTATCATGACTTGATAAGATTTTATTTTTATGGTTGGAAATTTGTGAAAAAATGAAGTAAAAATGGGTTTTTTTGTAAAAAGGTTGATATGAAAGCATTAAATGAGAACATGGGGTGTTTTTAGGCCTAGAAACTTCTCCAAATTTCCCCACCTCCTCTCCCTTACCTGCTGGCCGACCCTATTGCTGCAGATTTCCTCTCTTCTCACTTCTTTTTTGCTTCAAATTTCATGCCAAAATTCATAAAAATCCACAAATTTCATTCATCCATTCAAAGCCAAACCCTAATCCACTCTCTCCTCAACCAAATTTAGTTCAAAACTTGATGAAAGGAGGCTTCTTTGGTGGCTTGATCATGTTAGGGTACCACTTGTGAGGTAAAATCCTAAACTAGTTTGTTAACTTGTAGTTATATGTGCTAAAATTCAATTTTGAAGTTTTAATTTAGTTGTAAATTCTTGTTCATGAAAATCAAGAATGGGATTTGGTGTTGAACTAGGGTTTGAAGCATGGTTGTTAGAGTTAAGTTAGGGCTTTGGTTACCTATTTGATTAGAGTGGTTAATTGCGTAAGGTTACGCTCGCTAAATCGTTAAATTGCGACGTTTGCATCGAATCGGTTTGAAATTTGCTTACTAGATTTTTATGTAAATTAGAATGAGATCAAATTGCGTTATGTTAGCGATATAATTAGCTTCGTATAGGACTATTAGAGTGCGCGAACGCGGGGTTTTGTCTAGTCGGGTTTTAGTTTTGTCGATTTCCCCGAAATGACGATTCTAGTTAAAGATTAGTGATTTTCGTGCATTTTCCCGCGCACCGAGTGCATGTTATGTTTAATTCGAGAGCGTCGGTATTGGTATATTGTGTCTTGCATCGTTTTAGGATATGTAATCTTATGCTTGGTGTTGTGCAAATTTAGGATCGATCGGGAAAACATCGGATACGGCGCGTAAAGGCAAGGCGGTGGTCGGATCGGATTAGCGAGGCATTCAGTGTCTTGCAGGTCGGACCCGTCACCCTTGTAGCGGTGGGTTATCTTATCATCAGTTCCTTTTGCTCAGACTTGCGACATCGCCCGTAGGTGGGTTGTGAGCACACTTTATTTCTTTTGACTCCATCATTGTATCTAGTATTCTCTATCTACCACTTTATATTGTATATGCTACCTAGTGATGAGACTGAGAGATTTGTATATTTGTGGTTTCTTTTGGGTCGAGCTCACTTGAGCCGACGTGTGTTTTCTGGTATTTTTCATTTCTTTTATGCTCTTTTTATTGATATTACTTATATATTGCATGTGGTTGTGATCCGCCTTGGGCGAAGAGCTAGCTCCCGCTTGGGGATGCCATTTTATGATTACAGGTTATATATATATATATCTTGTTGTACCCATTTTGGGGGATAGAAAATACAGGGGAGACTCTGCCGAAATTTTCGGAAATTTTTGATGTTTTTAAAAAGGATTTCAATGCAACTTAATTGATTAAACAAATCGTTTTCAAGTAAGGTTTTCCTTCACTCTCTTTTGATTTTGGTTTAGATTTTTCTGGGCTTTGGCTGACTTAGGTTACATTACGCCTTTAGACGTCTCGTAATCTAATTGCCAGTCACGTTCCGTACTTTCGGGTCGTGACAAAGTTGGTATCAGAGCGTAGGTTTTACCTTTCTGAGTGTAGGACGACCTTGGTAGATGGAGTAGGTGACTTAAGCAGAGTGGCGTAGCGTGGGTATGATCCGCGGCATACTTACGATACGGTACTCCGCCTAAGTAACCTTAGGACATAATTGCTTGTATTTCCTTTCTTGATTCCTTGCATTCCTTGATTCAATTGCAATGTTCTTATCAGTCCTGTTCCTTATTCCAGCTTCGATGCCGCCAAAGACTACGAGAGCTCAGCGGGCTGTCGCTAGGGATGAGATTCGAGCGGGCTCGTCTGAGGCGAGGATCGAGCGGGAGGATACGCCTACCCCTCAGGGTCATACTGATCCGCCTTATCCAGACCGTATTGCCAGATTAGAGGCCGGCATGCTAGAGTTGCGACAGATGATGGGATCTTTAGTTGAGTCCAGTCGGGCACAGAGATCCGAGGACGTTCCTTCCACCGTACAGACCACGATTGTACCTGCTGCACAGATGGTCACTCCTGCTACTACGGAGACTATCCCTGTTTCACTACAGGAGTTCATGAGATTGAGACCTCCAGCTTTTACCGGTACGGATGCGACAGAGGACCCACAGGAATTTCTCGATAGGATGGCTCGGATTTGCCGTTCGTTGAGGTGTTCTGATGATAGATTGGTGGAGTTTGCGAGTTTTTTTCTGGAGGGTCTTGCCCAGACATGGTACGATTCTGTAGAGAGAGGCCGAGCTGCAGGTCTGCCTTCTATGACCTGGGATGAGTTTACAGCTGCATTTCTTGCCCGTTTTCTTCCGGAGAGTGTCCGAGATGCTCGAGCCCGTAGTTTTGAGTCTTTGCGCAAGACTCATGGGATGACGGTGTCGGAGTATGATATACAGTTTACCCAGTTGTCTCGATATGCTCCGTACCTAGTAGACACAGAAGAGAAGAGAATAAAGAGGTTTGTGCGAAGGCTTGATACACAGCTATTCCTTGCCATCGGCACCCAGCACTTTGATACATACGCAGCCACGATGGATGCAGCCTTACTTTTGGAGGAGCATATTTCTGAGACTCCGGTCGTTTCTGGGCCGAAGAAGATCCGTACTGATACGCCAGCTCAGCGGCAGATGGGTAGACACCGCGATAGATTATTTCCGGGAGATGGTGGAGGCAGAGGATTGAGACGATGTCAGTTATTTGGTTCATATCCACAGACCCAGCAGTCGTCTCCAGGATGTTTTCGGTGCGGGAGTCAGTACTACCATGTCAGAGACTGTACCATGGGACGTCAGGGCGTGGCGACAGTCCCACATGTGACTTTACCACCCTCACCACCTCCTTAGAGAGCTCTACTTCCTACTCCTGATGATGCTCCACGCCAGCCAGATGCTTCTAGAGGCCGTGGGCGTGGCGGTCCGGTTCAGAGAGGATGAAGCGACAGAGGCAAAGGCAGAGGCCGAGGTAGAGGCAGAGGACAGCCAGCTATTAGTGGTGGACAAGCCCGAGTGTTCGCATTGACTCCTCAGGATGCACAGGCATCCAATGTCGTCGTGACAGGTACTCTGCCAGTATGTTCTTTTGATGCACGGGTATTATTTGATCCAGGCTCCACACATTCCTATGTATCCACGTATTTTGCACCGAGGTTGGGCCGAGAGTCTTCTCCGTTAGATCAGCCGCTTGTCGTTATTACACCGGTAGGCGAGTCGTTTGTTGCTCGTTTCGTGTACCGATCGTGTTCCGTTCGTATCGGGGAGAGAGATTCTTCAATTGATTTGATTCTCCTCGATATGCTAGACTTTGACGTTCTTCTTGGTATGGACTGGCTAGCCACCTGTTATGCATCCGTGGACTGCCGTGAAAAAGCAGTCAGATTCAGTTTTCCTGGTGAGCCGGTTCTTGTTATTCAGGGAGATCGTAGCGTGACCCTTCCCAGCTTTATTTCTTCTCTTCGCGCTGGTCAGCTCTTAAGAAAAGGGTGTCAGGGATTCTTAGCCTATGTTTGTGATACTAGCTCCACAGAGGTTCCGTTGGACCAGGTCCCTATTGTGAGAGAGTTTCCTGATGTATTCCCTAACGAGCTGCCTGGTCTGCCACCAGAGCACGAGATTGAGTTCTGCATCGATCTGATCCCCGGCACGGGGCCTATCTCTTTACCACCTTATCGGATGGCCCCGACGGAGCTGAGAGAGCTTAAGGATCAGTTACAGGACTTGCTGGACAAAGGACTTATCCGACCGAGTGTGTCACCTTGGGGTGCTCCTGTCCTGTTTGTTAAGAAGAAGGACGGAAGTATGCGCTTATGCATTGATTATCGTCAGCTGAACCGGGTTACTGTGCGGAACAGGTATCCCCTACCCCGCATTGATGACTTATTCGATCAGCTCCAGGGTGCAGGGTTTTTCTCGAAGGTTGATTTACGGTCAGGTTATCACCAGTTGCGGGTTCGGAAGGAGGATATTCCGAAGACCGCCTTCCGTACTCGATATGGTCATTATGAGTTCTTGGTGATGTCGTTCGGGCTCACTAATGCCCCGGCAGCATTTATGGACTTGATGAACCGTGTATTCAGGCCGTATCTCGATCAGTTCATTATTGTGTTCATTGACGACATCTTGGTTTATTCTCGGAGCCGGGAGGAGCATGAGCAGCATTTAGGTATCACATTGCAGACTTTGAGGGAGCATCAACTGTTCGCTAAATTTTCCAAGTGCGCATTCTGGTTAGACAGTGTCGACTTCTTGGGTCATGTGGTGATGAGAGATGGTATTTGTGTGGACCCGAAGAAGATCGAGGCAGTTCAGCGTTGGCCTAGACCAGTATCAGTTATAGAGGTTCGCAGCTTTCTAGGTCTGGCCGGCTATTATCGACGTTTTGTCCAGGATTTCTCCCGCATTACTGCACCGTTGACCGGATTGACCCGGAAGGGGTTCCTTTTGATTGGACCCAGGCATGTGAGGATAGTTTCCAGCAGTTGAAGACTGGTCTGACTACTGCACCAGTGTTAGCATTGCCTTCAGGATCAGGCGAGTTCGTGGTATATTGTGATGCTTCTCGAGTGGGGCTGGGCTGTGTATTGATGCAGCACGATAGAGTTATCGCATATGCTTCTCGGCAGCTGAGGAAACACGAACAGAACTACCCCATCCATGATTTAGAGATGGCTGCTGTGGTATTTGCACTTAAGATCTGGAGACATTACCTATACGGTGAGTCGTGCCAGATATTCACTGACCATAAGAGTTTGAAGTATATCTTCCAGCAGCGAGATCTGAACCTGAGATAGCGCCGTTGGATGGAGTTGGTGAAGGATTATGACTTCGAGATTCTATATCATCCGGGCAAGGCGAATGTGGTGGCAGATGCTTTGAGTAGGAGGCCCGGAGGTAGCTTATCTTGTTTGAGCGCAGTACAGATGCAGTCGACGGCGGATTGGCAGGTTTTATGTGACAGCAGAGTGCAGTTCGAGTTTACTCCTACAGGGGGACAGCTGGCCCATTTCAGAGCACGCCCACAGTTACTTGACCGTATCCGCGAGGCACAGTCCGGCGATGCCCGTATTTTAGAGATTATTGAGCAGATTCGGTAGGGCAGAGTTTCTGAGTTCGTGATTGATGATCAGGAGATACTTCGATTTGGGACTCGACTGTGCGTACCAGATTCTGAGGGACTGAGGCATGATATTCTCGAGGAGGCACATAGATCAGTATACAGTGTGCATCCAGGTTCCACCAAGATGTACCGTGATTTGAGAGAGGTTTATTGGTGGGACGGGATGATGAAGGATGTTACAAACTTTTTATCGAGATGCCTGACTTGTCAGCAAGTCAAGGCCGAGCACCAGAGGCCAGCCGGCGAGTTACAGCCTTTGCCAATCCCTGAGTGGAAGTAGGAGCAGGTCTCCATGGACTTCATTGTGGGTCTACCCAGGACCAGTTGGGGGTATGACTCTATTTGGGTGACTGTGGATCGACTGACGAAAGCGGCTCACTTCCTGCCAGTGAAGACCACTTTTGGATTTTCTCAGTACGCCCAGGTTTATATTGATGAGATAGTGCGATTGCATGGTGTTCCGACTTGCATCGTGTCCGACCGGGGCACCCAGTTTACCAGCCGATTGTGGCAGAAACATCAGGAAGCATTGGGCACCCGATTGAGTTTTAGCACAGCCTTTCATCTGCAGACTGACGGTCAGTCGGAGCGTACTATTCAGACTCTTGAGGACATGCTTAGAGCTTTTGTTTTAGATTTCGGTGGTAGCTGGGATCATCATTTGCCTTTGATCGAGTTTTCCTACAATAATAGCTTCCAGGAGACGGTTCAGATGGCACCTTTTGAGGCTTTATATGGGAGGAGATGTCGATCACCTGTATGTTGGACAGAGCTCAGGGAGAGCAGTGTTTTGGTGCCGTAGATTGTACAGGAGACGACCGAGAAGATACAGCTGATTCGGGACAGGATGAGAGCGGCACAGAGCAGGCAGAAATCATATGCTGACAGGCGCCGTCACTGACTCGAGTTCGCTGTTGGCGATCATGTTTTCCTGAAGGTCTCTCTGATGAAAGGTGTGATGAGATTTGGGCGGAAAGGGAAGCTGAGTCCTAGATATGTTGGTCCTTTCGAGATCCTAGAGCGTGTTGGTCCAGTTGCTTATCGGTTAGCTCTTCCACCCAGCTTCCCCGATGTTCACCCCGTATTCCATGTCTCGATGCTCCGCAAGTACCTTCATGATCCTTCCCATGCGATTCAGCACCAGACGATCCAGCTAGAGCGTGATCTTTCATTCACCGAGCAGCCGGTGGTCATTCTGGATCGGCAGGTGAAGAAATTGAGGTCGAAGGTTATACCGTCCGTCAAGGTCCTTTGGCGTGGCCCGAACAGCGAGGAGGTCACCTGGGAGACCGAGGTCGAGATCGGGAAGAGATATCCCCATCTTTTTGAAGGTACGCGTAGTTAAATTCTAAATTCGGGGACCGAATTTCTTTAAGGGGGGAAGATTGTAACGCTTCGAATATCATTTAGGCAGTTTTCGATATTCGGCTAAAATGTCAGCTTTTTCCGTAAAAAGTCAAAATAGGTATTTTTCATTGTAGACATAATTATACAAAATTTAGATAAGATATTACTATAAATTGGTCACTAAAATGCCACTTATAATTTTCTAGTTAAATAATTTTTTTTTCGTAATTAATTATTTTTTTATATTATTTTAAGCTTTTTAAAATACATTAAATTAGTGATAAATACAAATTTAATTAGGTAAATTTCATAATTAGGAATCTTTATAAGCTAAAATAGGGTGCTAATAAATTGTATCATGACTTGATAAGATTTTATTTTTATGGTTGGAAATTTGTGAAAAAATGAAGTAAAAATGGGTTTTTTTGTAAAAAGGTTGATATGAAAGCATTAAATGAGAACATGGGGTGTTTTTAGGCCTAGAAACTTCTCCAAATTTCCCCACCTCCTCTCCCTTACCTGCTGGCCGACCTTATTGCTACAGATTTCCTCTCTTCTCACTTCTTTTTTGCTTCAAATTTCATGCCAAAATTCATAAAAATCCACAAATTTCATTCACCCATTCAAAGCCAAACCCTAATCCACTCTCTCCTCAACCAAATTTAGTTCAAAACTTGATGAAAGGAGGCTTCTTTGGTGGCTTGATCATGCTAGGGTTCCACTTGTGAGGTAAAATCCTAAACTAGTTTGTTAACTTGTAGTTATATGTGCTAAAATTCAATTTTGAAGTTTTAATTTAGTTGTAAATTCTTGTTCATGAAAATCAAGAATGGGATTTGGTGTTGAACTAGGGTTTGAAGCATGGTTGTTAGAGTTAAGTTAGGGCTTTGGTTACCTATTTGATTAGAGTGGTTAATTGCGTAAGGTTACACGCTCGCTAAATCGTTAAATTGCGACGTTTGCATCGAATCGGTTTGAAATTTGCTTACTAGATTTTTATGTAAATTAGAATGAGATCAAATTGCGTTATGTTAGCAATATAATTAGCTTCGTATAGGACTATTAGAGTGCGCGAACGCAGGGTTTCGTCTAGTCGGGTTTTAGTTTTGTCGATTTCCCCGAAATGACGATTCTAGTTAAAGATTAGCGATTTTCGTGCATTTTCCCGCGCACCGAGTGCATGTTATGTTTAATTCGAGAGCGTCGGTATTGGTATATTGTGACTTGCATCTTTTTAGGATATGTAATCTTATGCTTGGTGTTGTGCAAATTTAGGATCGATCGGGGAAACATCGGATACGGCGCATAAAGGCAAGGCGGTGGTCGGATCGGATTAGCGAGGCATTCAGTGTCTTGCAGGTCGGACCCGTCACCCTTGTAGCGGCGGGCTATCTTATCATCAGCTCCTTTTGCTCAGACTCGCGACATCGCCCGTAGGTGGGTTGCGAGCACACTTTATTTCTTTTTGCTCCATCATTGTATCTAATTCTCCATCTACCACTTTATATTGTATATGCGACCTAGTGATGAGACTGAGAGATTTGTATATTTGTGGTTTCTTTTGGGTCGAGCTCACTTGAGCCGACGTGTTTTTTCTGGTATTTTGCATTTCTTTTATGCTCTTTTTATTGATATTACTTATATATTGCATGTGGTTGTGATCCGTCTTGGGCGAAGAGCTAGCTCCCGCTTGGGGATGCCATTTTATGATTACAGGTTATATATATATCTTGTTGTACCCATTTTGGGGGATAGAAAATACAGGGGAGACTCTGCCAAAATTTTCGGAAATTTTTGATGTTTTTAAAAAGGGTTTCAATGCAACTTAATTGATTAAACAAATCTTTTTCATGTAAGGTTTTCCTTCACTCTCATTTGATTTTGGTTTAGATTTTTCTGGGCTTTGGCTGACTTAGGTTACGTTACGCCTTTAGACGTCTCGTAATCTAAGTGCCAGTCACGTTCCGTACTTTCAGGTCGTGACAATCAACAATGCCAATTTCAAATTTTACGGTGCCGAGAAACCCTAATACGGATCGTTGACTAGAATTTTAGGCGAAACAAGAACTAGTAAACTACTTTACTATAGGGTAAACGGAAATACAACCTTTTTAGATCTGGTTCTTCACCTCCATGGCTCCGCGATGAAGTCTCCTCGCTGTGATCATCGGATCCCGGGCTCTAGCGTCGGCTTCATTGGAGAAATGGGTGGGCTAGGTCGTCGGCTTCGATGCCGAAGATGATCTACGTCGAGGCAACACAAGATCAAGCTCCAACTTCACCAAGTCATGAAACTTGTGAAGAAAACACCCTATACTACTTGGCAAGTGGTAAAGGATGAAGAAATAGGAAGTGGGTTCACTTTAGATTTGGATTTATCACTCTTTTCATGAAATCACCATTGAAGGTTGCAAGCTCTCTTCTTCTTGAAGAAGAAGAAGAAGAAGAGAAAGAATATCATAAGTTATTTTCAAAATAGAAAATAAATGAATACTTATCATATTGCAACCATAGTTAGGTGTAGAGAATAAACCATGGTTAGTTTGAATGGTTAGGGTTAAGCATGAAGACAAAATGGTCACTTAGTCAAAGCTTCATGAAGCTTCAACAAGAAAACAAATCAAGCCACCATTTATCCTTTTGCCAAAATGAATAATAAATAAATAAATAAATAAGTAAATAAAATCAAAACCCTAACCATTACATAACCATGGTTTAATCTTAACATACACCCTAACTATCATGTATCATCAAACATGATACAATCAAATGTACAAAAGTATATCACATATACAATGTGCACATCAAGTGAGAAAATCCATTTAAAGTGACCAATAATAGTTAATGTAAAGTAATATATCAAATATATAATTATGGATTAAATCATTAAATCAACAATTGATTTAACGATCCGGTCATATCTCATATAACCGACTAATATCCAATGTATCGGCTTATTGAATCAATCCTTGAATCGATAACTAGGTTATATCGCATACAACCAATCGATACATTCATCGCGAGAATGGAATACGGTATCACATACACACATTATTCTCGATTCCGCACATATCTCATATGCGCTCCTATTTCGTTTCGCTTGAGCCAGGAAACCTCTGTGTAGGACTCTAAATACTCGTCAATACGCCGGCAGCAGGTGATGATCATATCAAACACCCACAAGCCGCAAGCGGTCTGCTAAACCTAACGGCCACCCGGGTATTGCGCGATCAGAAGATCGAAGAGCAAGCCTGCTCACACTCCTGTGAATCCAACCAGTAACACTTACCGTACAGTCCGGTCTCGTCATCTGATATGTCGCATATCTCGCCTAGGGGTGGTAAACGTCAGAACCCAATAGCTCGATAAGTCGTGTCGATATGAGGTCTATAACAGTTCGAGAAACTACTGGTAACACTTACCAGTAAATCTCAGCAACCCTGGTCAGGGATTTCCGGTTATAGCCAATCGAACACAGCGCAACATCAACCCCCTATACCGGGAGAGACGAATCCCCTCCTATCGCTCATTGCCTCCATGTGATTCGGGACTGTACCCAAAAACCACCGTTTTGCACACCCTCTTGGACGTGGTAAGGTGGAAATCAAAGCACAGTGGGTATCACACAAGACTCTATGATGATCTCGGGTCAACAGACTACTCTGTACCAGTGTCACCAGAGAACTGCCATCTGACGTGAGGTATAATACCATCTGGGAGTTCTCGGCGAGTCCGTCCAGTGTACCCAGTCTCCACTGATCACCCGTATATCATCTCTGATGTCAAACACCAATGGATATGGGATCATCCATCGCCCATCTGTATAGGTCGAGAAGGTACACGCTAGTCTACTCTGGTATATCGATGCCCCGTCTCGATACACCCATGACTAGGGACCTTAAAGGATGTACTTATGGACTACCCTGTCCCCACTAGTATGATCCACATCATAGTCCAGGTAGTCAAGTACACATCCTAAGGGCTTTACCAACATGTAACAGAGAGACAAACAGTATACACGTTAAGGTAAAGAGTAACCAGATAGCATACTATCATGTCGAGCAAGAAAGTCCTCCCTATATATATCCCAGCATCCACTACAATATACATCCTATGTACAGTACTGGCCTCAAGGGCATACATATAACTAACAGATTTGTGGCCTATAACCTTTCGAGAAACTACTGATAACACATATCAGTAAATCTCATCAGCCCTGGCCGTGGACTTGGTGTTATAGATAATCCAGCATAGCGCAACATCAACTCACAATACTGGGAGAGAAGAAACCCCTCCTTTCGCTTACTTCCTCCATGTGACTCGGGACTGTACCTAAAATCCACCTGTTTGCACGACTCCTTGGAGCCGTGGTAGGGATAAAATCAAAGCATAGTGGTAACCACACAAGACATTATGATGATCACGGGTCTACATACTAACCTGTACAAGTGTCATCAGAGAACTGCTATCCGATGATAGGTATGGTACCATCTAGGAGTTCTCGGTGAGTCCTGTTCGATGTACCCATTCTCCAATGAGCACCTGTGTACAATATTTGATGTCAAACACCAATGGTTATGGGATCAACCATCGGCCCATACAGGTTCAAGAAACGTACACACTGGTCTACTCTGGAATATCGATGCCTTATCTCGATATTCACTCGACTAGGAACTGTTAAGATTGTGCTTGTGGACTACACAAGCCCCACTAGTATGATCTACATCATAGTCCTGGTAGTCAAGCCAACATCCTAAGGTCTTTATCAATATGTATCAAAGAGACAATAAACTAAAACAAGTGTACATGTTAAGATAAAGAGCAACCAGATAGCATACTATCAGGTATTGCAAGAAATTCCTTTATATATATGTCCAAGCATCCACTATAATATACAATAATGGCCTCTAGGGTATACATATTACTAACAATCTTCCACTTGCACTAAGCCAGTTGTTGTAGTATCGCATATCCAACATCCCAAAAAGTCTCTCAAACTACGTCTGGGGAAGGGCCTTCGTGAGTGGATCCGCTGTGTTGTCCTTCATATCTACTCTCTTGACCTCGATCTCACGACGATCAACTATCTCTCGGATCAGGTGATACCTCCTCAGAATATGTCTGGACCGCAGATGGGACTGGGGTTCCTTGGCCAAAGCCACAGCTCCATTGTTATCACAATACAAAGGTATCGGATTGTCAAAGGATGGAACCATACCAAGTTCAGTAATGAACTTCTTCATCCAGACAGACTCTTTGGCAGTATTGTTGGTAACGATGTATTCAGCCTCCATCGTCGAGTCTGCTACGGTATCTTTCTTGGAACTTTTCCAACATACCGTCCCTCCATTGAGGGTGAAGACAAAGCCTGAGACAGACTTGCTGCCATCCTTATCACTCTGGAAGCTTGAATCGGTAAAGGACTCCACTTAGAGTTCTCCGTTACCATACACCAAGAACATCTATTTAGTCCTTCTCAAGTACTTAAAAATGTTCTTCACAGCTATCCAGTGCTTCTCCCCCGGGTCTGATTGATACCTACTTACCACACTAAGTGCGTAAGCTACATCCGGTCTGGTGCATAACATCGCGTACATGATAGACCCAACTTCAGAAGCATAGGGTATCACGTTCATACGAGCCCTCTCCAAATCAGTCTTGGGAGACATCTCTTTAGAGAGAGTGATTCCTGAACAAGCGGGTAAATTACCACGCTTAGAATCTTCTATACTAAACCTCTTTAGTATGGTGTCTATGTATCTGGATTGGGACAATCCCAACATCTTTTTAGATCAATCTCTATAGATCTTTATCCCCAGGATGTATAAGGTATCACCCAGATCTTTCATGGAGAACTTTTGTGATAGGAAGAGTTTAACCAAATGCAGCATAGGAACATTATTTCCTATCAAGAGTATGTCATCTATGTACAATACGAGGAATATGACGTTACTCTCTACGACCTTTTTATATATACATAGTTCATCTACGTTTTTGATGAAGTCAAACTCTTTGACTGCTACATCAAAACAGATGTTCCAGCTCCGTGATGCCTGCTTTAATTCGTAGATTGATTTAAGCATCTTGCACACCTTTCCGCTGCTCCCAATGTCTACGAAGCCCTCTGGCTGTGTCATATACGTGCTCTCTTATAAATCACCATTTAGAAAAGCGGTCTTTTTGAAAGGTTATGACAGCGCCTAAGCCATCTCCCGTGGCCATTTGTGAAACAAAATTTTTGACAACAAACAAAACTAGGTGCTATAATAACCCTAAACCGGATCTTTACCATAAACATAGCTAGCATCTAAAGGTTTCTATCTACTATGATAGAAAGTTATACCATGAGAATCAAGTCCTTCAGGTCTTCAATCCTCTCCCCTAGCTCCTCGAAGGAAGTACGGATCATGCTTGAACTTCGGCCACCCTGCGTCAAAAATGATCCACCCGAGAGTTCCGACTTTGAGCTCCTACCTTAAATCCGAGGTAACTACGGCTTCTAGTTCGCTAAACTAGAAGTCCTAGGTTGTGTAGAGTGACAAGATGGAGTGATTTGTCGCTTGGAACCCTAGGATTCTCAACACATGAGAGCTATTAGGGTTTGATGAGGAAGAAGGTCACTTGAAGAAATGAGAGAGGAGAGAATGATCTTGGAAGAAGAATGCTCATTTATTTGTGATGAATTATGAACTATGTGATAATTGATGGGATAAATAAATATCTCACAAATATCAACCATGGCTTACAAAATATCTATTTTGTCAAGTGATGACTCATAGCTTATCCAAGAAAATACTCCAACTCATTTTCTACACCTCACTTAAAGAATTAATCCAAATGGAAAAGGAAACCCTAAATGAGGTGTCTCTTCTAGTAGCTTTCCCGCAAAATTATGAGAACGCCCCTCATCCGTATATACATACCCGCATCTGCATTCCGAAGAATACGAATACAAAGAGACGAAAATAATCCATCAATATAATACTAGGATCCGGCTTAAACCAAAGCCCACTAGTATTATCCGTCCGAACATGACACATGCATAAGTACATGTATGTGATCGAAGCCCTGCCGTAAAACCATACGTCCTCTACATCGTTTTGCCCGAAGCAGGAAAACCCTCAGTTCGGGACTCTAAAGACTCGACAGTACGCTGGCAGTGGGTTTAACCATAAGCAAGTCAGCGGCACTAGCTATACGTAACGGCTACGCAGGTACCTGTCGAAAAGGAAGGCCGACGAGCAAACTCGTCCGAACTCCTACTGAACCTATCTGTGACAATATCCGTACAGTCCGGTCTCTTCATCAAAGAATATCGCATACCGGGTCTAGGGAGTGGTAAACGTCAGATCTTAACAACCAGATAAGTCGTGCTGATGTGGCTCAGGACCAATCCAGGAAACTACTGATCAACCTACCAGTAAATCCCAACTGCCTTGGACAAGGTCTTATGGTCCTGACCAATCAAAACACAGTATGATATCAACTCCCAATACCGGGAGAGACGAATCCCCAACAATCCCTCACTGCCTCCATGTGGCTCGGGACTGTACCCAATCAAAACCTGTTTGCACGACTTAGTAGAGCCGTGGTAGGGTAGTGATCAAAGCACAGTGGGAACTCACACGAGACAAATGATGATCTCAGGTCTAAAGACTAACCCGTACACATGTCACCTGAGAACTTCCATCTGACGATAGGTATAGTACCATTTGGAAGTTCTCCATGAGTCCGTCCAGTGTACTCACACCAATTGAGCACCTGTATACGATCTTAGGTGCATCTGACCAATGGCTGCGGGACCAGCCATTGCCCCTTGTCGGGGCTAGAAGCGTATACACTAGTCTACTCTGGAGTATCAATACCCAGTCTCGATACTCACGCGACTAGGGACCATTTAAGGATGTGCTTATGCACTACCCTTCTCCCACAAGTATGATCGCCATCACAACGCAGGTAGTCAAGCAAGATCCTACAAGCTTTATCAACATGTAACCGCAATATGTAATAACATGTATAACACATTCCATGTTAAGATAAAGTCAAACCATAATAGTATATCACTGTATCAAGTATTTATCAATATGTGAAACCTGGATTAAGTATGAATAAAAAAAATACACATATCCTGATAAAAGACAACGGAAACAATATACTATATAACTGAGCAAGAATGTCCAGTACATATATATCCCTAGCATCCACATGTATGCATATACAATAATGGCCTCTATGGCATACATATCCAACAATCTCCCAATAGCACTAAAGTCCAGTAATTGGTGTACCGCATACCCAACGTCTGCACTAAGGCCAGCTGCTGGCGTACATCATACCCAATAGCTCAAAAAGTCGCTCGAACTGCACTTAAGGGAGGGCCTTTGTAAATGGATCCGCCGTGTTTTCTTTAGTGTCCACTCTCCGTACCTTGATCTCCTGGTGATCAATGATCTCCCTGATCAGTTTATACCGCCTTAATATGTGTCTGGATTTCTGATGGGACCGTGGTTCCTTCGCTAAAGCTATAGCTCCATTTTTATCGCAATACAAAGGTATCGGATCAACAATGGACGGAACAACCTGAAGTTCAGCAATGAACTTCTTAATCGAGACCGCTTCTTATGCGGCATCGCTGGCAGCAATGTATTCAGCCTCCATCGTCGAGTCTGCGACGGTGTCCTGTTTGGAACTCCTCCAACACACCGCCCCTCCGTTGAGGGTAAACAAAAAACCCAAGACGGACTTGCTGTCATCCTTTTCACTCTGGAAGCTTGAATCGGTAAAGGACTCGACCCTCAAGTCTCCATTACCGTAAACCAGGAACATCTTTTTAGTCCTTCTCAGGTACTTGAGAATGTTCTTCATAGCTGTCCAGTGGTTCTCACCTGGGTCTGACTAATACCGGCTCACCACGCTTAGCGTGTAAGCTACATATGGTCTTCTACATAGTATCACATACATTATAGATCCTACTGCCGAAGCGTAGGGTATAGTGCTCATGCGAACCCTCTCCTCGTCGGTCTTGGTAGACTTCTTCTTGGAGAGGGTGATTCCGTGCAATGCGGGTATGTTACCGTGCTTAGAATCTTCCATACTAAATCTCTTTAGTACACTCTCTATATTTTTGGACTGCGAAAATCCCAATAATCTCTTAGATCTATCTTTGTAGATCTTGATCCACAGAATGTACGAGGCATCACCCAGGTCCTTCATGGAGAACCTTTGTGACCAGAACAGCTTGACCGATTGTAGCATAGGAATATCATTTCCTATCAAAAGAATGTCGTCCACGTACAAGACAAGGAATACGAAAGTTTGTCCTATAATCTTCTTATATTGTCACGACCCGAAATTTAGTTCGTGACCGGCACTTAAATCACGCCACGTCTAAAGGCGTAACGTAATTCAAGTAAGCCGAAACCCGGAAATCTAAACTTTTTAAAGAAAATAAAGAGGTGAAGTTTTGAAATAAAGGTATGATGAAATCAAATGTTTTCTTAAATACATAAACAATGGAACATAAAAATGCAAGTGGATTTACTAGTTGAAAAACATGTTTCATCTTTTAAAAATTTGGGCAGCACCTCCTTTGTATATTTTGATCCAAAACAACATATTCATAATAATAATAAGGGCATCCCCAAGCGGGAGCTAGCTCTTCGCCAATCGGTGGAATCACAACCACACAGGACAGTATATATGTATACGACGCCCAACGGCGAAGATCCACACAAAAGGTTAAAGATTAAAGCAAGACACCAACCCACCAAGTGAACATATAACCCATCGCTCAAGTCTCGCAACTACAAGTCTTGCTAAGTCTTACTACTTACACAAATACTAGTTTCTAATTGATGGAGTTAACTAGATACAACAGGAATAATAAATGCAATAGTGGTACGATCCAACATGTACCACCTACCAAAGCAAGTCACCTGAATGCAAGCTGTGTGCCAACGATGCCGCTACCGATCCATACGGTCAACCTGCAAGAACTGTGGCACAACGGGGGTGAGTTGCCAACTCGTGAGTAGAAAACATCATCAGGTAGAAATTGAATAAACAACTATTACTAGGTCAACTATATCATAAAGGTAATACTATGATATCTAGGGTAACCGTATCTGCATATGTGCCAACAATATAATCAATGCCTATCTGCAAGAGACTAACATCTACGTGTCCGTCAATGACACAACAACGTCATGTAAAATCATGAAAGCATATGCATGAAAGTATGAGGATATAAATCAATGTGTGTCCCTCGCGACACATCAAAATCATGGAACCAGAGTGTCCAGCATCGACACTCGAAATATCATGATACCCGTGTCCAACATCGACACGTAAATCCTCATATATCTCGGGCTCCGTCAGTCCGGATCGGCCCACGGGCTCTGTCTGCGGGATCGACTGATTGATATTTAATATTCGTGTCGTATTTGGAAAATGTAAAATATATCACAACCAAAGAAATTTTTAATAACCGCAATCAATTAACAGTGTCTTTTGTAGGTTCGTCGGTGAATGCAGATCGTCCACAGGGAAAGTGTGATTTGATCGATCTTGTTTTAGTTAAGTTGGAAATTAAAATGTAAAAGAAATTGATTCAATAATTGTGAAGTTTAGTTTCAATAATCATCACGAATTAGATCTAAACCAAGAAATGGTAGAAATCAAGAAAATATCCAAACTGTTTGAGTTATCAAGATTTGTAGAGAGACTTGTCGGAATCAATCGAATCGATAGTGATGATGAATGCTTATAATTACAAATTCTTATTTATTGAAGATTTGTTGCTAGATCGATGACAATCAACGAGATTTAGGTATCTATTGAGGAAACTAGGGTTTCTCCATCATCATCCCTTGACCTTTCGTTGATTAGCATTCAAATTCTAGCCTCTAGGAAATTCAATCATCGATTGTTGATCTCTAATTTAGAGCGAAAACATTCAAGAAATCAACTCGTTCAAAACTAGGTCATCGTTGATTCAATTTTCTAGGGTTTACAAAACTCATAAGACTTAAGAATCGTTCAAGAATTCATCAACATCATCTACATATTCTTTCGATTCCGATACAAGCGGAGTTTTACTCACGCATCATTATAAAGCAATCAAGAACTAAGAAGATCATAATGCAAGAATGAATAGAAAGAAAGAATAAAGATTTTCACCTTTTATTATTCGATATTTCGTTACAATACACTTAAAGAATACAAGATTTGAGGAGGAACTAAATCATCGAACTAGCTTTGCATCGTCTTCTTGAGTCGCGGATCGTCTTGGATCTCTTGCTCGGATGAAGATCGGCGTTGCTTCAAAGGGCTTGTTGAAGGCTTGCTTGATTTGGTACTCGGGATCAAATTGTGCCACTCAATTTGTTTAGAATTGATTTGGATCTTGCTAGAAATTTTTACCCTATTGATGAACAACCTCTTCATGAAGCCTTGGGTGCCTTTTTGTAGTGTTTCCCTTTAGCTTCCCCTAGAAGCTAGGTATAGCTTCCCTTGTAAGCTTGGTAGTTGAAGAGAAGCTTCTAGATAAAGTTAGTAATCTAGCTTAAAAGAGAAGACTTGCTGTTAGAGGGAAACTTCTGGATAATTCGAGGAACTGAAGCGTCTTGAAGAAGTTTGGCCGATGAAAGAAGAGCCCTGCAAAAAGTTCCAACCGCCGACGAGTCAACTCGGCCGCGGATCCGCCGTGGATCGGCCTGACGCGGCCGTGGATCCGCGGCCGTTTGGTGGATTCAGTGCATGGAAATTCCTGTGCTGATTTGTGTTGGCTTCATGGTACTTTCCAGATGTCTGGAATATTTTTAGACTTTCTTATTTACTGCCAGATCACAAGTCTTGAACTTGGTGTATTTTTATCAGCACTTTTATGATTCCGGCTCTTTTACGTGGAGAATTTCCTGCACACAATCTCGAGACAAGGATTGATATATACAGATCAATGCAATTAGTAATAAACACGTAATATCCCTTTAGAATGTCGATTATAACTATAACACAGGTTATTTGGTATTTTCCATTTGAAATCGTAATCTGTGTTATAATTACAATAAACACCTATATATGAATGATAAGAGTAGGGAAATTAACATGTTGAGAATGCACTATTTTCGACTGATCATCGGCCCTCGGGCTTCGGCAGAACGGATCGGCCCATATCCATTTCTCGACTCCGGTCGGTATCCTCCGAATAACCGCCAGGTCAACCAATCACCGGTAGGTAGTAGTCCTTCTGCCAGGCTCATCGTCTACTGCGTGACATCCCTTTCTTGCCCTGAGGTACCATACCGGGCCCACCATGAACCCGCAAACGGATCATCCAACTCCTCGAATCGGGTTTTACATATCACACGTCTCAGAACCGAGAAAACGCATTTTGGACGCACTGAAATATCATATCAAGAGAAACCGGGTTTTAAAACAATACATACTTTCTTTTGAAACATAACCAAGCTTCTTAAATCCAGAATCTCATGAAAACAACATCTCAATGCGTAAAATCGTAAAGCATGATGTATGCGACATATAACAGAAATTTAAGCATATCCGTATATCATGAAACATGAAAAAGTGATGTGAACATAGCAAGTAACTCATGCAAGGAGTCATATCATGATGCAGCAATTCTACTGTGTAGTGGCATAGCAATTATCGATGATGAAGTGTGTGAGCCGGCAATCGGTGTAAGTGTAACATACGCATCATCGATAATGGTGTAGGTGTACTAGCACAGGTATATGTAATGCAATGAGAGTGACATGAATGTAGCATAAAGTAAATGGTGGGCGCAATGCTATAAGGTATACGTCTCTATCACATATCCGAGTCGGTGAATCTATCAATCGGCATCCAGCCTCACAACATCACGTACGGTATAATCCATCATACGACATCCTCTAGTCAAGGGTATGGATCAATCATCTCTTATCGACTCGCATCCGTATACCGACATATCAATCAAGTCATCATATCACAACGAATACTCTTTTCATCATATTAAGTCATCTTACCTCAAGTCAGTTTTATATACACATTCTATCTTATTAATCTCGTTTCATGCTACTCTAAATCTCCTACTTGTTCTCGTGCACTACCTATCTATATATCATGATTCACGTTCACTTATCATATCCTTAAATACCAATTCGAGACATTATTTCTATCATATCATGTCAAAGAGTCATATCCCTATAGTTTTCATCTCATATCTCGATATATATATTCAATCATTCACATCATCTTTAACTATCTTTTTAACCATATCCATAGTTTCCTAATCTAGGTTTCCTTAACCATATTCTATATATCGGTTTCCATCAAAAACTTGCGGGGTTGCTATACGCCATCCACCCGACATCCCCCGTAGATATAGATCTACTCAGCTGCGGAACTCCTTGTTCAGCCGTAGTCGATGTGCTACGTCGTCTCGGAAGTCCACGTGAGGGTACCTACAATAAATACACAATCGCAAATACTATTAACATCATGTTCCGAAATCCAATACGGCATACGAATTTCCTATAGGTTAGAAACTATAGCCTACGCATGCAAAACAATCAAACAACCCTTGTTGTTGACGTACAAACGCCCATCAACCAAATACAAATCCAAACATCAAAACCAAGCATTCCAAAATACGGAAAACATAACCAAAAACACATCAATATGTTCCCAAATTTTACTCTGGTTACATTGGGATAAAACTAGCAAGTATAGGGAGTTGTATATGGAGTGTGTGAGCTACTGAAACAACCTAGACCCCAAATACCAAACTTTGTCCTGCCATACTGCCTAAAAATCCGGCCAGCTCGGTCTACGGTGCTCTGTTGGGGTTCGTCTTCTTTGGGTGGTCTCCTAGTGTCTTAAATAGGTCTCTGGTATTGTTTGTTTTTCTCAGAAACTTCCCGTTTTGCTCCAGATTCCCTGTAGGCCACTAAAATGTCACGAAACCGACATGGGGAATTTCCTAAGTCCGTATTTTGGGTTCTATACTCATTTCCAGGTCTTGAAATAAATCCCTAAGGTCTTAAAACACTCAATACATAACCCAAGTCCACACAATGACCTAAACCCTTCTCTAGAATTTTCCAAACATCACATAACCTAACCAAAACAACTTCTAACTAAACTAAGATACAAAGAAACTTAAACTAACCTAAATGAAAGAAGATATACCTTATTTGGGCAACTTAAGAAAAACCCTAGCTTCTCAAAGTCTTCAAAATTCAACTTTGATTGGTCCAAAGTGTTGAGGAGGAAGAGTGGATCATCTTTAATGAAAAGAGTTTAGGGTTTTGATGAAGATTTTGAGATGGTTTCATGGGGTAGAGGTGGAGGGAGATGAGGTGGAAGAATATGAAGGAAAATAATGGGGAGGGAATGAAATGGCAGCCCCCCCTCTTATTCTCACCCTCACTCTCACTTAAGCTATGCCCCACTCCCTCTCTCTCCAATAATTCACTTTTTCTTTCCTTTTCTCTTTTCTTCTTACAATAACAAAACCAAATATCACAAATGCAAATGAAACAACATGTAACATGTCATGATGCACTAGCCATGGAAAACTGTAGAAACACGGATTTGGTTTAATCGCGATTAGTAGTGCACTAATCGGGTTTAATTTTAAACTTGTGTATAATTAATTATAAAAATGTCAAATCCAATAAATATATTTTTAAATGAGTAAATCATTTTAAATCCCCAATTATTTCACAATTATTGGTATATATTTATACCATTTTACGAAAACCCTAATTTCGCAAATCGGGTAGTTTTCGCGAAATATATTATTTTAATATTAAATTCTAAAAATAATATTTTATATTTTCTGAAATGTTACAATCTTCCCCCCTTAAATAAATTCGGTCCCCGAATTTAAATTTAAACCCCCAAATACTAAAACATTTCAAATTTCAACTCAATCAACGGGGCCCGAAATCACGGAAGATATAGAAATACTACAGCGCATCGCGTGCGTCTGAAGACGAGTACGAAACTCAAAATCGAACTCCGTCAAGCGTCACGCAAATCATCGGAGTTACAATGGAGATACAGATCTCGAAATCCACTACTGAAATCCAATATACACTAATCGAATACTATAATATGTATATAGTACGCATCCTTAGAAAAGCTTCTAAAACAGAATAACACATATGCAAAATCTTTTTCTGAATCACCGCGTGATGCGTAACTCACGACACAAGTGACGGACGCTCATTGGTAAAGTAATAATATACGTTCATATATGTTTTGCTAAAATATACGTTCCACCCTTTTTGAAAATATCCCAGGGGTTTTTCTTTATAAACGTTCGTGTCGCTCCATGACACGTAGGAAATAGCGAGACTATAGCTACTTTTTGAATACCTCTTGTTAAACTTTTAATGCATGCAAAGTACTCAAGTACTGTCCTCAGATCAGTCCTGTCCGGACACTATATAATATAGTGCCCATCATGAAAACAAAGTGCTCAAGAGCAAAATCAGCCTCGAAAGGCGTATCCAACAATCACGTGCGTCTGGTGCACACGGAAACCAAAGCCAAATACAAGTGCTACCAATGTGCACAAAACCAAACTAAGTGAAACGGGCGTGCACGAAAGCATCTGTCCAGTGCAACGGGTGTGCACGACAACAACATCTAGTGCGTCTATTGTGCACGAAAATCTCAATCCCAGTGCAACTAGCCTGCACAATGAAAATCCCAATCGAGTGCATCCGGTGTGCACAAAATCACATTCCATATCATGCGCCCAACATGCGTGAAATCAAAATCAAGTGCATCCGTCATGCACGAATGAAATCTAAATCAAGTGCATCCAACATGCATGAATAAAATCTAAATCAAGTGCATCCGGCATGTACGAATAAAATCTAAATCAAGTGCATCCGATGCGCACAAAATCCAATACCAAACGCCTAATATGCGCAAAAATCCAACTCAAACGCGTCAAGTCCGTAATAAGCATCTAGTCCAGTAGCATGCACGAAAACGAATATCAAGTGCAAACGCACACAAAAACATAAATCTGGTAAAACGAATGCTCAAAGACATAAATCGGGTGCAACCAAGGTACAGAGTATAAATCTAGTGCAACCAATGCACGAAATACCCATCTGGTGCAACAAATATAAGAAATGCAAATCTAGTGCATCCAGTGCACGAAATACAAATCTGTTGCATCCAGTGCACGAAATACAACTCCAGTGCATCCAGTGCACGAAATACAATACAGTGCAACAAATGCACGGCGTAAAAACCTGGTGCAACAATTGCACAAAATAAAAATCGGGTGCAACAAGTGCACGGAAATGCATTAATAACTCAAATACGTATAAAAACAACACCGAGTGTACCAAGGTGTATAAAATCAAAAATGCGTGCAACTGCATGCACAAAACACGTTTCAATGCACTACAAGCACATGTGAGCTATACCGAGTGCATAAATCAAATCGAGTGCGTACTACATGCACAAATAAAATCAACCGTTTGAAATCCACGAAATCATAAATACGTGCAGCCAAGGCACAAAATGAATATCAAGTGCAACAGATATGCACAAATCGTAAACCAACACAACAGTGTGTAAAACGTATATCAAGTGCAATAACTATGCACAAAATGTAAATACCCAGTAGGTGCAGCCAAGGTGCACGAAAACAATATCATGAAACTCAATCATCAAAACTCAAATCCAACCGATATAAGCGTGATACTCGGATCATAAACGCAATTCACAACAAATGACATTGAGGTACACCTTCTACAATGTCGAAAAATATCGGTGCGCCCAAAACTGGCAGAGCAAGAACATCCGCCTACCTCCTGCTCACGGTCTGGCGTCCTCTGTCTCTGGGTCCTCATTTTCTCTGTGGATTACCAATCTCGCAATCCATCGGCTCGTCGGCCCGGTCCGGTGTACTAACGGAAACGATTCAGTTCTGACACTCCTCTGGTCATCTCTTGGCCAATTAGCATGACCACTCATAAAGCAGCACGTCACTGGAGTAGGCCTCTGGCCCTCTGAGTACATGCGACATAAATGATCTTGGGTGCAAATCTTATCGAAGCAGTGTCCTGGAAGGAACCTGCTCAGGGTCTCTTCCGATCTCTCCTATGCCGAACTATACAGAGGCTGGTACTCTTGCATAATCTTTTCTCGCTTTCTGGACATCTGCATTCTCAGCACAGCATTTCCTCGGGAACTGGTCGTATCTCACGCCTCTGTATACATATCAGATCTCCAATCTCAATGGGGAGTAACAAAAGCTCGTTAATCTCTCGCACGAACCTCTTGTTCCACTCGTCTTTATTATCGTCCGCTTCGACGTCACGTCATGCTATCAGCGTACTGCAATTGTTCTTGGCTACAGTCAATCCGGAGTCTCTCACCTGGACTCGAAGTTACGAACTCGGTATCTTCATCACTCTGTAGAAGATCTCTAGCCGAACACGTCCGCGGGAACTCGTCCCAACCATCGGAGGAATATACCTTATTCATCCGCTCTCGATCAACTCACAACGCATCTGGGTGAGGTCCTCTATCCGAAGCTGGTCCACTTACTGATCTCCTATCGGATCATCCAACGAACAACGTCATCTCTGGATTGATCTACTCTAGATCTGAGTAAGATTCTCCACACTGGAAATCTTCAACTCAACCGGGCCTGCGTCGGCGCATCAAATATGACGAATCACCTTCGTCTCTTAACTCAAGATAGACTAGATATCGTCTGTCGCATCTCTGCCTGAAAGCTCCAGCGATCTCCGCTCGTAAAGTCTGGAAGCGACATCCCATCAATCTCAGCAACAGCTGGGTCATCTGTCTATAAGGTAGAAGACATCACAAACTCTAAGGTAGGCTGTACATCAACAGTCCTCTCACAACAGGCAGCCTCTAACAGTTACCCGATCATCCGGCGCAAGACCGAACACTCGCCTCAACAAGTGGTCACAACACAAATACAAAATCGAGACATTCCTATGTCACCAGAAAACACGATGGTCAGTCCTCGTCCATGATGAGCTCGCCCTGACCGCATCACTAGCAGCAGCTCAATCTGCGCTCAAACCATGGTGACAGGAACCTCAATCATGTATCGATGAAAACAGATCAACGGAATGAAAGGAATCAACAGATCCAGAATGGATACATAATCATAAGGAAGAACAGAATCAATGAGAGTATGATCATGGAAATGAATAGAATCAAGGATCTCAAATGGATGTATGATCAAGGGGACGAAGAGAATCACAAGTCTCAAGATATGTACATCCTAATGTTTCTTAAGTGGAGTATCGTATCGTAAATATGCCGCGGAACATACGTACGGTATATCACTCTACTCAAGCTACCTAATCCATCAATCAGGGTCAACCTATGTAACGAAAGTTCGGGTCTAATACCCCCCATGTTCAAGTCTGAGTTCCGTAAGGTCAAGCATAGGTTCCGAAATAAATTACACCCCAGACTCCACATAGTCAAACCTAGACTCGAACCAAGGTTAAACCTAGCGCTCTGATACCAACTTTGTCATGACCCGAAATTTAGTTCGTGACCGGCACTTAAATCACGCCACGTCTAAAGACGTAACGTAATTCAAGTAAGCCGAAGCCCAAAAATCTAAACCTTTTAAAGAAAATAAAGAGGTGAAGTTTTGAAATAAAGTTATGATGAAATCAAATGTTTTCTTAAATACATAAACAATGGAACATAAAAATGCAAGTGGATTTACTAGCTGAAAAACATGTTTCGTCTTTTGAAAATTTGGGCAACCCCTCCT
The DNA here is from genome assembly GCA_030015575.1 of Agapanthus africanus. Taxonomy (NCBI): domain Eukaryota; kingdom Viridiplantae; phylum Streptophyta; class Magnoliopsida; order Asparagales; family Amaryllidaceae; genus Agapanthus; species Agapanthus africanus. Next base: position 685,921,952 of record CM057339.1, read on the forward strand.
TTGTATGTTTTGATCCAAAACCACATATACATAATAATAATAAGGGCATCCCCAAGCGGGAGCTAGCTCTTCGCCAATCGGCAGAATCACAACCACGCAAGGCAGTATATATGTATACGACGCCCAACGACGAATATCCACACAAAAGGATAAAGAATAAAGCAAGACATCAACCCACCAAGCGAACATATAACCCATCTCTCAAGTCTCGCAACTACAAGTCTTGCTAAGTCTTACTACTTACACAAATACTAGTTTCTGATTGATGGAGTTAACTAGATACAACTGGAATAATAAATACAATAGTGGTACGATCCAACATGTACCACCTACCAAAGCAAGTCACCCGAATGCAAACTGTGTGCCAACGATGTCGCTGCCGATCCATGAGGTCAACCTACAAGAACTGTGGCACAACGGGGGTGACTTGCCAACTCGTGAGTAGAAAAACATAATCAGGTAGAAATCGAATAAACAACGATTCCTCGGTCAACTATATCATAAAGGTAATACTATGATATCTAGGGTGACCGTATCTGCATATGTGCCAACAATATAATTAATGCCTATCTGCATGAGGCTAACATCTACGTGTCCGTCAATGACACAACAACATCATGCATGTAAAATCATGAAAGCATATGCATGAAAGTATGAGGATATAAATCAACGTTTGTCCCTCGCGACACATCAAAATCATGGAACCTGAGTGTCCAGCATCGGTACTCGAAACATCATGAAACCCGTGTCCGACATCGACACGTAAATCCTCATATATCTTGGGCTCCGTCAGTCCGGATCGGCCCACGGGCTCCGTCTGCGGGATCGGCCCACGGGCTCCGTCTGCGGGATCGGCCCTCGGGCTCCGGCAGAATGGATCGGCTCATATCCATCACTCGACTCCGGTCGGTATCCTCCGGATAACCGCCGGGTCCAACTAATCACCGGTAGGTAGTAGTCCCTCTGTCAGGCTCAACGTCTACTGCGCGACACCCCTTTCTTGTCCCGGGGTACCATACCGGGTCCACCATGAACCCGCAAACGGATCATCCAACTCCTCGAATCGGGTTTCACATATCACACATCTCAGAACCGAGAAAACTCATGGTGGACGCACTGAAATTTCATATCAAGAGAAACCGAGTTTTTAAAACAATATATACTTTCTTTTGAAACATAACCACGGTTCTCAAATCCAGAATCTCATGAAAACGGCATCTCAATGCGTATAATTGTAAAGCATGATGTATGCGACATATAACAGAAATGTAAGCATATCCGTATATCATGCAACATGAAAAAGTTATGTGAACATAGCATGTAAATCATGCAAGGAGTCATATCATGATGCAGCAATTCTACTGTGTAGTGACATAGCAATTATCGATGATGAAGCGTGTGAGCCGACAATCGGTGTAAGTGTAACGTACGCATCATCGATAATGGTGTAGGTGTACTAGCACAGGTATATGTAATGCAATGAGAGTGATATGAACGTAGCATAATGTAAATCGTGGGCGCAATGGTATAAGGTATACGTCTCTATCACATATCCGAGTCGGTGAATCTATTGATCGGCATCCAGCCTCACAACATCACGTATGGTATAATCCATCATACGGTATCCTCTAGTCAAGAGTATAGATCAATCATCTCTTATCGACTCGCATCCGTATACCGACATATCAATCAAGTCATCATATCACAACGAATACTCTTTTCATCACATTAAGTCATCTTACCTCAAGCCTGTTTTATATACACATTCTATCTTATTAATCTCACTTCATGCTACTCTAAATCCCCTACTTATTCTCATGCACTACCTATCTATATATCGTGATTCACGTTCACTTATCATATCCTTATATACCAATTCGAGACATTATTTCTATCATATCATGTTAAAGAGTCATATCCCTATACTTTTCATCTCATATCTTGATATATATATTCAATCATTCACATCATCTCTAACTATCTTTTTAACCCTATCCATAGTTTCCTAATCTAAGTTTCCTTAAGCATATTCGATATATCGATTTCCATCAAAAACCTGCGGGGGTGCTATACGCCATCCACCCGACTTCCCCCATAGATATAGATCTACTCATCTGCGGAACTCCTCGTTCAGCCTAGCTGATGTGCTTCGTCATCTCGGAAGTCCACGAGAGGGTACCTACAATAAATACACAATCGCAAATGCTATTAACATCAAGTTCCGAAATCTGACACGGCACAGGAATTTCCTATAGGTTAGAAACTATAGCCTACGCATGCAAAACAATCAAACAACCCTTGTTGTTGACGTACAAACGCCCAACAAATAAATACAAATCCAAACATCAAAACCAAGCATTCCAAAATATGGAAAACATAACCAAAAACACACCAATATGTTCCCAGATTTTACTCAGGTTACATTAGGACAAAACTAACAAGTATAGGAAGTTGTATATGGAGTGTGTGAGCTACTGAAACAACCTAGGCCCCAAATACCAAACTTTGGTCGGCCACACTGCCTAAAAATCCGGCCAGCTCGGTCTACAGTGCTCTGTTGGGGTTCATCTTCTCAGGGTGGTCTCCTAGTGTCTTAAATAGGTCTCTGGTATTGTTTGTTTTTCTCATAAACTTCCAGGTTTGCTCCAGATTTCCTGTAGGCCACTAAAATGTCACAAAACCGACATGAGGAATTTCCTAAGTCCGTATTTTGGGTTTTATACTCATTTCCAGGTCTTAAAATACTAAATACATAACACAAGTCCACACAATGACCTGAACCCTTCTCTAGAATTTTCCAAACATCACATACCCTAACCAAAACAACTTCTAACTAAACTAGGATACAAAGAAACTTAAACTAACCAAAATGAAAGAAGATATACCTCATTTGGGCAACTCAAGAAAAACCCTAGCTTCCCAATATCTTCAAAATTCAACTTTGATTGGTCCAAAGTGTTGAGGATGAGGAGGGGATCATCTTTAATGAAAGGAGTTTAGGGTTTTGATGAAGATTTTGAGATGGTTTCATGGGGTGGAGGTGGAGGGAGATGAGGAGGAAGAAGATGAAGGAAAATAATGGGGTGGGAATGAAATCGAAGCCCCCCCTCTCTTTCTTATTCTCACCCTCACTCTCACTTAAGCTATGCCCCACTCCCGCTCTCTCCAATAATTCACTTTTTCTTTTCTTTACTCTTTTCTTCTTACAATAACAGAACCAAATATGACAAATGCAAATGAAACAACATGTAACATGTCATGGTGCACTAGCCATGGAAAACTGTAGAAACACGAATTTGGCTTAATCGCGATTAGTAGTGCACTAATCGGGTTTAATTTTAAACTCGCGTATAATTAGTTATAAAAACGCCAAATCCAATAAATATATTTTTAAATGAGTAAATCATTTTAAATCCCCAATTATTTCACAATTATTGGTATATATTTATACCATTTTACGAAAACCCCAATTTCGCAAATCGGGTAGTTTTCGCGAAATATATTATTTTAATATTAAATTACAAAAATAATATTTTATGCTTTCTGAAATGTTACATATATATACATTTCTCATTCTCGTTCTTGATGAAGTCAAATTCCTTTATGGTTTCATCAAAACAGATGTTCCAGCTCCGCGATGCCTGGTTTAATACATAAATGGATTTAAGCAACTTGCACACCTTCCCGCTGCTCCTATTGTCTACAAAACCTTCAGGCTGATCCATATAAACACACTCTTCCAAACTTCAGTTTAGAAAAGCCGTTTTTACGTCCGTCTGCCAGATTTCATAGTCATGGAAGGAAGCAATGGCAAGTAGGATCCGAATGGATTTGAGCATATCTACTGGAGAAAAGGTTTCGTCATAGTCCACTCCTGGTCTTTGACGAAAACCTTTTGCAACGATTCTAGCCTTATAGGTTTCAACCTGCCCATCTACACCAAGTTTCCTTTTGTAAATCCATTTGCATCCAACGGGTTTTACCCCAGGTGGAGCAATATCCAAAGTCCACACTTTATTGGTGTACATGGACTCCATTTCGGATCGCATAGCATCCAGCGACTTATCAGAGTCCCTACTGATAATGGCCTGTCTGAAACTAGTAGGATCATCTTCTTCCAAGATAAAATCCTCTCGATCTCCGTCTATGAGAAAACCGTATTATCTCTCGGGCGGATGAGAAATCCTACCAGATCTGCGGAGTGGCTGAGGTTCGTCTAGGATTATTGAATCAGGAGGTTCCACCAAATCTTCAGTTTCAGTTTGCGGTCGCTGAATTTCTTCTAGTTCTACCGTGCACCCACTAGTTTCTTTTGTAAGAAACTCCCTTTCTAAAATGGCCGCGTGGCAAGACACAAACACCTTCTGTTCCTCAGTGTGGTAGAACAGATATCCATGCGAATGCTTTGGATATCCCATAAATTTAAAAAAAACTGACTGTGCCTCTAGTTTGTCTGGTTTCTGTGTTTTCACATAGGCCAAACAACCCCATATCTTAATACCTTTAAGACATGGTCCCTTTCCACTCCATATTTCATATGGAGTCTTAGGCACTGATTTATACGGAACCTGATTCAACAAGTACGCTGCTGTTTCAAGCACAAGTCCCCAGAATGAAAGAGGTAACTCAGCACTACTCATCATGGAGTGAACCATGTCCAATAGGGTACGGTTCCTCCGCTCCGATACTCCGTTGTGCTGTGGTGTATACGGAGGAGTAAGCTGAGAGAGAATACTATTCTATTTTAGAAAGTCCCTGAATTCCGTGCTTAAGTACTCCCCTCCTCTATCAGATCGAAGGATCTTGATACTTTTGCTAGTCTGGTTCTCTACTTCATTTCTGAATTCTTTGAATTTCTCAAAAGCTTCAGATTTGTGTTTCATCAGATACATATATCCGAACCTAGAGAGATCATCGGTGAATGTGATGGAGTACGAGAACCCACCCCTTCCATTTATAGACATTGGACCACATACATCACTGTGTATGAGTCCCAAGAGCTCTGCTGCTCTTTCTCCGTGTCTGGTGAATGGAGATTTAGTCATCTTTCCCTTGAGACAAGACTGACAAGTTTCATAAGATGAAAGTTCGAACGTATTCAAAAGTCCATCTTTATGCAACTTACTTATTCTTTTCTCTCCGATATGACCAAGTCTACAATACCACAAGTAGGATTCGTTCGTTTCTGAACTCTTCCTCTTGCTTATGTTTTGTATATTGAAAACTGTGTTTTGATTTAGAATATAGATACCATTAAACAGTGTACCTTCTGCAACCAGTACCTTATCAAGGTAAATGTTCATGATATTTCTACCAAGAACAAAATTATATCCATATTTATCAAGTAAAGAAACTGATATTATGTTGCAAACCATAGATGGTACATTGTAGCAATTGTTCAAAATCATAGTATTGCCATTTGGCAACACCAGGTGATATTCACCGACGGCTGCAGCATCAACTTGTGCTCTGTTCCCTACTCTGAGGGACATATCACCAGGTCCAACTATCCTATCTTTTCTCAGTCCCTGTAATAAATTATAGATATGAGATCCCGATCCGGTATCTAGTACCCAGGAGGTAGAACTGACCGAAAAGCAGTTCTCAATTACAAGAACACCTGAAATAGATGCATTAGGGCAACCAGATAGCATACTATCATGTCGAGCAAGACTGTCCTCTGAATATATATATATATATATATATATATATATATATATATATATATATATATATATATATATATATATATATATATATATATATACATACATCAGTACATACACTATCATATAATGGCCTCTAGGGCATACATATATCCAACAATCTCCCACTTGTACTAAGGCCAATTATTGGCGTATCTCATACCCAACATCTCAAAAAGTCGCTCATGCTGCGGCTGAGGGAGGGCCTTGGTGAATGGATCCGCAGTGTTGTCCTTTGTATCTACTGTCTTAATCTCGATCTCATGGCGATCAACTATCTCCCGGATCAAATGATATCGCCTCAGGATGTGTCTGGACTTCTGAAGGGACCTTGGCTCTTTGGCCAACGTCATAGCCCCATTATTTTCACAATACAAAGGTATTGGATCAATAATGGTTGGAACTACTCTTAGCTCCGAGATGAACTTCCTCATCCAGACGGCTTCCTTGGCGGCATCATTTGCAGCGATGTACTCAGCTTCCATCGTAGAGTCTGCAACGGTATCCTGTTTGGAACTCTTCCAACTCACCGTCCCTCCGTTGAGGGTAAATGCAAATCCTGAGATAGACTTGCTGTCATCCTTATCACTCTGGAAACTCGAATCGGTAAAGGCCTCCATTTTGGAGATCCCCGTTACCATACACCAAGAACAATTCTTTAGTCCTTCGCAAGTACTTAAGAATGTTCTTCACAACAGTCCAGTGATTCTCCCTTGGGTTTGAGTGATACCTGCTTACCACACTCAGTGCATAAGCAACATCAGGGCGTGTACACAACATCGCATACATTATTGATCCTACGGCTGAAGCGTAGGGAATAATGCTCATGCGAGCTATCTCTTCATCAGACTTTGGGCAATAGTCCTTGGAGAGAGTGACTCCATGGCAAGAGGGTAAGGTACTCCGCTTGGAGTCTTCCATACTAAACCTCTTTAGGATGGTGTTGATGTACTTGGTTTGGGACAATCCCAATAACCGTTTGGATTTATCCCTATAGATCCGTATGCCCAATATGTTCATGGCATCACCCAGATCCTTCAGGGAGAACCTTTGTGATAAGAATGATTTGACCGACTGTAGCATAGGGTTGTCATTTCCTATTAGAAGAATGTCATCCACGTACAATAAGAGGAATGCGACAGTTCTTCCTACAGTCTTCTTATAAACAAAAGGTTCATCCGGATTTTTGATGAAATCAAACTCTTTGATAACATCATCAAAACAGATGTTCCAACTCCGTGATGCCTGCTTTAATCCATAAATGGATTTAAGCAACCTACAAGCTTTCCCGCTGCTCCCACTATCAATGAAACCCTATGGCTGATCCATATAAACGCATTCCTCTAAATCACCATTTAGAAATGCAGTTTTAACGTCCGTCTGCCAGATTTCATAGTCGTAGTGAGCAGCAATAGCAAGTAGGATCCGAATGGATTTAAGCATAGCTACCGGAGAGAAATTCTCGTCATAGTTCAGTCCTGGTCTTTGATGAAAGCCTTTCGCTACCAACCTTGCCTTATAGGTCTCCACCTGTCCATCTACACCGATCTTTCTTTTAAAGATCCATTTGCAGCCTACAGGTTTTATCACAGAGGGTACATCCTCCAAAGTCCATACTTTGTTGGTGTACATGGACTCCATTTTGGATCTCATGGCATCCAGCCACTTAACAGAGTCACCACTCGTGATAGCTTGCTGAAAACTGGCAGGGTCATCATCATCCATGATGCAATCTTCTCTATCACCATCAATGAGAAAACCGTAGTATCTCTCCGGTGGGCGAGAAGTCCTGCCAGGTCTACGGAGTGGCTGAGGTTTATTAGATTCTGTTGCAACATCCGGTTCAACCAAGTCGTCATTTGTAACTTGTGTTTCCAGAACCTCTTCTAGATCTACCAAATTGCCATCAGTATCGTTTGGATAAATCTCATTTTCTAAAAATGTGGCATACTAAGAGACAAACACCTTTTGTTCCTCTTTGTGGTAGAAAAGATTCCCAAACGAATGTTTTGGATATCCCATAAATATACACTTGACCGATCGTGTCTCGAGTTTGTCTGGATTCTGCTTTTTGACAAAAGCCGGAAAACCCCAAATCTTAATTCGTTTAAGAGATGGTCCCTTCCCATACCATATCTCATATGGTGTGGTAAACACGGTCTTGGTTGGAACTTTGTTTAACAGAAAAGCTGCAGTCTCCAATGCATGCCCCCAAAAGGAGAGAGGTAACTCAGAATCACTCAGAATCGATCGCACCATATCTAATAGGGTACGATTTCACCGCTTTGACACACCATTGTGTTGTGGTGTGTAAGGGGGAGTGAGCTGAGAGAGAATCCCGTTCTCTTTTAGGAAGTTCAAGAACTCAGTACTAAGGTACTCTCCACCACGATCTGATCGAAGTATCTTGATGCTCATTCCTGTTTGTTTTTCTACTTAAAGTTTGTACTCCTTGAATTTCTTGAAAGCTTCAGTCGTATGCTTTATCAAAAACACGTGACCGAATCTTGAGAAATCATCAGTAAAAGTTATGAAGTAGGAAAGCATGTGTAGACATTGGTCCACATACATCACTATGTATGAGGCCCAAGAGCTCAGTAGCTCTTTCTCCGTGTCCACTAAACAGAGTTTTGGTCATTTTACCTTTGATACAAGACTGACAAGTTGCATAAGATTTATACTAAAAAAGTTTTAACTATCCATCTTTATGAAGCTTGCTAAGTCTTGTTTCATTAATATGACCAAGTCTACAATGCCAAAGAAATGCTTCATTTATATCTAAAAATTTTCTTTTATTTGTGTGTTCAATGTTGAAAACTGTGTGCTGATTAAGGACGTATATCCCGTTATTTAGCGTACCACAACCAATCAACTCTTGATTTAGTTTAATGTTCATAACATTGTGTTGCACAGCAAAATGATATCCTTCATTGTCTAACAAGGAAACAGATATAATATTACATGGCATTCCTGGTACAAAATAATATGGGTTCAAAACCAATATACAACCCGACGGAAACCCTAGGTGATACTCTCGCACTGAAACTGCATGTATATTGGAACCATTTCCAACCCGGAGAGTATGATCACCTGTCTTCAAAACTCTGCTATTTCTCAATGCCTGCACAGAATTGCAAATATGAGAACCCGAACCGGTATCTAATACCCAGGAAGCAGAGTTAATAGAAAAACAGTTTTCAGTCACGAACACACCTGAAGCTGAAGCATCACCATGCTTCTTTTTCTTGAGTTCAAGGTACTCAGTACAGTTCCGCTTCCAGTGGCCCGTCTTCTTGCAGTGGAAACATTCTCCCTTCCCCGACTCCGCAGCTTTGGGTTTGTCTTTTCCCTTTGCCTTCTTGATTCCTCTTTTCGGCTTGGTGAACTTCTTCTTATTCATTCCCTTGGCCTTGGCTTTTGGGAAGGAAGAGGAAGATTGTCCAATAAGTAGAGAGGGGGACTTCGCTTTCAGCGTGTTCTCCGCACTTCTTAACATACTAAGAAGTTCGGGTAGTGACTTCTCCATGTCATACATATTGAAGTTCACTATGAATGGAGTAAAGGCGGAGGGAAGAGACTGAAAACAATATCAGTATACTGTTCGTTATCCATTGTCCACCCGAGGTCCTCTAGCTCTTCTATAAGAGATATCATCTTCAAAACGTGATCGCCTACTGATGTGCCAGGAGCCATCCGCATCTGAAACAACTTTCGAGATGCTTCATATCTCAGGGTCCGAGATTGCTCTCCATACATATCTTTTGTATGGAGAAAAATGGATTGGATGTCCATATGCTCGTGTTGCTTTTGATGTGCATTATCCATCGATGCAAGTGCAAGGCATTTGGCAGTAGCACTGTCAATATCCCACGTTTTGCGGATTTCTCTATCCGCGGTAGAAGATTCAGGTCCTGGGGTAGGCGGGACTTTGGAAGTGAGGACATATGATACTTTATCATATGTTAGAGCAATGTTTATGTTCCTCAGCCAATCTTTGTAGTTTGGTCCGGTCAGCTTGTTTTTATCTAGTAGAAGCTTAAGGCCTGTCATTGGTATCTGCCATTAAGAGAGAGAAAAGAATACACTCAGCGAAAGCTCTTGCAAAGATCAGATTGGTTATTATCTTTTCTAATCGATGTCTCCCACTGTTTTTATCAAATTTTCTTTAAAACCTTTTAAAAAGAAAACCAGCCGGGATTAATTACATTCTACAACTTTGCTAACTGTTCAGCCAGGCCAGTGCTGGTACTTTGAGGGAGGTTCCTCGTGCATTCGCACGGACCTAATTAGAATAAACCTCATTTTCCCAGAGGCGTAGCCCCGTTGACACCTTTCTAGACACCTAATGGGTTAGCTAATTGCAAAGTGTAAAATTCTCCTGGGAGCAACTCTTGCTCACAGTGGGATCGGGATCCTACTATCATATAGAAGGTGAGCGCAAGCGCGCCATGTGTCGGCATGTGGGCGCTTTGCGCTAGAGCGCAGGGCGTTGTAGTGCAAGCGCGCCACATGTCGGCATGTGGGCGCCTTGCGCTCGAGCGCTGAGCGCTTGAGCGCAAGCGCGCCACGTGTCGGCACGCGGGCGCTCTGCGCTTGAGCGCCGATGAGAAAAAGAGGCTTTTAGCCAAAAAAAATTCTCGGAAGAGAAATCAGAGAAGAGTTGGACTCCTGAGTGTGTTTTCTTGGGTTTAGTGAAGGGGTTCTTCTTATTCCTCCTCCGTTAGCTGGATCTTGAAGATCAAGAGATGTGAGATCTCAAAATCTCTCCTTTTTGAGATCTGATGACAGATCCAAGTTCCCCTTTGTGGGTTTCGTGGTGAAAATCTATTTTGTTTTGGAAAAGGAAGAGTAAAACTCTTGATTTAATTCAGAAGAAAGAAGAAGGTTTGAGACCTTCAGAAAAGGGAAAGAGATACAAACCCTAGGTTTTTTGAGAGAATGAAAGTGTTTTTTTTATTCATCATCATGTTGCCTTTTTAGGCTTACACATTTACATATAGCCCCTTGGGCTTTGCAAAATGGAATTTTGCCCATCCCATGGCTCATGTGCCATTTTATTTTTGCACATAAGCCATGGGCTTACAAAATATTGGCTTTATGCCCATTTTGCTTACATTCATGCATAAAAAATTACATAAAAATTATTTATGACATGATTTCGTTGTTGGCATAGGGAGGCTGGCCGCGGGCTCGACTTGGGCATGGGCCCGCTTGACCTGGGTTTGGGCCCACCTAGCTTGGGAGTTGACCTTGACTTTGACTCGGTCAACCGGGGTGTAAATTTTTACCCCAACAAATTGCCCCCCATCAATGAATGCACACCGCACATGTGGGTCATGTGCATGAAATTGATGGATCTTCTTTTGCGTGGAGGCGACTTGCTTTGGTCCCCACTTTTTGGGATGCACTGCCCTTTTTACGACGTGGACGGTCGGCGCTTGACGCGTCTCCGAGACGGAGTGTCCGTGGTAGATGTTTCCCTGGCCCGAAGCGATCTGGTTCCTGCTTTGTCGGAAGCCTGCACAGCCATTTTTGCGACGTGGACGGTCGACGCTTGACACGTCTCCGAGACGGAGTGTCCGTGGTAGACGTTTCCCTGACCCGGAGTGATTTGGTTCCCGATTTGTGGGGAGCCTGCACTGCCTGTTTTGCGACATGGACGGTCGACGCTCTGATCTGGAGCGATTTGGTAGACGTGTCCCCAGCACGGAGTGTCTCTGGTCGACGTTTCCCCGAGGCGGAGTGTCGTTGTTGGACGTTTCCCTGATGCGGAGTGTCTGTGTTGGACGTTTCCCCGATGCAGAGTGTCGCTTGCTGACGTGTCCCCGGCACGGAGTGTCTGCTTGACGTTTCCCCCGAACGGAGTGTCATTGTTCGACTTTTCCCCGGCACGGAGTGTCGCTGATCGACTTTTCCCCGGCACGGAGTGTCGCTGATGGACTTTTCCCCGGCGCGGAGTGTCGCTGGTGGACTTTTCCCCGGCGCGGAGTGTCGCTGGTGGACTTTTCCCCGGCACGGAGTGTCGCTGATCGACTTTTCCCCGGCGCGGAGTGTCACGGGTTGACTTTTCCCCGGCACGGAGTGTCGCTGATGTACTTTTCCCCGGCGCGGAGTGTCGCGGGTTGACTTTTCCCCGGCACGGAGTGTCGCTGATCGAATTTTCCCCGGCGCGGAGTGTCAGGTTGACTTTTCCCCGGCACGGAGTGTCGCTGATGGACTTTTCCCCGGCGCGGAGTGTCGCTAGTTGACTTTTCCTCGGCACGGAGTGTCGCTGATCGACTTTTCCTCGGCGCGGAGTGTCGCGGGTTGACTTTTCCCCGGCACGGAGTGTCGCTGATCGACTTTTCCCCGGCGTGGAGTGTCGGGTTGACTTTTCCCCGGCACGGAGTGGCGCTGATCGACTTTTCCCCGGCATGGAGTGTCGGGTTGACTTTTCCCCAGCACGGAGTGTCGCTGATGGACTTTTCCCCGGCGCGGAGTGTCGGGTTGACTTTTCCCCGGCACGGAGTATCGCTGATGGACTTTTCCCCGGCACGGAGTGTCTCTGGTTGACTTTTCCTCGGCACGGAGTGTCGTTGATCGACTTTTCCCCGGCGCGGAGTGTCGGGTTGACTTTTCCCCGACACGGAGTGTCGCTGATCGACTTTTCCCCGTCGCGGAGTGTCGGGTTGACTTGATTCCGAGGCGGAGCATAATTCCGGCATGGAAGGTAGATATCCCGAGGCGAAGCATAATTTCGACACGGGGTAAATTCTGGGACGGAGCATGATTCCGCCATAGAGGTTGGTTTGATTTGATTTGGGTTGACATCAGCATCGCTACACTGGAATATGGTACCAGGAGCGAATCATCATCTGTCTTGAGAGGATTTGGGAATTGGTTTTCTGTCGGCATCTGCATTACTGCACTGGAATAATGCCAGGAGCAACTCATCATATGCCCCGGGAGGATTTGGATTTGGTTTTTTGTTTGGCATCTGCATTGCTGCACTGGAATAATGCCATGAGCAACTCATCATTTGCCCCGGGAGGATTTGGGAATTGGTTTTTGTTTAGCATCTGCATTGCTGCATTGGAATAATGCCAGGAGCAACTCATCATTTGCCCCGGGAGGATTTGGGAATTGGTTTTGTTTTGGCATCTGCATTGCTGCACTGGAATAATGCCAGGAGCAACTCATCATTTGCCCCGGGAGGATGGGATTTGGAATTTGGTTGGCGTCTGCATCGCTGCACTGGAATATGGTACCAGGAGCGACTCATCATTCGCCACTTGGGGGTTGGGAAGCGATGGCTTAGGAGACAGGTTTAGATCCCTATCACCTAAGGCTTTTCAATTTTATGGGCTGTGAGGGTCCCATAAAAGCATTTTCTCCCTACGAGTCGTGAGGATCCCGTAGGTGCATTTTCTCCTTAGGAGTCGTGAGGACTCCTAAGTGTGTTTTTCCTTTGTGACTCGTAAGGATCCCACAAAAGTTTGTTCTCCTCATGTATCGTGAGGACACATGAGTGGATTTCTCTCGTTCCCAGTTTAATGACTTAGAGGTCGTCTGTTTCCAGTTTAACGACTTAGAGGTCATCTGTTTCCAGTTTAACGACTTAGAGGTCATCCGTTTCCAGTTTAACGACGTGGTGGTCATCTGTTTCCAGTTCAAAGACTTAGAGGTCATCTGTTTCCAGTTTAACGACGTGATGGTCATCTGTTTCCAGTTTAAAGACTTAGAGGTCTATTGTTTCCAGTTTAACGACTTAGAGGTCGACTGTTTCCAGTTTAACGACTTAGAGGTCATCTGCTTCCAGTTTAAAGACTTAGAGGTCATTTGTTTCCAGTTTAACGACTTGGTGGTCATCTGTTTCCAGTTTAACGACTTGGAGGTCATCTGTTTCCAGTTTAAAGACTTGGTGGTCTATTGATGGCGAGCTTGGAATTTTGGGGTAGGGGCCGGCATCAGCGTTGCTAACACTGAAGCAGAGGTGCCAGGAGCAATTCATCATTTTCCTAGTCTTGTTGGCGGAGCGACGGCTTAGGAGACGGGTTTAGGTCCCTATCGCCTAAGGCTCTTCAATTTTATGGGCCGTGAGGGTCCCATAAAAGCATTTTCTCCCTGCGAGTCGTGAGGATCCCGCAGGTGTATTTTCTCCTTAGGAGTCGTGAGGACTCCTAAGTGTGTTTTTCCTTTGTGAGTCGTAAGGATCCCACAAAGGTTTGTTCTCCTCATGTATCATGAGGATACATGAGTGGGTCTTCTCAATGGAGCATAAATCCAAAGGCGGAGACCGTCCGCGTAACTGGTGATTACGGTGGGGCATGGGTATGATGAGAATTATTTGAGCCCGTGGATTGTATACGGCAGTCAATTTGGGGACTGGCCGTATGGCCGGAAGAATTTTTGAAAAAATGGATTTTTGTTGGCGTCTGCATCGCTGCACTGGAATATGGTACCAGGAGCAACTCATCATTCGCCAGTTGTTATTTTTTGTTTTACCACGATTGCTCTATCATTTCAGCTTTTCTTGTCGCGAAGATCGCGATTGCCCTATCATTTCGGCTTTTTTTCGCGGTTGCCCCATAATTTCGGCTTTATTTTCATCTTTATTTTACTCGCTGATTTTTATTGCGAGTTACCCCATCATTTCGGCTTTTCTTTATTTTTCTTTTATTTACACATTTTTTTGTTTATTTACACATATATATATTTTGTACATTCCCAGTTTAACGACTTAGAGGTCGATTATTCCCAGTTTAGTGGCATGGTGGTAATTGTTCCCAGTTTAATGACGTGGCAGTCGATTGTTCCCAGTTTAATGACGTAGTGGTCAGTTGTTCCCAGTTTAACGACGTGGTGGTCCTCGAGGCACATGTCTGGGAGGATTAGGTTCCCGAAAGGCTTCGGTCTCCATTTGCATGAAATCGGCGATCGTAGCTTGACTGTTTGCTAACACACCTTTAGACTGTTCTATCTCTCCCATCTTGTATTGCCTTTCGACCCAATCTTTGAAGACGAAGCAGTCCTCAATGGCATGATCTATCACCCTGTGATAGGGGAAATATTTTGGGTCGTCGGTCATATTCTCTTCTTGCGGTCACTTTGATTCTGGCAGTTGTGGACAGTTTCTTAGGGCGTCCCTGAATATCTTGTGGACCTTTTCCCTCTTGAAGGAATAGACCTTTTCCAGCTTCTCTTTCTGAGGCGATTCCCCCCCGGTGTATGTATCAGAGGGACTGGAGGCTGATTGCGGCCGTTTTTCGCGAACGCGTTGAAAGGGATATCAGTTGGCTGCCCCCGGGTATCAATCCCTGGCTCATGAGACAAAATTTGATTCTGCTGTAATTGCAATCGGGTGACTTGGGTCGCGAGATCTGCCACGACGTTTGCCAGCTCATCGACTTTGGAATAGGCCTCGGCCATCTTCTCATCCCTGTCCTGAAATTGCCTTTGAAGCCAGTGGAATAATGCTTGTTCTGTAGTTCCGGCTATGACAACCGGGTAATCATTATTGCCTGAGCTCAATTCCGCAGGAACCACGGGCTCCTCTGGCTTATCGGCCTGAGCGGGCTCTTCATCATTTAGATCGAGCCGATACTGGGTAGCGTCAACCATATCATCACCATGGCTGTGAAGAAGAGGAGGGTTCGTTTCTTCATATCCGGCCATGTAGACAGTGTGAATAACACATTCAGCCATTCTTTCATCACTGGCAGCTGGTTTCGCGGAGCGGTCCGGGCTTTGGAAATTCATAAATTTTAACATGGCCAGAGCCCTAGCCCTTTTGTTGGCTCTATATTTGAGCCGCTTCTACCTCAGCTTCTCTGCCTTAAGCGCTTGGCAGGCTTCTGCTCTTCAGGAAGCTGCTAGGCCAAGCGATTGGGATGCTTGAGAAGACATCTGCCCGCGTGTCTGTCGAAGGTATCGCCTAGGCTTGCCCACGACGTCTGGCAACTTCTTTTGTTCCGATGGCTTTTCCCCCAGTTGGGGCCATGGAAAGCCGTCCAGACACCGATTTGCGTTTGGGTTGGGGCGCCCTCGAGATTACCACATTCGGTCTCCTACCTTTCGAGACCGGTCTGTCTGTTGCTGGAGCTTGAGGAGCCGGGATGGCGTTAGCTGACACGAACAGGATAGAGCCAAATGGTAGCGGCTCCTCCTCCCATTGTCGCACTAGACTGGCCGGAAGGACCGTCCTGGAGTCCATCTTCATCGTGTAGGAGACGGGAGTCGTGCTGAGAGCTGAGATCGTCCTTGGAGACATTGTTGGAGAGTGATTGCTTGAAAACCTGCATGAAAAAGCATTATTTTAGTTTAAATATAGGTATGTATATTGATTGAGTTCGCATGAACGTTTAACCCGAAATATGGGAGGAGAGATTGGTCCCACCGGGCGTGCCAGAATCTGTAGGGTGTTTTTCGTCACCCCATTGAGATGGGAATACGCGCGCACTTGTCAGGCATACTACACATTCTCCCTGCCTGGGGTAGGCCGGGGTTTAATGATTGTGGGGATCCGAATCTCCGGCAGCCGCGAACTAAGCTGCCGTTAATTACCCCTCGCTTTTGGAGCGAGGGAACCTCCGATTGACGGGTTAAATTGGTCATGCGAACTCAATATGCAGTGTACGTGTGTTGTGTTTTGAAAGGGGGGTTTGGATATATCGGGAACCACGCAGAGTTTTTACGGGGGTCCCGCTACCCGGATAGCGGGCTGGGGGTCAAGGGGGCTAGCAGCCCCCTTGCGGGGTGCGGAGCAGCGCCCCGTTAGAAATTTTTTTCTAACAGGGACAGTGTCGTGGTGTATGTGTGTGTGCACATATGTATGCATATGTGTATATATATATATATGTATATATATATATATATGTATATATATATATATATGTATATATATAAGAAAGAAAAAGGGGGGAAAGGCATCCAAAGGATGCGTGGGGGCAACACCTTGGGCGCTGTGCGCCTAGGTGCTGTGTGCTCAGGCGCTAGAGTGCCACGTGTCGGCACGTGGGCGCTCTACTCTTGAGCGCTGGGCGCTTGAGCGTCGGCGCGCCACGTGTCGACACGTGGGCGCTTTGCGCTTCAGCGCCTGACGCTCGAGCGCAAGTGCGCCACGTGTCGGCACGGGGGCGACTTGCGCCTGAGTGCTTGCGCTAGAGCGCAAGCGCGCCACGTGTCGGCACGGGGGCGACTTGCGCCTGAGAGCTTGCGCTCAGGCGCAAGCGCGCCACGTGTCTGCACCGAGGAGACTTGCGCTCGAGTGCTTGCGCTTGAGCACAAGCGTGCCACGTGTCGGCACCAGGGCGACTTGCGCTCGAGTGCTTGCGCTTGAGCGCAAGCGCGCCACGTGTCGGCACGTGGGCGCTTTGCACTTGAGCGCAGGGCGCTGTAGTGCAAGCACGCCACGTGTCGGCACGTGGGTGCCTTGCGCTCGAGCGCTGAGCGCTTGAGCGCAAGCGCGCTACGTGTCGGCACACGGGCGCTCTGCGCTTGAGCGCCGGCGAGAAAAAGAGGCTTTTAGCCAAAAAAATTTCTCGGAAGAGAAATCAGAGAGGAGTTGGACTCCTGAGTGTGTTTTCTTGGGTTTAGCGAAAGGGGTTCTTCTTCTTCCTCCTCCGTTAGCTGGATCTTGAAGATCAAGAGATGTGAGATCTCAAAATCTCTCCTTTTTGAGATCTGATGACAGATCCAAGTTCCCCTTTGTGGGTTTCGTGGTGAAAAACTATTTTGTTTTGGAAAAGGAAGAGTAAAACTCTTAATTTAATTCAGAAGAAAGAAGAAGGTTTGAGACCTTCGGAAAAGGGAAAGAGATACAAACCCTAGGTTTTTTGAGAGAATGAAAGTGTTTTTTTTATTCATCATCATGTTGCCTTTTATAGGCTTACACATTTACATATAGCCCCTTGGGCTTTGCAAAATGGCATTTTGCCCATCCCATGGCTCATGTGCCATTTCATTTTTGCACATAAGCCATGGGCTTACAAAATATTGGCTTTATGCCCATTTTGCTTACATTCATGCATAAAAAATTACATAAAAATTATTTATGACATGATTTCGTTGTTGGCATGGGGAGGCTGGCCGCGGGCTCGACTTGGACATGGGCCCGCTTGACCTGGGCTTGGGCTCACCTAGCTTGGGGGTTGACCTTGACTTTGACTCGGTCAACCGGGGTGTAAATTTTTACCCCAATAGAAGGTATGCAATCTCTTTGCAAATTTCAACTCTTGAAACTCCCGATATTGTTTTTACCCCTAGCACTCATGACCTTAACTATGGTCAACATATCATAAGTACTAGTCAAGTTCTTCCTGTCATTTCGTGATTAACTAGACCCACCCATATGACCCTTAACTATAGTCAACATAATCATATGAATGTCCTAACTAATCCGCATCGTATGCGGTGTAGGAAGACATCACTTAGCTACCGTACAATGCGCCTTAACTAAAGTCAAAATACGCAGCACGAATACTAAGTACTCTACTTCCTAAAATGACGGAGGGCTGCAGATAGTTTTTAAGAAAACTTTTAACGCTTTGAACTTGATATCGTTGTAGAATCAAATGGGTTTAAAAGGAGTGGCTTAAGCTCCATACTTTGAAAACTTGTTTTTTCATAAAAAGCCGAGTGGGTTTCAAATCCGATTCTACAACATCTTTTTAGGTTCATTTTTCTTTACATTAATCTCATTAATATAGTCCATCATTTAAGTCCTAAAGCCATCACAGAAAAGAAACGAAAATAGAACGTACGCTTATGCCATTCGCCTTCGTCACGATGTCCCGTTATGCACCGTTAGGTTACTTAACTAACGGCATAGCGGGACGGGACTAGCGCGGATGTAAAAAATAAGCACAGTTTATTATATATCATATATATAATACCATTGATCTCAACATGTAAAGTGATCACATCACAGAACAAACACAGCAGAAGCACATATGAAAATATAGGATATCTAAGAGGTCCGTATTTAGTATTTAGCCATCAATAAAAAATACGGATTCCACAGTCACGATGAATGGCCAAGCCCACACCCCAAGACCCCTACGAGAGCGGCAAGTGACCCTACCAATTTTAGAGTTTAGGAGACCCGGTCTCGACTCCTCGAAATGGCCTCCCACTGAACCCTAGAACCCGGTCACTTGTGCTCCCCTCCTTGGGTCTATCCTAATGCGGAAAAGTAAATAATATACAACAATGGTAACATCATCCTCAACCCGGAAGTGCCCCAAATAAAATAATATTACATACAATTTAATTTTACATGAATGAAAATAAAAACTCTCATCTCACATAAAAAAAACCCGGCCATTCAATCACGAAGATCCTGTACAACATATCTCAGCAACACATAACATCACATGTTATCAACGTAAGCAAGTATGCGTATCCCAATTGTCGTTGATGTATAGCAACGAAACAGGCGATACACCACATACTACACTTACGGTCGCAGAAAAGAAAGTGAAAAACAATCACATTCAGATATATCATGACGATGTTAAACGTTTCGATCAAATCAATAAACACCCACAAGTTACCCCGAGAGCTCAATACTTGAGCGAAGTTGAAAGTACTCAAAAGACGTGCCGCAGTGTCTATGGTCCAGCCGTAGGAGTTAACCAACGCTTCACCTATGACACCATGGAACTACGGCAAATCCTAAGGTTCGATCGCGGTTCCGTGGGCATAGAATCGAGTTAAGGTTAGTATGGTCTTCTAGAGGGTCCATAGGAATACTTGCACTACTTATTGAATATAATCAACTTGGAAAATTACAACACTTGAAAATTTCATAGGGGGTGATAATGTGGGGTTTGAAAATCTGTTCGAACTGTTAAACATCGTCAAAGTTACCAATACAATGTTAAATTGATGACTACGAAACACTACGAAATAGCCCCTAAGCACAATAGTCATCACATGAAAAATTGAGCTTAGCAAACAATCCCTGGAAACCCAAAACCAACACACCAGTGCACACAAGCAAAACGAGGCCAAAAGGAGGTGGGATGGCCGGCCTCCCCGATTTTTGGGGGCTTGGGGCTCGATTAAAATCCGAGGGAAGGACCCCATTTTTCTTGTGTGCTCTAGTGGTGTCTAAAATAAGCTTATGCAGTTGTTTAAATAATTTTTTTGGATCGTTTAAAAATCGACAGAGAGCAGATCTAGGGATTCCAGAAATCCGTATTTTCCGTATTTTTTTCGTTTTCGTGATATCTAACATCGTCTAAAATTCTAGCTTGGCTCTGATACCACTGTAGGGTTTCTTTAGCACCTCACCTAGGGTTTTGCAAGCATCACACATGCCATATTAAAAATTTTATGAGGTGTTAAACAAACAAACCTAGGAATCGAACTAGAATATTTAGAGTAACAAGTTCTAGTATCATATACTAGCTAGTGTCTAACACTAAGTGGGGAGAGATACAACCTTTGTAGACATCCTCGTAACTCTTTGGATCTCCTAGGGTTTGAACGAGCTAGCTTGAACTTCCTCCACGTCCACGATGATCCACCCGGAGTACCTTTGCTCAAAGCTCCTTGCTCCACTAGATCACAATGATGATGAAGCAAACAAACTACACCAATGGGCTAAACAAGTGTAGTGTGATGATATGGTTGTGTTCTCATATAAAAACCCTTTCTTTCTTTTACCCTCACTCACTTAGAATTCTCAAGAGAGAGCTACAGAGAGGAAGAAGAAGATGGCAACCCTTGAGCTCATTTCTTTTGGATGAAGATAATGATAATAGATAATGAGAAAAGATAAATATGATAGATATATATCTCAACTCAAACCATGGTTAATAAATATCTAGATATTTTAGAATGAGGAAAAATAACAAGTGAAATTAAACCATGGTTCCAAACTTGGTCAAGAAAAGAATAGTCAACCATGATTTAATATCTTTTTTCTTTTTCTCATTCTAATATATAAAGATATTTACTTTCCAGATGAGTCTTATATTGCCATATTTCTTGTATCATCAACCATGATACAAATGCATGTATGTATGTGTGTATGCACATCAACATGTACATATACATTCTTGCATCCATCATAAAGAAAAGGTTTATTTAAATGAGATAATAGTCAATATTAAATCAACACTTGATTTAATAAACCGGTCATATCTCATACAACCCGACCAATTGAAAATGCCCGATTAAAACACGGTATCAAATACACGTATTTAATCGAGCTCCCGCACATATCTTATATGCACACCACATCGTTTCACTTGAGCCAGGAAACTCCCGTGTGGGACTCTAAGACTCGTCAATACGCCGGCAGTAGGTGATGATCACATCAAACACCTACAAGCCGCAAGCGGTCAGCTAAACGTAACAGCCACCTGGGTATTGAGCGATCAGAAGAAGAACAAGCGAACCTGTCAAAACTCCCGTCGAGCCAACTGGCAACACTTACCGTACAATCCGGTCTCTTCGTCAGATATGTTGCATATCGAGTCTGGGAATGGTATCGCCGACCCCAATAAATCAATAAGTCATGACGGTATATGGCTCATAACAGATCGAGAAACTACTGATAACACTTATCAGTAAATCTCAGCAGCTCTGGCCAGGGACTTCCTGTTATAGCCAATCTAGCATAGCGCAAAATCAATCCTCAGTACCGGGAGAGACGAAACCCCTCCTATCGCTTATTTCCTCCATGCGCCTCGGGACTGTACCCAAAATCCACCTATTTATACAACTCGGTAGAGCCACAGTAGGGTGGAGATCAAAGTACAGTGGGAGGACACACAAGACTCTATGACGATCTCGGGTCTACAGATTAACCTGTACCAGTGTCACCTGAGAACTGCTATCCGACGTATGATATAATACTACATAGGAGTTCTCGGCGAATCCGTTCAGTGTATCCAGTCTCACTGAGCACCCGTATACAATCTTTGGTGTCAGCACACCAGATGGATATGGGGTCATCCATCGCCCATCATATGGGACAAGAATGGTATACGCTAGTCTACTATGGAGTATCGATGCCCCGTCTCGATACATCCACGACTGGGAACTTTTCAAGGATATGCTTATAAACTATAGGTGTCCCACTAGTATGATCCACATCATAATCCCAGTAGTAAAGCAAATATCCTAAGGGCTTTATCAACATGTATCAAATGAGTAAAAGCATGATCAAGTGAACATATGATAAAGAGCAACCCGATAGCATACTACCATGTCGAGCAAGACTGTCCTCTAAATACACACACACACACACACATCAGTACATACACTATCATATAATGGCCTCTGGGGCATACATATATCCAACAAATACATCTATGTTATTATCTTGATTAAGGCGTGACATGGTCGCTACATGGAGAGAGAGAAGAAAACACTTTAGCGTGCGCTCTTGCAAGATTAGATTGGTTATTATCTTATCTAATCAGGATGGCTCCCACTGTTTTATCAAATCTTCCTTCAAACCCTAAAAGGTAAGATTAGCTGGGATTAATTACACCCTACAAGTTTGCTAATCGGTCAGCCAGGCGGGTGTTGGTACTTAGAGGGAGTCTCCCCGTGCTTTCACATGGAACTAATTAAATAACCTCGTTTCCGTAGGGCATAACCCTGTTAACACCTTCTTAGACACCTACTGGATTAGCTAATTGTAAAGTGGAAAACTCTCCCAGGAGTAACACTTACTCGCAGTGAGTATCGTGATTCAACTATCTCATAGAAGGTATACAATCTCATTGCAAATTTCAACACTTGAAATTCCTAATATCTGTTTTTACCCCATGCGGTTTATGACCTTGACATGATCAACAAACCACAAACCAGAAGTCAAGTTCAACCCATCATTTCGTGACTGAATTAGACCCACCTGCACGACCCTTGACAAGGTCAATAAAGACGTACGACTACCCTAACCAACCGCATCAACATGCGGCAGAAAAGCACAAATCAGCTACGTAACACTACACCTCGACAAGGTCGACAAACATAGCACGAATACTAAATAGTACCTATCTGAAATGACAGAGGGCTACGACTGGTTTTGAAGAAAACCTTTAACGTAATGAACTTGATATCGTTGTATAATCTAGTGATTTGAAAAGGTGTGGTTTAAGCTCCACTTTAAAAATCGAGTGGGTTGTAGCATATGCTAGTTTTCAAAACAAACCAAGTGGGTTGTAGCATATGCTAGTTTTGCTAAAGAGGTCATTCCCGGTGAAGGGATCTAGACTCTTTCCTCATCGAATGAAGTGCTGGATATTCATAATTGAATACCGCTATGCAAAGCAAGAACTAGAGCTACCTTTTTGAAAAATTTGATTCTACAACATCTTTTAGATTTCTTCTCTTTTCATTAATCTTATTAATGGCGTCCCATCATTTATGTTTCTTAAATACTACAGAAGAAACGAAAATAAAACACACATATTTCCATCCGCATTCACCACAGGGACCCGGGTCTTCACCATAAGGTCACTTAACTTATGGCAGGGCGGGGTCAGGACTAGCGCGGATGCAAAACATATATAGTGTCTACTAATATATCATATATATAAGTAACATTCGTCTGACGCAGTTATATGATCACATCACATCACAGAAACAGCAGAAGCAGATATATGAAATATAGGATATATTAGGAGGTCTGTGTTTTAGATTAAGCCAGTAATGAAAAACATGGATTCCACGGTCATGATGAATAGCCAAGCCCACACCCCTAGACCCCTACGAGAGCGGGAAGAAAACCTTCCAATTCTAGAGTTAGGCGGCCGGTCTTGACTCCTCGAGATGTCCTCCCACTGGACTCTAGAACCCGGTTACTTGTGCTCCCCGCCTTGGGTCTATCCTAATGTAGAAAAGTAAATAATATACATCAATTGGAGACAACAACCTCAACCCGGAAGTGTCCCAATAAAATAATATTACATACAAATATTTACATGAATGAAAATTGAAAAACTCTCATCTCACGTAAAATCCCCGGCTATTTAATCACAATGATCCAATATAACATATCGATAACAACTTAATAACATCACATGTCATCAACGTAAGTAGATATGTGTATCCCTAATGTCGTTGTCGTATAGCAACGAGATCGAGGATACTGCAACATATTACACATACGGTCGCAAAAAAGAAATGAAAACTACAATAATTAGAATCTGCATCATCTTTAGATATCATAAACCCGGATTATCATATATTCCGAATTTCATGCCTAACCCTATAAACCTTGCATTTAAGTCTCGAATTGAAAAAACTTTTCAAAAATAAAGTCGATCAATTCAACAAGATTCCCGATTAATGATTCGAAGGCTCGTCAGGAACTTTAGTAGATGGCCGCACCCCCGAAGCTGTCAACGAAGTGCACTTTGGCGGAACACCATGGTCGCGAGCACCCGAGTGGATGCTTTTGGCCATGGGGTTCTCCTATAGTCACTTGGTCGGGGCATTGGGGCGTGGTCGTCTGCTAGTGTCTTCCGGTGAGTATTCGCGTACGATACGATATTACGACGGAGTTTCGATCCAAATCCAAACTCCGTGGTAATCCATCATTTGAGAATAAAACGTGAGATTTATAAATCGTTAACTAGTTTTCACAAAACTAATCAATGTGGATTCCAAAAATTGTATCACATATCCAAAGCAATATAGACGACGTTAAACATTTCGATCGATATTTCAAAAAATAGTAATTCACAGAGTCCTCAACCACTTGAGCCTCTTTAGAAATGTCCAGAAAACCCAGAATGTCAAAATGAAGCTGCAAAAGAAAACCGAGCTCTTAACTCCATGATTTTACGGCGGAACCGCGTACAATACATGGTATTGGCGGCGGTTCCACGGCCAAGTTATAGAGTTACATGTTCGTATTTCTTGAGCCTTCATAGTTTTACCTGCATGATTTTTGGAGCATTTTTAATTATGAAAATCTCAACTTTTGAAAAAATGGACAGAAACTTGTAAAATATGGGTTTTAAAACGTCGATCGAACACTTTAATTTCGTCTAATACATTCCTAAGCCTCTAGTTTGGCTCTGATACTATGAAAGTATGTCTTAGCACCTCTACTAGATTTCAATGAGCATCAAGTATGCAATATTAAAATTTTAGAGATCTAAGTATACTAAACAAAAATCGAACTAGAGAATTAGGGTTTTTAAACTAGGCAAAAAAGTTCTATACTAAATGCAAAGAGTCTACAACCTTTGTAGTCTAGACCTTCACTTCTAAAGCTCCAAGTTGTGGTCCTTAGAACTCTTCTTAAGACTCCACTTGAAGGTTGGAACAAGCTTGCTCGTCGTCTTCGTTGTCGAAAATGATCCACTTTAAAGTCTCTCTCACTCATGCTCACACTTCACTAATCAAGGTATTAGTGAAGTAAACAACCTAAACTAATGGGCTAGAATAGTGTAGGTTGATAAAATAGGAATTTTTCTCACAAAAATTTCTTCTTTCTCTTTTCTTTTTCTCACCCTAGAAAATATCTAGTGGGAAGATGAAGAAGATGATGAGGATGAACTTTGATGAGTGTGAGAATAATCAACCATGGACCCAAAGTGATGGCATGAGATAAGATTGAGATAGAGAAAGATAAATATCTAAGTATAAAACAAAACAAGAAGGTGAGTCATGGCTTCTCCATGCTTCTAAACCATGACTCATTCTTCTTGTTTTATTAATACATAAATATAAATCTTTATTTTCTCATCTCTCCTCATGTGTGATTCTCATATATCCTAGTTCTATGTATCATCAACCATGATACAATATATATATATATATATATATATATATATATATATATATATATATATATATATATATATATATCACACACACACACATATAAAGAGAAGAAAATCTTAAGTGAGCTTAATATTAGTTTATATATATATATATATATATATATATATATATATATATATCAAATTATTAAATATATATCAAATTATTAAATCAACACTTGATTCAATAATCCGGTTATATCATATATAACTCGGCTAATATCAAATATATATATAAGAAATTATTAAATTAACACTTGATTCAATAATCCGGTTATATCACATATAACCGGCTAATATTCAATATTAGTTATTAAATCAACACTTGATTCAATAATCCGGTTATATCATATATAATCCGGCTAATATCAAATATATATAAACATACATATAAATCAAATCATTGAATCAACACTTGACTCAATAATCCGGTTATATCATATATAACCAAGCTGATATCATTTAACGCTGGATTAGAATACGATATCATATACTCGTATTTAATCAACCTCCTGCACATATCTCCATACATACCCTACTTCGTTTCGCTTGAGCTAGGAAACCTCTATGTGGGACTCTAAAGACTCGTCTATACGCCAGCAATAGGTAATGATCACATCAGATACCCACAAACCATCAGCGGTACTAGCTGGACGTAACGGCTACCCGGTATTGAACGAATAGAAGATCAATAAGCAAACTTGTCCAAACTCTCGTAGAGTCTATAAGCAACACTTACCATACAGTCTGATCTCTTCGTCTGATATGTCGCATATCGAGTCTGGGGGGTGGAATCTTCAGACCCACTAACATGATAAGTCATGCCGATGTGTGGCCTATAACCTTTCGAGAAACTACTGATAACACTTATCAGTAAATCTCATCAGTTCTGGCTAAGGACTTGGTGTTATAGCCAATCAAGTGTAATGCAACATCAACTCCCAATACCGGGAGAGTCGAAACCCTTCCTATCGCTTACTGCCTCCATGTGACTCAGGACTGTACCCAAAATCCACCTGTTCGCACGACTCCTTTGAGCCGTGGTAGGGAGAAAATCAAACCACAATGGGAACTACACATGACATTATGAAGATCTTGGGTCTACAGAATAACCTGTACAAGTGTCACCAAAGAACTATTATCTGACGATAGGTATGGTACCATCTAGGAGTTCCCGGCGAGTCCTGTTCGGTGTACCCATTCTCTAATGAGCACATGTGTACAATATTTGATGTCAAACACCAATGGTTATGGGATCAACCATCGCCCCATACAGGGTCAAGAAAGGTACATACTAGTCTACTTTGGAATATTGATGCCCTGTCTCGATATTCCCTCGACTAGGAACTGTTAAGGATGTGCTTGTGGACTACACAAGCCCTACTAGTACGATCTGCATCATAGTGCTGGTAGTCAAGCCAATATCCTAAGGGCTATATCAACATGTATCAAAGAGACAATAAACTAAAACAAGTGTACATGTTAAGATAAAGAGAAACGAGATAGCATACTATCATGTCGAGCAAGAAAGTCCTCTATATATATGTCCAAGCATCCACTATAATATACAATAATGGCCTCTAGGGCATACATATTCCTAACAGTTGTTACTGGAAACTATCTAGAAATTACAAGCAAGTCAGTAGATATTACATGCAACTTAATAATTATAATCAAGTTAATAGATGTTGTATACGGGCAACTTAGTATAAGTTACAGGCAAATGGTTAGAAGTTAGAGGCAATTACTCTGATGTAATACATATCTATATCAATCATGTTCATAGCCAAATCAGGTGTATTGAGGAGAAAGATTTGAGATTGTGCCTTATTCCACGGAAGTAACAATTATCCCAATATTGAGGATTCTATTATTCAACCATTGCGTTGTAGGCAACCATCGATTCTTTCTTCAATAGGTTCATCTTCCGCAAGAATTCAATCATCGTATATTGGTAACACACTGTCTCCATCAGATGCGCGCAAGTTTTGACTTCCGAATTCTTCATACCAAGCTCCTTGAGCCTATATTTAAAATTATGCTTCAAGTGAAGAATGCAAAATGAATGCAATACGGTAGGAAAGCACATCCTAACCGCTTCTTTGATTCCCTTGTCGGAGTCTGATATAAACGCAATGGTATGCGATGGGTGGTAGGCTCTAGGACCATCAAACAACACGGCTCACATATGAACTAAAAACCATGTCCAATTTGTGGTGTTCTCTTGATCGTAAATAGTGAAAGCTAACAGAAACAAACTATTATTTCCGTCATAAGCTGTCACTACCAACAGAAGGCTTTTTGCACTGTTCTTGATGAATGCTCCATCATGAAATATGAGAGACCGACAACCATTTTAAAACCCGTCAATACAAGCACCATGGCTAACAAATAGTCTCATAGGTAATTCGATGCCGCGCACCCCACGGGTTCGCGGTGGGGCGGAATAGGAAAAAAACGATTTTTTTCAAGCTTCGCAACACCGAATAAACTCCAGGATCTTAACTTGAACCTTAACTAGCTAACTACTAGAGGTTTAACTACTATGAAGAAAGTTATACCTCCTAGTATCAAGTCCTTCGGGTCTTCTTGTTCTCTTCCTTGGCTCGTCTTAAGCTCCTCGAAGTGTACGGATCGCGCTTGATCATCGACCTCCTCAAGTCAAAGAAGATCCACCCGAGAGTCTATAGTTCGAGCTCTAACCTCAATACCGAGGTAACTAGGGTACCTAGTTCGCTAAACTAGATAGCCTAGAGGATGTAGAGAGTGACGATGGATTGATTTGTTTCAAAATACTCTAGGTTTCTCAACACATGAGACTTTTAGGGTTGAGGAAGAAGAAGAGAGCTTGGAGGAGAGAGGGTGTTGAAGATAATAATGATATGAAAATGACTAATTGTGATGACTATGAAGCAAATAATTCACCGCAAAATATCTCAATGCACCATGTCTCAATAGTCATCCATGAGTCACCAAGTGAGTCACCAAGTAGCCATGCTTCATTTATGTACTTAAAAACACCTCATGCATCCACCTCATTATCCATTTAACAAAATGGATTAATCAACAAATGGGTGTCTTCTTCTAGAAGCACTCTTGCATAATTACAAGAATACCCCTCACCGTATATACATACCCATATCCGTATTCCGAAAAATACTAATACAATGAGACGAAAATAATCTAATAATCTAATACTAGTATCCGGCTTAAACCAAAGCCCACTAGTATTATCTGTCCGAATCATGATCCATGCACAAGTACACGTATACGATCGAACCTTGCCGTAAAACCATACGGTCTCTACATCATTTCGCTCGAAGCAGGGAAAGCCTCTGTGTGGGACTCTAAAGACTCGGCGGTATGCTGGCAGTGGGTTTAACCACAAGCACGTCAGCGGTACGAGCTGCACGTAACGGCTATCAAGGTATCTGTCGATAAGATGGCCGATGAGCAAACTCATCCGAACTCTTATTGAACTTATATGTGACAATCTCCGTACAGTGCGGTCTGTTCGTCTAAGAGTATCGCAAATCGGTCCTAGGGTGGTAACCGTCAGACCTCTAATAGCGCAATAAGTCATGCCGGGATAGAGCCTAAAACACCCTGAGAAACTACTGGAGTACCTACTAGTAAATCTTGCTTGCCCTGGCCAGGGACTTTGTGTAATGGCTTTCCGAACACAGCGTGATATCAACCCCCAATACCGAGAGAGACGAATCATATCTAACCGCTACTGCTTTCAAGTGCTTCTGGATTGCACCCAACTACTACTTGTTTCCAAGATTCCTTTGAGCCGTGGTAGGGTAGTAATCTAAGAATAGTGGGAACACACTCGAGGAGAAATAGCGATGTCAAGTCAGCGGACTAAGCTGTACTCATGTCACCTCGGTTGTGCTACCCGACGATAGGTATAATACCAACCGGCAGTTCCCCATGAGTCCTATCCTGTATACTCATAACCTAATGAGCACCTGCATACTATCTCTAGTACGACATACTAATAGCTGTGGGACAGACTATCTCCCCTGCTGTGATGAGAAGCATATACACTTGTCTACTCTGGAGTATCGATACCCCGTCTCGATAATTCTATCACTAGGGACCTGTATAAGGATGTGCTTATAGACTGCTCAGCCCCCACGAGTGTGACTGCCATCACAACGCTGGTAGTCAAGCAAAGATCCTAAGGGCTCTACCAATATGAATAAGTGATATGCTAAAAGAAACATATACACATATTGAGGTAGAATCAAACCAAGTAGCATACTACCATATTGAGCAAGACTGTTAATATATCTGTGTATATCCCAAGCTTCCAAAATGTAATATGCAAACCAGTATGATACAATAATGGCCTCTAGGGCATATATCACTAACAATCTCCCACTTGCACTAAGGCTATGTATTCGTATAGCGCAGACCCATCATCTCGAATAGCCTCTCGAACTGGGTGTGGGGGATGGCCTTTGTGAGTGGATCTGCAGTGTTGCTCTCCGTATCTACTCTCCGCACCTCGATCTCCCAGCGATCAACGATCTCCCTGATCAGGTGATACCGCCTCAAGATGTGTCTGGACTTCTGATGGGACCTAGGTTCCTTCGCAAAAGTTATAGCCCCGTTGTTTTCACAATACAGCGGTATTGGATCAACAATGGATGGAACCACCTGAAGTTCTATTATGAACTTCCTTATCCAGATGCTTCTTTCACGGCGTCACATGAAGCGATATACTCTGCTTCCATCGTCGAGTCAGCAACGGTGTCCTTCTTGGAGCTCTTCTAACAGACCGCCCCTCCATTGAGGGTAAAGACATAACCCGACATGGATTTGGAGTCATCCTTGTCACTCTGGAAGCTAGTCAGCAAAGGCCTCGATCTGGAGGTCTTTTCCGCCGTACACTGTAACGCCTTAAATTTTGGTTAGTACTAGTTCAGACGTTAATTCGGGTTTACTGTAAAAAGTTTACCGATTCGGGTTCCTCACATTTTATAACATTTAATTAATAATTTTATTATTATTTGTTATGGCATGCACACACGTGTGCACGTTAATGTGAGGCTTTGTTTGTGCTAATCTAGTTCTTAGCAACCATGACACTTAACCATTAATCTAATCTTTGTTTTAATCTTTTTGCCTTAACCATAATCCTTAATCCTTTTCCATAGATCTTTTGTGTGAGAAGATATTTCTTTTGGAGTGAGAAAGTGGCATGATGATATAGGGTTCCTAGGCACTCTAACAAGGTTTTACAAGGCATCAACCATGCCCGATTAAAATTTTAGCCGTGCCGAACAACCCTAACCAAGCTCTTAGACTAGAGATTAGGCGAAACAATGCAAGTAAACAACTTTTACGACTAAGTGAATACGAAATACAACCTTTGTAGATCGGTCCTTCACTTCTTAAGCTCCTTGTAGTAGTCCCTTCGCTGCGATCATGGTGCTTCCGACTCTCGGACGGCTCTTTGAGAAGATAGCAACGGTATTGCTTGAATTCTTCGAGGCCGAAGATGATCTACGTCGAGGGAATACGAACTCAAGCTTCTACTTCACTAACTAGAAAATTAGTGAAGCAAACACCCTAAACTAAAGTGCTAGTCTAGTAGAGGATGATGAAATAGAAAATGGGTATACTTTAGAATTTATTTTCTCACTATATTTCTCTCTCTTTATCAAACCCTAGCAAGCATTTGAAGGAGGAAGAAGATGAGCTCAAAATTGAGAATGAAAAACTAATCAAGAGAGAGAGCTAACCATGGGTGAGTGGGTATCATATACTAACTCATGTAGAGACATAACCATGGCGAATTATAGTGGTTAGGTTTATTAATATCCTAAGTAAAACAAAACTAGTGGACTTTGGTCAATGCACTCACAAGCTTCATGAAGCTTCATGCACTTGAACAATTATCCACTAATTTTGTATTTACTTTGTATATTAAAACCCCACCAATATA
This sequence comes from Agapanthus africanus, assembly GCA_030015575.1. NCBI lineage: Eukaryota > Viridiplantae > Streptophyta > Magnoliopsida > Asparagales > Amaryllidaceae > Agapanthus > Agapanthus africanus. The sequence continues at coordinate 685,953,391 of CM057339.1, forward strand.
ATTATAATGGTATATGTCTCATACACCCATGTAGAGTGTATCAACAACCATGATACATAATGATCACAAATAAATATGTATCACATATATATTAAGTTGTGCACAAGTGAGAAAAGCAAATGCTTAAGTGAACCAATGTTAGTTAATGTAAATTAGTATATCTAATATACAATTATACACTAAATTATTAAATCAACACTTGAATTAATAATCCGTTTATATCACATATAACCGACTAACATCCAATGTATCGACTTATCGAATCAACCCTTGATTCGATAACCTGGTTACATCGCATATAACCGATCGATACAAACATCGCGAGAATAGAATATGGTATCTCATAATCGCATTATTCTCGGTCCCGCACATATCATATATGCGCTCCTATTTCGTTTTGCCCGAGCCAGTAAAACCTCTATGTAAGACTCTAAAAACTCCTCAATACGCCGGCAGTAGGTGATGATCATATCAAGCACCCACAAGCCGTCAGCGGTACTAGCTGGACGTAACGGCTACCCGGGTATTGAGCGATCAGAAGATCAGCAAGCCAACCCGCTCCAACTCCTGCAAAAAGCCTGACAGTGACACTACCGTACAGTCCGGTCTCCTCGTCTGATATGTCGCATATCAAGTCTAGGGGTGGTAAACGTCAGACCCCAATAACCGATAAGTCATGCCGATGCGAGGCTCATAACGGGTTGAGAAACTACTGGTAACACTTACCAGTAAATCTCTAAACCAGCCCTGGCCAGGGACTTCCCTGTTATGGCCAATCTAGCAGAGCGCAACATCAACCCCCAATACCGGGAGAAACGAAACCCATCCTATCGCTCATTGCCTCCATGCGACTCGGGACTGTACCCAAAAACCAACGTTTTGCATGCCCTCTTGGATGTGGTAAGGTGGAAATCAAAGCACGGTGGGAATCACACAAGACTCTATGACGATCTCGGGTCTACAGACTAACCTGCACTAGTGTCACCAGAGAACTGCCATCTGACGTGAGGTATAATACCATCTAGGAGTTCTCGGCGAGTCCGTCCAGTGTACCCAGTCTCCACTGAGCACCCGTATATCATCTCTGATGTCAAACACCAATGGATATGGGATCATCCATCTCCCATCTATATGGGTCGAGAAGGTATACGCTAGTCTACTCTGGTATATCGATGCCCCGTCTCGATACACCCACGACTAGGGACCTTGAAGGATGTACTTATGGACTACCATGTCCCCACTAGTATGATCTGCATCATAGTCTAGGTAGTGAAGTACACATCCTAAGGGCTTTACCAACATGTAACAGAGAGACAATCAGTGTACACGTTAAGGTAAAGAGTAACCAGATAGCATACTATCATGTCGAGAAAGAAAGTCCTCCCTATATATGTCCAAGCATCCACTACAATATACATCTCATGTATAGTAATGGCCTCTAGGGCATACATATAACTAACAATCTCCCACTTGCACTAGAGCCATCTGATAACAGTGGTTGTAGTATCTCATACTCAACCATCCCATAATAGTCTCTCTCTGGGAAAATGCCTTTGTGAGTGGATCGGCTGTGTTGTCCTCTGAGTCTACTCTCCTAACCTCGATCCCCTGGAGATCTACCATCTCCATGATCAGGTGATACTGCCTTAGAATATGTCTGGATCACTGATGGGACGGGCGTTCCTAAGCATAAGCCACAACTCCATTGTCACACAATGATAGGAACGAAGTTCATCTCATGAACTAATATACACCAAGACTGCCTCTTTGGTAGCATCTTTGGTAGCGATGTATCTAGCCTTTATCGTCTAGTATGCCACGGTATCTGTCTTGGAACTCTTCCAACATACCTTCCTTCTACTGAGAGTAAAGACAATGCCTGCGACTGACATTCAGTCGTCCTTATCACCCTGGAACTTTTCCAGTGATTCTCCCCAGGATCGTTTGATACCATCTCACTACAACTAGTGAGTATCCTAACATCCAATTAGATCTATCTCATAGATCCAAAACCCAGGATTTAGTAGGTATCACTTTGATCCTATATGGAGAATCATTGTGATAAGCGGAGATTGACCGAGCGTAGCATAAGAAACTCCTTCCCCATCAAGAGTATGTCATCCACGTACTCTACGAGGATCACCACCATACTCCCTACTACCTTTTTGTATATACAAGGTTCATCTATCATTTTGATGAAGTCAAACTCTTTGACTACCACATCAAAACAGACGTTCCAACTCCGTGATGCCTTCTTTATCACATAAAACATCTTGCACACGTTTCCGCTGCTCCTATTATCTACGAAGCCCTCTGGCTGTGTACTTATAGACACTCTCTTCCAAATCATCATTTAGAAAAGCAGTCATGACACCCAACCGCCAGATATCGTAGTCATGGTATGTAGCCGAGGCAAGTAGGATCTGGATGGACTTAAGCATAGCTACTTAGAAAAAGGTTTCATCATAATCCATACCTGGTCAATGATGCAAACCTTTAACAAGTCTATCTTTGAAAGTCTCAACTTTTCCATGTACACCAAGTAATCTTCTCAAGATATACTTGCTCCTGATGGGGATATAACCCTTCAGATAAAGCAACCAAAGTCCATACTTTGTTGGTGTATAAGGATTCCATCTCAGGTCGCTAAGCATCCAGCCATTCTTACAGAGTCCTACTCCTGATGGCCAGCTCGAAACTAGTTGGGTCATCATCTCATGATGCATTCCTCGCTCCCACTGTCATAGAGAAAATGAAGTATCTCTCAGGTGGGTGAGGAACCCTACTAGATCGGCGGAGAGGCCGAGGTTCGTTGGTTGCTATTGAATCCTTTGGTTCTACCAAATCATCAGCTGCAGTTTGTATAGCTGAAACTCTTTCCAGTTCTACCTCATGACCACAAATTTGTTTCCAAAATAAATTCCTTTTTCCTAGAAAGGTTGCATGCCGAGAAACAAAACATCTTTTGTTCCTTGGTGCGGTAGAAGATATTCCTTTTCGAATGCTTGGGATATCCAACAAACTTCCACAGAACTGACCTTGCCTCGAGTTTGTCCGGATTTTTCTTTTAGACATAGGCCGGACAACCCCAAATCTTAACTGACTTAAGAGATGGGCTCTTTCCTTACCATATTACATATGGAGTGGTAGGCACCTGATTTGGTTGGAACGCCATTCAATAGGTATGCAACTTCTTCAGTGCATAACTCCCAAAAGAAAATAGGTAACTCAGTAGTACTCATCATGGAGCACACCTTATCACATAGGGTGTGATTGCTCCGCCCCGATACACCGACGTGCCGTGGTGTATACGGAGGAGTAATGCTGAGAGAGAATCTCATTCTCCTTTAGTATAGTCCAGGAATTCCGTGCTCAAGTATTCTCCTCCCTGATCTTATCAAAGGACATAATACTTATACCTATTTTGGTTCTCTACTTCTAACTTATATTCTTTGAATATCTCAAAAGGTTCAGACTTGCGTTTCTACAAGAACATATGTCCGAATCTTGAGAGATTATCAGTGAATGTAATGAAGTACAAAGAACCATACCAGGCATGTGTAGACTGGGGACCTACATACATCTACCATTATGTATCAATCCCAAGAGTTCACTAACTCTTTCTCTGTTTCTAATAAATGGAGCTATGGTCATTTTATCTCTATGACATGACCAGCAAGTTTCACAAGATGTAAATTCAAACTAATTTAAATATGCATCTATATGTAACTTTAGCTAGTCGGGTCGCATTGATATGACCTAGTCTACAATACCTCAAGAAGGATCCATTCATTTCTGAACTCTTCCTCTTGTGTGTGTTCTGTATACTAAGAACTGTAGTTTGATTTAGAACGTCAATGCTTTTAGATAACGTGCCTGAACCGATTAACTCTTGATATAGGAAATGTTCAAAACATTATCCAACAATACAAAATTATATCCTTCTTTACTTATAAAGAGACTGATATGATGTTGTATATCAGGTTCGGTATCTAATAACATTCGTTCAGAATCAATGTATTCTGGTAATACAGGGTGATAACTGCCAACATCTTGGCTGCAACACTTGCACCGTTTCTATCTCATGAAACTTATCACTCGTTCTCAGTTCTCTACCTATCTATAGCCCATGTAATAAATTACATATATGGAATCCTGATCCGGTATCACATACCCAGTACGTAAAGGATACTGAGAAACAGTTTTTGGTAATGAACACACACGAAGAAGATGCATCAGCATGCACTTTCTTCGTTCGGGCGGCACGGGAATTCTGGTAATCCCCAATTTCCTGCTCTGTCTTATAACAATTATAAGTTGGAGCGAGACCAACGTTACCTAGCGCAGTATAACAAGCGGGTTCGGTCAATACTTCCGTATTATTATCTTGATTAAGGCGTGACATGGTCGCTACCTGGAGAGAGAGAGAAGAAAACACTCTGTGTGTGCTCTTGCAAGATCAGATTGGTTATTATTTTATCTAATCAGGATGGCTCCCACTGTTTTTATCAAATCTTCCTTCAAACCCTAAAAGGAAAGACCAGCCGGGATTAATTACAACCTACAATTTTGCCAATCTTTCAGCCAGGCCAGTATCAGTACTTTGAGAGAGGTTCTCCGTGCTTTCGCACAGACCTAATTAAAGTAAACCTTGTTTTCCCAGAGGCGTAACCCTGTTAACACCTTTCTAGACACTTACTTGATCGGCTAATTGTCCTGTGTAAAACTCTCTCAGGAGTAACAATTACTCGCAGTGGGAATCGGGATCCAAACTCTCTCATAGAAGGTATGCAATCTCATTGCAAATTTCAACACTTGAAATTCCCGATAATGTTTTGCCCCAAACGATCTATGACATTGACAAGGTCAACAAACCATAGACCGTAATCAAGTTCAACCCGTCATTTCTTGATTGAATTAAACCCACCCGCACGACCCTTGACAAGGTCAACAAGGCCGTACGACTACCCTAATCCAATCTGCATCATATGCATGAACAGATAAATACTAGTCAGCTACCGCACACTACGCCTTGACAAGGTCAACAAACGCAGCATGCATACTAAGCAGGATTTATCTGAAATGACGGAGGGCTACGACAGGTTTTTCTGAAAACATATTGCATAATGAACTTGATATCGTTGTAGAATCGAGTGAATTTTGAAATGGAGTGATTTTGAGGCTTTCATTAGTTTTGCTAAAGAGGTCACTCCCGGTGAAGGGATCTCGGCTCTTTCCCTATGGAATAAGGTGCAGGATAAATCATATATATCGCTATGCAAAGCAAAAACTCCAAAAAGCAATCAAAAGACAAACCGAGTGTTGTAGCATCTGCCAGTTTTGCTAAAGGGGTCACTCCCGGTGAAGGGATCTCGGCCCTTTCCTTATCGAATAAGGTGCAGGATGTTCTAAAAAGAACACCGCGATGCAAAGCAAGAACTGTAGCTACCTGTTTTTGAAAATTCGATTCCACAACATCTTTTAGGTTTCTTTTCTTTCATTAATCATATTAATGAAGTCCCATCATTTATGTCACCTAAACATCACAGATAAATACGACGTACACTTATGCCATCTGTATTCGCCTCGATGTCCCCTCGTGCACCGTTAGGTTAGGTAACTAACGGCAGAGCGGGGCAGGGCTAGCGCGGGTGTAAAACATAAGTAACGTCTATATAATATATCATATATACTATAAACAGTATTGATCAGTCGAAAATATTGCATAATTTAACCGGCAATTTCCATATTATCTGCATACATTTAGAAGTGTTTGGCATTCATATTCTACATATTAGCAAATCCATCACAAATTATCAGATTACATGTACTAGACCTTAAAACCGGCATTTCTAGGGAAATTGACTGCATTGCATGGCATCGCAATATTTCTATATGTCGCAACCCGTGTTTCGAAGTCTGTGCAGGAAAAGGAAAGCTTGCTCGAACATTACACCGCTCAAAAGATACGTCAACTCACTAATTTCAGATCTGGTATCAATCCAAAAGAGAAATCACAATTTAGCATATCATACAAAGCCCTAAACATCAGCCCAAGACCACAGAAGAAAGACCAAAGTCCAAGCTTCCTACATGGCCGCGGATCCGCGGCTAGAGCCAGCTTGTGCCGCGGATCCGCGGCCTACTGATGACATCATCACCTCAATTTTGTACCAAAATGCTTCTACCAGGGCCCAATGCTCATAAAGACATCTCAGCTTCCAGAAGACTCCAGGGACTTCTACCAGATCAGCAAACACTTTGAGCTTCACTAAATTAGCCTATCATTCTAGAACTTTCCCCCCTAAAACCCTAGCTTAAACCCTAAGCTAAAGTCTAACAAACTCTTTCAACAAACTTTGGGAGGGAAACTCCAATTCAAACCTAGACCTAGGGTTTGGGAGTTCTATAAATAAGACCCTAGGCTCATTGTAAAAAGGATCCAAAAAGATTCAACCTTGGGAATTATTCATCCAATTAGTGAATCTATCCCCAATCTATCTCTTTCTTCTTCTTCTTCCTCCTCAAGTCTAGTGACAGGGCTTGTAGGAAACCCTAACCCTAATTCTAATTGAAATCAAGAATCCCGAGTACCCATTAAGCAAGAAGTCCAACAACCTTTAGGAGCGAAGCCGATCTTCAATGGAGCAAGCGATCCGAGCCGATCCACGACTCATGAAGCCGAGCGACGCCCGATCAACAATCTAGATTCTTCTTCTTGTAGTTCTTGAAGCAAATGTAATCAAAATTGTTGAGATAAATAAAGGTGATATTCTTTTATCTTGTTTTCTTTAAATTCTGCATCATGACATCTTTACAATTAGTGAATATTTTCTGTGTGGTGATGTGTGAATAAAACTCCGCTTGTCGAGGAGTCGAGACGGTCAATAGACTGATGATGTAACATAGCTTTAATCGATTCTTGATTCCTACAAGTTTTGTAAACCCTAGCAAATTCAAGAACCGACAACCCATTTCGTTACGATGCTTTCTTGAATGATATCGCTCGAAATTGGGGAGTTAGGATCGTTTCTTGAAATTGCTAGAGGCTAGAATGTGAATGATATCGACAACAGAACAAGGGATAAGATGAAACCCTAGTTTCACGAGAAAACCCTAACTCTTGTCGATGATCATCGATCTAGTATCAATCCATCGAAGGACACGAACACGATATCTTTAGATTACTTCAAGTCTATCGACCCGATCGATTCCTATGAGCCTCTTTTAGATTCTTGACTGTTGATTGGAAAAATATTATCGAAACCCAATTCTTGATTGTTTATCAGTTCTTGATTCTTGATTAAACATCGTGACACCTGAATCAATTGATAAATTCTTGAATCATGTTTTCTTTTCTTGTCAATTAAGTTTTCAATTCAAGCGTATTAATACAAACGAATCGTGCAATCCCTGTGGACGATCCACACTCACTACAAACTACATCCGACACCGTAGTTTGATTGCGGTCAAAATATTTTTTTGGTTGTGAAGTTCTTTATAAATTTTCCGAATACCAACCCATTTGAGTTCTTTAAACAAAGTCGGAAACGAAACAAACCTTCACCGGAAAAACGATCAATCAAATGGCGCCGTTGAGTAACATAGCTTTAATCGATTCTTGATTCCTACAAGTTTTGTAAACGCTAGCAAGTTCAAGAACCCACAACCCATTTCGTTACGATGCTTTCTTGAATGATATCGCTCGAAATTGGGGAGTTAGGATCGTTTCTTGAAATTGCTAGAGGCTAGAATGTGAATGATATCGACAACAGAACAAGGGATAAGATGAAACCCTAGTTTCACGAGAAAACCCTAACTCTTGTCGATGATCATCGATCTAGTATCAATCCTTCGAAGGACACGAACACGATATCTTTAGAATACTTCAAGTCTATCGACCCGATCGATTCCTACGAGCCTCTTTTAGATTCTTGACTGTTGATTGGAAAAATATTATCGAAACCCAATTCTTGATTGTTTATCAGTTCTTGATTCTTGATTAAACATCGTGACACCTGAATCAATTGATAAATTCTTGAATCATGTTTTCTTTTCTTGTCAATTAAGTTTTCAATTCAAGCGTATTAATACAAACGAATCGTGCAATCCCTGTGGACGATCTGCACTCACTACAAACTACATCCGACACCGTAGTTTGATTGCGGTCAAAATATTTTTTTGGTTGTGAAGTTCTTTATAAATTTTCTGAATACCAACCCATTTGAGTTCTTTAAACAAAGTCGGAAACGAAACAAACCTTCACCGGAAAAACGATCAATCAAATGGCGCCGTTGCCGGGGATCGCGCGCTAATTCATTTGAATTTATAGTTTGAATTGAAAGAATTATTACATTTTACTTCTTGAAATCAAAATTCGTACAAACTCTTATACGTGTGTTGTGAATTGATTGCAAGGTGATCTGGAGCATTCTGTGCTGTGGAAAAATTATTTGGAATATACCAGAGAGCTGAGGGAGTTCACAGAACCTCCCTGAAGAAATTTGGTGGCTTGATCCATTGAAAGAAGCGCGGAAGCGCGGCATTTAGGGTGTACTTGCGGCTGAACCGCGGTCCCACAGAGGGATCTCTGTACCAACTTTCTGCAGGTACTTTCTTGCTCTCTCCCCTCTCCTCTTTTAGCTCCAACTAATCTTTTCTGCAGGATTCTTTGCAAATAATCGCTGCGCCGCAAAAGCAAATTAAAATTGTGCGTGAATTTTGTTTCTTGGTTGTTTTGCATTATAAATACGGAATTTAAGGGGCACGATCAAATCCAGATTAGGTGGGGAGTTCATTACCCTTCCTAGGCCCCGAAAATCGCAAAACTTGCATCCGCATTTACCCTCATTAATTAAAAAATATCTAGAGATGACTCTAAGGACCGTCGCGCTCAATTAGGACAGAAGAGGGCCGTGGGTAATTCATTGCTTATCCGCGTTTTCTTGTGGTGCCTAAGGCGAGTGTGTCTAAGGCTAGTGGTTTTTAATTAGGCCCACTACTTACGTAGTGGAGTACCTTCCCACTTACCTGGCACTTATCCGGCCACAGGGGAACAAAGAGGCAGTGGAGGATTTTATCCTGCGACTTGTCTTTTGGCAGTTAGGAGCGGTCTAAAGTCTGACCTAGGTGACCACTAGATTCTAGGGTTTTGTGTGTTGCATTTGTTTTGTTGCATCTTATTTTCAAAATCCGTATAAATTTTTAAAACAAACACCAAAACTTCATTTCCCCTAATTATAAGCCAACGCTTCCACTTGTACTAACCCTTTTTAGTACAAGATAGGCTGGACACGGGATTCTAGTGCCCGTTTAGTCCGCGTACCCCTTGTCGACTCCGAAGTCGATATTTCTCCATTTACCTTTTCTTTACCTACTACCACACCCACACCTATGGACCCGAATCCATCAAACTTCTTTAACCCTAATCTGCCGCCGTCCATTGGTGCGCAGAATCCTCCCCACATTTCTCTCCAGGAAAGATGCTATCCACATAGAGGTCCTCTTTCGACCTGCTTATCCACACCACCAGCCAATGGGGATAACTTTGAAATTAAGCCCCAGTATATCAATCTTTTACCCAAATACCACGGACTCGAGACTGAGGACGCTTACGTTTTCATTACCAAATTTGAAAACGTATGCGCAATGATGGGTACATCACAACTTTCTGCGGATGCGATGCGTCTATGACTTCTTCCATTTACATTGTGCGATATAGCCGAGAAGTGGCTATATAACACTACCTCACATTCTATTACGAACTGGGAAGAATTCGTCGCTGCATTCCTTAAGAAATTTTACCCAATCCAAAAGACGGCTCGAATCCGTAGCGAACTGAACCAATTTGCCCAGCTCCCTGCTGAACCATTTTCTAAATGCTTTGAACGTTTCAAGGATCTATTGGTTCAATGTCCTCATCACGGCATCCCGAGATGGGAGCTTTGCCGAATCATATATGAGGGCAGTAACCCTAACACTAAACAGAGCCATGAAAACATGTGTCAAGGTACCTTCATGTCTAAGGATGATGGGGAAGCTTGGCGATATTTAGAAGAGTTCGCTGAAAAGTCTTTACAGTGGGAAAGTCCATCATTTAGGAGTGGCAATAACCAATCAGATGTTTCCATAGGAGTAAGAGCTGACATTTCAGCTATACAAAAGAAACTCGAGACTATGGAAAACAAACTTTTAGCTGCCTCCCTTAATCAAATGTCACTTTCCAAAACTGTATGTGGCTGATGTTCTGATCCGTCTCACTGGACGGAAGAATATCCGTTTCAAGGTCATGAGCATACCAATGCCGCATTTCAAAGACCTAGGAACGATCCTTTTTCTTCCACATATAATCAGGGTTGGAGGAATCACCCTAATTTTGCTTGGAACCAATCACAATCACAAAACACGGTTCCAAACCAAAACAATTTCCAAAGGGTCCCTCCACCACAACAGCAGCCACAACTTCAATTAAGTCAGCACCCCTTTCAAGCACATAATTTTCAAAATCAGGTCAACACACCTGCACTGTCTAGTCCTTTACAGTTGACCGGAACTGATGAATCCTCTTCTTTTGCACAATACATGAATTTGATCTTAACAAATATCATGTAAGTTTCGGCTGAAATGAAATCTTCTGTCGATAAAATTGAGAAAAACTCTGCGTCCCAAAACGAGAGTATTAAATCGATGGAAGAAGAAATTGCACGATTAAAAGCCGAAATGAGTGCAAGAGAGAAAGGGAAACTTCCAGCTCAATCCTTACCAAATCCTGGTAATTCACATCATGTGAATGCGATCACCACGTTGAGATTTGGAAGAGTGCTTGACAATCATGTTGGGGAAGAAGTTGATGATACTGAAAATCATATCAACACCCCGGCTGAGACCTTTCCACACACACACACTTCTGACCCCAGTTCTTCTACCCTACCATCTTCTTCCGAGCCTATTCTCCATTTCCCAAAAGGCTCGCCACTACAGCCTACCTCTTTTACCCCTCCTCGGACGATTCCCACTTCTATTCTGGGATCGGTTCCACACACACTTCCTTCTCCTATGATGGATCTAGCGCTTATTGCTAAAGCACCTTACCCTAATCGGTTAAGGGCTAACACACTAAGTCCACAGATGGAGAAGATCACTGAGATGTTTAAACAGGTTAACATCAATATCCCTCTTCTAGATGCTATCCAACAATTCCCTGCATACGCAAAAGTTCTTAAAGATTTTTGCACTAGAAAGAGGAAGAAACAAATGCCCAAGAAGATATTCATGGCTAAGACAGTAGACACAGCTTTCCCCCAGCAATTACCGAGGAAACGTAAGGATCCTGGATATAGTACGATTTCCATCTCTATTGGGGAGAAACACATTAACCGTGCTCTACTAGATCTTGGGGCAAGTGTTATCCTGCTTCCTTTCTCAGTTTATGAGCAGTTAGGGATCGGAGAGTTGAAACCATCTCCATGCACTCTACAGATGGCTGACCGATCAATCACCAGACTTCGGGGTGAACTAGAGGATGTGTTAATAAAAATCGGGGAATTTATCTTCCCTGTAGACTTTATTGTAATTGATACACAGCCTGTAGCGAACTCACGGAATCAAATTCCGGTGATTTTAGGTCGGCCCTTTTTGGCCACTTCCAATGCTATCATCAATTGTCGTAACGGTTCTATGACCCTATCCTTCGGGAATAGGACAATTGAGATGAACATTTACAAGTTAGGAAGTGTACCCTCCGAACCTACTGCTCAGGTCTGTTCTGTCGACTTAATGGATGTCGACAGCAGCGAATTTAATGATCCTCCTGATACCGATCTTGACTCTTTTCATATGTTATTGTTTGACCCAACTATGTATCATACACATACGGACTCTTCCATCAAGATGTCCGGGTCAACCACTCACACTGATTTTGAACTGCTTTTAGAGTCTGAAGATCACTCCGCACCTTGTGATGACATTATTCTTCGGGGTATAGATGAAACTTTTGAGGAGATCTTCGCTGATGAACTCGCATTTCTAAAAAGCACGGGTGTTGAGACGAATCATGTCCAAATCAATGGAATTGAACCTCTACCCCTTCTTCTGAAATGTAAAAAGAATGCGAGTTATCCATCACAATCATGGCATCGTCTCTCCAAAATGAGACGCACGCACATTCTCTCCCACCACTTACCTTTTCCCCACTTCTTCTTCCACCAACCCGAGCACTGCATTGATAAAAATTTTGAATGGTTGGTGTTAACATTCGGTCTTTGCAAAGCTTGGCATCGACCAATGAATTTTTTACCCCTACTTGTGATTTTCAAAGTTTAACATTGCATAACTCAAGTTTGGGGGGGTATATTTTTTCAGGCTCTTGGAAAGAAAATTTTTACAAAATGATGAGCCAAAAATAAGTTTAGGGGAGGGTCTTCACTTAAATATTTTGCCCCCACTAATAAATTCCTCCCAAGCTTACAGGTTTTTCGAGATTTAGCAGATGGCAACAGTGAGGACACTGTTGAAAAAAAGTTTGGGGGAGGTTTGTGCTTATTTTCGCATCATTTGCATATCATTTGCATAAGCACAAAACATTTTTTTTGAAAAACCATAAAAATTTAAAAATTTTCAAAACTATAAAAATATTTTTGTACATAAATATGATAATGAAAGTTTAGATAGTGAAAAATTACATCCATGAGATTAGAAAAATTTAAGAAAACCAAGAAAATTAGAAGTTTTCTTATACGAACTAGTAATAAGTAGTTATGAGCCGTTGTCCCAAGGGTTAGTAAGATGAAGGACGTCACTAATCTGAGGATAAAAATAAGTCTGAAAAATAGTTTCTATTCTGGAAGCCAAACATTTTGAACGTTGCTACCCTGCTATTCGCACTTATACACGTCTTAAAGCCTGGGATAGTAGAGGATACCTTGAAATGCTCTTATCTTAAAACCAAAAGTATGAAGGAAATAAAAAAGTGAATAAAGAAAATATAAAGTGGTGAGAAAAATGGACACTGGTTTTGTTATCACCAAGGGCAATAAAAATGTATAGCGAGGGTGCTTCTTCACCTAGTGCCCTAAGGCCAACTGGTCTAGGAGTCACTTCTATGCCTGAGGTGGTGCAAGACGAGGAAAATACGCCAAGTAAGGAGTAATCGGTCGGTTAGTACCTCAAGAAGTATTAACGGTCGCATGAAAGTGTGTGAGCAATTTCGTCTAAATATTCATTAATTAAAAAGTACTGAGGCTGATGGGCAAGAGTATGATAGCTTGAATTGAATTCTCCGGGTGTAGGGATGTCTTTACACACACGCAGGGTTATATGATCGATGTTTGGAATAAAGATAGAAATGAAGAATAAGATGATGTTTTATTGAGGGAGGACGTGATTTCTGACATCTTTTCATGACCATTAAGATAGGGCTCATGACAACCGAAAAGCTAGCTTAGTTGGAAACCCTAATTTTCAAGGCTTTTCTTTTACTATTCTTTTCTTTAAATGTAATATTCATGATCTTTCTTTTATTATGGGATTTTGTGAGTGCAATCCGCTGAAAACCCTCAGGAGACAACACTCCTCCTACTACGGACACCTAGAGGTTTAAAGGCTTGTTGCACGTGCTCAGTGCAATCGTGTTGCCTACGAAAGTGTGCTAGTGAGTTTTTCTCTTTCTTTATTTTCTCCTTCTCTTTTTAATAAAACATTCGCTCGAGACGATCGAAATTAAGTTTGGGGGTATTTGATCAGTCGAAAATATTGCATAATTTAACAGGCAATTTCCATATTATCTGCATACATTTAGAAGTGTTTGGTATTCATATTCTACATATTAGCAAATCCATCACAAATTATCAGATTACATGTACTAGACCTTAAAACCGGCATTTCTAGGGAAATTGACTGCATTGCATGGCATCGCAATATTTCTATATGTCGCAACCCGTGTTTCGAAGTCTGTGCAGGAAAAGGAAAGCTTGCTCGAACAATACACCGCTCAAAAGATACGTCAACTCACTTATTTCAGATCTGGTATCAATCCAAAGGAGAAATCACAATTTAGCATATCATACAAAGCCCTAAACATCAGCCCAAGACCACAGAAGAAAGACCAAAGTCCAAGCTTCCTACATAGCCGCGGATCCGCGGCTAGAGCCAGCTTGTGCCGCGGATCTGCGGCCTACTGATGACATCATCACCTCAATTTTGTACCAAAATGCTTCTACCAGGGCCCAATGCTCATAAAGACATCTCAGCTTCCAGAAGACTCCAGGGACTTCTACCAGATCAGCAAACACTTTGAGCTTCACTAAATTAGCCTATCATTCTAGAACTTTCCCCCCTAAAACCCTAGCTTAAACCCTAAGCTAAAGTCTAACAAACTCTTTCAACAAACTTTGGGAGGGAAACTCCAATTCAAACCTAGACCTAGGGTTTGGGAGTTCTATAAATAAGACCCTAGGCTCATTGTAAAAAGGATCCAAAAAGATTCAACCTTGGGAATTATTCATCCAATTAGTGAATCTATCCCCAATCTATCTCTTTCTTCTTCTTCTTCCTCCTCAAGTCTAGTGACAGGGCTTGTAGGAAACCCTAACCCTAATTCTAATTGAAATCAAGAATCCCGAGTACCCATTAAGCAAGAAGCCCAACAACCTTTAGGAGCGAAGCCGATCTTCAACGGAGCAAGCGATCCGAGCCGATCCACGACTCATGAAGCCGAGCGACGCCCGATCAACAATCTAGATTCTTCTTCTTGTAGTTCTTGAAGCAAATGTAATCAAAATTGTTGAGATAAATAAAGATGATATTCTTTTATCTTGTTTTCTTTAAATTCTGCATCATGACATCTTTACAATTAGTGAATATTTTCTGTGTGGTGATGTGTGAATAAAACTCCGCTTGTCGAGGAGTCGAGACGGTCAATAGACTGATGATGTAACATAGCTTTAATCGATTCTTGATTCCTACAAGTTTTGTAAACCCTAGCAAGTTCAAGAACCGACAACCCATTTCGTTACGATGCTTTCTTGAATGATATCGCTCGAAATTGGGGAGTTAGGATCGTTTCTTGAAATTGCTAGAGGCTAGAATGTGAATGATATCGACAACAGAATAAGGGATAAGATGAAACCCTAGTTTCACGAGAAAACCCTAACTCTTGTCGATGATCATCGATCTAGTATCAATCCTTCGAAGGGCACGAACACGATATCTTTAGATTACTTCAAGTCTATCGACCCGATCGATTCCTACGAGCCTCTTTTAGATTCTTGACTGTTGATTGGAAAAATATTATCGAAACCCAATTCTTGATTGTTTATCAGTTCTTGATTCTTGATTAAACATCGTGACACCTGAATCAATTGATAAATTCTTGAATCATGTTTTCTTTTCTTGTCAATTAAGTTTTCAATTCAAGCGTATTAATACAAACGAATCGTGCAATCCCTGTAGACGATCCGCACTCACTACAAACTACATCCGACACCGTAGTTTGATTGCGGTCAAAATATTTTTTTGGTTGTGAAGTTCTTTATAAATTTTCCGAATACCAACCCATTTGAGTTCTTTAAACAAAGTCGGAAACGAAACAAACCTTCACCGGAAAAACGATCAATCAAATGGCGCCGTTGAGTAACATAGCTTTAATCGATTCTTGATTCCTACAAGTTTTGTAAACGCTAGCAAGTTCAAGAACCGACAACCCATTTCGTTACGATGCTTTCTTGAATGATATCGCTCGAAATTGGGGAGTTAGGATCGTTTCTTGAAATTGCTAGAGGCTAGAATGTGAATGATATCGACAACAGAACAAGGGATAAGATGAAACCCTAGTTTCACGAGAAAACCCTAACTCTTGTCGATGATCATCGATCTAGTATCAATCCTTCGAAGGACACGAACACGATATCTTTAGATTACTTCAAGTCTATCGACCCGATCGATTCCTACGAGCCTCTTTTAGATTCTTGTCTGTTGATTGGAAAAATATTATCGAAACCCAATTCTTGATTGTTTATCAGTTCTTGATTCTTGATTAAACATCGTGACACCTGAATCAATTGATAAATTCTTGAATCATGTTTTCTTTTCTTGTCAATTAAGTTTTCAATTCAAGTGTATTAATACAAACGAATCGTGCAATCCCTGTGGAAGATCCGCACTCACTACAAACTACATCCGACACCGTAGTTTGATTGCGGTCAAAATATTTTTTTGGTTGTGAAGTTCTTTATAAATTTTCCGAATACCAACCCATTTGAGTTCTTTAAACAAAGTCGCAAACGAAACAAACCTTCACCGAAAAAACGATCAATCAAATGGCGCCGTTGCCGGGGATCGCACGCTAATTCATTTGAATTTATAGTTTGAATTGAAAGAATTATTACATTTTACTTCTTGAAATCAAAATTCGTACAAACTCTTATACGTGTGTTGTGAATTGATTGCAAGGTGATCTGGAGCATTCTGTGCTGTGGAAAAATTATTTGGAATATACCAGAGAGCTGAAGGAGTTCACAGAACCTCCCTGAAGAAATTTGGTGGCTTGATCCATTGAAAGAAGCGCGGAAGCGCGGCATTTATGGTGTACTTGCGGCTGAACCGCGGTCCCACAGAGGGATCTCTGTACCAACTTTCTGCAGGTACTTTCTTGCTCTCTCCCCTCTCCTCTTTTAGCTCCAACTAATCTTTTCTGCAGGATTCTTTGCAAATAATCGCTGCGCCGCAAAAGCAAATTAAAATTGTGCGTGAATTTTGTTTCTTGGTTGTTTTGCATTCTAATTACGGAATTTAAGGGGCACGACCAAATCCAGATTAGGTGGGGAGTTCATTACCCTTCCTAGGCCCCGAAAATCGCAAAACTTGCATCCGCATTTACCCTCATTAATTAAAAAATATCTTGAGATGACTCTAAGGACCGTCGCGCTCAATTAGGACAGAAGAGGGCCATGGGTAATTCATTGCTTATCCGAGTTTTCTTGTGGTGCCTAAGGCGAGTGTGTCTAAGGCTAGTGGTTTTTAATTAGGCCCACTACTTACGTAGTGGAGTACCTTCCCACTTACCTGGCACTTATCCGGCCACAGGGGAACAAAGAGGCAGTGGAGGATTTTATCCTGCGACTTGTCTTTTGGCAGTTAGGAGCGGTCTAAAGTCTGACTTAGGTGACCACTAGATTCTAGGGTTTTGTGTGTTGCATTTGTTTTGTTGCATCTTATTTTCAAAATCCGTATAAATTTTTAAAACAAACACCAACACTTCATTTCCCCTAATTATAAGCCAACGCTGCCACTTGTACTAACCCTTTTTAGTACAAGATAGGCTGGACACGGGATTCTAGTGCCCGTTTAGTCCGCGTACCCCTTATCGACTCCGAAGTCGATATTTCTCCATTTACCTTTTCTTTACCTACTACCACACCCACACCTATGGACCCGAATCCATCAAACTTCTTTAACCCTAATCTGCCGCCGTCCGTTAGTGCGCAGAATCCTTCCCACATTTCTCTCCAGGAAAGATGCTATCCACATAGAGGTCCTCTTTCGACCTGCTTATCCACACCACCAGCCAATGGGGATAACTTTGAAATTAAGCCCCAGTATATCAATCTTTTACCCAAATACCACGGACTCGAGACTGAGGACGCTTACGTTTTCATTACCAAATTTGAAAACGTATGCGCAATGATGGGTACGTCACAACTTTCTGTGGATGCGATGCGTCTATGACTTCTTCCATTTACATTGTGCGATATAGCCGAGAAGTGGCTATATAACACTACCGCACATTCTATTACGAACTGGGAAGAATTCGTCGCTGCATTCCTTAAGAAATTTTACCCAATCCAAAAGACGGCTCGAATCCGTAGCGAACTGAACCAATTTGCCCAGCTCCCTGCTGAACCATTTTCTAAATGCTTTGAACGTTTCAAGGATCTATTGGTTCAATGTCCTCATCACGGCATCCCGAGATGGGAGCTTTGCCGAATCATATATGAGGGCAGTAACCCTAACACTAAACAGAGCCTTGAAAACATGTGTCAAGGTACCTTCATGTCTAAGGATGATGGGGAAGCTTGGCGATATTTAGAAGAGTTCGCTGAAAAGTCTTTACAGTGGGAAAGTCCATCATTTAGGAGTGGCAATAACCAATCAGATGTTTCCATAGGAGTAAGAGCTGACATATCAGCTATACAAAAGAAACTCGAGACTATGGAAAACAAACTTTTAGCTGCCTCCCTTAATCAAATGTCACTTTCCAAAACTGTATGTGGCTGCTGTTCTGATCCGTCTCACTTGACGGAAGAATGTCCGTTTCAAGGTCGTGAGCATACCAATGCCGCATTTCAAAGACCTAGGAACGATCCTTTTTCTTCCACATATAATCACGGTTGGAGGAATCACCCTAATTTTGCTTGGAACCAATCACAATCACAAAACACGGTTCCAAACCAAAACAATTTCCAAAGGGTCCTTCCACCACAACAGCAGCCACTGTAAGTCGATGTAGTACACCCCAGTACTTATGGGGAGGCGGAATTTTCAAAAACGATCAAGTTTGAAGAACGAACATCGACTAACCGCTTGAATCGAAGCTAAAAAAATAATAACCGAACACATAGCTATACTAAACTATAGTGTTAAGGGATTATACCTAATGAATACGGTCCTTCGTCTTTGTGTCCTCCTTTGTTCTCCTCGACCTTCTCTAGGTAGTAGACGATCCACCCGAGAGCAAGACACCAAGCTACACCTCTAACTTGAGGTAACTAATCAACTTTGATTGCTAATCAAAGATGAAAGGATGATATAGAGTGAAGGTAATGGATGCTTAAGTCTAACTAAACCTTTGATCTCAACACATGAGGATTAAGGATTAGTATCTTGAAGATGAGAGCTTGAGGAGAGAGAATATGAGATAAGATAATGAGAAGAGAGAGAGTGTATCATAATATATTATGAAGCATTCTTATTTATCAATAAAAGAAAATGAGTGATGAATAAGCATGCTTTACAAATATCTAGTGGTGATTCATTAGCATGAGTCATTAAGCAATAAATGTGCATTAATGAAATGAATGAATCACCACCATGACTCACAATCTCATCCAAAGTAACCTCCTTAGTCACATCTTCTAGAAGCTTCTCGTACAATTACGAGAACGCCCCTCCAATCCGCAAAAATACGGAAAAACTTTAGACTGTAAAAATCCAATAACCGGATACCAGTAACTGGCTTAAACCAAAGCCGACTGGTAAAAACTGTCCGAAAGTCGTACGTGCGTAAACGCACGTATGCGTCCGAACCCTTTGTCGTAAAACCATGCAACCTCTATATCGTTTCGCCTGAAGTAGGAAACTCTCTGTGTGGGACTCTAGAGACTCGACTACTACGCTGGCAGTGGGTTTAACCACAGACCGCAAGCGGCACTAGCTGTACGTAACGGTCCCCAGGTAGTTGTCGATAAGAAGGCCGATGAGAAAACCCATCCGAACTCCTACTGAGTCTGATGTGACAATCTCCATACAGTCCGGTCCGTTCGTCCAAGACTATCGCATATCGGGCCTAGGGGGGCGGCAAGCGTCAGTCCCCTAATAGCGGTATAAGTCGTGTCGGAGGGAAGCCCATTACACCCTGAGAAACTACTGGAACCTACCAGCAAATCTCGCTTGCCCTGGCCAGGGACTTTGCGTAATGGCTCTCTGACACAGCACGATATCTACTCCCAATACCGGGAGGGACGAATCCTGTCTAACCGCCACTGCCTCCAAGTGCTCGGGACTGCACCCAACTGCTACCTGTTTGCACGACTCCTTTGAGTCGTGGTAGGGTAGCAATCTAAGAACAGTGGGACACACTCGAGGCGAAGTAGCAGTGTCAAGTCTGCGGACTACGCTGTACTCATGTCACCTGGGAACTGTTTACTGACGACTGGTATCAAACCAACCAACAGTTCCCTGTGAGTCCTGTCCGGTGTACCCGTAACCTAACGAGCACCTGTATACTATCTCCAGCACGACGTACTGACGGCTGTGGGACAGACCATCTCCCCAACTGGGATGAGAAGCGTACACACCAGTCTACTCCGGAGTATCGATGCTCTGTCTCGATAATCCAACGACCAGGGACCTGAATAAGGATGTGCTTGTAGACTACCCAGCCCCCACTAGTGTGACTGCCATCACAACGCTAGTAGACAAGCAAGATCCTAAGAGCTCTATCAATACGTACACTCACATATTAAGATAGAAAAACCAAGTAGCATACTACCATGTTTAGCAAGACTGTTATATACATGTGAATATCCCAAGCTTCCATTAAGTAATATACAAGCTAGTATGATACAGTAATGGCCTTCTAGGGCATAAACACTAACAATCTCCCACTTGCACTAGGGCCATGTACTGGCATATCGTAGACCAATGATCTCGAGTAGCCTCTCGAACTGAATCTGAGGAAGGGCCTTCGTGAATGGATCAGCAATGTTCTCTTCTGAAGCAACTCTCCGAACCTCGATCTCCTGACGATCAATGATCTCCCTGATCAGGTGATACCGCCTCAAGATGTGTCTGGACTTCTGATGGGACCTTGGTTCCTTCGCTAAAGCTATAGCTCCGTTGTTGTCGCAATACAGAGGTATTGGATCAACTATGGTAGGAACAACCTGAAGTTCTGTTAGGAACTTCTTCATCCAGACTGCTTCTTTTGCGGCATCGCAAGCAGCTATATACTCCGCTTCCATCGTCGAGTCAGCAACGGTGTCCTGCTTGGAGCTCTTCCAGCACACCGCCCCTCCATTGAGGGTAAAGACATAACCCGACATGGACTTGGAATCGTCCTTATCACTCTGGAAGCCGGAATCGGCAAAGGCCTCCAACCTGAGGTCTTTTCCGCCGTAAACCAAGAACATCTCCTTAGTCCTCCTCAGGTACTTGAGAATGTTCTTTACTGCTATCCAGTGTTTCTCCCCTGGGTCTGACTGATACCGGCTTACCACGCTCAGTGCGTAAGCTACATCTGGTCTGGTACACAACATCGCATACATTATAGAGCCTACCGCAGAAGCGTAGGGTATAATAGACATGCGTTCCCTTTCCAAATCAGTCTTGGGAGACATCTCTTTGGAGAGGGTGATTCCGTGACAAGCCGGTAGATTACCGCGCTTAGAATCTTCCATACTGAATCTTTTCAGTACAGTGTCGATATACCTGGACTGCGAAAGTCCCAACATCCTCTTGGATCTATCACGATAGATCCGGATCCCCAGAATGTAAGAGGCATCACCCAGGTCTTTCATGGAGAACCTGTGTGACAAGAATCCTTTGACAGATTGTAGCATAGGAATGTCATTTCCTATCAATAGAATGTCATCCACGTACAAGACGAGGAATACGACACTTCTGGCCACAACTTTACTATATATGCACGGTTCATCTGGATTTTTGATAAAGTCATATTCTTTGACTGTCTCATCAAAACAGATGTTCCAACTCCGCGATGCCTGCTTTAGTCCATAAATAGACTTAAGCAGCTTGCATACTTTCCCGCTGCCCCCACTCTGATTGAAACCCTCTGGCTGATCCATATAGACGTTCTCTTCTAAATTTCCATTCAGAAAAGCCGTCTTTACGTCCATCTGCCAGATTTCATAATCATGGAAGGCAGCAATAGCAAGAAGGACCCGAATGGATTTGAGCATAGCCACTGGAGAAAAAGTTTCGTCATAGTCCAAACCAGGTCTTTGACGAAAACCCTTTGCAACAAGTCTAGCCTTATAGGTTTCCACCTGTCCATCTACACCAATCTTTTTCTTGAAGATCCATTTGCATCCTATGGGTTTTACCCCATCTGGAGCAAAGTCCAAAGTCCATACTTTGTTGGTGTACATGGACTCCATTTCGGTCCGCATTGCATCTAGCCATCGTACCGAGTCGCCGCTCTGGATGGCCTGCTGGAAGTCAGTAGGTTCATCATCATCTATGATGCAATCCTCTCTATCCCCGTCAATGAGAAAACCGTAGTATCTCTCAGGCGGATGAGACGGCCTACTACTCCTGCGGAGGGGTGCGGGAATGTTCTGTTCTTCTTGAACCTCTGGTTCTACCAAACTTTCAGTAGCAGCTTGTGGTTCTGGAATTTCTTCCAGTTCTATTTCGCTCCCACTCTTCTGATTTTCTAAAAATTCAGTTTCTAAGAAGGTGGCATGACGAGAAACAAATACCTTTTGTTCCTCTGCGTAATAGAAATAATATCCCTTGGAGTTCTTTGGATATCCCACAAGCTTACACTGTACTGAACGTGCCTCGAGCTTGTCCACATGCTGCTTTTTTACAAAAGCTGGACACCCCCATGTCCTAAAATGTTTTAGACAGGGTTTCTTCCCACTCCACATCTGATATGGTGTGGTAGGCACAGTCTTGGTTGGAACCTGGTTCAAAAGATATGCCGCTGATTCTAGCGCATAACCCCAGAAAGATCGCGGTAACTCAGCATTACTCATCATGGATCGTACCATATCCAATAGGGTTCGATTCCGTCTCTCCGATACACCGTTGTGCTGTGGAGTGTATGGAGGAGTAAGCTGAGAGAGAATTCCTTTCTCTTTTAGGTAACCTAGGAACTCGGCACTTAAGTATTCTCCACCTCGATCAGATCTTAGTGTCTTAATACTTTTGCCTGTTTGGTTTTCCGCTTCATTCTTGAATTCCAGGAATTTCTCAAAGGCCTCTGATTTATGCTTCATTAAGAAAACATATCCATACCTAGAGAAATCATCTGTAAAAGTAATGAAGTAGGAATAACCACCTCTCGCATGTGTAGACATTGGACCGCATACATCGCTGTGTATGAGTCCTAAGAGCTCGCTCGCTCTTACTCCTTGTCCAGTAAATGGAGTCTTTGTCATCTTTCCTTTGAGACAGAATTGACAAGTGTCATAAGATTGATATTCGAACGAGTCCAAATATCCTTCTCTATGCAACTTAGTCAACCTTCTCTCATTGATGTGACCCAGTCTACAATGCCATAAGAAAGCTTTATTCAAATCTGGAGACTTTCTTTTTAGTGTGTTCTGGACATTGAAAATTTGGAGTTGGTTTAAAACATATATGCCGTTATTTAATGTACCGGACCCAATCAAACCATGATTAAGGTGGATGTTGACAACATCTCTTACAAACGTGAAATCATAACCTTTATTTGATAACAAGGAAACAGATATGATATTACACGTTAAGCTGGGTACAAAATAACAGTTATGTAAAACCAAAATGTGTCCACTCGTCAATCCTAGGTGATAATCCCCGACGGACGCAGCTCCCACGCTAGCTCCGTTAGCAACCCTGAGGATCATATCACCTTCCTTCAGCACTCTACGGTTTCTCAGTGCCTGCAATGAATTGCAAATATGAGATCCTGACCCGGTATCCAATACCCAGGAAGTAGAGTTGATCGACAGACAATTCTCAATTACAAACACACCTGAAGTCGAAGCCACAGCTTGCTTCGGTTCCTGGTTCTTGGCGTTCCACGCCTTGCAATCCTTCTTCCAGTGCCCTTTCCTGTGACAATGGAAGCACTCATCCTGACCAACTATCGGTACTGCTTTCTTTTTCTTTCGCTTCCCTCCCACCTTACTAACACCTCCTCTAGGTCTGGGTGCGGCCTTCTTCTTCCTTCCTTTGGCCCTAGCCTTGGACCCGGAAGAAGATGAACCGCCAACAAACATAGCGGGTGTTTCCCTTGCCTTCTGCAAGGTGCCCTCCGCACTCCTTAACATGTTCAGGAGTTCCGCAAGTTCAACTTCTTTTCCTTGAAGATTGAAGTTGAGGATAAACTGGGCGTAGGTGGGAGGAAGGGACTGGAGAACAAGGTCTGTATAGAGCTCATTATCCAAAGTCGTCCCAAGGTCTGCGAGCTCTTCTATATAGCCAATCATCTGTAGGACATGTTCACCTACCGATGACCCGACAGCCAACCTCGCTCGAAACAATTTCTTAGAGGTCTCGTATCTTGCTATACGAGATTGCTCTCCATAAAGTTCCTTTGTATGGAGAAATATGCCATCTAGGGACATATCCTCGTGCCTCCTCTGATGTTCATTGTTCATCGAGGCAAGCACGATGCACTTGGCTCTCGCGCAATCTAAATCCCAGGTTTTGCGGATTTCCTTATCCGCATTGCTGGATATGGGACCAGGGACAGCAGGTGCCGTAGCGGTGAGGACGTACCCCAGTTTGTCATAGGTCAAAGCCATCTTGACATTCCGCAGCCAATCTTTATAGTTTGGCCCCGTCAGTATATTTTTCTCTAAAAGTAACTTAAGTCCAGTCATTTTCAGGGTCGCTGCAATTAGGAGAGAGAGAAGAAAACTCTTTAGCATGATGCTCTTGCAAGTTTAGAGTGGTTTTTAGTTTATCTAAACTGGATGGCTCCCACTGTTTTTCGAATCCTTCCTCAAACCATAAAAGAAGAATTAGCCAAGACTATTCTCACCGTACAATACTTGCTTAACCGTTCAGCCAGGCCGGTGTCGATACTTCGAGGGAGGTTTTCCAACGCTTTCGCGAAGTTCCTTAATTAAATAACCTCTTTTCTCTGGGGGCGTAACCCCGCTGACACTTTTCTGGACACCTACTAGGTTTATAGCATTGATCGTTAAGTGACGAATATCCTGATAAGTATCATATACTCACAGTAGGATCGGGATCCAAATATCATCGTATGATAATGTTGAAGGAATCCTACCAACATTCATCAAACTCCAAATGGTATGCATCTCTTTGCAAATTTCAGTTTCTTTAGAAATTCCCGATATGGATTTTTGCCCCATGCTCTTATGATCTTGACTAAGGGCCAACAAATCATAAGTCACATGTCAAGTTCTGCCCATCATTATCCTGTTGATTTGAACCCATCCGTATACTCTTGACTAAGGGCCAACAAAGTAATACGACTGTCCCAAACCAACTCATCTATCTATGCAACAAATGAATACCCCAGCAGCTACCAATCACTATGTCTTGACTAAGGGCCAAACAAACATAGCTTGAATACTACTGACCATTCATAAGAAATGACGGAGGGCTACGACTAGTTTTGGCGAAACCGTGAACGTAGTGAACTTGATATAACCGAAGGAATCTGATAGCTTTTTAAAAGGAGTGGTTAAATCTCCGCATTTAAAAATATCTGTTTTAAAAAATAACCGAGTGGTTTCTTTTAAATTGTTCCAACGATTTAAACTTTGGTTTATTTTCTTTACATTATAGATAATGTGTTCCATCATTAACCTATCATTGCAGAAAACAACGAAAATACAACGTCCTCTTATGCCATCCGCATTTGCCACGGGGTCCCGTCATCACCCGTTAGGGTACTTAACTAACGACAGAGCGGGGGCTGGGCTAGCGCGGGTGTAAAACATAAGTGACGTCTAAATAGCTATCATAAATATAGATATTTTACATTCGTCTGACGCAATGATATACATTCCAGAACACAGATAAACAATATTGGATTTGCAAGCAATCTGTATTTCTTTTGAGCCTGCAAGAAAAGACAGATTACACAGTTGTGATGAATAGCCGTTACCCCACCCTCGACCCCTACGGGTACGGCAAACTACCCACCCGGCAGTCTGTGTACCCCACCTTGGGTCAGTCCTAGGAGCAAAAACAGTAAAATGAAATAATACAACGGTGGCTACAACCGCAACCTGGAAGTGCCCCGCGAAAATAATATTACAACAAATTACATTTACAACAAATGAATTAAACAATAACCCATTGCAAAACCCCGGCTATACACCACAACAGTCCAATACAGTTTATATGCACAAACAGATATAACCATTTCAGAAATGTGCAACCCCCTGCCAACCGACATACTAGCAGTTAGGGGAGGTTTACGAACACATTAAACAATCACAGATATAATCCAATATGCAAATACTGTAAAATTTCGATCGACTAAACAACATCAATATTGCTCCAAAATCTGCTCTGTTAAACAGTAACCTGAGCAAATATTAAATATTCCAGAAAACCCCAAATATCACAGGGGACCCACACAAGAAAGATGAGTCCATGACTCGGCCAAAGCGCCGCGGAAGGGCGGCGGATCCCACCGATCCGCCGCGCTTCCGCGGCCGAGTTGTCGATTCATGGGCTCGAATTTCTTGGGTGTTCTCCTGGACTCCTTTCTAGCTTTCTGAGCACACCTGAAAAAATTTTGGACTTCATTTTAAGTTCGACAGAAACTGAAAATATTTAGGGTTTTCCGGCTTCGATTTTTCGTTCGAAATTCGTACAAATTTGCAATTAAGTTATTTATTGTTTAGCGAGGCTCTGATACCACTGTAAGTCGATGTAGTACACCCCAGTACTTATGGGAAGGCGGAATTTTCAAAAACGATCAAGTTTGAAGAACGAACATCGACTAACCGCTTGAATCGAAGCTAAACAAATAATAACCGAACACATAGCTATACTAAACTATAGTGTTAAGGGATTATACCTAATGAATACGGTCCTTCGTCTTTGTGTCCTCCTTTGTTCTCCTCGACCTTCTCTAGGTAGTAGACGATCCATCCGAGAGCAAGACACCAAGCTACACCTCTAACTTGAGGTAACTAATCAACTTTGATTGCTAATCAAAGATGAAAGGATGATATAGAGTGAAGGTAATGGATGCTTAAGTCTAACTAAACCTTTGATCTCAACACATGAGGATTAAGGATTAGTATCTTGAACATGAGAGCTTGAGGAGAGAGAATATGAGATAAGATAATGAGAAGAGAGAGAGTGTATCATAATATATTATGAAGCATTCTTATTTATCAATAAAAGAAAATGAGTGATGAATAAGCATGCTTTACAAATATCTAGTGGTGATTCATTAGCATGAGTCATTAAGCAATAAATGTGCATTAATGAAATGAATGAATCACCACCATGACTCACAATCTCATCCAAAGTAACCTCCTTAGTCACATCTTCTAGAAGCTTCTCGTACAATTACGAGAACGCCCCTCCAATCCGCAAAAATACGGAAAAACTTTAGACTGTAAAAATCCAATAACCGGATACCAGTAACTGGCTTAAACCAAAGCCGACTGGTAAAAACTGTCCGAAAGTCGTACGTGCGTAAACGCACGTATGCGTCCGAACCCTTTGTCGCAAAACCATGCAACCTCTATATCGTTTCGCCTGGAGTAGGAAACTCTCTGTGTGGGACTCTAGAGACTCGACTACTACGCTGGCAGTGGGTTTAACCACAGACCGCAAGCGGCACTAGCTGTACGTAACGGTCCCCAGGTAGTTGTCGATAAGAAGGCCGATGAGAAAACCCATCCGAACTCCTACTGAGTCTGATGTGACAATCTCCATACAGTCCGGTCCGTTCGTCCAAGACTATCGCATATCGGGCCTAGGGGGGCGGCAAGCGTCAGTCCCCTAATAGCGGTATAAGTCGTGTCGGAGGGAAGCCCATTACACCCTGAGAAACTACTGGAACCTACCAGCAAATCTCGCTTGCCCTGGCCAGGGACTTTGCGTAATGGCTCTCTGACACAGCACGATATCTACTCCCAATACCGGGAGGGACGAATCCTGTCTAACCGCCACTGCCTCCAAGTGCTCGGGACTGCACCCAACTGCTACCTGTTTGCACGACTCCTTTGAGCCGTGGTAGAGTAGCAATCTAAGAACAGTGGGACACACTCGAGGCGAAGTAGCAGTGTCAAGTCTGCGGACTACGCTGTACTCATGTCACCTGGGAACTGTTTACTGACGACTGGTATCAAACCAACCAACAGTTCCCTGTGAGTCCTGTCCGGTGTACCCGTAACCTAACGAGCACCTGTATACTATCTCCAGCACGACGTACTGACGGCTGTGGGACAGACCATCTCCCCAACTGGGATGAGAAGCGTACACACCAGTCTACTCCGGAGTATCGATGCTCTGTCTCGATAATCCAACGACCAGGGACCTGAATAAGGATGTGCTTGTAGACTACCCAGCCCCCACTAGTGTGACTGCCATCACAACGCTAGTAGACAAGCAAGATCCTAAGAGCTCTATCAATACGTACACTCACATATTAAGATAGAAAAACCAAGTAGCATACTACCATGTTTAGCAAGACTATTATATACATGTGAATATCCCAAGCTTCCATTAAGTAATATACAAGCTAGTATGATACAGTAATGGCCTTCTAGGGCATAAACACTAACAGCCACAACTTCAATTAAGTCAGCACCCCTTTCAAGCACATAATTTTCAAAATCAGGTCAACACACCTGCACTGTCTAGTCCTTTACAGTTGACCAGAACTGATGAATCCTCTTCTTTTGCACAATACATGAATTTGATCTTAACAAATATCATGCAAGTTTTGGCTGAAATGAAATCTTCTGTTGATAAAATTGAGAAAAACTCTGCGTAACAAAACGAGAGTATTAAATTGATGGAAGAAGAAATTGCACGATTAAAAGCCGAAATGAGTGCAAGAGAGAAAGGGAAACTTCCAGCTCAATCCTTACCAAATCCTGGTTATTCACATCATGTGAATGCGATCACCACGTTGAGATCTGGAAGAGTGCTTGACAATCATGTTGGGGAAGAAGTTGAAGATACTGAAAATCATATCAACACCCCGGCTGAGACCTTTCCACACACACACACTTCTGACCCCAGTTCTTCTATCCTACCATCTTCTTCCGAGCCTATTCTCCATTTCCCAAAAGGCTCGCCACTACAGCCCACCTCTTTTACCCCTCTTCGGACGATTCCCACTTCTATTCTGGGATCGGTTCCACACACACTTCCTTCTCCTATGATGGACCCAGCGCTTATTGCTAAAGCACCTTACCCTAATCGGTTAAGGGCTAACACACTAAGTCCACAGATGGAGAAGATCACTGAGATGTTTAAACAGGTTAACATCAATATCCCTCTTCTAGATGCTATCCAACAAGTCCCTGCATGCGCAAAAGTTCTTAAAGATTTTTGCACTAGAAAGAGGAAGAAACAAATGCCCAAGAAGATATTCATGGCTAAGACAGTAGACACGGCTTTCCTCCAGCAATTACCGAGGAAACGTAAGGATCCTGGATATCCTATGATTTCCATCTCTATTGGGGAGAAACACATTAACCGTGCTCTACTAGATCTTGGGGCAAGTGTTAACCTGCTTCCTTTCTCAGTTTATGAGCAGTTAGGGATCGGAGAGTTGAAACCATCTCCATGCACTCTACAGATGGCTGACCGATCAATCACCAGACCTCGGGGTGAACTAGAGGATGTGTTAATAAAAATTGGGGAATTTATCTTCCCTGTAGACTTTATTGTAATTGATACACAGCCTGTAGCGAACTCACGGAATCAAATTCCGATGATTTTAGGTCGGCCCTTTTTGGCCACTTCCAATGCTATCATCAATTGTCGTAACGGTTCTATGACCCTATCCTTCGGGAATAGGACAATTGAGATGAACATTTACAAGTTAGGAAGTGTACCCTCCGAACCTACTGCTCAGGTCTGTTCTGTCGACTTAATGGATGTCGACAGCAGCAAATTTAATGATCCTCCTGATACCGATCTTGACTCTTTTCATATGTTATTGTTTGACCCAACTATGTATCATACACATACGGACTCTTCCATCAAGATGTCCGGGTCAACAACTAACACTGATTATGAACTGCTTTTAGAGTCTGAAGATCACCCCGCACCTTGTGATGACATTATTCTTCGGGGTATAGATGAAACTTTTGAGGAGATCTTCGCTGATGAACTCGCATTTCTAAAAAGCACGGGTGTTGAGACGAATTATGTCCAAATCAATGGAATTGAACCTCTACCCCTTCTTCTGAAATGTAAAAAGAATGCGAGTTATCCATCACAATCACTGCATCGTCTCTCCAAAATGAGACGCACGCACATTCTCTCCCACCACTTACCTTTTCCCCACTTCTTCTTCCACCAACCCGAGCACTGCATTGATAAAATTTTTGAATGGTTGGTGTTAACATTCGGTCTTTGCAAAGCTTGGCATCGACCAATGAATTTTTTACCCCTACTTGTGATTTTCAAAGTTTAACATTGCATAACTCAAGTTTGGGGGGGTATATTTTTTCAGGCTCTTGGAAAGAAAATTTTTACAAAATGATGAGCCAAAAATAAGTTTAGGGGAGGGTCTTCACTTAAATATTTTGCCCCCACTAATAAATTCCTCCCAAGCTTACAGGTTTTTCGAAATTTAGCAGATGGCAACAGTGAGGACACTGTTGAAAACAAGTTTGGGGGAGGTTTGTGCTTATTTTCGCATCATTTGCATATCATTTGCATAAGCACAAAACATTTTTTTTGAAAAAACATAAAAATTTAAAAAATTTCAAAACTATAAAAATATTTTTGTACATAAATATGATAATGAAAGTTTAGATAGTGAAAAATTACATCCATGAGATTAGAAAAATTTAAGAAAACCAAGAAAATTAGAAGTTTTCTTATACGAACTAGTAATAAGTAGTTATGAGCCGTTGTCCCAAGGGTTAGTAAGATGAAGGACGTCACTAATCTGAGGATAAAAATAAGTCTGAAAAATAGTTTCTATTCTGGAAGCCAAACATTTTGAACGTTGCTACCCTGCTATTCGCACTTACACACGTCTTAAAGCCTGGGATAATAGAGGATACCTTGAAATGCTCTTGTTTTAAAGCCAAAAGTATGAAGGAAATAAAAAAGTGAATAAAGAAAATATAAAGTGGTGAGAAAAATGGACACTGGTTTTGTTATCACCAAGGGCAATAAAAATGTATAGCGAGGGTGCTTCTTCACCTAGTGCCCTAAGGCCAACTGGTCTGGGAGTCACTTCTATGCCTGAGGTGGTGCAAGACGAGGAAAATACGCCAAGTAAGCAAGCACAGGAGTAATCGATCGGTTAGTACCTCAAGAAGTATTAACGGTCGCATGAAAGTGTGTGAGCAATTTCGTCTAAATATTCATTAATTAAAAAGTACTGAGGCTGATGGGCAAGAGTATGATAGCTTGAATTGAATTCTCCGGGTGTAGGGATGTCTTTACACACACGCAGGGTTATATGATCGATATTTGGAATAAAGATAGAAATGAAGAATAAGATGATGTTTTATTGAGGGAGGACGTGATTTCTGACATCTTTTCATGACCATTAAGATAGGGCTCATGACAACCGAAAAGCTAGCTTAGTTGGAAACCCTAATTTTCAAGGCTTTTCTTTTACTATTCTTTTCTTTAAATGTAATATTCATGATCTTTCTTTTATTATGGGATTTTGTGGGTGCAATCCGCTGAAAACCCTCAGGAGACAACACTCCTCCTACTACGGACACCTAGAGGTTTAAAGGCTTGTTGCACGTGCTCAGTGCAATCGTGTTGCCTACGAAAGTGTGCTAGTTAGTTTTTCTCTTTCTTTATTTTCTCCTTCTCTTTTTAATAAAACATTCGCTCGAGACGATCGAAATTAAGTTTGGGGGTATTTGATCAGTCGAAAATATTGCATAATTTAACCGGCAATTTCCATATTATCTGCATACATTTAGAAGTGTTTGGCATTCATATTCTACATATTAGCAAATCCATCACAAATTATCAGATTACATGTACTAGACCTTAAAACCGGCATTTCTAGGGAAATTGACTGCATTGCATGGCATCGCAATATTTCTATATGTCGCAACCCGTGTTTCGAAGTCTGTGCAGGAAAAGGAAAGTTTGCTCGAACATTACACCGCTCAAAAGATACGTCAACTCACTAATTTCAGATCTGGTATCAATCCAAAGGAGAAATCACAATTTAGCATATCATACAAAGCCCTAAACATCAGCCCAAGACCACAGAAGAAAGACCAAAGTCCAAGCTTCCTACATGGCCGCGGATCCGCGGCTAGAGCCAGCTTGTGCCGCGGATCCGCGGCCTACTGATGACATCATCACCTCAATTTTGTACCAAAATGCTTCTACCAGGGCCCAATGCTCATAAAGACATCTCAGCTTCCAGAAGACTCCAGGGACTTCTACCAGATCAGCAAACACTTTGAGCTTCACTAAATTAGCCTATCATTCTAGAACTTTCCCCCCTAAAACCCTAGCTTAAACCCTAAGCTAAAGTCTAACAAACTCTTTCAACAAACTTTGGGAGGGAAACTCCAATTCAAACCTAGACCTAGGGTTTGGGAGTTCTATAAATAAGACCCTAGGCTCATTGTAAAAAGGATCCAAAAAGATTCAACCTTGGGAATTATTCATCCAATTAGTGAATCTATCCCCAATCTATCTCTTTCTTCTTCTTCTTCCTCCTCAAGTCTAGTGACAGGGCTTGTAGGAAACCCTAACCCTAATTCTAATTGAAATCAAGAATCCCGAGTACCCATTAAGCAAGAAGCCCAACAACCTTTAGGAGCGAAGCCGATCTTCAACGGAGCAAGCGATCCGAGCCGATCCACGACTCATGAAGCCGAGCGACGCCCGATCAACAATCTAGATTCTTCTTCTTGTAGTTCTTGAAGCAAATGTAATCAAAATTGTTGAGATAAATAAAGGTGATATTCTTTTATCTTGTTTTCTTTAAATTCTGCATCATGACATCTTTACAATTAGTGAATATTTTCTGTGTGGTGATGTGTGAATAAAACTCCGCTTGTTGAGGAGTCGAGACGGTCAATAGACTGATGATGTAACTTAGCTTTAATCGATTCTTGATTCCTACAAGTTTTTTAAACCCTAGCAAGTTCAAGAACCGACAACCCATTTCATTATGATGCTTTCTTGAATGATATCGCTCGAAATTGGGGAGTTAGGATCGTTTCTTGAAATTGCTAGAGGCTAGAATGTGAATGATATCGACAACAGAGCAAGGGATAAGATGAAACCCTAGTTTCACGAGAAAACCCTAACTCTTGTCGATGATCATCGATCTAGTATCAATCCATCGAAGGACACGAACACGATATCTTTAGATTACTTCAAGTCTATCGACCCGATCGATTCCTACGAGCCTCTTTTAGATTCTTGACTGTTGATTGGAAAATATTATCGAAACCCAATTCTTGATTGTTTATCAGTTCTTGATTCTTGATTAAACATCGTGACACCTGAATCAATTGATAAATTCTTGAATCATGTTTTCTTTTCTTGTCAATTAAGTTTTCAATTCAAGCGTATTAATACAAACGAATCGTGCAATCCCTGTGGACGATCCGCACTCACTACAAACTACATCCGACACCGTAGTTTGATTGCGGTCAAAATATTTTTTTGGTTGTGAAGTTCTTTATAAATTTTCCGAATACCAACCCATTTGAGTTCTTTAAACAAAGTCGGAAACGAAATAAACCTTCACCGGAAAAACGATCAATCAAGTATCTATCAACACATATCAAATGATCACATCACAGATATCGCAGCAGAAGAATCATATGAAATAATGGATATACTAGGAGGTCCGTGTTTTATTTTGAGCCTCTATAAAACACGGATTCCGCGGTCGCGATGAATAGCCAAACCCACACCCTTGACCGCTACGAGAGCGGCAAGCAACCCTTCCAATTTTAGAGTTAGAAGACCCGGACTCGACTCCTCGAGTTGGTCTCCCACTGGACTCTAGAACCCGGTTACTTATGCTCTCCTCCTTGGTTCTATCCTAGTGCGGAAAAGTAAATAATATACAAATGGTGACATCAACCTCATCCCGGAAGTGCCCCAATAAAAGAATATTACATACAATGAATTTTACATGAATGAAAATAAAAACCCTCATCTCACATAAAAAAAACCCGGCTATTCAGAACACGACGATCCAATATAACATATCCAGCAACACATAACATCACATTTCATCAACGTAAGTAAATATGCGTATCCCAATTGTCGTTGACATATAGCAACGAAACCGGCGATAGCACATATTACACTTACGGTCGCAGAAAAGAAAGTGTAAAACTACAACAGTTGGAATCCGCAACCTCCTTAGACATCGCATGCCTAACAATTATAAACCCCGCAATTTAGTCTCTATATTGAAAACACTTTTCAATATCTAGTCGGGTAATTCAACAAGATTCCCGACATCCTGATCGAATGCTCGTCGCAAACTTTAGTAGACGGCCGCACCCCCGGATGCCGTCGACGAAGTGCACTAAGGAGGAACACCGCTGCCGCGAGCACCCAAACGGATGCTTTTGGCGACGGGGTTCTCCTACAGTCACTTGGTTGGGGCTTTGGGGCGGGGCTGTCTATTAAGTTTACCCGGCGAGTATCCGCGTACGCTACGTGATTGCAACGGACTTTTGATCGCATCAAAATCCCGTGGCAACCGATCATCTGAGACTAAACTGCTATGTTTATAACATTCAAATTAGTTATCTCATAACTACATATGGATTCCAAATATTGTATCACATTCCAGATAAATAGACAATGTTAAACTTTCCGATCGAATGATCAAACACCCAAGTTTTCCCAAATAGTTCTCAACACTTGAGGGGAATTTAAAAATATCCATCACATGCCACAGTACCAATGGTCCAGCCGTAGAAGGTTCAAGCCAACGCCTCACATGTGGCAACGCCGTACTGCCCCAAACCCTAAGGTTCAAAAGGCAGTTCAAGACGGTCACATAATCGAGTTAAGGTTTGTTGTCTTCTAGAGGGTCCATCGCGTAACTTGCACGATTTAGAACGTTCTTAAACTACGGAAAAATCCAACACTTGGAAATTCTCCGGCAGGGGAAAAAGTGAGTTATTGATATCCGTTTGAACTTTTTAACACGTTCTAAAAATTACCCGGACAAGCTAAACGAAGTTATACTTTCCGATCGAATCAACGAGCTCCCAATATAACCCAGAAAACACAACTCTTGAGTAAAATTAAAAATTTCCAGAAAAATGCAGAGACACCTACGGATGTTACTGTAGAAATATGAGTGCCTGATCTCCATATACGGCCACGGAACCGCCGCCAAAAGCAGGGTATTGCGGCGGATCCGCGGCGCTACAGTGGAATTAGGTATTCGTATTCTACAGTTATCCTTAGATTTCCCTGCTGATTTTTTTGAGTATTTTTAATGCAGAAAAAATCACATTTTTGAAAAATATCCAGAGAAGGGTATATATCGGGGTTTCTGGGTTCGATCGGACTTTAAACTTCGTCTAGACAGCGCCTAAAGCTCTAGCTAGGCTCTCATACCACTGTAGAGTTCCTAGGCACTCTAACAAAGTTCTACAAGGCATCAACCATGCCCGATTAAAATTTTAGCCGTGCCGAACAACCCTAACCAAGATCTTAGACTAGAGATTAGGCGAAACATTGCAAGTAAACAACTTTTACGACTAAGTGAATATGAAATACAACCTTTGTAGATCGGTCCATCACTTCTTAAGCTCCTTGTAGTAGTCCCTTCGCTGCGATCATGGTGCTTCCGACTCTCAGACGGCTCTTTGAGAAGATAGCAATGGTATTGCTTGAAGTCTTCGAGGCCGAAGATGATCTACGTCGAGGGAATACGAACTCAAGCTTCTACTTCACTAACTAGAGAATTAGTGAAGAAAACACCCTAAACTAAAGTGCTAGTCTAGTAGAGGATGATGAAATAGGAAATGGGTATACTTTAGAATTTATTTTCTCACTATATTTCTCTCTCTTTATCAAACCCTAGCAAGCATTTGAAGGAGGAAGAAGATGAGCTCAAAATTGAGAATGAAAAACTAATCAAGAGAGAGAGAGCTAACCATGGGTGAGTGGGTATCATATACTAACTCATGTAGAGACATAACCATGGCTAATTATAGTGGTTAGGTTTATTAATATCCTAAGTAAAACAAAACTAGTGGACTTTGGTCAATGCACTCTCAAGCTTCATGAAGCTTCACGCACTTGAACAATTATCCACTAATTTTGTATTTACTTTGTATATTAAAACCCCACCAATATAATTATAATGGTATATATTTCATACACCCATGTAGAGTGTATCAACAACCATGATACATAATGAACACAAATAAATATATATCACATATATATTAAGTTGTGCACAAGTGAGAAAAACAAATGCTTAAGTGAACCAATGTTAGTTAATGTAAATTAGTATATCTAATATACAATTATACACTAAATTATTAAATCAACACTTGACTTAATAATCCGGTTATATCACATATAACCGACTAACATCCAATGTATCGACATATCGAATCAACCCTTGATTCGATAACCTGGTTATATCGCATATAACCGATCGATACAAACATCGCGAGAATAGAATACGGTATCTCATACTCGGATTATTCTCGGTCCCGCACATATCACATATGCTCTCCTATTTCGTTTTTCCTGAGGCAGTAAAAGCTCTATGTAGGACTCTAAAGACTCGTCAATACGCCGGCAGTAGGTGATGATCATATCAAGCACCCACAAGCCGTCAGCGGTACTAGCTGGACGTAACGGCTACCCGGGTATTGAGCGATCAGAAGATCAGCAAGCAAGCCCGCTCCAACTCCTGCAAAAAGCCTGACAGTGACACTACCGTACAGTCCGGTCTCCTCGTCTGATATGTCGCATATCAAGTCTAGGGGTGGTAAACGTCAGACCCCAATAACCGATAAGTCATGCCGATGCGAGGCTCATAACGGGTCGAGAAACTAATGGTAACACTTACCAGTAAATCTCTAAACCATCCCTGGCCAGGGACTTCCCTGTTATGGCCAATCTAGCATAGCGCAACATCAACCCCCAATTCCGGAAGAGACGAAACCCCTCCTATCATTCATTGCCTCCATGCGACTCGGGACTGTATCCAAAAACCACCATTTTTCACGCCCTCTTGGACGTGGTAAGGTGGAAATCAAAGCACAGTGGGAATCACACAAGACTCTATGACGATCTCGGGTCTACAGACTAACCTGCACCAGTGTCACCAGAGAACTGCCATCTGATGTGAGGTATAATACCATCTGGGAGTTCTCGGCGAGTCCGTACAGTGTACCCAATCTCCACTGAGCACCCGTATATCATCTCTGATGTCAAACACTAATGGATATGGGATCATCCATCTCCCATCTATATGGGTCGAGAAGGTATACGCTAGTCTACTCTGGTATATCGATGCCCCGTCTCGATACACCCACGACTAGGGACCTTGAAGGATGTACTTATGAACTGCCATGTCCCCACTGGTATGATCCGCATCATAGTCCAGGTAGTCAAGTACACATCCTAATGGCTTTACCAACATGTAACAGAGAGACAATCAGTGTACACGTTAAGGTAAAGAGTAACCAGATAGCATACTATCATGTCGAGAAAGAAAGTCCTCCCTATATATGTCCAAGCATCCACTACAATATACATCTCATGTATAGTAATGGCATCTAGGGCATACATATAACTAACAGATGAGGTGTGTGTGAAAGCATTAATGCTGTTTTAATGCAAGGTGCACTCACCCCTTAATCTCACATCCCTCTCTCTTTATCATTCACACTCTCTCATTTCTCTATCTCTTTTATTCTCTCATTCCTTTCTTTCCCTAAACAGAACACTCTCATTTTCCTTCACAATCCATAACTAATATTCACAAAAAACTCACAAAAATCACTTCTTTTACCATCTTTTGCCTCTTGGATGCCTTGGAGCTCGCAAAGCTTGGATCTTTGAGTTCTTTTATGTAGATAATGATCTCTAGCTATTCTTTATGTTGTTTTAGTGTTGGGTAGTCTTGTAGTTTAGTTTAGAACGTTTAAAGTTAAGTTTTTGTGCAATATCGTATTTTTAGTGTCAATATATGACATCTGTGATCTGCTGTGACCCGGAGAGTTCACTAGAAAACCAAACAATGTAGTTTTGTTATACCTGAGACCATAGGACATCACCTAGAGCACGAACCCCTGGAGCTCGCACTCGGCCGGCGACTTGAAGGGGAATTCCGGCGACCTCGGCTTGGTGGGAGAGTTGGGGTTTGGGTTTTTGTGGGTAGGTTTCTGCTTTGGTTTAGGTGTGTTTGGTCTTTTTTTAGTGTTGAGTTTTCTCTGTATACAAAATCTGGGATCACCTAGGTAGTTTCTTATGTTACGTCTAAGCGCGATACGTTATACGACACGGATCGTGCACTTTGTGTGATTTTGCTCTTGGGTTGGTTTCGTCGTGTCGCTATTCACGTTAGCCACAATACGAACACTTGAGAGTATGTTTTGTGTTGTTGCGTCGGTTAAATGTAGTTTGTATGTGTTTTGGGTCTATTGCTAATATATATCTGTTATATTGTTTTATGTTATAGGTTCGCAGGCGGGGACTTCAGACGCTGCGACGAAGGGAAAACATGTGGTAGGCTCCACTTAGCCGGGAGCGTTGGACAGTAGATTTAACATCTACAGGGGAATCGCTCGCATGGCGTTATGCGTCTGGGCTAGAGATGACTTGACTTGTCGCATATTCTATTTCATATTTAGAGTTGCGCATACACCTTATTACTTACTTACTTGTTGTGCTTGGACTAGTACCCTTAGGACACTGCACTATTATTGACGGCTCATGTTGCACGAGCACTGATTGTATGCCACACACACCGTCAATAATTGCCATGTTACGCACAACACATATACCTATATAATATTGTTTGGTTAGGGACATTGAGACATTGATTCATATTTCTTTATGCATATGACATATAGCATACCTGTATACCCATACATACTTTACTTATACCGGGGGGGTATATTATATCATTACTGATAGGTAGATACCTATATTTTGCTTTACCTTTATGTTTACACTTATACATGGTTATAGCTATATGTTTACCTTACTTGATGTTATTTAGAATTGGAGAAATTAGGAAACGCATAATATTTTATATTAACTTGTTGCAGTTAATTAGCTGTTTTTTTACTGTTTTATATTGAATATATTATATTCATGGATTTTCGCATTGAGATATGGATTTTTCATGATGTTTTCTGGATTTGAGGACCGTCGTAGTTTCATGAAATTATGCATTATTTGAAAAAACCCGATTTCTCTTGATATGATATTTCAGCATCCACCATGAGATTTATCGGTTGTGATATATATACTCCATGTGAGGAGCGTCGTGGGCCGTATGAGGGTACATGGTGGGGCCCGGAGGTACCCCGGGGCAAGAGTCGATGTAACATGCCCATGAGCCTGGCAGGGGAACCATACCATCCGGTGACATTACCAATGACTCGGCGGTTATCGTGGGGATACCGACGGGAGTCATGTGCGTATGGATATGTCGAGAGGCGAGGGTCAGAGCTAGGCACTCGAGCTTTCGGTATAGCGTATTATACGTACCTATCAGGATGCCAGTCGTGGTGACAGCATCTGATAGATCAGCATTTCTGTGTCGAGGCTTAACACATTGTTTTCATGATATTTTACTCCTAAGTATATATAGCAGTGGAATGGGACGCTGTTATATATATATATATATATATATATATATATATATATATATATATATATATATTGTTAGTGTATATGCCCTAGGGGCCATTATTGTATCATACTAGTTTGTATATTACTTAATGGAAGCTTGGGATATTCACATGTATGCTACTTGGTTTTTCTATCTTAATATGTGAGTATACGTATTGATAGAGCTCTTAGGATCTTGCTTGACTACCAGCGTTGTGATGGCAGTCATACTAGTGGGGGCTGGGTAGTCTACAAGCACATCCTTATTCAGGTCCCTAGTCGTTGGATTATCGAGGCGGAGCATCGATACTCCGGAGTAGACTAGTGTGTACGCTTCTCATCCCAGTTGGGGAAATGGTCTGTCCCACAGCCGTCAGTACGTAGTACTGGAGATAGTATGCAGGTGCTCGTTAGGTTACAGGTACACTGGACAGGACTCACATGGAACTGTTGGTTGGTTTTATACCAGTCGTCAGTGAACAGTTCCCAGGTGACATGAGTACAGCATAGTCCGCAGACTTGACACTGCTACTTCGCCTCGAGTGTGTCCCACTATTCTTAGTTTGCTACCCTACCACGGCTCAAAGGAGTTGTGCAAACAGGTAGCAGTTGGGTGCAGTCCCGAGCACTTGGAGGCAGTGGCGGTTAGACAGGATTCGTCTCTCCCGGTATTGGGGGTTGATATCGCGCTGTGTCAGAGAGCCATTACGCAAAGTCCCTGGCCAGGGCAAGCGAGATTTGCTGGTAGGTTCCAGTAGTTTCTCAGGGTGTAATGGGCTTCCCTCCGACACGACTTATACCGCTATTAGGGGACTGACGCTTGCCGCCCCCTAGGCCCGATATGCGATAGTCTTGGACGAACGGACCGGACTGTATGGAGATTGTCACATCAGACTCAGTAGGAGTTCGGATGGGTTTCCTCATCGGCCTTCTTATCGACATCTACCTGGGGA
The DNA here is from genome assembly GCA_030015575.1 of Agapanthus africanus. Classification (NCBI taxonomy): domain Eukaryota; kingdom Viridiplantae; phylum Streptophyta; class Magnoliopsida; order Asparagales; family Amaryllidaceae; genus Agapanthus; species Agapanthus africanus. The sequence goes on from CM057339.1 coordinate 685,993,818, forward strand.
CCGTTACATACAGCTAGTGCCGCTTGCGGTCTGTGGTTAAACCCACTGCCAGCGTAGTAGTCGAGTCTCTAGAGTCCCACACAGAGAGTTTCCCTACTCCGGGCGAAACGATATAGAGGTCGTATGGTTTTACGACAAGGGTTCGGACGCATACGTGTGTTTACGCACGTACGACTTTCGGACAGTTTTTACCAGTCGGCTTTGGTTTAAGCCAGTTACTGGTATCCGGTTATTAGATTTATACGTCTAAAGTTTTTCCGTATTTTTGCGGAAAGGAGGGGCGTTCTCGTAATTGCGCGAGAAGCTTCTAGAAGGTGGTGACTAAGGAGGTTTAGGTGGCATATACAATGAATGTGATTAGTGAGTCATATGGATGATTCATCCATGTCATTAATGCATGATAAATGCTTAATGACTCATGGAGTGAATCATCACTAGATATTATCAAGCAGGTTGTTAAATTCATTTATATTCTTTTCTTGATAAAAAGAAATGCTTGATATATATTATCATAACTCATTATTCTCACTTCATTATTATTCTCACCTTCTCTCTCCTCAAGCTCTCCCTCTTCAAACCCTAATCCTCCCCTCTCATGTGTTGAGTAACAGGATTAGTTAGACTAATTAAACCATAACCCTCACTCTATATCACCTAGCTTCTTCGATTAGCACTTAAAGAAGGTTAGTTGCCTCAAGTTTAGAGGCTAAGCTTGGAGTAAAGCTCTCGGGTGGATCATCTACTACTTCGAGAAGGCCGAGGAGGAGGAGGAGTTCGCAAAGACGAAGGACACGATTCGTTAGGTATAATCCCTAAACATAGTAGTATAGAACTTCTATGTTTCTTGTTAGTTATCGTTTAGCTTCGATTCATGCGGTTAGTCGATGTTTAAGCAAAGAACAAGATCGTTTTTCAAATTTCCGCCTCCCCGCAAGTCGTGGGGTGTTGTACATCGACTTACAGTAGTATCAGAGCCTCGCTAAACAATAAATAACTTACTTGCAAATTTTTATGAATTTCGAACGGAAAAAACGAAACCGGAAAAGCCCGAAATCACAAGTTTCTGTCGATTTTTAAATGAAGTCCAAAAATTTTTCAGGGATGTTCAGAAAGCTTGAAATGACAGTAGAAGAACACCTAAGAAAATTGGGCCCCTGAATCGCCTAAAGCGCCTCGGAACCGCGGCGGATCTCACCGATCCGCCTCGCTTCCGCCGCCGAGTTGGCGATTCAGGAACCCAATTTTCCTGTGTTGGTTCAATGGGATATTTGGTATTTTCTGGAATTTTTTATTTTTGCTCAGGTTTCAGATTTACAGAAAAGTATTGGAGCAAAATTAAAATTGTTTAATCGATTGAAATTATGCAGTATTTACTTGTTGGATTATATCTGTGTTTGTATAATGTGTTCGTAAACCTCCCCTAACTGCTAGTATGTCGGTTGGCAGGGGGTTGCACATTTCTGTAATGGATTTTATCTGTTTGTGCATATGAACTGTGTTGGACTGTTGTGATGTATAGCCGGGGTTGTGTGATGGGTTATTATTTAATTCATTTGATGTAAATGTAATTTGTTGTAATATTATTTTGCGGGGCACATCCAGGTTGCGGTTGTAGCCACCGTTGTATTATTTCATTTTACTGTTTTTGCTCCTAGGACAGACCCAAGGTGGGGTGCACAAACTGCCGGGCGGGTAGTTTGCCGCACCCGTAGGGGTCTTGGGTGGGGTAATGGCTATTCATCACAACTGTGTAATCCGTCTTTTGTTGCAGGCTCAAAACAAACACGGATTGCTTGCAAATCCAATTAAGTTCATCTGTGATCTGGAATGAATATCATTGCGTCAGACGAATGTAAAATATCTATATATATGATAGCTATTTTAGACGTCACTTATGTTTTACACCCGCGCTAGCCCAGTCCCCGCTCTGTCGTTAGTTAAGTAACCTAACGGGTAATGACGAAACCCAGTGGCGAATGCGGATGGCATAAGAGGACGTCATATTTTCGTTGTTCTCTGCAATGATAGGTTAATGATGGGATGCATTATCTATAATGCAAAGAAAATAAACCAAAGTTTTAATCGTTGGAACAATTTAAAAGAAACCACTCGGTTAATTTTTAAAAACAGATATTTTTAAATGCGGAGCTTTAACCACTCCTTTTAAAAGCTATCAGGTTCCTTCGGTTATATCAAGTTCACTACGTTCACGGTTTCGCCAAAACCATTCGTAGCCCTCCGTCATTTCATCTGGGTATTCAGTAGTATTCAAGCTATGTATTTTGACCAACGCCAAGGCATAGTGTTTGGTAGCTGCTGGATATTCATTTGTTGCATAGATAGATGAGTTAGTTTGGGACAGTCGTATGATCATTTTGGCCAACGTCAAGGATATGTACGGATGGGTTCAAATTAACAAGATAATGATGGGTAGAACTTGACATGTGACTTATGATATTTTGACCAACGCCAAGGTCATAAGAGCATGGGGCAAAAACCTATATCGGGAATTTCTAAAGAAACTGAAATTTGCAAAGAGATGCATACCATTTGGAGTTTGATGAATGTTGGTAGCATTCCTTCAACATTATCATACGATGATATTTGGATCCCGATCCTACTGTGAGTATATGCTACTTATCAGGATATTCGTCACTTAACGATCAATGCTAGAAACCAAGTAGGTGTCAAGAAAGGTGTCAGCGGGGTTACGCCCCCAGAGAAAAGAGGTTATTTAATTAAGGAACTTCGCGAAAGCGTTGGAAAACCTCCCTCGAAGTATCGACACTAGCCTCGCTGAATGGTTAAGCAAGAATTGTACAGTGAGAATAGTCCTGGATAATTCTTCTTTTATGGTTTGAGGAAGGATTCGAGAAACAGTGGGAGCCATCCAGTTTAGATAAACTAAAAACCACTCTAAACTTGCAAGAGCATCATGGTAAAGAGTTTTCTTCTCTCTCTCCTAATTGCAGCGACCCTGAAAATGACTGGACTTAAGTTACTTTTAGAGAAAAATATACTGACAGGGCCAAACTATAAAGATTGGCTGCGGAATGTCAAAATGGCTTTGACCTATGACAAATTGGGGTACGTCCTCACCGCTACGACACCTGCTGTCCCTGGTCCCAAATCCAGTAATGCGGATAAGGAAATCCGCAAAACCTGGGATTTAGATTGCGCGAAAGCCAACTGCATCGTGCTTGCCTCGATGAACAATGAACATCAGAGGAGGCACCAGGATATGGAACTAGATGCCATATTTTTCCATACAAAGGAACTTTATGGAGAGCAATCTCGTATAGCAAGATACGAGACCTCTAAGAACTTGTTTCGAGCGAGGTTGGCTGTCGGGTCATCAGTAGGAGAACATGTCCTAAAGATGATCGGCTATATAGAAGAGCTCGCAGACCTTGGGATGACTTTGGATAATGAGCTCTATACAGACCTTATTCTCCAGTCCCTTCCTTCCACCTACGCCCAGTTTATCCTGAACTTCAACATTCAAAGAAAAGAAGTTGAACTTCCGGAACTCCTGAACATGTTAAGGAGTGCAGAGGGCACCTTGCAGAAGGCAAGGGAAACACCCGCTCTGTTTGTTGGCGGTGCATCTTCTTCCGGGTCCAAGGCTAGGGCCAAAGGAAGGAAGAAGAAGGCCGTCCCCAGACCTAGATGAGGTGTTAGTAAGTGGGAGGGAAGGGAAAGAAAAATTTTGCGGTACCGGTAGTTGGCCAGGATGAGTGCTTCCATTGTCATAGGAAAGGGCACTGGAAGAAGGATTGCAAGGCGTGGAACGCCAAGAACCAGGAACCGAAGCAAGCTGTGGCTTCGACTTCAGGTGTGTTTGTAATTGAGAATTGTCTGTCGATCAACTCTACTTCCTGGGTATTGGATACCGGATCAGGATCTCATATTTGCAATTCATTGCAGGCACTGAGAAACCGTAGAGTGCTGAAAGAAGGTGATATGACCCTAAAGGTTGCTAACGGAGCTAGCGTGGGAGCTGCGTCCGTCGGGGATTATCACCTAGGATTGACGAGTGGACACATTTTGGTTTTACATAACTGTTTTTTTTTGTACCAAGCTTAACGTGTAATATCATATCAGTTTCCTTGTTCTCAAATAAAGGTTATGATTTCACGTTTGTAAGAGATGTTGTTAACATCCACCTTAATCATGGTTTGATTGGGTCCGGTACACTAAATAACGGTATATATGTTTTAAACCAACTCTAAATTTTCAATGTCCAGAACACACTAAAAAGAAAGTCTCCAGATTTAAATAAAGCTTTCTTATGGCATTGTAGACTGGGTCACATCAATGAGAGAAGGTTAACTAAGTTGCATAGAGAAGGATATTTGGACTCGTTCGAATATCAAACCTATGACACTTGTCAATCTTGTCTCAAAGGAAAGATGACAAAGACTCCATTTACTGGACAAGGAGTAAGAGCGAGCGAGCTCTTAGGACTCATACACGGCGATGTATGTGGTCCAATGTCTACACATGCAAGAGGTGGTTTTTCCTATTTCATTACTTTCACGGATGATTACTCAAGATACGGATTCATTTATCTGATAAAACATAAATCCGAGGCTTTTGAGAAATTCCAAGAGTATAAAAATGAAGTAGAAAACTAAACCGGTAAAAGTATTAAGACACTGAGATCTGATCGAGGTGGAGAATACATAAGTGCTGAGTTCCTAGGTTACCTAAAAGAGAAAGGAATTCTCTCTCAGCTTACTCCTCCATACACTCCACAGCACAACGGTGTATCGGAGAGACGGAATCGAACCCTATTGGATATGGTACGATCCATGATGAGTAATGCTGAGTTACCACGATCTTTCTGGGGTCATGCGCTAGAATCAGCGGCATATCTTTTGAACATGGTTCCTACCAAGACTGTGCCTACCACGCCATATCAGATATGGAGTGGGAAGAAACCCTATCTTCAGTATCTGAAAATTTGGGGATGTCCAGCTTTTGTTAAAAAGCAACATGTGGACAAGCTCGAAGCACGATCAGTAATGTGTAAGTTTGTGGGATATCCAAAGAACTTCAAGGGGTATCTATTCTATTACGCAGAGGAACAAAAGGTATTTGTTTCTCGTAATGCCCATTTTCTAGAATATCAGTTTTTAGAAAAGGAAATAAGTGGGAGCGAAATAGAACTGGAAGAAATTCTAGAACCACAAACTGCTACTGAAAGTTTGGTAGAACCGGAAGTTCAAGAAGAACAGGACATTCCCGCACCCCTCCGCAGGAGTAGTAGGCCGTCTCATCCGCCTGAGAGATACTACGATTTTCTCATAGATGGGGATAGAGAGGATTGCATCATAGATGATGATGAACCTACTGACTTCCAGCAGGCCATCCAGAGCGGCGACTCGGTACGATGGCTAGATGCAATGCGGACCGAAATGGAGTCCTTGTACACCAACAAAGTATGGACTTTGGACTTTGCTCCAGATGGGGTAAAACCCATAGGATGCAAATGGATCTTCAAGAAAAAGATTGGTGTAGATGGACAGGTGGAAACCTATAAGGCTAGACTTGTTGCAAAGGGTTTTCGTCAAAGACCTGGTTTGGACTATGACGAAACTTTTTCTCCAGTGGCTATGCTCAAATCCATTCGGGTCCTTCTTGCTATTGCTGCCTTCCGTGATTATGAAATCTGGTTGATAGACGTAAAGACGGCTTTTCTGAATGGAAATTTAGAAGAGTGCGTCTATATGGATCAGCCAGAGGGTTTCAATCAGAGTGGGAGCAGCGGGAAAGTATGCAAGCTGCTTAAGTCCATTTATAGACTAAAGTAGGCATCGCGGAGTTGGAACATCTGTTTTGATGAGACAGTCAAAGAATATGACTTTATCAAAAATCCAGATGAACCGTACATATATAGTAAAGTTGTAGCCAGAAGTGTCGTATTCCTCGTCTTGTACGTGGATGACATTCTATTGATAGGAAATGACATTCCTATGCTACAATCTGTCAAAGGATTCTTGTCACACAGGTTCTCCATGAAAGACCTGGGTGATGCCTCTTACATTCTGGGGATCCGGATCTATCGTGATAGATCCAAGAGGATGTTGGGACTTTCGCAGTGCAGGTATATCGACACTGTACTGAAAAGATTCAGTATGGAAGATTCTAAGCACGGTAATCTACCGGCTTGTCACGGAATCACCATCTCCAAAGAGATGTCTCCCAAGACTGATTTGGAAAGGGAACGCATGTCTATTATACCCTACGCTTCTGCGGTAGGCTCTATAATGTATGTGATTTTGTGCACCAGACCAGATGTAGCTTATGCACTAAGCGTGGTAAGCCGGTATCAGTCAGACCCAGGGGAGAAGCACTGGATAGCAGTAAAGAACATTCTCAAGTACCTGAGAAGGACTAAGGAGATGTTTTTGGTTTACAGCGGAAAAGACCTCAGGTTGGAGGCCTTTGCTGCTTCCGGCTTCCAGAGTGATAAGGACGATTCCAAGTCCATGTCGGGTTATGTCTTTACCCTCAATGGAGGGGCGGTGTGCTGGAAGAGCTCCAAGCAGGACACCGTTGCTGACTCGACGATAGAAGCGGAGTATATAGCTGCTTGCGATGCCGCAAAAGAAGCAGTCTGGATGAAGAAGTTCCTAACAGAACTTCAGGTGGTTCCTACCATAGTTGATCCAATACCTCTGTATTGCGACAACAACGGAGCTATAGCTTTAGCGAAGGAACCAAGGTCCCATCAGAAGTCCAGACACATCTTGAGGCGGTATCACCTGATCAAGGAGATCATTGATCGTCAGGAGATCGAGGTTCGGAGAGTTGCTTCTGAAGTGAACATTGCTGATCCATTCACGAAGGCCCTACCTCAGATTCAGTTCGAGAGGCTACTCGAGATCATCGGTCTTCGATATGCCAGTACATGGCCCAAGTGCAAGTGGGAGATTGTTAGTGTATATGCCCTAGGGGCCATTATTGTATCATACTAGTTCGTATATTGCTTAATGGAAGCTTGGGATATTCACATGTATATAACAGTCTTGCTAAACATGGTAGTATGCTACTTGGTTTTTCTATCTTAATATGTGAGTATACGTATTGATAGAGCTCTTAGGATCTTGTTTGACTACCAGCGTTGTGATGGCAGTCACACTAGTGGGGGCTGGGTAGTCTACAAGCACATCCTTATTCAGGTCCCTAGTCGTTGGATTATCGAGACAGAGCATCGATACTCCGGAGTAGACTAGTGTGTACGCTTCTCATCCCAGTTGGGAAAATGGTCTGTCCCACAGCCGTCAGTACGTAGTACTGGAGATAGTATGCAGGTGCTCGTTAGGTTACGGGTACACCGGACAGGACTCACAGGGAACTGTTGGTTGGTTTTATACCAGTCGTCAGTGAACAGTTCCCAGGTGACATGAGTACAGCATAGTCTGCAGACTTGACACTACTACTTCGCCTCGAGTGTGTCCCACTGTTCTTAGATTGCTACCCTACCACGGCTCAAAGGAGTCGTGCAAACAGGTAGCAGTTGGGTGCAGTCCCGAGCACTTGGAGGCAGTGGCGGTTAGACAGGATTCGTCTCTCCCGGTATTGGGGGTTGATATCGCGCTGTGTCAGAGAGCCATTACGCAAAGTCCCTGGCCAGGGCAAGCGAGATTTGCTGGTAGGTTCCAGTAGTTTCTCAGGGTGTAATGGGCTTCCCTCCGACACGACTTATACCGCTATTAGGGGACTGACGCTTGCCGCCCCCTAGGCCTGATATGCGATAGTCTTGGACGAACGGACCGGACTGTATGGAGATTGTCACATCAGACTCAGTAGGAGTTCGGATGGGTTTCCTCATCGACCTTCTTATCGACATCTACCTGGGGACCGTTACGTACAGCTAGTGCCGCTTGCGGTCTGTGGTTAAACCCACTGCCAGCGTAGTAGTCGAGTCTCTAGAGTCCCACACAGAGAGTTTCCCTACTCCGGGCGAAACGATATAGAGGTCGTATGGTTTTACGACAAGGGTTCGGACGCATACGTGTGTTTACGCACGTACGACTTTCGGACAGTTTTTACCAGTCGGCTTTGGTTTAAGCCAGTTACTGGTATCCGGTTATTGGATTTATACAGTTTAAAGTTTTTCCGTATTTTTGCGGAAAGGATGGGCGTTCTCGTAATTGCGCGAGAAGCTTCTAGAATGTGGTGACTAAGGAGGTTTAGGTGGCATATACAATGAATGTGATTAGTGAGTCATATGGATGATTCATCCATGTCATTAATGCATGATAAATGCTTAATGACTCATGGAGTGAATCATCACTAGATATTATCAAGCATGGTTGTTAAATTGATTTATATTCTTTTCTTGATAAACAGAAATGCTTGATATATATTATCATAACTCATTATTCTCACTTCATTATTATTCTCACATTCTCTCTCCTCAAGCTCTCCCTCTTCAAACCCTAATCCTCCCCTCTCATGTGTTGAGTACAAGAATTAGTTAGACTAATTAAACCATAACCCTCACTCTATATCACCTAGCTTCTTTGATTAGCACTTAAAGAAGGTTAGTTGCCTCAAGTTTAGAGGCTAAGCTTGGAGTAAAGCTCTCGGGTGGATCATCTACTACTTCGAGAAGGCCGAGGAGGAGGAGGAGTTCGCAAAGACGAAGGACACGATTCGTTAGGTATAATCCCTAAACATAGTAGTATAGAACTTCTATGTTTCTTGTTAGTTATCGTTTAGCTTCGATTCATGCGGTTAGTCGATGTTTAAGCAAAGAACAAGATCGTTTTTCAAATTTCCGCCTCCCCGCAAGTCGTGGGGTGTTGTACATCGACTTATATATATTAGTGGAATGGGACGCTAATATATATGTATACATATCAATTTATATACATCATCATATTTATTCATGCAAATATACCTAGGATATAAGAGATTCACTTGATATTGGATTTAGGACATTTGAGATTACTTGATATTGTACATAAATGATATATGAAACTTACTTAATTTTGTACATTCAGGATATATGAGATTTACTTGATGTTGTACATTCAGGATTTGTGAGACTTATATGATATGAGAGCCAATTTGGGGGCTGATTCGAGGAATTGGGATTTGGATTGTCTTGACGAACTTTGGTCCTACCACGATGTCAGGATTCCGTAGAAATGACATGTTTCACCCCATACTCAACATTTATTGTTTATGCACTGCTTCCTGTATTAGTAGTACCTATTAGCGTACCTTTCATGACTGTTGCATTTACATACTTCATTTTATATGCATTGTTTCATGTGTTAGTTGTACCTTCTAGAGTACCTTTCATGACTGTTACATATATATATTTTCATATCATCATTGCATGATTATTGCATACCGATTGTCATATTATTGCTTCATGTATTTGTAGTACCCGTTAGTGTACCTTTCATGACTATTGCATTCATATGACCTGTTACTACTTTTAACCTACATATGTTAGATTCGCGCTGTACGTGCATACTTGCGATTACCTGCATATGTTATATACTATTCACGAGTCGGCAACTCACCCCCGTTGTGCAACAGTTTGTTTTGCAGGTTGTTTCCCCAGAGTAGTCGAAGCAGGCTATTTATCTATCTAATCATCTTTTGCTGGGATACCGCATCGGCTCACAGTGTGAAGTTTTGCTTTTGATGGGTTTTGTGGTTATTCGTATTGTATTGTATATTCGTTGTATCCTTGTACTCTCCATCTCTTACTTTCATCTTGACTTGGAGACTAGATGTGAGGACGATATTGTATATTATTTTGAGACTTGGATGTCTTTTATGCAGTTTTACTTCTATCGTCGCTACGGCATCGTATATCTATTGTGGTGGTTGTTTTCCGCCTTTGGGCGTGTTTTTGCTCCCGTTTGGGGATGCTTTACTTATATTTATGTTGTACCCATTTTTGGGGCTGGTTTTTTTTTTACAAAGGAGGTGCTGCCAAAATTTTAAAGGAAATAAAGATGGACTTTTAAAGAATTTAGGTTGAGATTTCAAATGTTTTAAAACTTCTATTAATTCTTACTACTTTTGATGGTTTAGATTGCTGGGTTTTTGGCTTACTTAAATTGCGTTACGCCTGTAGACGTTGCGTAGTTTAAGGGCCGTCGCGTGCCAGTTTCGGGTCGTGACAAAGTTGGTATTAGAGCGCTAGGTTTTACCTTTCGGAGTGTAGGACGACCTTGGTATGATGGAGTAGGTAGCTTAAGCAGAGTAACGTAGTGTGTGTATGTCCGCGGCATACTCACGACGTGGTACTCCGCCTAAAGTGACCTAAGTACAAATTGCTTGAAATTCCTTCCTTGATGTTATATCCTTGTGATTCAATTACCGTGTTCTTATCGAATCCTTTTCCATTTATAGCTTTTGCCGCCGATGACTATGGGGACTCAGAGTGATGCAGCGAGGGCCGAGGTCAGAGTTGGCTCGGGTGGGACGAGGACTGACCAGGATGGCATGCTCGTTGCACAGGAGCAGATGGATCCGCCTTCGACAGATAGTATCGCTAGGCTTGTGGTAGAGATGCAGGACATGCGCCAGACGATGAGTTCATTGGTTGAGGTCATTCGAGCGCAGCGACAGGAGGTTATCACCCCTATTACCCAGTTGTTCCTTGCGGTCAGTACACAGCATTCCATCACCTACATAGCACCAGTGGATGCAGTCCTAGTTGACGAGGCACGTCTTCCAGAGACTTTGGGAGTTCCGGAATAGTGGAGGACTCGTACCGGTGTACCATCTCAGAGACAGAGGCCTAGTCGTCGAGACAGATTTCGTGACCGTCACGGGAGTAGCAGAAGCTTAGGACGAGGACAGTCGTTCAGCTCTCATCCCCAGGAGGGTCAGCAGCCGTCGTGTGGATGTTTCTGGTGTGGGAGCCTTCATCACCTCATCAGGGATTGTTCCTTAGCACCGCGTCAGACTCGTGTTCAGAGAGGCCGGGGACGCGGAAGGTTCACTTATAGGGGACAGGTTGGCAGAGGAGGATTTCAGCCAGTTGTGGGTAAGGGGAAGACACGAGAGTTTGCTTTTACTCATCGGGACACGCGGGCGTCCAATGCAGAGTTTTCAGGTATTCTTAATTTGTATGTTCTTTTGATGCACTTGTTTGTTTTACACCCTTTGTGCCGTGGTTGGGCCGAGAGTCGTGTTAGCTAGATCAGACGTTTGTTCTGTTAATTTCTGTCAGCGATTCTTTTGTTGCACGACACGTATTTCGGTCTTGTACCAATCGGATAGGAGATAGAGATTCGTCCGTCGTTATGATCCTTCTAGAGATGTTGGATTCGACGTTCTCCTGGGCACGGACTGGTCGGCTACGTGCTAAGGGTCTATGGACTGCCGTGAGAAAACGGTCAGGTTTTGTTTTCCCGACGAGTCAGTTCTTGTTGTGCGGGAGGACAGTGGTGCCGCCTCTCACAGCTTGAATTCAGCATTTTTCGCTAGTCGACTTTTGGGGAGAGGATGTCGAGGATTCTTGGCATTCATTCGTGATACCGGAGCTACAGTGGTTTTGTTGGACCGGGTTCCTTCGTGCGAGAGTTTTCCGACGTTGTTCCAGATGAGCCGACGAAGCTTAGGGAGGTTAAGGATCTGCTGCAGAGTTGTTGTTGGGGGGGCTTGTAAGTCTGAGTGTTTCGCTTTGGGGAGCTCCTATTTCTGTTCGTCAAGGAGAAAGACGGCAGTTTGAGGTTGTGTATTGATGAATCGTCAATTGAACCGGCTTACAATGCGGATAGGTATCCTTTACTTCGCATTGACGATTTCTTCGATCTGCTCCATAGTGCGAGACTTTTTCTAAGTTTGTTTGGGATTAGGTCATCATTGTTACGGGTTCAGAGTGATGACATTCCGAAGACTGCTTTTGTGCGTGCTACGGGAAGTATGTGTTTTGGTGGTGTCGTTGGACTCACCAATGCCCTAGCAGCATTCGTGGATGTGATGAACCAGATTTCTTCAGGCCGTTCCTCGACCAGTTATTGTTGTGTTATTGATGACATTCTGGTCTATTCTAATGTGTCGTGAGGAACAGGAGCAACACTTGAGGATTTGTCTTGCAGACATTAGGAGAGCGCCAGCTGTTTGCTAGATTCTCAGAGTGTTCCTTCAGGCTTGATTGTGTTTACTCCTAGGTGTTATAGTTACGGGAGACGGTTTTTGTATGGTCCCGACGAAGATCAAGGCCGTACAGATTTGGCCCAGACTTGTGTACGGGACAGAGGTCCGCAGATTTTTGGGCTTAGCAGGTTTTTACCGCCGTTTCGTGCAGGATTTCTAGTGTATCGCTGCACTGTGACTGAACTGACCGGAAAGGAGATTCCTTTTCTTTGGACTGAGGCATGCGTACGGAGTTTTCGGCAGTTGATGACTCGGTTGACAACTGCACCAGTTCTTCCTTGCTTGCTGGTTCAGGCGACTTTGTTGTGTAACTGTGATGTTTCGCGAGTGGGGCTCGATTGTGTACTGATGTGGCACTATAGAGTTATCGCTTTTGCTTCCCGACAGTTAGAGGAAGTACGAGCAGGATATTCCACTCCTGATCTGGAGATGACCCCGGTGGTCGTGCATTGGAGATTTGGAGACACTACTTGGTCAGAGAGTCGTGTTAGATTTTCACGGACCACTGGAGCTTAATGTACATCTTCCTGCAGCGGGTTTTGATTGTTGAGACGATCTTCTACAGATTTACAGTTCTTGTGCGATCGTTGAGTACAGCTTAAGTTCGCCTCTACTGAGGGGACAGCTTGCTCATGTCCGCGCCCGTCCACTTTTACTTAATCGCTTTCGCGAGGCACTACTCGCCGATGCTCGTTCGTCTGAGATTCTTGAGCATACTCGGCTGGGTAAAGATTCGGAGTCCTTGATTTGTGACCAAGTGTGCTACGTTTAGGGACACATTTGTGTACCTGTTGATGATGGCCAGAGACACGAAATCCTAAAGCAGGCACATCAGTCAGCTTTCGGTGTTCATTCAAGTTCCACCAACATTTGACGTGACTTGTGATATAGTTACGGGTGGGCAGGGATGAAGAGTGAAGTTTCAGATTTCGTTTCAAAGTGTCTGTCTTGTTGTGAGAGTAGGTTGAGCATCTGAGACCGGCTGGAGAGTTGCAACCTTTAACCGTTCCGGAGTGGGAATAAGAGCAGATCTCCATGAATATTCGTTGTGGCGTCTACCCAGGTTTAGTTAGGGTGTGACTCCATTTGGGTGTTTGTTGTCCGATTTTGCTCAGTTACTCAGTTGTTCTTTGTTAAGTTTGTGCATTTGCACGGAGTTCCTTCATGCGTTGTATCCAATAAAGGCACCATGTTCGCTTGCCGTCTGGGGTAGGAGCTTCAGGAAGCCTTGGGTACTGGTGGAGCTTTAGCTCCGTTTTTCCATCCGCAGGATGATGGGTTTGTGAGAGCGAGCTATACCGACTCTGGAGATTATGCTTATGCGTACGTACTAATTATTGTCGGCAGTTGGGATCGTCACTTGCCATTGTTAGGATTCTCCTTCGATAGCTGTTATCAGGAGACACTCCAATTGGCAACTTTCAGGTTTTGTTTGTTAGGTGGTGTCGATCTCCAGTCTATTTTTCTGACTCTGCGTAAGTAGGATTTTTGGACCCCAGCTAGTCTAAAGACTTCGGAGATGATCCAATTGGTTCAGGTCAGGATGAGAACAGCCCCGTTGCAGACGGAGATCTTATGCCGACCGTGGTGGTCGCAGATTTAAGTTCGTAGTGGGAGATCATGTATTCCTATGGATTTTCCGATGAATGACGTGTTGAGTTGGGAAGCTTATCCCAGGATTGTAGGTCCTTTTGAGATCCTCAAGCGAGTTAGTTTCGTTGCCTTTAACTTGGCACTTCCGCCCAGATTATTGAGTATTCACCCTGTATTCCTTGTGTCGATACTTTGCAATTACCTTCATGACCTTTCTCACATAATTCGACACCAGACCATTTAGCTTGGACTCGATCTTTTCGTTCACCAGCAGCCAATTGTGTTAATGGCTCGGCAGGTGGAGAAACTTCGGTCAAAAGACTTGCCATCTGTGGAGGGTTTTTCTTGGGCGTAGTCGTATAGTGAGGTGATCACTTGGGAGGCTGCGAGCGAGATTTGGGAGTTTTGTAATCTTCTCACTGAAGGTACACTTAGTGAAAATTTTAAATTCTGGGACGAATTTTTATAAGGGGGAGATTGTAACGCCTTAGATTTCGGTTAGTACTAGTTCAGACGTTAATGCGGGTTTACTGTAAAAAGTTTACCAATTCGGGTTCCTCACATTTTATAACATTTAATTAATAATTTTATTATTATTTGTTATGGCATGCACGTACGTGTGCACGTTAATGTGAGGCTTTGTTTGTGCTAATCTAGTTCTTAGCAACCATGACACTTAACCATTAATTTAATCTTTGCTTTAATCCTTTTGCCTTAACCCTAATCCTTAATCCTTTTCCCTAGATCTTTTGTGTGAGAAGATATTTCTTTTGGAGTGAGAAGGTGGCATGATGAGGTGTGTGTGAAAGCATTAATGGTGTTTTAATGCAAAGTGAACTCACCCCTTAACCTCACCTCCCTCTCTCTTTATCATTCACACTCTCTCATTTCTCTATCTCTTTTATTCTCTCATTCCTTTCTTTACCTAAACTGAACACTCTCATTTTCCTTCACAATCTATCACAAATATTCACAAAAACTCACAAAAATCACTTCTTTTACCATCTTTTGCCTCTTGGATGCCTTGAAGCTCGCAAAGCTTGGACCTTTGAGTTCTTTTGTGTAGATAATGATCTCTAGCTGTTCTTTATGTTGTTTTAGTGTTGGGTAGTCTTGTAGTTTAGTTTAGAACGTTTAAAGTTAAGTTTTTGTGCAATATAGTATTTTTAGTGTCAATATATGACATCTGTGATCTGCTGTGACCCGGAGAGTTTACTAGAAAACCAAACAATGTAGTTTTGTTATACCTGAGACCATAGGACATCAATTAGAGCACGGACCCCTAGAATTCGGACTCGGCCGGCGACTTGAAGGGGAATTCCGGCGACCTCGGCTTGGTGGGAGAGTTAGGGTTTGGGTTTTTGTAGGTAGGTGTCTGCTTTGGTTTAGGTGTGTTTGGTCTTGTTTTAGTGTTGAGTTTTCTCTGTATACAAAATTTGGGATCACCTAGGTAGTTTCTTGTGTTACGTCTAAGCGCGATAGGTTATACGACACGGATCGTGCACTTTGTGTGATTTTGCTCTTGGGTTGGTTTCATCGTGTCGCTGTGCACGTTAGCCACAATACGAACACTTGAGAGTATATTTTGTATTGTTGCGTCGGTCAAATGTAGTTTGTACGTGTTTTGGGTCTTTTGCTAATATATATCTGTTATATTGTTTTATGTTATAGTTCGCAGGCGGGGACTTCGGACGCTGCGACGAAGGGAAAACAGGTGGTAGGCTTCACTTAGCCGGGAGCGTTGGTGAGTAGATTTAACATCTACAGGTGAATCGCCCGCATGGCGTTATGCGTCTGGGCTAGAGATGACTTGACTTTTCGCATATTCTATTTCATATTTAGAGTTGCGCATACACCTTATTACTTACTTACTTGTTGTTCTTGGACTAGTACCCTTAGGACACTGCACTATTATTGACGGCTCATGTTGCACGAGCACTGATTGTATGCCACAAACACCGTCAATAATTGCCATGTTACGCAGAACACACATACCTATATAATATTGTTTGGTTAGGAACATTGAGACATTGATTCATATTTTTTTATGCATATGACATATAGCGTACCTGTATACCTTGCATACATACTTCACTTATACCGGGGGGGTATATTATATCATTACTGATAGGTAGATATCAATATTTTGCTATACCTTTATGTTTACACTTATACATGGTTATAGCTACATGTTTATCTTACTTGATGTTATTTAGAATTAGAGAAATTAGGAACCACATAATATTTTATATTAACTTCTTACAGTTAATTATCGGCTTTTCCTTTATATGCTTACTTTACTGTTTTATGTTTATATATTATATTCATGGATTTTCGCATTGAGATATGGATTTTTCATGATGTTTTCTGGATTTGAGGACCGTGGTAGTTTCATGAAATTATGCATTATTTGAAAAAACCCGGTTTCTCTTGATATGATATTTCAACATTCACCATGAGATTTATCGGTTCTGATATATATACACCATGCAAGGAGCGTCGTGGGCCGTATGAGGGTACATGGTGGGGCCCGGAGGTACCCCGAGGCAAGAGTCGATGTAACATGCCCATGAGCCTGGCAGGGGAACCATACCATCCGGTGACATTACCAATGACTCGGCGGTTATCGTGGGGATACCGACGGGAGTCATGTGCGTATGGATACGTCGAGAGGCGAGGGTCAGAGCTAGGCACTCGAGCTTTCGGTATAGCGTATTATACGTACCTATTAGGACGCCAGTCGTGGTGACAGCATCTGATAGATCAGTATTTCTGTGTCGAGGCTTGACATACTGTTTTCATGATATTTTACTCCTAAGTATATATAGCAGTGGAATGGGACGCTGTTATATATGCATATATATATATATTAGTAGAATGGGACGCTAATATATATGTATACATATCAATTTATATACATCATCATATTTATTCATGCAAATATACCTAGGATATAAGAGATTCACTTGATATTGGATTTAGTACATTTGAGATTACTTGATATTGTACATAAAGGATATATGAGACTTACTTGATTTTGTACATTCAGGATATATGAGATTTACTTGATGTTGTACATTCAGGATTTGTGAGACTTATATGATATGAGAGCCAATTTAGGGGCTGATTTGAGGAATTGGGATTTGGATTGTCTTGATGGACTTTGGTCCTACCACGATGTCAGGATTCCGTGGAAATGACATGTTTCACCCCATACTCCACATTTATTGTTTATGCACTGCTTCCTGTATTGGTGGTACCTGTTAGCGTACCTTTCATGACTGTTGCATTTACATACTTCATTTTATATGCATTGTTTCATGTGTTAGTTGTACCTGGTAGAGTACCTTTCATGACTGTAACATATATACATTTTCATATCATCATTGCATGATTATTGCATACCGATTGTCATATTATTGCTTCATGTATTTGTAGTACCCGTTAGTGTACCTTTCATGACTATTGCATTCATATGACCTGTTACTACTTTTAACCTACATATGTTAGATTCGCGCTGTACGTGCATACTTGCGATTACCTGCATATGTTATTTACTATTCACGAGTTGGCAACTCACCCCCGTTGTGCCACAGTTTGTTTTGCAGGTTGTTTCCCTAGAGTAGTCGAGGCAGGGTATTTATCTATCTAATCATCTTTTGCTGCGGATACCGCATCGGCTCACAGTGTGCAGTTTTGCTTTAGGTGGATTTTGTGGTTATTCGTGTTGTATTGTATATTCGTTGTATCCTTGTACTCTGCATCTCTTACTTTAATGTTGGCTTAGAGACTAGATGTGAGGACGATATTGTATGTTATTTTGAGACTTGGATGTCTTTTATGCAGTTTTACTTCTATCGTCTTTTATTTCTTCGCTACGGCGTCGTATATCTGTTGTGGTTGTTGTTTTCCGCCTTTGGGAGTGTTTTTCTCCCGTTTGGGAATGCTTTACTTATATTTTTGTTGTACCCATTTTTGGGGCTTGTTTTTTTACAAAGGAGGTGCTGCCAATATTTTAAAGGAAATAAAGTTGGACTTTTAAGGAATTTGGATTGAGATTTCAAATGTTTTAAAACTTCTATTAAATCTTACTACTTTTGATGGTTAAGATTTCTGGGTTTTCGGCTTACTTAAATTGCGTTACGCCTATAGACGTTGCGTAGTTTAAGGGCCTTCACGTGCCAATTTCGAG
Organism: Agapanthus africanus; assembly: GCA_030015575.1. Classification (NCBI taxonomy): domain Eukaryota; kingdom Viridiplantae; phylum Streptophyta; class Magnoliopsida; order Asparagales; family Amaryllidaceae; genus Agapanthus; species Agapanthus africanus. The sequence goes on from CM057339.1 coordinate 686,011,747, forward strand.
TCGTGACATACACGAAGAACATCTCCTTAGTCCTTCTCAGGTACTTGAAAATGTTCTTTACTACTAACCAGTGCTTCTACCCTGGGTTTGACTGATACCGCATTACAACGCTCAGTGCGTAAGCTACATCTGGTCTGGTACACAACATCGCATACATTATAGAGCCTACCTCAGAAGCCTAGGGTATAATAGACATGCGATCCTTTTCCAATCAGTCTTGGAAGATATCTCTTTAGAGAGGGTGATTCCGTGACAAGCCGGTAAATTACCGCGCTTTGAATCTTCCATACAAAATCTTTTCAGTATGGTGTTGATGTACCTGGACTGTGAAAGTCCCAACATCCTCTTAGATCTATCACGATAGATCTGGATCCCCAGAATATAGGAGGCATCTCCCAGGTCTTTAATGGAGAACCTTTGTGACAATCTTTTGACTGATTGTAGCATAGGAATGTCATTTCCTATCAAGAGAATGTCATCCACGTACAAGACGAGGAATACAACAATTCTTGCTACAATCTTACTATAGATGCATGGTTCATCTGGATTTTTGATAAAGTCAAATTCTTTGACCATCTCATCAAAAAAGATGTTCCAACTCCGCGATGCATGCTTTAATCCATAAATAGATTTAAGCAACTTACACACTTTCTCGCTGCTCCCACTCTGAATGAAACCCTCTGGCTGTCCATATAGACCCACTCTTCCAAATTTCCATTTAAAAAAGCGGTCTTTACGTCCATCTGCCAAATCTCATAATCGTGGAAGGCGGTAATGTCAAGAAGGATCCGAATGGATTTGAGCATAGCCACTGGAGAAAAGGTTTCGTCATAGTCCAAACTGGGTCTTTAACGAAATCCTTTTGTAACAAGTCTAGCCTTATAGGTTTCAACCTGTCCATCTACATCAATCTTCTTTCTGAAGATCCATTTGCAGCCTACAGGTTTTACCCCTTCTGGAGAAATGTCCAAAGTCCATACTTTATTGGTGTATATGGATTCCATCTCGGTTCGCATTGCATCCAGCCATTTTACCGAGTTTCCGCTTTGAATGGCTTGCTGGAATCTAGTTGGCTCATCATTGTTAATGATGCAATCCTCTCCATCTCCGTCAATGAGAAAACCGTAGTATCTCTCGGGCGGATGAGACACCCTACTACTCCTGCGGAGTGGCGCGGGGATATCCTGTTCTTTTGAAACTTCTGGTTCCACCATGCTTTCAGTAATAACTTGTGGTTCTGGAATTTCTTCCAGTTCTATTGCTCTCCCACTTATCTCTTTTTCTAAAAATTGAGTTTCCAAAAAGTGGGCATGATGAGAAACAAAAACCTTTTATTTCTCTACGTAATAGAAAAGATACCCCGTGGAGTTCTTTGGGTATCCCACAAACTTACACGGTACCGAGCGTGCCTCGAGCTTGTCCGCATGTTGCTTTTTAACAAAAGCTGGACATCCCCCTATCTTCAGATACTGAAGATAGGGTTTCTTCCAACTCCACATCTGATATGGTGTGGTAGGCACAGTCTTGGTAGGAACCTTGTTCAAAAGATATGCAGTTGATTCTAGTGCATAGCCCCAGAAGGATCACGGCAACTCAGCGTTACTCATCATGGAACGTACCATATCCAATAAGGTTATGTTCCGCCTTTCCGATACACCGTTGTGTTGTGGTGTGTATGGAGGAGTAAGCTGAAAGAGAATTCCATTCTCTTTTAAGTAATCCAGAAACTCGGCACTTAAGTATTCACCACCTCGATCAGATCTCGGTATCTTGATACTTTTGCCGGGTTTTTTTCCACTTCATTCTTATATTCTCGGAATTTCTCAAAGACCGTAGATTTATGTTTCATCAAGAAGACATGTCCATACCTAGAGAAGTCATCCGTAAAAGTAATGAAATAGGAATAACCACTTCTTGCATGTGTAGACATTGGACCACACACGTCGCTGTGTATGAGTCCTAAGAGCTCGCTCGCTCTTACTCCGTGTCCGGTGAACGGAGTCTTTGTCATCTTTCCTTTGAGACATGATTGACAAGTTGCATAAGACTGATATTCGAACGGATCTAAATATCCCTCTTTATGTAACTTGGTCAGCCGTGTTTCATTGATGTGACCCAGTTTACAATGCCATAAGAAAGCTTGATTTAATTCTGGAGACTTTCTTTAGTGTGTGTTCTGGACGTTGAAAACTTGTAGTTGGTTTAATACATATATACCGCTGTTTAGTGTACCCAACCCAATCAAACCATGATTAAGGTGGATATTTACGACATCGCTTACAAATGTAAAATCATAACCTTCTTTAGATAACAAAGATATAGAAATGGTATTACAAGTCAAACTAGGTACACAAAAACAGTTGCGCAAAACCAAAATATGTCCACTTATCAATCTTAAGTGATATTCCCCTACGGACACATCATCCACGCACGCTCCATTAGCAACCCTGAGGGTCATATCATTCGCCTTCAAAACTCTACGACTTCTCAGTGCCCGCAAAGAATTACAGATATGAGATCCTGATCCGGTATCCAATACCCAGGAAGTAGAGTTGATTGACTGACAGTTTTCAATCACAAACACACCTAAATCCGAAACCACAACGTGCTTCGTACCATGGTTCTGGGATTTCCAGGCCCTGCAATCTTTCTTCCAATGGCCCTTCTTGTGACAGTAGAAGCATTCTTCCTTCCCTACCATCGGCCCCCAACTTTTGCCTTGCCCCTTCCCTCTACCTTACTAACACCGCCTTTCGGCTTAGTGGGGGCCTTCTTCTTCTTCCCCTTGGCTTTCGCCTTGGATCTAGAAGAGGAAGATCCCCCAACAAGTAGAGCGGGTGTCTCCCTGGATATCTACAGGATGCCATCAGCGCTCCTCAACATGTTGAGGAGTTCTGGAAGTGTAACTTCCTTCCCTTGAATGTTGAAATTCAAGATAAACTGACGTAGGTAGAGGGGAGGGATTGTAGAATCAAGTCTATATACATCTCATTCTCCAACGTGGTCCCCAGGTCCGCGAGCTCTTCAATCAAGCTGATCATCTTAAATACGTCGTCCCCTTACAGATGACCTGATAGCCAACCTCGCTTGAAATAATTTCTTCGAGATCTCATATCTTGCGATACGAGATTACTCTCCATATAAATCTTTGGTATAAAGGAAGAAGGATTCAAGATCCATCTTCCCATGCCGCCTCCGTTGTTCATTATCCATAGAGGCCAGCATGAGGCACTTGGCTTTCGCACTGTCAATTTCCCATGTCTTACGGATCTCTTTATCTGCGGCGCTGGAATCTGGACCAGGGACGGCGGGAGCTTTAGTAGCAAGAAGATAGCCTAGTTTGTCATATGTGATGGCCATCTGGACATTCCTGAGTCAATCTTTATAGTTTGGCCCCGTCAATATGTTTTTATCTAAAAGTAACTTAAGGCTGGTCATCTTGGTCGCTGCAATTAGGAGAGAGAGAAGAAACACTTTAGCATGATGCTCTTGTAAGTTTAGATTGGTTTTTAGTTTATCGAAACAGGATAGCTCCTATTGTTTCTCGAATCCTTCCTCAAACCATAAAAGAAGAATTAGTCAGGATTAATCTCACCCTACAATACTTGCTTAACCTTTCAACCAGGCTGGTGTTGGTACTTCGAGGGAGGTTTTCCAACGCTTTCGTGAAATTCCTTAATTACATAACCTCTTTTTCCTAGAGGCGTAGCCCCGCTAACACCGTTCTATAGACCTACTTGGTTTATAGCATTGATCGTTTAGTGAAAAAATCTCCTGAGGAGTAGCAGATACTCACAGTAGGATCGGGATCCAAATATCATTGTGTGATAACCTTGAAGGAATCCTACCAAAATTATCACACTCCAAATGGTATCCAACACTAGCAAGATTCAGTTTCTTTAGAAACTCCCGATGTGGATTTTTGCACCAAGCCCTTATTGAAACACGAAAAGTCATATGTATGCCCTAGAGGATATTATTGTACATATGATGTATATTATAGTGGATGCTTGGATATATATAGAGAGGACTTTCTTGCTCGACATGATAGTATGCTGGTTATCCTTGTCTTAACATGTAGACTTGTATTCTGATACTGTCTTGCTCTCATATGTTGATAAAGCCCTTAGGATATGTACTTGACTACCAGGACTATGTTGGAGATCATACTAATGGGGCCAGGGTAGTCACAAGTACATCCTTTAATTGTTCCTAGTCGAGGGAATATCGAGACAGGGCATCGATATTCCAGAGTAGACTAGCGTACACGCTTCTTGACCCATATGATGGGTGATGGATGATCCCACATCCATTGGTGTTTGACATCAAAGATGGTATACGGGTGCTCGGTGGAGCCTGGGTACACTGAACAGGACTCGCCGAGAACTCCTATGTGGTAGTATACCTATCGTCAGATAGCAGTCCTCTGGTGACACTGGTACAGATTAGTCTGTAGACCCAAGATCGTCATAGAGTCTTGTGCGGATCCCACTGTGCTTTGATTTCCTCCCTACCACGCTCAAAGGAGTCATGCAAACAGGTGGATTTTGGGTACAGTCCCGAGTCACATGGAGGAAATGAGCGATAGGAGGGGTTTCGTCTCTCCTGGTATTAGGGGTTGATGTTGCGCTATGCTCGATTAGGTATAACTGGAAGTCCCTGGCCAGGGCTGCTGCCGAGATTTACTGATAAGTGTTATCAGTAGTTTCTCGAACAGTTATAAGCCAGATATCGGCATGAATTATCACATTACTGGGGTCTGACGATTTCCACCCCTAGACATGATATGTGACATATCAGACGAAGAGACCAGACTGTACGGTAGTGTTGCTGATAGGCTTCATGGAGACTATGGACATGCTTGCTTGTTGATCTTCATATCGCTCAATATCCGGGTAGCCGTTACATCCAGTTAGTACCGCTGACGGCTTGTAGGTGACTGATATGATCATCACCTACTGCTGGCGTATTGACGAGTCTTTAGAGTCCCACACAAAAGTTCCCTGGTTCAAGCGAAACGAAGTAGGACACATATGTGATATGTGTGTGGGCCTGATTAAATACGAGTATGTGATACCGTATTGTAATCTGGCAGTCATCTGTCATCGGTGCGATTATATGTGATATAACTAGATTGTCGAATCAAGTGTTGATTCGATAATGTGATATACAGATAAATGATATTAGCTGGTCATATGTTACATAACCGGATTATTAAATCAAGTGTTGATTTAATAATGTGATATAATTATATCTTAACTAATATCATTAGCTCACTAATTATTCTTCTTTATATATATATATATATATTAATATATATATATATGATAAATATATATAATAATGAAGCATGGCATTTAAATTTCTATTTTGTGAAAATAGAAATGAGGTGTAAAGTGGAAGCATGGGATTTTCTATTGTTTATTCTTCTTAACTCACTATTCAAGCATGGTTGCAATTTTATATTGCATAATTCCATGCTTGAATGAGTGAGGGGTCAAGTGTTGCCATTCATTCTATCTCATTCTCAACACTTAGCAAAATTCTTGAGTTGCTCCCATAGTTGCTTTCTAGCTTCTTGTTCCTCCTCTTGTCATGGCTCAAGCTTCAACCCTCACATGTGATGTGAATCATGAAGCTTGAACACAAACTAGTGAGCTTATCATATCCCCTACTTCATCATCCCACACTAAACTAGCAATTTAGTGAGGTTTGTTTTATACACTAAAGAAGTTTAGTGTAGAGTTACCTTGATCTAGAGGAACTTTGGGTGGATCGTCTTTAGCGCGAAGACAATGAAGGAGGCCCGTTCAAAGTCTCAAGTGAAGCCTACTGAAGTCGCGGGACTACTACACGGAGCAAGTGAAGAGAAGGACCGTCTACAAAGGTTGTATTCTTATTCTCTTAATGTAAAAGTAGTTTTCATTTGGTATTATCAGAGCCAAGCTAAAGATTTAGACAATATTTATTAGATTACGAAACCGAAACTACTCCAAAACTTGAAAACGGCATGGACGATGCCTCCCGAAACCTTTCGGTCATGCTAGGGAAGCTTACAGTGGTATCAGAGCTAAGCTAAAGATTTAGACAATATTTGTTAAATTACGAAACCGAAACTGCTCCAAAACTTGAAACACGAAAACACAATTTCTGTCAATTTTTAAAAGAGCTCTAAAATTTTTAAACAACTGCAGAATATTATATGGGACATTATATAAACACAGAAGAAATTTGAACCCAAATGGCCGGATTTTGGCCGAGCACATTCACTCAAAATCCGAGCAGGCCGGCCCATTTAGGGTTTTCTGGGTTCAAAATTCTTTTGTGTTTTGGTCTCTGGGTTTTGGTTTTTCAGGTGTTGTTTGTTTTTGCTAAAATTTCATGAGATGTTAATTTTCTATAAAGACAACTCGGAGTGTTTCGTAGTCGTAATTCTAACTATATTTCGGATTATTTAGACGGTGTTAAAAAGCTCAAACGGATATTAAATAACCACTTTAACCCTTGCCGGAAAATTTTCCAAGAGTTGGATTTTTTCCGGGTTAAATAACATTCAAATATCGTGCAAGCGATACTGTGGACCCTCTAGAAGAACGAAACCTTAACTTGATTATGTGACCGTCAGAACCGCCACTAAACCCTAGGGTTTGTGGTAGTTTAGCAGTGCCACATGTGAGGCATTGGTTGACCCTTCTACGGCTGGTTCATAGGAGTTGTGGCATGTACTGAGTATTTTTAAACTACGCTCAAGTGTTGAGCTTTTTGGGAAATTTTGGGTGTTTGTTGATTCGATCGGAATGTTTAATATCGTCTAGCTATTTTGATGACATGTGATGTTATGTGTTGCTTCGATATGTTATATTGGATCGTCGTGTTTTGAATAGCCGAGGGTTTTATGTGAGATGGGAGTTTTTATTTTCATTCATGTAAAATTCATTGTATGTAATATTCTTTTATTGGGGCACTTCCGGGTTGAGGATGATGTCACCATTGTTGTATATTATTTACTTTTCCGCATTAGGATAGACCCAAGGCGGGGAGCACAAGTAACCGGGTTCTAGAGTCCAGTGGGAGACCATCTCGAGGAGTCGAGTCCTGGTCTCCTAACATTAGAATTAGTAGGGTTGCTTTCCGCTCTCCTAGTGGTCTAGGGATGTGGGTTTGGCTATTCATCACGACCGTGGAATTCGTGGTTTATACTGGCTTAACTTAAAACACGAAATTCCTAATATATCCAATATTTCATATGTTATCTTCTGCTGCTGATATTCTGTGATGTGATCACTTTATATGCGTGAGAAGAATGCTTTATTATTGTATATATGATATATAATAAATGTTGCTTATGTTTTGCACCCGCACTAGTCCCGCCCATGCCGTTAGTTAAGTAACCTAACAGTACATAACGGGACACTGTGGCAAATGCGGATGACATAAGCGTACGTTGTATTTTTGTTTCTTCTGTGATGCATAGGAAGCTTAATTGATGGGACTTCATTAATAAGATTAATGAAAGAAAAGAAACCAAAATGATGTTGTAGAATCAAATTTTCAAAAAGGGTAGCTCTAGTTTTTGCTTTGCATAGCGGTATTCCTTGTAGAATATCCATCACCTTATTCGATAAGGAAAGAGCCGAGATCCCTTCACCGGGAGTGACCTCTTTAGCGAAACTAGAAAATGCTACAACCCAGTCGGTTTCGTTTTTGATTGCCTTTTTTAGTTCTTACTTTGCATAGTGGTATTCCTTATAGAATATCCAGCACCTTATTCGATAAGGAAAGAGCCGAGATCCCTTCACCGGGAGTGACCTCTTTAGCGGAACTAGTAAAAGCCTCAAAAACACTCCTTTTCAAAATCACTCGATTTTGCAACGATATCAAGTTCATTACGCAAAAGGTTTTCTTAAAAACCTGACGTAGCCCTCCGTCATTTTAGATAAGTGCTATTTTAGTATTCGTGCTACGGTAGTTTGGCCTCCGTCAAGGCATAGTGTACGGTAGCTGATTAGTACTTATCTGCAGCATGAGAAGCGATTGGATTAGGGTATTCGTACGGCGTTGTTTGGCCTCCGTCAAGGGTCGTGCGGGTGGGTCTGATTCAATCAGGAAATGACGGGTTGAACATGACTAGCGCCCTATGGGTAGTTTAGCCATCGTCAAGGTCATAGGACGCTTGGGGCAAAAATATTATCGGGAATTTCAAGTGTTGAAATTTGCAATGAGATTGCATACCTTCTATGAGATAGTTGGATCCCGATACCCACTGCGAGTATGAGTTACTCCTGGGAGAGTTTTACACATCACAATTAGCCAATCAAGTAGGTGTCTAGAAAGGTGTTAACGGGGTTACGCCCCTGGGAAAATGAGGTTTATTTTAATTTTGGTCCGTGTGAAAGCACGGAGAACCTCCCTCAAAGTACTGGCACTGGCCTGGCTGAAAGATTGGCGAACTTGTAAGGTGTAACTAAACTCGGCTAGTCTTACCTTTTAGGGTTTGAAGGAATATTTGATGAAAACAGTAGGATCCGTCCTGATTAGATAAGATAATAACCAATCTAATGTTGCAAAGAGCGCATGCTAACGCGTTACCTTCTCTCTCTCTCAAGGAAGCAACCAATGTCACGCCTTAATCAAAATAATAATATGGATGTATTGACCGAACCCGCTTGTTATACTGAGCAGGGGAAAGTTGGTTCCGCTCCAACTTATAAGTGTTATAAGTCCGAGCAGGAAATAGGGACACATCCGGATTTCCACGCCACCCAAACAAAGAATAAGCATATTGATGCATCTTCTTTGGGTGTGTTAGTTACCGAGAACTATTTCTCAGCACACTCTACGTCCTGGGTATTAGATACCGGATCGGGATCCCACATATGCAATTTGTTGCATGGGCTAAGGAAAGGTAGAAAACTGGGAAAAGGTGATCATTCTATAAAAGTAGGGAATGGTGTGTAGGGTTCCTAGGCACTCTAGTGAGGTCTCACAAGGCATCAACCATGCCAATTTCAAAAATACGGGGTGCCGAGAAACCCTAATACGGATCGTTGGCTAGATTTCTAGGCGACAAAGCTTAACTAGTTAACACTTAACTATCAGAATACAGAAATACAACCTTTGTAGATCCGGTGCTCCACCTCCACGGCTCCGCAACGAAGTCCCCTCGCTGTCCAAATGAATTCCCGGGCTCTAGTATCGGCTTCGTCGGAGAAATGGCGAGCTAGGTCGTCGATGTCCATGCCGAAGATGATCTACGTCGAGGCATCGCTAGATCAAGCTCCACCTTCACCAAGCCATGAAAACTTGTGAAGGAAACACCCTATACTACTTAGCAAGAGGTAGAGGATGAAGAAATAGGAAGTGGGTAGACTTTAGAATTGGATTTCTCACTTGTTTTCATCAATCACCATTAATGAAGCAAGCTTCTTCAAGTGAAAAAGATGAAGAAGAAGAAGATGAATATTATGATAAGTCCTTTTCCAAAAAGAAATAATAAGAATACTTATCATAATGTAACCATGGTAATGTGTAGAGAGTTAATCATGGTTGAATGGAATGGTTAGGGTTAAGCATGAGACAAAATGGTCACTTGGTCAAAGTCTTCATGAAGCTTCATAATACATACAAAGAAAGCCACCATTTTCTCATTATGCTAATTATTTTCCAAAACTAATAAATAAATAAATGAATGAATAAATAATCATAACCCTAACCATTCATATAACCATAGTTCAATCTTCACACAAACACAAGTAAACATGTATCATCAAACATGATACAATCAAGTGCACAAAACTATATCGAATATACAATGTGCACATCCAAATGAGAAAATCCATTTAAAGTGAACCAATACTAGTTAATGCAAAGTAATATATCAAATACATAATTATACATTAAATCATTAAATCAACGCTTGATTTAACGATCCGGTCATATCGCATATAACCGACTAGTATCCAATGTATCGGCTTATCAAATCAATCCTTGATTCGATAACTAGGTTATATCGCATACAACCATTCGATACATTCATCGCGAGAATAGAATACGGTATCACATAGTCGTATTATTCTCGGTCCCGCACATATCTCATATGTGCTCCTATTTCGTTTCGCTTGAGCCAGGAAACCTCTGTGTAGGACTCTAAAGACTCGTCAATACGCCGGCAGCAGATGATGATCATATAAAACACCCACAAGCCGCAAGCGGTCTGCTAAACGTAACAGCCACCCGGGTATTGAGCGATCAGAAGATCGACGAGCAAGCCCGCTCACACTCCAGTGAATCCAACCAGTAACACTACCGTACAGTCCGGTCTGATCGTCTGATATGTCGCATATCTTGCCTAGGGGTGGTAAACGTCAGACCCCAATAGCTCGATAAGTCGTGTCGATATGAGGTCTATAACAATTCGGGAAACTACTGGTAACACTTACCAGTAAATCTCAGCAACCCTGGCCAGGGATTTCCTATTATAGCCAATCGAACACAGTGCAACATCAACCCCCTATACCGGGAGAGACGAATCCCCTCCTATCGCTCATTGCCTCCATGTGACTCGGGACTGTACCCAAAAACCACCGTTTTGCATGCCCTCTTGGACGTGGTAAGATGGAAATCAAAGCACAGTGGGAACCACACAAGACTCTATGACGATCTCGGGTCAACAGACTACTCTGTACCAGTGTCACCAGAGAACTGCCATCTGACGTGAGGTATAATACCATCTGGGAGTTCTCGGCGAGTCCGTCCAGTGTACCCAGTCTCTACTGAGCACCCGTATATCATCTCTGATGTCAAACACCGATGGATATGGGATCATCCATCGCCCATCTGTATGGGTCGAGAAGGTACACGCTAGTCTACTCTGGTATATCGATGCCCCATCTCGATACACCCACGACTAGGGACTTTCAAGGATGTACTTATGGACTACCATGTCCCCACTAGTATGATCCGCATCATAGTCCAGGTAGTCAAGTACACATCCTAAGGTCTTTACCAACATGTAACAGAGAGACAATCAGTATACACGTTAAGGTAAAGAGTAACCAGATAGCATACTATCATGTCGAGCAAGAAAGTCCTCCCTATAAATGTCCCAGCATCCACTACAATATACATCCAATGTACAGTAATGGCCTCTAGGGCATACATATAACTAATAATCTCCCACTTGCACTAGGGCCATCTGTAGCAGTGGCTGCAGTATCTCATACTCAACCATCCCATAAAAGTCTCTTTCTGGGAATAGGCCTTCGTGAGTGGATCCGCTGCGTTATCCTCTAAGTCTACTCTCCTAACCTCGATCAACCTGGAGATCAACTATCTCCATGATCAGGTGATGCTGCCTCAGAATATGTCTGGGTCACTGATGGGACCAGGGTTCCAGGGCCGAAGCCACACTTCCATTGTCATACAATGGCAGGAACCCAGTTCATCTTATGAACCAATATACACCCAAACTGCCTCTTTGGTAGTATCTTCAATAGCGATGTTACCAGCCTATATCGTCTAGTTTGCCACGGTATCTAGCTTGGAACTCTTCCAACATACCGTCCCTTTACTGAGGGTAAAGACAATGCCCGTGACTGACATTCAGTCGTCTTTATCACCCTGGAACGTTTCCAGTGATTCTCCCCAGGATCGATTGATACTGTCTTACTACAGCTAGTGAGAATCCTAACATCCATTTAGATCTCTCATAGACCCGAATCCCAGGATTTAGGAGGTATCAACTTTAATCCTATATGGAGAATCTATGTGATAAGAGGAGATCGACCGATCGTAGCATAAGAAATTCCTTTCCTATCAAGAGTATGTCATCCACGTACTCTACGAGGATCATTACCATACTCCATACTACCCTTTTGTACATACAAGGTTCATCTATCATTTTGATGAAGTCAAACTCTTTGACTACCACATCAAAACAGATGTTCCAACTCCGCGATGCCTGCTTTAGCCTATAAAGCAACTTGCATACGTTTCCGCTGCTCCCACTGTTTACGAAGCCCTCTGGCTGTGTTCTTATAGACGTTCTCTTCTAAATCATTATTTAGAAAAGTAGTCATGGCACCCAACCACCAGATATCGCAGTTATGGTATGTAGCAGTGGCAAGTAGGATCTGGATGGACTTAAGCATATTCCATGGAAAAGGTTTCATCATTATCCATGCCTGGTTGATGACTAAAACCTTTAATAAGCCTAGCTTTGAAAGTCTCAACTTTTCTATCTACACCAAGTAATCTTCTCAAGATATACTTGCTCCTGATGGGGATTTAACCCTTCAGATATAGCAGCTAAAGTCCATACTTTGCTGGTGTACATGGATTCCATCTCAGATCGCTAAGCATCCAACCATTCTTACAGAGTCCCTACTCTCGATGGCCTGCTCGAAACTAGTTGGGTCATCATCTCATGACGCAATCCTCGCTCCCACTGTCATCGAGAAACCGAGGTATCTCTCAGACGGATGAGGAACCCTACTAGATCGGCGGAGTGGCTGAGGTTCGTCGGGAACTATAGAATCTTTTGGTTCTGTCAAATCATCAACTGCAGTTTTGTATAGCTGGAACCTTTCTAGTTCTACAGAACTGATCCTGCCTCGATCTTGTCCGGATTTTGCTTTAAACATAGGCCGGACAACCCCAAATCTTAACTCGCTTAAGAGATGGGTTCTTCCCATACCATATCTCATATGGAGTGGTAGGCACTGATTTGATTCAAACCTAATTCAATAGGTATGCAGCTTCTCAAGTGCATAACCCCAAAAGGAAATAGGTAACTCAGTAATACTCATCATAGAGCACACCATATCTAATATTGTGCAATTGCTCCGCCCTGATACACCATTGTACAGTGGTGTATTCAGAGGAGTAACACTGAGAGAGAATCTCATTCTCCTTTAGAATAGTCCAGGAATTCTATGCACAAGTATTCTCCTCCCTGATCTTATCATAGGACATAATACTTATACCCGTATTTTGGTTCTCTACTTCTAACTTATATTCTGTGAATATCTCAAAAGGTTCGGACTTATGTTTCAACAGGAACATATGTCTGAATCTTGAGAGATTATCAGAGAATGTAATGAAATACAAAGAACCATTCTTGGCATGTGTAGACAGGAGACCTCACATACATCATCATGTATCAGTCCCAAGAGTTTACTAACTCTTTCTCTGTTTCTAATAAACAGAGCTATGGTCATCTAATCTTTGTGACATGACTGGCAAGTTTCACAAGATGTAAATTCAAACTGATTTAAATATGCATCTAAAATGTAACTTCAGCCAGTCGGGTCGCATTGATGTGACCTAGTCTACAATGCCTCAAGAAGGATTCGTTCATTTCTGAACTCTTCCTCTTGTGTGTGTTCAGTATACAAGGAACTGTAGTTTGATTTAGAACGTCAATGCTTTTAGATAACGTGCCTGAACCGATCAACTTTTGATATAGGAAATGTTCAAAACATTATCCAACAATACAAAATTATATCCTTCTTTACTAATAAAGAGACTGATATGATTTTGTATATCAGGTTCGGTATCTAATAGCATTTGTTCAGAATCAATGTACTGGTAATACAGGGTGACAGTGACCAACAGACTTGGCTGCAACACTTGCCCCGGTTTCTGTCTCATGAAACTTATCACCCGTTCTCAGTTTTTCTACCTTTTTGTAGCCCTATGTAACAGCTTACATATCTGGGATCCTGATCCGGTATCATATACCCAGGATTCGGAGGATACTGAGAAACAGTTCTTTGTAATGAACACACCCGAAGATGATGCATCAACATGCACTCTCTTCGTTTCGGCGGCATGGGAATCTTGGTATTCCCCAATTTCCTGCTCTGTCTTATAACAATTATAAGTTGGAGCGGGATCAACGTTCCCCAGCTCAGTATAACAAGCGGGTTCGGTCAATAATCCGTATTATTATCTTGATTAAGGCGTGATATGGTCGCTACCAGGAGAGAGAGAGAAGAAAACACTCAGCGTGCGCTCTTGCAAGAATAGATTGGTTTTTATTTTATCTAATCAGGATGGCTCCCACTGCTTTTTATCAAATCTTCCTTCAAACCCTAAAAGGAAAGACTAGCCGGGATTAATTACACACTACAAGTTCGCCAATCTTTCAGCCAGGCCAGTGTCGGTACCTTGAGGGAGGTCCCCCGTGCTTTCGCACGAACCTAATTAATGTAAACCTCGTTTTCCCAGAGGCGTAACCCCGTTGACACCTTTCTAGACACCTACTTGATCGGCTAATTGTAATGTATAAAACTCTCCCAGGAGTAACAATTACTCGCAGCGGGTATCGGGATCCAACTATCTCATAGAAGGTATGCAATCTCATTGCAAATTTCAACACTTGAAATTCCCGATAATATTTTGCCCCTAACGTGCTATGACCTTGACGAAAGCCAACAAACCATAGCCCGCTAGTCAAGTTCAACCCGTACATTTCTTGATCGAATTAAACCCACCCGCACGACCCTTGACGAAAGCCAACAAAGCCGCACGACTACCCTAATCCAATCGCATCGTATGCTAGCAGATAAGCAGCATATAGCTACCGCACACTGCACCTTGACGAAAGCCAACAAATGCAGCACGAATACTATATACAACTTATCTGAAATGACGGAGGGCTACGACAGGTTTTTCTGAAAACCTATTGCGTAATGAACTTGATATCGTTGTAGAATCAAATGATTTTGAAATGGAGTGTTTTTGAGGCTTTTCTAGTTTTGCTAAAGGAGTCACTCCCGGTGAAGGGAGCGTCGGTCCTTTCCTCGTCGAATGAGGTGCGGGATATATCATATATATCACTGTGCAAAGCAAAAACTCTTAAAAGCAATCAAAAGATAAACCGAGTGTGTAGCATCTGCCAGTTATTGCTAAAGGAGTCACTCCCGGTGAAGGGATCTCGGTCCTTTCCTCATCGAATAAGGTGCAGGATATATCGTATATACCGCTGTGCAAAGCAAGAACTGTAGCTACCTGTTTTATTTTGAAATTCGATTCTACAACATCTTAGGTTTCTTTTATTTCATTAATCATATTAATGAAGTCCCATCATTTAAGTACCTAAACATCACAGATAAATACGACGTACACTTATGCCATTCGCATTCGCCTCGATGTCCCCTCGTGCACCGTTAGGTTAGGTAACTAACGGCAGAGCGGGGCAGGGCTAGCGCGGGTGTAAAACATAAGTAACGCCTATATAATATATCATATATACTATATACAGTATCTATCACAGAACATCACAGATATCGCAGCAGAAGAAACATATGAAATATTGGATATACTAGGACGTCCGTGTTTTCAATACGAGCCAGTATAAAACACGGATTCCACGGTCGTGATGAATAGCCAAACCCACACCCCTAGACCCCTACGAGAGCGGCAAGCAACCCTACCAATTCTAGAGTTAGGAGACCCGGACTCGACTCCTCGAGTTGGTCTCCCACTGGACTCCAGAACCCGGTTACTTGTGCCCTCCTCCTTGGGTCTATCCTAGTGCGGAAAAGTAAATAATATACAACGGGTGACAACTTCCGCTACCTGGAAGTGCCCCAATAAAAGAATATTACATACAAGTTTTTACATGAATGAAAATGAAAAACACTCATCTCACATAAAAAAAAACCCCGGCTATTCAAACACGACGATCCAATATAACATATCCAGCAACACATAACATCACATGTCATCAACGTAAGTAAATATGCGCATCCCAATTGTCGTTGACATATAGCAACGAAACCGGCGATATCACATATTACACTTACGGTCACAGAAAAGAAAGTGTAAAACTACAACAGTTGGAATCCGCAATCTCTTTAGACATCGCATGCCTAATCAAATGAATTCCTTAGACATCACATGCCTAACAATTATAAACCCCGCATTTTAGTCTCTTTATCGAAAACACTTTTCAATACCAAGTCGGGAAATTCAACAGGATTCCCGAAAAACTGATCGAATGCTCGTCGCAAACTTCAGTAGATAGTCCCACCCCCGATACCGTCGACGAAGTGCACCAAGGCGGAACACCGCTACCGGGAGCACCCGAACGGATGCTTTCGGCGACGGGGTTCTCCTACAGTCACTTGGTCGGGGCTATGGAGTGAGGCTGTCTATTAAGTTTACCCGGCGAGTATCCGCGTACGCTACGTGATTGCGACGGACTTTTGATCACATCAAAATTCCGTGGCAACCGATCAAGTGAGACTAAACTTCTATGTTTATAACATTCATTCAGTTATCACATAACTATTGTGAATTCCAATTGTTGTATCACATTCCGGATAAGCAGAAAATGTTAAACTTTCCGATCGAACAGTCAAACACCCAAGTTTTCCGATACTGATCAACACATGAAACAAGTCTAACAACATTCAGTTCGTGCCTCAGTACCAACGGTCCAGCCGTAGAAGGGTCAAGCCAACGCCTCACATGTGGCACGCCGTACTGCCCCAAACCCGAAGGTTCAAAGGGCAGTTCAAGACGGTCACATAATCGAGTTAAGGTTTGTTGTCTTCTAGAGGGTCCATCGCATTACTTGCACTACTTAGAACGTAGTTAAACTACGGAAATATCCAACACTTGGAAATTTCCCGACGGGGAAAAAATTGGGTATTTATATTCGGTCGAACTTTTTAACATATTCTAAAAATTTATCCGGAAAACACATAGACAAAGTTTGATAATCCGATCAAATATTCGAATCCACAAAACAAACCCAGAATGCTCAACTGTGTAGTAAAAGTTAAAATATCCCAGAAAATACAGCACTAATAATTAGGAATTATTGTGCAGATTTCAAAAGCTGACGTGGCTACTTGGCATCGGAACCGCCGCAAGAGCCTTCTTCTTGGCCGCGGTTCCGCCGCCGTTTAGACGATTTAGCCGATCGAATTGCACAGTAATTCTTAAAAACACCTGCTTATTTTTCTGCATATTTTTAATATTGAAAAATCCACAATTTTCAAAAAAGGACAGAGAGCAATTTGGAGTTAGGGATTTCGATCGATCGGACTTCAAACTGCGTCTACGCATCGCCTAAGGCTCTAGATAGTCTCTGATACCACTGTAGGGTTCCTAGGCACTCTAGTGAGGTCTCACAAGGCATCAACCATACCAATTTCAAAAATACGGGGTGCCGAGAAACCCTAATACGGATCGTTGTCTAGATTTCTAGGCGACAAAGCTTAACTAGTTAACACTTAACTATCAGAATACGGAAATACAACCTTTGTAGATCCAGTGCTTCACCTCCACGGCTCCGCAACGAAGTCCCCTCGCTGTCCAAATGAATTCCCGGGCTCTAGTGTCGGCTTCGTCGGAGAAATGGCGAGCTAGGTCGTCGATGTCCATGCCGAAGATGATCTACGTCGAGGCATCGCTAGATCAAGCTCCACCTTCACCAAGCCATGAAAACTTGTGAAGGAAACACCCTATACTACTTGGCAAGAGGTAGAGGATGAAGAAACAGGAAGTGGGTAGACTTTAGAATTGGATTTCTCACTTGTTTTCATCAATCACCATTGATAAAGCAAGCTTCTTCAAGTGAAGAAGATGAAGAAGAAGAAGATGAATATTATGATAAGTCCTTTTCCAAAAAGAAATAATAAGAATACTTATCATAATGTAACCATGGTAATGTGTAGAGAGTTAATCATGGTTGAATGGAATGGTTAGGGTTAAGCATGAGACAAAATGGTCACTTGGTCAAAGTCTTCATGAAGCTTCATAATACATACAAAGAAAGCCACCATTTTCTCATTATGCTAATTATTTTCCAAAACTAATAAATAAATGAATGAATGAATGAATAATCATAACCCCAACCTTTCATATAACCATGGTTCAATCTTCACACAAACACAAGTAAACATGTATCATCAAACATGATACAATCAAGTGCACAAAACTATATCGAATATACAATGTGCACATCCAAGTGAGAAAATCCATTTAAAGTGAACCAATACTAGTTAATGCAAAGTAATATATCAAATACATAATTATACATTAAATCATTAAATCAACACTTGATTTAACGATCCGGTCATATCACATATAACCGACTAGTATCCAATGTATCGGTTTATCGAATCAATCCTTGATTCGATAACTAGGTTATATCGCATACAACCATTCGATACATTCATCGCGAGAATAGAATACGGTATCACATACTCGCATTATTCTCGGTCCCGCACATATCTCATATGCGCTCCTATTTCGTTTCGCTTGAGCCAGGAAACCTCTGTGTAGGACTCTAAAGACTCGTCAATACGCCGGCAGCAGATGATGATCATATCAAACACCCACAAGCCGCAAGCGGTCTGCTAAACGTAACGGCCACCCGGGTATTGAGCGATCAGAAGATCAACGAGCAAGCCCGCTCACACTCCAGTGAATCCAACCAGTAACACTACCGTACAGTCCGGTCTGATCGTCTGATATGTCGCATATCCTGCCTAGGGGTGGTAAACGTCAGACCCCAATAGCTCGATAAGTCGTGTCGATATGAGGTCTATAACAATTCGAGAAACTACTGGTAACACTTACCAGTAAATCTCAGCAACCCTGGCCAGGGATTTCCTGTTATAGCCAATCGAACACAGCGCAACATCAACCCCCTATACCGGGAGAGACGAATCCCCTCCTATCGCTCATTGCCTCCATGTGACTCGGGACTGTACCCAAAAACCACCGTTTTGCACGCCCTCTTGGATGTGGTAAGATGGAAATCAAAGCACAGTAGGAACCACACAAGACTCTATGACGATCTCGGGTCAACAGACTACTCTGTACCAGTGTCACCAGAGAACTGCCATCTGACGTGAGGTATAATACCATCTGGGAGTTCTCAGCGAGTCCGTCCAGTGTACCCAGTCTCTACTGAGCACCCGTATATCATCTCTGATGTCAAACACCGATGGATATGGGATCATCCATCGCCCATCTGTATGGGTCGAGAAGGTACACGCTAGTCTACTCTGGTATATCGATGCCCCATCTCGATACACCCACGACTAGGGACTTTCAAGGATGTACTTATGGACTACCATGTCCCCACTAGTATGATCCGCATCATAGTCCAGGTAGTCAAGTACACATCCTAAGGGCTTTACCAACATGTAACAGAGAGACAATCAGTATACACGTTAAGGTAAAGAGTAACCAGATAGCATACTATCATGTCGAGCAAGAAAGTCCTCCCTATATATGTCCCAGCATCCACTACAATATACATCCAATGTACAGTAATGGCCTCTAGGGCATACATATAACTAACATGGTGCAAGTGTTGCAGCCAAAGCAGTTGGTGAATATCACCTTGTATTGCCAACTGGGAATACATTGATCCTAAACGACTGTTATTACGTACCCTCTATGATATGCAATTTAATATCAATTTCTTTATTAGATAAAGAAGGATATAACTTTGTAGTAGAGAATAATGTTATAAACATTTACCTAAATCAAGTGTTGATTGGGTTTGGTGCGTTATGTAACGGATTATACATTCTGAATCAAAACACGGTTTTTAGCGTACAAAACACACACAAGAGGAAAAGTTCAGAAATGAATGAATCCTTCTTGTGGCATTGTAGACTAGGTCATATCAATGTGACACAACTAGCTAAGTTACATAAGGATGGATATTTGAATACGTTCGAATTTTCATCGTATGACACTTTCCAGTCATGTCTCAAAGGGAAGATGACCAAAACTCCGTTTAGTGGACACGGAGAAAGAGTTACGAAACTCTTGGGACTGATACATAGTGATGTATGTGGTCCCATGACTACACATGCCAGGAATGGTTCCTCGTACTTCATTACATTCACTGACGATCTCTCAAGATTCGGTCATGTGTTCCTATTGAAACACAAGTCTGAAGCTTTTTGAGAAATTCCAAGAATATAAGCATGAAGTTGAGAACTAGACGGGAAAAAGTATTAAAATCCCTTGATCTGATCGGGAAGGAGAATACTTGAGCACGGAATTCCGTGACTATCTAAAAGAGAAAAGGATTCTCTCTCACATTACTCCTCCGTATACACCACAGCACAACGGTGTATCGGAGCGGAGGAATCGCACCCTATTAGATATGGCGTGCTCTATGATGAGCACCGCTGAGTTACCTATTTCCAGTTGGGGTTATGCGCTTGAGACAGCTGCATACCTATTGAATAGAGTTCTAACCAAATCAGTGCCTACCACTCCATATGAGATATGGAATAGGAAGAGGCCATATCTTAATTTTATCCAGATATGGGGTTGTCCGGCCTATGTGAAAACACAAAATCCGGACAAGCTCGAGGAAAGATCAATTCTGTGCAAGTTTATTGGATATCCCAAACATTCGCGAGGGTATATCTTGTACCATTCCGAGGGAAAAAAAGTGTTTGTTTCTCGACATGCCACCTTTTTAGAAAAGGGTTTTCTTATGAAAGAAATTAGTGGCAAGAAGGTAGAACTGGAAGAAGTTCCAGCTACACAAACTGCAACAGAAGATTTGGTGGAACCAGAGGATTCAGTAGTTCCTAACGAACCCCGGCCTCTCCGCAGATCTAGTAGGGTTCCTCATCCACCTGAGAGATACTACGGTTTTCTCATTGATGGTGGAAGTGAGGATTGCATCATGGAAGATGATTACCCAACTAGTTTCGAGCAGGCCATCACGAGTGGGGATTCTGTGAAATGGCTGGATGCAATGTGATCTGAGATGGAATCTATGTACACCAACAAATTATGGACTTTGAAAGTTGCTCCCGAAGGGGTAAAACCCATTGGGAGAAAATGGATCTTTAAGAAGAAACTTGGTGTAGGTGGAAAAGTTGAGACTTTCAAAGCTAGACTTGTTGCAAAAGGTTTTCGTCAACGACCAGGTGTAGATTATGATGAAACCTTTTCTCCAGTGGCTATGCTTAAGTCCATCCGGATCCTACTTGCCATCGCTGCATACCATGACTACGAAATCTTGCAAATGGATGTTAAGGCCGCCTTTCTAAATGATGATTTAGAATAGAGCGTGTACATGACTCAGCCGGAGGGCTTCGTAGACAGTGGGAGTAGCGGAAAGGTGTGCAAGCTGCTTAAATCAATCTACGGGTTGAAGCAGGCATCGCGGAGTTGGAACATCTGTTTTGATGAGGAAGTCAAAGAGTTTGACTTCATCAAAAACGTAGATGAACCTTGTATATACAAGAAGGTCGCAGAGAGTAAGTTCGTCTTCCTCGTATTGTACGTGGATGACATACTCTTGATAGGAAATGATGTTCCTATGCGGCACTCGGTCAAGCTCATCTTATCACAAACATTCTCAATAAAAGATCTAGTTGATGCCTCCTACATCTTGGGGATTAAGATCTATAGAGATAGATCTAAACGGATACTGGGATTGTCCCAATCCAGGACATTGACACCGTACTAAAGAGGTTTAGTATGGAAGATTCCAAGCGTGGGAATACCCACGATCTCTGGACTCACTCTCTCCAAAGAGATGTCTCCCAAGACTGATTTGGAGAGAGCTCGAATGCAAGGGATACCCTATGCTTCGACAGTAGGCTCTATCATGTACGCGATGTTATGTACCAGACCCGATGTAGCGTACTCACTAAGTATAGTGAGTAGGTATCAAGCAGATCCAGGAGAGAATCAATGGGCAGCTGTAAAGACCATTCTAAAGTACTTGAGAAGGACTAAAGAGATGTTCTTGGTGTACGGTAATGGTGAACTCCAAGTGGAGTCGTTTACCGACTCTAGCTTCCAAAGTGATAAGGAAGACAGTAAGTCGGTCTCGGGTTTTGTCTTTACCCTCAACGGAGGGGCGGTGTGTTGGAAGAGTTCCAAGCAAGACACCGTTGCGGACTCGACGATAGAGGCTGAATACATCGCTGCCAAAGAAGTTGTCTAGATGAAGAAGTTCATTGTTGAGCTTGGTGTGGTTCCATCTATTGAGCATCCAATAACTGTGTATTGTGATAATAATGGAGAGGTAGCTTTGGCCAAGGAACTCAGGTCCCATCAGAGATCCAGAGATATTCTGAGAAGGTTTCACCTGATCCGAGAGATAGTAGATCGCCGGGAGATTGGGGTCAGGAGAGTTGACACGAAGGACAACGTAGCGGATCCACTCACGAAGGACCTCCCTAAGACGCAATTTGAGAGACTCTTTAGGATGTTGGTGTTGGGGTAAAAATTTACACCCCGGTTGACCAAGTCAAAATCCAAGTCAACCCCGAGCCAAGTGGGCCCAAGCCCAGATCCCGTGGGCCCATGCCCGGGTCAAGCCCGAACATGAAGCGGCCGGCCTCCCCCCATGCCAAGATAAAAATTTTGTAATAAAAAATTTTGTCGTATTTCTTTTATTTTATTTTATGGATAAATGTAAGAAAAATAGGCATAAAGCCAAATTTTTGTAAAGCCCAAGGGGCTATGTGTAAAGTGTACAGCCTATAAAGGCAAAGATAATGAAATATCTCAACAATTTTTCTCTCTCTCTCAAAAATTTTCCAGATCTGAGATCTTTTCTCCTTCTTCAAGGTTCCAAAACCTTCTTCTTTCTCTTGAATTAAATCAAGAGTTTTACTCTTCTTTTTATAAAACAAAATAGTTTTTCACCACAAAACCCATAAAGGGGAACTCAGATCTTCCATTAGATCTCAAAAAGAAGAGATTTTTAAAAATTCCATACCTCTTGATCTTCAAGGTCCAGCTAACAGAGGAGGAAGAAGAAGAACATCTTTCACTAAACCCAAAAAAACACTCAGGAGTCCAACTCCTCTCTGATTTCTCTTCTGAGAAATTTTTTTAGGCTAAAAGCCTCTCTTTCTCGCCGGCGCTCAAGCGCAGAGCGCCCACGTGCCGACACGTGGCGCGTAAGCGCTCGAGCGCAAGTCGCCCCCATGCCGACACGTGGCGTGCTTGCGCTCGAGCGTCAGGCGCTGAGGCTCAAAACGCTCGCGTGCCGACACGTGGCGCGCTTGCGCTCAACCGCCCAGCGCTCAAGCGCAGAGCGCCCGCGTGCCGACACGTGGCACTCTAGCGCCTGAGCGCACAGCACCTAGGCGCACAGCGCCCAAGGTGCTGCCCCCACGCATCCTTTGGATGTCTTTTCCCCTTTATTTATATATACATGTATATATATACATATGTATACATATGTACACATACACATACTCCACGACACTGTCCCTGTTAGAAAAAAATTTCTAACGGGGCGCTGCCCCGCACCCCGCAAGGGGGCTGCTAGCCCCCTTGACCCCCAGCCCGCTATCCGGGTAGCGGGACCCCCGTAAAAACTCTGCGTGGCTCCCGATATATTTAAACCCCCCCTCCAAAACAAAACACACGTACACTGCACATTGAGTTCGCATGACCGGTTTAACCCGTTAATCGGAGGTTCCCTCGCCCCAAAGGCGGGGGGTAATTAACGGCAGCTTAGTCCGCGGCTGCCGGAGATTCGGATCCCCATGATCATTAAACCCCGGCCTACCCTAGGCAGGGGGAATCTGTAGTACGCCTGACAAACGCGCATGTATTCCCATCTCAATGGGGTGATGAAAAACACCCTACAGATTCTGGCACGCCCAGTGGGACTAATCTCTCCTCCCATATTTCGGGTTAAACGTTCATGCGAACTCAATCAATATACATATTGATTGCTTATACTGAAATGATGTTTTTTTCCCATGCGGCAATCAACCTTCGACGACAATGTCTCCCCAGACGAATTCAACTTCTAATGCGACCTCGATTCCGTACGTAGTCAAGATCAACGCTCGTGTGGTTCTCCCCGCAAGCCTCAGTCGACAGTGGGAGGAACCGCCCCGCCAGTTTGGCTCCGTCATCATCTACCCTGCCGGAAGCGCTCATCTGGCGGAGATCCCGGCGGAACAGGTGGCCAAGCCGGTCTCAAGGGGTAAGAGGCCGAATATCATGATCGCCAAGGCACCACAACCGAAACTTAAGATGGTGTCTGAACGACTTCCTGGTGCTCCAGCGGGGGCAAGAACTTCGGTACAAAGGGCAACATCAAATGTTGCGGACGAGCTCAAGCGATGACTCCAACAAATGCACAATCGGGTGTATCTCCAAGGCCCTCCATCAACCGATCTGCGGCGTCTTCCCAAAGAGCCAAATTCTGCCAGGTGCTTAGAACAGAAAAGTTAAGGCAGAAGCGGCTCAGGTATCGAGCCAACAAAAGGGCTAAGGCTTCGGCCAAATGGAATCGTGTGAAGTTCCAAGTGCAGGGTTGCCCCGCGACGACGGCTGAGTCGGACGTAAGAATCAGCAATTCCTTCGAGCCTCTGAAGTGGGTTCAGAAAAATGCCATGACTGCTAGAATCAAGAAGACAGCTGTCCGAACAGTGCCACAAAGAGACGTGTCCCAGCCCCAACAGAAAAAGTATGACACTGTCTCTTCAAGAGTTTATCAAGCACTCTGTGCCGCACGAAAGCAGCGGGGCAAACCCAGAAAAGAAGCGCCAGCACCATTCAAGAACATGGTTAGGCCGGCCGCCTTCAATCGACTACCATCTACCGAAACAATAGGGTCAAGACAGCGATCCGTGAAATCAGCTGCCAATGATAGAAAGATGGCCGGATATATCATCCATACGGTCTATATGGCGGGCGGGCGCCCCAGCGACAACCTTCGCAGCAAAAGCAAGGACGGGGCCACCACATCCCAAGCCCAATCTAGCCTGAATGTGGTTGCCGCCGCCCAAGAACAGCCGCCCCCTCTGGATGAAGAAAACACTCTCGATGAGGATTATAGGAAGATAGACCCCTCGGTCCATGTAGAGTCAAGCTCGGACAGCGAGGAAGAGCCGACTTTCCGCCCCAGGACTGCGGAGCAGGAGCTGCTTCAAGAGCTTCGAAAATAGCTCAGGAGCAAAGATAAAGAGATGGCCAAGCTCTATTCGAAGATTGACGACTTAACGAACGTTGTGATGCAGCTTACGGCTCAAATTGCTCGAGCGCCTCCCAATCAGGCACAAGCCGCTACTAATCAGCCGGGTGATGACAATCCGAGGCAGCCAATGCCTGTCCCTTTGGGACCAAGACTGGTCGAGCCGAATGAAAGCCGGCCACATTCCGCTTCTGAGGACGCCTTGGCCCCAGATAGCACTATCCCTCTAACACAGGATCGGATAATGGATTTGGTCACCAGCAAGGTTAAAACATTGGTGGACGAATCTGAAGCTCAGAAAGAAATCGGCAGTAGTGGGCGGCCATATCCCGCGCAGTACGATCTGATTGAGTTCCCAAACGGCTACGTCATTCCTAAGTTCGGAAGATTTGATGGAATGGGGAATGCAAATCAGCATGTCGCCCACTTCAAAGCATCATGCGGAAATACAGGGGGCAATGACGCGCTCCTTCTTCGTCAGTTTGTCAACAGCCTGACCGGCGTCGCCTTCGACTGGTATGCGAGTATACCGGACGGGTCCGTCATTACCTTTGCCCAAATGGAGTCCCTGTTTCGACAAAGGTTCATGAGTGTCAGTGATAAAATCTCCATTGCCGACCTTGTGAGGACCAAGCCGGGGAAGAATGAAAGCAACACCGACTTTATCGCCCGATGGCGTAATCTCACAGTCAAGTGCGAACCGCCGCTGGAGCAGGACCAGTCCGTCAGCCTTCTCATTGGGAACCTCAGCAATTGGATGGTCCCATTCTTGTGTACAGCGGGCCTCAAGACATTTCAAGAGCTAACCAAGAAAGTCCAAATGCTGGAACGCTCGAAGCAAGAGTCCCCGCCGGACTCTCAGAGAGACAAAACCTGGAAAAGCAAGCGGGACGACAACCGTAGAAGCGGGAGTTCCAGTAATACCAATGTCTTCAATGCCTCCGACAATGAAGAAAAGCGAAGGGCGGGCGAATCCAAAACCAACTGATCTTGAAAGCCATTGCTGGGAGGATATGGGCCTTCCCTAGAGGAGAAAAAGAACAAGGTTTACTCTTTCAGAAGGGACAAGGTCCGCAAGATATTTAAAGATGCCTTGAACAACGGCCTACAATTGCCGGAGTCGAAAAGACCCCAAGAAGCAAAAATGACCGACAATCCCCTGTATTTCCCGTACCACCGAGTAGTGAGCCATACGATCGAGGATTGCTATATCTTCAAGCACTGGGTCGAGAAGCAGTACAAGGCTGGAGAGATCAAGCTTTCCAAAAGCGTGTTGGTGAACAATCAAGTTGCAACCGCCAACTTTATACAGACAGAAGTTGAAGCCTTCTGGGAGCAGACAGCTGGACCTGCTGCCTGACAAACGAAACAGACTCATCGCGGCCTCCGTAGAGTACACACATATCTAATAAGACGAAGAAAATGCTAAAGCTGATTCAGAAAGAGCCCAGGATGGAATGGGAAGGACAGAAAAAGCCTACCAGTCCAGCTGCCAATGCGGCTCCATCAAGCTCAAAATCCAAGAAGCTCAAGAAGAAGAAAAGTACAGCTCGGCGCGAAAAAGAGTCTGCAGGGAGATCGACCATTCAAAAATATATCTATTCCCTCGAAGAATATGAACAAAAGGAAAGAACATTAATTCAATTGAAGGAGTTCTTCCCTGTACAAGCGGCTGAAATTCTGGAGGAGTTAGAAGAAGACTCCAATGAAGAGATCCCAGTAGTGACCTGCTACGCCATCCATCTTGGCAGCGACTCGGAAGAGGAGCTCTGTTTTCCCGAAGAGGACGAAGAGCTCGCCACAACGGCCAATCAAATCCAGCTCAGAAGCGGCAGGGCTCTACCGCCAAATCAGGGCAACGCCCCAAAAGGGAATGAAAAACAAGTCGCTAATGAAGAAGATGGCAGAGAACTGGCTGATGAAAACATAAGTCTTTTCTCGGTGGACTATAATGTCTTGGCACATCTCCGGAAGCTTCCGTCTCTCCTGAGTATCTACGATGCCTTGGTCCTATCTAAGGAGCTTAGAGATGTTCTCATTCACGCTCTACAAAACCCCGAGCGGTATCAAGCTCACTTTGCGGAAATTAATATGAAAGAAGCCCAGCACGCTTTGCATGCCGCCGCAGTCACATTTAAGGATGAAGACTTGCTACTGGGAACGGCTGAGCATAATCGGTCGCTTTACGTGACCGGGTACAACGACGGAGATCTGATTAATCGCATATTGATTGATCTGGGGTCTTCAGTGAACATCATGAACTTGCGGACGCTGAAGAGTTTGTCAATGGACGTCCGACACCTGTCAAGGGAAAGGATTGTCATTCAAGGCTTCAACCAAAATTTCCAGCAATTTCTGGGGTCCATAGCTCTGCCAATCAAATTCGGGGATCTGCAAACTGAAGCTAAGATATACCTGATCGACGCCGACACTTCTTATAAGATTCTCTTGGGGCGGCCGTGGCTCCACGATTACGGCATCATTCCGTCAACTCTCCATCAATGCATGAAGTATACTAAAAATGGCGAAGAAAGACACATTGACTTAGATATCCAACCGTTCGGTGTGCATGAAGTCCGATATGAAGATTCCCGGTACTTTATGAACTACCAAAATTCTAAGCCATAACTAACTGAGGATAGACCGGCCCCAAGACTCAAAAGCAAATCTGCGCCGGCTGTCACTTTCAAAAGCAAAAATGCCCAAGTGCGCCCGCATTTCGGTAGCGACGCTGATGAGTCTGACGCTGGAAGTCCGTCCTTCCGTAAAACTCGTCTTCATTTCGGTAGCGATACGGATGAATCTGTCACTGAAGCCCCATCTAGCAGTAAAGTCCGCCCTCATCTTGGCAGTGACACTGAAGAGTCAGAGGAAGAGGACCTGTCGTGCAACAGCGGTGCAGATTGGACCCCCATGCAAAAAGCGAAACTACGAGAGACCCTCGAAATTGCAGAAGGGTCCCTAGCCGTCACAAGGGTGCCGGAGCATATATGCAAAGAGCTCGATGCGTTGTCAGTCTCCACCGTGGACCAGCTGAAAACTTTCTACGTCCCCGGGAGGAAAAATGGACAGAAGGGCATCCTGTTTTACAGGTCAACCCCCGTTGTGCACCCGGACGATCTTTCTATCGCGTGCCTTCCCTATGAGAGAGGCATAAGAGCCGTCCTAAATCCCAGATACTATGCGACCGAGATGCGGGAATACTTTAAAAAGTGCGGATGCCGGTTATATCAAACGGAGTCCGAAGCAAAGTTTTACGAAGGGCTATGGTATCCGCCCCAGGTCCGAGCACTCATCGATGGACGAATTCCAAATAGACGGGGCATAGGCTACATTCAACCTGATTCCAAAGCGTGCTACATGATCCATGTTGGTGAGGCCAGCGAAAGATCAAATGATGATGACGAGATAGCCGAGCCAGAAGAAGCTCCTCAAGAGCTCGAAGATAGCGGACAAGCAACCTTTGATGAGCTAACCGAGATTGACTTAGGAACGCCCGATAATCTAAGGCCGACCTACATCAGCTCACTCTTGTCGGAGGAAATGAAAGAGCAGATAATTTCCCTGCTGTATGAGTTCGTCGACTGCTTCGCGTGGACATACAAAGAAATGCCTGGCATTTCCCCTGAAAAGGTCGTACATAAGTTGGTTATATCTCCTGATGCTATGCCAGTCAAACAAGCTCCTCGAAGAATGAGAAGGGAACTAGAAAAAAAGGTCATCGAGGAAACTAAGAAGCTCATCGATGCCGGCTTCATCAAGGAAGAGAAATATGCGGACTGGATCGCATGCATAGTCCCAGTGAAGAAGAAAAATGGGCAGATCCGAGTTTGTGTCGATTTCAGGAACCTCAACAAGGCATGTCCTAAAGACGACTTCCCGCTACCGGTCATGGAAATGATGGTCGATGACACCTCAAATTACGAGCTGTTCACCTTTATGGACGGCTCGTCTGGATACAATCAGATCAAGATGTCGCCTGAGGATGAGAAGCACACAGTATTTCGAACCCCGATCGGAATATATTGCTACAAGGTAATGCCATTCGGACTGAAGAACGCAGGTGCTACATATCAAAGGGCAATGACTAATATCTTTGATGACCTAATCCATAAAGTCGTCGAATGCTATGTTGATGATCTGGTCGTCAAGACTAAAGCCAAGGCCGATCATATCCAAGATCTCAGGACCGTTCTCACCAGACTGAGGGAATACGATCTGAAGATGAATCCTCTGAAGTGCGCTTTTGGCGTGTCATCGGGAAAATTCCTGGGCTTCATAGTCCGACATCGAGGGATCGAAGTTGACCCATCAAAGATAAAGGCCATCATGGAGATGCCCCCTCCGAAGAGTCTGACGTAGGTAAGATCTTTTCAAGGCAAGCTTGCTTATATACGGAGGTTTATCTCAAATTTATCGGGGAGATGTAGGCCCTTCTCAAAGCTCATGAAGAAAGGAGCTCCTTTTATCTGGGATGCCGAATGCCAAGCAGCGTTCGAAAGCATCAAACAATACTTGTTGCACCCTCCAGTGCTGGCCGCTCCCATTCCAAATAAACCGCTGATTCTCTACATTGCCGCGTTGGACGAGTCACTCGGTGCGCTCCTTGCCCAGAATAACGAGGAGGGAAAAGAAAATGCCCTCTACTACCTCAGTCGAACTCTAGTCGGGGCGGAACACAACTACTCCCCAATCGAAAAGCAATTCCTGGCTCTAATATTTGCTGTGAAGAAGCTGAGGCACTATTTGCTCGCTCATCGGGTCATGCCGATCTCCAAGGTCGACCCGCTCAAACACTTGATGACCAAAGAAAGCCTAGCCGGCAGAATAGCAAGATGGGCTGTCATGCTACTTGAGTTTGACATAGTTTATACCCCTCAGAAAGCAGTAAAAGGGCAAGCTCTTGCAGACTTTCTCGCTGCTCATCCCATACCAGAAGGGTCACCGCTAAATTGTGAGTTACCCGATGAACAAGTGCTGCACCTCGAGTAAGATGAGCCATGTTGGGAGCTCTACTTTGATGGGGCCTCATCAATAAGGAGCTCCGGCAGATCAAGCGTCCCGGAGGTAAAAGCGAGGATAGGATTGGTGTTCATCACGCCATCAATGGAAACCCTACGGCGTTCTTTTGCTCTCACAGAGCCTCGGACAAACAATGAAGCTGAGTATGAAGCTCTGATAGCTGGTTTGGAGCTCGCCATAGAAATGGAAATCCTTCGGCTACGGGTTTACGGTGACTCCCAGCTTATCGTCAACCATGTAAGCGGCGACTATAAGATATACAAACCTGAGTTAGCTCGGTACAGAGGTCGGGTGGTGGAACTCATGAAACAGTTCACTCATATTGAACTAATGAGAATCCCCAGAGCGTTGAACAGAAAAGCCGACATACTCGCTCGCTTACCCAAGGAGCTGGCTGATCCTGACATGGACGAAATTCTGATCACAGTTAGGAGCCGGCAAATTCTACCCCCAGTCTCTCTACGAGAAGAGGAAAGTGCGGAACAGAAGAGCAGTCCCGCCGAAGAAGCTTCGATCATCCAAAACGAGCCCGATTGGAGAGAACCCTTCAAAGAGTACCTCCGATACGACAAGCTGCCCGAAGAAAAATCTGCGAGAATTCAGCTGAAGAAAAGAGCTCTCTGATATGTGTTTGTAAATGACACGTTATACCGCAGGTCATATGACCAACTCTGGCTCAGGTGTCTGTCATTGGCCGAAGCCCAACAGGTCCTGAAAGATGTCCACTCGGGCGTTTGCGGTGCTCACCAATCTGGCCCCAAGATGCGACTTCAAATCAAACGGCTTGGGTATTACTGGCCCACCATGATACGGAATTGCGGAGAACATGCAAAGAAATGTCAGATCTGCCAAATCCATGGTGATTTCATTCACAAGCATCCCAATCCGTTGCATCCTACGGTGGCGTCGTGTCCCTTCGAAGTCTGGGGCACCGACATTGTTGGCCCAATTGATCCTCCGTCATCTAAAGGCCACCAGTTCATACTGGCCGCGACAGACTACTTCTCCAGATGGGCTGAAGCTGTCCCGCTAAAAGAAGTCAAGACAAAAGATATTCTGACATTCTTCCAGCATAATATTCTATACCGCTTCGGTACACCAAGAAGAATCATTTCTGACAACAGGCCTTCTTTCAAGAGCTTCAATATCTCAAGGTTCGCTACTCAGCACAAGATAGACTGGAGATAATCCTCCATCTATAATCCAAGAGCCAATGGGCTAGCCGAAGCCTTCAATAAGACTTTATGCAAGCTCCTGAGGAAAAATGCTTCAGCCAACAAGAGAGACTGTAATCTCAAACTTCACGAGGCGTTGTGGGCATATCGTACCACGCACCGTACTCCAACTCAGTCCACTCCATACTCATTGCTCTTCAGAGTGGAGGCGGTCCTCCCCCTCGAAGTCGAAGTTCCAAGCTTAAGAATGGCCGTTCAGCACGAGTTAACGGAGGAGGAAAACGTGCTCCTTCGACTTGAAGAGCTCGATGCCCTCGAAGAAAAGAGGCTCGCGGTGCAGCAAAATCTGGAGCTATACCGAGCCCAAATGTTACGGGTGTAAGTCGATGTGCAACACCCCACGACTTGCGGGGAGGCGAAAATTTGAAAAACGATCTTGTTCTTTGCTTAAACATCGACTAACCGCATGAATCGAAGCTAAACGATAACTAACATGAAACATAGAAGTTCTATACTACTATGTTTAGGGATTATACCTAACGAATCGTGTCCTTCGCCTTTGCGAACTCCTCCTCCTCCTCGGCCTTCTCGAAGTAGTAGACGATCCACCCGAGAGCTTTACTCCAAGCTTAGCCTCTAAACTTGAGGCAACTAACCTTCTTTAAGTGCTAATCAAAGAAGCTAGGAAATATAGAGTGAGGGTTATGGTTTAATTAGTCTAACTAATCCTTGTACTCAACACATGAGAGGGGAGGATTAGGGTTTGAAGAGGGAGAGCTTGAGGAGAGAGAAGGTGAGAATAATAATGAAGTGAGAATAATGAGTTATGATAATATATATCAAGCATTTTTTTTTATCAAGAAAAGAATATAAATGAATTTAGCAACCATGCTTGATAATATCTAGTGATGATTCACTCCATGAGTCATTAAGCATTTATCATGCATTAATGACATGGATGAATCATCCATATGACTCACTAATCACATTCATTGTATATGCCACCTAAACCTCCTTAGTCACCACCTTCTAGAAGCTTCTCACGCAATTACGAGAACGCCCCTCCTTTCCGCAAAAATACGGAAAAACTTTAGACTGTAAAAATCCAATAACCGGATACCAGTAACTGGCTTAAACCAAAGCCGACTGGTAAAAACTGTCCGAAAGTCGTACGTGCGTAAACACACGTGTGCGTCCGAACCCTTGTCGTAAAACCATACGACCTCTATATCGTTTCGCCTGGAGTAGGGAAACTCTCTGTGTGGGACTCTAGAGACTCGACTACTACGCTGGCAGTGGGTTTAACCACAGACCGCAAGCGGCACTAGCTGTACGTAACGGTCCCCAGGTAGATGTCGATAAGAAGGCCGATGAGGGAACCCATCCGAACTCCTACTGAGTCAGATGTGATAATCTCCATACAGTCCGGTCCGTTCGTCCAAGACTATCGCATATCGGGCCTAGGGGAGGCAAGCGTCAGTCCCCTAATAGCGGTATAAGTCGTGTCGGAGGGAAGCCCATTACACCCTGAGAAACTACTGGAACCTACCAGCAAATCTCGCTTGCCCTGGCCAGGGACTTTGCGTAATGGCTCTCTGACACAGCGCAATATCAACTCCCAATACTGGGAGAGACGAATCCTGTCTAACCGCCACTGCCTCCAAGTGCTCGGGACTGCACCCAACTGCTACCTGTTTGCACGACTCCTTTGAGCCGTGGTAGGGTAGCAATCTAAGAACAGTGGGGCACACTCGAGGCGAAGTTGCAGTGTCAAGTCTGCGGACTATGCTGTACTCATGTCACCTGGGAACTGTTCACTGACGACTGGTATAAAACCAACCAACAGTTCCCTGTGAGTCCTGTCCGGTGTACCCGTAACCTAACGAGCACCTGTATACTATCTCCAGTACGACGTACTGACGGCTGTGGGACAGACCATCTCCCCAACTGGGATGAGAAGCGTACACACTAGTCTACTGCGGAGTATCGATGCCCTGTCTCGATAATCCAACGACTAGGGACCTGAATAAGGATGTGCTTGTAGACTACCCAGCCCCCACTAGTGTGACTGCCATCACAACGCTGGTAGTCAAGCAAGATCCTAAGAGCTCTATCAATACGTATACTCACATAGTAAGATAGAAAAAACCAAGTAGCATACTACCATGTTTAGCAAGACTGTTATATACATGTGAATATCCCAAGCTTCCATTAAGTAATATACAAACTAGTATGATACAGTAATGGCCTTCTAGGGCATAAACACTAACAATCTCCCACTTGCACTAGGGCCATGTACTGGCATATCGAAGACCAATGATCTCGAGTAGCCTCTCGAACTGAATCTGAGGTAGGGCCTTCGTGAATGGATCAGCAATGTTCTCTTCAGAAGCAACTCTCCGAACCTCGATCTCCTGACGATCAATGATCTCCCTGATCAGGTGATACCGCCTCAAGATGTGTCTGAACTTCTGATGGGACCTTGGTTCCTTCTTTAAAGCTATAGCTCCGTTGTTGTCGCAATACAGAGGTATCGGATCAACTATGGTAGGAACCACCTGAAGTTCTGTTAGGAACTTCTTCATCCAGACTGCTTCTTTTACGGCATCGCAAGCATCTATATACTCCGCTTCCATCGTCGAGTCAGCAACGGTGTCCTGCTTGGAGCTCTTCCAGCACACCGCCCCTCCATTGAGGGTAAATACATAACCCGACATGGACTTGGAATCGTCCTTATCACTCTGGAAGCCGGAATCAGCAAAGGCCTCCAACCTGAGGTCTTTTCCGCCGTAAACCAAAAACATCTCCTTAGTCCTTCTCAGGTACTTGAGAATGTTCTTTACTGCTATCCAGTGCTTCTCCCCTGGGTCTGACTGATACCGGCTTACCACGCTTAGTTCGTAAGCTACATCTGGTCAGGTGCACAACATCGCATACATTATAGAGCCTACCGCAGAAGCGTAGGGTATAATAGACATGCGTTCCCTTTCCAAATCAGTCTTGGGAGACATCTCTTTGGAGAGGGTGATTCCGTGACAAGCCGGTAGATTACCGCGCTTAGAATCTTCCATACTGAATCTTTTCAGTACAGTGTCGATATACCTGGAATGCGAAAGTCCCAACATCCTCTTGGATCTATCACGATAGATCCGGATCCCCAGAATGTAAGAGGCATCACCCAGGTCTTTCATGGAGAACCTGTGTGACAAGAATCCTTTGACAGATTGTAGCATAGGAATGTCATTTCCTATCAATAGAATGTCATCCACGTACAATACGAGGAATACGACACTTTTGGCTACAACTTTACTATATATGCACGGTTCATCTGGATTTTTGATAAAGTCATATTCTTTGACTGTCTCATCAAAACAGATGTTCCAACTCCGCGATGCCTGCTTTAGTCCATAAATGGACTTAAGCAGCTTGCATACTTTCCCGCTGCTCCCACTCTGATTGAAACCCTCTGGCTGATCCATATAGACGCACTCTTCTAAATTTCCATTCAGAAAAGCCGTCTTTACGTCCATCTGCCAGATTTCATAATCATGGAAGGCAGCAATAGCAAGAAGGATCCGAATGGATTTGAGCATAGCCACTGGAGAAAAAGTTTCGTCATAGTCCAAACCAGGTCTTTGACGAAAACCCTTTGCAACAAGTCTAGCCTTATAGGTTTCCACCTGTCTATCTACACCAATCTTTTTCTTGAAGATCCATTTGCATCCTATGGGTTTTACCCCATCTGGAGCAAAGTCCAAAGTCCATACTTTGTTGGTGTACATGGACTCCATTTCGGTCCGCATTGCATCTAGCCATCGTACCGAGTCGCCGCTCTGGATGGCCTACTGGAAGTCAGTAGGTTCATCATCATTTATGATGCAATCCTCTCTATCCCTATCTATGAGAAAACCGTAGTATCTCTCAGGCGGATGAGACGGCCTACTACTCCTGCGGAGGGGTGCGGGAATGTCTTGTACTTCTTGAACTTCCGGTTCTACCAAACTTTCAGTAGCAGTTTGTGGTTCTGGAATTTCTTCCAGTTCTATTTCGCTCCCACTTGATTCCTTTTCTAAAAACTGATGTTCTAGAAAATGGGCATTACGAGAAACAAATACCTTTTGTTCCTCTGGGTAATAGAATAGATATCCCCTGGAGTTCTTTGGATAGCCCACAAACTTACACTTTACTGATCGTGCCTCGAGCTTGTCCACATGCTGCTTTTTAACAAAAGCTGGACATCCCCAAATCTTTATATACTGTAGATGGGGTTTCTTTCCGCTCCACATCTGATATGGAGTGGTAGGCACAGTCTTGGTAGGTACTATGTTCAAAAGATATGCCGCTGATTCTAGCGCATAACCCCAGAAAGATCGCGGTAACTCAGCATTACTCATCATGGATCGTACCATATCTAATAGGGTTCGATTCCGTCTCTCCGATACACCGTTATGTTGTGGAGTGTATGGAGGAGTAAGCTGAGAGAGAATTCCTTTCTCTTTTAGGTAACCTAGGAACTCGGCACTCAAGTATTCACCACCTCGATCAGATCTAAGTGTCTTGATACTTTTGCCGGTTTGGTTTTCTACTTCATTCTTATACTCTTGGAATTTCTCAAAAGCCTCGGATTTATGTTTCATCAGATAAATGAATCTGTATCTTGAGTAATCATCCGTGAAAGTAATGAAATAGGAAAAACCACCTCTTGCATGTGTAGACATTGGACCACATACATCGCTGTGTATGAGTCCTAAGAGCTCGCTCGCTCTTACTCCTTGTCCAGTAAATGGAGTCTTTGTCATCTTTCCTTTGAGACAAGATTGACAAGTGTCATAAGTTTGATATTCGAACGAGTCCAAATATCCTTCTTTATGCAACTTAGTCAACCTTCTCTCATTAATGTGACCCAGTCTACAATGCCATAAGAAAGCTTTATTTAAATCTGGAGACTTTCTTTTTAGTGTGTTCTGGACATTGAAAATTTGGAGTTGGTTTAAAACATATATACCGTTATTTAGTGTACCTGACCCAATCAAACCATGATTAAGGTGGATGTTAACAACATCTCTTACAAACGTGAAATCATAACCTTTATTTGATAACAAGGAAACTGATATGATATTACACGTTAAGCTTGGTACAAAAAAATAGTTATGTAAAACCAAAATGTGTCCACTCGTCAATCCTAGGTGATAATCCCCGACGGACGCAGCTCCCACGCTAGCTCCGTTAGCAACCTTTAGGGTCATATCACCTTCTTTCAGCACTCTACGGTTTCTCAGTGCCTGCAATGAATTGCAAATATGAGATCCTGATCCGGTATCCAATACCCAGGAAGTAGAGTTGATTGACAGACAATTCTCAATTACAAACACACCTGAAGTCGAAGCCACAGCTTGTTTCGGTTCCTGGTTCTTGGCGTTCCACACCTTGCAATCCTTTTTCTAGTGCCCTTTCCTGTGACAATGGAAGCACTCATCCTGGCCAACTACCGGTACTGCAAACCTTTTCTTTCCCTTCCCTCCCACCTTACTAACACCTCCTCTAGGTCTGGGGACGGCCTTCTTCTTCCTTCCTTTGGCCCTAGCCTTGGACCCGGAAGAAGATGAACCGCCAACAAACATAGCGGGTGTTTCCCTTGCTTTCTGCAAGGTGCCCTCTGCACTCCTTAACATGTTCAGGAGTTCCGGAAGTTCAACTTCTTTTCTTTGAATGTTGAAGTTCAGGATAAACTGGGCGTAGGTGGAAGGAAGGGACTGGAGATTAAGGTCTGTATAGAGCTCATTATCCAAAGTCGTCCCAAGGTCTGCGAGCTCTTCTATATAGCCGATCATCTTTAGGACATGTTCTCCTACCGATGACCCGACAGCCAACCTCGCTCGAAACAAGTTCTTTGAGGTCTCGTATCTTGCTATACGAGATTGCTCTCCATAAAGTTCCTTTGTATGGAGAAATATGGCGTCAAGTTCCATATCCTCGTGCCTCCTCTGATGTTCATTGTTCATCGAGGCAAGCACGATGCACTTGGCTTTCGCGCAATCTAAATCCCAGGTTTTGCGGATTTCCTTATCCGCATTGCTGGATTTGGGACCAGGGACAGCAGGTGCCGTAGCGGTGAGGACGTACCCCAATTTGTCATAGGTCAAAACCATTTTGACATTCCGCAGCCAATCTTTATAGTTTGGCCCTGTCAGTATATTTTTCTCTAAAAGTAACTTAAGTCCAGTCATTTTCAGGGTCGCTGCAATTAGGAGAGAGAGAAGAAAACTCTTTAGCATGATGCTCTTGCAAGTTTAGAGTGGTTTTTAGTTTATCTAAACTGGATGGCTCCCACTGTTTCTCGAATTCTTCCTCAAACCATAAAAGAAGAATTAGCCAGGACTATTCTCACCGTACAATACTTGCTTAACCGTTCAGCCAGGCTAGTGTCGATACTTCGAGGGAGGTTTTCCAACGCTTTCGCGAAGTTCCTTAATTAAATAACCTCTTTTCTCTGGGGGCGTAACCCCGCTGACACCTTTCTTGACACCTACTTGGTTTATAGCATTGATCGTTAAGTGACGAATATCCTGATGAGTAGCATATACTCACAGTAGGATCGGGATCCAAATATCATCGTATGATAATGTTGAAGGAATCCTACCAACATTCATCAAACTCCAAATGGTATGCAACTCTTTGCAAATTTCAGTTTCTTTAGAAATTCCCGATATATATTTTTGCCCCATGCTCTTATGACCTTGGCGTTAGGTCAAAATGTCATAAGTCACATGTCAAGTTCTACCCATCATTATCTTGTCAATTTGAACTCATCCGTATATATCCTTGACGTTCGGCCAAAATGATAATACGACTGTCCCAAACTAACTCATCTATCTATCCAACAAATGAATATCCAGTAGCTACCAAACACTATGCCTTGGCGCTAGGTCAAAATACATAGCTTGAATACTACTGAACACCCAGATGAAATGACGGAGGGCTACGAATGGTTTTGGCGAAACCTTTAACGTAGTGAACTTGATATAACCGAAGGAACCTGATAGCTTTTAAAAGGAGTGGTTAAAGCTCCGCATTTAAAAATATCTGTTTTAAAATTAACCGAGTGGTTTCTTTTAAATTGTTCCAACGATTAATCTTTTGGTTTATTTTCTTTGCATTATAAATAATGCGTCCCATCATTAACCTATCATTGCAGAAAACAACGAAAATATGACGTCCTCTTATGCCATCTGCATTCGCCACTAGGTCCCGTCATCACCCGTTAGGTTACTTAACTAACGACAGAGCGGAGACTGGGCTAGCGCGGGTGTAAAACATAAGTGACGTCTAAAATAGCTATCATATATATATATATATATATTACATTCGTCTGACGCAAAGATATTCATTCCAGATCACAGATGAACTTAATTGGATTTGCAAGCAATCCGTGTTTGTTTTGAGCCTGCAACAAAAGACAGATTACACAGTTGTGATGAATAGCCATTACCCCACCCAAGACCCCTACGGGTGCGGCAAACTACCCGCCCGGCAGTTTGTGCACCCCACCTTGGGTCTGTCCTAGGAGCAAAAACAGTAAAATGAAATAATACAACGGTGGCTACAACCGCAACCTGGATGTGCCCCGCAAAATAATATTACAACAAATTACATTTACATCAAATGAATTAAATAATAACCCATCACATAACCCCGGCTATACATCACAACAGTCCAACACAGTTCATATGCACAAACAGATAAAATCCATTACAGAAATGTGCAACCCCCTGCCAACCGACATACTAGCAGTTAGGGGAGGTTTACGAACACATTATACAAACACAGATATAATCCAACAAGCAAAATACTGTATAATTTCGATCGATTAAACACTTTTAATTTTGCTCCATTACTTCTCTGTAAATCTGAAACCTGAGCAAAAATAAAAAATTCCAGAAAATACCAAATATCCCTTAGAACCAACACAGGAAAATTGGGTTCCTGAATCGCCAACTCGACGGCGGAAGCGTGGCGGATCGGTGAGATCCGCCGCGGATCCGCGGCTCTTTAGGCGATTCAGGGGCCCAATTTTCTTGGGTGTTCTTCTACTGTCATTTCAAGCTTTCTGAACATCCCTGAAAAATTTTTGGACTTCATTTAAAAATCGACAGAAACTTGTGATTTCGGGCTTTTCCGGTTTCGTTTTTTCCGTTCGAAATTCATACAAATTTGCAAGTAAGTTATTTATTGTTTAGCGAGGCTCTGATACCACTGTAAGTCGATGTGCAACACCCCACGACTTGCGGGGAGGCGGAAATTTGAAAAACGATCTTGTTCTTTGCTTAAACATCGACTAACCGCATGAATCGAAGCTAAACGATAACTAACATGAAACATAGAAGTTCTATACTACTATGTTTAGGGATTATACCTAACGAATCGTGTCCTTCGTCTTTGCGAACTCCTCCTCCTCCTCGGCCTTCTCGAAGTAGTAGACGATCCACCTGAGAGCTTTACTCCAAGCTTAGCCTCTAAACTTGAGGCAACTAACCTTCTTTTAGTGCTAATCAAAGAAGCTAGGGGATATAGAGTGAGGGTTATGGTTTAATTAGTCTAACTAATCCTTATACTCAACACATGAGAGGGGAGGATTAGGGTTTGAAGAGGGAGAGCTTGAGGAGAGAGAAGGTGAGAATAATAATGAAGTGAGAATAATGAGTTATGATAATATATATCAAGCATTTCTTTTTATCAAGAAAAGAATATAAATGAATTTAGCAACCATGCTTCATAATATCTAGTGATGATTCACTCCATGAGTCATTAAGCATTTATCATGCATTAATGACATGGATGAATCATCCATATGTCTCACTAATCACATTCATTGTATATGCCACCTAAACCTCCTTAGTCACCACCTTCTAGAAGCTTCTCGCGCAATTACGAGAACGCCCCTCCTTTCCGCAAAAATACGAAAAAACTTTAGAATGTATAAATCCAATAACCGGATACCAGTAACTGGCTTAAACCAAAGCCGACTGGTAAAAACTGTCCGAAAGTCGTACGTGCGTAAACACACGTATGCGTCCGAACCCTTGTCGTAAAACCATACGACCTCTATATCGTTTTGCCTGGAGTAGGGAAACTCTCTGTGTGGGACTCTAGAGACTCGACAACTACGCTGGCAGTGGGTTTAACCACAGACCGCAAGCGGCACTAGCTGTACGTAACGGTCCCCAGGTAGATGTCGATAAGAAGGCCGATGAGGGAACCCATCCGAACTCCTACTGAGTCTGATGTGAAAATCTCCATACAGTCCGATCCGTTCGTCCAAGACTATCGCATATCGGGCCTAGGGGCGGTAAGCGTCAGTCCCCTAATAGCGGTATAAGTCGTGTCGGAGGGAAGCCCATTACACCCTGAGAAACTACTGGAACCTACCAGCAAATCTCGCTTGCCCTGGACAGGGACTTTGCGTAATGGCTCTCTGACACAGCGCGATATCAACTCCCAATACCGGAGAGACGAATCCTGTCTAACCGCCACTGCCTCCAAGTGCTCGGGACTGCACCCAACTGCTACCTGTTTGCATGACTCCTTTGAGTCGTGGTAGGGTAGCAATCTAAGAACAGTGGGACACACTCGAGGCGAAGTAGCAGTGTCAAGTCTGCGGACTATGCTGTACTCATGTCACCTGGGAACTGTTCACTGACGACTGGTATAAAACCAACCAACAGTTCCCTGTGAGTCCTGTCCGGTGTACCCGTAACCTAACGAGCACCTGTATACTATCTCCAGTACGACGTACTGACGGCTGTGGGACAGACCATCTCCCCAACTGGGATGAGAAGCCTACACACTAGTCTACTCCGGAGTATCGATGCCCTGTCTCGATAATCCAACGACTAGGGACCTGAATAAGGATGTGCTTGTAGACTACCCAGCCCCCACTAGTGTGACTGCCATCACAACGCTGGTAGTCAAGCAAGATCCTAAGAGCTCTATCAATACGTATACTCACATATTAAGATAGAAAAAACCAAGTAGCATACTACCATGTTTAGCAAGACTGTTATATACATGTGAATATCCCAAGCTTCCATTAAGTAATATACAAACTAGTATGATACAGTAATGGCCTTCTAGGACATAAACACTAACAACGGGCCTATGACAAGATAACCCGTCTCCGCGCTTTCAAGAAAGGTGGATTGGTGTTGGTCCTCAAAAGACCGATCATCCCCAATCGACATGCCAAGGGAAAATTCGAGCCAAACTGGGAAGGACCATACATCATTGAGAAAGTGTTCGACGGAGGATCCTACCAACTAATAAGTGCCAAGGGAGAAAGGCCCATACCACCCATCAATGGCCGATATCTCAAGAAATACTACGCGTGAATGCTCCAAGTCGCGGGCGAATTGAGCACATCAGCCCTACGGTCTGGATCACACATCCTGCAAAACCATATACAATCCACGGGCGTAAACGACCCCCATATCTCCCTAATCCTGCCGGTGAGACTACTTTCAAAGTCCCACCAGTGGCAAAAAAAAAAAAGAAAAAAAAAGGAAATAAAAAAAGAAGAAAAAAAGAAGGAAAAAAAAGGGTATGTCCACAAGCAAAACGGGTACGAATAAAAACCCGAAAGGGCTCCGTGAGTAAAAAAAGCAGGACTACCGGCGAGTTTGTGATAACCTAAAAGGGCGCAAACTTGTGAAAAGAGATGAATACACTCGCAAAGTCCTCTCGACCTTGTGAGGAGAAAACCTCTGCGTGAGATCCTTACGACTCACAAAGGAGCAACACACTTAGGGATCCTCACGATTCCTAAGGAGAACATACACCTGCGAGATCCTCTCGACTCGTAGGGAGAAAATGCTTTTATGAGACCCTCACGGCTCATAAAATTGAAAAGCCTTAGGTGGTAGGGACCCAAACCTGTCTCCTAAGCCATCGTTCCCCAACGGCCAACGACAAATGATGAGTCGCTCCTGGCATTTCGCTTCAGTGTTAGCGGTGCTGATGCCGACCAAAAACCCAAATCCCAAGTCCTCCCAAGGCAAATGATGAGTTGCTCCTAGCATTATTCCAGTGCAGCAATGCTGATGCCAAACAAGATCCAAATTCCAAGTCCCCAAACGTTGAATGATGAGTCGCTCCTGGTACCATATTCCAATGTAGCGATGGAGACGTCAACCAAAATCCAATTTCTCAAAATTCTCCAGCCCTACGGCCTGTCCCCAAATTCACTGCCGTTTACAATCCACGGGCTCAAATAATTCTCGTCATACCCATGCCCCGCCACAATCACCAGTTACGCGGCTGGTCTCCGCCTTTGGAATTATGCTCCATTGTGAAGACCCACTCATGTGTCCTCACGATACATGAGGAGAACAAACCTTTGTGGGATCCTTACGACTCATAAAGGAAAAACACACTTAAGAGTCATCACGACTCCTAAGGAGAAAATACACCTGCGGGATCCTTACGACTCGTAGGGAGAAAATGCTTTTATGGGACCCTCACGGCCCATAAAATTGAAAAGCCTTAGGTGATAGGGACCTAAACATGTCTCCTAAGCCATCGCTTCCCCAACAGGAATAGGCAAATGATGAATTTCTCCTGGCACGTGTGCTTCAGTGTTAGCAACGCTGATGCCTACCCTAACCCCAAAATCCCAAACTTCAATCCAATAGACCCCTAAGTCTTTAAACTAGGAACAGATGACCCCTAAGTCATTAAACTGGGAACAGATGACCCCTAAGTCGTTAAACTGGGAACGAGGGAAATCTCCTCATGGCAGATGATGATTCGCTCCGGGTACCATATTCCAGTGCAGCAATGCTGATGCCAAACTAAAACCAAAATCCCCAAATCCTGTCATGACAAATGATGATTCGCTCCTTCCAGCGTAGCGATGCTGATGTCAACCCAAATCACGTCAAGTCAAACAACCAATGACCTCCCTGGCAGAATCAAATTCCACTTCGGAAACAAGTCAACTTCATCCCTGACGCCGCAAGAAACGGGGCAAGTCAAATCCAGAATCGACAATCCACATCGCTAAAAGGGCAGCATCGACCGTCCACGTCGCAAAAAGGGCAGCATCGACCATCCACGTCGCTAAAATGGCAGAACCGACCGTCCACGTCGCAAAAAGGGCAGAATCGACCGTCCAAGTCGCAAAAAGGGCAGAACCGACCGTCCACGTCGCTAAAATGGCAGAACCGACCGACCACATCGCTAAAATGGCAGCATCGACCGTCCAAGTCGCAAAAAGGACAGCATCGATCGTCCACGTCGCTAAAATGGCAGCACCGACCGTCCACGTCGCAAAAAGGGCAGAACCGACCGTCCAAGTCGCTAAAATGGCAGCACCGACCGTCCAAGTCGCAAAAAGGGCAGCACCGACCGTCCACGTCGCTAAAATGGCAGCACCGACCGTCCAAGTCGCTAAAATGGCAGCACCGACCGTCCAAGTCGCAAAAAGGGCAGCACCGACCGTCCACGTCGCTAAAATGGCAGCATCGACCGTCCAAGTCGCAAAAAGGGCAGTATCGACCGTCCAAGTCGCAAAAAGGGCAGCGCAAGATTCCTACAAAGCGGGAACCAGATCACTCCGGGCCAGGGAAAACGTCTATCACGGACACTCCGTCTCAGAGACATGTCAAGCAACGACCGTCCATGTCGTAAAAAGGGCAGTGCCAGCTTCCCAAAAATCGGGAACCAAATCAGTTCGCCTCCACGTGAAAGAAGATCCATCAATTTCATGCACACGACCCACATATGTGGTGTGCATTTATTGATGGGGGGCAATTTGTTGGGGTAAAAATTTACACCCCGGTTGACCAAGTCAAAATCCAAGTCAACCCCGAGCCAAGTGGGCCCAAGCCCAGATCCAGTGGGCCCATGCCCGGGTCGAGCCCTAACATGAAGCGGCCGGCCTACCCCCACGCCAAGATAAAAATTTTGTAATAAACAATTTTGTTGTATTTCTTTTATTTTATTTTATGGATAAATGTAAGAAAAATAGGCATAAAGCCAAATTTTTGTAAAGCCCAGGGGCTATGTGTAAAGTGTACAGCCTATAAAGGC
Organism: Agapanthus africanus; assembly: GCA_030015575.1. Classification (NCBI taxonomy): domain Eukaryota; kingdom Viridiplantae; phylum Streptophyta; class Magnoliopsida; order Asparagales; family Amaryllidaceae; genus Agapanthus; species Agapanthus africanus. Next base: position 686,055,982 of record CM057339.1, read on the forward strand.
AAAGATAATGAAATATCTCAACAACTTTTCTCTCTCTCTCAAAAATTTTCCAGATCTGAGATCTTTTCTCCTTCTTCAAGGTTCCAAAACCTTCTTCTTTCTCTTGAATTAAATCAAGAGTTTTACTCTTCTTTTTATAAAACAAAATAGTTTTTCACCACAAAACCCATAAAGGGGAACTCAGATCTTCCATTAGATCTCAAAAAGAAGAGATTTTTAAAAATCCCATACCTCTTGATCTTCAAGGTCCAGCTAATAGAGGAGGAAGAAGAAGAACATCTTTCACTAAACCCAAAAAAAAAACACTCAGGAGTCCAACTCCTCTCTGATTTCTCTTCCGAGAAATTTTTTTAGGCTAAAAGCCTCTCTTTCTCGCCGGCGCTCAAGCGCATAGCGCCCGCGTGCCGACACGTGGCGCGCTTGCGCTCAAGCGCTCAGCGCTCGAGTGCAAAGCGCCCACGTGCCGACACGTGGCGTGCTTGCGCTCAAGCGCAAGCGCTCGAGCGTAAGTCGCCCCGGTGCCGACACGTGGCGCGCTTGCGGTCAAGCGCAAGCTTTCGAGCGCAAGTCGCCCCCGTGCCGACACGTGGCGCGCAAGCGCTCGAGCGCAAGTCGCCCCCGTGCCGACACGTGGCGCACTTGCGCTCGAGCGTCAGGCGCTGAGGCGCAAAACGCTCACGTGCCGACACGTGGCGCGCGTGCGCTTAAGCGCCCGGCGCTCAAGCGCAGAGCGCCCGCGTGCCGACACGTGGCACTCTAGCGCCTGAGCGCACAGCACCTAGGCGCACAGCGCCCAAGGTGCTGCCCCCACGCATCCTTTGGATGTCTTTTCCCTTTATTTATATATACATGTATATATATACATATGTATACATATGTACACATACACATACTCCACGACACTGTCCCTGTTAGAAAAAAAATTTCTAACGGGGCGCTGCCCCGCACCCCGCAAGGGGGCTGCTAGCCCCCTTGACCCCCAGCCCGCTATCCGGGTAGCGGGACCCCCGTAAAAACTCTGCGTGGCTCCCGATATATTTAAACCCCCCCTCCAAAACAAAACACACGTACACTGCACATTGAGTTCGCATGACCGGTTTAACCCGTTAATCGGAGGTTCCCTCGTCCCAAAGGCGGGGGGTAATTAACGGCAGCTTAGTCCGTGGCTCCCGGAGATTCGGATCCCCATGATCATTAAACCCCGGCCTACCCTAGGCAGGGGGAATCTATAGTACGCCTGACAAGCGCGCGCGTATTCCCATCTCAATAGGGTGACGAAAAACACCCTACATTTGGGTATGAGATACTACAACACATGGCCTTAGTGCAAGTGGGAGATTGTTAGTTATATGTATGCTCTAGAGGCCATTATTGTACATATGATGTATATTATAGTGGATGCTTGGATATATATAGAGAGAACTTTCTTGCTTGACATGATAGTAAGTTATCTGGTTATCTTTGTCTTAACATATAGACTTGTATTCTGATACTGTCTTACTCTCACATGTTGATAAAGCCCTTAGGATATGTACTTGACTACCAGGACTATGATGGAGATCATACTAATAGGGCCAGGGTAGTTCACAAGTACATCCTTTAATTGTTCCTAGTCGAGAGAATATCGAGACAGAGCATCGATATTCCAGAGTAGACTAGCGTATACACTTCTTGACCCATATGATGGGAGATGGATGATCCCACATCCATTGGTGTTTGACATCAAAGATGGTATACGGGTGGTCAGTGGAGCCTGGGTACACTGAACAGGACTCGCCGAGGACTCCTATGTGGTAGTATACCTATCGTCAGATAACAGTCCTCTGGTGACACTGGTATAGGTTAGTCTGTAGACCCGAGATCGTCATAGAGTCTTGTGCATCTCCCACTGTGGTTTGATTTCCTCCCTACCATGCTCAAAGGAGACGTGCAAACAGGTGGATTTTGGATACAGTCCCGAGTCACATGGAGGAAATGAGTGATAGGAGGGGTTTCCTCTCTCCCGGTATTGGGGGTTGATGTTGCGCTTTGCTCGATTGGCTATAACTGGAAGTCCCTGGCCCGGACTGCTGCCGAGATTTACTGATAAGTGTTATCAGTAGTTTCTCGAACCGTTATAGGCCTAACATCGGCATGACCTATCACGTTACTGGGGTCTGACGATTTCCACCCCTAGACATGATATGCGACATATCAAACGAAGAGACCGGACTGTACGGTAGTGTTACTGATAGGCTTCATGGAGACTATGGACAGGCTTGCTTGTTGATCTTCATATCGCTCAATACCCGGGTAGCCGTTACGTCCAGCTAGTACCGCTGACGGCTTGTAGGTGACTGATATGATCATCACTTACTGCCGGCATATTGATGAGTCTTTAGAGTCCCATACAGAAGTTCCCTGGTTCAAGCGAAACGAAGTAGGACACATATGTGATATGTGTGTGGGCCTGATTAAATATGAGTATGTGATACCGTATTGTAATCTGGCAGTCATCTGTCATCGGTGCGGTTATATGTGATATAACCAGATTGTCGAATCAAGTGTTGATTCGATAATATGATATACAGATAAATGATATTAGCCGGTCATATGTTATATAACCGGATTATTAAATCAAGTGTTGATTTAATAATGTGATATAAATTATATGTGATATAATTATATCTTAATTAATATCATTAGCTCACTAATTATTCTTCTTTATATATATATATATATATATATATATATTAATATATATATATATGATATATATATATATAATAATAATGAAGCATGGCATTTAAATTTCTATTTTGTGAAAATAGAAATGAGGTGTAAAGTGGAAGCATGGTTGCAAGCATGGGATTTTCTATTGTTTATTCTTGTTGACTCACTATTCAAGTATGGTTGCAATTTTATATTGCACAATTCCATGCTTGAATGAGTGAGAGGTCAAGTGTTGCCATTCATTCTATCTCATTCTCAACACTTAGCAAAATTCTTGAGTTGCTCCAATGGTTGCTCTCTAGCTTCTTCTTCCTCCTCTTGTCATGGCTCAAGCTTCAACCCTCACATATGATGTGAATCATGAAACTTGAACACAAAGTAGTGAGGTTATCATATCCCCTACTTCATCATCCCACACTAAACTAGCAATTTAGTGTGGTGTGTTTCATACACTAAATAAGTTTAGTGTAGAGTTAGCATGATCTAGAGGAACTTCGGGTGGATCGTCTTTGGCGCGAAGACAACGAAGGAGGCCCGTTCAAAGTCTCAAGAGAAGCCTAGTGGAGTCGCGGGACTACTACACGGAGCAAGTGAAGAGAAGGACCGTCTACAAAGGTTGTACTCTTATTCTCTTAATGTAATAGTAGTTTACATTTGGTATTGTCTAAATCTCTAGTTAAAGATTCTTAGTTTAGGGTTCGTTAGCATTGCAATTTTTTGAAATCGGCATGGACGATACCTCCCGAAACCTTGCTGTGGTGCTAGGAAAGCTTACACTTATGACCTTGATGAAGGCCAACATATCGTAAGTCGCAAGTCAGGTTCTAACCGTCATTATCCAGGTTAATTTGAACCTTGTTAGTTATATGTATTCCCTAGAGGCCATTATTGTTCATGTGATGTATATTATAGTGGATGCCTGGACATATATATATATAGAGGACTTTCTTGCTCGACATGATAATATGCTATATGGTTACTCTTTATCTTAAGATGTTGACTGGTATTCTTTATTGTCTTGCTCTCACATGTTGATAAAGCCCTTAGGATATGTACTTGACTGCCAGGATTATGATGAGATCATACTAGTAGGGCCACGGTGGTCCACAAGCACATCCTTTAATCAGTTCCTAGTCGTGGGAATATCGAGACCAGGGCATCGATATTCCAGTGTAGACTAGTGTGTACGTTTCTTGTCCCTTAGAGGGCGATGGTTGATCCCAAAACCATTGGTGTGTGACATGAAAGATTGTACACAGGTGCTCATTGGAGAATGGGTACATCGAACAGGACTCGCCAAGGACTCCTATATGGTAGTATACCTATCATTAGATAGCAGTCCTCAGGTGACACTGGTACAGGTTAGTCTGTAGACCCAAGATCATCATAGAGTCTTGTGTGGCACCTACTGTGCTTTGATTTCCTCCCTACCACGGCTCAAAGGAATCATGCAAACAGGTGGATTTTGGGTACAGTCCCGAGTCACATGGAGGAAATGAGCGATAGGAGGGGTTTCGTCTCTCGCGGTATTGGGGGTTGATGTTGCGCTATGCTCGATTGGCTATAACTGGAAGTCCCTGGCCAGGGATGCTACTCAGATTTACTGATAAGTGTTATCAGTAGTTTCTCAAACCGTTATAGGCGAGACATCGGCATGACTTATCACGTTACTGGGGACTGACGTTTACCATCCCTAGACATGATATGCGACATATCAGACGAAGAGACCTGACTGTACGGTAGTGTTACTGATAGGCTTCATGGAGAGTATGGACGAGCTTGCTTGTTGATCTTCATATCGCTCAATACCCGGGTAGCCGTTACGTCCAGCTAGTACCGCTGATGGCTTGTAGGTGACTGATGTGATCATCACCTACTACTGGCGTATTGACAAGTCTTTAGAGTCCCACACAGAATTTTCCTTGTTCAATTGAAACGAAGTAGGACACATATGTGATATGTGTGTGGGCCTGATTAAATACCTGTATGTGATACCGTATTGTAATCTGGCAGTTATCTGTTATCGGTTCGGTTATATGTGATATAACCAGATTGTCGAATCAAGTGTTGATTTGATAATTTGATATAAAGATAGATGATATTAGTCGGTCATATGTGATATAACCGGATTATTAAATCAATTATTGATTTAATAATGTGATATACGTTATATGTGATATGATTATATCTTAACTAATATCATTAGCTCACTAATTATACTTCATAATATATATATGAATATATATGATATATATATATATATAATGAAGCATGGCATGATTTCTATTTTTGAGAAAAATAGAAAAAGAGGTGGAAAATGAGAACATGGTTGCAAGCATGGGCTTTATTCATAGTTTATTCATCTTGACTCACTATTCAAGCATGGTTGCAATTTTATATTTCAAAATTCGATGCTTGAATGAGTGGGGGTCAAGAGTTTCCATTCATTCTAGTCTCACTCTCAACACTTCGCCATTTTTTTTTTTGAGTTGCTACCTTGGTTGATCTCTAGCTTCATCTCCTTCCTCAATTGTCATGGTTCAAGCTTCAACCCTCACATAAGATGTGAATCATGAAGCTTGAACACAATCTTGTGAGCTTTTAACATCCCCTACTTCACCATCCCACACCAAACTAGCAATTTGATGTGGTGTGTTTGCTACACTAAAGAAGTTTAATATAGAGTTAGCTTGGGCTAGAGAAACTTTGGGTGGATCATCTTTGGCGCGAAGATCACGAAGGAGGTTCGTTCAACTTGAAGAGAGCCTGGTAGAGTCGCGTGGACTTCAACCCGGAGCTATTGAAGAGAAGGAATCGAACTACAAAGGTTGTATGCTCTTTTCTTCACTTGAGTTAATAACACCACAAAGACTAACCCTTAATAATCTAGTGAAGATCTTGTTAGTCTAACTTAGCACCTAATAAAATTTGAATTTGGCATGCTTGATGCCTCTAGAACCTCATGGTGGTGATAAGGTAACTTTCATGGTATCAGAGCCAAGCTAGAACATTAGGGTAACTTGTAGCGACGTTAGAAATCCGCCATTTTTGTCGCACTAAAACTGCCGATAAAAGCAGTTTCGAAATTGATATTTTGAGTTGTTTGCACACTCCGCGGGCTCACGGTTTGAACCGAGAAGCCGCGGGGTGGAGCGTGCGCACTCCGGGGACACCCCGGGAGGGACCGAATGGCTGGGCCCACTCCCCAAGACCACCACAATGTGGTCTTGGCGGTGGAGACCCGAAACTGCCCCACCTTAGGCAGTTTCGGGTCTGCCTCACCCCCTGACCACCTAGTGGTGGCCTCGGGGGTGGGGTACCCCCTCTAAGCCCTCCATTTGATACTTAATCTTGGTTCTTCGCCCTCGCGAAGATTTGGGCGGGTTTCGAGTTCGTTTCGACTTCCGGATTGTCTTAAAACGATCAGTTTTGGAACTTTAGCTCACTGGATTTTTCAAGTGTTGGAAAAATTGGTTTAGTTTGCTAATTCCATGCGGAATTCTAATGTCGTGATTACTTTACAAGCTTTGTGATGTGTGTGATACAACTATTAGAATCCGGATTAATTAGTTTTGTGAAAACTAGTTAGTACATTGTAAAGCTAGCCGTTTAGTTTCAATTGATCGATTACCGCGAAATTTTGATTCGGATCAAAACTCCGTCGCAATTACGTATTGTACGCGATCACTAAGTCGGGAATCTTATTGAATTATCCGACAACCAATTGAAAAGTTTTTTCAATTTGAGACTAAAATGCAAGTTTTATAAGTTAGGCATGAAATCCGGAATATGAGATATTCCGGGTTTATGATGTCTATGGAAATTGCGAATTCTAATTATTGTAGTTTTCTGTTTCTTTTTCTGCGACCGTAAGTGAAATATGTGGGGTATCCCAATCTCGTTGATATATGTCAACGAGTTTTAGAGATACGCATATTTGCTTACGTTGATGATATGTGATATCATGTGTTGCTGTTGATATGATTTATTGGATCGTCGTGAAAGAATAGCCGGGGGGTTTTATGTGAGATGAGGGTTTTTATTTTCATTCATGTAAAATCTGTATTTAATATTCTTTTATTGGGGTACTTCCGGGTTGAGGATGATGTCACCACTGTTGTATATTATTTACTTTTCCGCATTAGGATAGACCCAAGACGGGGAGCACAAGTAACCAGGTTCTAGAGTCCAGTAGGAGACCATCTCAAGGAGTTGAGACCGGGTCTCCTAACTCTAGAATTGGTAGGGTTACTTGCCTCTCTCGTAGGGGTCTAGGGTTGTGGGTTTGGCTATTCATCACGACTATGCAATCCGTGTTTTACGTTGTTAGCTAAATTTAAAACACGAACATCCTAGTATATCCAATATTTCATATGTTGCTTCTGCTGCTTGATTCTGTGATGTTGATCATATAACTGTGTGAGACGAATGTATTATTATATATATGATATATAATAAACGTTGCTTATGTTGTGCACCCGCGCTAGTCCAGCCCCCGCTCTGCCGGTAGTTAAGTAACATAACGGTGCATGACGGGGCCCAGTGGCGAATACGGATGGCATAAGCGTACATTCTATTTTCGTTTCATTTTTCTGTAATGTTTAGGAAACATTAATTGATGGGACATCATTAATGAGATTAATGAAAAGAAAGAAACCTAAAGCTGTTGTATAATCAAATTTTCAAAAAGGGTAGCTCTAGTTTTTGCTTTGCATAGTGGTATTCCTTGATGATTATCCAGCACCTCATTCGATGAGGAAAGAGCCGAGATCCCTTCACCGGGAGTGACCTCTTTAGAGAAAATAGAAAATGCTACAACCCACTCGGTTTTGTTTTTGTTAGATTTTTAGTTCTTGCTTTGCATAGTGGTATTGCTGAATATCCTGAACCTCATTCGATGAGGAAAGAGCCGAGATCTCTTCACCGGGAGTGACCTCTTTAGCAAAACTAGCAAAAGCCTCAAAAACACTTCTTTTCAAAATCACTAGATTTTACAACGATATCAAGTTCTTTACACTCATGGTGTAAGGCTACGCCAGCGCCCCGGCCATCAATCCGTGACCAAACGCGGAACAAAAACTTTTAAACTTGGCGCTAACGTAACCCTAAAACCCGGATCGTGCCATTAACCCTATACTAGTTCTACTGTAAAGAGTTTAGAGAGATTATACCAATCGATCCGTGTCCTTCGGTCTTCAATCTCTGCGCCAAGCTCCTCGCGGCTGCCCCAATGAAGTTCGCTCTCTGATCTCGCTCGTCGATGTGGCTCCACGTCGAGGATTCTTTATCCGGGCTCCCGCTTCAAACCGAAGCAACTCGGACACAAGTTTGCTAAAAGAGATGACCAAGATGAAGTAGAGATAGTGTGTGATTACTTTGTCTCAATACACTCTAGGGTTCTCAACATATGAGAGGGATAGAGTGGAGGTGAAGGAGTTGCCAAGTGAAGAAATTGTGAGCACAAGAAAAATGGGCTTGTGAAGAAATTGTGTTGGCTAGCTTTTTGTTGTGAGTGTAGTGTGTTATATTTTGTGAGTGGAAACCCAAGAAATCCCTCACTGGAAATTCCCAGCATCCCCTCTCCAAATATCACACCACACACACACAAAAATATCTAGCATAAAACAAAAACAATGCTAGCCCTAAATCCATGAGTCACCAAGTGTGTTGATGCCTCGTCAATGCACCATGCCAAAAAGAAGTGAGTCACAATTTTCTCACATAATAAAACATTTAAAACAAAATGTTTTAATCCAAATGAAATGGAAACCCTAAAGTAAACTCGTAACGGATTACGAGAATACCCCTCATCTGTATATACATACCTGCATCCGTATTCCGACAGAATACAAATACAACGAGATGAAAGCAATCCAACAATCTAATACTAGGATCCGCACTAGTATGATCCGTCCGATCATGATCCGTGTACGAGTGCACGTATATGATCGAACCCTGCCATAAAACCATACGGCCTCTACAATGTTTCGCCCGAACCTGGGAAACTTTCTGTGGGGGACTCTAAAGACTCGTCAATACGCTGGCGGTGGGTTTAACCACAAGCACGTCAGTGATACTAGCTGTACGTAACGGCTGCTCAGGTATTGAGCAAAAGGGAGGCCGATGAGCGAACTCATCCTGAAACCCTACTGAGCCTGTCAGTGACAATATCCGAACAGTCCGGTCTGTTCGTCTATGAGTATCACTTATCGGGCCTAAGGGATGGTAAACGTCAGACCCTCAATAGCGGTATAAGTCATGTCGGAGTGTAGCCCAGAACACCGTGAGAAACTACTGGAATATCTACCAGTAAATCTCGCTTGCCCTGGCCAGGGACTTTGTGTAATGGCTCTCCTGACACAGCGCGATATCACCCCCAATACCGGGAGAGACGAATCCCTTGCCGATCCGCTCACTACCTCCATGTGGCTCGGGACTGTACCCAACTAAAACCTGTTTGCACGACTCCTTTGAGTCGTGGTAGGGTAGTAGTCAAAGCACAGTGGGAACTCACACGAGACAAATGACGATCTCAGGTCGATAGACTAACCTGTACACATGTCACCAGGGAACTGCTATCCGACGACAGGTATAATACCAACTAGCATGTTCCCGGCGAGTCCGTCCGGTATACTCATAACCTAATGAGCACCTGTATACATCTTAGGTGAACCAACTGACACCGATAGCTTGTGAGACCGGCCATCACCCTTTGTCAGGGTCTCGATCTGTATACACTAGTCTACTCTCGGAGTATCGATGCCCAGTCTCGAAACACCCACGACTAGGGACACTTTAAGTATGTGCTTATAGACTACCCAACTCTCATGTATATGATCGCCATCATACTGCTGGTAGTCAAGCAAGAATCCTATTGGCTCTATCAACATATAATAGTGATCTGTAATGTCACCTGAAGTATGTACACGATGATAAAGACAAACCAGATAGCATACTATCATCTCGAGTAAGACTGTCCTACCGGTATAGGTCATCCCTCAATCATTGCAATCACGTGCCTGCGATCCAATAATTGACTTTGAGGGCACTACAGCCAACACTTGGTTTTCTTAAAAACCTACATAGGCCTCCGTCATTTCAAATAAGTACTATTTAGTATTCGTGCACTTAAGGCTAATTGACTTTGAGGGCACTACAGCCAACAATCTCCCAATTGACTTTGAGGGCACTACAGCCAACAATCTCCCACTTGCACTTAAGGCTAATTATTGTGATGCCGCATACTCATAGCCCGTGTGATACCGAACACCAAACTTCCTTTCTGATCAGTCTCACAAAGCTCGTTTGTAAAACTATTGCGTTCGAGAAATAGCCTCAATGAGTGGATCCACTCTGATGTTTCTTTCTATATCTCTCTTTATCTCAAGTTCGCGGAGAAAGCCATCTCCCGAAATGAGCAATACCTGTCTTAGAATATGTCTGGATACCTGATGAGACCCAGTTCACAAATGAACTCCAAATCCAGCAAACTTCTTAGACTGTATCGTCAACTGAATTTAATCAGTATCCTGCGCCATGCCTACCTCAGTATCCGCTTGGACCACCTGTCCAGACTACTGCCCCTCGTCAGAGGGAAAACTGTAACTCTGACAGTCACTCTGTCATCCAGGTCACCTTGGAAGCCTGGAATGATAACTGTCTCCCGTAAGAGGCTGTCGTTATCAAATCCCTAGAACATATACTTATGTTCATAAAACTGCTTCCGAACGTTTCTCCGGGATTGGATTAATATATCAACTTATTACATCTAGTGCAAAAACAACATCTGGTGTGGTACTTGACATCTCATGATTGACTCAATTGCCTAAGCAATTTATATGCCAATCATGCACATCCCTCTTCCCTTTAGTCTGTAAGACACCTTTAGAGAGGGTGACTCCATCACCTGTAGGTACACCACCATGCCAGGAGTCATCCATTCTAAAACACCTTTAGAATACTGTCTAAGTACCCAGATTGGGACACTTCCTAAATCTAGATCTAAAACCATAGATCTAGTAACCAGAATGCCTGATATTATATCCATATCTTATGTGGAGAAACCGCTGTGTGACAACTACAGTATAACCGATCATAGTATAGGAATATCACTTCCTACAATGTGTATGTCATCCAAATACCAGGACATCACACCCTACTACCTTCTTAACAGATCCATCTTCTATTCTGATGAAGTCAAATCCCATGACTGTCACATCAAAAATAGATGATCTATATCTGCTATATCTGCTTTAGTCTATAAATAGACACAAGCTACTTGTCCACTATTCTTTCGCTGCTCCCACTGACTATAACAACCCTCTGGCAGAGTCATATACACGTGCACTTCTGAAGCTAGTTTAGAACGACACTATACTCATCCTCCTGCCGGGTCTCATAGTCTAGAACAGCAGTAATGGGAAGTCTGGGTAAACAAGAACCTCCTTGTCACCGTCCTTGAGGCTACCGGAGTACCTCTCGGGTGCTTGAGGTTACCCACCATATCTGCGGAGTGGCTAATGGAATGTCAATCCTGATTGAATCTTTAGGTCCTATTAAATTCTCAGTAATCGTTTGCGGTTCTGGAATCTCTTCCAGTTCTACCATACTCCCACTATTATTTTCTAGGGAAAAAATCCATTTTACTAAAACTGTGGTGAGTTAAGAACAATATCACTATTGATCTTCCAGATGGTAGAAAGTTAACTCTCGTCATAGCCCGGGTTAACCCACAAACAGCCATTATAGAAACGAGCCTTGAGTTATCCAGAGTCTGGTTTTGAGCATTAGCCGGACAACTCCATATACCTTAACATCGTTAAGATATGATCCATTCTATATAAAATATAGAAACAGAGGCACTGATTTAATTGGAACCGTATTAAAATCATGCAGCTATCTCCAGTGCATGTCAACTAAATTGAGAGAGGCCGATCAGCATTACTCAATTTAGGAGTGCATCCAGATATGAGTAAACTGAAAGAGAAGCAAGTTCTCAAAACCATTACTATCAACTGAATACCAAACACAAGTATCTACATCTTCAAATACCTTGAAGAATCCTGATACTTGCAACACGTGGTTCTCTACTTTATTCTTGTACCATTAAATTCTCAAAACTTGGACCTTGTATTTCTACGAAACACGTGTCTAAAACTTGAGAAGTCATAAGTAAACAGAACATAGTACGAGGACCAACCCCTCTGTCCTAATGAACACTGGAAAACATACAATACTTTGTATAAGTCCCCTGAGTTGAATAACTCAAATTCTGTGCGTTGTAGGTTGAAAACTGTATTATGGTTATGAAGAATTACACCGCTGTTTAATGTTCCTTACCTAACCATCAACTGATATAGGTAAATGTCATGGACATAATTTCAAAAAGTTATATCTCACTTTATAAAATAAACGTACAGATATATCAGTTTGAAATTGGTGCATAACAATGGATATTTAAAACCAAATATTTGTCGTCCGGCAAAAACCCAGGCTATTTCCTCAAATATCACCAATTACAACGAATCCCTATATAATGAGGATGATCACCTAATTCCCAATAACTTACTCCCACTCATCATCTGTAAAACCATACAGATGTGAGAATCAAACCTGGTAAATACATACCCTGGAGTAAGGATCTAATTGGGAAATCAGTTTTCTATTAACAACGCATAGTGAAACTGAAACATGAATATGTTTCGAAGGGGTATCCGGGTATTCCTGGTAATGCATCTTCCATTATCCAGATTCATGACCGTAACCGTATATTTCCTTGCCATCTCTCCAATTCCCTTTATTTGTCTTTACTCATTACCTTCTGTACACCCCCTTAGGCTAAATGGTTTTCTTCCTTCCCTACCGTTCGGCACCAGCATATGGTTTGGAAGAAGTCTATCCAATAAGCATAATATGTGTACTCTCCTAATCCTAAGAGTACTCGCAACCTGAGAGAAGGTAAGATAAAAGACAACTGAATAAACCTTATTCCTATTTCTCCTAAACCAGGATCCATCCTCGTACTGGAACAAGTTCCTTCAAGTTCGTATATAACCATACGATGGATTATCCAATAACTGTGGATCTTCATAGTGATACGGGATGTTCTGGAGAAATACAAAGGTGAAGTATGAGTGGCGATGAAATACGTGGTTTGGTCGTGAATGATAGTAGTCGCAATTTACTTTGCCCTCTTTCTGATCCTTATTTGTCTTTACTTATTACCTTCTGTACGCCACACTTAGGATAATTGGTTTTCTTCATTCCCTAACTTTCGGCACCTACCTATGGTTTGGAAGAAGACTATCCAACAAGCGTAATAGGTGTATCATCTCCTAATCCTAGGAGCCATCACAACATGAGAGAATGTAAAAGGAAAAGACAACTGAATAGTCCTATTCATTTTCTCCAGAACCAGAATCCATCCTCGAATCTGGAACAAGTTCCTTCGAGTTTGTATGTAACTATATGATGGATATATCCAATGGAAGTGGATATTCGTAGTGATACGGGGTGTTCTGGAGAAATGCAAAGGGTAAAAGAAGGAGTTGGAATGATGTATGAAACTCAGACAATCCAAAAGCCAGTGTTTTAAGAAAGTTCGGTTAACTTGGTCACTGAGTTATAGTCTAGGGTCGGGACATGGTCGCTGCCAAAGAGAGAGAGAAAAGAAACACTCGGTGTTCACTCTAACCTAAATCAGAATGGTCAATCACTTTATCTAATCAGGATGTCTCCCACTGTATCGTCAAATTCTCCTCCAAACCTGAAAAAAGAATTAGTTGGGATCACCCGAGGAGTAAACAACTCATCAGTGGGTATCGGGATCCAACTATCATCGCATGATAACCTGATGGAATCCACTCACGTTATCACACTCCAGTAGGTATGCGCATGCCTGACAAGTTTCCTGTATGTTTGAAACTCCCGATGTGATTTATACCCCATGCTCTTATGACCTTGACGAAGGCCAGCATATCATAAGTCACATGTCAAGTTCTACCCGTCATTATCCAGTTTAATTTGAACCCACCCGTACATACCCTTGACGAAGGCCAAAATAGTGGTACGACTGTCCCAAACCAACGCATTTATCTATGCAACAGAAAAGTAACAAATAGCTACCATACACTATGCCTTGACGAAGGCCAACATACATACCATGAATACCAAGTGCTACCTATTTGAAATGACGGAGGTCTACGAATGTTTTTTGGCAAAAAACCTTTAACATAATGAACTTGATATTGATGAAGGAACCAGATAGCTTTTTATAAATATATAGTGGTGAAAACCTTTGCTAAAGAGGTCACTCCCGATGAAAGGATCTCGGCTCTTTCCTCGTACAATGTGGTGCAGGATATTCCCACTGAATACCATGATGCAAAGCAAAAAGTAATCGACTATAGTGAAGTTATTACCCTGACGCAAATTTCTGCCCAAGGGGTCACTCACGGTGAAGGGATCTCGACCCTTGCCTCGTCGAATGAGGTGCTGGATATTCATAACCGAATACCTCTGTGCAAAACAAAAGAAAACGTCCTTATAATAACAGCTTTTTAAAATTGTTCCAATCAACATCATATAGGTCTGTTTTACTTGCATTGATCAGAATCAATGCAGTCCCATCAATTAATCACACCACAAAAGAACGAAAATATGATGTACGTATATGCCATCCGCATTCGCCACTGGGTCCCGTCATCACCCGTTAGGTTACTTAACTAACGATAGATCGGGGACTGTACTAGCGCAGGTGTAAAACATATAGAACATCTACTAGTATATATATAACAATATATAATAATCGCTCCAGGCATGATAAATGCAACATCACAGACAAGCGATAAGCATCACAGAACAATACAGATAATCTGGGAGCCCCGGGTTTCCTTTGAGCTGCAAGTGAAACCCGACATTCCCCTGGTCGTGTGGATAGCCTGTGCAATGAAAACCTAGACCCCTACGAGCACGGCAAGTTACCCGCCAAAACCAGAAGCGAGGCCGCCCCCTTCGGCAAAGTGAATGGGCCACCCAGCACTTCACGAAATCCGGTAACTTGAGCACCCCTCCTTGGGTCAACCTGTACTCCCTACAAGTGCGGCGAATAGCCCGCCAATTCTAGCATGAAGCCCCCTCCGTCTCAAAGCCATGAGATGCGGGCCTGTTGCCCTCTAGAACCCGGCTATCTGTGCACTCCATCGCTGGGTAATCATAGTATAGAAAAGAAAATATGTACAACGTGACATCGACCTCAACCCGATCGTGCCCCAAAAGAATAATATACAAACAGGCGGTGACGGCAGTCCACATGTTGGATGCTCGCCCCGCGATATCAAATGTACAAATAAAACTAAACTGTACTATCATTGCAACCAAGCTATCCACCACGACGATCCGCAACAAACACATCACAACACAGAACATCAACGTGAATGTCACGTTCGCAAACCTGTCTAAAAGAACTAAAGCAATTAAACAAGTTGTACGACTCGAATAACATTCACAGTCGCAGATAGTAATGTAAGTACTGCAAACTTTAAACAATGTTAGAAAATATCGACTTTGAAATAACCCCCGAATAGCCCCAAACAACTAGATAAAACTATATCCAAACTGGTCTAAAAAAACAATACCACTAAACCAACATTACAGAGACTAAAGCATACTGAAAATTTCAAACCCAGAAGGCAAAAAGTGGCCGGCCTCCTCGGATATTTGGCCAATGTGGCCGGTCCAAATTTTGAGTTAGGGGCTCGTGTTTGCAGTGTGTTCTAGTGGCCATCTAAGTAGTCTTCTGCAGTTGTTTAAATAATTTTTTAAGACACTTTGAAATTCGACAGAAACTGCAATGTATCGGGTGATCTTTCGGGTCTGTTCCGGTTTGATACTTTAACATCGTTTAAACAAACTAGTATGCGGTTAATGGTTGGCTCGGATACCATGTAAGGCTACGCCAGCGCCGCGGCCATCAATCCGTGGCCAAACGCGGAAAAAAAAACTTTTAAACTTGGCGCTAACGTAACCCTAAAACCAGGATCGTGCCATTAACCCTATACTAGTTCTACTGTAAAGAGTTTAGAGAGATTATACCGATCGATCCGTGTCCTTCGGTCTTCAATCTTTACGCCAAGCTCCTCGCGACTGCCCCAACGAAGTCCGGTCTCCGATCTCGCTCGTCGAAGTGGCTCCACGTCGAGGATTCTTTATACGGGCTCCCGCTTCAAACCGAAGCAACTCGGACATCAAGTTTGCTAAAAGAGATGACCAAGATGAAGTAGAGATAGTGTGTGATTACTTTGTTTCAATACAATCTAGGGTTCTCAACACATGAGAGGGATAGAGTGGAGGTCAAGGAGTTGCCAAGTGAAGAAATTGTGAGCACAATAAAAATGGGCTTGTGAAGAATTTGTGTTGGCTAGCTTTTTGTTGTGAGTGTAGTGTGTTATATTTTGTGAGTGGCAACCTAAGAAATCCCTCACTGGAAATTCCCAGCAGCCCCTCTCCAAATATCTCACCACACACACACAAAAATATCTAGCACAAAACAAAAACAATGCTAGCCCCAAAACCATGAGTCACCAAGTGTGCCCATGCCTCATCAATGCACCATGCCAAAAAGAAATGAGTCACAATTTTCTCACATAATAAAACATTTAAAACTAAATGTTTTAATCCAAATGAAATGGCAACCGTAAAGTAAACTCGTAACGGATTACGAGAATACCCCTCATCTGTATATACATACCTGCATCCGTATTCCGACTGAATACGAATACAACAAGACGAAAGTAATCCAACAATCTAATACTAGGATCCGGTTTAAACCAAAGCCCACTATTATGATCCGTCCGATCATGATCCATGCACGAGTGCACGTATATGATCGAACCCTTCCATAAAACCATACGGCCTATACAACGTTTCGCCCGAACTTTGGAAACTTTCTGTGGGGGACTCTAAAGACTCTTCAATATGCTGGCAGTGGGTTTAACCATAAGCATGTCAGTGGTACTAGCCGTACGTAACGGCTTCCCAGGTATTGAGCAAAAGGGAGGCCGATGAGCGAACTCATCCTGAAACCCTACTGAGCCTGTCAGTGACAATATCCGTACAGTCCGGTCCATTCGTCTACGAGTATCGCATATCGGGCCTAGGGGGATGGTAAACGTCAGACCCCAAATAGCGGTATAAGTCATGTCGGAGTGTAACCCAGAACACCCTGAGAAACTACTGGAATACCTACCAGTAAATCTCTCTTGCCCTGGCCAGGGACTTTGTGTAATAGCTCTCCTGACATAGCGCAATATCACCCCCAATACCGGGAGAGACGAATCCCCTGCCGATCCGCTCACTGCCTCCATGTGGCTCGGGACTGTACCCAACTAAAACCTGTTTGCACGACTCCTTTGAGCCGTGGTAGGGTAGTAGTCAAAGCACAGTGGGAACTCACACGAGACAAATGACGATCTCAGGTCGATAGACTAACCTGTACACATGTCACCAGGGAACTGCTATCCGACGACAGGTATAATACCAACCAGCATGTTCCCGGCGAGTCCGTCCGGTGTACTCATAACCCAATGAGCACCTGTATACATCTTAGGTGAACCAACTGACACCGATGGCTTGTGAGACCGGCCATCGCCCCTCGTCGGGGTCTCGATCTGTATATACTAGTCTACTCTCGGAGTATCGATGCCCAGTTTCGAAACTCCCACGACTAAGGACACTTTAAGGATGTGCTTATAGACTACCCAACTCTCACGTATATGATCGCCATCATACTGCTGGTAGTCATGAAAGAATCATAAGGGCTCTATCAACATGTAATAGTGATCTGTAATGTCACCTGAAACATGTACACGATGATAAAGACAAACTAGATAGCATACTATCATCTTGAGTAAGACTATCCTACCGGTATAGGTCCTCCCTTAATCATTGCAATCACGTGCCTACGATCCAATAATTGACTTTGAGGGCACTACAGCCAACACTTGGTTTTCTTAAAAACCTACATAGCCCTCCGTCATTTCAGATAAGTACTATTTAGTATTCGTGTTGCGTTTGTTGACCTTATTAAGGCGTAGTGTGCGGTAGCTGATTAGTACTTATCTACAGTATATGATGCGATTGGATTAGGGTAGTCGTACGGCTTTGTTGACCTTGTTAAGGGTCGTACGGGTTGGTTTAATTCAATCAAGAAATGATGGGTTGAACTTGGCTAGCGCTTATGATTTGTTGACCTTGTTAAGGTCATAAGTGGCTAGGGGTAAAAATCATTATCGGGAATTTCAAGTGTTGAAATTTGCAATGAGATTGCATACATTCTATATGATAGTTGGATCACGATACCCACTGCGAGTAAGAGTTACTCCTGGGAGAGTTTTGCACTTTACAATTAGCTAATCCAGTATGTGTCTAGAAAGGTGTCAACGGGGTTACGCCTCTAGGGAAACGAGGTTTATTTTAATTAAGTCCGTGCGAAAGCACGGGGAACCTCCCTCAGAGTACCGATACCTGCCTGGTCGAACGATTGGCGAACCTGTAGGGTGTAATTAATCCCGGCTAATCTTACCTTTTACGTTTTGAAGGAAGATTTGATAAAAACAGTTGGAGCTATCCTGATTAGATAAAATAATCAATCTAATCTTGCAAAGAGCGCACGCAAAGTGATTATCCTTCTCTCTCTTCTGGTAGAGACCAATGACATGCCTTAATCAAGATAATAATATGGATGTATTGATCGAACCTACTTATTATACTGGGCTAGGTTCCGCTCTATCTTATGATTGTCATAAGTCTGAGCAAAGAATAGGGGAATATTCGGATTCCCACGCCACCTAAACGAAGAAAAAGCATGTTGATGCATTGTTTTCGGATGTGTTCGTTACCAAGAACTGTTTCTCAGTTTACCTCTACGTCCTGGGTATTGGATACCGGATCAGGATCCCACACATGTAATTTGTTACATGGGATATAGACAAGTGGAGAACTGGGAAGGGTGATATATCTCTAGTAGTAGAGATGGTGCAATTGTTGCAGCCGAAGCAGTTGGCAAATATCACCTAGTGTTATCAACTGATAATACATTGATTCTTAGATACTGTTATTTTGTACCAACAAATATTGTGAATATTTTCCTAAATCAAGTGTTGATTGGTTAAGGTATGTTGTATAACAGTGTACACGTTCTGAATCAAACTACAGTTCTAAACGTACACACACAAGAGGAACAGTTCAGAAATGAACGAATTCTTCTTGTGACATTGTAAACTGGGTCATATCGATGAAATAAGACTAGCTTAAGTTCCATAAGGATGCATATTTGAATCCGTTTGAATTTACATCTTATGAAACTTGTCAGTCATGTCTGAAAGACTGGGTGACCAAATCTCCGTTTACTGGAAACAAAGAAAGAGCAACTGAACTCTTGGACGGATACATGGTGATGTATGCGGTCTTATGTCTACACATGCCAGGGATGGTTCCACGTACTTTATTACATTCACCGATGTTCTCTCAAGATACGGACATGTGTTCTTGTTGAAACACAAAACTGAATCTTTTGAGAATTTCAAGGAATATAAGTACGAAGAAGAGAACCAGATGGGTAAAGGTATTCAAATCCTTCGATATGTTCGGGGAGAAGGATAATGGAGCACGGAATTCCGAGACTATTTAAAAGAGAATGAGATTCTCTCTCAGCTTACTCCTCCGTATACACCACTGCACAACGGTATATCGGGATGGAGGAATCGCACCCTATGAGATATGGTGTGCTCTATGATGAGTACTGCTGAGTTGCCTATTTCCTTTCAGGGACAGGCACTTGAGAAGCTGCATACCTATTGAATAGAGTTCCGATCAAATCTATTGCCTACCACTCTATATGAGATATGGAATGGGAAGAGATCATCTCTTAAACGAGTTAAGATATAGGGTTGTCCGGCCTATGTTGAAAAGCAAAATCCAGACAAGCTTGAGGCAAGGTCAGTTCTGTGCAAGTTTGTAGGATATCCCAAACATTCGCGATGGAATATCTTCTACCACACCGAGGAACAAAAGATGTTTCGTTTCTCGATATGCCACCTTTTTAGAAAAGGAATTTCTTGTGGAAGAAATTAGTAGCGATGAGGTAGAAGTGTAAGTAGTTCCAGCAAACACAAACTATAACTGACGATTTGGTGGAACCGAAAGATTCAATAGTCCCTGACAAACCGAAGCAACTCCGCAGATCTAGTTGGGTTCCTCATCCACCTGAGAGATACTACGGTTTTCTCGTAGACGGTGGGAGCGAGGATTGCATCATAGAGATGATGACCCAACTCGTTTCGAGCAGGCCATCACAAGTGGAGACTATGTGAAATGGCTGGATGCTATGTGATCTGAGATGGAATCCATCTACACCAGCAAAGTGTTGACTTTCCATGTTGCTCCTGAAGGGGTAAAACCCATCGGGAGCAAGGGGATCTTTGAGAAAGATAATTTGGTGTAGATGGAAAAGTTGAGAGTTTCAAAGCTAGACTTTTCGCTAAGCTTAAGTCCATCAGGATCCTACTTGCCATTGCTGCATACCATGACTACGATATCTGGCAGACTGCATGTCAAAACCGCTTTTCTAAATGGTGATTTAGAAGAGAGCGTGTATATGACACTACCAGAGGGCTTCGTAGACAGTGGGAGCAGCGGAAGCATGTGCAAGCTGCTTAAATCCATCTACGGGTTAAAGCAAGCATCGCGGAGATGGAACATCTGTTTCAATGAAGCTGTCAAAGAGTTTGACTTCATCAAAAAAGATAGATGAACCATGTATAAATAAGAAGGTTGTAAAGAGTATGGTTGAATTTCTCGTATTGTACACGGATGACATACTCTTGATAGGAAAGGGTGTTCATATGCTACACTCGGTCAAGCACCTCTTATCACATAGGTTCTCCATGAAAGATCTAACTGATGTCTTCTACATCCTGGGGATTTAGATCTATAGAGATAGATCTAAATGGATTTGTGATTGTCCCAATCTAGGTACATAGACACCATGCTAAAGGGGTTTAGTATGGATGATTCTAAGCGTGGTAATGTACCCGCTTGTTCAGGAATCACTCTCTCCAAAGAGATGTCTCTCGAGACTGATTTGGAGAGGGCTCGCATACAAGGGATACCCTATGCTTTGGCAGACATGTCAATCATGTATGCAATGTTATATACCAGACCAGATGTAGCTTACTCACTAGGTATAGTGAATAAGTATCGAAAAGATCTTTGGGAAAACCACTGGACAACTGAAGAACATTCTTAAGTGCTTGAGAAGGACTAAAGAGATGTTTTTGGTGTATGGTAACGGTGAACTCTAGATGGAGTCCTTTACCGATTCGAGCTTCCAGAGTGATAAGGACGAATGAAAATCAATCTCGGGTTTTGTCTTCACTCTCAGTGGAGGGACGGTATGTTGGAAGGGTTCCAAGCTATATACCGAAGCAAACTCGTTGATAGAGGCTAATTACATCGCTACCAACGATGCTGCCAAAGAGGTTATCTGGATGAATAGAGTTCATGAGATGAACTAGGTTCCTACTATTGGGCATACAATACCTATGTATTGTGATGACAATGGAGCTGTGGCTTTGGCCTAGGAACCCCGGTCCCGTCAGCGATCCAGACATATTCTTAGACAGTATCACCTGATCAGGGAGATAGTTGATCTCCTGGAGATCGAGGTTAGGAGAGCTGAGACAGAGGATAACACAGCGGATCCACTCACTGAACCCATCCCCCAGATGCTATTCGAGAAACTTTTGGGATGTTGGGTATGAGATACTACAACACATGGCCTTAGTGCAAGTAAGAGATTGTTAGTTATATGTATACCCTAGAGGCCATTATTGTACATGTGATGTATATTATAGTGGATGCTTGGACATATATATAGAGAGAGTACTTTCTTGCTCGACATGATAGTATGCTATCTGGTTACTCTTTATCTTAACATGTTGACTGGTATTCTTTACTGTCTTGCATTCACATGTTGATAAAGCCCTTAGGATATGTACTTGACTACCAGGATTATGATGAGATCATACTAGTGGGGCCAGGGTGGTCCACAAGTACATCCTTTAATCAGTTCCTAGTCGGGGGAATATCGAGACCAGGGCATCGATATTCCAGTGTAGACTAGTGTGTACGTTTCTTGTCCCTTAGAGGACGATGGTTGATCCCACAACCATTGGTGTGTGACATCAAAGATTGTACACAGGTGCTCATTGGAGAATGGGTACACCGAACAGGACTGTAACACCTTAGGATAAGGGTTAGTGGATAATTATAATTAAATAATGATTTTTAATAAAAAGTTTACCAAACCGTGTTTTAAATATTTTTCCTAATTTAATAAACATTTTTCCAAAATTTTCCTAGGCTTGCACACACATGTGCATGTAAACTAGGGTTTTTAAAATCAAGGAAATACCATAATTATTAACCATGGTGGGTTAATTGTAGGATTAATTCTTTTGGGTTATAAGTAAGTTTAATTAATTAGCTAATTAAAGGGTTACTTTAATTTGAATTTTAGGGTTAAGTGTTGACTTGTGAGAGAGAGGGAGAGGGCATCATGGCTCAAGCCATGCTTGCCATTAATGAGGTGAGAGAGAGTGAGGGGTGACTTTTGTGTGTGATGATTGAGGTAGCCTCTCATTTCTTTTTGTGTTTTTCTCTCACACTCTCACAACACACCAACACACTCACACACACACTTACCTCTTCAAGCAGCAGCAGAAGCAACTGAAGCAGCAGCAAAAGCAACAGAAGCAGCAGCAGAAGCACAAGCAGCAGCAGAGGCAGTGAGCAGCAGCAGCAGCCCCAGATCCCTGTGCAGCGACTTCCCTTCACTTCTTCTCCTTCCTGCAGCTCCCTAGGGTCGAGAGTGAGGTATAATCCCTATCTTGCTTCACTAGTTTGCCTTGTTAGTGTAGTTTTGCATCGGTTATTGGATATTGGTGCGTTTTAGTGCGATATGGGGTGTTTAGTGTGAACTTTGTGCTAGTGAGGTGTAGATTAGTTCCAGTAGGATGATTGTGGTCTGTTGAGGCCATTGTAACTTAGTCGAACCCCGATTACACTAAAATACCACCAGATTTCATATTTGATGCAAAATGTCGTATTTGGGCAAAATGTGAGTTTTCTGGAACTGCTACTGACCCGGTGAGTGCAGAGTGAAATTGTGGATACTGTAGCATGGTGGAGAGGAGCTGATACCATAGGTGAAACCCGACCCCCTAACTCCCCACTGAGGCCGCCAAAATCTCCATTCTGGCCGCAAATTGCGGCCAGACAGGGGGTGTTCTAGGTGTTTTTGGGTTCTGTAGGTGTTTTCCAGTGTGTAGGGTCTTTTGGTATATATATATTTTTAAGATCAATTCTGTAGGAAAATCTGGGACCAAATACCTGTTTTGCCGTTTTTCTAAACCTTCGCGACACGCGTGATACGTGAGTAGGTTTGGGTTCTGCGTATCGCGGCGCGTCGGGGTAGTTTCGTGGCGCGTGTTTACACGTTTTAGCGTATCGCGCACACGCGCGATTGGTTTGCAACACAGGTTTCTTGTTGGATTATAATGTCGCGTTTTGTGACTTAAGCTTATATGTGATATGTGTATGTGATTCTAGGTTCGCAGGCCAGTGAGACGGACGCTGCGAAGAAGGGCAAGCAAGTGGTTGGATACACTTAGCGCGAGACACGGTGAGTAGATTTCACATCTACGGGGATATCGCCCGCATGGCGTTATGCGTCAGGGCTGATAGGATCTTAGTATTACATATTGCATTTACCTATGGACTGTCATCTCATATTGCATTTCCCTGCTATGTGTTATTGATATATGCTAGAACTGATAGAACACCACACTATTACTAACGGTTTATGTTGCACGAGCACTATTTACATGCTACACACACACCGTTAGTAATTGCCATGCCACACTCACTGTAGAACTGCCATGATTATACTGTTGTGTTATTGCTATAGTTCACCATACATTGGATTGACTTATTGATGATGGATTTTTCATGTGATTTCTGTTTTGAGGACCGTGGAATTATTTAAGGAAAGATATGCTATTTTGAAAACCCGGTACCTCGTGATATGATATTTTGGTGTGTCCACCACGCGTTTTCTCGGTGCTGAGACGTGTGCTTGAAACCCGATTCGAGGAGTGGATGTTCCGTTTGCGGGTTCGTGGTGGGCCCGGTATGGTTCCCCTCGGCGAGATGATCGATGGGATTTGCCGATTGAGTCTGGAGGCGGGCGAGTACCTACCGGTGATTGGTTGGACCTGGCAGTTGTCCGGAGGATACTGACCAGAGTCGAGTGATGGATGCGGGATGACCGTGCTGCCGGGGCCGAGGGCCGATACCGCAGACGGACCCCGTGGGGCCGGTCCAAATTGACGGCGCCCGATATTTGAGGATTTACGTGTCGATGCTGGACACGGGTATTTTATGATGTTTTGGGTGCCGATGTTGGGCACTCGTGATTCCTCCGAGATATACAGGATTTGAGGGCCGATGGGTGTACCGGCGTCTGAGTATATGTGGGATTTGGGTGCAGTTTGAGGCACCGATCATTGCTTTCCATGTTGACATAGTCCATGTAGATATTATTTATCCCATACTCAGTATTGATTACTATACGTCTCACCTGTGGCATTTACCTGTTAGAGTACATGCATTACTACTGTATCCACTGTTGACATGCATTGATATCATCTGCTGGCATTAGTAGAGCCACGCTATATGTGCATGCCTGCGATCACCTTTATATGTTATCTCTATTCACGAGTTGGCAACTCACCCCCGTTGTGCCACAGTGTTTGCAGGTTGCCCTTGGGAGTAGTCACGGCTGGCTGTTTCCTCATCTTTTGGCACAGATACCCCTTTTGAGCAGAGATAGCCCTTTTGCTGTTTAGGTGGGTTTTGTACGGTATCTGTTATCTTTCAGTTGTATATTGATGTATCTAGTACTCTCCATCTACCTTATGTATTGACTTAGAGACAATTGTGAGGACGATATGTATGATTTTATGTTCTGGTGTCGAGCTCGCATGTGAGCCGACGTTACTTTATGCAGTCTTATCTTTTATGATATTGTCCTTGTTTTACTGTGTATTCTTCGCTACGGCGTCGTATATCATAATGTGATGCTTTATTCTCGTCACTTGTTGTTTCCGCCATATCTTACTTTTACTCGACTTTCGGGGCTAATGTTTTAAAAAGGGAAATGTTACCAAAATTATAAAACTTGTAACTTGGGACTTAAAAAGGTTTTCTACTAAATAAATGGAAGTTTTTCGGACATGTACGATTGTTTTACAAAGTATTAAAATCACTCTATATTTATTGGTTTTGATTTCTGGGTTCGGCTTACTTAGCCGCGTTACGCCTGTAGACGTTGCGTGGTTAAGTGCCGGTCACGAGTCGAATTCTCGGGTCGTGACAAAGTTGGTATCAGAGCCTAGGTTTTACCTTCGGAGTGTAGGATGACCCTGGTATGATGGAGTAGGTAGCTGCAGCAGGGTAGCGTAGCGTGCGTATGTTCCGCGGCATACTCACGACACGGTACTCCGCTTACGCGACCTTAGGACTTGTTGATTTGATTCCTCCTTATATTCTTGTGATTCGATTTCCGTGTTCTTATCGAATCCAAATTTTCTTTCAGCCAATATGCCGCCTAAGACTACGAGGGCACAGAGAGCGGCCGCGAGGGCCGAGATTCGTGTTGACTCGTCCGAGACGAGGACTGATCCGGGCAGTACGCCGGTCGTACCTGAGCAGGCTGTTCCTGCCGTGACAGAGCAGATCGCATCGTTAGGGGCTGGTATGCAGGAGATGCGCCAGATGATAGGATCGTTAGTTGAGACGCTTCGAGCGCAGCGACCAGAGGTAGCTCCACCAGTTCCAGAGACCGCGATGGTGCCTACCGCACAGCCAGTTGCCCCTGCAGCCACGGAGGTGATTACAGTATCGCTATCAGAGTTCATGAGGCTGAAGCCTCCAGTTTTCACAGGCACCGATACAGCCGAGGACCCACAGTCTTTCATCGACAGGATGGCCAGGATATGCCGTTCCCTCAGATGTGCAGATGCGAGATGGGTCGAGTTCGCGAGCTTTCGCCTGGAAGGTCTTGCGCAGAAGTGGTGTGATTCAGTGGAGAAGGGCAGAGCAGCAGGTCTTCCTCCTATGACCTGGACGGAGTTCGTGACTATATTTCTAGCCCGTTTCCTTCCCCGGAGTGTTAGAGATGCCCGAGCACGCAGGTTTGAGTCTTTGCGCCAGACGCCAGGGATGACAGTGGCAGAGTATGACGTACTGTTTACAGAGCTAGCAGTCTACGCCCCACATCTAGTGGCCACCGAGGAGTTGCGAGTCCGGAGATTTGTTCGAGGCTTGATTTCACCAGTGTTCCTCGCGATCAGCGCGCAGCACTACGAGACCTATGCAGCAGCTGTAGACGCAGCCCTAGTGGTCGAGGAGCACCTTGTTGAGACTTCGGTATTTCCAGAGCCGAAGAGAGTTCGTACCAGTATTTCCGCACGGAGGCAGTCATTCAGACGCCGTGACAGGTATCGTTCCGGTACGAGGGGTAGCAGAGATTCGGGACGGGGTCGGATGTTTAGTTCGTATCCCCAGGACGGTCAGCAGTCGCCGCGGGGTTGCTACAGATGTGGCAGCCTACTTCACCTCGTTCGAGATTGTCCAGAGACACACCGGAGGGAGGCGGCAGCACCGCATGTTACCTTACCACCTTCACCACCCCAGAGGGCGTTGCCCGTTGCGCCTACCGTTTCTCCGCGCCAGACTTATGCTCAGAGAGGTCATGGGCGTGGAGGAGTTGCTCAGAGAGGACGAGATGACCGAGGCAGAGGTCAGTCAGTTACAGGTGGTGGACAGGCGAGGGTCTTTGCTTTGACACATCAGGACGCGCAGGCGTCCAATGCAGTGGTTTCAGGTATCCTCCCTGTATGTTCAGTTGACGCACATGTATTGTTCGATCCCGGATCCACACACTCGTACGTATCCACGCACTTTGTGCCGAGTTTGGGTAGAGAGTCTGGCTTACTTGATCAGCCGCTTGTGGTGACTACTCCTGTGGGAGAGTCGTTTGTTGCTAGGCACGTGTTCCGATCCTGCATCGTCTGTATTGGCGAGAGAGAGTTGCCTGTCGACTTGATCCTTCTGGAGATGTTGGACTTCGACGTTCTTTTGGGCATGGATTGGTTAGCCACGTGCTATGCTTCTTTGGACTGCCGCGAGAAGACAGTTAGATTCTGTTTCCCCGGTGAGTCGGTTTTTGTTGTGTTGGGGGACCGTAGTGCCGCCCCTCACAGTGTGATTTCTTCTTTCCGCGCTGGACAGCTTTTGAGGAAGGGATGTCAGGGATTTTTCGCCTATGTTCGTGATGCCCGCGCTACAGAGGTTCCATTGGATCAGGTTCCGGTAGTTAGCGAGTTTCCTGATGTGTTCCCTGACGAGCTTCCTGGGTTGCCGCCCGAGCGCGACATTTCTTTCTGTATTGATTTGGTTCCTGGTACGGGGCCTATTTCTATACCGCCCTATCGGATGGCCCCGGCGGAACTTCGTGAGCTGAAGGGTCAGTTACAGGATTTGCTGGACAAGGGACTTATTCGACCCAGTGTTTCTCCGTGGGGTGCTCCAGTCCTGTTCGTCAAGAAGAAGGATGGCAGTTTGCGTCTTTGTATCGACTACCGCCAGCTGAACAGGGTGACAGTGCGGAACAGGTATCCTTTGCCGCGTATCGACGATTTGTTCGACCAGCTTCAGGGGGCAGGGTACTTTTCGAGGATCGATTTGCGATCGGGCTATCATCAGCTGCGGGTTCGACAGGAGGACATTCCCCGGACAGCTTTCCGTACGCGCTATGGCCATTACGAGTTTTTGGTGATGTCGTTCGGACTCACCAATGCGCCAGCAGCCTTCATGGATTTGATGAACCGTATTTTCCGGCCTTATTTGGATCTGTTCATCATAGTCTTCATCGACGATATTTTGGTGTATTCCCGGAGTAGTGAGGAGCACGAGCAGCACCTGCGGGTTACATTGCAGACATTGAGGGAGCACCAGCTTTATGCGAAATTCTCCAAGTGTGCTTTTTGGCTAGACAGCGTGGACTTCTTGGGTCACGTGATTTCACGAGACGGTATATGTGTTGACCCGAGGAAGATCGAGGCCGTTCAGCGTTGGCCCAGACCCACATCGGTGATGGAGATTCGCAGCTTTTTGGGATTGGCCGGTTACTACAGGCGTTTTGTGCAGGACTTCTCACGTATTGCTACACCGTTGACCGGGTTGACCCGGAAGGGAGTTCCCTTCGATTGGACGGAAGAGTGCGAGCACAGTTTTCAGCAGTTACGGACACGGCTGACGACGGCACCGGTGTTATCCTTACCTTCTGGATCGGGCGGATTTGTGGTCTTTTGTGATGCTTCTCGAGTGGGATTGGGATGCGTTCTGATGCAGCATGATAGGGTGATCGCGTATGCCTCGCGACAATTGAAGAAGCACGAGCAGAACTACCCCACTCATGATTTGGAGATGGCAGCAGTGGTCTTCGCACTTAAGATCTGGCGACATTACTTATACGGTGAGTCGTGCCAGATATTTACAGATCACAAGAGTCTGAAATACATATTCCAGCAGCGGGACCTGAACCTTCGACAGCGTCGATGGATGGAGTTAGTGAAGGATTACGACTGCGAGATCTTATATCACCCGGGCAAGGCAAATGTGGTGGCGGATGCTTTGAGCAGGAGGCCCGGGAGTAGTTTATCTTGTTTGAGCGCAGTACAGGAGCAGTCATCCGCAGATTGGCAGATATTATGCGACAGTCGAGTACAGTTCGAGTTCACGCCGATTGGAGGACAGATAGCGCATGTCCGTGCACGCCCACAGTTGATTGATCGTATACGTGAGGCACAGCTCAGTGATGACCGATGTTCAGAGATCATGGCACAGATGGGACAGGACCGATTTTCCGAGTTCGTGATCGATGATCAGGGGATACTACGGTTTGGAGTCAGACTGTGCGTACCTGATGCTGAGGGACTGAGGCGTGAGATTCTTGAGGAGGCACATCGATCGGTGTATAGCGTACATCCCGGTTCCACCAAGATGTATCATGATATGAGAGATGTTTACTGGTGGGACGGAATGAAGAGGGACATTGCAGATTTTGTATCGAGATGCCTGACTTGTCAGCAAGTCAAGGCTGAGCACCAGAGGCCCGCGGGAGAGCTACAGCCGTTACCCATTCCGGAGTGGAAATGGGAACAGATTTCGATGGACTTTGTGGTGGGTCTACCCAGGACTAGTAGGGGGTATGACTCCATCTGGGTGATCGTGGATCGTTTGACGAAAGCGGCTCACTTCCTACCGGTGAAGACGACTTTCGGATTTACTCAGTATGCCCAGATCTATATTGCCGAGATAGTGCGACTACACGGAGTCCCGACGTGCATTGTGTCCGACAGAGGCACCCAGTTTACTAGTAGACTATGGCAGAGGCTTCAGGAGGCTTTGGGCACTCGTTTGAGTTTCAGCACGGCATTTCATCCGCAGACCGACGGACAGTCAGAGCGGACCATCCAGACTCTCGAGGACATGCTCAGAGCTTGTGTACTAGATTTCGGAGGTAGCTGGGATCATCATTTGCCCTTGGTAGAGTTTTCCTACAATAACAGCTACCAGGAGACTATTCAGATGGCACCGTTTGAGGCTCTTTACGGGAGGAGATGCAGGTCACCTACTTGTTGGACAGAGCTCAGTGAGAGCAGTATCTTAGGGCCCCAGATTGTCGAGGAGACGACCGCGAAGATCCAGTTGATTCGCGATAGGATGAGAGCAGCGCAGAGTAGGCAGAGGGCTTATGCAGACCGTCGACGACGCAGACTTGAGTTTTCTGTTGGTGATCATGTTTTCTTGAGGGTCTCTCCAATGAAAGGTGTGAGGAGGTTTGGAAAGAAGGGGAAGCTTAGCCCCAGGTATGTGGGCCCCTTCGAGATCCTCGAGCGTGTCGGTGCAGTAGCTTACCGGTTAGCCCTTCCGCCCAGCTTTCCAGACGTGCACCCCGTATTCCATGTTTCGATGCTCCGCAGATATCTACATGATCCTTCGCACGCGATTCAGCATCCGACGATCCAGCTTGAGCGTGATCTTTCCTATGCAGAGCAGCCGGTGATGATCTTAGATCGACAAGTGAAGAAATTGAGATCGAAGGAGATTCCATCAGTTAAAGTACTTTGGCGTGGTCAGAACCGTGAAGAGATCACTTGGGAGACCGAAAGTGAGATGATGAAGACGTACCCCCATCTCTTTGCAGGTAACCTTAGTTAGATTTTTGAAATTCGGGGACGAATTTCTTTAAGGGGGAGAGATTGTAACACCTTAGGATAAGGGTTAGTGGATAATTATAATTAAATAATGATTTTTAATAAAAAGTTTACCAAACCGTGTTTTAAATATTTTTCCTAATTTAATAAACATTTTTCCAAAATTTTCCTAGGCTTGCACACACATGTGCATGTAAACTAGGGTTTTTAAAATCAAGGAAATACCATAATTATTAACCATGGTGGGTTAATTGTAGGATTAATTCTTTTGGGTTATAAGTAAGTTTAATTAATTAGCTAATTAAAGGGTTACTTTAATTTGAATTTTAGGGTTAAGTGTTGACTTGTGAGAGAGAGGGAGAGGGCATCATGGCTCAAGCCATGCTTGCCATTAATGAGGTGAGAGAGAGTGAGGGGTGACTTTTGTGTGTGATGATTGAGGTAGCCTCTCATTTCTTTTTGTGTTTTTCTCTCACACTCTCACAACACACCAACACACTCACACACACACTTACCTCTTCAAGCAGCAGCAGAAGCAACTGAAGCAGCAGCAAAAGCAACAGAAGCAGCAGCAGAAGCACAAGCAGCAGCAGCAACATTCAGCAGCAGCAGAGGCAGTGAGCAGCAGCAGCAGCCCCAGATCCCTGTGCAGCGACTTCCCTTCACTTCTTCTCCTTCCTGCAGCTCCCTAGGGTCGAGAGTGAGGTATAATCCCTATCTTGCTTCACTAGTTTGCCTTGTTAGTGTAGTTTTGCATCGGTTATTGGATATTGGTGCGTTTTAGTGCGATATGGGGTGTTTAGTGTGAACTTTGTGCTAGTGAGGTGTAGATTAGTTCCAGTAGGATGATTGTGGTCTGTTGAGGCCATTGTAACTTAGTCGAACCCCGATTACACTAAAATACCACCAGATTTCATATTTGATGCAAAATGTCGTATTTGGGCAAAATGTGAGTTTTCTGGAACTGCTACTGACCCGGTGAGTGCAGAGTGAAATTGTGGATACTGTAGCATGGTGGAGAGGAGCTGATACCATAGGTGAAACCCGACCCCCTAACTCCCCACTGAGGCCGCCAAAATCTCCATTCTGGCCGCAAATTGCGGCCAGACAGGGGGTGTTCTAGGTGTTTTTGGGTTCTGTAGGTGTTTTCCAGTGTGTAGGGTCTTTTGGTATATATATATTTTTAAGATCAATTCTGTAGGAAAATCTGGGACCAAATACCTGTTTTGCCGTTTTTCTAAACCTTCGCGACACGCGTGATACGTGAGTAGGTTTGGGTTCTGCGTATCGCGGCGCGTCGGGGTAGTTTCGTGGCGCGTGTTTACACGTTTTAGCGTATCGCGCACACGCGCGATTGGTTTGCGACACAGGTTTCTTGTTGGATTATAATGTCGCGTTTTGTGACTTAAGCTTATATGTGATATGTGTATGTGATTCTAGGTTTGCAGGCCAGTGAGACGGACGCTGCGAAGAAGGGCAAGCAAGTGGTTGGATACACTTAGCGCGAGACACGGTGAGTAGATTTCACATCTACGGGGATATCGCCCGCATGGCGTTATGCGTCAGGGTTGATAGGATCTTAGTATTACATATTGCATTTACCTATGGACTGTCATCTCATATTGCATTTCCCTGCTATGTGTTATTGATATATGCTAGAACTGATAGAACACCACACTATTACTAACGGTTTATGTTGCACGAGCACTATTTACATGCTACACACACACCGTTAGTAATTGCCATGCCACACTCACTGTAGAACTGCCATGATTATACTGTTGTGTTATTGCTATAGTTCACCATACATTGGATTGACTTATTGATGATGGATTTTTCATGTGATTTCTGTTTTGAGGACCGTGGAATTATTTAAGGAAAGATATGCTATTTTGAAAACCCGGTACCTCGTGATATGATATTTTGGTGTGTCCACCACGCGTTTTCTCGGTGCTGAGACGTGTGCTTGAAACCCGATTCGAGGAGTGGATGTTCCGTTTGCGGGTTCGTGGTGGGCCCGGTATGGTTCCCCTCGGCGAGATGATCGATGGGATTTGCCGATTGAGTCTGGAGGCGGGCGAGTACCTACCGGTGATTGGTTGGACCTGGCAGTTGTCCGGAGGATACTGACCAGAGTCGAGTGATGGATGCGGGATGACCGTGCTGCCGGGGCCGAGGGCCGATACCGCAGACGGACCCCGTGGGGCCGGTCCAGATTGACGGCGCCCGATATTTGAGGATTTACGTGTCGATGCTGGACACGGGTATTTTATGATGTTTTGGGTGCCGATGTTGGGCACTCGTGATTCCTCCGAGATATACAGGATTTGAGGGCCGATGGGTGTACCGGCGTCTGAGTATATGTGGGATTTGGGTGCAGTTTGAGGCACCGATCATTGCTTTCCATGTTGACATAGTCCATGTAGATATTATTTATCCCATACTCAGTATTGATTACTATACGTCTCATCCTGTGGCATTTACCTGTTAGAGTACATGCATTACTACTGTATCCACTGTTGACATGCATTGATATCATCTGCTGGCATTAGTAGAGCCACGCTATATGTGCATGCCTGCGATCACCTTTATATGTTATCTCTATTCACGAGTTGGCAACTCACCCCCGTTGTGCCACAGTGTTTGCAGGTTGCCCTTGGGAGTAGTCACGGCTGGCTGTTTCCTCATCTTTTGGCACAGATACCCCTTTTGAGCAGAGATAGCCCTTTTGCTGTTTAGGTGGGTTTTGTACGGTATCTGTTATCTTTCAGTTGTATATTGATGTATCTAGTACTCTCCATCTACCTTATGTATTGACTTAGAGACAGTTGTGAGGACGATATGTATGATTTTATGTTCTGGTGTCGAGCTCGCATGTGAGCCGACGTTACTTTATGCAGTCTTATCTTTTATGATATTGTCCTTGTTTTACTGTGTATTCTTCGCTACGGCGTCGTATATCATAATGTGATGCTTTATTCTCGTCACTTGTTGTTTCCGCCATATCTTACTTTTACTCGACTTTCGGGGCTAATGTTTTAAAAAGGGAAATGTTACCAAAATTATAAAACTTGTAACTTGGGACTTAAAAAGGTTTTCTACTAAATAAATGGAAGTTTTTCGGACATGTACGATTGTTTTACAAAGTATTAAAATCACTCTATATTTATTGGTTTTGATTTCTGGGTTCGGCTTACTTAGCCGCGTTACGCCTGTAGACGTTGCGTGGTTAAGTGCCGGTCACGAGTCGAATTCTCGGGTCGTGACAAGGACTCACGGAGGACTCCTATATGATAGTATACCAATCGTCAGATAGCAGTCTTCTGGTGACACTGGTACAGCTTAGTCTGTAGATCCGAGATCGTCATA
Organism: Agapanthus africanus; assembly: GCA_030015575.1. NCBI lineage: Eukaryota > Viridiplantae > Streptophyta > Magnoliopsida > Asparagales > Amaryllidaceae > Agapanthus > Agapanthus africanus. The sequence goes on from CM057339.1 coordinate 686,089,464, forward strand.
GATTCTTGTGTGGCTCCCACTGTGCTTTGATTTCCTCCCTACCACGGCTCAAAGGAGTCGTGCAAACAGGTGGATTTTGGATACAGTACCGAGTCACATGGAGGCAATGAGCGATAGGAGGGGTTTTGTCTCTCCCGGTATTGGGGGTTGATGTTGCGCTATGCTCGATTGGCTATAACTGGAAGTCCATGGCCATAGCTGCTGCTCAGATTTACTGATAAGAGTTATCAATAGTTTCTCCAGACATTGGCATGACTTATCACGTTACTAGGGACTGATATTTACCACCCCTAGACATGATATGCGACATATCAGACGAAGAGACCGGACTATACGGTAGTGTTACTGATAGACTTCATGGAGAGTATGGACGAGCTTGCTTGTTGATCTTCATATCGCTCAATACCCGGGTAGCCATTACGTCCAGCTAGTATCGCTAACGGCTTGTAGGTGACTGATGTGATCATCACCTACTGCTGACGTATTGACGAGTCTTTAGAGTCCCGCACAGAAGTTTCCTGGTTCAAGCGAAACGAAGTAGGACACATATGTGATATGTGTGTGAGCCTGATTAAATACGTGTATGTGATACCGTATTGTAATCTGGCAGTTATCTGTTATTGGTTCGGTTATATCTGATATAACAAGATTGTCGAATCAAGTGTTGATTTGATAATGTGATATAAAGATAGATGATATTAGTCGGTCATATGTGATATAACCGGATTATTAAATCAGTTGTTGATTTAATAATGTGATATACATAATATGTGATATGATTATATCTTAAATAATATCATTAGCTCACTAATTATTCTTCATAATATATCTATTAATATATATATATATAAATAATGAAGCATGGCATGATTTCTATTTTTGAGAAAAATAGAAAAAGATGTGGAAAATGAGAGCATGGTTGCAAGCATGGGCTTTATTCATAGTTTATTCATCTTGACTCACTATTCAAGCATGGTTGCAATTTTATATTTCAAAATTCCATGCTTGAATGAGTGGGAATCAAGAGTTGCCATTCATTCTAGTCTCACTCTCAACACTTAGCCGTTTTTCTTGAGTTGCTCCCATGGTTGCTCTCTAGCTTCATCTTCTTCCTCAATTGTCATGGTTCAATCTTCAACCATCGCATGAGATGTGAATCATGAAGCTTGAACACAATCTTGTGAGCTTTTAACATCCCCTACTTCACCATCCTACACCAAACTAGCAATTTGGTGTGGTGTGTTTGCTACACTAAAGATGTTTTGTGTAGAGTTAGCTTGGGCTAGAGGAACTTCGGGTGGATCGTCTTTGGCGCGAAGATCGCGAAGGAGGCTCGTTCAACTCGAAGAGGAGCCTAGTAGAGTCGCGTGGACTTCAACCCGGAGCAATTGAAAAGAAGGACTCGAACTACAGAGGTTGTATGCTCTTTTCATCACTTGAGTTAATCACATCACAAAGACTAACCCTTAATAATCTAGTGAAGATCTTTCTAGTCTAACTTAGAACCTAATAAAATTTGAATTTGGCATGCTTGATGCCTCTAGAACCTCATGGTGCCGATAAGGTAGACTTTCATGGTATCAGAGCCAAGCTAGAACATTAGGGTAACTTGTAGCGACGTTAGAAATCCGCCGTTTTTGTCGCGCAAAAACTGCCGATAAAAATTGTTTCGAAATTGATGTTTTGAGTTGTTTGCACACCGCGCGGGCTCATGGCTTGAAACGAGAAGCCGCGGGGTGGTGCGTGCACACCCCGGAGACACCCTGGGGGGACTGAACGGCTGGGCCCAATCCCCAAGACCACCACAAGGTGGTCTTGGAAGTGGGGACCCGAAACTGCCCCACCTTAGGCAGTTTCGGGTCTGCCTCACCCCGTGGCCACCTCGTGGTGGCCTCGGGGGTGGGAAACCCCCTATTGGCCCTCCATTCGATACTTAATCTTGGGTCTTCGCCCCCGCGAAGATTCGGGCGGGTTTCGAGTTCGTTTCGACCCCCGGATTGGCTTAAAACGATCAATTTTAGAACTTTAGCTCACTGGACTTTTCAAGTGTTGCAAAAATTGGTTTAGTTTGCTAATTGCGTGCGGAATTCTAATATCGCGGTTGCTTTACAAGATTTGTGATGTGTGTGATACAATTATTAGAATCCGGATTAATTAGTTTTGTGCAAACTAGTTAGTACATTATAAAGCTAGCCGTTTAGTCTCAATTGATCGATTGCCATGAAATGTTGATTCGGATAAAAACTCCGTCGCAATTGCGTATTGTACGTGATCACTAAGTCGGGAATTTTGTTGAATTATCCGACAACTAATTGAAAAGTGTTTTCAATTTGAGACTAAAATGCAAGTTTTTTAAGTTAGGCATGAAATCCGGAATATGAGATATTTCGGGTTTATGATGTCTAAGCAAATTGCGGATTCTAATTATTGTATTTTTCTGTTTCTTTTTCTGCGACCGTAGGTGAAATATGTGGGGTATCCCAATCTCATTGCTATATGTCAATGAGTTTTAGAGATACGCATATTTGCTTACGTTGATGATATGTGATATCATGTGTTGTTGTTGATATGATTTATTGGATCGTCGTGAAAGAATAGCCGGGGGGTTTTATGTGAGATGAGGGTTTTTATTTTCATTCATGTAAAATCTGTATTTAATATTCTTTTATTGGGTCATTTCCGGGTTGAGGATGATGTCACCACTGTTGTATATTATTTACTTTTCCGCAATAGGATAAACCCAATGTGGGGAGCACAGGTAACCGGGTTCTAGAGTCCAGTAGGAGACCATCTCAAGGAGTTGAGACCGGGTCTCCTAACTCTAGAATTGGCAGGGTTACTTGCCTCTCTCGTTGGGTTCTAGGGATGTGGGTTTGTCTATTCATCACGACTGTGAAATCCGTGTTTTACGTTGTTGGCTAAATTTAAAACACGGAAATCCTAGTATATCCAATATTTCATATGTTGCTTCTGCTGCTTGATTCTGTGATGTTGATCATATAACTGTGTGAGACGAATGTAATATTATATATATGATATATAATAAACGTTGCTTATATTTTGCACCCGCGCTAGTCCAGCCCCCGCTCTGCCGGTAGTTAAGTAACCTAACGGTGCATGACGGGGCCCAGTGGCCAATGCGGATGGCATAAGCGTACGTTCTATTTTCGTTTCATTTTTCTGTAATGTTTAGGAAACATTAATTGATGTGACTTCATTAATGAGATTACCTTGAAGAATCATGATACTTGCAACACATGGTTTCTACTTTATTCTTGTACCTATAACTTCTCAAAACTTGGACATTGTATTTCTACGAAATACTTGTCTAAAACTGGAAAAGTCACAAGTAAACAGAATATAGTATGAGAACCAACCCTTTTGTCCTAATGGACACTGGACAATATACAATACTTTGTATAGGTCCCCTGAGTTGAATAACGCAAACCTTATGTGTCGTAGGTTGAAAACTGTATTATGGTTAATAAGAATTACACTGTTGTTTAATACTCCTTACCCAATCATCAACTGATTTAGGTAACTGTCATTGACATAATTTCAAAAAAGTTATATCTCACTTTATAAAATAAATGTACAGATACAACAGTTTGAAATTGGTGCATAACAACGGATATTCAAAACCAAATATTTGCCGTCAGGCAAAACCCCAGGCGATTTCCTCAAATATCACCAATTACAACGAATTCCGATATAAAGAGGATATAATCACCTAATTCCCAATAACTTACTCCCACTCATCATCTATAAAACCATACAGATGTGAGAATCAAACCTGGTAAATACATACACTGGAGTAAGGATCTAATTGGGAAATCAGTTTTCAATTAACAAAGCATTGTGAAACTGAAACATGAAAATGTTTCGAAGGGGTAGCCGGTTATTCCTAGTAATGCCTCCTCCATTATCCAGATTCATGACTATAACCGTATATTTCCTTACCATCTCTCCAAATCCCTTTATTTATCTTTACTCATTACCTTCTATACACCACCCTCAGGCTAAATGGTTTTCTTCCTTCCTTACCGTTCGGCACCAGCCTATGGTTTGGAAGAAGAATATCCAATAAGCATAATAGGTATACTCTCCTAATCCGAGGAGCCCTCTCAACCTGAGAGAAGGTAAAAATAAAAGACAACTGAATAAACGTTATTCTATTTCTCCTGAACCAGAATCCATCCTCGAACTGGAACAAGTTCCTTCGAGTTCGTATATAACTATACGATGGATTATCCAATAAATATGGATCTTCGTAGTGATACGGGGTGTTCTGGATAAATTCAAAGGTGAAGCAGGAATGGCGATGATATATGCGGTTCGGTCATGAATGATAGCAGTCTCAATTTACTTTGCCCTCTTTCAAATCCCTTTATTTTGTCTTTACTTATTACCTTCTGTACACCACACTTAAGCTAATTGGTTTTCTTCCTTCCCCACCTTTCGGCACCTGCCTATGGTTTAGAAGAAGACTATCTAATAAGCGCAATAGGTATACCGTCTCCTAATCCTAGGAGCCCTCGCAACCTGATGTTAGTGTATATGCCCTAGAGGCCATTACTGTATCATACTAGTATGTATATTACTTGATGGAAGCTTGGGATATTCACAGTTGTACAGACAATCTTGCTCGATATAGTAGTATGCTACTTGGTTTGTCTCTGCTTTAATGTGTACATGTGTGTTTCTTTATTATATCACATATACGCATTAGTAGGGCCCTTAGGATCTTTGCTTGATTACCGGCGTTGTGATGGCGATCACACTCGTGGGGGCTGGGTAATCCACAAGCACATCCTTATACGCGTCCCTAGTCGTGGGATTATCGAGATAGGGCATCGATACTCCGGAGTAGACTAGCGTATGCGCTTCTCGTCCCAGCACGGGAGACGGTCTGTCCCACAGCCGTCAGTACGTCGTACTTGAGATAGTATGCGGGTGCTCGTTAGGTTACGAGTACACTGGACAAGACTCGTCGGGAACTGATGGTTGGTATTATACCTATCATCAGTTATCAGTTCCCAGGTGACATGAGTACAGCTTAGTCCGCTGACTTGACACTGTCACTTCGCCTCGAGTGTGTTCCCGCTGTTCTTTGATTACTACCCTACCACGGCTCTACTGAGTCGTGCAAACAGGTAGTAGTTGGGTGCAGTCCCGAAGCACTTGGAGGCAGTGACAGTTAGACAGGATTCGTCTCTCCCGGTATTGGGGGTTGACATCGCGCTGTGTCTAGGAGAGCCATTACACGAGTAGTCCCTGGCCAGGGAAAGCAAGATATACTGGTAGGTTTCCAGTGTTATCTCAGGGTGTACTGGGCTTCACTCCGACACGACTTGTACCGCTATTAGGGGACTGACGTTTACCGCCCCCCTAGGCCCGCCATGCGATGTATCAGACGAACAGACCGGACTGTACGGAGATTGTCACATACAGGCTCAGTAGGAGTTCGGATGTGATTACCTCATCGGCCTTCTTATCGACATCTACCTGGGGACCGTTACGTACAGGTAGTGCCGCTTGCGGTCTGTGGTTAAACCCACTGCCAGCGTAGTGTCGAGTCTTTAGAGTCCCACACAGAGAGTTTCCCTGCACTGAGCGAAACGTGTAGAGGCCGTATGGTTTTACGGCAGGGCTGCGATCACTTACGTACACTTGTGTGCATGTGGTGTTCGGGCAGGCAGTACTAGTGGGCTTTGGTTTAAGCCAGATCCTAGTATTGCATGGATGGATTTGTTTTGTCTTATGTGCATCCGCATTCTACGGAATGCGGATGCAGGTGTGTATGCACAGTTTTCCGGAGCGATGAAGGAGGAGGTGCCTCATCAAGGTTTTGGCAGTTGGTTCGGCCAAAACCGTTATGTGGCAGGCTCATTAGGGTTTTGACAGTTGATTCAGTTAAAACCATTTTGAGGCGGACTCATTAGGGTTTTGACAGTTCGTTTGGTCAAAACCATTATGAGCCGCGGACATCATTTACTAATCCTTTTATTAATAATTTTATGATGGCTAATTGCATTGACCATTTGACCCCGTTGACCTCTCTTGACTTTGTTGACCGTGTTGACCATTGACTTTCAAGAGGGATCTACACTCTTCCTTTCTTTTTCTTTTTCTTTTTCTTTTGGATTATGATAATGGTCATTTCAATGTAGCCATCAACTTTATCTTGATAGGATTTGTAATGATGGTTTTAGTGCATTATTGCAACCATGGTTAATTTCTTTAGTTGATAATTTTCTTTCTCATTCTCTCTCTTGGTTTTTCAAGTGAGAAGAAAAGGAAATGGACCATGGTTGCTAGCTTCTCCTTCATCTTCCTCCTCTTGATTCATCTTTTGATCTCATGTGTTGAGAGATAAAGATTCCACAAAGACAAAACCATCCCTTTATCACTTCTATACAACCTAGGGCTTCTAGATTAGCAATCTCTTTGCCCTAATTACCTCGGCTCGAGGTGGAGCTCGGTGTACATCTCTCGGGTGGATCGTCTTCGACTCAAGGAGGCCGCGGAGGTGACCAAAGTCCGGATCAAGCCTCGGAGCAAGCAAGGAGAAGAACAACAAGAAGAGAAGGAGTTCAAGTTGAGGTATAACCCCTAACCGAGTAGATAAATCTCAAGTTAGGATGCTAGTGTGTTGTTTAGCAAAGATCCGGCTTTTCGGTCCATGTTACCAAGTCCAGAAAAAATTTTGTTTTACCATTTCCGCAACCCCGAAAGTACCGGGAGAGGTAACGTGGACCTAACAGTGGTATCAGAGCCTAACTAAACATACCCTAGCATGTTAGCAAAGTATTTAGAATTTCGACCGGACGAAAAACCGCAAAACACCCCGGAAATTTCAAGTTTCTGCCGATTTTCAGATCTGTTCCAGAATTAATAAATCATACACTAAAAATTGGCTCAGGCTTTTTATAGAACACTGAAGAAAAATGGTCACCTAACTCGGTTAAAGCGCCGCGGTTCCGCGGCATAAGCTTGCTTATGCCACGGAACCGCGGCCGAGTTAACTCGGTTGGCGATTTTCTTTTCTGCAGTGTTCTTATATGGGTATTTTGGGATTTTTGAAATATAATTTTTCTGCCCAGATTTTCTAGAAAGCAAAATTTGTTTTTGGGGCTTAAAAATCCGTATTTTTGGTCGATGTTCTGTAGACTTTGGCTAATGGTTATATGTGTATTGAACGTCTACTAATCGCTATACGTCGATTAGTGGGGGTTATACATATCTGTGATCTGTGTTATTGATGGTATGTGTATATGAACTCGTTGGATTATCGCGGATGAATAGCCGGGATGGATGTGAGATGAGAGTTTCTTTTTCTTTCATTCATGTAATAAATTTGTAATTTGATGTAATATTATTTGTATGGCCGCACAACCGGGTCGGGGTTGTAGCTGTCATTGTATAATTCTTTTTACTGTTTTTGCTCCTAGGATAGACCCATGGAGGGGGTGCACAAACTACCGGGTATCTCGAAGTGCCGAGTGGCCTACTCACGGTGTTGAGGGAGGTTGCTTCGCTTCGGGTACTTGGCGGGTAGTTTGCCGCACCCGTAGGGGTCTTGGGTGGGGTATTGGCTATTCATCGCGACCGTGTAATCCGCTTTTCGTTGCAGGCTCGAACGAATCGCGGGTTCCTAGTATATCCAAAGTGTTCATCTGTGATCTGGATTGGCTATCATTGCTATATATCTATATATAATAACTATTTAGGCGTTGCTTATGTTTTTCAGCCGCGCTAGCCCAGCCCCCGCTCTGTCGTTAGTTAAGTAACCTAACGGGTGATGACGGGGCCCCGTGGCGAATGCGAATGGCATAAGCGTACGTCATATTTTGGTTGTTTTCTGCAATGGTAGGATTTAAATGATGGAACGCATTAAAAGAACTAATGCAAGAAAATAAACCTAAAAGACGTTGTTGGAACAAGTTTTTCAAAAAAGCTGTTATTGCAAGGACGTTCATTTTTGTTTTGCATCGCGGTATTCGGTTATGAATGCCCAGCACCTCATTCGACGAGTCAAGGGCCGAGATCCCCTCATCGGGAGTGACCCCTTGGACAAAAGTTTGCATCAGGGCGATAACTTCACTATAGTCGATCATTCTTGCTTTGCATCGAGGTATTCATCTTATGAATGCCCAGCACCTCACTCGACGAGGAAAGAGCCGAGATCCCTTCACAGGGAGTGGCCTCTTTAGCAAAAGTTTTCGCCACCATATTTTCAAAAAGGGAAACCATGTTCCTTCAACGATATCAAGTTCATTACGTTAACGGGTTTTTCGCCAAAAACCCAGCCGTAGCCCTCCGTCATATCCTACAAGTACTACTTAGTATTCGAGCTACGTATTTTGGCATTGTCAAGGCGTAGTGATCAGTAGCTAAAGTATTGCTTGTTTGCAGCCTTATTTTTCGGATTATTTAGGACAGTCGCATAGCTATGTTGGCATTGTCAAGAGTTATGCGAGTGGGTCTAAGTTAATCAAGATAATGACAGGCCGAACTTGACTAGCGGTTCATGATATGTTGGCATTGTCAAGGTCATAAACCGTTAGGGGCAAAAACCACATCGGGAGTTTCTAAAGAAACTGAAACTTGCAGATTTAGCATATATTCTGGAGTGTGGTGACTAGAGTGGATTCCGTCTAGGTTATCACACAATGACAGTTGGATCCCGATCCCACTGATGAGTTGGATTACTCTCGGGAGATTACTTTCACTTAACGATCAATGCTATAAACCTAGTAGGGTCTAGAAAGGTGTTAGCGGGGCTACGCCCCCAGGGAAAAGGGGTTCTTAAATTAAGGAACTTCGCGAAAGCGTTAGAAAACCTCCCTCGAAGTACCGACACTAGCCTGGCTGAAAGGTTAAGCAAGTATTGTGACGTGAATTAAATCCCGACAAGTTCTTCTTTTAAAAGGTTTTAAGAAGAATTTGAGGAAACAGTGGGAGACATCCTGGTTAGATAAACTAATAAACCAATCTAATCTTGCAAGAGCGCACGCTGAGTGTTTCTTTTCTCTCTCTCCAGGTAGCAACCTTTTCACGCCCTAATCAAGATAATTAAATGTATCGCTTGACCGATCCGAATTCTTATTCGGGGCTGGGGAACGTTGGTTCAGCTCTAACTTGTGACAACAGTCATGAGTATGAGAATGGGAAAGGGGATTGTATGGATTTCCAGGATACCCAGTCGAAGAAGAAGCATGGTTTTGCATCTACTTCAGGTGTTCTTGTAATTGAGAACGGTTTTACGGTCAGCCCTACCTCCTGGGTACTTGATACCGGATCAGGATCTCATATCTGTAATTTATTGCAGGGACTGAGAAAAAGTAGGAAAGTTGCACCGGGTGATATGTCGCTCAGAGTAGCGAACGGAGCACAAGTTAATGCGGCAGCCGTCGGTGAATATCACCTAGTATTGCCAAATGGCAAGACTATGATTTTGAACGATTGCTACTATGTACCCTCCATGGTTTGCAACATCATATCAGTTTCTTTACTCGATAAAGATGGATATAACTTTGTTCTTGATAGAAATATCATGAACATTTACCTTCATAAGGTACTGGTTGCAGAGGGTACACTGTGTAATGGTATCTACGTTCTAAATCGGAATACAGTTCTCAATATACAAAACACACGCAAGAGGAAGAATTCAGATACGAATGAATCTTACTTGTGGCATTGTAGACTTGGTCATATCGGAGAGAAAAGACTGAGTAAGTTGCATAAAGATGGACTCTTGAATGCGTTCGAGTTTTCATCTTATGAAACTTGTCAGTCTTGTCTCAAAGGGAAGATGACCAAATCTCCGTTCACCGGACATGGAGAAAGAGCAACAGAGCTCTTGGGACTCATACACAGTGATGTATGTGGTCCGATGTCTATACATGCAAGGGGTGGGTTCTCGTACTTGACGATCTCTCTAGGTTCGGATATGTGTATCTGATGAAACACAAATCTGAAACTTTTGAGAAATTCAAGGAATTCAGAAACGAAGTAGAGAACTAGACAGGCAAAAGTATCAAGATCCTCCGGTCTGATAGGGGAGGGGAGTACTTAAGCACGGAATTCCGAGATTACTTAAAAGAGAATGGTATTCTCTCTCAGCTTACTCCTCCTTATACATCACAGCACAACGGTGTATCGGAGAAAAGGAATCACCCTATTGGATATGGTTCGATCCATGATGAGTAATGCTGAGTTACCTCTTTCATTCTGGGGACTTGCGCTAGATACAGCAGCATACTTACTGAATCAGGTTCCGTCTAAATCCGTGCCTAAAACTCCATATGAAATATGGAGTGGTAAGAAACCATATCTTGAACGAATTAAGATATGGGGTTGTCCGGCCTATGTAAAAGTACAAAAACCGGACAAGCTTGAGGCACGGTCAGTTTTATGCAAGTTTGTGGGATATCCTAGAAATTCTCTGGGATATCTGTTCTACCACACTGAGGAACAGAAGGTGTTCGTTGCTCGTCACGCCACCTTTTTAGAGTGGCAATTTCTTGCAAAAGAAATAAGTGGGAGCACGGTAGAACTGGATGAAATATCTGATCCACAAACTCAAACTGAGGATTTAGCAGAACCAGAAAATTCAATAACCCCGAACGAACCTCAGCCACTCCGCGGATCTGGGAGGATTTCTCATCCGCCCGAAAGATACTACGGTTTTCTCATAGACGGGGATCGAGAGGATTGCATCTTGGAAGAAGATGACCCTACCAGTTTCAGGCAGGCCATTATCAGTAGGGACTCTGATAAGCGGCAGGAGGCAATGCAATCCGAAATGGTGTCCATGTACGCCAATAAAGTGTGGACCTTGGAAATTGCTCCACCTGGGGTAAAACCCGTTGGATGCAAATGGATCTACAAAAGGAAAATTGGTGTAGATGGGCAGGTGGAAACCTATAAGGCTAGACTCGTTGCAAAAGGTTTTCGTCAAAGACCTGGTTTGGACTATGATGAAACTTTTTCTCCGGTGGCTATGCTCAAATCCATTCGGATCCTACTTGCCATTGCTGCCTTCCATGACTATGAAATCTGGCAGATGGATGTTAAAACGGCTTTCCTAAACGGTTGTTTGGAAGAGTGCGTTTACATGGATCAACCAAAAGGTTTCGTAGACAGTGGGAGCAGCGGAAAGGTGTGCAAGTTGCTTAAATCCATTTATGGATTAAAGCAGGCATCGCGGAGCTGGAACATCTGTTTTGATGAGGCAATCAAGGAATTTGATTTCATCAAGAACGAAGATGAACCCTGTGTCTATAAGAAGATTGTAGGACAAACTGTCGTATTCCTAGTCTTGTACGTGGACGACATTCTTTTGATAGGAAATGATATTTCTATGCTACAATCGGTCAAGCTATTTTTGTCACAACGGTTCTCCATGAAGGACCTGGGTGATGCCTCGTACATTCTGGGGATCAAGATCTATAGAGATAGATCCAAGAGACTACTGGGACTTTCGCAGTCCAGGTACATAGAGACCGTACTAAAGAGATTTAGTATGGAGGATTCCAAGCGCGGTAACATACCTGCATTGCACGGAATTACCCTCTCCAAGAAGATGTCTCCTAAGACTAACGAGGAGAGGGTTCGCATGAGCACTATACCCTACGCTTCGGCGGTAGGATCTATAATGTATGCGATACTATGTACAAGACCAGATGTAGCTTACGCGCTGAGCGCGGTAAGACGGTATCAGTCAGACCCAGGTGAGGACCACTGGACAGCAGTGAAGAACATTCTCAAGTACCTGAGAAGGACTAAGGATATGTTCCTGGTTTACGGTAATGGAGACCTCAGGATCGAGTCCTTTACCGATTCAAGCTTCCAGAGTGACAAAGATGACAGCAAGTCTGTCTCGGATTTTGTGTTTACCCTCAACGGAGGGGCGGTATGTTGGAGGAGTTCCAAACAGGATACCGTCGCAGACTCGACGATGGAGGCTGAATACATTGCTACAAGCGATGCCGCAAAAGAGGCGGTCTGGATGAAGAAGTTCATTAGTGAACTTCAGGTGGTTTCGTCCATTGTTGACCCAATACCTTTGTATTGCGATAACAATGGGACTATAGCTTTAGCGAAGGAACCAAGGTCCCATCAGAAATCCAGGCACATCTTAAGGCGGTATCACCTGATCAGGAAGATCATTGATCGCCAGGAGATCAAGGTGCGGAGAGTGGACACAAAGGACGACACAAAGGAAAACACAGCGGACCCATTCACGAAGGCCTTACCCCAGACTCAGTTCGAGCGGCTGATCGAGATGATAGGTCTTCGATACGCCAGTACATGGCCTTAGTGCAAGTGGGAGATTGTTAGTGTATATGCCCTAGAGGCCATTACTGTATCATACTAGTATGTATATTACTTGATGGAAGCTTGGGATATTCACAGTTGTACAGACAATCTTGCTCGATATAGTAGTATGCTACTTGGTTTGTCTCTGCTTTAATGTGTACATGTGTGTTTCTTTATTATATCACCTATACGTATTAGTAGAGCCCTTAGGATCTTTGCTTGATTACCGGCGTTGTGATGGCGATCACACTCGTGGGGGCTGGGTAATCCACAAGCACATCCTTATACACGTCCCTAGTCGTGGGATTATCGAGATAGGGCATCGATACTCCGGAGTAGACTAGCGTATGCGCTTCTCGTCCCAGCACGGGAGACGGTCTGTCCCACAGCCGTCAGTACGTCGTACTTGAGATAGTATGCGGGTGCTCGTTAGCTTACGAATACACTGGACAGGACTCATCGGGAACTGATGGTTGGTATTATACCTATCGTCAGTTATCAGTTCCCAGGTGACATGAGTACAGCTTAGTCCGCTGACTTGACACTGTCACTTCGCCTCGAGTGTGTTCCCACTGTTCTTTGATTACTACCCTACCACGGCTCTACTGAGTCGTGCAAACAGGTAGTAGTTGGGTGCAGTCCCGAAGCACTTGGAGGCAGTGACAGTTAGACAGGATTCGTCTCTCCCGGTATTGGGGGTTGACATCGCGCTGTGTCTAAGAGAGCCATTACACGAGTAGTCCCTGGCTAGGGCAAGCGAGATATACTGGTAGGTTTCCAGTGTTATCTCAGGGTGTACTGGGCTTCACTCCGACACGACTTGTACCGCTATTAGGAGACTGACGTTTACCGCCCCCTTAGGCCCGCCATGCGATGTATCAGACGAACAGACCGGACTGTACGGAGATTGTCACATACAGGCTCAGTAGGAGTTCGGATGGGATTACCTCATCGTCCTTCTTATCGACATCTACCTGGGGACCGTTACGTACAGCTAGTGCCGCTTGAGGTCTGTGGTTAAACCCACTGCCAGCGTAGTGTCGAGTTTTTAGAGTCCCACACAGAGAGTTTCCCTGCACTTAGCGAAACGTGTAGAGGCCGTATGGTTTTACGGCAGGGCTGCGATCACTTACGTACACTTGTGTGCGTGTGGTGTTCGGGCAGGCAGTACTAGTGGGCTTTGGTTTAAGCCGGATCCTAGTATTGCACGGATGGATTTGTTTTGTCTTTTGTGCATCCGCATCTACGGAATGCGGATGCAGGTGTGTATGCACAATTTTCCGGAGCGACGAAGGAGGGGGTGCCTCATCAGGGTTTTGGCAGTTGGTTCGGCCAAAACCATTATGTGGCAGGCTTATTAGGGTTTTGACAGTTGATTCGGTCAAAACCAATTTGAGGCGGACTCATTAGGGTTTTGACAGTTCGTTTGGTCAAAACCATTATGAGCCGCGGACATCATTTACTAATCCTTTTATTAATAATTTTTTGATGGCTAATTGCATTGACCATTTGACCCCGTTGACCTCTCTTGACTTTGTTGACCGTGTTGACCATTGACTTTTAAGAGGGATCTACACTCTTCTTTTCTTTTTCTTTTTCTTTTTCTTTTGGATTATGATAATGGTCATTTCAATGTAGCCATCAACTTTATCTTGATAGGATTTGTAATGATGGTTTTAGTGCATTATTGCAACCATGGTTAATTTCTTTAGTTGATAATTTTCTTTCTCATTCTCTCTCTTGGTTTTTCAAGTGAGAAGAAAAGGAAATGGACCATGGTTGCTAGCTTCTCCTTCATCTTCCTCCTCTTGATTCATCTTTTGATCTCATGTGTTGAGAGATAAAGATTCCACAAAGACAAAACCATCCCTTTATCACTTCTACACAACCTAGGGCTTCTAGATTAGCAATCTCTTTGCCCTAGTTACCTCGGCTCGAGGTGGAGCTCGGTGTACATCTCTCGGGTGGATCATCTTCGACTCAAGGAGGCCGCGGGGGTGACCAAAGTCCGGATCAAGCCTCGGAGCAAGCAAGGAGAAGAACAACAAGAAGAGAAGGAGTTCAAGTTGAGGTATAACCCCTAACCGAGTAGATAAATCTCATGTTAGGATGCTAGTGTATTGTTTAGCAAAGATCCGGCTTTTCGGTCCATGTTACCAAGTCCAGAAAAAATTTTGTTTTACCATTTTTGCAACCCCGAAAGTACCGGGAGAGGTAACGTTGACCTAACACCTGAGAGAAGGTAAAAGGAAAAGATAACTGAATAGTCCTATTCAATTTCTCCAGAACCGGAAACCATTCTCGAATTTGAAACAAGTTTCTTTAAGTTCGTATGTAACTATACGATGGATTATCCAATAAATGTGGATCTTCGTAGTGATACGGAATGTTCCGGAGAAAATCAAAGGGTAAAAGAAGGAGTGGCAATGAAGTTTGCAACTCTGACAATCCAAAAGCCAGTGTGTTTTAAGAAAGTTTGGTTAACTTGGTTTATGAGTTCTAATCTAGGGTCGGGCCATGGTCGTTGCCAAAGAGAGAGAGAATAGAAACACTCAGCGTGCACTCTAATCTAGATCAGAATGGTTAATCACTTTATCTAATCAGGATGTCTCCTACTGTATCCTCAAATTCTCCTCCAAACCTGAAAGAAGAATTAGTCGGGATCATCTAAAATCACCCAAGGAGTAAACCAACTCATCAGTGGAAATCGGGATCCAACTATCATCGCATGATAACCTGATGGAATCCACTCAAGTTATCACTCTCCAGAAGGTATGCGCATGCCTGGCAAGTTTCCTGTATGTTTGAAACTCCCGATGTTATTTTTACCCCATGCTCTTATGACCTTGACTAAGTCCAACAAATCATAAGTCACATATCAAGTTCTACCCGTCATTGTCCAGGTTAATTTGAACCCACCCGTACTCGCCCTTGACTAAGGCCAACAAGGTTGTACGACTGTCCTAAACCAACGCATCTATCTATGCAACAGAAAAGTAACAAACAACTACCATACACTATGCCTTGACTAAGTCCAACAAACATAACATGAATACTAGGTGCTACTCGTCTGAAATGACAGAGGGCTACGGCTGATTTTTGGCGAAAAACCTTTAACGTAATGAACTTAATATTGTTGAAGGAACCAGATAACTTTTTACAAATATATAGTAGCGGCATTGATTAGAATCAACACAGTCCCATCAATTAATCACACCAGAAAAGAACGAAAATATGATGTACGTATATGCCATCCGCATTCGCCACTGGGCCTCGTCATCACCCGTTAGTTTACTTAACTAACGACAAAACGGGGGCTGGACTAGCGCGGGTGAAAAACATATACAACATCTACTAGTATATATATAGCAATATATGATAATCGCTCCAGATATGATAAATGCAACATCACAGATAAGCAATAAGCATCACAGAATAACACTGATAATCTGGAAGCCCTGGGTTTACTTTGAGCCGTAAGTGAAACCCGACGTTCCCCTGGTCGTGTGGATAGCCTGTGCAATGAAAACCTAGACCACTACAAGTGCGGCAAGTTACCCGCCAAAACTAGAAGTGAGGCAGCCCCCTTCATCAAAGTGAATGGGCCACCCGGCACTTCACGGAATCCGGTAACTTGACCACCCTTCCTTCGGTCAACCTGTACCCCCTACGAGTGCGGCGAATAGCCCGCCAATTCTAGAGTGAGGCCCCCTCCGTCTCAACGCCTTGAGATGTGGACCCGTTTCCCTCCAGAACCAGGCTATCCGTTCACTCCATCACGATGTAATCCTAGTACAGAAAAGAAAATATGTACAACGGTGACATCGACCTCAACCCGGTCGTGCCCGAAACAAATAATATACAAACAGGCAGTGACGGCAGTCAACATGTCAGACGCTCGCCCCATGATATCAAATTTACAAATGAAACTAAACTGTACTAACATTGCACCCAAGCTATACACCACGACGATTCTGTAACAACCACAGCACAACACAGAACATCAATGTGAATGTCACGTTCGCAAACCCGTCTAAAAGAACTATAGCAATTAGACAAGTTGTACTGCTCTAATTACATTCACGGTCGCAGATAGTAATGTATGTATTGAAAACTAAGACATTAGAATTCCGCACGCAATTAGCAAACTAAACAAATTTCCAAAACTATGAAAAAACAGTGAGCTAAAGCTCCAAAAACCGACCGTTTAAAGCCAATTTGGAAGTCCGAATCAAAACGAAACGTGCCCGAACCTTCACGGGGAGTTAGAGCAAGAAATTAACTTCGAGTCAGGAGGCCTATAGGGGGTACCCTACCCCCGAGGCCACCACGAGGTGGCCAGTGGGTGAGGTAGACCCGAAACTGCCCAAGGTGGGGCAGTTTAGGGTCCCCACCGCCAAGACCACCTTGTGGTGGTCTTGGGGAGTGGGCCCAGCCATTCGGTCCCCCCGGGGATTCCCCAGGGTGCCCATTCACTTCCCCGTGGCTTCTCAGTTCAAACCGTGAGCCCGCGGGGTGTGCAAACATCTCAAACTTTCAGTTTTCGGAACTGTTTTTGTCGGCAGTTTTTGCACGACAAAAACGGCGGATTTCTAATGTCGCAAAGAGTTAACTAAGGCTTATGGAGTGTCTCTGATACCATGTTGGGTTACGGAAGCGCCCCGGCCATCAATCCGTGTCCAAATGCGGAACAAAAATTTATAAAACTTGGCGCTACCATAACCAATTACCCGGATCTACCCATATACCCTAGATAACAAAACATGAAAAGAAGTTAGAATGGTTATACCAAATAGATCCGTGTCCTTTGGTCTTCAACCATCATCCCAAGCTCTAAGGGGCTTCCTTGATCAAGATTGATCTCCAGTCTCTCTCCATCGAAGATGATCCACCCGAGAGTCTATGCAACGAGCTCCAACCTCATATCCGAGGAAACTAGGGCACCTAGATCGCTACTCTAGATACCGTAGATGAAGTAGAGAGTGATGAAGAATTAATTTGTCTCAAGACACCCAAGGATTCTCAACTCATGAGAGAGTTTGGGTGGAGCTAGAGGAAGAAGAAGATGCCATGAGAATGAGGTGTTTTGGGCAACTCAAGAGAGAGAAAAAGAATTGAATAATGGCTTGTCTTTTTGTTTTTTGTGGGAGTGTGATAAGAAATAATGGAGCCATCACATAAATGTCCATGTCTCCAAAATATCTTAGTCAACAAAAAATATCTCAAGTCAGCAAACAATCTCACAACAAACAAAAACCCTAAGCATGTTAGAATAGTAACCATAGGTCACTAATTAGCCATGCCACAAAAATGCAATAAACACCCCATCCTACACCTCAATAACCTTTTGATCCAAAAAGGTCTAAACCATGATGAGGTGTAATCTTCTAAAAGTAATCTTGTAATAAATTACAAGAATATCCCTCAACCGTATATACATACCCGCATCCGTATTCTGAAGAATACAAATACAAAGAGACGAAAATAATCCAACAAATATAATACTAGGATCCGGATTAAAATAAAGCCCACTAGTATTATCCGTCCGAACATCATCCGTGCATAAGTACACGTATGTGATCGAACCCTGCCGTAAAACCATACGGCCTCTACATCGTTTCTCCCGAAGCAGGAAAACCCTCTGTGTGGGACTCTAAAGACTCGTCAATACGCTGGCAGTGGGTTTAACCATAAGCACGTCAGCAGCACTAGCTGTACATAACGGCTACCCAGGTATTGAGCGAAAGGAAGGCCAACGAGCAAACACATCCTGAAACCCCTACTGAGCCTGACAGTGACAATATCCGTACATTCTGGTCCGTTCGTCTATGAGTATCGCATATCGAGTCTAGGGTGGTAGATAAAGTCAGACCCCTAATAACGCGACATTTAGTATCGGTATGAAACCTATCACCACCTGAGAAACTACCGATCCTAGATCATTAATTCTAGACCACTTTGGCCAAGGATTTCTGGTGATGGCCACCCGTGCACAACCGTGACATCAACCCCTAATACCGGGAGAGACGAATCCCCCGATGATCTGCTTACTACCTTCATATGGCTCGGGACTGTACCCAAGTAAAACATGTTTGCACGACTCCTTTGAGCCGTGGTAGGGTAGTAATCAAAGCACTGTGGGAAATCACATGAGACAAATGACGATCTCAGGTCAATAGACTAACCTGTACACATGTCACCTAGGAACTGCTATCTGACAATAGGTATAATACCAACTAGCATGTTCTCGGCGAGTCCGTCCGGTATACTCATAACCCAATGAGCACCTGTATACATCTTAGGTGAACAAACTAACACCAATGGCTTGTGAGACCGGCCACCGCCCCTCGTCGGGGTCTCGATCAGTATACACTAGTCTACTCTGGAGTATCGATGTCCAGTCTCGAAACTCCTATGACTAGGGACATTTAAGGATGTGCCTATAGACCACCCAGCTCCCACGTATATGATCGCTATCATAATGCTGGTAGTCAAGCAAGAATCATATGGGTTTTATCAACATGTAATATTGATCTGTAATGTCACCTGAAGCATGTACACGATGATAAAGACAAACCAGATAGCATACTATCATCTCGAGTAAGACTGTTCTACCGGTATAGGTCCTCCCTCAATCATTGTAATCACATGCCTGCGATCCAATAATTGACTTGAGGGCACTATAGCCAACATTAAGCAACTTGCACACTTTTCCGCTGCTCCCACTCTGAATGAAACCCTCCGGCTGATCCATATAGACGCGCTCTTCCAAATTTCCATTCAGAAAAGCGGTCTTTACGTCCATCTGCCAAATTTCATAATCATGGAATGCAGCAATGGCAAGAAGGATATGAATGGATTTTAGCATAGCCAGTGGAGAAAAGGTTTCATCATAGTCCAAACCAGGTCTTTGACAAAAACCTTTTGCAACAAGTCTAGCCTTATAGGTTTCAATCTGTCCATCTACACCAATCTTCTATCTAAAGATCCATTTGCAGCCTATGGGTTTTACCCCTTCTGGAGCAATGTACAAAGTCCATACTTTGTTGGTGTACATGGACTCCATTTTGGTCCGCATTGCATCCAGCCATTTTAGTGAGTCTCTGCTCTGAATGGCTTGCTGGAAGCTAGTTGGCTCATCATCGTCGATGATGCAATCCTCTCTATCCCCGTCTATGAGAAAACCGTAGTATCTCTCGGGCGGATGAGAATGCCTCCTAGTCCTACGGAGTGGCGCGGGGATGTTCGGTTCTTTCAATACTTCTGGTTCCACCATGCTTTCAGTAATAGCTTGTGGTTTTGGAATTTCTTCCAGTTCTATTACGCTCCCACTTATCTCTTTTTCTAAAAATTGATTTTCCAAAAAGTGGGCATGACGAGAAACAAAAACCTTTTGTTCCTCTGTGTAATAGAAAAGATACCCCTGGAGTTCTTTAGGTATCCCACAAACTTACACAGTACTGAGCGTGCCTCGAGCTTGTCCGTATGCTGTTTTTTTTTTTTACAAAAGCTGGACATCCCCATTTCTTTATATACTTAAGATAGGGTTTCTTCCCACTTCACATCTGATATGGTGTCGTAGGCACAGTCTTGGTAGGAACCTTGTTCAAAAGATATGCAGCTGATTCTAGTGCATAACCTCAGAAGGATCGCGTTAACTCAGCATTACTTATCATGGAACGTAACATATCAAATAAGGTTCGGTTCCGCCTTTCCGATACACCTTTTTGTTGAGGTGTGTATGGAGGAGTAAGCTGAGAGAGAATTCCATTCTCTTTTAAGTAACCCAGGAACTCGGCACTTAAGTATTCACCATCTCGATCAGATCTAAGTGTCTTGATATTTTTTCCTGTTTGTTTTTCCATTTCATGATTATATTCCCGGAATTTTTCAAAGGCCTCGGATTTATGTTTCATCAAGAATACATGTCCATACCTAGAGAAATCATCCATAAAAGTAATGAAATAGGAATAACCACTTCTTGCATGTGTAGACATTGGACCACACACATCGCTGTGTATGAGTCCCAAGAGCTCGCTCGCTCTTACCCCATGTCCAGTGAACGGAGTATTTGTCATCCTTCCTTTGAAACATGATTAACAAGTTGCATAGGACTGATATTCAAACAGATCCAAATATCCCTCTTTATGTAACTTCGTCAACCGTGTTTCATTGATGTGATCCAGTCTACAATGCCATAAGAAAGGCTGATTTAATTCTGGAGACTTTCTTTTAAGTATGCTTTGGACGTTGAAAACCTGAGCTTGATTTAATACGTATATACCATTATCTAGTGTACTTGACCCAATCAATGCTTGATTTAGGTGGATGTGTACCATATCGCTTACAAATGTAAAATCATAACCTTCTTTAGAAAGTAAAGATGCAGAAATGATATTACAAGCCAGACTATGTATACACAAACAGTTATGCAAAATCAAAATCTGCCTACTTATCAATCCATGGTGATATTCCCCTACGGATACAGCGTCCACACTCATTCCATTAACAACCCTGAGAGTCATATCACCTGCCTTGATAACTCTATGGTTTCTCAGAGCCTGTAATGAATTACAGATATGAGATCCTGATCCAGTATCTAGAACCAAGAAAGTAGAGTTAATTGACATACAGTTTTCAATCATAAACACACCCGAAACCGAAGCCACAACGTGCTTCGAATCCTGGTTTCTTGCTTTCCAAGCCCTGCGGTCCTTCTGCCAATGCCCTTTCCCGTGACAATAGAAACATTCTTCCTTCCCTACCGTTAGCCCCAAAACTTTTGCGCTGCCATTTCCCTCTACCTTACTAACACCACCTATCGGCTTGGTGGAGGCCTTCTTCTTCTCTCCCTTGTCTTTCGCTTTGGATCTAAAAGAGGAAGATTCTCCAATGATCAGAGCGGGTGTCTCCCTGGATTCTTACAGGATGCCCTCTGAGCTCCTCAATAAGTTGAGGAGTTCTGGAAGTGAAACTTCCTTCCCTTGAATGTTAGAATTCAAGATAAACTGGGCGTAGGTAGAAGGGAGGGACTGTAGAATCAAGTCAGTATATAAATCGATCTCCAACGTGGTCCCCAGGTCCGTGAGCTCCTCAATGTAGCTGATCATTTTAAGGACGTGGTCCCCTATAGATGACCCGATAGCCAACCTCGCCTGAAGCAATATCTTCGAGGTCTCATATCTTGCGATACGAGATTGCTCTCCATATAAATCTTTGATAGAGGAAGATGGAAGCAAAGTCCATCTTCTCGTGTTGCCTCAAGTGTTCATAATCTATTGAGGCTAACACGAGGCACTTGGCTCTCGCACTGTCTTTTTCCGATGTCTGACGGGTCTTAACATCCACGACGGTGGAATCTGGACCTGGGACAGCGGGGGATTTGGTAATAAGGAGGTAGCCCAGCTTGTCATAGGTAATGGACATCTGGACATTCCTTAGCTAATCATAATAGTTTGGTCCAGTCAATTTATTTTTATGTAGCAGTAACTTAAGCCCGGTCATTTTCGTCGATGCAGTCAAGAGAGAGAGGATAAACACTCAGCATGATGCTCTTGCAAGTTTAGATTGTTTATTAGTTTATCTAAACAGGATGGCGCCCACTATATCTCTAATCCTTCCTCAAACCATAAAAGAAGAATTAGTCAGTATTAATCTCGCTCTTACAATACTTACTTAACCTTTCGGCCAGGCTGGTGTTGGTACTTCGAGGGAGGTTTTCCAACACTTTCGTGAAGTTCCTTAATTACATAACCTATTTTCCCTGGAGGGATAGCCCCACTAACACCGTTCTAGACACCTACTTGGTTTATAGCATTGATTGTTTAGTGAAAAAATCTTCCGAGGAGTAGCGGATACTCACAGTAGGATCGGGATCCAAATATCATCGTGTGACAACCTTGAAGGAATCCTACCAAAATCATCACACTCCAAATGGTATGCGACACTAGCGAGTTTCAATTTTCTTAGAAACACCCGATGTGGATTTTTGCCCCAAGCTCTTATGACCTTGACGAAGGCCAACATATCATAAGTCGCAAGTCAAATTCTACCCGGCATTGTCCAGGTTAATTTGAACCCACCCGTACATACCCTTGACAAAGGCCTACAACTGTCCCAAACCAACGCATCTATCTATGCTACAGATGAATATCCACCAATCACTATGTCTTGGCGAAGGTCAAAATACATAACTTGAATACTACTAAATACCCATCTGAAATGACGGAGGGCTACGGCTGGTTTTGGCGAAACTGTGAACGTAATGAACTTGATTTAATCGAAAGAACTATGATAGCTTTTAAAGGAGTGGTTTAGGCTCCGCATTTAAAAGTTTGCTTTTTGAAGAAAACCGAGTGGTTTTGAAATTGTTCCAACAATTAAGCTTTGGTTTGTTTTGCTTGCATTAATCAATGTTAATGTTGTCCCATCATTTAATCCTATCATTGCAGAAAAGAAACGAAAATACAACGTACGCTTATGCCATCCGCATTCTCCACGGGGCCCCGTCATGCACCGTTAGGTTACTTAAATAACGGCAGAGCGGGGGCTGGACTAGCACGGATGCAAAACATAAGCAACGTCTACTATATATCATATATATCATATATATATATATATATCCATTCGTCTCATGCAATAATAGGCATTCCAGATCACAGATAAACATATTGGATATACTAGGAATTCCGCGTTTCGTTTAAGCCTATAACGAAAGACGGATTCCACGGTCGTGATGAATAGCCAAACCCCACCCTAGACCTCTACGGGTGCGGCAAACTACCCGCCAAATTCCCGAAGTGAAGCAACCTCCCTCAGTAAAATTCGTAGGCCATTCGGCACTTCAAGAACCCGGTAGTTTGTGCACCCCACCTTGGGTCTATCCTAAGAGCAAAACCAGTAAATGAAATAATACAACGGTGGCTACAAGATCAACCTGGATGTGCCCCGCAAAATAATATTACATCACTTTACAAATTTACATCGAATGAAAGAAACAAAACTCTCTTCTCACATCCCCTGGTTATTCATCCACGACGATCCAATATTCTATATACACAAACCATCACAATACAGATATATGCAACCCCCAACTAATCGACGTATAGCAATTAGCGGAGGTTTACGAACACATATATCCAAACACAGAAAAACCGATTAGCTAAGTAACTTAAGAATTTTGATCGAACATATTTTCTGTGTCTATCCCATGTACAAACCAGCACACAAACAATATTAGGTAGAAACCAAATACACCAGAAATCACAACACCATAAATAAGACCTACAGAAGAAAACCAAGTCAACTCAGCGTCGACTCGGCCGCGGAACCACTACGAAACACACCGTTTCACCGCGCATCCACGGTCTTCTTGGCGAGTTACTGGCTCGTTTTTCTTGTGTGTTCTTAGAATTCCCTGCTTGTAATTTTAAGGCCTCTGAAATATTTTTCAGACCAAATTTTAAAAATGACAGCAAGCTAGGGTTTTGATGTTATGATTTTGGGTTTTTCCGACAATCGAAATTCTAACTATTTGCTAACTAGCTAGTTAAGGTTTAGTAGGCTCTGATACCACTGTAAGTCGATGTCGTGCACCCCGCGGATTCGCGGGGTGGCGGAATATGCAAAAAACGATTTTTTTCAAGCTTCGCAACACTGATTGTTACGAATTCTTGATGTGTAGTTCGAATCAAATAGTCCCCGGCAACGGCGCCATTTGATTGAATAAGAATTCTCATTTGTGTAAATCGAATCAAATAGTCCCCGGCAACGGCGCCATTTGATTGATCATTTCTTTGTGTGTCGTTTTTAGAAAATGAATAGAATCACAATCAAAGAAGTATATTTGACCGCAATCAACTACGGTGTCGGATGTAGTTTGTAAGTGAGTGCGGATCGTCCACAGGGATTGTGCGATTCGTTTTTATATTTGATTAGTTTGAATTGAAAAGTTAATAGAAAAGAAAACATGATTCAAGAATTTATCAATTGATTCAGGTGTCACGATGTTTAATCAAGAATCAAGAATCTGATAAACAATCAAGAATTGGATTTCGATAATATTTTTCCAACCAAAATGTCAAGAATCTAAATGAGGCTCGTTGGAATCGATCGGATCGATAGACGTGATGTAATCTAAAGATAACGTGTTCTTGTCCTTCGAAGGATTGATACTAGATCGATGATGATCGACGAGAGTTAGGGCTTTCTCGTGAAACTAGGGTTTCATCATTTCACCCTTGTTCTTTCGTCGATATCATTCACATTCTAGCCTCTAGCAATTTCAAGAAACGATCGTAACTTCCCAATTTTGAGCGATATCAATCAAGAAAGCATCGCAACGAAATGGGTCGTCGGTTCTTGAACTTGCTAGGGTTTACAAAACTCGTAGGAATCAAGAATCGTTTTCAGATATATTACAACATCATTCTATTAATCGTCTCGACTCCTCGACGAGCGGAGTATTACTCAAACATCACAACAAGAATTATAACTAGAAATTTAGATTGATTCATGATGCAAGAATTTAAAGAAAACAAGATAAAAGAATATCACCTTTTATTTATATCAACACTTTGATTACAATCGCTCAAGAACTACAAGAGGAAGAATCTAAATTGTTGAATTGGCGTCGCTCGGCTCCGTGAGTCGCGGATCGCTTGGACCACTTGCTCCGTTGAAGATCGGCTCGGCTCATAAAAGGTTGCAAGGCTTCTTGCTTGAATGGGTACTTGGGATCTTGGCTTTTTGAGTGGGAATTAGGGTTAGGGTTTCACACAAGTTCTCTCACTAAACTTGTGGAAGAAGAAGAAGAAAGAGAATGGTTCTAGTTTGATACTAAATTTAGGATTGATAATGGGATTTTTCCAAGATGAATAATAAGTGAGCCTAGGGTCTTATTTATAGAACACCCAAACCCTAAGCCTTTGAGTTCCCTCCAAAAGTTTGTTGAAAGACTTCTAGAAAGAGTTTGTTAGGCTTAGCTTAGGGTTTAAGCTAGGGTTTAGGGAGAAGGTTCTAGAATATTAGGCTTAGTTTAGTGTAGGAACAAGGGTTTGCTGATCTGGCAGAAGTCTCTGGAGTCTTCTAGAACTTGGAGTGTCTTTCTGAACTGTAGGAGCTGAGACAGGAGTTTTGCACTAAAATTGAGAGGCTGAATCCTTGGACCCACCGCGGATCCGCGGCGCAAGCAGGTTCCTGCCGCGGATCCGCGGCTGTCTGTAGGGCTTGGGCCTTGATATTTTTGGTGTAGTCTTGGGCTGCCATTTGGGGCTTTATCTGATATGTTGATTTTTATTTTCCCTTTTGGATTTATACCAGAACTGAAAGCATTGAGTTGGCGTAACGTTTTATCAGTACCCTGTACATTTTTGGCCTTTCTTCTGGATTTTCTTGCACAGATCTCAAAACAAGTGTTGCGCAATATACGGATGATGCGATGCCATGAAATGCAGTCAATTTCCTTTATAGTGTCGGTTTTAGAGTCTAATACATGTAATCTGATATTTTGTGACAGTTTTGCTAATATATAGAATATGAATGCCGAACACTTCTATATGAATGCAAATGATGAGGAAATTGCCGGCTAAAATATACAATATTTTCGACTAATCAAACACCGACTAAACTCCAGGATCTTAACTTGAACCTTAACTAACTAACTACTAGAGGTTTAACTACTATGAAGAAAGTTATACCTCCTAGTATCAAGTCCTTCGGGTCTTCTTGCTCTCCTCCTTGGCTCGTCTTAAGCTCCTCGAAGAGTACGGATCGCGCTTGATCGTCGGCCTCTTCAAGTCAAAGACGATCCACCCGAGAGTCTATAGTTCGAGCTCCAACCTCAATACCGAGGTAACTAGGGTACCTAGTTCGCTAAACTAAATAGCCTAGAGGATGTAGAGAGTGACGATGGATTGATTTGTCTCAAAATACCCTAGGTTTCTCAACACATGAAACTTTTAGGGTTGAGGAAGAAGAAGAGAGCTTGGAGGAGAGAGAGTGTTGAAGATAATAATGATATGAATATGGCTAATTGTGATTACTATGAAGCAAATAATTCACCACAAAATATCTCAATGCACCATGCCTCAATAGTCATCCATGAGTCACCAAGTGAGTCACCAAGTAGCCATGCTTCATTCATGTACTTAATAACACCTCATACCTCCACCTCATTATCCATTTAACAAAATGGGTAATCAACAAATGAGGTGTCTTCTTCTAGAAGCACTCTTACATAATTACAAGAATACCCCTCGCCGTATATACATACCCGTATCCGTAATCCGTGCACAAGTACACGTATATGATCGAACCCTGCCGTAAAACCATACGGCCTCTACATCGTTTTGCCCGATATAGGGAAACCCTCTGTGTGGGACTCTAAAGACTCTACAGTATGCTGGTGGTAGGTTTAACCACAAGCACGTCAGCGGTACTAGCTGCACGTAACGGCTACCGAGGTATCTGTCGATAAGAAGGCCGATGAGCAAACTCATCCGAACTCCTACTGAGCCTATCTATGACAATCTCCGTACAGTCCGGTCTGTTCATCTAAGAGTATCGCATATCGGGCCAGGGGGTAGTAATCGTCAAACCCCTAATAGAGAAATAAGTCGTGCCGGGGTAGAGCCCAAAACACCTTGAGAAACTAGTGGAGTACCTACCAGTAAATCTCGCTTGCCCTGGTGATCAGTTGAAAATAATGTATTTTTAACACGTCAATTTCCCTACCATTTGCACTCATCTAGAGGTGTTCGGTATTAATATAGCACATATTAGCAAAACAGCCGTAAAATACCAAATAACTTGTGTTGTATATTAAAACCGACATTTCTGAGGGAAATTGAGTGTTTATCATTGCATCGCATAATCTTTGAATAGCGCAACACTTGTCTCGAGAATCTGTGCAGGAAATTGCAGGAGAAAAGCCGAAACTGTTAAAAGTGTTGAGAAAAATACGCCAAGTCCAAGACTTGTGATCTGGCGGTGAAAGAGAAAGTATAAAAAGATTCTACACATTTGACAAAGGCCACAAAGTCAGCCCAATAACAACACAACAATTTTCATGCACCAAGGCATCAAATGGGCCGCGGATCCACGGTCAGAACCCCCTTGGCGCCGCGGTTCCGCGGCGGCTTGATGATGTCAGCATGATGGATTTTTCCCATGTGCTTTCTTATAACAGACAAGCTTCCAGAAGACTCCAGAAACACCACGTGGCTTCATCCAGAAGGCTCGGCCTAACAACCTAGCTCTAGAATATTCTCTCCAACTAACTTCTTCTAAAAGCCTCTCTCTAACAAATTTTTGGAGGGAAATTTGAAATTTGAATTCTAGATCTAAGATTAAGAGGGCTATAAAAGGAAACCTAGATCTAGGGTTTTGGGTTGTTCATTAACCATTACATCAATTCTTAATACAAGTTGAGTGACACAACTTGTAAACCCTAACCCCCAATTCAATATCCAAGCCAAAATCAAGAACACCGAGTACAATTCAAGCAAGAAGCCTTCAACCTTTTAGGAGCAAAGCCGATCTTCAACCGAGCAAGAGATCCAAGACGATCCGCGACTCACGAAAACGAGCGAAGCCAAATCGACGATCGAGTTCTTTCCTCATTGTAGATCTTGAGATAATTGTAACAAAATTGTTGATAAATAAAAGGTGAAATTCTTTATCTTGCTTTCTTTACATTCTTGTATCATGATTAGATCTCGATTTGTGATTGTGTTCTTTGATATGATGTTTGAGTAAAACTCCGCTCGTGAAGGAGTCGAACGAATCAATAGATGATGATGTTAAAAATCTTGAAACGATTCTTAATTCCTAAAAGTTTTGTAAACTCTTGTAAATTGAAGAATCGGCAACCTAGTTTCGAGCGATGCTTTCTTGATTGTGTTCGCTCTTAATTAGTGATCCACGATCGATTCTTGAATTTGCTAGATGCTAGAATTTGAATGAGATTCATCGAAAGGACAAAGGATGAGATGAAGAAACCCTAGTTTCTTCGAAAGATCCTTAAACCTCGATAGATCGTCATCGATCTAGCATCAATTCATTAATGGATAAGAATACATAATCAATAGATTTCATCACGTCTATAGATTCGATCGATTCCTACGAGCCTCACTTCGATTCTTGATTATTGGATTGGAAATCATCAATTCTTGATTCTTGATTTTAATGTTTTCTTGATTTTAGATTTAGATCTAGTTAATTCTTGAACTTCAACTTTAAAATCTTGAATTGAATTGTCTTTTCTCTTTTCTTTAATTTTCAATTCATCTAATTCAAATTCGAACGGATCTCACTTTCCATGTGGACGATACGCACTCGCTAACGCGCTACAATCGACACCGTTATTGATTGCGGTCAAAAATTTCTTTGGTTGTGATTTCTACACTTTTCTTATATACACACCGGAAAACATACAATCACCTGGCCAGGGACTTTGTGTAATGGCTTTCCGAACACAGCGCGATATCAACCCCTAATACCGAGAGAGACGAATTTTATCTAACCGCTACTGCCTCCAAGTGTTTCGGGAATGCACCCAACTACTACCTATTTGCATGAATCCTTTGAGCCGTGGTAGAGTAGTAATCTAAGAACAGTGGGAACACACTCGAGGCGAAGTAGCGATGTCAAGTCAACGGACTAAGCTGTACTCATGTCATCTGGGAACTTCTACCAGACGATAGGTATAATACCAACCAGCAGTTCCCTACAAGTCCTATCCAGTATACCCATAACCTAATGAGCACCTGCATACTATCTCCAATACGACGTACTAATGGTTGTGGGACATACCATCTCCCCTGCTGGGATGAGAAGCGTATACACTAGTCTACTCTGGAGTATCGATGCCCGTCTCGATAATCCTACGACTAGGGACCTGCATAAGGATGTGCTTATAGACTACCCAGCCCCCACTAGTATGACTGCCATCACAACGCTGGTAGTCAAGCAAAGATCCTAAGGGCTCTACCAATATGTATAAGCGATATGCTAAAAGAAACATATACACATATTGAGGTAGAATCAAACCAAGTAGCATACTACCATATTTTGCAAGACTGTTAATATATCTGTGTATATCCCAAGCTTCCAAAATATAATATACAAACCAGTATGATACAATAATGACCTCTAGGGCATATATCACTAACATCATGAATCTGTCATCCACTGATTTATCAATGCTAATTATGCTCTCGGGATTGGTTTCCATGCACTTGCTTTGATACAGCCTCAAAGTGTCATAAGAATGACGATAATTGCCGAAGAAGGTCTCTTGTGCCAATTCCCTTACATGCCACGCAACATTGTATGAAATCTTCACCCCAAACTTTTAATAGAAGTCCTTCTTAGCCTCTATTGGCCGATAGCTCGATCGTGACCTTAAAACATCTACAAGCATGTCATCTACCAATTTCTTTGTAGCCCGGAGATGTCCGTCGCTTGAAATTCCTTCGGTACATGTGTGCGTCGGGTGGTACTTCTTTATAGCTCATAGAGAACTGCTCATACATGACAAACATGCAAACCTTAGAATAACTTAACAGTTAAAAAAATCAACAATTTGCAAACAACAAAAATTACACTTTTATATTACTAACGTATATGTTAACTCTATACCTCCGAGTATAAGGCGATACATGTATTCTCCATAGGAATCATTTATCCCTTTGGGAACATTCCACTGTTACCCTAGGGCCATCGTTCTTTATGTAATCGAAGTTGAATTGTTCGCAATAACAAATTTGCAAAAAGCCAACGTAACTTCATAAGAACTCTTGAATATTTGATATATGCCCTGAATTGCATCAATCCACGTAATCGGGATATTGTTCCTCATTATTTGATCATCTTGTCTCACCGGTGATAAGCATGACATAACTCATGTACTCGGTCATGCGTAATTACTGGAGCGGAAGATGATGCGTGTTGACAGTTACAAAAGAAACACTTTTGTTAACATATTATTACAAGAAATTTATTAGATATTAAAGGTAAATTTTCTTAAATATTAAGGAAATGCAACTTCTTAGAAGTAACATGAAACTGCTTAGAAGTTATAGGCAAGCGGTTAGAAGTTACAGGAAAGTTCTTACAAGTTGCAGGCAACTGTTCAGAAGTTAGTGAAAATAGTCCTAGAGAGGGGTGAATAGGACTATGCTAGCAATATACCCAATTTAAAAATCTTACACTTGCTACAAGATATCACAATTGTAAAAGCTTACACAAAAAGATAAAGCCAATATAAGAAAGGTGTAAGCAAGACTACAATTGTAAATAATAAGCATCAAGCAATAATAATGAGTATATAGAGCAAAAGTGATATAGCATACAATTTCTAGCTATGAATATGAAATAAGAGTATAGAGAAATTGCAAACGCAAACAAAAGCACTTTATAGAGGTTCGGCCACTGATAACGTCTCGGGCCCTAATCCGCTTTCTTTAGGCCCGCAGGTCCGTTCCCTTTAAACCTCTCATCACGTTCTCTCGAAGAAAACACGTTGCTAACCATTACGAACACAAACGCCCCACTTCCGGTTGGATTCAAACCTTACAACCCACTCTTCTTTCTAATAAAGACACTCTTGCACTCAAAATTCCTCACACAAAGATGGAAGAGGAAAAATACAAGCCCAATACTCATAAAAGAGTTTTACAATTAAAGCTCACTAATACTCAAGAAGAAGGATGATTAAGATTTTCTAAGTCTTAAATTTATACTGCAAGTGCACGATTAATCAGTTGTAGCACTTGTGGGTTGATCCATAAGGAGAAATGAGAACTTTAATTAATTAAAAATTAATTAAAATAAAAGATTTGATTATAAAAATTAAAAGCAAATGAGAAAGGAAATTAAATTGCAAATTTAAAAGGGATGTTCAAATATTAAGAAAAACCTAGGGTTTTGAATTACCATTTCTAATCATGGTGTTTTATGTGATATCTATTTTTTTTCTAATTTTCCTTATTTAAATTCTTTATCTATCAATTAACCAAAAGTATAGAGAATACATTCATCGTAATAACGTATCAATCAATCAAGAAAGCATAAATTATGTGATCATGGCAATTCCTTATCAATTAATAAAATCATATAGCAATAAATTTAAATAATAAGTTCTAATTAATATAGAAATAATTAGATCTTACCCTTCTACTAAATAAACACAAAGTTTGTCAATCAATGGTTTATCTTGTGTTATCGGCATAATCTAATCTACCTTAAATCAATTAGTATGAACAATTATAATAAAAACTTTATCTTTACCTTCCCTAGTTAATTCTCAAGATTGTCAATCTATCATTAAACTAACTAGTTTATCGGTGATACTAATTTTCTCTAAACAAACCTTATGGTTGTCAATCATTCATCGATTTATTTAGTTTATTAATATGCCATCAAAAAAGACTTTATTTTTATTATAGAAATTCATCATGAAGCACATATAGAAAAGAATAGATCTAAGAATTCATACACCAATCATAGCAAGTATAATTCAAAAACCCTAAAGAACAATTTTGATACTCATAATAGAAACAAAAACAAAATAAATATAAAAAGAATTCATGATAAATAAAATAGAAGTTGAAAAATCTCTTGCAACCCTAGATCTTACTCTCAAACCCTAGCCACCAAAATAACAAGAGAAGAGATGACCCCCTCAAAAGAGGATGATAACCCTAAAATAATTATACAAAAGTATATATTTAGGATTTTAAGACGTTTTCATGAGATGGAAAGAAATCTTTTCGAATCCTTCAGAAACCCTCAGAATCTAGAGTCCTAACTCTTCCAGAATTCCAAAAATTCAAAAGTTGGTTCGGAAAATTCTGATTAACTTTGGAATTGAGGAAACAAATTTTTGGAGCTAATTCTTCTTGTCAATAGCTTTCCAACGAGCCTAAGAACATCGAAAACAGAGTTATGGTCTTCGAGATATGATCGTTTTAAGTTGACTCTGCTGTGGGGCCTTTATAGTAAATTGGGCTTGGGTATTTTATATTATTTTGAATTTATTCAAATATATTTTGTATAATTTGATATCATTTACGCTTCTGCTCCATCGTATCTTGTTTTGCAACGTAAAACACACGAGTTAGTCTCTTTTCTTCTCGTTTTACAATTAAGCCCCTGTCAACTGCAAGTATCATAAGATACCTTGGTGCGGTATTAATTGTGGCATAATAAAGATAAATATGTATATAAAATATGCATTAAACCACACTAATCAAAACCTCCACACTTATCTTTTGCTAGTCCTCGAGAAAAATCTTGGGTTTAATAAAAAACTAAAAATTAAAAACCTATGAAAAATAAAATCTACCTATATCTAACTAATATGCTCCTTTTCACAGGCGTAGTGATTGCACTTAGTACATGCAACAAGGTGTTAAACCTCAAGGTTACCCTGTAGGTCGAGTGTTGTCTCGTGAGAGTTTTCAGCAGATGCTACCCACAAAATCCCAAAATTGAAAAGAAAAATAAAACCAAAAAAATAAAAGAAAAACTAAAAATAAAGAAAGTGAAAAACTATAACCGAAGAAAAGAAAAGGTTGAATCTCACTAGTTTTTCGGTTCTCAAGAATTATCATCTTAATAGTATCGTTTCAACTCCAAAAATTCTAACCTCCCTCAATAGAACTTAATCCTAGTCTTCATTCACATCTATCCTTCAAATATCGATCATATACCCCTACGTGTGTATAAAAGATCCATAGACTTGAGAATCCAATTCAAGCTATAGTATCAATGACTTATATTCTCGTATTTTATTTTATATAAATATTTAAAGGAATATGCTCCCAACATCTTTCTATGCGACTATTAATGCTTCATGAGGCACCAACCAACCGATTACTCAATGCGCGAGTTTAATTATGCCTATTCTTGCAACTATTCCGGACTTTCAGAAGTGACTCCCAAACCAGTTGGTCTAAGACACTAGGTGATAAAGCACCCCTAAGACTAAAGATTTACAAAACTAAACTTATTATATTTATATATTTCTTTTCACTTTTTAATCACCTTTAGACGTGAGCATCCAATACTTTTTGAGGCACGAATTTCCAGCTGCTTAGTGAAGAAAAAGATATTATTTTTTTGATACTTAGATATTTAGGCAAAGATATTTCTAGGTATCCTGTACTATCTTAAACTTCAAGATTCGTGTTCATGTGTTTTGTAGGGTGTATATTCACTAAATTTGAATTCAAGATAAGAAATTCTTTTTTAGATTTTCATTCTATCCTCATATTCAATAGGTTTCCTTCATATCACTCAATTTTTCGGAATTCAAATTCAAGATTACATATTACTAGTTTAATTCAAAAACTTTTTTGAGAGAAGAAAAACTAAAAATATACCTAAAAAATTGAAAAAGAAAAACAATACTGTGCAACCCCCCCCCCCCCCAACACACACACACTTATTTCTAACATTGTTCTCAATGTCGACCCTTCACTCATCTCTCTAATCCTACTCTTAATTCAGTAAAGAACAATCACTACAATATTCCATGATAAACAAATATATAAAATAATGTAGTGAAATTAATTCAGACAGAAATAAACCATTAAAATAATGTAGTGAAATTAATTACAGGGATATGTGATCTGATAGTGGATTTATATTTCCTGCTCTGTATACCCTGCAACTTATTTCATGTTTTTACATTGGTTTTGGAGTCAAATAAAAATGTTTAAATAAGAGGGAAGGAATAAGGTAATTGTTTTTTATTTTTTTATTACAAAAAAAAAACTAAAACCCTAAAATAAATAAAATGAAAAATAAAAGAAGAAAAAGAAAAGAATTTAAATTTACATAACGCTTTGGCTAATCCAAACGTTAATATTAACCACTCAAAAATTGTCAATGATAATGCAAGAGTTGTAAAATAAATTGTAACAGTAAGCATCAATAAACATCCTAAAATGGATATGTATAGAATGAATATAGTGTGTATGTATGGGTAAACAAAATTGTGATTCAAGCTTCGTCGAAGAAACTAGTGCAGTAATAAATTATTTAATTCTAAAAGAGTTATGCAACTGCACTACCTTGGTAATGTATTGGCTAATTGGATCGAATTTCTCAAGATGAACATGCGGGATAAAAGATTTAGTTATAGGAGTTAAAGGCACAATTTCTTCTTGTTCTTCAATAGAATTTTCTTTAATGACGAATTGAAATATCCGAGGGTTAGGTTCAACTATTAAAGGCTCATCTAAAATCATAAGTTCATCCTTAAAAATCTTCTCAAAACTTTGATCAAAATAACCTTCATTAAAATTAATCACCTCCTCGTACACTTCTTCTATTTCTTCATATCTCTCATCTGGCAATTATTTTTTCTCCTCCTTAAATTGACTCATGGGTTGATTTTTGTCATCCAAAAATATGGGTTTCCACTCTAAATTGTCCAAAAAAATTTCATTGTTCGATCTAACTGAAAATGTGAGTTCCCTATCAATAGTTCTCTCAAATATTATATCCAAACCAACCCTATCAAAATCACAAGTTTCCTTTACAGACGCGGCTTCAATATCTAAAATTTTCTCAAAAATTTTATCCGCTACTGTCAAATCGTCAAAAATATCCTCCTCAAAATTTTTCTCGCTATAATTAGTTAAATCAATCATCTCTACCTCGAACATATCATCAATTAAATCATTCTCATATAAATTCGTTGTTGGAGGTCAAATTGGAATTTCAAAATTCTCAGGGTGGGTGTCAAACTAACTTAAAGGAATCCCGTGCTCTCTTTCCTCACGGTTTATTGCAGAAGCTAGCTGGCCAATCTATTTTTCAATATTAGCCATTGTTTGCTTGAGTGGCATAATTTCATTTTGCAGAAATGTAGCCAACTGTGTTTCAACATTATTACGTCTCATATCCTCATCCCCATACCCATATTCTAAGTCAGACATGGTTTGTAAAGGAGTTTCAAATGAAGAATAAAATTCGAATTGAAACATGGAATTACTTATTTCATGATTATTATCAACGTCTAAAGAAAGTGTGAAGGATGGATTGGATTGATAAGTATTTGATTGGATATGGTCGTAAAGAGGGACAATATCATAATATGTGTATGATGGTAATTGTTGGTAAATGAAATTAGAAGGAGTGAAAGTTGTGTCGGTTTGAATTGGATTTGATGGAGGACCTACATCATAGCAAGGATTTGATTTGAATTGTTGGCCTAAAATGTAGTTAGGAACTTCAGAATACATGACTTGATTCCAACAATAATTTTGTAGGTTTCTCCGATCACCAAATCTAACAATAAATAGACACTCTTCATAAACAAGAAAGGGATCTTCACAATTAGTATAAAAAAATTGAAAAAATGGATTATTGGGAACTTGGTAATTAACTTTTAATGCCTCAACCTTTTTCTTAATATCATCCAACTATGCACCGCTGTTTCTGAATCATTCTTCAGGCAAGTCTACTTCAAGATCGGCCCAAAACTTATCCTGGTCGGACCGGTCAACAACCTTCCAGGCCCTTTAAACAGTCGGTCAACTTATCCCGGTCGAACCGGTCAACAACCTTCCAGGCCCTTTAAACAGTCGGTCAACTTATCCCGTTCGGACCGGTCAACAACTTTCCTAGCCCTTTCAACGGTCGGTCAACTTATTCTGGTCGGACCGGTCAACAACCTTCCAAGCCCTTTCAACGGGTCGGCCATACAAGACCCGACCCCTTAACGGGTCGGCCAATCAAGATTCCGGCCCCTTAACGGGTCGGCCAACCGAATCTCGACCCCTTAATGGTTCGGCCCACCGAGACACCGGCCCTTTAACGGGTTGGCCAGCCGAAGCCTGACCCCTTAACGGGTCGGTTAACCGAGACTCTGGCCCCTTAACGGGTCGGCCAGCCGAAGCCTGATATTCATACCATAATTTTGCATTATTATATTCCCCGGTCCTAGTCATTTTACAAATAAACAGGTGCTTTTGACCCATGTCTGCTACATAGTTGCAGGTTACAGGTTCTCAGAACAAAAACAGTGAAAAAGATGAAAAGACGATACAAAAGTAAGACTACGACCAACAAATGGATGAATCTTGATCAAGCCTACAGTTTGGAGACTAAACGAAGATCAACAAACAAGTTCACAAAGCACAAAGGCAGCGCAAGGTTCAAGACTTCAACACGAAGCAACGGTAAAAGTCCACTACATTATTCACTGTGGAGATCTGAAAGAGAACTAGAAGACAACCTGAGAAAACAAGCAAAGAAACAAGAAGCTAAAGTCCACCAGAATATTCCCTAAAAATCTCAGATCAAGATCACTCTATTTAGCCGCGGAACCGCGGCCAAACAGGGGTTTTGGCCGCGGATCCGCGGCCATATAATGCCCGTGTCGGTGCGAAATTCTTATGAAGTCTGGCGGCACGTTGACTAGTCTTTTCTTAGGGGGTAAACTTGTAATTGCAGATGTGCGTCGATTGTAACCCTAGGGTTTCTATGAATCTATAAATAGAACCCTAAAAACCTGTTTTAGGTCATGCCTCTTTTTATTCATCTATTTCAGAAATTAAATCCTGTGTAAATGTTTGGAGAGAGCCATCAATAAAATTAGGAGTAAGTTTTCTTTTCATTGCCCTAGTTAAATTTTATTTCCATACCCTAGGTAATTTCTTCCTTGCCCTAGCATAGATCTTTCTTATCTGCCCTAGTTAATTAGTTTAGAACATGTCTTTTAATTCCCTAATGAGTGAGTAGTCTCCTCGCTTGTTAGGGATAGATTTGGGGAAGGCTTGAGAGATGAAAATCCCTCACCCCTTTCTTGCCCATCACACGTTTTTATAAGACTCCATGCATACATGCACACACCGCTCCCTACGGCACCCTATCCCATGAGGTAGCGGTGATACCGTAGTATAAAGGCCCGGTTGAGCGTGTTTTCCATGGAGGTTAGGGTAAGAATCGATAAAGGAAGGACAAGAACCTAGAGGAAGAAACACCGTTTCTTTCCGATGGTACTAATCCACTTTATTAATTGTTACCATAACATCTAATAGATCTTAATTTGGGCATAGAAAGCGGTGAGGAATATTGACTTTCCAAACCTAACATAAACCTAACCCTAGCAAGATTCTAATCCTAGTGTAGATCAATCTTAGTTTTTAGATTTAATCAATCCGACACCAATCGGAATTAACTCGTAAGACCAAATTAAGAAATACACAAAATCCCTGTGGACCGACCCGTACTCACCGGCTAGCTACCAAGCGACGCCGTTCTTGATTGCAGTTATAAATATTCTTTGATTCATCTTTTGAAAACACGCATAAGCGGAAATCTTTCAATCAAATGGCGCCGTTGCCGGGGATGGTGTGCTATTTTCTTTTTATAATTTCGGGTTAATATAAAATTGAAAAATTATAAAAACTGAAAAATAAAAAAAAATTATCATCTTGTTATTTTGTGAAGGGTATTTTCGTTTGAATTGTGCAGGATCGAAGAACGGATTCAGATCTGGAAAAATCCAGAGATCGAAACAGAAAACAGCAGATCTGAACAGCCGAGGATTACAACAACAGAAGAACAGAGAAGATTTGGAGGCTTGAACCGACTACCCGACCGCAGATCCGCCGCCGGAGGGCACCTTCCGCCGCGGAACCGCCGCGTGTTGCTGACATCAGCAACCCGAATCCCCTCTGTAAGCCATTTTTCTCCTTCTCTGAACCCCCTGATATCTCCTCTGTAAAATTTGCCTACAGGATTCTTTGCGCCAAAAATTTCTTCCCCTTCCAATAATTGATCTTGTGCAGGATTCTTTGCGCCGCACTAAAAAAAATTGACTGCAAGTGTTTGATTGTATTTACTGCTTTGCATTATTCAAATTGGCTTTAAGGGGCTTTTTACACCAATCCAGATTGGGTGGGGATTTCATTACCCTTCCCAGGACCCCAAAAATCACATAAGGCATATTGCATTGACCATCTATTAATAAAAAATATTAGACTCAGCCCTAAGGATTTCGCGCTAAATAGGACAAAGGAATAGTTGTAGGCATCGACCGTTGATCCTAACCTGACTTTGTGGTGCCTAGGCTAGACAGGTAGTGGAAGGTAATTTTAAAAGGCCCGTCTCACGGTGATTCGTGAGCGGATCCCTCCTTTCTGTACTTGTGCTTCCCTGGCCACAATTGGCGGTGAAGAGGCGGTCTGAGGTCCTATTTCTTGCCCTTTAGAACAGTTAGGAGTTGTCTAGCTGACCTAGGTGACCCTAGATCTAGGCCTGATTGTGCATTTGTGGTTGATTGAACGTGTGTCTAAGCCTTTTATTGAAAATCTTTTGGCAAAAAGCTCCACATAAAAAAAACACAAAAACACAAAAAGGAAAAAGAAAAAAAAAATTGTCGCTAAGAAATCCGTGCACCCCACATTATTTTTCTTCCCCTTTCTTACATCATGGGTACCCCACCTCACAAAACTCTTGCCGAACTTTGGTATCCTGAACCAAACTTTGCTTTATACGCGAATTGTTTTGGTCGAATTACGGACGACCCCTCCATACCCAAAATTTCTTTGAAAGATCGAATAGAAGCGTCTAGGAGAAACAATTCGACTCTGCAATCCACTTTGTATCAACCATTTTAACCTTCACCACCTTCGTACGTTGATACTACTTTTTCGAGTCCTGTTGTAACTCCGAAACCCATGTCTATAGCTGAACATATTGAACAATCTCGTAACCGATCTTTCACTCCTTTCAACACTTCTAGTTCTTGGGATCAACAAGTCCATTCATATTTTTATCCAAATGTTGATCTAACTCCTGTCCAACCATTCAATTCCTACCAGTCCTACCCGACTTCCACACCTTCCCTAGACATTGCTTCTACACAACCATTTGGGAGTTTCTCGTTTCCAAACAATTTTGAATCTTTTACTGAAACCCCTTCACAACCCATGTCTAGTCTAGAACAGTCATTGGAAGCTTATATGGTAGCGAAAAACCAAATGATGAGGAATGTGGATGCGTCCATGGCCGCCCTTCTACAACCTAGTGAACCGGTAGCTAGTTTCCAACTAGCTCCAAATTTTCAAATGTATAATGAGGCGGTTGGACAGAGTGAGAATTTGAGTGGTGAAAGTGAGCTATACACCCTTCCAAATCAAACCTACCCATCACAAATTGAATCCCACAACTCCGGTTTTGAATGTCTATCAAGTGTTCAAAAAAATTCACCCGTTGAAAATAAAACGTTTAATGAGTTGTGCGACTTTGTAGTGCTTGATTTGCCAGATTGTGAAGAGTCTCTTTCGAGTGAAAACCACACCTAATCCTTTTGAACTTTACACCTCCAATCTAGAACCTGAATTGATAAATATCCATGCTTTTGATGAGGTGTCTGATAAAATTTATTTTCACTTGATCGAGGATATTGACGCCGGGAATATTTTGGATGATGAACCGTAAATTTGACTGAAATTTTATCTCAAATTCATCATCCCGAGTCATTAAATGTTTCTCCCGAACTTCATATGCGTCTTGATTTTGATGATAATTGCATGGATGAGTTCACTTTTGAGGATAAGTATGAGGATAGTATTGAGGAGAGTATTAAGGATAATATTGAGGATGAACCATTTTTGTTTGATGTGTCGGATTTTCCAATTCATCCTCCTGAACCTTTAACTGTTATACTTCCTAAATCACTCTTCCTCCTTTCCATCGTTCCGACCGCACAGAAGATCACGCAGGAGGACTGTGATCTTGAAAGATTTCTATTCGATCACGGCAGTTTGGACGCCACTAGTGCGTTCATCTTTGAATCTGACATAGTTCTCACAGACGATAATGA
Organism: Agapanthus africanus; assembly: GCA_030015575.1. NCBI lineage: Eukaryota > Viridiplantae > Streptophyta > Magnoliopsida > Asparagales > Amaryllidaceae > Agapanthus > Agapanthus africanus. The sequence goes on from CM057339.1 coordinate 686,129,635, forward strand.
TTACGAGTGTTTCAATTTTTCGGACGATTTTGAAGACTCACCGCCCGAGTTTGAGTCCTTTAAATTTTCAGATGAGTTAGTTGAACCATCAGACTCAGTTGCTTACAGTCATTTCGAACCATTGATGGAATCCTTCAAGTTCGAGACAGATTACTTAGGTGAGAATAAGACTATCCCTAAATCACTCCCTTCGTCCTTCCTATCGTTTCGACCGAGCAAGAATTCGTCACGCTTCCACTTTCAATGGATGGTTTACCAAGTTCAACGTACCCATGTTTTCTCGCGAATCTTGAGGGATTTGACCCCATTTCTTGACGGGTTGATAGATTAGCACAATCGCTTTTAATGAATCGGTCATCACAAATTGCGCTAATTTATTCACTCGATTTACACCCTCAAGTTCGTACTACACTTCTTTCTCTTTTCCGCCATTTTCCTCCTCCACCGAGACCGTATATCGCTTCTATCTCCACACGGTCTCGTGTACTTCTCATTTCTTTTCTCTACACTCCATTCTTTCACCAACCCTACCATTATCACGATAAAATTTTTGAATGGTTGGTGCTAACTTTTGGCCTGTGTAAGGCCTTGTATAGTTTGATTTTTCTTCTCCCTAACTCTAAACTTTAAACGCTTAAAACAATGGAAACACTGTCTCACTTAAGTTTGGGGGGAATCTTGTTGCATATATATTTTGTTTTTCTTTTAACAATAAAAAAAAATTATAAATAAATTAACAGGGGAGTGCCGACATTTTGACCCTCTTAGCATCCACCATGAGATTTATCGGTTCTGATATACATACTCCATGCGAGGAGAGTCGTGGGCCGTATAAGGGTACATGGTGGGGCCCGGAGGTACCCCGGAGCAAGAAGATTGATGGACCTTGCCGATTGAGCCTAGCAGGGGAACCATACACTCCGGTGACATTTCCAATGACTCGGCGGTTATCATGGGGATACCGACGGGAGTCATGTACGTATGGATACGTGGAAAGACGAAGGTCAGAGCTAGGCACTCGTGCTTTTCAGATAGCGTGTGATACGTACCTATCAGGGTGACAGTCGTGGTGACAGCTCCTGATAGATCAGTATTTCTGTGTCGATACTTGACACATTGTTTTCATGATATTTTACTCCTAAGTATATATAACAGTGGAATGGGACGCTGTTATATATATATATATATATATATATATATATATATATATATATATATATATATATATATATATATATATATATTAGTGGAATGGGACACTAATATATATGTATACATATCAATTCATATACTTCATCATATTTATTCATCCAAATATACCTAGGTTATAAGAGATTCACTTGATATTGGATTTAGGACATATGATATTTACTTGATATTGTATATAAAGGATATATGAGATTCACTGGATTTTGTACATTTAGGATATAGGAGATTTATTCGATATTGTACATTAAGAATTTGTGGGACTTATATGATATGAGAGCCAATTTGGGGGCTGGTTTGAGGAAATTGAGATTTGAATTGTCTTGATGGATTTTGGTTCTACCACGATGTCTGGATTCCGTGGAAATGACATATTTCATTGCATACTCCACATTTATTGTTTATGCACTACTTTATGTATTAGTAGTACCTGTTAGTGTACCTTTCATGACTGTTGTATTTACATACTTCATTTTATATGCATTGCTTCATGTGTTAGTTGTACCTGCTAGAGTACCTTTCATGATTGTTGCATATATACATTTTCATATCATTATTGCATGATTATTGCATACCGATTGTCATATTATTATTGCTTCATATATTAGTTGTACCTGCTAGTGTACCTTTCATGATTATTGCATTCATATGACCTTTTATTGCTATTAATTGCATATGTTAGATTCACGCTGTACGTGCATACTTGCGATTACCTGCATATGTTATTTACTATTCATGAGTTGGCAACTCACCCCCGTTGTGCCACAGTTGTTTTGCAGGGTGTTCCCCAGAGTAGTTGAGGCAGGCTATTCATCTATCTATCATCTTTTGCTGCGGATACCGCATCGGCTCACAGTGTGCAGTTTTGCTTTAGGTTGGTTTTGTGGTTATTCGTTCTTGTATTGTATATTCGTTGTATCTTGTACTCTCCATCTACTACTTTCTTGTTGACTTAGAGACTTGGTGAGAGGACGATATTGTATATTATTTTATGACTTGGTTGTATTTTATATAGTTTCCAATTTATCGTCTTTTATTTCTTCGCTACGGCGTCGTATATTTGTTGTGGTGGTTGTTTTCCGTCTTTGGGCGTGATTTTGCTCCCGTTGGGGATGCTTTACTTTATATTTATGTTGTACCCATTTTTGGGGTTGGTTTTTGTAAAGGAAGTGCTGCCGAAATTTTCAAGAAAGTAAATTGGACTTAAAGAATTTATACTTGAGATTTTCAAAAGTTTAAACAATGTTTCTTATCTTTTCTTGTCTTTTAATGGTTTAGATTTCTAGGTTTTGGCTTTCTTTTACCGCGTTACGCCTGTAGATGTTGCGCAGTATTAGGGCCGTCACGTGCCAATTTCGGGTCGTGACGGATTCGAGCCCAGTCTAACATCTACCAAGTGAACTACAGGACGAAGCTAAGATACTAATCAACGGGTAAGGAAATCCACCTAATTCCGAGTCGATATATCTAGTAGTCGGTGATCCCGCCTCAATAGCGTCATGTACGATAAAATATATATAATACGACATCCTCGTGTCAAGAGTGTGGATCAATCATCATATTTACACATCGTACGGTAAAAATCCATCATACGGCATCCCAAATCGGGGTACGGGTCAAATATCACATATACCTCATTATTCATCTGGTATCATTATCATCATATCATGAACTAAGGGTACTGATCTAAAGTCTAGTATATTCCGATACCATCAACTATATCCCCGTGTGTATGAAACACATCGCCCATCGATCCGCTGAAATATCATGTCGTATCTCATAACACGACCCAATCACATAACCGATCTCACGGCCCATGCCCGATCGTATCGACTCACCATCAAGTATCATATACTATCCACATCATCCGTGTATACGTATATGTGTATACACACACACACACCCCCCAACGCATCCACATATATATATATATATATATATATATATATATATATATATATATATATATATATATATATACATACATATAAACATATACACCCAACATATCACGTGTGTGCATGTGTGTGTGTGAACCTTTACTCTAAGGTTTCGCGACTAAGAAACTAACTAACAACACTTTCATCCAATTACGCTAAAAGTTAACCCATGATCTCCTAAAACCTTCTTTTCTAATTATACATGTCTCAAAATACATATATTTATAAATATATATAACGTATTCATATGCTACACTACGAAACTGCGGGGGTGCTATACGCCATCCACCCAACTTCCCCCGTAGATATACATCTACTCACATGATCTTTGCTTGCCGAAGTCGATGTCGCCATGCTCCTCCTTATTATCCGAAGTCCACGTGAGGGTGCCTACATAAATAACATAGTATCGTAAACAGAAATCGCGCTTGAAAACCAAAACAGCACACGAATCACACATAGGTTAAAACCTATGGTCTACGCATGCAAAAGAACTAAATAACTCTCGGCATCGACGTACAAACGCCAATCGATCGAGAAAAAACACATTATCCAAAGTTCAAGTCATTTAAAAGTCGCAAAATAAAACAGCAACTCAAGAAAATGGTTCCAGATTTTGTTCCAGGTGAAATTAGCCAATTCTGCATATGGGGTGGTCTAATTTGCCTAAAATAGAGCCATGGACCAAGCACGAGGCGATTCCATCGCACCAAGGACGCAATTTGCGGCCAAAACTTGATTATTTACGGCCACGATAAAGGGTTAGGGTCTCGGGTCGTGGGTATAGCTTCTAGGTTGCCTGCATACCTCTCAGTAATTGCTACTTTACTTATAGAGCTCCCGGGTGATAGCAGATCTCGAAACAACATCACAATTCCTACACAAATCCGATATCGAGGATTTCTAAGTTTGTGAATTGGGGTTTTAGTCTCATGTTAGGTCCGGGTTTATGACACTAGAGGGTTATAATCAACAATTACACTCAATTACACCATCACAGCTCATGAAATCCTCAAAACCTCATCTTGGAATTTTCAAACCTCACTAAACCTCACTTAATCACTTATAAACTAATGTAGATGCTAAAGTAAATGAATTACTACTCTAATGGTGAAGGAAATACCTCATTTGGCAACTCAAGAATTTTCTTGAGTTGCCCCAAGTGCTCAAAATCCAAACTTTCTTGGTCTACCTTGCTTGAAGTGAGATTGTGCATGAATTTTGTGAAGGGGTGTATGGTTTTGATGTAGGATTGAGGGTGTTGTGAGGAAGTAGAGAAGGTGGAGGGAGAGGGCAGCCATGGGAGAGGAGAAGAGAGGAAAATGATGAAGAAAATGAAGGGAATGTAGGAATGAGACCAAGGTCAAAGACCCCTCACCCTCTCTCTCTTGCCCATACCTCTTTCTTTATTCATTTTCTTTTCTATTTTTTTTCTTTAAAACAAAATTCAAAACCCATTTCTTTGCAAATGAAACCATGGTCAAAAAAAATGTAATAAGGTTTGTAATATGCTATGGTGCATGTCATGATGCATAACCAAGCTTAAATGCAAGATTAGTGAAATTTAATCGAGTTTAGCATTAACATAGAATATAATTAATTATAAAAAATCTATGAATGCTCCATTCTTATAATCTCTTTCAAAATCAACAATTAATATAGATTTCCAAATATTTCCCAATTTATCGGTATATAATTGTACTATATCATAAAAACTAATCCCCACACATTAAAATATTCTTAATATTTATTATTTTAATTATTTAACTTCCCAAAATAATATTTTATTTTTCTGAAATGTTACATTGGGATATTCACAGTTGTATTGACAGTCTTGCTCAAAATGGTAGTATGCTACTTGGTTTGTTTCTACTTCAATATGTGCATGTGCTTCTTTTAGCATATCGCTTATACATATTAGCAGAGCCCTTAGAATCTTTGCTTGATTACCAGCGTTGTGATGGAAGTCACACTAGTAGGGGCTGGGTAATCTACAAGCACATCCTTATACTGGTCCCTAGTCGTAGGATTATCGAGACGGGGCAGCGATACTCTGGAGTAGACTAGTGTATACACTTCTCATCCCAGCAGGGGAGATGGTCTGTCCCACAGCCATTAGTACGTCGTACTGGAGATAGTATGCAGTTGCTCATTAGGTTATGAGTACACTGGACAGGACTCGTCGGGAACTATTGGTGGGTATTATACCTATCGTCGGGTAGCAGTTCCCAGGTGACATGACTACAGCTTAGTCCGTCGACTTGACACTGTTACTTTGCCTCGAGTGTGTTCCTACTGTACTTTGATTACTACCCTTCCACAGCTCAAAGGAGTCGTGCAAACAGGTAGTAGTTGGATGCAATCCCGAAGCACTTGGAGGCTGTGGCGGTTAGATAGGATCCGTCTCTCCCGGTATAGGGGGTTGATATCGCGCTGTGTTTGGAGAGCCATTACACAAAGTCCCTGGCTAGAGATTTACTGGTAGGTATTCCAGTAGTTTCTCAAGGTGTTCTGGGCTACACTCTGGCATGACTTATTGCACTATTAAGGGTCTAACGATTACCGCCCCCAATGCCCGATATGCGATACTCTTAGACGAACAGACCGGACTATACGGAGATTGTCACATGCAGGCTCAGTAGGAGTTCGGATGGGTTTGCTCATCGGCCTTCTTATCGACAGATACCTGAGTAGCCTTTACGAACAGCTAGTATCACTTGCGGCTTGTGGTTAAACTCACTCCCAGCATACTGTCGAATCTTTAGAGTCCCACACAGAGGGTTTCCCTGCATCGGGTGAAAGATGTAGAAGTCGTATGGTTTTACGACAGGGCTTCGATCACATGCGTGCACTTGTGTACGTTTGATGTTCGGGCGTATGATACTGGTGGGCTTTGGTTTAAGCCGGATCTTAGTATTGTATTGATGGTTTTGTTTCGTCTCTTTGTATTCGTATTCTTCAGAATGCAGATGCGAGTATGTATATACGGATGAAGGGCATTCTCGTAATTAGCTCGGGAAAGCTTCTAGAAGTGGACACCTATTAAGGTTTGATTTCTTTTTAGGGATTAAACTAAATGGGTGGAGAAATGAGGTGGATTTGAGCATAGAACCTAGCATGGCTACTTGGTGATTCTTGTGTTAGTTATATGTATGTCGGCCATTACTATACATGTGATGTATATTGTAGTGGATGCTTAGAAATATATAAGGAGGAATTTCTTGCTCGATATGATAGTATGCTATCTGGTTCCTCTTTGTCTTAACATGTTGACTTGTATACGTGATACTGTCTTACTCTCACATGTTGACAAAGCCCTTAGGATGTGTACTTGACTACCAGGACTATGATGGAGATCATACTAGTGGGGCCAGGGGTAGTCCATAAGTACACCCTATAATTGTTCCTAGTCGAGGGAGTATCGAAACAGGGCATCGATGCTCCATAGACTAGCGTATACGCTTCTTGACCCATATGATGGGCTATGGATGATCCCATATCCATTGGTGTTTGACATCAGAGATGGTATACGGGTGCTCAGTGGAGACTGGGTACACTGAACGGACTCGCCGAGAACTCCTAGATGGTATTATACCTATCGTCGGATAGCAGTTCTCTGGTGACACTGGTACAGGTTAGTCTGTCGACCCGAGATCGTCATAGAGTCTTATGTGTCTCCCACTGTGCTTTGATTTCCTCCCTACCACCGCTCTACTGAGTCGTGCAAAATGGTGGTTTTTGGGTACAGTCCCGAGTCGCATGGAGGCAATGAGCAATAGGGGGATTCGTATCTCCCAGTATTGGGAGTTGATGTTGCGCTATGCTCGATTGGCCATAACAGGAAATCCCTGGCCAGGGTTGCTGAGATCTACAGGTAAGTGTTATCAGTAGTTTCTCGAACCGTTTTAGACCTTGCATCGGCATGACTTATCAGGCTATTGGGGTCTGACGTTTTACCACCCCCGGGCTGTGATATGCGACATATCAGACTAAGAGACCGGACTGTACGGTAGTGTTACTGATTGGATTCGCAGGAGTTTGAGCAAGCTTGCTTGTTGATCTTCTGATCGCTCGATACCTGGGTGGCCGTTATGTTTGGCAGACCGCTTGCGGCTTGTGGGTGTTTGATATGATCATCACCTACTGCCGGCGTATTGACGAGTCTTTAAAGTCCTACACAGAGGTTTCCTGGTTCATGCGAAACGGAGTAGGAGCACATATGTGATATGTGGGGGACCGAGATTAATGCACGTATGTGATACCGCATTCTATTCTCGTGATATGTGATATCGGTCGGCTATATGTGATATAGCCGGGTTATCGGATCAAGTGTTGATTCGATAAGTTGATTCATATGATATTAGTCGGTTGTATGTGATATAACCTGATTATTAAATCAAGTGTCGATTTGATAATTTAATGTATAATTATATATTTGATATATTAATTTACATTAACTAGTATTTGCTCACTAAGTATTCTTTTTCTCACGTGTGTGCATATTGTATATGTGTGATATATATTAATGTACATTTTATTGTGTCATGTTTGATGATACATGAAACATGGGTGTATGAGACTTACACTATAGTTAGGATAATCCTAGGGTTTTTATTTATCAAAGTAATCCTAAAATGGTGGAATTTTGTCATGGTAGAAGCTTTGAAAAGGCTTTGGATAACCATTGACCAAGTCCACTCTTTTGTTTTCCTTGAGATATTTATTAACCCAACCTTTATCCTTACCCTAGTTAAGTCTATACATGAGTTAGTGCATGCAACTAACTCACTCATGGTTTATATTCTCACCTCATGAGTTCATTCATTCCTTCTTCTTGACTTGAGCTTCTTATTCCTCATGGAAAGCTTTCTAGCTTTTGAAAATGGTGAGAAAATATTGAGAGAAAAAGAAAACTAAAGAGAGCTCATTTTTTACTTCATCATCCTCCACTATTAGCCATTTAGTTTAGGGTGTTTGCTTCACTAAACCCTAATTTAGTGAAGAGATAGCATGAGCTTGAGTCTCCTCGACATAGATCATCTTCGGCCTTGAAGACTTCGAGCAAGTTTGCATCTTTCACCTTGTTGAGCCTCTCAAGAGTTCGGGAGATCATACTCACAGCGAAGGGACATCTACACGGAGCATTTGAAGTGAATAACCGGTATACAAAGGTTGTATTCCTCATTCACTTAGTATGTAATGTTGTTTGCATGCTTATTGTTTAAATCTTTAGTTAAGATTCTAGGGTTAAAGCTATTTAGAACGGCAAATTTTTGAAAACGGCATGGACGATACCTCCCGAAACCTTGCTGCCGCGCTAAGTAACCCTACAGTGGTATCAAAAACAAGCTAGAGGTTTAAAAGATGTTTGTTAGATTACGAAACCGAAACAACTCCGAAACTTGAAACAATATCACCTAGTTTCTATCGAATTTTTAAAGGTCTCCAAAATTTTTTTAAACAACTGCAGAATGTTGTATGAGATATAACATGAACACCATGAAAATTTGAAGGGATTTTGTGCAATTTTGGCCGGCCACATCATGCAAAAAACCGGCCTCCTCGGGTCATTTTTGGAGTTCAGGCTTCAAATTTTCAGGGTGTTCCAGTCACCGGGTTTTGGTGTTTCAGGTGTTGTTTGTTTTTGCTAAATTTTCATGTGATGTTAACTTCTGCAAAGGTGACTCGGAGTGTTTCGCAGTCGTAATTCTAACATGTTTTTGGGTTATTTAGACGATCTTAAAAAGTTTGAACGGATATCAATAACCCATATTTTCCCCGCTGGAAATTTTCCAGGTGTTGGATTTTTTCCGAGTTTAAAATTTTCAAAAAATCATGCAAGCGATTCTGTGGACCCTCTAGAAGAACGAAACCCTAACTCGATTCTGTGACCGTCAGAACCGCCATCAAACCCTAAGGTTTGGGTAGTTCAGCGGCGCCACAGGTGAGGCATTGGTTAACCCTTCTACGACTGGTTCATAGGAGCTGTGGCAGTTTCTGGGTACTTTTTGAACTCCGCTCAAGTGTTGAGCTTTTCGGGAAACTTTGGGTGTTTGCTTATTCGATCGAAAAGTTTAACTTCGTCTAGCTATCTTTGATTGTGATACAATATTTGGAATCCACAAGTAGTTATGTGATAACTAGTTTGAATTTAATAAATCTAGCAGTTTAGTCTCATTTGATCGGTTGCCACGGAATTTTGATGTTGATCAAAAGTTCGTCGCAATTAGGTAGTGTACATGGATACTCGCCGGGTAACCTTATTAGATAGCCATGCCCCATAGCCCCGACCAAGTGACTGTAGGAGAACCCCGTCGCCAAAAGCATCTGTTCGGGTGCCCGCGGCCGCGGTGTTCCGCCTTAGTGCACTTCATCGACGGCATCGGGGGGTGCGGCTGTCTACTAAAGTTTCCGACGAGCATTCGATCAGATTATCGGGAATCTAGTTGAATTACCCGACAGGTTATTGAAAAGTGTTTTCAATATCGAGACTAAAATACGGGGTTTATAATTGTTAGGCATGTGATGTCTAAGGAATTCATTTGGTTGGGAATGAAATCCAAAGTATGTGATACATTGGGTTTATGATGTCTAAGGTGGTTGTGGATTCCAATTGTTGTAGTTTTTCACTTTCTTTTCTGCGACCGTAAGTGTAATATGTGGTGTATCGCCGGTTTCGTTGCTATACGTCAACGACAATTGGGATACGCATATTTACTTACTTTGATGACATGTGATGTTATGTGTTGTTGTGATATGTTATAATGGATCATCGTGTTTTGAATAGCCGGGGGTTTTTATGTGAGATGAGAGTTTTTCATTTTCATTCTTGTAAAAGCTTGTATGTAATATTCTTTTATTGGGGCACTTCCGGGTTGAGGTTGATGTCACCATTGATGTATATTATTTACTTTTCCGCATTAGGATAGACCCAAGGCGGGGAGCACAAGTAACCGGGTTCTAGGGTCCAGTAGGAGACCATCTCGAGGAGTCGAGACCGAGTCTCCTAACTCTAGAATTGGTAGGGTTGCTTGTCGCTCTCGTAGGGGTCTATGGATGTGGGTTTGGCTATTCATCGCGATCGTGGAATCCATGTTTTATGCTGGCTTAATTTAAAACACGGAATTCCTAGTATATCCAATATTTCATATGTGATTCTTCTACTGCTGATATTTTGTGATGTGATCACTTGATATATTCTAAGACGAATGCTTATATTATATATATATATATATATATGATATATATTATATATTGTTGCTTTCTTTTCTACTGTGATGCTTAGGAAGCATAATTTGATGGGACTTCATTAATGAGATTAATGAAATAAAGAAACCTAAAAATGTTGTAGAAACTTGTTTTAAAAACTGGTAGCTCTAGTTCTTGCTTTGTATAGCGGTATTCCTTGTAGAATATCCAACACCTTATTCGATAAGGAAAGAGCCGAGATCTCTTCATCGGGAGTGACCTCTTTAGCGAAACTAACAGATACTACGACCCACTCGGTTTGTCTTTTGATTGCTTCTATAGTTTTTGCTTTGCATAGCGGTATTTGTGAAATATCCCGCACCTTATTTGATGAGGAAAGAGCCGAGATCCCTTCACCGGGAGTGACCTCTTTAGCAAAACTAGTAAAAGCCTCAAAACACTCCTTCTAAAATTCACTCGATTCTACGACGATATCAAGTTCTAAGCGTTAAAAGGTTTTCATAAAAACCATCCGCAGACCCTCCGTCATTTTAAGAAGTAGAGTACTTAGTATTCGTGCTGCGTATGTCGACTATAGTTGAAGCGTAGTATACGGTAGCTAAGTGATGTCTTCCTACACAGCATATGATGCGATTAGTTGGGACATTCATGTGATTATGTCGACCATAGTTGAGGGTCATGTGAGTGGGTCTAATTAATCATGAAATGACAGGTAGAACTTGACTAGGACTTATGATATGTTAACCATAGTTAAGGTCATAAGTACTAGGGGTAAAAACCATTATCGGGAGTTTCAAGTGTTGAAATTTGTAATGAGATTGCGCACCTTCTATGAGATAGTTGGATCCCGATACCCACTGCGAGTAAGAGTTACTCCTGGGAGAGTTTTACACATTACAATTAGCCGATCAAGTAGGTGTCTAGAAAGGTGTTAACGGGGTTACGCCCCTGGGAAAACGAGGTTTATTTTAATTAGGTCTGTTCGATAGCACGGGTAACCTCCCTCAAAGTACCGACATTGGCCTGGCTGAAAGATTGGCGAACATGTAGGGTATAATTAATCCCGACTAGTCTTACCTTTTAAGGTTTGAAGGAAGATTTGATAAAAACAGTGGGAGCGATCCTGATTAAATAAAATAAATAACCAATCTAATCTTGCAAGAGCGCACGCAGAGTGTTTTCTTCTCTCTCTCTCCTGGTAGCGACCATGTCACGCCTTAATCAAGATAATAATATGGATGCATTGACCGAACCTCCTTATTATACTGTGCTAGGGAACATTGGTTCCTCTCTATCTTATAACTGTTATAAGTCCGAGCAGGAAATAGGGGAATATCCGGATTCCCATGCCACCCAATCGAAGAAAGTGCATGTTGATGCATCTTCTTCGGGTGTGTTCATTACCGAGAATTGTTTCTCAGTATCCTCTACGTCCTGGGTATGTGATACCGGATCAGGATCCCGCATATGTAATATGATACATGGGCTACAGAAAAGTAGAGAACTGAGAATGGGTGATATATCTCTAAGAGTTAGAGAGTGGTGCAATTGTTGCAGCCAAATCAGTTGGCAAATATCACCTTGTATTAATGAATTGATTCTGAATGAATGTTATTACATACCGAACCTGATATACAACATTACATCGGTTTCTTTAAAAAGTTAAAGAAGGGTATAATTCTATATGGGAGGATAATGTTGTGAACATTTTCCTAAATCAAGAGTTGATTCGATCAGGTACGTTATATAATAGCATATACGTTCTAAATCAAACTACAGTTCAAAGTATATAGAACACACACAAGAGGAGTAGTTCAGAAATGAACGAACCCTTCTTGTAGCATTATAGACTAGGTCATATCAATGCGACACAACTAGCTAAGTTACATAAGGATGAATATGAGAATCTGTTCGAATTTTCATCTTATGATACTTGCCAGACAAGGTAATATGACCAATACTCCGTTTACTGGAAACAGAGAAAGAGTTACTGAACTCTTGGGACGGATACATAATGATGTATATAATCCTATGTATACAAATGCCAAGGATGGTTCTTCGTACTTCGTTGTATTCACTGATCATCTCTCAGGATTCGGACATATGTTCCTGTTGAAACACCGGTCTGAAACTTTTGAGAAATTCAAGGAATATAAGCTTGAAGTTGAAGAACCAGACGGGAAAAAGTATTACAGTCCTACGATGTGATCGAAGAATAGAATACTTGGGCATGGATTTCCTGGATTAATTAGAGTAGAATGTGACTCTCTCTCTCAGCTTACTCCTTCGTATACACTACAGCACAACGGTGTATCGGGGCGGAGGTATCGCACCCTATGAGATATGGTGCGCTCTATGATGAGTATTGCTGAGTTACCTATTTTCTTTTAGGTGTTATGCACTTGAGAAGATGCATACCTATTGAATGGGGTTCTGTCCAGATCATTGCCTACCACTCTATATAAGATATGGAATGGGAAGAGACCATGTCTTAAATGAGTTAAGATATGGGGTTGTCCGGCCTTTGTTGAAAAGCAAAATCCGGACAAACTCGAGGCAGGTCAGTTCTGTATAAGTTTGTTAGGATATCCCAAACATTTGTGAGGGAATATCTTCTACCACACTGAGAAGCAAAAGGTGTTTTGTTTCTCAGCATGCCACCTTTTTAGAAAAGGAATTTTCTGTGAAGAAATTTATGGTCATGAGGTAGAACTGGAAGGAGTTCTGGCTAGACAAACTAACAGCTGATGATTTGGTGAAACCAAAGGAATCAATAGTCTCCAACAAACCTCAAACTCTCCGCGAATCTGGTAAGGTTACTCATCCACTTGAGAGATACTACGGTCTTCTTGGTGACAGTGGGAGCGGGGATTGCATCATGGTTGTTGATGGCCCAACTAGGTTCAAGCAGGCCATCACAAGTGGAGACTTTGTAAAATGGCTGGATGCTATGCGATCAAAGATGGAATCCATGTACACCAACAAAGTATGACTTTGAATGTTGCACCTAAAGGGGTAAAACCCATTGGGAGCAAATAGATCTTGAGAAGATTATTGGTGTAAATGTAAAAGTTGAGACTTTCAAAGCTATGTTTAAGTCCATCAAGATCAATGCACGCATCGCGGAGTTGGAACATCTGTTTTGATATGGCAGTCAAAGAGTTTGACTACATCAAAATGGTAGATGGACCTTGTATATACAAGAAGGTAGTAGAGAGTAAAGCTGTCTTCTACGTATTGTAATATGTAGATGACATACTCTTGATAGGAAATGGTTTCCTATGCTACACTCGGTCAAGCTCCTCTTATCACGAAGATTCTCTATAGAAGATCTGGATGATACTTACCACATCTTGTGGATTATGATCTATGATGATAGATCTAAGTGGATGTTGGGAGTGTCCCAAATCCAGGTACATTAACACCATACTAAAGCGGTTTAGTATAGAGGATTCTAAGCGTGGTGGTTCGCCCACTTACTCAAGTATCACTCGCGTGCAAGGGATAACATATGCTTTGGCAGTAGGTTCTATCATGTATGTGTAACGTTTTAGAAATCGTTTTGTGTTTGTTTCTGTTTTTGGGTGAAATTCATCGGTATTTTCAGTTTTATACCGATTGTGATCAAACGGCCATATCGACTTGCCAGCACCTAGTTTTGATAAAATAAAGCTAGTGCGCACACTTTGAGAGTATATGGGACGTTTTGGTGCAATTTGAATTTTTCCCAATTTTAATGTTATTTTAATCCGGTTTGCACTTTTCTGGAAATCTTCTCTTTGCTTCTTTTTCTTAAAATTTTCCTAAGTAAACTAAACCACATAGGAAGTGAGTGTGTGGCCTAGGTTTAATGGAGGAAAAAGAAAAGAAAAGAATAGAAAAGAAAGAATTAGAAGGTGCATGCATGTTTGACTTTGTGTGTGTATGCATTAATTTGCATCAAGTGTGTGGTTATTGCTTGGAAACTTCCCTCTCTCTCTCTCCCTCTCACATTTGCCGAGCCCTCCCCTTCCCTCTACTGCCTTGTGCAATTTCTTTCTCATTTCTTCATAATTCTATCACAAAACAATCACAAATCCTTCTCTTTTCACACAAAAATCCCATTTTCTTCACTTCATCTCATTTTCTTGACTTGGAGCATGCAAGCTTGGTTCTTGGTGTTCTTTTGATTAGGTAAAATTCTCTTACTGTTATTTAGGTGCTTTTTAGTGTAACTTAGCTTATAGATTCAGTTTAGAATGTTTAAATTAGGTTTTGATGCGAAATATCGTATTTTAGTGTCGGTTTGTGACTTCTAGGACCTGCTGTGATCCGGGATATTTACTGAGAAATTAAACATAGTGGTTGTGTTGTACTAGGGGACCTGGAGCACCACCAGAGAGACGGACCCCAGGCCACCGGCCAGGGCCGGCGACGGATGAAGGAGGGGCCGGCGACGCCGGCCATCCTGTAGAGTTAGGGTTTGGGTTTTGTTCCATAGGTGTCTGCTAGGGTTTGGGTTCCTCTGGTCTTATTTAAATTGTTTAATTTTCACAGTAGGAAAATCTGGGATCAATTGTGCAGTTTCTAGTGTTTCGTGTTCGTGCGATACGTGTTACGACACGCGTCGTGCAATTTTCGTAGTTTCACTCTTAAGTCGTTTTCGTCGTGTCGCCACTCTCGTTAGCCACGATACGAACACTTAAGAGGTGGTTGTGTGTTGTTGTGCGGTTAGTTGTAGCTAGTTTATTTTTCGTAGCTGTTATTGATATTTGTATATTGTTGTTGTTTATATGTTGCAGGTTCGCAGACGAGGACTACGGACACTGCCACAGGGGGATTCAGGTGGTAGATTTCATCTAGCTTGGAGTGTGGGTGAGTAGATTTAACATCTACAGGGGAATCGCCCGCATGGCGTTATGCGTCTGGGCTAGAAATCTTACCTTGTCGCATATTTTATATCATGTTTAGAATTGCGCATATACCTTTCTGCTTAGTGATAGTTGTGCTTGGACTAGTATCCTTAGGACACTGCACTATTATTGACGGCTCAGATTTGCGAGAGCACTGATTGTATGCCACACACACCGTCAATAATTGCCATGTCATACACAACCCATATTTAGAAATGATATTGTATGGTTAGGAACATTGTGACTTTGATACATATTTCTTATCGCTTATAACTTAGACTTGATATGCTAGTTCCTGTTTACCAATAGGATTTTGTACCATTAGTGTTAGGTACATATACACCTAGGGATATAGGCAGGTTTACTTGTATTTCATACTTTACTTATACCTGATGGGTATATCACATCATCCTATAGGCAGGTTTACTTGTATTTCATACTTTACTTATACCTGATAGGTATATCACATCATCCTATAGGCAGGTTTACTTGTATTTCATACTTTCCTTATACCTGATGGGTATATCACATCATCTTGTAGATAGATACATATATTTCTGCTTTACTATTCATGTATTCATTTATTATCTGGTGAATGCTTATACGCTTTCATTACAGTTTTCATATTGCGTATATGTTATTCATGGATTATCGCATTGTTATATGGATTTTTCATGATGTTTTCTGGATTTGGGGACCGAGGTAGTTCATGAAATTATGCATACATTGAAAGACCCGGTTTTCTTGATATGATATTATAGCATCCACCATGAGATTTATCGGTTCTGATGTATACCCTACGCGAGGAAAGGAGGGATCCGTGTACGGGTACATGGTGGGGCCCGGAGGTACCCTGAAGCAAGAAAGTTGTCGAAGTGAGTCGACATCGCAGTGAGGCGATGAGGCCTAGGGGAACCATACTTTCCGGTGACAGGACCATTGACTCATCGGCTATCGAGTGGATACCGACGGGAGTCATGTGCGTATGGATACGTCGAGAGGCGAGGGGCAGAGCTAGGCACTCGAGCTCTCGGGATAGCGTATGATACGTACTTATCAGTATTTCCGTGTCGATGCTTGACACATTGGTTTCATGATATTTCTAAATACTCATTTGTATATATAACAGGGGATTGAGCCGCTGTTATATATACCCTTACACCAATATTAGTGGAATGGGACGCTAATATATGTGTATTGCCCTCATCATATTATTATGATATTATATTTAGGATGTTAGAACTGTGCTGGAGATTGGATTCAGGATATAAGAGATGTGAGATCTACTCGCTGTTGTACATTTGATATATGTGAGATATACTGACATTGTACAGACGAGATATGTGAGATCCACTTGATACTGTACATTTGATATATGTGAGATATACCTGAGATTGTACATACTAGTTATGTGAGATCCACTTACTGTTGTACATTTGATATATGGGAGATATACTGAGATTGTACATACTAGATATGTGAGATCTACTTGATGTTGTACATTCGATACATATGCGAGATATACTTGATATTGTGTAGTTGAGGAGATGTGACACTTAGTTGATATGAGAGCCAATTTGGGGGCTGATTGAGGGATTGGGAATTTAATTTGTCTTGCTGGATTGTGATCCTACCACGATGTCAGGATTTCGTGGAAATGACATATTACACTCCATACCTCATCTTTATATACTTGTGCACTGTTCCATGTATTAGGAGTACCTGTGAGAGTACCTTGATGAGTGTTGCACATTTACTTTCTCATATCCCCAGTGCATGATTATTGCATACTGTTGTCATATCATTATTGCTTTATATATATTGGTGGTACTTGATAGTGTACTTTCCATTATTTCGTACTCATGACCTATTATCAGTGAAATGTCATATATTAGATTCATGCTGTACGTTCATTCTTGCGATTACCTGCATATGTTATTTACTATTCACGAGTTGGCAACTCACCCCCGTTGTGCCACAGGTATTGCAGGTGTTTCCCCAGAGTAGTCGAGGCAAGCTATTCAGCTTTTCAGCTATACACTTATCTATCATCTTCTGGTTGCGGATACCACTTCGCCTGTTAGTGTGCAGTTTTGCCCAGGTGGGTTTTGTGGTTATCTGAGATGTATTGTATATTCGTTGTATCTTGTACTCTCCATCTACTACCAGTTTGTTGTGACTTAGAGACTTGGTGAGGACGATTTTGTATATATTGTGAATTTGTTGCTTTTATACAGTTTCCTTTCTTTTGTCTCTTATTTCTTCGCTACGGCGTCGTATATCTGTCGTGGTGTTGTTTTCCGCCGTTGGGCGTGGATTTTGCTCCCGTTTGGGATGCTTTACTTTATATCTATGTTGTACCCTTTTTGGTGGCTGGTTTTACAAAGGAGGTGCTGCCAAAATTTTAAAGAAAAAGTGGACTCTTTTAAAGAATTTGGGTTGTGATTTCAAATGTTTCCAAAACTTTTTATTATCTTTTCCGTATTTTTATGGTTTAGATTTCTGGGTTTTGGCTTTCTTTTACTGCGTTACGTCTGGAGGCGTTGCGTAGTATTAGGGCCATCACGTACCTTTTTCGGGTCGTGACAAAGAATGGTATCAGAGCTGGTTCCTCAATAGTAGGTCTGTGGTTCGAGGACGAACCATTGTTCTAAGTGGGGGAGAATGTAATACCCCAGGTATTATCTGGTATACCCATTTATACCAGATAAGCATGGGGACCCACTGTAGAACATGGGGAATCTTCGGAATACATTCCGAAAGAGGTCAGATCTGTACTATAAATGGAATGATACCTCCCTTCAAATACAGAGGCGCCTTTTAAGTGAACTGGCACTATAGGAGTTTGAGAACTCCGTAGTTAAGCGTGCTCGGGCCAGGGAAGTCCTGGGATGGGTGACCTCCTGGGAAGTGGCCCCTGGTCGGGTCCAGTTCACCCCGAAGGACAAAACCGTGCGGCTTCGGCCAGAGCGGACAATACTCTCTGTATTGGGGGCGGGTCGTGATAGAATGGTATCAGAGCGTGGTTTTACCTTTCGGAGTGTAGGATGACCCTGGTATGATGGAGTAGGTAACCTAAGCGGAGTAACGTAGTGTGTGTAAGTCTGCAGCATACTCACGATGCAGTATTTCGCCTAAAGTGCCTAAGTACAAATTGCTTGAGATTCCTTCCTTGATGATTCATATCCTTGTGATTCGATTTCCTTGTTCTTATCGAATCCTATCTCTACTTATAGCCTTGCCATCGATGACTATGGGGACTCAGAGTGATGCAGCGAGGGCCGAGGTCAGGGTTAGCTCGGGTGAGACGAGCACTGACCAGGATGGCACTCTTGTTGCACAGGTGCAGACGGATCAGTCTTCGACAGATCAGCTCGCTAGGATTGTGACAGAGATGCAGGACTTGCGCCAGACGATGAGATCATTGGTTGATGCCATTCGAGCGCAGCGACAGGAGGTTGACACCCCAGTTACTCAGTTGTTCCTTGGGATCAGCATGCAGCAGTCTGTCACCTACGTAGCACCAGTGACTACAGCCCCAGTCGACGAGACACGTATTCCAGAGACTTTGCGAGTTCCAGGACAGTGGAGGACCCGTACAGGTGTGCCAGTCCAGGGACAGAGGTTCAGTCATCGTGACAGGTTTCGTGCATGGCATAGGAGTACAAGAGGCATAGGACGTGGACAGACGTTCAGCTCTTATCCCCAGGAGGGTCAGCAGCGTTATATTGGATGCTATCGATGTGGGAGCCTTCACCACTTCATCAGGGGTTGTTCCTTAGCGCCGCGTCAGGGTAGAGTTCAGAGGGGCCTTGGACGCGGAAGGTTTGCTCAGAGGGGTCAGTCTGGCAGAGGAAGAGTTTTGACAGTTGTGGGTAGAAGGCAGACACGAGGGTTTGTTTCTACTCATCCGGACGCACAGGCGTCCAATGCGGAGTTGTCAGGTATCCTTGTTCATGTTCTTTGTTGTACTTGTTGGTTTTCGCACTTTGTGCCGTGGTTGGGACGAGGATCGTGTTAGCTAGATCAGTCGTTTTGTTGCGTTAATTTCTGTCAGCGATTCTTTTGTTGCGCGACACGTATTTCAGTCGTATGCCAATCGGTGAGGAGATTTTGCCGTCATTGGATCCTTCTAGAGATGTTGGATTTGACGTTCTCCTGGGCATGGATTGGTTAGCTACGTGTTAGGAGTCTGTGGACTACCGTGTGGAAACAGTCAGGATTGTTTTCCCGGCAAGTCAGTTCTTGTTGTGCAGGTGGATAGTTGTACCGCCTCTCACAGCTTGAATTCAGCCTTTTCCGCTAGTCAGCTTTAGAGGAGATGTCGTGGATTCTTGGCGTTCATTCGAGATACCGGAGCCACATTGGGATTGTTGGACCGGGTACTTATCGTGCGAGAGTTTTCCGACGATATTCCAGGAGAGCTAGCGAATTCTGGGAGCTTAAGGATCTGCTGCAGAGTTGTTTGTTGGGAGGTTTGTGTGTCTGAGTGTTTCGCTTTTGGGAGCCCCTAATTCTATTCGTTCAGGAGAAAGACGACAGATTGCGGTTGTGGATTGATGGATCGTCAATTGAACCGGCTTACGGTGCGGTTAGGTATTTTTTTTTACCTCGCTTTGACGATTTCTTCGATCAGCTCCAGAGTGCGAGACTTTTTTCTAAGTTTGTTTGGGATCAGGTCATCATTGTTGCGGGTTCGGAGTGGTGGCATTCCGAATACTGTTTTTGTGCGTGCTACGGGCAGTTTGTGTTTTGGTGGTGTCTTTGGACTCGCCAATGCCCTAGCAGCATTTGTTGATATGATGTACCAGATTTCTTCAGGCCGTTCCTCGACCAGCTATTGTTGTGTTTTGACGACATTCTGGTCTTTTCCTTGTGTCTTGAGGAACAGGAGCAGCACTTAAGAATTTGTTTTGCAGACATTGGGAGAGCCCCAGTGGTTTGCTAGATTCTCGGAGTGTTCCTTCAGGCTTGTTTGTGTTGACTCCTAGGTCTTGTAGTTACGGGAGACGGTTTTGTATGGTTCCGAGGGAGATCGTGACCGTACAGTTTAGGCCGAGACTTGTGTGCAGGACGGAGGTCCGCTGATTTTGGGTTTAGCAGGTTTTTACCGCCGTTTCGTGCAGGATTACTAGAGTATTGTTGCACCGTTGACTGTAAAGACCTGAAAGGAGGTTCTTTTCTTTGGACTGAGGCATGTGTACGGAGTTTTCAGCAGTTGAAGATTCAGTTAACAACTGCATTAGTCTTTCTTTGCTTTTGGTTCGGGCGACCTTGTTGTCTAACTGTAGTGTTTCTTGAGTGGACTCGAGGGTGTACTGGTGAGACATTACAGAGTGATCACTTTTGCTTCCCTACATTTGGAGGAAGTACGAGAATGATATTCCACTCATGATTTGGAGATGGCCGCGGTGGTTTTGCGTTAGAGATTTGGAGACACTTCTTGTTTGAGAGTCGTGTCAGATTTTCCACGGACCGCTAGAGCTTAATGCACATCTTCCTGCAGCGGACTTGATTGTTGTGATAGTCTTCTGCAGATTTACAGTTTTGTGTGATCGTTGAGTATAGCTTTGTTCGTCTCTACGGAGGGGACAGCTTGCTCATGTCTGCGCCCGACCACTTCCCTTAAATCGTTTTCGCGAGACACTGTCCACCGATGCTCGTCGTCAGTGATACTTGAGCATACTCGGCTGGGTAATGATTCAGAGACCTTGATTTGTGACAAGGTTGTGCTAAGTTAGGAATGCGTTTGTGTACCTGATGTTATCGGGTAGAGACGTGAAATCCTAGAGCAAGCACATCAGTCAACTCTCTATGTTCATTTAGGTTCCGCCAACATTGACGTGACTTGTGAGATAGTTACGGGTGGACAGGAATGTAAAGAGAAATTTCAGGTTTCGTTTCAAGGTGTCAGTCTTGTTGTGTGCTTGAGTCGAGTATCTGAGACCGGCTGGAGAGTTGCAACCTTTTACCGTTCCGAAGTAGGAATGGGAGCAGATCTCCACGAATTTCGTTATGGTTTCTACCCAAGTTTGGTCAGGGTGTGACTCCATTCGGATTCTTGTCGTCCGGTTATACTCAATTTGCTCAGTTGTTTTTGTTAATGTTGAGTGTTTGTTTGGTTTGTTGTTTGCGGCAGTTGGGATCGTCACTCGCCATTGTAGGATACTTCTTGATAGCTGTTATCAGGAGATATTCCAATTGGCAACCTTAGGTTTAGTCAGGTAGTGTCGATCACCAGTCTGTTTTTCTGACTTCGCATAGTAGGATTTTGGACCTCAGCTAGTCTAGAGACTTCGGAGATGATCCAGTTGGTTCAGGTCAGGATGAGTAGCCCAGTGCACACAGAGGTCTTATGTCGACCATGTAGGTCGCAGACTTGAGTTCGCAGTGGGAGATCATGTATTCCTACGGACTTTCCGATGAATGACATGTTGAGTTTTGGGAAGCTTATCCCAGGATTTTTGGTCCTTTTGAGATCCTTTATGTGAGTTAGTTTTCGTTGCCTTTAGTTTGGCACTTCCGCCCAGATTATAGATTATTCATCCCGTTTTCATGGTGTTGATTTTTGCAAATACCTTCATGACTTTTTCATATGATTCAGCACAGACCATTGGTTTGGACTCGATCTTTTCGTTCACCAGCAGCCATTGGAGAAATGGTTTAGCAGGTGAAGAAACATAGGTCAAAGGTCTTGCCATCTGTGTAGAATTTTCGTGGACGTAGCTGTATAGTGAGGGGATCACTTGGAAAGCTGCGAGCGAGATTTGGGAGTTTTGTACTCTTCTCTTTGAAGGTATGCTTGGTGAAAATTTTAAATTCGGGGACGAATTTTTATAAGGGGGGGAGATTGTAACGTTTTAGAAATCGTTTTGTGTTTGTTTCTGTTTTTGGGTGAAATTCATCGGTATTTTCAGTTTTATACCGATTGTGATCAAACGGCCATATCGACTTGCCAGCACCTAGTTTTGATAAAATAAAGCTAGTGCGCACACTTTGAGAGTATATGGGACGTTTTGGTGCAATTTGAATTTTTCCCAATTTTAATGTTATTTTAATCCGGTTTGCACTTTTCTGGAAATCTTCTCTTTGCTTCTTTTTCTTAAAATTTTCCTAAGTAAACTAAACCACATAGGAAGTGAGTGTGTGGCCTAGGTTTAATGGAGGAAAAAGAAAAGAAAAGAATAGAAAAGAAAGAATTAGAAGGTTCATGCATGTTTGACTTTGTGTGTGTATGCATTAATTTGCATTAAGTGTGTGGTTATTGCTTGGAAACTTCCCTCTCTCTCTCTCCCTCTCACTTTGGCCGAGCCCTCCCCTTCCCTCTACTGCCTTGTGCAATTTCTTTCTCATTTCTTCATAATTCTATCACAAAACAATCACAAATCCTTCTCTTTTCACACAAAAATCCCATTTTCTTCACTTCATCTCATTTTCTTGACTTGGAGCATGCAAGCTTGGTTCTTGGTGTTCTTTTGATTAGGTAAAATTCTCTTACTCTTATTTAGGTGCTTTTTAGTGTAACTTAGCTTATAGATTCAGTTTAGAATGTTTAAATTAGGTTTTGATGCGAAATATCGTATTTTAGTGTCGGTTTGTGACTTCTAGGACCTGCTGTGATCCGGGATATTTACTGAGAAATTAAACATAGTGGTTGTGTTGTACTAGGGGACCTGGAGCACCACCAGAGAGACGGACCCCAGGCCACCGGCCAGGGCCGGCGACGGATGAAGGAGGGGCCGGCTGTTAGTGTTTATGCCCTAGAAGGCCATTACTGTATCATACTAGCTTGTATATTACTTAATGGAAGCTTGGGATATTCACATGTATATAACAGTCTTGCTAAACATGGTAGTATGCTACTTGGTTTTTCTATCTTAATATGTGAGTGTACGTATTGATAGAGCTCTTAGGATCTTGCTTGTCTACCAGCGTTGTGATGGCAGTCACACTAGTGGGGGCTGGGTAGTCTACAAGCACATCCTTATTCAGGTCCCTGGTCGTTGGATTATCGAGACAGAGCATCGATACTCCGGAGTAGACTAGTGTGTACGCTTCTCATCCCAGTTGGGGAGATGGTCTGTCCCACAGCCGTCAGTACGTCGTACTGGAGATAGTATACAGGTGCTCGTTAGGTTACGGGTACACCGGACAGGACTCACAGGGAACTGTTGGTTGGTTTGATACCAGTCGTCAGTGAACAGTTCCCAGGTGACATGAGTACAGCGTAGTCCGCAGACTTGACACTGCTACTTCGCCTCGAGTGTGTCCCACTGTTCTTAGATTGCTACCCTACCACGGCTCAAAGGAGTCGTGCAAACAGGTAGCAGTTGGGTGCAGTCCCGAGCACTTGGAGGCAGTGGCGGTTAGACAGGATTCGTCCCTCCCGGTATTGGGAGTAGATATCGTGCTGTGTCAGAGAGCCATTACGCAAAGTCCCTGGCCAGGGCAAGCGAGATTTGCTGGTAGGTTCCAGTAGTTTCTCAGGGTGTAATGGGCTTCACTCCGACACGACTTATACCGCTATTAGGGGACTGACGCTTGCCGCCCCCCTAGGCCCGATATGCGATAGTCTTGGACGAACGGACCGGACTGTATGGAGATTGTCACATCAGACTCAGTAGGAGTTCGGATGGGTTTACTCATCGGCCTTCTTATCGACAACTACCTGGGGACCGTTACGTACAGCTAGTGCCGCTTGCGGTCTGTGGTTAAACCCACTGCCAGCGTAGTAGTCGAGTCTCTAGAGTCCCACACAGAGAGTTTCCTACTCCAGGCGAAACGATATAGAGGTTGCATGGTTTTGCGACAAAGGGTTCGGACACATACGTGCGTTTACGCGCGTACGACTTTCGGACAGATTTTACCAGTCGGCTTTGGTTTAAGCCAGTTACTGGTATCCGGTTATTGGATTTTTACAGTCTAAAGTTTTTCCGTATTTTTACGGATCGGAGGGGCGTTCTCGTAATTACTCGAGAAGCTTCTAGAAGATGTGACTAAGGAGGTTTGTTTTGGAAAGAGAGTGAGTCATAGTGGTGATTCATTCACTTCATTAATGCACATTTATTGCTTAATGACTCATGTTAATGAATCATCACAAGATATTTTGTGAAGCATGCTTATTCATTTCCTTTATTGATTTATTGAAAATAAGAATGCTTCATAATATTATGATACACTCTCTCTCTTCTCTCATTATCATATCACACATTCTCTCTCCTCAAGCTCTCATCTTCAAGATACTAACCTTAATCCTCATGTGTTGAGAACAAAGGTTTAGTTAGACTAAACAATCCATAACCTACACTCTTTATCATTCTCTCATCTTTGATTAGCAATCAAAGTTGATTAGTTACCTCAAGTTAGAGGTTTAGCTTGGAGTTTTGCTCTCGGGTGGATCGTCTACTACCTAGAGAAGGCCGAGGAGAACCAAGGAGGACATAAAGAAGAAGGACCGGTTCATTAGGTATAATCCCTAATCACTTTTGTGAAAAGAAACTCATAGAATACGGTTATTTAGAGTTTAGCTTCGATTCAAGCGGTTAGTCGATGTTCGTTGTTTAAACTTGATAAATTTTTGTAAATTCCGCCTCCCCATAAGTACTGGGGTGTACTACATCGACTTACAGTGGTATCAGAGCCTCGCTAAACACTAAATAACTTAATCGCAAATTTGTACGAATTTCGAACGAAAAAACCAACCCGGAAAACCCTAATTCTGTATAGTTTCTGTCGAACTGAAAATGAAGTCCTAAAATTTTTCTGGAGTGTTCAGAGAGCTAGAAAGGGGTCCAGGAGAACACCCAAGAAATTCGAGCCCATGAATCGGCAACTCGGCCGCGGAACCGCGGCGGATCGGTGGGATCTGCCGCGCTTCCGCGGCGCTTTGGCCGAGTCATGGACTCGTCTTTCTTGTGTGGGTCCCCTGTGACATTTGGGGTTTTCTGGAATATTTAATTATTGCTCAGGTTACTGTTTAACAGAGCAGATTTTGGAGCAATATTGAAGTTGTTTATTCGATCGAAAAATACAGTATTTGCGTATTGGATTATATCTGTGATTGTTTGATGTGTTCGTAAACCTTCCCCAACTGCTAGTATGTCGGTTGGCAGGGGGTTGCACATTTCTGAAATGGTTATAACTGTTTGTGCATATAAACTGTATTGGACTGTTGTGGTGTATAGCCGGGGTTCGCAATGGGTTAATGGTTAATTCATTTGTTGTAAATGTAATTTGTTGTAATATTATTTTCGCGGGGCACTTCCAGGTTGCGGTTGTAGCCACCGTTGTATTATTTCATTTTACTGTTTTTGCTCCTAGGACTGACCCAAGGTGGGGTACACAAACTGCCGGGTGGGTAGTTTGCCGTACCCGTAGGGGTCGAGGGTGGGGTAAACGGCTATTCATCACAACTGTGTAATCTGTCTTTTCTTGCAGGCTCAAAAGAAATACAGATTGCTTGCAAATCCAATATTGTTTATCTGTGTTCTGGAATGAATATCATTGCGTCAGACGAATGTAAAATATCTATATTATGATAGCTATTTAGACGTCACTTATGTTTTACACCCGCGCTAGCCCAGCCCCCGCTCTGTCGTTAGTTAAGTAACCTAACGGGTGATGACGGGACCCCGTGGCGAATGCGGATGGCATAAGAGGACGTTGTATTTTCGTTGTTTTCTGCAATGATAGGTTAATGATGGGACGCATTATCTGTAATGCAAAGTAAAACAAACCAAAGTTTAAATCGTTGGAACAATTTAAAAGAAACCACTCGGTTATTTTTAAAAACAGATATTTTTAAATGCGGAGATTTAACCACTCCTTTTAAAAGCTATCAGGTTCCTTCGGTTATATCAAGTTCACTACGTTCACGGTTTCGCCAAAACCAGTCGTAGCCCTCCGTCATTTCTTATGGATAGTCAGTAGTATTCAAGCTATGTTTGTTGGCTTTCGTCAAGACATAGTGTTTGGTAGCTGCTGGGGTATTCATTTGTTACATAGATAGATGTGTTGGTTTGGGACAGTCGCATTACCTTGTTGGCTTTCGTCAAGGGTATATACGGGTGGGTTCAAATTAACAAGATAATGATGGGCAGAACTTGACATGTGACTTATGATTTGTTGGCTTTCGTCAAGGTCATAAGAGCATGGGGTAAAAAAACTTATATCGGGAATTTCTAAAGAAACTGAAATTTGCAAAGAGATGCATACCATTTGGAGTTTGATGAATGTTGGTAGGATTCCTTCAACATTATCATACGATGATATTTGGATCCCGATCCTACTGTGAGTATATGCTACTTATCAGGATATTCGTCGCTTAACGATCAATGCTATAAACCTAGTAGGTGTCCAGAAAAGTGTCAGCGGGGTTACGCCCCCAGAGAAAAGAGGTTCTTTAATTAAGGAACTTCGCGAAAGCGTTGGAAAACCTCCCTCGAAGTATCGACACCGGCCTGGCTGAACGGTTAAGCAAGTATTGTACGGTGAGAATAGTCTTGGCTAATTCTTCTTTTATGGTTTGAGGAAGGATTCGAGAAACAGTGGGAGCCATCCAGTTTAGATAAACTAAAAACCACTCTAAACTTGCAAGAGCATCATGCTAAAGAGTTTTCTTCTCTCTCTCCTAATTGCAGCGACCCTGAAAATGACTGGACTTAAGTTACTTTTAGAGAAAAATATACTGACAGGGCCAAACTATAAAGATTGGCTGCGGAATGTCAAGATGGCCTTGACCTACGACAAATTGGGGTACATCCTCACCGCTACGGCACCTGCTGTCCCTGGTCCCAAATCCAGTAATGCGGATAAGGAAATCCGCAAAACCTGGGATTTAGATTGCGCGAGAGCCAAGTGCATCGTGCTTGCCTCGATGAATAATGAACATCAGAGGAGGCACGAGGATATGTCCTTAGATGGCATATTTCTCCATACAAAGGAACTTTATGGAGAGCAATCTCGTATAGCAAGATACGAGACCTCAAAGAAATTATTTCGAGCGAGGTTGGCTGTCGGATCATCAGTAGGTGAACATGTCCTACAGATGATTGGCTATATAGAAGAGCTCGCAGACCTTGGGACGACTTTGGATAATGAGCTCTATACAGACCTTGTTCTCCAGTCCCTTCCTCCCACCTACGCCCAGTTTATCCTCAACTTCAATCTTCAAGGAAAAGAAGTTGAACTTGCGGAACTCCTGAACATGTTAAGGAGTGCAGAGGGCACCTTGCAGAAGGCAAGGGAAACACCCGCTATGTTTGTTGGCGGAGCATCTTCTTCCGGGTCCAAGGCTAGGGCCAAAGGAAGGAAGAAGAAGGCCGCACCCAGACCTAGAGGAGGTGTTAGTAAGGTGGGAAAGAAGGGAAAGAAAAAGATTGCAGCACCGGTAGTTGGCCTGGATGAGTGCTTCCATTGTCACAGGAAAGGGCACTGGAAGAAGGATTGCAAGGCGTGGAACGCCAAGAACCAGGAACCGAAGCAAGCTGTGGCTTCGACTTCAGGTGTGTTTGTAATTGAGAATTGTCTGTCAATCAACTCTACTTCCTGGGTATTGGATACCGGGTCAGGATCTCATATTTGCAATTCATTGCAGGCACTGAGAAACCGTAGAGTGCTGAAGGAAGGTGATATGATCCTCAGGGTTGCTAACGGAGCTAGCGTGGGAGCTGCGTCCGTCGGGGATTATCACCTAGGATTGACAAGTGGACACATTTTGGTTTTACATAACTGTTATTTTGTACCCAGCTTAACGTGTAATATCATATCAGTTTCCTTGTTATCAAATAAAGGTTATGATTTCACGTTTGTAAGAGATGTTGTCAACATCCACCTTAATCATGGTTTGATTGGGTCCGGTACTCTAAATAACGGCATATATGTGTTAAACCAACTCCAAATTTTCAATGTCCAGAACACACTAAAAAGAAAGTCTCCAGATTTAAATAAAGCTTTCTTATGGCATTGTAGACTGGGTCACATCAATGAGAGAAGGTTGACTAAGTTGCATAGAGAAGGATATTTGGACACGTTCGAATATCAAACTTATGACACTTGTCAATCTTGTCTCAAAGGAAAGATGACAAAGACTCCATTCACTGGACAAGGAGTAAGAGCGAGCGAGCTCTTAGGACTCATACACAGTGATGTATGCGGTCCAATGTCTACACATGCAAGAGGTGGTTTTTCCTATTTCATTACTTTCACGGATGATTACTCAAGATACGGATTCATTTATCTGATGAAACATAAATCCGAGGCTTTTGAGAAATTCCAAGAGTATAAGAATGAAGTAGAAAACCAAACCGGCAAAAGTATAAAGACACTTAGATCTGATCGAGGTGGTGAATACTTGAGTGCCGAGTTCCTAGGTTACCTAAAAGAGAAAGGAATTCTCTCTCAGCTTACTCCTCCATACACTCCACAGCATAACGGTGTATCGGAGAGACGGAATCGAACCCTATTGGATATGGTACGATCCATGATGAGTAATGCTGAGTTACCGCGATCTTTCTGGGGTTATGCGCTAGAATCGGCGGCATATCTTTTGAACAAAGTTCCAACCAAAACTGTGCCTACCACACCATATCAGATATGGAGTGGGAAGAAACCCTGTCTTCAGTACCTGAAAACATGGGGATGTCCAGCTTTTGTTAAAAAGCAGCATGTGGACAAGCTCGAGGCACGCTCAGTAGAGTGTAAGTTTGTGGGATATCCAAAGAACTCTATGGGATATTATTTCTATTACGCAGAGGAACAAAAGGTTTTTGTTTCTCGTCATGCCCGCTTCTTAGAAACTGAATTTTTGGAAAATCAGAAGAGTGGGAGCGTAGTAGAACTGGAAGAAATTCCAGAACCACAAACTGCTACTGAAAGTTTGGTAGAACCAGAGGTTCAAGAAGAACAGAACATTCCCGCACCCCTCCGCAGGAGTAGTAGGCCGTCTCGTCCGCCTGAGAGATACTACGGTTTTCTCATAGATGGGGATAGAGAGGATTGCATCATAGATGATGATGAACCTACTGACTTCAGGCAGGCCATCCAGAGCGGCGACTCGGTACGATGGCTAGATGCAATGCGGACCGAAATGGAGTCCATGTACACCAACAAAGTATGGACTTTGGACTTTGCTCCAGATGGGGTAAAACCCATAGGATGCAAATGGATCTTCAAGAAAAAGATTGGTGTAGATGGACAGGTGGAAACCTATAAGGCTAGACTTGTTGCAAAGGGTTTTCGTCAAAGACCTGGTTTGGACTATGACGAAACCTTTTCTCCAGTGGCTATGCTCAAATCCATTCGGGTCCTTCTTGCTATTGCTGCCTTCCATGATTATGAAATCTGGCAGATGGACGTAAAGACGGCTTTTCTGAATGGAAATTTAGAAGAGAGCGTCTATATGGATCAGCCAGAGGGTTTCAATCAGAGTGGGAGCAGCGGGAAAGTATGCAAGCTGCTTAAGTCTATTTATGGACTAAAGCAGGCATCGCGGAGTTGGAACATCTGTTTTGATGAGACAGTCAAAGAATATGACTTTATCAAAAATCCAGATGAACCGTGCATATATAGTAAAGTTGTGGCCAGAAGTGTCGTATTCCTCGTCTTGTACGTGGATGACATTCTATTGATAGGAAATGACATTCCTATGCTACAATCTGTCAAAGGATTCTTGTCACACAGGTTCTCCATGAAAGACCTGGGTGATGCCTCTTACATTCTGGGGATCCGGATCTATCGTGATAGATCCAAGAGGATGTTGGGACTTTCGCAGTCCAGGTATATCGACACTGTACTGAAAAGATTCAGTATGGAAGATTCAAAGCGCGGTAATCTACCGGCTTGTCACGGAATCACCCTCTCCAAAGAGATGTCTCCCAAGACTGATTTGGAAAGGGAACGCATGTCTATTATACCCTACGCTTCTGCGGTAGGCTCTATAATGTATGCGATGTTGTGTACCAGACCAGATGTAGCTTACGCACTAAGCGTGGTAAGCCGGTATCAGTCAGACCCAGGGGAGAAACACTGGATAGCAGTAAAGAACATTCTCAAGTACCTGAGGAGGACTAAGGAGATGTTCTTGGTTTACGGCGGAAAAGACCTCAGGTTGGAGGCCTTTGCTGATTCCGGCTTCCAGAGTGATAAGGACGATTCCAAGTCCATGTCGGGTTATGTCTTTACCCTCAATGGAGGGGCGGTGTGCTGGAAGAGCTCCAAGCAGGACACCGTTGCTGACTCGACGATGGAAGCGGAGTATATAGCTGCTTGCGATGCCGCAAAAGAAGCAGTCTGGATGAAGAAGTTCCTAACAGAACTTCAGGTGGTTCCTACCATAGTTGATCCAATACCTCTGTATTGCGACAACAACGGAGCTATAGCTTTAGCGAAGGAACCAAGGTCCCATCAGAAGTCCAGACACATCTTGAGGCGGTATCACCTGATCAGGGAGATCATTGATCGTCAGGAGATCGAGGTTCGGAGAGTTGCTTCAGAAGAGAACATTGCTGATCCATTCACGAAGGCCCTTCCTCAGATTCAGTTCGAGAGGCTGCTCGAGATCATTGGTCTGCGATATGCCAGTACATGGCCCTAGTGCAAGTGGGAGATTGTTAGTGTTTATGCCCTAGAAGGCCATTACTGTATCATACTAGCTTGTATATTACTTAATGGAAGCTTGGGATATTCACATGTATATAACAGTCTTGCTAAACATGGTAGTATGCTACTTGGTTTTTCTATCTTAATATGTGAGTGTACGTATTGATAGAGCTCTTAGGATCTTGCTTGTCTACCAGCGTTGTGATGGCAGTCACACTAGTGGGGGCTGGGTAGTCTACAAGCACATCCTTATTCAGGTCCCTGGTCGTTGGATTATCGAGACAGAGCATCGATACTCCGGAGTAGACTAGTGTGTACGCTTCTCATCCCAGTTGGGGAGATGGTCTGTCCCACAGCCGTCAGTACGTCGTACTGGAGATAGTATACAGGTGCTCGTTAGGTTACGGGTACACCGGACAGGACTCACAGGGAACTGTTGGTTGGTTTGATACCAGTCGTCAGTGAACAGTTCCCAGGTGACATGAGTACAGCGTAGTCCGCAGACTTGACACTGCTACTTCGCCTCGAGTGTGTCCCACTGTTCTTAGATTGCTACCCTACCACGGCTCAAAGGAGTCGTGCAAACAGGTAGCAGTTGGGTGCAGTCCCGAGCACTTGGAGGTAGTGGCGGTTAGACAGGATTCGTCCCTCCCGGTATTGGGAGTAGATATCGTGCTGTGTCAGAGAGCCATTACGCAAAGTCCCTGGCCAGGGCAAGCGAGATTTGCTGGTAGGTTCCAGTAGTTTCTCAGGGTGTAATGGGCTTCACTCCGACACGACTTATACCGCTATTAGGGGACTGACGCTTGCCGCCCCCCTAGGCCCGATATGCGATAGTCTTGGACGAACGGACCGGACTGTATGGAGATTGTCACATCAGACTCAGTAGGAGTTCGGATGGGTTTACTCATCGGCCTTCTTATCGACAACTACCTGGGGACCGTTACGTACAGCTAGTGCCGCTTGCGGTCTGTGGTTAAACCCACTGCCAGCGTAGTAGTCGAGTCTCTAGAGTCCCACACAGAGAGTTTCCTACTCCAGGCGAAACGATATAGAGGTTGCATGGTTTTGCGACAAAGGGTTCGGACACATACGTGCGTTTACGCGCGTACGACTTTCGGACAGATTTTACCAGTCGGCTTTGGTTTAAGCCAGTTACTGGTATCCGGTTATTGGATTTTTACAGTCTAAAGTTTTTCCGTATTTTTACGGATCGGAGGGGCGTT